>JAQPPZ010003184.1:1471666-2943333 GCA_028583015.1 Wollemia nobilis
AGATACATGGTCTTAGAGAGGGACCTGGGTTAGTCCCAAGTGACTTCACTAGGGAATGTTGATGACGACTTCCAAGAGTTGCGCCTAGCGAATGGAGGCATGACTGTTGACTACGATACATGGTGGTCTGGACTATAGTGGCACGGAGAGGGACCTCTAGGATGACTAGTAGATGGCTTTGCATCATAGGGCATAGAGGGCATAGAGGTGGACCCTCATGGACATAGGACCCATCAGAGGACTGAGGGTGCATGGGGTGTAGGGGCCACTGCAGAGGAGGGCCCACAGGTAGAGGCATAGGAGGAGGTATCCGAGGAGGGTGAGGCACCTCTTGACAGTGAGGTAGGGTAGTTGAGGGCATAGGTTGCCGACCTCTAGAAATAGGTTGGGAGACTTTAGACTCAGCTCCTACACAGGGATACTACTATCGCCACTTTAGAGGTGAAGTTATCTCACGACCAGATCTAGTGGCACGACTATGAGGGAGAGAGGGCCACTCTACAGGCGAGGATTACCATGACGAATGTAGAGATATAGGATCTCACAGGGCAGTGCACTCTTTTGCATTCCTAGGTTGATGCTTCTATAGTTTTACTTACTGCTTACCAGGTTGGGGGATCAGCTCCCCCATCTTCATAGGTTGCTTTAATGCCCCTAGTTGTTCCAGTAGTACCAGTAGTGCAGGGAATAGTAGGCTTAGATCAAGAGGCTTCTAGCTCTGGTTGAGTAGCATATTGAGGAGACCTCACTCAAATTTGCTTACATTACCACCTTGAGAGTGCGGATTGGACTTCTTGGGGGCGAGATTCTAGAGATGCCCACAGCTACAGGGTCTCAAAGGACTCACACTCGGGAGATAGGACAGTCTTTAGCTAGCTCGAGTCGTATGACTCACAAGTCTGAGAGATATTCTGGTTCCAGCTCATGGAGGACCCATCGGGAGGGTGGAGGCGATGGCAATGCCTCATAGACTAGGGGTGCAGGCCCTAGCTAGTACAAATTTTATAGATGTCATTGTACCATTTTTGAGTGTAAGGTCTAGGACCTACACATATGTAGCCTACGGGTATTTTTGACCATACTGATGGTACACTTACACACATATATATATATATGATCTGACATTGAGACTCATTATATGTGTAGATTTTATTATGATTTTTATTGTTTATGTTTTATGATATGCACATGGATGCACTGCTTATATTGATTTAATGTTATATGATGTGATGTATGGATGACATGCACTAGCTAGATATGAGATAGATGATTAGATGCTATGAGATATATGTGTAGATGGACTACTTATGATGGATGCATATGGATGCGATGTTTATTTTAAATGCATGTGTAACTTTCTATACTTGTATGCATTTAATTTATGTTGTTATGACATAATTTATGCCATGTATGTGTTGCATATTTTTCTATGATGAATGCTATGTAAATGAACATGTATGTTTTAATCACTTAAAACATAATGTATGAATGTAATATGAATTTAAAAAATCTAATGGATGACACCACATAATGTATAACAATCATGCATTGTAATTGCTATATCTTTATAAATATTTGATAAATTGTACACCCGTTTGTGAGATGCAATGGTATATGGTTTCTATTTATCAGTTTTTGTAAATTAAAAGAATATGGATAATATAATCAGTGGTCATCTAAATATCATTTCTGACATCCATCCGGTATCTAATTATATAGTACAAATAATTTTAATAAACAAACTCCTATAAAAGAAATTGATTTTTGATGATTGCAATTTGAATGATTGTTGCTATTTGGGAATTTTTGAGGTTTTCCATGAGACTCAAACACCCTAGTTGTCTAATCAAAAGTTGTATACTAACCATACAAGACTTCTGAAACATAATGCTTTCACTAGGATAGGCCCTAACTATTCATTACCCCTATGTGTGCAAGTGAGTATATTTGATAAGGCATAAGCATACCCCGATGTCAGGCGGGATTCTTTTAGCCCATTGCTAAGATTGGGGGTCCAAAAATATATTACCCAATCCTAGGTTTAGATTTCAGTTGGACTAGACCACTAGGTGATACAGGACACCTGAAGCTAACTCTTCCATATTCAAACATTGGTCTGCACACAAGCAAAATGCTAATGCATCAGACATATGCGTAAGGTACAGTAGTGCAGGTAATTCCAGGGATTCAAGCTCACCCCCTTATTTTCTTCAATTTTTTGGGATACTTGCTCATATAAAGTGATAAAAATCACTGTTTATTTTATACTATAGTGATAATAATCATTGTTTATTTTGTAATTTCCTTTTTTTTTCTTGAGCAAGGGATTTGATATTGATTTGAATCTGAACTTGATTTTGATCTTCATTTGATCTTGATTTGAACTTTGATTTGAATACTGGGGATTTTTACTTTAAGATATCAATTTGGGATATCGATCTAGGATATCGATAGGGGATATCAATATTTGATATTGATCTAGGGTATCACTCTGGGATATTGCTCCTTCATTTGTAAGCAAGGGATTTATATGGGTAGGGAGTAAACTTATCCTTTTGCCAATTGCCCACATGTCCCATACCGTCCACACAGGGGGATAAGAAAGAATAAACTTTTCACCTCAAGATACCTAGTCCTGCTTCATAGCTTTCATCTTCCCCTAGTCCTAATTAGGATTGTTTAATTTTTTGATTAGTGATAGGATTCTGATATGCTAAGGGCTATACTAACTAGACCTCAACCGCAAAAGCAAAGCAGACTTTCTTACCAACTCCTGAGAAGACCACTAGGTATGGTTGAATGACCGAAAAACCCTAGTATATTCTTCATAGCAACAAGATGGGTTGTGTTGAAAAACATAATTACTCACAAGGGTGAATGATAGATGGTAATGTAATGCATAGATGCATGATTGAAACACAAACGTGGTGTCATTTGTAAGATTGCAAACACAACCTATCCTAATGCAAGGGCGACGGATGGAAATGCCTAATGCAATGCAATGAAATGAAATGCAAAATGAAATGCAATGATGCAAAATGAAATGCAACATATAATTGAAAATGCAATGATGCACAATGTTTTTTTTTTGATATTTCTATATATATTTTTTGGATTTTATTAATTTTTTAATTTTTATGGATTTTGAAAATTTAATTTGACCAAAGGGCTTACAGATGCCTTTGGAGCCTTTAATGGGATGACCAAGGGGCTTACAGATGCCCTTGGAGCCTTTTATGATTGACCAAAGGGCTTATAGATGCCTTTGGAGCCTTTTTTGGGATGACCAAGGGGCTTACAGATGCCCTTGGAGCCTTTTTTGAATTGACCAAAGGGCTTACAGATGCCTTTGGAGCCTTTTCTAGTTCTAGGTATAGAACGCTTTAAGATGAAGGATATTGAGAGGCTCAGGATCTTCAACTCCTCCGAGCGATGTCAAGCGATATGTCCTATAGGTCCAATATTCTTTGAGATCATATAAGGACCTAACTAGTTAGCCACAAATTTATCTCGCATTTCTGGTGGTAAATTTGAGTTTTGTTGGTTCTCTTTCAGCACAAGATCACCAACCTCAAAGTCTCTCAGATGGACTTTGTTATTGTAAGCTCATTTTAAGTGCTCATGATAAACATGGAGGTGCTCAAGGGCATTCATGCGACGTTCATCAAGTAGTGTCAATTGATCTAGGCGAGCTTGTCATGCGGTGTCATCATCGATGAACTCTTTCAATGCGATGCGCAGCGTTGGAATCTCCAACTCTAAGGGCATAATGGCCTCAATGCCATATACTAATGAAAATGGAGTTGCCCCAGTGGGTGTCCAAATACTAGTCCTGTAAGCCCATAATGCAAGGGGTAGTTGGATGTGCCAATATTTGTGGTGTTCTTGTACCATCTTTTTCAAGATGGAGACCATTATCTTATTTGAAGCTTCAGCTTATCCGTTTGCTTGTGGATAATATGGAGTTGCAAAACTGTGTTTGATTCTATACTTAGACGTCAAAGCTCTCACATTTTTATTCTTAAATGATGTTCCATTATCCAAAACTATCTTGGATGGTATCCCAAAATGACTTATGATATTTGTGAGTATAAACTCGGCAATACACGCTCCAGTTGTCATTGTTAAGGGAATGGCTTCCACCCATTTAGTAAAATACTTAGTAGCCGTAATAATAAAAGTATGTCGACCCGATTATAGAGGAGATATCTTACCAATGAGATCAAGTCCCCACTGAGCAAATGGCCAAGCCACTTGAATGGGTTGTAAGGCCTATGATGGCAGGTGCATAAGATTAGCATGATGCTGGCATTTAATGTATTTCTTGACATACACATTGCAATCCTTCTCCATAGTGGGCCAATAATAACCCATGTAAAGGATGCGCTTGATGATAACCATTCCGCTAAAATGGCCATCGCACGTACCATTGTGAGCTTCTAAAATTGCCCAAGATGACTCTTGGGGCTCAAGACAATGAAGGAGAACTCCATCATAGCTTCTACGGTATAGGATGTCTTCTAACAAGACATAATTTATCGCTTTCTATTTAAATGTGCATTTTGTGGCACATGCGACAATCCTTGAGGGATTACACCAAGTCTAAGGAAGTCATGTATCTATGACGTCTAGTTATGATAAGCTTTGGCCTCGAATGACAAGACAACATGCTCCCCCTACGGTTCCACATTTGCAAATGCAGACTAGGAAACAACCATGTGGTGAATGGTAGTACCACTCCTCGTTGGATCTTGCGAGATCATAGACCCCCAGGACGCTATCTTGAGAAAGTCTCTAGCTCTGTAGAACCATTCATGGTTTGGTTCTACATGAATAATGTTGATTGACTCTTTGTTATCCAATGCTTCGTGCTACACAACAGAATGTGACAACTTTTTTACATGGATGGTAGTAAAATTAGTAGAAGGATTCTAAGGGATTAGAGATCCCAAAGATGTCATTGTGTCTGCAAATCTATTAGACAAATGAGGTATCACCTTGATGTCATACCATTCCAGTCGAGCTAGATAAATGTCAACAAGATCCTTGTAAGCTTTCAATACCAGACATCGACATTGAAATAATCCCTTAACTTGGTTAATAATGAGAAGAGAATCACCAAAGATATTTAACCTTTCGATCTTCATGGTGATAGCTATTTGGAGACCCAAAATTAGGGCTTCGTATTCATCATTGTTGTTAGTGTAAGGAAAGTCCAACTTGAATGACAAGGGCATTGGAGCTCCTTGTGGCATGAACAACACTATTCCTGCACCACCCCCTTGCTCACACTTCAAACCGTTGAAGAAAAAGGTCATATCAACTTTGTTATCCGGTTCCTCAGGTTCGAGTGCTTTTGATAAGGTAAATACTACATCATCAAGAAGCTCTATGGTGAGGGGCCTACTATTTTCTAGAGGTGCCTCAACTAGTTGATCAGCTATGACTTGTCCCTTAATGGACTTTTGGCTTATGAATTCCAAATCAAATTCCATCAATAGCATGATCCACTTTGTAGTATGTGTATTATGATATGTCTTGCTCATCATATACTGCAAAGGATTTTGTTTTGATATAACATACGTCGTATGACTTAACATATAGTACATTAATTTCTTTGTAGCGAACACTACTACTAAACACAACTTTTCCACATATGCATATCCTAGCTCATAACTCACCAAGGTTTGGCTAATATAATATATGGCTTGCTCTTTATCTTGCATATTATTTTGGGCTAACATGGTTCCTAGTGCAAAGTTGGTTGTTGATATATATAGAAAAAATGGCACATCTAGCCTTGGTGGCGCTAGCACTGGTGGTGTCGCCAGGTATTACTTAATCTCAGCAAAGGTTGCTTGACAGTCCTCATCCTAGTTGAATGGGACCCCCTTGTGTAGCAGTCGATTCATGGGTTGACATTTATTCGATAATTGCGTGATAAATCACTTTATGGACGCTACTTTGCCCTGAAGGCTTCTTAATTCCTTAATATTTATGGGAGGATGCATTTCTAAAATAGACTTGACCTTTGTTGGGTCAAATTTGATGCCTCATTTTGAAACGATGAATCCTAAGAGCTTTCTTGAAGTTATGCCAAATACACACTTCTTAGGATTCAACCTGACATTATGCTCTATCAAGTGATCAAAGACATTCCTTAGGACCTCCGCATGCTCAAAACACAATAATGACTTTTCCAATAAGTCATCAATATAATCTTCTAAGATCTTATGCATGTAGTGATGAAAGATATATGTCATAGCCAACTGATATGTGGCACCAAAATTCTTAAGGCCGAATGGTATAACTTTATAGCAAAATGTCCCCCATGGAGTTATGAATGTAGTTTTATGCTGGTCTTCGGGCTTAATTTGAATTTGATTGTAACCATAAAAATCATCCATTAAGGAGAGTATTTCATGACCTATAATTGCATCTACGAGAGCATCGATATTCGGAAATGAAAATGAATCCTTTGGTGTTGTCTTATTTAGGTCTCTGAAATCCGTACAGATACGGATCCTTCCATCAGGTTTTCCTACAGGCACCTATTGGAACAAAATCTGCCTTCGGTTAATAGTGTTGCGCCTTAGACTTTGCCAACATTGAATAGACAGATCTTGCTTGAGATCATCTGTCTAGTCTCCAGAGAAGGCTGGTTCCTTTGAGTTTTTTAGAGAAAAGGGGAACAAGAGATAAGGGAAATATAGCCTAAGCTAGAAACTTTTCTCACGGTATAGATTGGACAACAACAAACATTGATGATGCAGATTACTACTTTCAGAGTTTTCTTTATATCTTCTTTATAGAAAACATGAATTCCTTGAGTGTGACTTTTAGATGTTCGTCTAAAAGCATGTAAATATCTTTTAATGTTCAACTCTAGAAACAAGATTTATACGTGCACAATCCAGATTTCAGAATAGATACATTATAAAACTTAGAGTGAATAAAAGTTAAAACACCGAGATACATACACTTGCACACAGAAGTTTCAAAAGCCGAAGAAGAAATATTTTATTGCTTGTAATCCAAGTACATGTACATCAAGCTTGTAAACGTCCAAGAGCCGACCCTTTTTTTGGAGTCGCTCACTCCTATTTATACCCTAAAAAGAGTATCTTCTACTACGTACATCTAATTTCTTCAATCAATTACAAGTAATTGTCTGCAGTTTCTAATAATATACAACGGATTTCCCGCAGATTGGATAGATTTCCTTCTGGCTAATTTTAGATGAGCCTGTTATTCTCGCAATCATCCAGCGGACCTGCCAGGTTATAATCAATAGACCATTCTTCAGAAATCAGCACCTGATGTCAGTGCATGTCCCCAGTTGCCAAAAATATACTCTATTCCTTTACAGCTGGCGTGTCGCGAAATCGCGACATTCTTTCCTTGCTTTGCTCTTTTGCCGCCTCCAGCCGCGAAAATGAGACATGTCACGAAATCGTGACATTCGTCTCTTGCTTTGCTCTTTTGCTGCCTCTCGCCGTGAAAATGAGACATGTCACGAAATCGCGACATTCGTCTCTTGCTTTGCTCTTTTGCTGCCTCCCACCGCGAAAATGAGACATGTCACGAAATCACGACATTCGTCTCTTACTTTGCTCTTCTCGCTCCCTGAAAATGAGACATGTCACGAAATCGCGACATTCGTCTCTTTGTTCTCTTTTGTTCTCTTACCACAAAATGAGACATGTCACGAAATCGCGACATTCTTTCCTCTTTGCTCTTTTGTTGCTCTTAGCCACGAAAATGAGACATGTCGCGAAATCGTGACACTTTTGCCTCCTTGCTCCTTTTGTTGTTCTAGCCACGAAAATGCGACATGTCACGATATCGTGACACTTTTACCTCTTTGCTCTTTCTCTTCTCTTGGTCGTGAAAATGCGACATGTCGCGATATCGCGACACTTTTGCCTCCTTGTGCTTTCTCTTCTCTTTTGGCCGAAAATGCAACATGTCGCGATATCACGACACTTTTTTTTCTTTCTTTCTCTTCTCTTTTGCTGCAAAATACAACATGTCACGATATCGCGACACTTTTTCCTCTTCCTTTCTTCTCTTTAGCCGTGAAAATACAACATGTCACGATATCGCGACACTTTTCCCCTTGCTCCTTTTGTTAGCCTGACAAATCAACATGTCGCGATATCGTGACACTTTTCCCTCCTTTTTTCTCCTAGCATGAAAATACAACATGTCGCGATATCGCGACACTTTTCCTCCTTTCTCTTTCTTTGGCCGCGAAAATGCAACATGTCGCGATATCGCGACACTTTTTCCTCCTTGCTCTTTCTCTTTGCTTTGCCGCGAAAATGCAACATGTCGCGATATCGTGACACTTTTTCCTCCTTGCTCTTTCTCTTTGCTTTGGACCGCGAAAATGCAACATGTCGCGATATCGCGACACTTTTTCCTCCTTGCTCTTTCTCTTTGCTTTGGACCGTGAAAATGCAACATGTCGCGATATCGCGACACTTTTTCCTCCTTGCGGTGTTTTGCTTTTTCTTTGATCTTTAGCATATGGGCCACTTCGGTCTTCTTGGAAAATATGCAAAAAGGTGCATCAGATGTTTTTCTGTAGTTAGTCACTTTTTGACTAACATTCTTGGCGCCTTCCGAGGGATTTTTTGCTTGCAAAAATTTTGAACCAGGCCTTTATCCATTGGGAAACGGAGTCAACAACGCAGTTGTAAAAAGAATCTTTCAGAGAAAGACAAAGAACACAGGAAAATGCACTTAGATTAAAAGTGAACATTACCTCGTCAAAACTCCCTCTATACCTTAGTATCTCTATTCAAAAAAAATGTCGACTTCTGATTGGCTGTGATTGAAATTTTTTTGTTAAGGCCGAAAAACGGTAATATTTACAAATATTGTCTGAATATACTTATATTATACTGTACATATAATTCCTTTTCTGCTTTCTCAATAGAAATATAACTTTAGGTGAAATGCATTCACCGTGATGGGAAGAACCAATCCATCTTGATCTTTCAACTCGAAAGCATTGAACTGTTTCTCCGAAACAATTACAAATGGTCCCTCCCAGAAAGCATCGAATTTATCATGGTTACCTGGCTTAGCTTTCTTTACATTCCATTTCAAAACCAAGTCTCCCACTCTAAATTTTTTGGCAGTTGTCTTTTTGTTGAACCATCCTTCAGTATCTGCCATATGCTTCGGATTGTGATTGTATGATTGCTCTCTTTGTTCTTCTAACTGTAAGAGCTGCATAACTCCTGCAACTGTGTGTAGCATTTGGTCAATCTGAGGTAGCGGGTAATGATCTTTGAGTGATGCTCTGTTCAGATTTCTAAAATCTACACACAATCTGATATCTCCATTTTTCTTCCTGATTGGTACCAAGTTTGCCACCCAAGTGGAGTGTTTAACAGGGTATACTATTTTAGCTTGAAGGAGTTTTAGCAGTTCTTGTTTCATCAAAGATTCTATCTTCGGATTCACTGGTCTTTGCTTTTGCCTAAAAGGCTTAGCTCCTTCTTCTGATTCTATGGTATGTTGAATAACATCTTTATTGTACACTTTTAGATCACTATACACCCAAGCTATGATGTCAGGGAATTTTTTACACAATTCTCCGATCCGGTTCACTTCCTCTTCTGTACAACTGATTCCAACCTTAATCATTTTGCCTGGCTCCAACTCTACATCTTTGTATCTTCATTTATCGACCTTGATTTTTCGGCCAATTGCTCTATCATTGTTATCAAACAGGCTTTCAAGGGTGATGAGACCCTTAGGAATATGATTGTTTTTTAACCGAATAATATCCTCTTCCTCTTCATCCCGTAGATCCCGGTTGGCTGAGCAATTCATTTCATGGATTAAGAAATCCAAGTATCTGTTCATCATTTTCAAAAACTTGCCAGAAAATATTTTTATCAGGCACTGAAGGCCTGTATATAAGTCTAACAGTTTTAGACTTCTGAATAACATTACTTACAGGACAAAAATTAGCTCCTACTGAAGCTAACAAATCTGCGTGGGTATTCTGTTCTCTAGGGATAAACTTTATATTTAGGGCCTCAAAGGCCTCTAAGAGATCCCACACTTTGTTCCTGTAAGCCTTCAAATAATCTTGTTTACTTATACCTTTTTTGGTGACTTGATTCACAATAAGTTCTGAATCTCCATAGATGAGTAACTGTTTGATTCCCAATTTCTCAGCCTTTCTTAACCCTAAGCACAGGGCCTCATATTCTGCTACGTTATTGGAGCAACTCCAAGTCAACCTGTAAGAGAAAACCTTTTCCTCTCCGGTGGGAGAAATCAAAACTATTTCGACACCAACTCCATTCTTGCACCTAGCCCCATCAAAGAAAAGCTTCCACAATTGATTCACAGAACCATCCTTTTCTAGGGAGGGTATCAATTTTCTTTTTGGTTTCTCAATAGAATAGTTTCCTATTTCTGTTTCTATCATGGCATTAAAATTCTGTAGAGAAAACTCGTCCTCAACTTGGAGCTCTTCTAATGTTTCTTCCATTAGATCTTCTTCTATTGTTTCTTCAATCATCATATTTACACGGTCAGTTTCACCAATATTTTCTACATGAAACGTAGATGGTTTCTCATTAAAAATCTTGACCCTTCTACCTTTGAAAGGTATCTCCAAATGAGAATAATCTAAGGATAAGTATCCTCCTATCTTTTTTGTGAACTCTCTGGATAGACACATACCAAAATAGGGCTCCAAGTCTACGACTACTACCTCTTGTATGACTGTCATCTGAGGCATTTTATGCAGCCGTATGGGAATATCCTTTATCACTCCTATAGTTTTTACTGGAGTACCATCTAACTGTAGGATGCCTACGCTGCTCCTAGTGTACTCCATTCCCATAATATCACATACTGCTTTGGGTATCACAGTGGTAGCAGCGCTTGAATCTATCATGAAGTTGTGGACAACCCATCCTTCCATTTGAAGGGACAAATAAAAGGGTGGTGGCTTGTTCTTACCAATGGCGAGACGTCAAGTTCGTTAGAACCATTTTTGAAGATGATGCAGTCCCACCTCCATTTTTCATTGTTCTTAGGGATTCCTGTAGGAGATCGATTTGACCTAGGGTTTGAAGAGCATCATACATACTTGCCTTAGAAGGAGTCTTTTTCATTTCCTCTACTATACTGAATGTAGGTGAATCAACTATTCTTTCTCTTTCTTTGGCAAAAGTTTCATATTTATTTTTGTATCCCTGGGTAGCTTCAGCTCTTTGCCTTTTTGTCAGCGAGGGGAATCTCAACCTTTCCCTAGCTCTGTTCTTGGGTTTCATTTTCCCCCCGAGGAATAAATTCTTTGTGTGTTTCTTGCCCTTGAATTTTGGCTGGAAACTGATATTTTCTTTCCCGAGGGAGACTTCCCTTAGGAGTTTCTTTGGGAACTTCCTTGGGAGCAGGGGAAACATTCAATGGTTGAAGCTCTTTAGGGTCTACTTGCAGGTGGTTTCTTACCCGATCTTGTCAAAACTGAAACCTGTTCTACCGTAGGCATCATGAAGTTGTGGTCCTTCTCTCTAATTATATTTACACGGCCTTTCATTTTTTCTTTACTCTTTTCAACTGCTATACTTTGTACATAATGTTGGTGTATCATACACGAACTTTCCCCATGTGGATCGTTACATGTAGTACACCAAAAGTTAGAATCAGTGGGAGGCTCCTCGGCCTCCACTGTCTCATTTGTATATACCGTGCTCGGTCTCTCTTGTCCCCTATTGCTTGATTGTGTTGCATCTCTCGTTACCTCAGGGAACCTCCTTGGCAAAAAATTCCTTTCAACCTCTCTCTTTTTCATGGATGCCATTTCATTTGACAATGTCTTCATTGTATCAATTATGGTCGTGTATTGATCACTGGGGGAGCTGATGCAAGGGGTGTAGTTGGTAATGCAAGGAATGTAGGAGGTGCGGCTATAGCTGGGAGGGCCTGCATTGATGGGAGTACAGGTAGTTTAGAAATTGATGCTTGGGAAAGCTCTAGTAAAATTGGCAATAGACTTTTTGATGGATATCTTTTTGTAGCGATGAGATCAGCTTCGCCCTTTGCTGCCTCTAGATAGATCCCAGGAAAAGTGGTTACACGGGATTGCCTTATTATCATACTGAGATCTGAATCAAAAGCCCTTAAATAATAGCATATAGCTTGTTCTTCCATGGGCTTTAGGCCTTGCGGTACTCTATCACGAGTTCTAGGTAAATCTGATGTTGAAATCTTGGATTTCTTCTTGTGGATGCCTCTCAATGATAGTGAATTGATTCAGCAATGTGAAAGGATCCGCATGTATATTAAATTCATCGACCAGACGGCCGACCAGTACTGCCCAAGAAGTAATGGATCCAGCGGGAAGCGCTCTGTACCAATAGAGCATCTTTCCTTTCAAAGATATAATCAACAATCTGACCATTACATCTTCCTGAGTGATGTTGTAAATAGATGCTAGCGATGATACATCTAAACAATGCTCATCTACTATTTTTCCTATTCCGTCAAAGGTCGGTAATGCTTTTAGTGCAGCTTGTGGAATTTGGTGGTGTGTTCCCAAGTTCAAAGGGCCAGTTTGATTCCACACAAGATGCGCTGGGGTAGGGGCGGCTGCCATGATTGCTAAAGGAGTTACAACCGCTATGGGATTGCTTGCAGATGCTCCTACAGCGGGTGTTAAAGAGGTGCTAATGGTGTCGGGCGGATTTGATCGTGCGGCTAGCACAGGGTGTGCTTTTAGGCTTTCGAGATGTAGTTCAAAGAACTCGATAGGTTCTTCAGAGTTTCTAGCTCGGGATCTGGTTATCATATGGCTATATAACTAGAAGGTTTTTAGACAAGGTCTTTCTTTTATGGTCTAAATTGCAACGGAGTCGCTAGGTGGTTTTTCTTGAGATTTTTAAACAAAAAGGCTCTTAAGGTAAAACACCAAAACTTATACAATACTGTGGGATTGCTGGTCCCACTGGGCATGCCAAAAACTATTGGAACAAAATCTGCCTTCGGTTAATAGTGTTGCGCCTTAGACTTTGCCAACATTGAATAGACAGATCTTGCTTGAGATCATCTGTCTAGTCTCCAGAGAAGGTTGGTTCCTTTGAGTTTTTTAGAGAAAAGGGGAACAAGAGATAAGGGAAATATAGCCTAAGCTAGAAACTTTTCTCATGGTACAGATTAGACAACAACAAACATTGATGATGCAGATTACTACTTTCAGAGTTTTCTTTATATCTTCTTTATAGAAAACATGAATTCCTGAGTGTGACTTTTAGATGTTCGTCTAAAAGCATGTAAATATCTTTTAATGTTCAACTCTAGAAACAAGATTTATACGTGCACAATCCAGATTTTAGAACAGATACATTATAAAACTTAGAGTGAATAAAAGTTAAAACACCAGGATACATACACTTGCACACAGAAGTTTCGAAAGCCAGAGGAAGAAATCTTTTATTGCTTGTAATCTAGTACATGTACATCAAGCTTGTAAACGTCCAAGAGCCGACCTCTTTTCATGGTCGACTCACTCCTATTTATACCCTAAAAAGAGTATCTTCTACTACGTACATTTAATTTCTTCAATCAATTACAAGTAATTATCTGTAGTTTCTAATAATATACAATGGATTTCTCGTAGATTGGATAGATTTCCTTCTGGCTAATTTTAGATGAGCCTGTTATTCTGCAATCATCCAGCGGACCTGCCAGGTTATAATCAATAGACCATTCTTCAAAAATCAGCACCTGATGTCAGTGCATGTCCCCAGTTGCCAAAAATATACTCTATTCCTTTACAGCTGGCGTGTCACGAAATCATGACATTCTTTCCTTGCTTTGCTCTTTTGTCGCCTCCAACCGCAAAAATGAGACATGTCACGAAATCATGACATTCGTCTCTTGTTTTGCTCTTCTATCGCTTCCAGCCATGAAAATGAGACATGTCATGAAATCATGACATTCATCTCTTACTTTGCTCTTTTTCTGCCTCCCTAAAAATGAGACATGTCACGAAATCATGACATTCTGTCTCTTGCTTTGCTCTTCTCGCTTCCACGAAAATGAGACATGTCACGAAATCGTGACACTTCGCCTCTTTGTTCTCCTTTTTGCTCTTAGCCACGAAAATGAGACATGTCGTGATATCGCGACACTTTTTCCTCCTTGCTCCTTTTGTTGCTCTTAGCCGCAAAAATGAGACATGTCACGATATCGCGACACTTTTGCCTCCTTGCTCCCTTTTGTTGCTCTTAGCCATGAAAATGCAACATGTCGCGATATCGCGACACTTTTACCTCTTGGCTCTTTCTCTTCTCTTTTGGCCGTGAAAATGCAACACTTTTTCCTCCTTGTGCTTTCTCTTCTCTTTTGGTCGCGAAAATGCAACATGTCGCGATATTGCGACACTTTTTCCTCATGCTTTCTCTTCTATTTTGCCGTGAAAATGCAACATGTCATGATATCGTGACACTTTTTCCTTCTTGCTCTTTCTCTTCTCTTTAGCCGCGAAAATGCAACATGTCGCGATATCGCGACACTTTTGCCCCCTTGCTCCCTTTTGTTGCTCTTAGCCGCGAAAATGCAACATGTCGCGATATCGCGACACTTTTACCTTCTTGCTCCTTTTTGTTGCTCTTAGCCGCGAAAATGCAACATGTCGCGATATCGTGACACTTTTTCCTCCTTGCTCTTTCTCTTTGCTTTGGACCGTGAAAATGCAACATGTCGCGATATCGCGACACTTTTTCCTCCTTGCTCTTTCTCTTTGCTTTGGACCGCGAAAATGCAACATGTCGCGATATCGTGACACTTTTTCCTCCTTGCGGTGTTTTGCTTTTTCTTTGATCTTTAGCATATGGGCCACTTTGGTCTTCTTGGAAAATATGCAAAAAGGTGCATCAGCTGTTTTTCTGTAGTTAGTCACTTTTTGACTAACAACACCATGTTGGATACCCATTATGAATAGTCGATGGAAATGACAAACTCTACGTCCAACAGCTTTTGTAACTCATCCTTACCATTAAGGTTATTGTTGGATGTATCTTCCTGGGTTTCTGCTTGACTGGATTCTTTGATAGATCTAGCGAAATGTTATGAGTAACCAATTACGGATGTAGACCCGACATATCCTTATAAGTCCAAGAAAAGAGAGTAGGTCTCTCTCTCAATAGAGGTATGAGATTGGCATGCTCATAAGGAGTCAAACTTTCTCCAAATTTAACCTTCCTTGGATTGGTGGGATCATTAATGATATTCACTTAGAAGGTTTCCTCTACTGACATATGGGATCCATCCTCAAGTTGATGAGGTGTAGGGATCAAGTGGATGTCATCTGCTGGGTTTATAGGTTCCGCATTAGAAGCATCCTCAACATGATAGACATCATATGCACATCCTGGTGCAAAATGGAAAGGTTGCAGCATCTCTTCATTGGGAAAGAAATATTCAGGCTCTAGGGGTGAATCAGCATGATCCCAATCAATAGAATCTATATTAAGACACAATGGCTTGGACGGATAGACTGGATTACAGAGTGGAGTGGTAAAATCAATGGAGATCATATTGATGGAATGGATCATGTCTCTAGGACCATGTGCACATGACTCAACATTAGCAAAACTTCCATCCCTGAGATGTGGTTCTGGGAGTATGGGAATCTTTGGATCTGGTCTATGAATAGACTGTCAGATAGGATCATTGGGCTCAAAGAGCTCCACATACATTGGTGGATCAGAAAACACCATGTGATAAGTCACATTCAGATTTGGTGGCCTTCCCATAAGGCAAGGATGGAGATTGATCTCTCTGTACATCTCCTCAATAGTATATGACATATTACGATGACGTAAGTAGGGAGGTACTAAATAGGCTCTCTCTATCTCATCATCATCGTCACTATCATAACAGAGACCCTTACCTCTACCTAATGGAATTGGTCGATGCTCTATAAGAGGCCCCATGTAGGCTATCTTGTGATAGCCATCATCATTATCAAAGGGCTCTTCACTCATATTCATTTATTCCAAAGGTAAAATATGATGCAAGAGTGTAGGACCCAAGCAGGACAACTCAGTTTCATCCTTAGATTGCTCGTTGTTTGATGATAACTCAGCATCATCTATTCCAAAATCATAGTCTGGTCCATCGCTTTTGATTATGGATACTACATGAACGTCCCCAGAAGCAATTTTTGATTCAGTTTCTATAGCTGAGTCTAGATTCTGGATGTGCATACCAATATCGTCGATAGCTCCACGGCTTTGATTGTCAAATTCACCCCCTATACTAAGGTACAAGTGGTCTAAAGATATCATGAGAAGTTCATCCTGACCTCAGATATAGTATCCCAACCTAAACTTGTCAGTTGGCAACTGATACTATGGTTCATATGGTCTTCTACGTCCCTGCTCAAATAGTCCAATACCATAACCATGCCAATGGTAATGCTCGAAGTATCACATGGCGTATTTTGGATTGGATAGATAATGAACATTAACGATGAATGATTCACTATCGTCCTCATCTATGGGCATGGGAGATGCAACCTGGTTTAGCCCTCCATAGATGAAGTTGGTTTGGTTAGGTGGTACCCCTAATGGTTCCACCATCCCTATGGGAAGGATATGGGCTCACGATTGGACCATGTCCTGTGCAGTCTTGATAATAGATGTGAACATCATGTTCTGCACAATATATTCCCCTAATCTAGGATTAACCAAGTGGACGGTCACCTACAGTGCAGATGACCCTACTGAAGACGCAGGTGAAGCAGGCTGAGATACCTCTTCGACTTCTTGAATTTTCTCTACTTCCATGGGAGTAGGGGCTTCAATGATAATTGGCTTAAGCATTTGCTTTATCTTCTTTTTGCCCATCTTTTCTTTCAACTTCCTATCATCCCGTTGTATCATAGACGCAGTTAATCTAATAGAAGTAGTTGTCGTGTGCTCCAATCATTGAGATACAGACGTTGTAGGTCTAGCACACACTTCTTTGATCTTACCTCTTGGTTCTTTGATTGGCAAAGCTGATCGCACATCCAGGTGCATTGAGGGGAGCACAAATTCCCTTGAAAAATATACTAGGTTCACGTATTTAAAGGGTTCTTCATCTGAAGGAACCACTTAAACCTATCCCTCATGAGTATATTTTATACATTGGTGTAGAATAGAAGGGATGCAATGCATTTCTCTGATCCAAGACCTCCCTAGAAGTATGTTATACTGCATAGCACCTTCGATTACGTGACACATCATCGGGATGGTCTTCAATCCTACCTTAATAGGTAAAACTATAGTATCGACCGTTGAGCATAATGCATCATTGAACGCTCTCAACGTGAAGGTAGAAGGGATGATATGCGTCTTGGATAACTTCAAGTGAGTTAACACCTTTGTAGTTATGATATTGATCGATGACCCTATGTCAATCAAAACTCACTTGAACTATTTATGATTCACACACGCAATATATGCAGTGGCAGGTCTGCTATAATAGTGGAAATCATTTTAACTTTGTGGTCATGAAATTGAATGGCCGATTCCTGACACTATTGCACGTGCCCCATGAAGTGTGTAAACGCTTAGGTATCTTGAGGTTGCATGTCTATGGACCTTAAGATGTCCATAAGCATCTCCCTATGCTTGGTATACTATTGAATTAGCTTATAAATTGACAACTTCGCTGGAGCTGTCTATAGGTTTTGAACCTACTTCTGATGGTCACCAACGGTCTAGTTGGTCGAACCAGCACATAGTGGGCTGGCCTTGGAGGAGGCACATCTTGAAATCTAATGGGCACTAGAGGTTGATTCGATCGTTCATACCTCACATTTCTTGTGATAATGTTGACCATCCCGACGAACCCCTGGGTTGGTGGTTCGATGCGTACTTGGTTGACCTGGCCAACATTATTCTTTGGCGCCTCATGATTTGGTAGAGAATTTTTGTAAATCCCCATATTTTGATTGTCATGCACTTGTAAATTGTCCATAATAAGCATTCCTCTTTCAATCATATTTTACATGAGATGTTTGAAATATCAACATACCTCGATGTCATGGCCTTTTGATCGATGAAAGATGCAATAATGATTGTCCTTGTAGCCCTTAGGCTTAGTTTGGTTAGGATCCAATATCTTGACTTCGGGTAAGTATATGGCCTTAGCCTCACTTAACTGATGAAAAATAGAAGCCAACGACTCTGATAACTGAGTGAAAATGTGAGACAGGTGTTGTTCCTTATCTTGACCCCTCTGATTTTTGTTGCACTGCTCATACTGCGCAGGCAGAGATTGGGCTTGATAGTTTTTCTTTTGTTGCTCTTTTTCTCCTTTTTGAAGGTTCAACACCACCTGATTAACATGGGCCGGCTTGTCCTACTGTCTCTCAATGCTTCTCTTGTTCTAATACTTCTTATTCTTGAGCTTCAATTTACCCTCCTCTAAATTGATTTCCTCAATCACCTTGGCCTATGCCAAAGCCTCTTCGAATGTCTGGTATTGCTGCAACTGCAGCAACAATGAAATGTGCTTGGCACAACTCTTCATGAACATTCATGTCAATTCATAGGATGGTATGGAGAGTGGTAGCCTTACCATAATCTTCCTCCATCATTTTCCATAATCCATCACTGGCTCATCATCATGTTGAATCAAAGTGGCCAAGTCGGATAAGTGTACCTTCTTCTTGACACCGAAGGATAAGCGTTCAAGAAATACATCAACTAGTTATTTGAAACTAGTGATGTTGTGCCTTTTTAATTGGTTGAACCACTCTCGAGTTGTGCCTGAGAGGGTCATGATGAAGGTGCATATGATTAAAGTTTCGTTGCTTTCAATATAAAAGCACATATCTAGAAAACTAGTCACATGCTCCTATGCGTCTTCCTCTCCTTGGAACTTTTCTAGCCTATGCATCTTGAAATGCTCTGGATAGGCTAGAATAGGAATTGACATGCATAGAGGTTCATTATAGATTTTGTTCAAGGTAGGCTTTTGATAAGTCATTCATTACTTCTCTATGGCTTGAACCTTCTCTACTAAGGTCTTATAGGCCTTCGAAGAAAGAAACTTCTCTTCTCGAGATTGCCTTGGAGGTGCCTTCGGAGGCAAATTCTTCCTCGGTCTTTGGTGGGGGACTAGGCTCACCCTCCTCCTTGAATTAGGATATTTTAGGATATTCTTTTTCTAATTCCTCTCCCACTTCTTCCTCATACCGCCTATGCTCACGTTGTTCGAATGTTGGACGTCGATATTTGTGTTGAGCTGCATGGCGAGTATGTGTGTCTATGTGATCAGGGTGTAACTCGGGCTGTGAAGCCACTCGTCTATCAACACACTCCCTGATCTCACTATGAGGAGGTAAAATGGTGCTAGCCAATCGATCCTCTCTCTTTACACGCTCCTAATCGAGGATGCATTGTTCATATAATTTTATCTTATGAACCTTTTCTTCTGAGAGTTCTCATTTTCGAGGCACTCTTTCTCTACGTGAACATCATCCAATTGGTCTTGGAGAATCTACCATCTCTACTCTGACATCATTCTATGAGCTCTATCAACATGATCAATCATCTAAGGCCTCTAGGGAGTGCGCTCTATTTAAGTGAATTTATGGGTATGTTCTCCAATGGAATGATTTACCACACTCTTACCTCTATCTAAAAAGACGGCATTCGTGTCAAGCTATCTCCTATACTCTATTCTTGCATGGTATGAAGGACCACGTATGTCATGAGAACGCTTGGAGCACTCTCCAAGTTCTCAGGCGGTCCTAATGGTGCTTCCACTACACTCACTCGTAGGTCGAGAGAGTGTAGGCATAGGCTTATATCCTAGATGGCCTAGGACTCTGTCTAGACTATTTAATTTTTTACTACACCATGGCTCTTGAGGCGGCGTACCATTAGCTCCCACTTTAGATATATCTATGGTGAACTTAGTAGATTCACCCCTATGGGGAATCTGCATGGGCCTACGCTCAAAAGTGATCACATCTACCTACCCCTAAATGGGTAGATCTTGAGCCTCTCTATACCCGTATGGTGGAGATCATGAGCCTCCCTTAGATACAGGTCGAAGGGGTACCAATTTGGATCTCTCAATGACATATTCTTTGGCAAAACCCATGGATCCACGTGGAATGCGGTCATGGTAAATGCTACCATATACGAAACCCCCATGCTGGGAAGTCCCATGCTTTGATTTGTGTCTAGAGGGATGTCTATTACTTCCTCTAATTGGGGTGTTATCAATGGAATCCCTTTATTTATAATTATCCTCTTTAATACTTGTTGAACGATGTCTAGGAGGATTCTGTGATTGAGGACATTCTACATCATGATGTGCACTAGGTGGAGCTTGGTCTTCGATCTCAGGTCTATGATCAAATCGGCCTCTTGTGTTTGCACCATTATGTATCCTATGTCTAGATTTAACTTTTATTAATACACAAAGAATACAATGATGATTATATTTTTTTACAGTTTTAAAATGAGCCCTAAAATGTTTGATGTGTTTTTCAAATTTGTTGTATCAGTAAAGTAACTCCTTGTCATGTTTTGCAAAATATTGATAATTTTCTCAATTCTTTAAAGGCTTTCACCTGTATGCTCGCAGCTCAACAACCTGGCTATGAACTCCAGGTCACGTAATCCCCCCAAAGTGTGGCAATGGAAGTCCACACCTAGGAAGGGAGCATAGGTCCTCCCAGATCCTCACCCGTTTTCACCCAGTCAGCGTCATACCCTTCGAAGAGGAGTATATGCAAATTTTACGGGCTACAAAAGGTTCTTGGATCCGGTATTGGTCTAGAACATAAGGTACGTGGGAGTTGGTCCAATGGATGGAAATAACTGCTACCGTTGTTGAAACCCTACTAGTGGTTGGACGTGACTTCCAACTCACTAGTTTTTAAGATATGTCGTGGTGTGTGTGGTTCTTTTTACTTTGCATGAAATAAAAATGCATAAAACAACACTCAAATGATTCTACATGCTTTTCAAAATAACGTTTGCTTTTCAGAGAATGCACGACTATGCTAAATGATATTCATAGAATGCATACTAACGATGGTATGGCCACTAATCAGAGCTCATGCAAGCAAAACTAACATACAAGAGAGGCCTAGACCACTGGATACTAGGGTGTACTATACTCAGAGGTTCGTTGTTCCTAGCAGCGACTAGTAGATCCTAATCAAAATACCTAAGGACTCAATGCATTTAACATATTTCCATTGCCTTCCCTAATTATGCTAATAGTTTTCACTCTCTGTAAAAACACAGACAGAGAATAGAAAAAATAGAATGATAGTGGGACCTACCTAAAATCCTCATTTGATCAAGCTTTTTCTCCTTGTTGTCTAATTTTTTAGATTCTGACCGCGGCTCTGTGGCACGGTGACCACTGTTGCCCATGGATGTCAACCACGACGATAACTTTTGACCGTGGCTATCAATTGCGATGAGCACCTGTCATAAAAAACAACAAAAGTCAAAATTTTGAGGTATGAAATACATAGTCCTATAGTAATCGCCTTCTGTACGATCCAAAAAAGGCTTACACCTATCGGTTCCTATTGCAAGAATTGAAAGATACACAAAATGCATACAAGAACAAGAAATTTACAACAAGTTGACAATAAGAAATACGCTTTATTCCATTATATTTGAATCCAAAGTCAAATTACAAGTACATCCCTCTTAAGGATAATCACTTTGATACAATTGTTACAATAGGATGTAATGTTTCCCTCTCAAGGGTAGGTGTGATTTCCAAGTGCCTTTCAAGATGACACAAACTACTCTAGGGTGTCGATGACCCTCTTCTCCATGATTAGAGGCATTTGTTGCCTTGCATCCCAAAACCCTGTTAGTCCTGCGTGAAATAAACAACAAGAAACATTAAAAGCAAAGGACGCCTCTCTTGATGAGACTTTTAAAGGGCATTTACACAAAAGATAATACGATAATCAAGAAATCAAGAAAGTGATTCAATGCATGTAAATTGATCTAAATCATGATGATCTACCATTAGAAACATGAAAGAGACTAAGATGAATCTATATAAGCTCCTAGTTACTCAGTTGAAGACATGGAAGCATGAAAAAGATTTGTTAATGAAGGAAAATTGCAATTAGCTCTTAATCCTGTCAGTCAAAAATCTCTAGCATATTGAATTAAACCTACAACATGATTAATGTAACCTATTTAAATAGATTGCAAAATAGAAAACAATGAAATCAAGGATTACCCTCTGACCGTGGGTCCTTCAAGCGATGAGCATTGTTCACCGTGGCTAACAGTCGTGACTGAGCCTGAAGTAAGTTTACCCTCCAAATTAGGGCCAATTTCTCTAATTCTCCTTGCCAAATTGATGGTCAAGGATCGCCTTTGTGTCCTCTAATATATTTGGTAGTTTAATTGCTCAATGAGTGCACGGATTGCATGGATTAGCGTTTCTTGGCTCTCCTATACTCCTAGGACCTCCATGGCAATGTGATCTATAATTGGGTAAAAAAAGTATTCCTATCAATGCATGTGAATGAGTATGCAATTCAACAGGGCTTCACTGCTCAATTGATTATGCTTCTCTCTCTCTTTTTCCCAATTCGGAGGGGGATTATATAGCAATTGCCAAGGGTTAGGGGTGGCTTCATGAGGAGGCCTAAATCAATATTGGGTGGTTGATCTTGTTGGATGGAAGGATCCAGAACCTTCCTCACTCAAACCGCTCCAATCTGTAACCAATTTACCATTGCAATTGGTTTTGGGCCGAATGAAGGCCAACTGACTCTAAGTCTTGACTACGGCTGACAGGCACGGTCAACACTGCTAACCATGGGTGTCAGCAGCAGCTAGCACTGACTAGGCAAAGGTGCCCAAATGAGTGGTAAAAACCACTACTATACCTTGGTATATGTCCAAGGTCTTCCATATGGTCTTCTAGCATGTCCCATATGAGTAGTCGCCTTAGCATGATGCGTTTTAGGTGTCTACAGTACAAATGTAAATATGTAATAGATTAGGATTTGAGTTTATAGTTTAGGAGAGTGATTTATATTTCTCCTTAATATAAGTGTCTATGTACAATATATGCACAAGTGTCATTTAAGTGTGTAATGTGCATAATATGCACAATTGTCATGCATGTTAGTGGACAAGTGTGTAATGAGAGCAATTGCACAAGTGTCATGTATGTAAGTGTGCAAATATGTAATGTGAAGATGTGCACAAGTGTCATGTATTAGAAGTGCATGTAGAAGTGTGCAAGTGTCATAGAGTTAAGTATGCATGTAAGTAGAGAATGAAGAGTCTTGTATACAAGTGGCAAGATGAGAAGCCAAAGAACAAGAATAGGAAAGGTTGCAACTCCCGGATATGTGAGGAGTGCAATAGTCAAGTATTAAAGAGTCACCTTTCTATGTCTATATTATGGAGACAAAGCTCCATACAATGTATTGGAAAAACAATATGTAAATGATCACCATAACAAGCATTTATAATATTGAAGCTTGTATACATATTTTGAGCAATTTTATTGTAAGTATATTTCATGTTATTACATGATTGATTTTGGCCATTTACATTCATATTTGATATTATAGTGAATGTTATTATAATTATATTGGTCAATATATATTTTGATTGCTCATATATTTAATTCTACTCTTGATTAATTATATTTAGACTTGAGATATTATGGCTTAATTATACTGGGACTGGAGAGAGTTTAGCTTAAAAGCCAACAAATATGAGAGTCTCGAGGAAGGAGCTCAATTGGATTGTTGTTGGGAATTTTAATGCTAAACTATCATTTAGTGTTCAAAAATGAAACTCTGGTTTTAGACTCATGGAATTGGCTCATGATTGCTTAGGTCCATGCATTACACTTAATGAATATTACATGCCCTGGAACTAGCTATACTTGGACTAACAAGAGGAGGGATCCACATAGCAAGAAGGTGAAGTTAGATCATTTTCTATTTTTGCAGAAGGTATTTATGAAATGTAATATAAAATTTAAGATTTTATAGGGTCCATTCTCGAATCACTTCCCCATTCTATTGGAGGGAGGGATCAGAACATGACAGCATCGAAAATTGTTCAAATTTGAAAACGTTTGATTACAAAAGGAGGAATTTAGAATAAAATTCAGCAATGGTGGGAAGGGGGACATCCCAAATATGAGACAACAATATTTAGCTTTTGTAAGCAACTTCACTATGTCAAGGATCAGTTAAAATGGTGGAGGAGATCTAACAAGTTGGACTTCCACATCCAAAGAGCTGCATTGATGGACAGATGAGATGAGGTGCATAAAATCTTTAGAGAAGGAAAAAATATGGAGTAACTCAAATAAGAGGATGATGAGTTGCATAAAGCGGTAGAGGACATTGACAACCACAAAGAGATGTATTGAAAAAAAAAGCAAGAACTTCTTGGTTACTAAAATGGGATAAAAGACTTGTCTGATGAGACATATATGAAGGCCAAAAAAATGCTTCTCGCTCCTTTTGCGTGCCCTGCGTCCTTCGCCCCCGCCCCTGCCTGTCGGCCTACTGCTGGTGGGCTTTTGCCTGATGCTCCCTCCGCTGCCACATTGGAGCCTGGGGAGATTCCCCCGGATGGCCCACCCTTTGGGCCCGACCTGGGAGGGACTACTGCAGTGTCATACCTGCAAAAGGTTGTGGGCCTCCATCGACCCCTTCCCGCCTTTGATCTTGTTCGACCTATCGTGGATGGTGAGAACTTGGTCCTCCCGATTTCCCTCATGAAGGAAAAGCTTTCCTTCGAATCTCTTTCCTTTGTGGGAAAATTTCTCGGAGGGCGTCCCGATATGGAGTCCATTCGAAAATGGGCTGGCTTCAAATGGCGTGTGCTCGGAGATCTCCAACTGGTGGCCCTTACCAGAGGTTTTTTCCTGATCTGTTTGAATAACCGAGAGGACCATGATCGCATCTTGACCGGAGGCCCCTGGTTCTTCGATAGGAAAAGCTTGTTTTTAAGGAAATGGGGTGAATATTTTTGCCCTAGCATGCAAGACATCAATTTTGTGCCTATATGGTTTCGTCTCCCGAAGCTTCCCATCCATTTCTACCATGAAGACATTCTTCGCTGGATTGGCGACTACATTGGGAAAACGGTGGCCCTAGACCCTGCAACGAAAGCCCGATCTCGCATGGCTTGTGCCCGCATTTGTGTCAATGCCAACTTGGCATCCAAACTCCCCACCCGTGTCAATCTCATCTATGGTGATTTTCGTTGGTGCCAGGCTATCGAATACGAAAACAAACCCCCCTTTTGTATCGAATGTAATTCTCAGGGCCACCTCCACTCGTAGTGCCCTTCCCTCAAGCCTCAGCGACCAACTCAGAGCAAGGAGCTCCTCCATCCAAGGTGCAGTGATCGTCCATCAAAATCGGCGATCAGCAGCGGGAAAGCGTTTCAAACTGGTCCGTAGCAGTCTTTTGTTCCCTCTTCTTCTACGCACCCTGATCAGGTATGCTCCATGTTTGCCTTTCCTAATAAGTTCGGTCCTCTTCTATCTTCGGAGGATGAGATCCTCTTCCCTGAATCTCTCCCCGCACCCAACCCCTCGTCCCTAGGCCTATCATCCCCGTTACCTTCTGCATTAGGTTCCCCTCGGCCTATCCCTTCAACCTTTACCGATCCTTCCCCCTCTGTAGAACCCTTGCTTACTCCTAACCCCTCCCCCTCTTCAGGCATGCCTGTTGAGGATCCCCTTTCTCCCTCAGGTTCGGACTCAGACTCCTCGGACCAACCCCCTCCCATTATCACTAGAAGCAAAAAAGGCTTGGTGGACTCTAGTGCTGAAAGAAAAAGAGGGAGACCCCCTAACAACGAGCTAATCAGGAAAGAGGCTGACGACCAAGTGGCTGATGGAAGGCAACTAACCTTGCCTGAAACCCTTTTCAATCAACAGAACGATGATAGCAGAAGCTCCAAACCTCCTCCCACCCTCAACAAAGGAGGCAAAAAACCCCCCAAATCGTCTAGATGAAGATCCTTT
The DNA here is from genome assembly GCA_028583015.1 of Wollemia nobilis. Lineage (NCBI taxonomy): Eukaryota > Viridiplantae > Streptophyta > Pinopsida > Araucariales > Araucariaceae > Wollemia > Wollemia nobilis. The sequence goes on from JAQPPZ010003184.1 coordinate 1,497,713, forward strand.
CATGGAACATTAGGGGCCTCAATAGCAGGAGCAAACAAAGGTTAGCTCGATCCATAAGGAAAGATCACAATCCATCTATTCTTCTCCTACAGGAAACAAATATTGATAATGATAGAACCACTAGCATTGCCCCTAAGATCTGGAAAAAAGGTCAATGGGCAGCATCTCCAGCTGAAGGAACTGCAGGAGGCCTTCTGTGTATGTGGAACCCAGAAGTTGTTGAAGGAAGAATCATATCCTACTCTAGCAGATCCCTAAACATGGCGTTCTACTGCAAGGAAAATAGATTCACGTGGGTTCTCTCCAACATCTATGCTCCCAACAATCCTATGGACAGAAACAACATGTGGGCCTCCCTGTCTCTCATGAAAAGCGTGGTCTCTAACCTCCCATGGATGGTAGCCGGAGATTTCAATTCCCCCCTTTGTGCGGCGAAAAATATAGGAGGAACCAGTTTGTCGGCTAAAAGCATCAGTGACTTCCAAAACTTTGTTCGTGACAATGAGCTCATGGACATTCAACTCCGAGGACATCAATTCACATGGAGTAACAGAAGAGTTGGAGCGGACCACATTCAAGTCAAACTGGATCGTTTCTTCCTATCCCAGCAAGCTATTCCTCTGTTTGGTGACACCTCCCTTATTCCCCTTTCGCGCATTGGTTCAGATCATTCCCCTCTTCTTCTTGAGTCCAATAAAGCCCCTTCCTTTAAAACCCCCTTCCGGTTCGAAAGCATGTGGATTCTCCATCCGAAGCTAAAGTTGAAGATTCAAGAATGGTGGTCCACCCCTGTCCATGGGTCAGCCATCTCCCGTGTGTCTCAGAAACTGAAAATCATCAAAGAAGGCCTCAAAATCTGGAACAGGGAAGTGTTTGGAGACATTTTCAAAGCCAAAAAGGAAATCTCTGCCCGCCTCTTGCAGCTGGATCACCTGGGTCAGCATGAGCAGTGGACCCCTGAGTTGAGGGATGAGGAAAAACGCCTGCTTTTCGAGCACCACAACATCTTAGCCAAAGAAGAAACCTTCTGGAGGCAAAAATCTCGGGCTCTGTGGCTCAAGGAAGGGGATGCCAACACCAATTTTTTTCATGCATCCACCCTCCACAATAGAAGTACAAACAAAATCAAGGAGCTCCTTCTCGCTGATGGCACCGCCACCCAGGACATTGTCAGGATTCGCCATGAAGCCTCCTCCTTCTTCAACAACTTGCTGAATTCTGAGCTTCCCCATGATGGGCCTGCCCAAGCCTCCCTCCTTAGCAACATTCCCACTCTCATCACCCCAGAGATGAACCAGTTTTTGACTCAACCTTTGGAGGCCAAAGAAATCAGAGATGCCCTCTTCGCCATGAAGGGCGACAAAGCCCCCGGGCCCGATGGGTTTCCTCCCCGCTTCTTCCAAACCTTTTGGGAGGTGATCGAGGACGAGGTCTTCTGTGCCATTCGAGAGATGCAGCACACTAAAATCATTCCCCGAGGGACTAACTCCACTTTCATTGCTTTGATTCCTAAGAGCCCCCACTGCAAATCCATGAATGATTTTCGACCTATCAGCCTTTGCAACATTATTTATAAAATTTTAACCAAATCCCTGGCGCAAAGGCTTAAGCTAATCCTCCCATCCATCATTGACCCATGCCAAGGGAGTTCTGTCGTAGGGCGGTCCATTACCGATAGTATCATCTCCCTCCATGAATCCCTTCATTCCTCCCACTGCAATAAGAGAGTTGCCATGTTTATCAAACTAGACATCAGCAAAGCCTTCGACAGGGTTGACAGGGACTTTCTGCTAAAATTCATGGACAAATTCGGGTTTCACAAGGACTGGATTACTCTCATCAAAAGCTGCATTTCAGCCCCTTGGTTCTCTGTGTTAGTAAATGGGTCGACGGCTGGCTACTTTCCAAGCTCCAGGGGAATTCGTCAGGGCGACCCCTTGTCCCCTTTCCTCTTCATCATTCTAGCTGAATCCCTGGGAAGAGCTATCAAAAAGGTTGTCACTGATCGGGGTATTTCTGGGCTCCAATCGTCTTCACGCTCCCCCCTTGTCCCACCAACAGTTCATGGACGATACTATCATTGCTACTCTGGCTTCCGTCCCTCAAGCCAAACGCATCAAGCGGATCCTTGACACTTTTGCTTCTGCTGCTGGCCAGGAGATTAATTTCATGAAAAGCAGCTGTTATTTTCTCCACACTCCGGGTCCCAGACAACGCAAGATTGCTCGCACCCTTCAATGTTCCATTAGAGATCTTCCCACGACCTATTTGGGCCTCCCACTCTTCACCAAAAGCCCCAAGGCTGCTATGTGGGATGGGGTTGTTGATAGAATCAGGCGTAAATTAGCCGCTTGGAAAGGCTCCCTTCTCTCCCAAGCTGCTAAGTCCATGCTCACTATGGTGGTTCTCCAAAGCATCCCCGTCTATTTTATGTCAATTTTCAAAGCTCCTATTTCGGTGCACTCCAAGATCGAGCAAATTCAGAGATCCTTCCTGTGGCGTGGGCCTGAAAATTCTTGCAAGTTTCATTTGGTTAGGTGGGAAAAGGTTTGTCAACCTAAGGCTCTTGGAGGCCTTGGATTGAGAAGGTCGGCAGATATGAATCTTGCCTTAATGGCTAAACAAATGTGGAAGGTGCTCACCAACTTCAACGTGGAGTGGGTTTCCATGATTCATGATAAGTACTTACAGCACAGCTCATTGCTAGATAGCAACATCCCTTCCAATGGGTCGACCTTATGGAAAGCAGTTCTCCACGCCAGACCCCTCGTCTCCAAAGGAATCAGATGGCTGTTAGGGGATGGTTCATCTATTAGCTTCTGGGATGACATTTGGATCAAAGAAAAACCCCTCAATGACTACCCCTATTTTTTTGTGTTACGTCAAGACTCTGAGAGAGTTTGGGGTCGAAGAGTGAAAGATTACATTGACGACCAAAATCAATGGAGGAGCTTCCCAGGCAGGGCCGGCATCCGATTATCCAAATTGTTAAGAACCATCCTTATTCCCACTGTTGCTTCACACGACCGTATGATTTGGGCCATGACCGATAGTGGTGAGTTTTCTGTCAAGACCGTGTTCTCTCTCATTAGGGATGCTTCCAGAACGTCCTTTTCCCCTGCTGCAGTTTGGATCAAGCATCTCATCCCAAAGATTGGGTTTTTTGTGTGGATTGCTATCCAGAATAAGGCGCTCACCACTAAAAATTTGATGAAAAGAGGGATCCCTATCCCCAACAGATGTCACATGTGTTTATCTGCTTGGGAATCGGTTAACCATCTGTTTGTGGATTGCTCGTTCACTAGAGAGGGCCTAGACTTCTTGAACTCCTCCTTCCAGATACAGTGGGTCCGTCCCAATTCCTTGTTGCAACTCTTTGCCTAGTGGCCAACCCCCTTCCGTCACCCCAAGCTTGCCTTTCTATGGAAGATTTGCCTCCATCACTTTGTTTGGCAAGTTTGGCTCGAACGCAATCGTCGAGTCTTTACAGAGACCTCCATTGACCCTATTTCGGCCGCCATCAAAGCCCTGACCTTTGCCATCAAGAATTTCTAGCTCATCCCCTGGGTCTGTGCTCCCCTTAGGCCCGTGGAAGTCTCCATCCTCACCTCCCTCGGCATCCCCATCCCCAAGTGGGACACCCCTGCCCCCCATCCCCGTTCCATAACCTTTTGGCATCCCCCCTTGGCAGGTTGGATCAAACTCAATTTCGATGGTGCTTCCAAGGGAAATCCTGGATTGGCTGCTACGGGAGGTGTTGTGAGGGATCATAATGGCTCCATTATTCTTGCTTTTGTGGAGAACCTCCACCACAAGACCAATAATGTGGCTGAGGCCTGGGCTCTGTGGCGTGGCCTCCAGCTAACCAAGCACCATCGTTCTGGGCTCCACATCGAAGGCGATTCTGCCATCGTCATTGGCTACTTGATGTCTAACAAGGACCCCCCGTGGAACATTAGAACTCTGATCAACGAATGTCGGGCCCTCCTATGCAGACACAGCCAAGTGGAAACCAATCACGTGTTCAGGGAGGCGAATAAGATTGCTGACAGGCTGGCAAATATTGGCTTGGGTAAATGTTCGTTGGAGGTGTGGCACCACTCCTTTCCGCCAGATGTCCTTCGGTTGGCGCTCTCGAAATCCCACGATAGACATACCATAATTGGCTCTGGATCATGACAAGTCTCCTAGCTCCGATTATCATGAGTCTTCTACGCAGTTGTATCTCAAGGTCCATCGTTGTTGTGTCCCAATGGGTTCTGCGCCCTTTCAATGCTCCCCACGTGGCTTCTTTCCTCTTTTTGGTCAGTTAATGTCTGATGGTTTAAGTATTGTATTGTGGGTCTTTCGGTTTTGTTGGTTATGTGCAATGGGTGGTCACAATTTTGTTCCCTGTGTTGGTTTATCACTATCCTTCTCTGTGGGAGTTATGTACGCATTTCTGATGTAAATCTGGGAAAGGGACCCAGTTAAAACCCTTTTAATGATATTCTCTAAACTTACCAAAAAAAAAAAAGGGATAAAAACACTAAATTTTTCCATTGAGTCGCTTGTGCTAGGAGACAAATGAACAAGATGGAAGTTGTTTAGGATGGCAATGGGCTCTACATTGATATGATCCTAGGTATGCATTTTTATTAAATGGATTATTTTACTAAAGTAAGGAAGGTCTGGTGCAGGATGAAGAGGCTCAAAAAGAAGTTCTTGCTGCCATCCCCTCTATCATCTCTGAAGAAAAAACCAAGCCCTATTGAAACCCATTGATACAGAAGAGTTGAAGGAGGTAGTCTTTGGCATGATTATGGGAAAAATGTTAGGTCTATATGACTTCCCAATCAATTTTTTTAAACCTTATGGGAAATCTTGAAGGAGAATCTAATGGTTGTCATAAAGGATTCCGGGGACAGTAAAAGAATGCTTAAAGTATTAAATTAGACATTCATTGCCTTAATTTTAAAAGGAGAGGAGGGAGTTCATATTTCTAATTACAAACCTATCACCTTATATAATGTTATATACAAAATAACCACAAAGGCAATGATCGGGCGACTAAAACCTCTTCTAGACAACATTATCTCCTTTGTATAGGGTAGGCATATCTTATATGGTGTGGTTCTAGCTCATGAGGCAATCCACTAAATGCAAAAATCTAGAAATAGAGGAATGTTCATAAAATTGAATATATCAAAGGCTTATGATAGGGTGGAGTGGATCTTCTTTTCAAGGATAATGGTGGCCTTCAACTTCTCTTAGGATTGGATAGCATGGGTTATGAGTTGCATCTCTACTCTAACATACTCAATATTAATTAGTGGTCTTCCCTCGCAACTATTTGGAGCCACTAAAGACCTTTGTTAGGGAGCTCCTTGTTCCTCTTATATTTTTCTCAGATTGGTTGAAGTCTTGGGTAGACTTATCTTAAGGAGAAGATAATAAGGTTTTCTCATAGGTGTCAAGGTGAGTGAGGAAGTGTTGACTCATCTATTGTTTATGGATTTAGGATTGATGAGAGTGGCCAACCTCAGGGAAGAAGAATGATAAAAGATACTCTTAATGTTTATCTTAGGGCCACAAACAAAGTCATCAATGATAAGAAATCAAAAGTGTTATTCTTCAATCTTGATCAAAGGCTTTGAAACAAAATTCTAGAGATCTTGGGAATCATGAGGACTTCTCTCCCAATGGTCTATTCGGATGTCCCTCTACATTAAAAAAAATGAAGATAGTTGTCTAGAGGAATATTTTGTACTATATCAAAGAAATAATTAACCATTGGTCTCACAAATGGTTAAATTTTGGAGGTAGATTAACTTTTTTGCAATCAGTCATTCAGGCAATGCCAATCTACAAATTTTCTATCATGCCTACCCCACATACCATATGGAAAGAGTTGGACAAGATGACCATAATTGTTTTATGTGGAGGAGCAAAAGGAGAGAGGAAATGGGCATCAGTAGACTAGGAGAAAGTAATCCAATCCAAAACAAAGTGTGTCTTGGGCCTGAGGAGATCAGAGCTTAATAAAAAAGCTTTGGCTGGAAAGCTTTACTAGAGGTGGATCTCCTAACCAATGTCTTTATTCAACTGATTTTTAACTAATAAATATTTGGGATAGATGAACTTGAATAAGGTGAGTTATTTCTCTTTGGATGGCAATGGATCCCTAGTATGGGAGACACTAATGTTAGGATCTCAAGTAGTGAAGAATGGATTATTTTGGAAAGTGGGGAGACGGGAGAAGACACGATTTTGGATAGTTTCATGGGATCAATATCGACCTATCATTGTTAAAATCCCAAAACTACAACCAGTAACAACAACCATGGAAAGTAGGGGTTGGATCAAGATTGAAAGTTATTTCAACACTAGCTAGCTAAGGAATTACATCTTTAATTAGTTTAATAAGTTGGACATGTGGCCAATTCCAATTCCTTTATAATTAATACCTGTCATGACTAAAATCTTGGTAAAAATATTTTTGATGGGTAGGGATGAGGAGGATGAATTAGCTTGGCATTGTGGGAGCCTTGGAGTCTACATGATGAAGGATAGATATGCAAAGATACTTTCAGAACCTCCTTCAGGACCTCGTTTTCTTCCTAAAAAACTCAAGGGAGCACCCAGGTTGGGGATAAAACTTGTTTGCAACCTTTCTTTCGAGCTCAACAAGAAAATATCCAATAAATTTTTGGGGAAAGTTTTACCTCTTCTACAAATAATCTTTAGTAAATCTTATCCCGTATCGATCACTCGAAACCTAATAACCATGTTTTTTGGAAATTCAGAGGCATCTACAACTATTTTTTATGTATTTATTAATTTTAAATGCATAAAAAAGGGGGTAAATATATATACCAAAAATTGAACCATATAACTTAGACCAAAGTTTGACATAATCATATAAAAAGGTCAACCCAACCATGACAACTAAAGCTTGTATACAATTTTTTTGAGCAATTTTATTGTAAGTATATTTCATGTTATTACATGATTTATTTTGGCCATTCACATTCATATTTGTTATTATAGTGAATGTCATTGTAATTATATTGGCGAGTATATATTGTGATTGTTCATATATTTAATTCTCCTCTTGATTAATTATATTTACACTTCAAATAGTTTAGCTTAAAAGCCAAAAAATATGAGAGTCTCAAGGAAGGAGCTCAATTAGATTATTGTTGGGGATTTTAATGCTAAACTATCATTTAGAGTTCAAAAATGAGGAACTCTAGTTTTAGACTCAGGGAATTGGCTCATGATTTCTTAGGTCCATGCATTACACTCGATGAATATTAAATGCCCTCGAACTAACTATACTTGGACTAGCAAGAGGAGGGAGCCACATAGCAAGAAGGTGAAGTTAGATCATTTCTAGTTTTGGAGGAGGTATTTGTGAAATGTATTCTAAAATTTAAGATTTGGAGGGTCCATTCTCAAATCACTTCCCAATTCTATTGGAGGGAGGGATCAAGACATGATAGCATCGAAAATAGTTTAAATTTGAAAAAATTTGGCTACAAAAGGAGAAATTAAAAAAAAAATAAACAATGGTGGGAAGGGGGATATCCCAAAAATGAGATAACAATATTTAGATTTTGTAATAAACTTCACTATGTTAAGGTTAGACTAAAATGGTGGTGGATATCTAACAAGTTGTACTTCCACATCCAAAGAGCTCCATTGGTAGCCATATGATATGAGGTGTATAAACTCTTCAAGGAAGGTAAAAATATGGAGCAACTCAAATAAGAGGATGATGAGTTGCATAAAGTGGTAGAGTACATTGACAACCAAGAAGAGATGTATTGAAAACAAAGAGCAAGAATTGCTTTGTTACTAAAATGGGACAAAAATACTAAATGTTTCCATTGGGTCGCTTGTGCTAGGATACAAATGAACAAGATGGAAGTTGTTCAGGATGAGAATTGGATCTCCATTGATATGATCCTAGGTATGAATTCCTATTAAATGGATTATTTTGCTAAATTAAGGAGGGTCTAATGTGGGATGAAAAGGATCAAAAAGAAGTTCTTGTTGTCATACCCTCTATCATCTCTGAAGAACAAACCAAGCCCTGTTGAAACACATTGATAGAGAGGAGCTAAAGGAGGTAGTCTTTGGCATGAGTATGGGAAAAATTCTATGTCTAGATGACTTCCCAATTGATTTTTTTAAACCTTATGGGACATCTTGGAGGAGGATGTAATGGTTGTCATAGAGGAGTCTAGGGACAGTAAAAGAATGCTTAAAGTATTAAATTAGACATTCATTGCCTTAATTCTAAAAGGAGAGGAACGGGTGCATATTTCTAATTATAGACCTATCGCCTTATGTAATTGTTGGAAGTTAAAAGGGTAAAAAAGTAAAAAAAAAAATTACCACTGTAAGCTTTGGACCTTACCCTCTTTACCTCCTTGGACGGCAACTGAGTCAACAAGATTGGACGGTAAGGATGGTAGGGAGTTTGATTCCTAATCTCATTTTTCCTTTCCTCCCTATTTTTCTACTTCCCTATTCTTTCTCCTAAGCTTTCTAGGTTCTGGTTAATAATATTTGTATTTAAGCATTGTAATCCTTCGAACTTAATGTTAATGCAATATCTGGTTAATAATATTTATGCTCCTAATTTCCTAAGTGCTCCTAATTTTGTTAGTGCTATATCTGGTATCAGAGCAGAGGCTATACAGGCGAAGCACAAAGCTCGAGGAGAGCGACAGGTGAGGCACGAATCTCGAGGAGGTCAAGGAGACCCACAAGAGCAAGCTCATAGGCGAGGCACAAATCTTAAGGAGTTCGAGAGGGCCTATAGTACATGAATCGAGGTGAGGTCGAGAGGACCTGTAGCAAGCGAACCGAGGTGAGGTTGAGAGAGGCTCGCAAAGAGCACGTGGATCAAGGAGTTAACCAGAGGTGGACATGTGGTGAGCAGACAGCAAGGTGGACACATGGCGAGCAAACAACAAGGCGGACAAAGGGGCAACTGGTGACATGGCGTGAGGTGATTGGCTCAACTAGAAGGCAAAAGGGAGATCACTGATTACTCAAAGGCAATCGAGAAGCTTAGTGCTTCTTTATGCTAATAAAGCACAATATCCCCTCTACACAACGGATGTGGGATAAATATTGTAATTTTTTTAAAATTATTACGCAGCTGCGATGGGATAAAGGAGGTAAGCCTCCCTTGCTACCTCGTCGGGCCACGTAGCTCGACTGGCTCGAGGAGCTAGCCTTAAGTCACTCACCCCTAGGAGGTCGCAGGTTCAAAACCCGACGGCTACGAAAGTTGCAAAAAAAAATTGTGTATGGTATATGCCCCGAATGTCTTGAAATAATAGTGTATTCTGCCTAGGTTTCATCGGTGGTGGAAGCCAAGTTGGTAAGGAGACTCTGCTTGAAAGAAAGGAGTCGCGGGTTCGACTCCTGTGGAGTTAGAAATTTTTTTTGAAAAGGTTTTTTCTTTTTCTTAAAAGTTTATTATTTTATATATTAAAAATATAAACTTTATATTATATTTAATAAAATTAAATAATTGTTTTTAAAAAAATTATTTTATAAAGCAATTATATTTCTTTTATTAAATACAAATATAGATATATTTTTTGATATAATAAAATAGGAGAAAAAGAACATTGTCTAAGAGGCAATTTATGTAAGAGGACTCAAAGGTGGAAAATTGTGACAAAGCCTAAGAGGCTTAGTATTTTTCCATGTAAGAGAAACAAAAGATCAAACACCGAAAGTTTTGATGAAAAAGTGAGAGCTTATGGGCTACATACTGTATTTAGTCAGTTGCAAAATACAGTAATTGCACACCAGAGGCATCCAGACTCAGGGTACGAGGCAAACTCTGAAGATAACTCCTTTGGGAGTCAATTTGAGCAATCTGAATCCATAGAAGTTGCATCGCAAGAATCTGAATATACTCATTACAGTAATTCAGTGGAAATCCTAGAACCAGAATCACCAGAGATAATATTGATTAGTGACGATGAAGAAGAAGTAGCAGACAAATTTGTGACTCAAGAAATAGCAGCACCGCACCAAGAGAAACAAGCCATCAGTGATAGAGTGAATCAAGTCATATTTGACTTAAATTTGTAATCTCTTCTTTCTTCTTCTTTCTTCCTTCTTCTTTCTTTGAAAAAAGCAGAGTGCTTTATTGTAACCAAGAAATAAAAGAGTGTTTTAGTAACTATGGCCTCACATAACAATCTACCAATTCCAGAGTTCAACGGGTATGACTACGAGTATTGGTTTATCAAAATGAAGACCTTACTCATAGGAAAAGGTTTGTCGGATATAATATAAGAGGGTTTCATAGAACCCACAGATTGGGCTACATTGAGTGCCACAGATAAGAAAATAAAGAAAGAAGCACAAAAGAGCAACTCTTTTGCTCTTTATCATCTCCAAGTAGCATTGGAGAAAAGTATATTTCCTATAATAGCCGCTTGTATAACTGCACAATATGCGTGGAAAGCTTTGAAAGATGGATTCCAGGGAAGTGATAAAGTGAAGCAAGTGAGGCTTCAAACACTAAAACGAGATTTTGAAAATCTCAAAATGAAAGAAGATGAAAAAGTAGGTGATTATTGTTTTAGAGTGAAAGCAGTTGTTGATAAAATGGTTACACTTGGCGAGGAAATCAAGCCTGAGACAATTGTAACAAAATTATTGTGAACACTTCCACAAAGATGGAATCACATTGCCATAATCATAGAAGAGTAAAAAAATCTTTCCACTTTAACATTTGATGCATTAATCGGATCGTTAATGTTTCATGAAGAGAGATTACAAGAATCTCCTTCAACCAGCTATGGAGGTGATGATAAAGCCTTCACATCCAATGAAAATACTAGAAGAGGATGTGGAAGAGGTCAAGGCAGAGGCCAGCTAAGAGGAAGAGGTAGAGGCAACTACAGAGGAGGCAATCAGAACAGAGGAGGCAATCAGAACAGAGGTGGAAACCAAAATAGAGGAGGAAATACAGGACGAAGTGGAAATCAAGGGCGAGGAAGTGACAAGTCCAAAATAGCTTGTTTTAATTGTGGCAAGCCAGGCCACTTTGCTCGCGACTGCTGGTTAAAATCTTCTCAAGGTAGCAGTAGTCAATATGGAAATTATGGAGAAGAAGATGATACCTCTAATATTTTTCTATCGTATGGACAATCAGAACTGAATCTAAATGACACATGGATTCTGGATACTGGTTGTTCAAACCATATGAGTGGCAAAGAAAATCTATTTGCTACTCTAGATTCCACTTATAAATCCCACATCAAGTTAGGGGATGATAAAGATTTACAAGTCGAAGGTATTGGAACCATGGAAGTTCCAATGAAAGAAGGACTAAAGAAAGTGAACGATATCTACTACACTCCAAAGCTCCAACACAATCTGCTAAGCATTCGGTAAATTATGGAGAATAATTACAAACTTGTTTTTCATGAAGGAAAAAGTCTCATTCTTGATAAAAACAATTGTAATCGTGTCATCACACAGGTCCCAATGACCAAGAATCGGTTATTCCCTCTCAAATTTGATGAGCTAGGGGGAGCTCAACTTGTAAATGTAGCTATAGCAAATCCAAGTGTGCTTTGGCACTTGAGATATTGTCACCTTAATTTCACTAGCTTGAAATTGTTAACTTTTCAAGCTATGGTGACAGGACTTCCCAGAATCAACGAACAGAAGGAGATCTATGAATGATGTGCTTTGGGAAAGCACTCAAGGTCAAAGTTTCCAAAAGGACAAGCATGGAGAGCCAACTATCCACTTCAATTAGTGCATTCGAACATCTGTGGTCCAATGCAGACAAAGAGTATCGAAAACAATTCTTATTTTCTCACTTTCATAGATGATTTCTCTAGAATGTGCTGGATTTATTTTTTAAAACATAAATATGGTAGGAACCTAGGGTTCCTAGCACATAAAATGATAAATAAATAATAATCTAAATCTAAAAGAATCGCTTTTGAATTGTCGAGAAGTCCCTTCAATGATTTAATAAATCATATATTATATATTTCATGGATATCCCAAAAGGTATGATTGTATAATATCTTATACCCCTTTTAGGTTATGAGTGAAGAGTCACAACCCTAATGTTAAAATAATATAATAATTAATATATAATTAATTATTATATTATTTTATATTTTAACCATAAGATATACAATTTATATTACTATTATTATTATTATTAATTAATGTTAGGATAGGATCCTAACATTCCACCCCTCTTGAAAAATGGCTTTGTCCTCAAAGCGACCAATTTCGTCTCATAATCGTTGCGAGTGGGTTATCTTTGAATGGAGCGTTTGCCTGTTTCATTTAAGCAGCTGACATGCCTACAATATCTGGATTTTTCCAATAGTAGGAGGCTCAATTTTACGTTAGAGAATTTAGATATTTTGGAAAACATCACAATGTTTGAGTATTTGAGCTTTTCATACTACGAGGAACTGCAAGCGTTGCCTCATTATATCACAAACCAACCATTCTTGAGAGAGTTCAATTGTTCTTGTACTAGCATAAAGAATGTGCCTCCTAACATATATAAACTCTACAATTTGGGAGTGAGGAATATAGAGAGCATGGTGTTGATAAGCTTGCCAATTAATTTTGGTAATTTGTCTAACTTGACTAAATTGGATGTTACGGATTGGAATGTTTCCCACCGTCTTTTTAGTTAATTTGTCCAGCTTGATTTCACTGTATATTTATTTTTGTGTAAGTTTGGAGTTTTTGCTCGACTCTCTGGGTGTCTCAATATTTTAAATAATTGTCATACCATCGAGTATTGTGAACTGCAGTCTTCTTGTTGTTCTCAACCTAAGTTCCAATAATATTTTTTGTGGTATTCTTCCAGAGCTAGGTCATATCTCGAGTTGTCTTCTCTTCTACTATATTGATAAAAATCTATCTGGTGAGGTGTTGCTTCAATTGGTAAGCTTACAAATATTCAATAGTTGAGAACTTGGAAGAACCATTTTAGAGGCTCGTTACCACCTAAAATGTGGACTGTACGAAGCTCAGAGTTTTGGGTTTGGCCTCTCCAATTTGAATGGCAAAATCCCAATGGAAATTGACGATGTTTGAATGGCAGAATCCCAATGGAAATTTACGAAGACTTGAACGTCTAGTACTTTCCAATAGCCAACTGAATGGTTTTATACTTTGTGGTCAAAATGCAAAAATGACAGATCAAAGATTGAGTTTACGATGAGCAAGGTTGCTCATAGAAATGCTGCTCATATCCACGAGGCTTCCAATTATCAGGAACTTTGGTTGGAAAGTTTTGCCACTGGAATTTTCTAACTCTATTGCAAACTATGATGGAATCCACTTCTGCTGCTGCATTTGGGAGGGCCTGATGCCATCACCGTCTTTTCCATATTTGAAAACAAGCTCTGGTTATGCCATACATTCACCCTGGTTTATCAGATTTTAGTAGCAGTGTAAATCATGTATTATTCTTCATTGGCAGGGTATCTATTGGTTGTTATCCGTTTGCTAATCGTGTGTATCACCAAATATTCTCAACATTGGCGGAGATCATTGAATCTATACATGATTCTTTTTATAGGATTGGAAGGCTAACATACAAAGTATATACTTCATTTCATGCAAGAAAGAGATTTCATGTTGGAACAATCGCTAACCAAAAAGTGATTGTGGTTATGACTGGACTAGCAATGGTAATTACTGACATCTGGTACCGACACCTCTTGCAAATTTAATACACTTTAGAAACTACTGAACTATTTTTTTGAGTTTTATGTAATTCTCACCAATGTTGTTGTATGTTGATGTAGATGAATGCAGGGTAACCCCCCAACTGCTGCTCAATTTTTATTTTTTTTTAATATAAATGGAGTTGTTCACTATGGAATTGTTGGGAATGGAAACCTAGATTACCACGTTGATGATGTTACAATTTCCCATTAGTGGGCTCATACTGTCTGCTTTTCCATATCAGTTTTACATAGTTTTAATTAGTCTTCGTCCCTAAATATAGATAGATATAACCATTGCATTTGTATTTTATCTTTCTCATTGAGGTGTATTTATGATTAAACATAGATATGGACAAGGACAGAACGATGAACTACCCTTAGAATCCAATGGAGATTACACTCGTAAAATTAGGTACATTCATTTCACCAACTACTGCTATCCATCGGTAGAAAGTTGTGATAATCTGCTTAACAATGTGTGGTATAACCCATACTATATTTTTTCCATTGATGGTACTCCAGAGGTGAGGCAGCATGCATTCTAGTTTAATGCATCTGAGAATTACTACGAACTTGTAAAATAGCTTGCGATAAAAAAAAAATGCCAGGACACCACATTATTCTTATTAATCCTTGAAGAAATGTCAATGGACTTCTAATTAAGGTTGTATTTAATTTTGCAAATGGTGGAAAAACAAAATGTAAGTTTGGAGTCCTGCGTTAATGATACTATCTGTTTGTCCACCAAACCAAGGATTGTGAGGGTGGAAAAGAGGATGCAGTGCCAGCACTTACGTGGATAATGTTGCTTACAAATATTTTCTCCCTAAAAAATTCAATTGCACTCCAATTGAAATGGAGAGTGTAGTCGTATCATTCTAAAACCCAAGGAGATAACGCCATCATTTGAGGTAACCATTTTTTCTACCAAAATATAGAGGATCACTGCCACTAGTTGTGCACTCAGTAGACGTTCTTTGGAAATTTTCAACCAATTTCAGAGTATCCTCAAAAAAAAAAAAAACAAGGTTACCGCTTCCTCCGCAAAATGAGGATTGCTTTTATCCTGCAGCTTCTCAGGCTGAGTAAATTGTTCATCCATAAATCCCTTTTGATAAATAAAGTTGATGAGACTATTGTGTCGTTGATGCAATTCAACGATCCCCATTATTAATACTGAGATATAAGTAACCATTCTTGGACTTTATAGCATTTTGCAAACCATATCCTTTCTGTCAATCACCTTATATTAAATTCTTCCACCTTAAACAACCATTTGAGCTTCTTGTATTTTAAAAATCTAAGGGAATTATTCACCAAGTTTCTTAAAAGACAAGCTTAGTCATTTATTCTCGGTATGATGTAGTTTTTGTTTTCATTAGTATATGACGCAGTTGTACTGGTTGGATATGTCCATGAATTCTTTCTTAGGAAAAATTCTCAATATTTTCAGTACAGTATTTGTATAATTTAGTTTTAGTTATGGTGGCGGCCATGGAGGCGGACATGCATCAGAGAACGGCCTTGCAGTGTAATCCTTCAAGTTGAGAAAATACGCCTTCTGCAATATCATTTT
The DNA here is from genome assembly GCA_028583015.1 of Wollemia nobilis. Taxonomy (NCBI): domain Eukaryota; kingdom Viridiplantae; phylum Streptophyta; class Pinopsida; order Araucariales; family Araucariaceae; genus Wollemia; species Wollemia nobilis. Next base: position 1,513,031 of record JAQPPZ010003184.1, read on the forward strand.
TCTATTGATGTCATAATCAGCAGGCTGTTTCATGGAAGTTTCTATTTGAGATATGGTTATTTTTAAAGCAAAAATTCTATTTTTTTCCCTTGATTTTAGTAGAGAGGTTTGTCCCGCCTGTCTCAATGAAATTAATGAAAATTTATGGTTTAATAAATGGAGAGGGCGGTGGTCAACTTGCTTTGGTCTATCACCCCCCGAGGAATAAATTGGATTGAGGGCAAGGTTCTTGCTCTCTTGATGGTTTAAAATATTTTCTTTATTTTCCAAAAGTGCAATAGGTACCAATTGGGATTTCATGACTACGGGCTCCTCCGAATGAAAAAAAATTTCACTTGCAATTTCCTTCCTATTTTTTTCCTCTTCTTCTTCACGTGCAATTTCTTTTAAAAATATATTTTTATTATTAGGGTTTTGATTAATTTCTTTCGAAAGTGCAATAGGTATTTCTGAAAGTTCTTTGGTTATGGGCTCATCTAGAGAAACAATTAATTTAGGGTTTGGAGCAATATGTTCAGTTGCATTTTTTTCTTTCTTGGGAAGAGCAATGGTTACCACCTAGGATTCATCGGATATGGGTTATTCCTCCACCTGGGATTCCATGTCTATGGGTTCTTCCTCCTCTACCTGAGATTTCATGGCTAGGGTATCCTCTTGCATTTCCATTAAATATTGTATAATACGATCAGAACGTTCCATTTGTTTTTTTTGTTTTTGTTCAATCATTCTTCTAATTTTTGCAATGTCATTTTTCATTTCCTTGACCAATATGGTTGGATCCATAAGGCTCTGATACCAGATGGTAGGAACCTAGGGTTCCTAGCACATAAAATGATAAATAAATAATAATCTAAATCTAAAAGAATCGCTTTTGAATTGTTGGGAAGTCCCTTCAATGATTTAATAAATCATATATTATATATTTCATGGATATCCCAAAAGGTATGATTGTATAATATCTTATACCCCTTTTAGGTTATGAGTGAAGAGTCACAACCCTAATGTTAAAATAATATAATAATTAATATATAATTAATTATTATATTATTTTATATTTTAACCATAAGATATACAATTTATATTATTATTATTATTATTAATTAATGTTAGGATAGGATCCTAACAAAATATGAAGCTTTTGATTGCTTCATATATTTCAGAAATAATGTAGAGAAACAAAGTGAGTATTTTGTTAAATGTCTTAAAACAGATCTAGGAGGTGAGTACTCCTCAAAATAATTCTTGAAATATTGTAAAGCAAGTGGGATCAAAAGGCAATTCACTACTGCCTATACCCCACAACAAAATGGTGTGGCCGAGAGAAAGAACCGCACCATAGTTGAGATGGCAAGAACGATGCTTCAGACTAAGCATCTAACTAATATGTACTTGGTTGATGCTGTAAGAACCAGTGAATACATTCTAAATAGAAGTCCAACTTCTAGTTTAGATGGCATCACTCCTTATGAGGGGTGGTACAAAAAGAAACCCAATGTAAAGCACTTCAAATTTTTTGGTTCTTTAGCATACGCACACATTCCTGATGAGAAGAGGAAGAAGCTTGGTCCCAAAAGTCAAGCTTGTATATTTGTAGGGTATTGTGAGTCTACCAAAGCATATAGACTCTACAATCCCAAGACTCATAGAATTGTACTTTCCAGGGATGTAATTTTTGATGAAGGGGGAGAATGGGGTCATCAAAGAATTTTTGTTGATGATGAGTCCCAAGATGTAAGTTATTCATAGGTACAACAGGTACAACAGATGTCTCCCAAGAAAAGCAAAGGCACACCAACCCCTCCAAGCCCAAGCAGGAGTACTACATCAAGTACTTCAACCCACTCCAAGTCCTTCTCCACAGAGATCAGTAAGTTCTTCACCGATGGACATTGACTCTCCATCAAGAGGTAAAAAAACATTACAACATCATCCATATTTTCAAATTTTGGATCAAAATTACCAAAAAAGATACACTAGAAGCCAAGCTAGTGAAATAAATTCAGTTTTGCAAAAACTTAAAAATCTACATATGTATGGGGATGATGACTCCCAAGATCCTAAGGGAGATGTAGTTAATTATGCTTTATTAACTAGTGCACAACTAGAACCATCTAGCTATGAGAAGGCTTGTACTCAAAATGTATGGCAAGAAGCCATGAAAGAGGAAATAACCTCTATAAAAAATAATGATACTTGGGAGCTTGTAAAGCTTCCAAAAGGAAAAAAGTGTGATGGACGTAAATGGGTCTACAAGACCAAATACAATGTTGATGGAAGCATTGAGAGGCACAAGGCGAGATTAGTAGCAAAAGTTTTTACTCAAAAATTTGGCATTGACTATGAGGAAACCTTCGCTCATCTTGCACGACAAGAGACAATCAGATCAATTCTTTCCTTAGCTGCCCATAAAGGATGGAATATTCAACACATGGATGTGAAAAGTGATTTTCTGAATGGATACTTGACTGAGGAGGTTTATGTTCAACAACCTCAAGTCTTTTAAGAACAAGGAAAGGAGAACCTTGTTTATAAATTGAAAAAGGCACTTTATGGCCTCAAGCAAGCACCAAGAGCTTGGTACTCACACATTGATGACTATTTTAGCGAGTATGGATTCACTAGAAGCAAAAGTGAACCAAATTTATACTACCTAAAGCATGGAGTAGGCATTCTCATAGTTTGTTTGTATGTGGATGATCTAATATTTATGGGTAGTAACACTAAAATGAATATGGAGTTCAAAAACTCCATGATGAAGTAGTTTGAGATGAAAGATCTCGGTTTAATGCGATACTTCCTAGGCATGGAAGTGCATCAATCAAATAGGGGGATCTTCATATGTCAACACAAGTATGCTCGAGACATGATCAAGAAATTTGCAATGGAGCAATGCAAATCAGTAGCAACTCCAATTGGACATGGGATCCAATTGAGCAAGGATGACAGAGCACCAAAGGTTGACATGACCACTTACAGAAGCATGGTTGGGAGTCTGATGTTTCTCACCAACACAAGGCCTGATATTCAATATGGTGTTTCTCTAGTTTCAAGGTTTATGGCAAGTCCATCTGAGTTGCATCTACAAGCAACTAAAAGAATATTAAGATATGTAAAGGGTACATTGGATTTTGGAATCCATTACCACAAATGTAATTCTGTTAAATTAGTTGGCTTCAGTGACAATGATTGGGGCAGCAATATAGATGATAGGAAATCTACATCAAGGAACTATTTTAGTGTAGGGTCAGGAATAATCACATGAAGTTCCAAGAAGCAAATTGTTGTAGCATTGTCATCTACTGAGGCTGAGTATATAGCCATCACACATGCTAGTACTCAAGCCCTATGGTTAAGAAAAGTCCTTGAAGAAATTGGAGAAAGTCAAAGTGGTCCAAATTGACTGTATTGTGATAACATAAGTGCCATTCAATTGGCATACAATCCAATCCACCATAGCAGATCAAAGCATTTTGATATGAAGTATCACTTCATCCGAGACATGGTGGAGCAGCAGATAGTTGAGATTAAATATTGCAGCACTTTGGATAACATTACAAATATCTTCACCAAAGGCATGGCTAAAGCTCAATATATAAAGCTGAGAGACTGTATAGTCAGTCCTCTCAACTTTAAGGGGGAGAATGTTGGAAGTTAAAAGGGTAAAAAAGTAAAAAAAATGTTTTACCACTGTAATCTTTGGACTTTATCCTTTTTACCTCCTTGGACGACAACTGAGTCAGCAGGATTGGACGACATGGACGGCAGGGAGTTTGACTCCTAATCTCATTTTTCCTTTCCTCCCTATTTTTCTTCTTCCCTATTCTTTCTCCTAAGATTTCTAGGTTTTGGTTAATAATCTTTGTATTTAAGCATTGTAATCCTTCGAACTTAATGTTAATGCAATATCTGGTTAATAATATTTATGCTCCTAATTTCCTAAGTGCTCATAATTTTGTTAGTGCTATAGTAATGTCATATACAAAATAATCACAAAGGAAATGATTGAGCAACTAAAAACTCTCCTAGACAACATTATCTCCTTAGAACAAGGGGGTTTTATAGAGGGCAAGCAGATCTTGGATGGTGTGGTTCTAGATCAAGAGGCAATCTACTCAATGCAAAAATATGACAATAGAGGAATGTTCATAAAATTGGATATGTCAAAGGCTTACAATAGGGTGGAGTGGATCTTCTTGTCAAGGATGATGGCGGCCTTCAACTTCTCTCAGGATTGGATAGCGTGGGTCCTAAGCTGCATCTCTACTCTAACATACTTAGTGTTAATTAGTGGTCTTCCCTCACAACCATTTGGAGCCACTAAAGGCCTTCGTTAGGGAGCTCCTTGTTCCTCTTATATTGGTTGAAGGCTTGGTTAGACTTATCTTGAGGAGAAGAGAACAAGGTTTGCTCATAGGTGTCAAGGTGAGTGAGGAAGTGTTGACTCACCTACAGTTTGTGGATGACATAGGGTTGATGAGAGTGGTTAACCTAAGGGAAGAAGAATGATCAAAGATACTCTTAATGTTTATCTTAGGGCCAGAAACAAAGTCATCAATGATAAAAAATCAAATTGGTATTCTTCAATATTGACCTAAGGCTTCAAAACAAAATTCTAGAGATCTTGGGAATCATGAGGACTTCTCTCCCAATGGTCTATTTGGGTGTCCCTCTAAATTTAAAAAAATTGTAGATAGTTGTCTAAAGGAATATTTTGTACTATATTAAATAAAGAATTAACCATTGGTCTCACAAATGGTTAACTTTTAGAGGTAGATTAACTTTTTTGCAATTAGTCATTTAGGCCATGCCAATCTACAAATTTTCTATCATGGTTGCCCCACATACCATATGGAAAGATTTGGACAAGATGACCATAATGTTTTTATGTGGAGGAGAAAAAGGAGAGAGGAAATGGGAATTAGTGGGCTGGGAGAAAGTAAGCCAACCCAAGATAAAGGGAGGCTTGGGCCTGAGGAGATCATAGCTAAATAACAAAGCTTTGGTTGGAAAGCTTTACTAGAGATGGATCTCCTAACCAACTTATTTATTCAAATGAATTTTAACTAGTAAATATTTGGGATAGATGAAATCAAATAAGGTGAGTTGTTTCCCTTTGAATGGTAATGGATCTGTAGTATGGGAGACACTAAAGTTAGGATCTTAGTGTTAGCTTTTGATGAATTAGCCTTGGGAGATAACTATCACAAGATGCAGAATAACATGAAAGAAATTAAATCTTCTAGATGACTGAAGTATGCTGAAAATATAAATCATATAAAATATTACAATGTAGCTATGGAGGAAATGAGCACTCCATTAATAAAGCTACTGATCTACATTGTATCCATCACCGGTGAATGGTGAGGCACACAAAACTACACTATCCACTAAGTTGCGCTATCTGACTATGTCCCCTGACTCTCTTATCTATCTATCTAAGAGGCCATATTTATATAGGGAAAATAGGATACTTGGCCAACACTCTATCTAGCTATGCAAGGGACAACTTGCACATATACAACTTGCACATTGACACTTGTGCATTAATTACATTGCATGAAGTAACTAGATAACTTGCACAGGAAGTAATCTAGATATGTATCTTGGAGGATACATTTACATAGTCCAAACGATGGAATAGACTCTATTTCCAACACCCCCATGTATTACATTATTTGGTTATTGAAGACTTTAGTCTTCAATATGGATTTTTTCATTCTGCTGCTCGATCTTCGTAGTCTTCTTCCTCTGCATTCTTTGTAACCTGTTCAAGCAAATAGTTAGTGTCTCTGTAGTATGTTACATTTACTGATAGAGATTTCACTTCAAAATACTCTATGGGTTCTACTAGTTCTTCAAATTATTCTATCCTATAAACCAGGTGATCTTTCTGATTTTTCTTCTGATATTCAAGTTGAGGATAATTGGTAGGTCGTTGAAATTACTATTGATGAGGGTTCCTTTGGTATTATCGCAACTCAAACTAATTCCCATAATTTTTTTAATTTCTTTTGTTCTAGTTTTTGGGATTATAGCTAGTACTATGTCCTTTCTTTCTATAGATCTGACCATAACATGTTTTTCGTTATCTTTCTGAAGAAGCAATATTTCCCTGTGGATTATCTTTTGAGGCCAATGTAGTGTTAGTCATTTCATCTTTCACAGTATTTTCTACTTCATATTCTTTAAGTATATTGACTAAATCATCAAAAGAAGTATCTTTACTTAGGACCTGCAAAGATGTTACCAAATGCTTATAGTTGTCTAGAAGTGCTCTCATGGTTACTTGAGACACCAAAATCTAGGCATTTGCATTTCATCAGATAAATTTGCATAATAATATATGTCTAAGTCTAAACTTAGGCATATAATTCCTGCACATTATTCATTCATATTGCACATCATAATTCTACATAATAATATATGTCTAAGTCTAAACTTAGGCATATAATTCCTGCACATTACACATTTCAGTTCTGCATGACATTATGTGCCTAAGTTTTGACTTAGGCATAAAATCCTTCTCATAATTATATTTTCTATATTTTATTAAATCTAGAAAATATCCTCCTAGGATACCCTATCTCTTCACTTGACATGTGTTCTGGCCACATCACCATCACTCCTTGCCACATCTCACACCTCACTTCACACTTCACTCTACTTCCACATACCTACTTGCCACATCTCACACCTCACTCCACACATCACTCCACTTCCACCTACCCACTTGCCACATCTCACACCTCACTCCACACATATTTGCACTTCCAACTACCCACTTGCCACAGATCCCTAGTTAAGTGAGACACTTCTAGTGACTCACTACAACTACCCATGATAGGTGGCTACCCAATCCTTACCACTTGGCAGCCCTGGCTTGCCACCTATCCTTCCCTCCAAAACCCTCAAAGACCTATAAAGGTACCATCACATGACCAAGAAAGGAGAGGATGGAAATGCTAATGTTATACAGCTCAGATTGTGCTCATGTAAGCCATATTCAGTGTTCATCTTCTTCTATATTCATTTTATATTAGTCATTTCATTTACATTTATCATTATCATTGTGACAAGTGCTACTAAACCCTTGTTTATTTGCATGTGTGCATATTTTAGGTTCAGGATTCAAAAAATTCAAGTCCGGCATGGTGGTCATGAAAAACCCACCTCCAACATTGTTGTAGCATGAAGAAGAGAAAAAGACACCATCCTTGATCTATAAAAGGGATTCCCCTTTGGCACATCTCTTTGTAAAATGCACCCTAAAAGGGTCAAAGTGTATCAAAAGGGACTTTCCCGAATTTAATAAAATGTGTCATTTTTATTGCAATGGTGTTTTTATTTATGTTACAAATTGTTTCACCTAAGATTAACAATTTCCCTTTAATATTTGCTACCTTCCTTAGGAACAGTTGTATACTTTCTCCACTATTCATTTTCAATGAGTGAAGTTGAGATTGCAAATGAAGAATAGTTGCCTTATTCTTTCCTTCAAATATTTTTTCTAGGCTTATCCATGCATCTAAAGATGTTTTGGTTGAACTGATATATGGTTGAATCTCATAAGTGATAGCAAAAGTTATTATCATTAAGGCCTTTGAATCATTTTCTTCAAACTTTAAGATTTTTGTTTCACCTATGGTAGGTTTCTGTGTTTTACCTTTGACAACATCCCAAATTTTTTCATATACTAAAATTGCTTTCACTTTATTTTTCCAACAAAAATAATTAGGACCCTTGAGAAGTTGACATTCTGGTAGGAAAAATTTGTTAGATGTCATTTTAAATCTTCCTGATATCAAGCCTTAGATTTGTAGACTTCCTTATGTTTCCCTAGTATGTTATAGTGCTTTTTATAAAAATATAGTTCAGTTTTGGTTGATTTTGTACAAGTTTTGTAGGAATCAAAAATCAACTTCTTAACACCTTATTACTCCTAATTGAAATAAGCACTTTTTCAAATTTTAAAGAGGTTTTGTTGTTGGAATTATTTTGTCCCTTTTTAAATATTTGAGACAAGTAAAAATATATTTATTCAACCTTAATAGAAACCCTAATAACCTCTTTTATATCCCTTAGATTATTTCTAATTTCCAATAAAATAAGATTGATGGAGTAATCCTTGTGGCTCCTAAGTTTGGAAAATTAGAGAAATGATAATAATATTTGCAAAATAATTTAATCCAAGTTGAATTCCTTATTCCTCCTAAGTAAGATTGCAAATATTAATTTAATGAGATAAGTCACCCCTTTCGCTTTCAAAAATCTAAGTTTTAACCTTAGTTTATAACCCTTATATCTCCAACTTATGAAAGCAATAATAAATGGGATTTAGACCTTAGATTTTTAGATTCAATATCTCCTCAATGTTCAATGCTTTTTGCGGCTAAGTATAACAACATATAAATGGTACCTTAGGCACTTGAATTAATGGAGATTCCTTGGAGTAGCTGGTCTTGAATGCTGGTACATAGGCACTGAAGGTTTGACCTTCAAAAATGGGGGAGTCGTTAATGCTCCTTCCCCCTATATTCCATGTTGCACTTTGAACATTTCTATTGTGCATCACTCCTTCCTTGACTGTGCCTTTGAATGCCTTTTAAGGATAGTTGATCATGGATATTGTGACATGTGTCATGTCCATTACAAGTGAGTGCTCCCTTATTTATGTAATGCTTCAAGTCCTTTGTTCAACACTCTTGAAGAAATCCAAAAATGTATGGGCACTCATGTGAAGCTAGTGGAGAATACCACGTGTCACTGCTTTGCTTGTAACTCCTGCATGAGAGTTTATATAACGTTGAGAGAAGAATGATGACCATAATGCCAAGTGTTATTTTTGCATGTAGTCCATTCTTGTAACATATTTGAAAATGGAGACTATAACTCCAAAATTCCTTTGCTTTGCTAAGTTGCTTGGGCAGCAAGCAAGCTATTTTTCTACAGGTGGATAGACGATGCGCTATGGAGCTTGGACGACAATTTGGAGCTTCCTTCAGTGGATGGTCTTATCCAAGTTAGAGACCATGAATGTAACACCTTTGCCTCCAATCGTGTTGAATCCCTTGTATATTTTTTTGACATCTTTTAGAAATTGATATGCACTCACTTGTCTACGTAAATGTAGCACTTGAATGATCTGAAAGGAGCTTTGATTTTGCAGGTACGTACATCCAATATGAGCCCTTGAGTGGCTCCTTCTAGCTTGGAAGAAGAGTGTTGACGTATGGCCTTTATTGGTTATTTTTCCCTGTAGTAAATGTACTCTTTTGCAACACTTTCAAATATGCTCTTATGTTGTCAAAAACCATATTAGATTAGTGCATATAATGTATTATAATGTTGTATAATAAGGCTTTTTAATATACCTTCTTTTGCACTCTATTTCCAGATCTGAAATTCTGGTTTTGTGGAAGATTTTTTTTGCAATACAAGGGTTTGAGATTGTCTTTAAATAGTAGATACACCTTTCCCTTTTTGCTTGGACACTTTTGATAACAAATCCAAGCTTCAATAATAATAGATAGAAGATTTTTTAATTGATGTAATTTTCTACACTTTCTTTCCTTGCATTCAACTTTGTAATGATTTTTGATTTTGAGACTCACCAAGTCTCACTTTCATAAGCTTATAATTATGTTTTTGGTTAGTTAAGTTCTTCTCCAAATTTTGGAGGATTCTAACCCTTTTTGGTGGCTTCTATTGGCCACTTCAAATTGCATATTTTTGTGCTTCAATAGTGTCTTTAAACACTTGATACAAATCAGATTTTGTGCCTTTCAAGAAAGACAAAAATAAATTTCTTTTTGAGAGTGGTATAATAGTACAAGTTCTTAACTTTTAATGCACTAATATTACACCTTATCACTCCAATCAACTCTCAAAGTCATGCACTAATAATTTTCTACAACTAATCAAGAATAACTTAAAATAAATCTTTAAGAGTTATTCTGCAATTTCACTACAATCAATGTTGTAGGACTTAGTCTTCTTTTTCAAAAGTAGATAATAGGTAGTTGATAGAAGCTAATCTGAAATCTAATCAACTCCTAATAAATGTGCAAATGAATCGTTAAAAAGAATCTATTTCCTTTTGCACTTTAGAAAAATGTAATCTAATTTTCTTTTTGCAACTTTAATCCAAATTCATGTGCTCTAGTAAATCTGATAAATAATCCAATTAATGGATCTTTTTGCACTATAAGTTGCATACCTTTTTTTTATAGCTCTTCTCACGCCTTTGTAGAGGATGTAGACCTTGGTGTCTAAAAACACCAAGTTGCTTCTTCAAGTAGGATTTCTTGAACAACTCCTTATTCACCAAATGATGGTATCAAACTTTCTTTCACAAGTCTAGGATTTGGTGGCTTGTTCTCCTCTTGTGTTCTCCTCCTTTTACTATATATTTGAATATGTCTATGTCTCTAAAGTGGCACCTTCTTATTGTGAGAGGTAATATTCAAATCTCCAAGATTTGGTAAGCTTATTATGTCTTCAAGTCTTCTTGTCAAATTGTGACTTCAAGCAGGATCTTCTTCTAGGGTTTGGAACTCCTTGTCAAATTCTTATTTATGAATTTGGCTCTCCTTGCCAAATTCTTCTTCTCGGATTTGGCACTCTTTGCCAAATTCTTCTTTATATATTTGGCACCCCTTACCAAATTCTCCTCTTGGGCTTATTGTCGTATGGCGATAATTGTCCCAAGTCCTTCACTATCAGGGACTTCACCTAGGTAGTGGATTTATCCAATGAGTTCTCAAAGAACTCTCTTGATCTTCAACAAGGCTCTCCTAGCCTTTCCTGGATGCTCGATGAGACATTCACAAGGTCTTTGATCTGGTAGCTTTTGATGGTCTTCTTTGAGACCTTTTCTTCAACCTTATGCTCCTGGAAGTGTTGGTGGTGAGATCTTCTCCTGGATCTTCTAATTTTGTTGCTCTTGGCTTCGAGTAGGACTCTCCTAGTCCTTCTTCTTCCAAGATTGGAATTTTTTCAATGAGATATTCTCCTGGTCTCTTCACTTTTGCTTCAGGGCTAAGCTGATTTTGAAGAAGATACTCTTCCTAATTTTCTTTTAGGAATTCTCCCAACTCACTGAATCTTCTGATCCTACAACAAATATATTAGTAATGAAATATTTAGTCTGCTTTTGAATCATATATTCTTCTCAAATTCTTCTTCAGGGTCAAGGCTTATGTAGCCTATTTCAATATCAAGTCTCCTGTGGCCTTTTTTAGTACCAACACTTATATGGCCTTTTCAATATCAAGGCTTCTATGGCCTTTTTAGTATCAAGGCTTTTGTGGCTTTTCAATATCAAGACTTCTGTGGCTTTTTATTTAAGGCTTCCATGGTATTTTTGTATCAAGGCTCCTATGACCTGTTCTTCAACTATAGAATTCTGCAATCCAGCAATAGATATCTTTAGTCTTCTATCTTCACCACAATCCTTCACTAGAAGTCTTCTTCCGTAGTATTATTCTCTTGCACAATGAACTAACCTCAACACTATGAGGGAACCTTGACCTTCAGGAAATGAAGTTGGAGTCTCCTAGCTTTCTGTCGTAGGAGGATTGAGAATTAATTTCCTGCAACAAAAGAAACTTTAGGAACCCAGTTAGTAAATTCCAAATAACCTGGATGATCTTCACTACATGATTTATCAATCTAGTGGATGATCTTCACTAGATAATTTGTAAATTCCCAGACTTCACGAGTTTTCCTAACAACTCTATGGAAAAAATATTCTAGACAAAAATGATCTCAGTATTTTTGAAATTGAGGTTCCTTTCAGTCCTATCTTTGTGACTCTCCCAAAATCTACCACCTCGATTCTTCTAAGATATTTTGAAGGTGGTTGGTCCAATGGTGTGTTTGTTTGACAAAACTCTCAGGCTAACAAAAAATGGTGGTTTCCCTATTGACCTACACAGACGATCTACCATGGCTCTGATATTACTATTAGCTTTTGATGAATGAGCCTTGAGAGATAACTATCACAAGATGTAGAATAACATGAAAGAAAGTAAATATGCTAGATGATTGAAGTATGCTAAAAATATAAATCATATAAAATATTACAATGTAGCTATGGAGGAAATGAGTACTCCATTAACAAATCTACTGATCTACATTATATCCATCACCAGTGAATGGTGAGGCACACAGAACTACACTATCTAACTATGTCCCCCAACTCTCTTACCTATCTATCTAATAGGTCATCCTTATATAGGTAAAATAGGATACTTGGCCAACACTCTATCTAGTTGTGCAAGGGACAACTTGCACATGTACAACTTGCACATTGACACTTGTGCATTTATTACATTGCATGAAGTAACTAGATAACTTGCACAGAAGTAATCTAGATATGTGTCTTGGAGGATACATTTACATAACCCAAATTATGGAATAGACTCTATTTCCAACACTCAAGTAGTGAAGGATGGATTATTTTGGGAAGTGGGGAGAGGGGAGAAGACACGATTTTAGATAGATTCATGGGATCAATACCCACATATCATTGTTAAATTCCAAAACTACAACCAGTAACAACAACCATGGAAATTAGGGGTTGGATCAAGATTGAATGTTATTTCAACACCAACTAGCTAGGGTATTATATGTTTAATCAGTTTAATAAGTTGAGCATGTGGCTAGTTCCAATCCCTCCAGAATTGACACCCATCATGACTAAAACCTTGGAAAAAAGATTTTTGATGGATAGGGATGAAGAGGATAAATTAGCTTAAGGTTGTGGGAGCCTTGGAGTCTACATGACTAAGGATAGATATGCAAAGATCCTTTCAAAACCTCCTTCAAGACCCCATTTCCTCCCTAAAAAACTCAAGGGAGCACCCAGGCTGAGGAAAAAATATGTTTTCACCCTTCCTTTCGAGCTTGACAATAAAATTATCCAATAAAAGTTTGAGGAAATTTTTACCTCTTCTAAAAATAATCTTCAGTATGTCTTGTCCCATATCGATCAATCGAAACCCAATAACCACGTTATTTGGAAATTCAAAGGCATCTACAACAATTTTTGATGCATTTATTAATTTAAATGCATCAAAAAGGGGGTAAATATAGATACCAATGTTGGACATTTTGAGTAGATGAGTTGTCATTGATGTCAAGAGTGAGTGGTCATTGATGTCAAGCTTTCAACACCAGTGAGTGGTAGTTTCAGTGGGCAACATCAGTTTTAGGTTCTCCAATCAGTGCAAAAGGAGAGTTCATTTTCAGTTGATCAAATCCGGTTCCAAGAGGTCAAGATGAGGTCCAAGGTGAAAAGAAGAAGCCCAAGCAAATAATATTATAATATTTCTTTATAATATTATACAAGGAAGTTTAAATTAATTATAAATTAATTAATATAATTTTATTATAAATTAATTTACTTAACTTATAAGTTATTTAAATTAATTATTAATTAATTTTAATATTAATTTATGATTATTTTAATAACCCTAAGGTGGGTTATTAAAGTCGAAATTTGAATTTTTGAATTCGACCATCGAGCGTCGACGTGGGAGTCATATGGAAAAGCATGTATAAAAGGGAGTCCTCCACCTTAGCATAAATTCCAACATGCATTTTGAATTAATTGTGTGGTATGCGAAGGAAAAATGTGTGAATCGTCTGTGAACGAAGGAGGGTTTCATTGGCTTTGAAAGTTCCAAGTGGCAGGTGAAAGAACAACACCCACCAAGGAAGGTACATTGGTCACCAAGCACGGGTAGCACAGTTGGCAACCACGGCAGAAGCAATGTGCTAAGGGCAACAAGTGGCAGAGGTTTGAATTCGTGCAAGTTTCTTTTGGAAGCGTCGATGGCGGATGAAGGAGATAAGAGGAAGGAAGCTTCCCTTCCTTATCGTGGGCACCTATAGCCCATGTGGTGGGCACCAAAGTGCTAAGGCGCTTGGCGGTTGGGAGACGGTGGTTCGAAACCCGCCAAACCTCCTTTGGGGAAAAGACAAAGGTATGCCCTTTTTGAGTTAGTGCTAGAATTTTCAGAGAAATAAAGTTATGCCCTAAAGTTTAAAATAATTTTATTTTATAAGGTTTTAAGGGGAGTTATAAGGTGTTGATAATTATTTTATGTGCTTAATTTTTGTAAGGGGTATTTAAGTGGTAAAGTGTTATATACTTGATATTTGTGAGTGGTTAGAAAGCTAGAGGGAGTTATAAGATGTAAAATTTGGATTAAATTTTATTGTACCTTTTGATCAAGAAGAATATCCTTGTGAATATTTTTGAGATAAAATTGTTGTTATCTAAACTTGAATTGGCACAAGAAGGTTTGGCTATTTTGAGACAAGTTTTGAAGACACTTCTTCATCAATCAAAAAGGTATGGGCACATATTTCTAGTAAGTGTTTTTTGAGTGTTGTGAATGCTAAGTTGGAGTGAAAAGGATTGGTTGGTAAGCATTGTTGAGTGTATTTTGAATTAATGCTTCAAGGTTTTCTAGAATAGAGGTTAAGGAGATTAACCTTGTTTTATAAGCATTGTTGTTGAAGTAATTGGTTGAATGAAGAACTTGAACTAGGGTTTGCAAAGATCATGAGTATCATTGTTATGTGAGATTGTTTGATAAGAATTGTTGTTGAAGTGATTGGTTGAGTGAAGAACTTGAACTAGGGTTTGCAAAGATCATGAGTATCATTGTTATGTGAGATTGTTTGATAAGCATTGTTGGAAATAAGTGAGTGAGTGTTCATATGCTTGGACTAGGGTTTGTGAGCAAGGATTAAATTCATTGAGTGAGTGGTTGAGTAGACTTGGTTGAGTCTAGTCAAGTGGATGTGTTGAAGTGATAGTTCAAGTTCTATGAAACAAAGTGTTCCATAATCTAAATTGATTTGAGAAAGAGGTTGAGTGTTTATGAGTGTGAAACATATTGAGTCTCTAACAATTCTCTATATGTTTATGTGATAAAAGAAAGATTGAAAGTGATTGAGCATTGTGGTAAATGTGAAGCATATTGAGTCTCTAACAATTCTCTTTATGTTTCTATGAGATTGGACAAGTTCTAGTGAGGAATTGTTGAGCAAATTTAAGGCAAGTCTTAGAAAAGACTTGTGGACAGATTGGTGTGAGCTTTTGTGGAAGCTTACAATATAGAATTGAGGATAATTATTATTGAGCAGATTGGACAAGTTCTAGTGAGGACTTGTTGAGCAGATTGGACAAGTTCTAGTGAGGACTTGTTGAGCAGATTGGACAAGTTCTAGTGAGGACTTGTTGAGCAGATTGGACAAGTTCTAGTGAGGACTTGTTTGGCAGATTGGACAAGTTCTAGTGAAGACTTGTTTGGAATATTGGACAAGTTATAGAGAGAACTTATGGATAGATTAGTGTGAGCTTTTGTAGAATATTACAAGGCATATTTGAGATAAGTCATTGAGAAGACTTGAGAGTAGAGTTGATTGATTTATTCAAACCTTGGATTAAGGTTTGGGGTAGATCTAGCAAATTTGATTTGTGATTGAATCAAGCTTTGTGTTAAGGCTTGAGGACAAATTTGATGATAGAGTTTGGTGCATATTTGAGGACATATTTGTGCCAGACCAGAGACAGAGATTGAGCATATTTGTGCTAGACCGAAGGACTATGTTTAGTGCAGATCAGAGGATAGAGATTGAGTAGATTTATGCTAGATCGAAGGACTATGTTTAGTGCAGATCAGAGGACAGATATTGAGTAGATTTGTGCTAGACTGAAGGACTATGTTTAGTGCAAATTAGAGGACAAATATTGAGCATATTTGTGCTAGACCGAAGGACCATGTTTAGTGCAAATTTGAGATAGAGTTGAGAGTAAGCTTTGGAGGTGATAAAGTATAGAGGATGACAGTATCCAGTGGATAGAGATCCATTAGCCAAGGCAGTGAGGATAGGTCTTCTGAGTGAGGACAAGAGTCTTTAGTGGATAGAGATCCATAAGCCAGTGCAATGGAGATAGTAGTTCTTCTAGAAGATCACCAACCAAAGCAGAGGAGAAAGGAGTTCTCCTGTGGATAGAGATCCACAAACTAGCTAAGGATATTGGTGTCTCCTGTGGATAGAGATCCACAAACTTGATTAGGGGATTGGTGTCTCCTTTGGACAAAGTTCCATAAACATTGTAATAGGGAAAGGATTACCAAGATATTGATTGAGAAAATTTTAGTGAAATATTTTCTCCATGGAGTAGCCCACATTGGGTGAACCACGTTAAATTGGTGTCTCTATTGTGTGTGATGATTTGTGCATTGCTTTTGTTACTGCTATTGATATTGCCATTGATTATATTGGATAATACTATTTTGGAAAGAAAAGTAAAAAGTGGTCTTATACTGTTCATCCCCCCTCTTAGTATAAGCTTGTGTTCTTCAACCAAAAGTTGAACTATCTAACTTAGACCAAATTTTGACACAATCACATAAAAGGGTCAACCAAACCATGACAACTGAAGCTTATATACAAATTTTTTGAGCAATTTTATTGTAAGTATATTTCATGTTATTACATGATTGATTTTGGCCATTTACATTCATATTTGACATTATAGTGAATGTCATTGTAATTATATTGGCCAGTATATATTTTGATTACTCATATATTTAATGCTTCTCTTGATTAATTATATTTACACTTGAGATATAATGGCTTAATTATATCGGGACTTTAGATAGTTTAGCTTAAAAGCCAACAAATATAAGAGTCTCGAGGAAGGAGCTCAATTGGATTGTTGTTAGGGAATTTAATGTTAAACTATCATTTAGAGTTCAAAAAGGGGGAACTCTGGTTTTAGACTCAAGGAATTGACTCATGATTTCTTAGGTCCATACATTACACTCAATGAATATTAAATGCCCTGGAACTAGCTATAATTGGACTAACAAGAGGAGGGATCCACATAGCAAGAAGGTGAAGTTAGATCATTTTCTAGTTTTGGAGGAGGCATTTGTGAAATGTAATCTAAATTTTAATATTTTTAAGGGTCCATTCTCGAATCACTTCCACATTCTGTTGGAGGGAGGGACTAGGACATGACAGCACCAAAAACTGTTCACATTTGAAAACTTGGTTACAAAATAAAAAATTTAGAAGAAAATTCAGTAATGGTGGGAAGGGGGACATCCCAAATATGAGACAATAATATTTAGTTTTTGTAAGAAGCTTCATTATATCAAGGATCAACTAAAAATGTGGAGGAGATCTAACAAGTTGGACTTCCACATCCAAAGAGCTCCATTGGTGGCCAGATGAGATGATGTGCATAAAATCTTCGAGGAAGGAAAATATATGGAGCAACTCAAAGAAGATGATGATGAGTTGCATAAAGTGGTAGAGTACATTGACAACCAAGAAGAGATGTATTGAAAACAAAGAGCAAGAACTACTTGGCTACTAAAAGGGGACCAAAGCACTAAATTTTCCCATTGGATCGCTTGTGCTAGGAGACAAATGAACAAGATGGAAGTTGTTTAGGATAAGAATGGACTCTCCATTGATACGATCCTAGGTATGCATTCCTATTAAATTAAGGAAGATCTGGTGTAGGATGAAGATGCTCAAAAATAAGTTCTTGTTGCCATCCCTTCTATCATCTATGAAGAACAAACCAAGCCCTATTGAAACCCATTGATAGAGAGGAGTTGAAGGAGATAGTCTTTGGCATAAGTATGGAAAAAATGTCAGGTCCAGATGACTTCCCAATCGAGTTTTTCAAACCTTATGGGACATCTTAGAGGAGGATATAATGGTTGTCATTAAGGAGTCCAAGGACAGTAAAATAATTCTTAAAGTATTAAATCAGACATTCATTGCCTTAATTCTAAAAGGAGAGGAGGGGAGGCATATTTCTAATTATAGACCTATCGCCTTATAAAATTTTATATATAAAATAAACACAAAGGCAATGATAGAGCGACTAAAACCTCTCCTAGACAACATTATCTCCTTAGAACAAGGGGGTTTTATAGAGGGCAAGTAGATCTTGGATGGTGTTGTTATAGCTCAGGAGGTAATCCACTCAATGCAAAAATATGGTAGTAGAGTAATATTCATAAAATTGGATATGTCAAATACTTATGATAGGGTGGAGTGGATCTTATTGTCAAGGATGATGGCGACCTTCAACTTCTCCTAGCATTGGATAGCGTGGGTCATGAGTTGTGTCTCTACTTTAACATACTTAGTATTAATTAGTGGTCTTCCCTCGCAATAGTTTGGAGCCACTAAAACCCTTTGTTAGGGAGCTTCTTGTTCCTCTTATATTTTTCTCATATTGGTTGAAGGTTTGGTTAGACTTATCTTGAGGAGAAGACAACAAGCTTTGCTCATAGGTGTCAAGGTGAGTGAGGAAGTGGTGACTCACCTACAATTTGTGTACGACATAGGATTTATGGGAGTGGCCAACCATAGGGAAGAAGAATGATAAAAGATACTCTTAATGTTTATCTTAGGGCCACAAACAAAGTCATCAATGATAATAAATCCAAAGTGGTATTCTTAATTCTTGATCAAAGTCTTCAAAATAAAATTCTAGAAATATTGGGATTCATGAGGACTTTTCTCCCAATGGTCTATTTGGGTGTCCCTCTACATTTAAAAAAATTGAAGATAGTTATCTAGAGGAATATTTTGGACTATATCAAAGAAATAATTAACCATTGGTCTCATAAATGGTTAACTTTTGGAGGTAGATTAATTTTTTTACAATCAGTCATTCAGGCCATTCCAATCTACAAATCATGGATGCCCCACATACCATATGGAAAGATTCGGACAAGATGACCATAATTTTTTTATGTGGAAGAGAGAGGAAATAGGTATTAGTAGGCTGAAAGAAAGTAAGCCAACCCAAGACAAAGGGAGGCTTGGGCCTGAGGAGATCAGAGCTAAATAATAAAGCTTTGGCTAGAAAGCTTTACTAAAGGTGGATCTCCTAACCAACTTCTTTATTCAATTGAGTTTTAACTAGTAAATATTTGGGATAGATGAAATCGAATAAGGTGAGTTGTTTCCCTTTGGATGACAATGGATCCCTAGTATGGCAGACACTAAATTTAGGATCTTAGGTAGTGAAGGATGGATTATTTTGGAAAGTGGGGAGAGGGGAGAAGACACGATTTTGGACATATTCATGGGATCAATACCCACCTATCATTATTAAATTTCCAAAACTACAACCAGTAACAACAACCATGGAAATTAGAGGTTGGAACAAGATTGAAAGTATTTCAAAACTAGCTAGCTAGGGGATTGAATGTTTAATCAGTTTAATAAGTTGGACATGTGGCCAGTTTCAAACCCTCCAGAATTAACACCCATCATGACAAAAATCATGGCAAAAATATTTTTGATGGGTAGGGATGAAGAGGATGAATTAGCTTGGGGTTGTGGGAGCCTTGGAGTCTACATGACGAAGGATAGATATGCAAATATCCTTTCAAAACCTCCTTCAGGACCCTATTTCCTCCCTAAAAAACTCAAGGGAGTATCTAAGATGGGGAAAAAATGTATTTTCACCCTTCCTTTCGAGCCCGACAAGAAAACTATCCAATAAAAAATTGGGGAAATTTTTACCTCTTCTACAAATAATCTTCGGTACATCTTGTCTTGTATCGATCAATAGAAACCCAATAACCACGTTTTTGGAAATTTAAATGCATCTACAACTATTTTTGATGCATTTATTAATTTTAAATGCATCAACAAGAGGGTAAATATAGATACCAAAAATTGAACCATCTAACTTAGACCAAATTTTGACACAATCACATAAAAAGGTCAACCAAACCATGACAAATGAAGCTTGTATACAAATTTTTTGAGCACTTTTATTGTAAATATATTTCATGTTATTACATGATTGATTTTGGCCATTCACATTCATATTTAAACTTATAGTGAATGTCATTGTAATTATATTGGCCAGTATATATTTTTATTGCTCATGTAATAAATTCTTCTCTTGATTAATTATATTTACACTTGAGATATAATGGCTTAATTATACCGCGACTTGAGATAGTTTAGCTTATAAGCCAATAAGTATGAGAGTATCGAGGAAGGAGCTCAATTGGATTGTTGCTGGGGATTTTAATGCTAAATTATAATTTATAGTTCAAAAAAGGGGGAACTCTGGTTTTAGACTCAAGGAATTGACTCATGATTGCTTAGGTCCATGCATTACACTCGATGAATATTAAATGCCCTGGAACTAACCATACTTGGACTAACAAGAGGAGGGAGCCACATATCAAGAAGGTGAAGTTAGATCATTTTCTAGTTTTGGAGGAGGCATTTGTGATTTGTAATCTAAAAATTTAAGATTTTGGAGGATCCATTCTCGAATCACTTCCCCATTCTATTGGAGGGAGGGATCAAGACATGACAATGCTGAATACCGTTTAGATTTGAAAACTTTTGGTTACAAAAGGATAAATTGAGAAGAAAATTCAGCAATGGTGGGAAGGGGGACATCCCAAATATAAGACAACAATATTTAACTTTTGTAAGTAGCTTCACTATGTCAAGGATCGACTAAAATGGTGGAGGAGATCCAACAAGTTGGACTTCCACATCCAAATATCTCCATTGATGGCTAGATGAGATGGGGTGTATAATATCTTCAAGGAAGGAACAAATATGGAGCAACTCAAAGAAGAGGATGATGAGTTGCATAAAGTGGTAGAGGACATTGACAATCAAGAAGAGATATATTGAAAACAAAGAGCAAGAACTGGTTGGTTACTAAAATAGGACAAAAACACTAAACTTTTCTATTGGGTCGCTTGTGCTAGGAGACAAATGAACAAGATGGAAGTTGTTCAGGATGAGAATGGGATCTCCATTGATATGATCCTAGGTATGCATTCCTATTAAATGGATTATTTTACTAAATTAAGGAAGGTCTGGTGTAGGATGAAGAGGCTCAAAAAGAAGTTCTTGCTGCCATCCCCTCTATCATCTCTGAAGAAAAAACCAAGCCCTGTTGAAACCCATTGATAGAGAAGAGCTGAAGGAGGTAGTCTTTGGCATGAGTATGGGAAAAATGCTAGGTCTATACGACTTCCCAATCAATGTTTTTAAACCTTATGGGACATATTGAAGGAGAATCTAATGGTTGTCATAGAGGAGTCCAGGGACAGTAAAAGAATGCTTAAAGTATTAAATTAGAAATTCATTACCTTAATTCTAAAAGGAGAGGAGGGGGTGCATATTTATAATTACAAATATATCACCTTATCTAATGTCATATACAAAATAATCACAAAGGAAATGATTGAGCAATTAAAAACTCTCCTAGACAACATTATCTCCTTAGAACAAGGGGATTTTATAGAGGGCAGACAAATCTTGGATAGTGTGGTTCTAGCTCATGAGGCAATCCACTAAATGCAAAAATCTGGCATAGAGGAATGTTCATAAAATTGGATATGTCAAAGGCTTATGATAAGGTGGAGTGGATCTTCTTGACAAGGATGATGACAACCTTTAACTTCTATTAGGATTGGATAGTGTGGATCATGAGTTATGTATCTACTCTAACATACTCAGTGTTAATTAGTGGTCTTCTCTCGCAACCGTTTGGAGCTACTAAAGGCCTTCATTAGGGAGCTCTTTGTTCCTCTTATATTTTTCTCTATTGGTTGAATGTTTGGGTAGACTTGTCTTGAGGAGAAGACAACAAGGTTTGCTCACAGGTGTCAAGGTGAGTGAGGAAGTGTTGACTCACCTAAAATTTGTAGATGACATAGGATTTATGGGAGTGGCCAACCTCAGGGAAGAAGAATGATCATAGATACTCTTAATGTTTATCTTAGGGCCACAAACAAAGTCATCAATGATAAGAAATCCAAAGTGGTATTCTTCAATCTTGACCTAAGGCTTCAAAACAAAATTATAGAGATCTTAGGATTCATGAGTATGGGGAAAATGCCAGGTCTAGCTGACTTCCCAATCAAGTTTTTTAAACCTTATGAGATATTTTGGAGGAGGATATAATGGTTGTCATATAGGAGTCTAGGGATAGTAAAAGAATGCTTAAAGTATTAAATTAGACATTCATTGCCTTAATTCTAAAAGGAGAGGAGGGCGTGCATATTTCTAATTATAGACCTATCACCTTATATAATGTTATATACAAAATAATCACAAAGGCAATGATCGAGCGACTAAAACCTCTCCTAGACAACATTATCTCCTTTGTAGAGGGTAGGCAGATCTTAGATGGTGTGGTTCTAGCTCATGAGGCAATCCACTAAATACAAAAATTTGGCAATAGAGGAATGTTCATAAAATTAGATATATCAAAGGCTTATGATAAGGTGGAGTGGATCTTCATTTCAAGGATAATGACAACCTTCAACTTCTCTCAATATTGGATAGCGTGGGTCATGAGATGCATCTCTACTCTAACATACTCAGTATTAATTAGTGGTCTTCCCTCGCAACCGTTTGGAGCCACATTTTCTTCCTAAAAAACTCAAGGGAGCACCCAGGTTGGAAAAAAAATTGTTTGCACCCTTCCTTTCGAGCCCAACAAGAAAATTATCCAACAAAAAATTGGAAAAATATTTACCTCTTCTACAAATAATCTTCAATACATCTTATCTCGTATCGATCAATTGAAACCCAATAACCATTTTTTTTGGAAATTCAGAGGCATCTACAACTATTTTTGATGCATTTATTAATTTTAAATGCATCAAAAAGGGGGTAAATATAGATACCAAAAATTGAACCATCTAACTTAGACCAAATTTTGACATAATCACATAAAAAGGTCAACCTAACCATCACAACTGACTCAACCTTATAATTTGTAGTCAAAACTCAATAGTATCAAATTTGCCTCCTCAAAGTGAATTTGCCAACAATTCAATACACTTTCCAAATGGTGTATTCACAATCGGTTCAAATTTTCTAGCTCCTTGTCATATTTGACCTCCAACCGTTGAGAACTAGAAAAAGGTTTGGTAGTCTAAGGGTTGGTCAAAGGTAACTGCTTTACCTAGCAGTTCATGCATAATGGTTTTCTTGCCTTGGATAATCTGAGATGAAATGAAATTGTTGGTTGATCTTGGTGTATTTTATGCTATAAAAGTGAGGAAACATCTGACCACCTAATGTTTGAGTGCCCATAAATACATAAGAGCTTGAGAGATGTTTTTTAGCATATAAATCCAAGTCAACAACTATCTAAACCAAATTATAATTTGGAAAAGACATAAGAGGGGCAGATTTAAATTTGAAGTTCTTTGTGTCAGGTGGAAGCTTGGATTAAACTTCATTTTGTGGCAATTATGGTTGGAAAGAAATGGTAGAATCTTTAGAGAAATACTTTCATCTTTGGATGGCATCTAGTACATCATTTGGAGCAAAGTCACAAAAATTGTGGCAGTGTATGTTAAAGAGGAAACTTAGGCTGATATAGGGACAAAGAAGGAAGTTACAATGTAGGAGGGGTAGGATAGAGCTAGTTGGAAAATAACCTCGAAAGGTTGGATTAAAATTAATACTGATGGATCTGCAAAAGGAAATCTAGGTAGAGCTAGAATTGGAGTGGTATGAATGAATCATGTTGGGATAATTATCTATTGGGAACTACAAGGCTTGGATAAGGCCACGAATAATGAAACAAAAGCCTTAGCTATCAAATCTACTTCTATATGGGAGGTAAGACAAGGTTATAGGAGGATAATCATAGAATTAGATTCTCAAGTATTGGCAGGAGCTTTGGATTGCATAAGGAACTTTGCTTTGGAGACATAGAGGTTGAGGATTCTTGTTACCCAAATTAAGGAGTTGTGGAGGGAATTGGATGATGTGATCCCAATTTATGTGGGTAGAGCTCCTGGCTAAGATAGGTGTTGAGGAGGAGTTAGGGGTTAAATGACATAGTGACATGGTTACTAAGGATGAAAGGATTGGGTAAGTTAATGAGCAAATTCAGTGTTTGGCTATTTTGGATAGCTAATGTAGACATATGATTTAGGAGATTTGGCTCGAATGCATGTATCCTTTTATTGATGTAACCAAAAGTGGTTAGTTCTTAGGATTTTGGGCTTTAGAGATAGGGATTTTTTTTGAAAAGTTAAAAAGAGGAAACAATTGCTCTTGCTAGCTAAAACTAGGAGGAATCCCATCCCAGACATAGTGGCATGGTTACTCAGGATGAGAGGATTGGGTAAGTTAATGAGTAAATTCAGTGTTTGGCTAATTTTAGGAGATTTGGCTCAAATGCATGTATCCTTTTATTGATGTAACCAAAAGTGATTAGTTCTTAGGATTTTGGGTTTTAGAGATATGGAATTTTTTTGAAAAGTTAAAAAGAAGAAACAATTGCTCTTGCTAGCTAAAACTAGGAGGAATCATGTCCCAACTTGTAAATAATCTTTGTTTTAATATAGGTTTTTAAAAAAATTCAAAACAAATTAATTAAGAAAAAATATTATTATATCAACAAATTTATAATAATAAAAAAGCAATTTATTTATTTTCTTTTGGTGTGAGAAACCCTTACAACCAACTCACAAGCTAAGCAATCTCCTCCCAACCATGACCCCTCGTAAAGCCAAGAGCTATGCTTATCAATAGGAAATTTAACACACAACCACCACACACCCACCTCCTCACACACTCGTCCACGTCGCGGTTTGAACCTTGGATCTCTAGAAGAAGAGCCAAAGCCCGAACCGTTGCGCTATCACCTCCTAGGACAATAAAAAAAAACTTTATTTTGGATCGAAAGGTCTTCATAAACTAATAAAAGAAGTCCTATAAAACATGGCAGTAGTTAATACTTTAGAATTTTTTTAAAGATTTCAACTCCTGGCACCGTAGATCAAAGAATTTTTCAATGAGATCATACAAAATGGCTTCCCTACCGAGTGGACAACTAGCTTGACCATTCCTTTGTTTAAAAGTGGAGATGTAAATAATCCCTCAAACTATCGAACTATCATGATCAACCCTCTCTTTGCAAAGTTGTTTGGGAGTATGATGGAGCGTAGGATCAGCATATGGGTAGAAGAAAAGGGAAAGAGAGCAAAGGGGCAAGCAGGTTTTAGGCGCAAGCACTCAACTATTGATCACTGTATCACACTCAGACACATAGTGGAAAAAATATGGGACAAAAAAGAGGAGGCTTTTTGTTGTTTTGTAGACTTCAAAAAGGCATTTGACAAGGAAAAAATATTGAGCATAATGGAAGAGAATGGAAGAGCTAGAGGTTCCAATTAACTACAGGGCAACAGTTCACAAACTATATGAGCATGTAAAGGCTAGAATCAGAACACAAGAAGGGTTATCTGAATGTTTTGGTAGTGACATAGGTGTCAAACAAGGTTGCCCTCTATCTCCGACCTTATTTGGGTTGTACATTGACAATTTAGAAGAATGGATAAACAAATTTGGAGGAGAGGGTGTGCATTTAGCCAAATATGTGGTAAAACTCCTCATGTATGCAGATGATGTAATTCTTGTGGCCAAAATAGCCAAAGATCTAGAAGATCACCTTAAAGCTCTAGAACTCTTTTGTAAAGAAGTTGGGATGCAGGTGAACACGAGCAAAACAAAAATTATGATTTTTCAAAAAAAAAGAAAAAGCAACAACTCGAATTTCAGTTTGCAGGAGAATCGCTTGATGTAGTAGTAGAATACAAATACCTAGGCATAGACTTTCATGACAAACTTAATTGGAATACATGTAGGATGAAAAGAACTCAAAGTGGTTGGAGAGCACTATATGCACTTCAAAATAGGTGTAGGAATGCCGAGTTGTGGGACTGGAAGACCACCAAGGTCTTATTTAGCCTACTTGTTACACCGGTTTTGTTGTATGGTTGCGAGGTGTGGGCTAGTGGCACAACAAATGCAAAATGGAGGCAAATAGAAAGGATTCAAAAATATCTAATCACAAATTTTCTCAAAATTAAGGCCACAACCCCTTATGAAATTATTTTAGCTGAAATTGAAATGTTCCCTTTAGAAGCAATTGCTATGACCAAGTTGTTATGTTACTTGAAAAAAAACTGAAAACATGAAAGATGATAGATGGCCTAGGGCAACTAGGGACGAAGAGTTGCATAGGCGAAAAAATACATGGATGAAACAAAATCAGAAATGAATGAAACGCTGGGAAATCAACATAAATGAATGCCCAAATGTCAACAAAGACATAAAAAATTATGTGAATGAAAAGTTCGAAAGTGGAATGTGGAAAAATGCAAGCAGGAAAAGACAATATTATATTGCAAATTTTAACCCAACGTATGACCACAAGGAAAAAGCGTATATATGCGCTGAAATCAAGTGGAAGGAAAAAATACTCATTGCTCAGATAAGGACTAGCTCTCATAGGCTTAGATGTGAAACAAGGAGATGGACAACGCCCAAAGAACAATGGGAATAAAGGATATGTACTCTATGCAGCACAAGGGCAGTAGAGACAGAGTAACACTTCATCTATAAATGCTCGAGTTTTTCAGATATCCGTGACAAATACAAATAAACACTTGGGAACGGGTTTACGGTAGATTTATTTAAAGACTGTAAAATAAAAAAGTTGGGGGAATTGCTAACACAAATCAACAGGAAAGGAACAACCTTCTCAAAGATATTAAAGATCATATGATATGATTTGAGTAATTGTACTTCCATATTTGAGATCCCATAGACCATATTTAGATCTCGCGAACGTAATTAAAATATTTCATTCATTCAAACCACGATAAGGTGTGTTTGTGTCGAGCAACAAGGTGTGTACATACATGTTTGTGTTAGTCGAGCGTGTGAACAAAAACAAAAATAAAGTTAATAAGAGATAAGGATTTGACAATACCCTAATTTCAGGTCCTCAGATACTTTATTAGTTTGCCGCCTCCTCTTTAAAATCCAATGGACCATTTCAATACTTCGCATAGTGTTTACCGCGCTTTTGCTTCGTTTCCAAAGTTTATAAAAAGGGTAAACGAAATTGCAGGAGAGTGCTTCTACTTCATAGCAGCAAAGCGAAGTGAATTTTGATGCAGGCACTCTAAAGATTCTTCACCTGCAGGTACGGGACTTATTTTTCATTTTCTCAAAAAGTGTAGATGCTCGATCACATTTTATTTTGTTCGTTTTCCTGCTTAAAAATTGGTCTTCCACAGTCATGGTTATTTTAATCCTTCAATATACCACATTAGTTATTTTGTAAGAAGTTCATATACAATACAGAACATCATATCAGAGCTTGTCCAAGGGGTTGTTCATGGCAATTGAGCTTGCAACTAACACCGGGTTGCGCACTTTTTATAGGATCACTTTCACTTTACTTTTTAAATATGTAAATATGTGATTAATAGATCGGTTGGGCGTTATGCAAGTTGTGTTCTGCATGGTTTGAAGCATCTGTGCCAATGCCTAATTAAGAAGGTCAACCCTTTTGCTGTAATGGAATTAAGTTAAATCAACGTTTTAAGATGCATCAGCATTGATCATATCAGACCACTCCACTCCGAACTCCTTTGGTCTACTATGTGTCGGAGGAGGCACTTGTGTTGTACCATCTGTCTATGGGAGTAATATACCTTATTCCCTTTGGATTTGAAGCCGCATCTATAAGTTTTACTGTCTGGAAAGCTGGGATTATTTCTCATGGGTTTAGGTGTAATCCCTAGGACAACAACGATCAATGTCTATTGAGTGTCCTGATGAACACACTTTAGCGTTTGAGACCTGAATCTCACCATATGAAAATCCAAATCTGTACTGCAAAACAATTTGTGTGAAATGACAATAGAGAGTGCATAGCATTTAAAAAAGCAGAGCAAGTTAGGGCTGTGGATGTCAATGCTCGTTAAATCGTGGTTTAGCATTGTAGACTGACAACTGGCATGTGCATAACATTAGAGGCACAAAGGGTTTTAAATTATCTGATTCTTTAGT
Organism: Wollemia nobilis; assembly: GCA_028583015.1. Taxonomy (NCBI): domain Eukaryota; kingdom Viridiplantae; phylum Streptophyta; class Pinopsida; order Araucariales; family Araucariaceae; genus Wollemia; species Wollemia nobilis. Next base: position 1,540,967 of record JAQPPZ010003184.1, read on the forward strand.
CATTAAGATAATTAGGATAACCTGGTAAGCAGTTTAAGTTCAGCTCTGAAGGGATTTTGGGATTAAAAAATGGGATGGATTTTGGCATCCAGACCTAATTTGGACCTTTCCCACCTTTCATACGCAGCTAGAATGTTACCCCATTTTGCTAAGTGAGGAATAGGAATAGTCATCGTATCGTAAGCGCTAGGATAGGTGATTTCTTTTCGGAGCTAGTCAAAGAAAGCAATCCGCTCAATGAGAATAGCTGCCAACAAATCTGTGAAAAGTGATATGTGATGTTCAGAAAAAAGGAAAAAAGAAAAACATTCTGTCCAATCGAGCAAAAATCCCCATGGGGATGCTTGATTTTCTTGCTTTTTTCAACCCAATTCTGCATCTTCTTGTCTGCTTGTTTTGGGATGTTTGGTTCAATATATAAAAAAATGATTAAAATATATAATAAAGAAAGAAAGAACTGTCCTGATTGAGTGAAAATCTGGCAAGAGACACAGAGGTTCCCGCTTCCTCTCATCCCTTTTTTTCACCATTGACGTCCCAATCACTTCACCTCAACCTCCTTTTTTTCTTCTGTTGTCACTATTCTCTCTTCCCCTCTTATTTCATTTGTTCCTACTTATCAATTCCTTTTCACTTCTTTTGTTGCACCTATCTCACCTCCAAGAAGCGCAACCTTAGTCCAAAAGGTCACTAGCAGGCTCGCCTACTGTACGCTTAGGGCCATTCGATTTGCTTTTACCAACTTGTATAATCTTATATCAGTTTGTCACACTGTCATTAATGCCACTATCATCAACTATTCCACCATCCTCTATGCTTCCTTTGGTTTTTGATATTGCAAGTATTGTTGTGTCACCTCGTGTCGTCATTTCAACACTTCTCATCACCCGTCATCATCCTATTCACACCATCTATGTTGTTGCATTAGACTAGTATCGTTACCATCATCGGTCCATTGGTCATTGCAAGTACACTAATACTCTTCCCTCCAAAAGCATCAGTTTTGCTATAAGACGAACTCAATTTTGACTTTGCGTCCAAGAATAAGGCATAATTTGGAATCTCTTGTCAATTAGGATTGATGTCTCTACGAGTCACTAGAATTGTAGTAGCTCACTATAACCATCATGCCCCAAACGAAGATCCATTGCACAAGCTCAGGTAGAAGATAGAGCAGGCATAAATCAGCGAGAATTGGTTGTATTTGGAAGCAGCATGCCTTGCTCAGTCTACGTGCCTTGCTCTTGTGCGCCTGCTCTCTAGTGCACCCTGCTTCTATGAACCTTGCTCTTGTGAGCCTTGTAGCCTATGTGCCTCGCTCTTGTGTGCCCCTCTTTGTACGTCTTGCTAGCGTGTGTGCCTTGCTCCTCTTATGTGCCCTGCTCCGCTGCATCTATTTTTTTTGCGAATTGATAAGGATAACAAAGCGCGTGCAAATTTGAACTACAGTTCAGAGATGGATCTGAGAGTCCAAAAATAGATTAGGGTTCTTATTTTGCAATTATAAATAAGAGATCAATTCTTATTGTAAGGGTCTTTTGGAACCCAACATACTAGAGCTACTCTTTGGAGTAATATTGTACTTGACATGTTTCAGAAAACAACAATCAATAAAAGAATGTGTAGGACATCTTAAATCAATTGTGTCTCCAACCTTTTGTTCTTGGATGTATGAAATCAATGGCTCTGCCCTCTTTTCTTCCCTTAGTCCTTTCTCATATGTTGTTGCAGGTTATTTGAAGATCTTAACCATTGAAGTTGTTTGGTCACTATTGGACATCTCAATCGCATCGACCTAAATTTGGCTACGGCTTCGATTGTATTTATTTTCTTTCTCGCACTCTTTCCGTTGCAAAGTAAATTAGATTTCATTTTCTGCACAAATAGATTAGTTTCTTTTTACATTTTCAGCAAAGTTGAAAGGGAACTTATACATTTTCAGCAAAGTTGAAAGGGAACTTACCCAAGATTTGGAGGTTGGGGAGAGTAAAACCCTTCCCATCCATTTGTTGAATTGCGGTCATGGGTGCAAATCACACTTGCCAATTTCCTTGTTCAACACAACCTTGTTTAATAGGGTTGTTTGTTGAAATTGTTGTTCTCCCTCAAAGCTTTCAAATGCTTCTTGAACGGAACAAAGCGGAGTCCCAAGCACAAAGTTATGCCCTTGACAATGTGGTTAGGACTGGAAAAAATAGGCTTTTGAGCATAAAACCATGCCCAAAAAGGTCACATGCCTGGATCATTGATGCTATGAGAAGTTGTTGTGAATGAACTAACATTTAATATTTCATGCTTCAGCACTACATCAATGAATAGTGCAAAACTTTGGGTGTTTTGTAATGGTAGCTAGCTGTGTATTTTGATAGATTCTATTGCTTTGTACTCAATTGACCCTTTTGTATCCTCTGAGTTTAGGTTTATAGAATATGAAGATGGTCCCTATGCTAGAGTGATTTTCCTGTGAATTCTTTGAGGTGTTGAGTATGTTTTCTTAGAATTTCATTGAAGACTAAGCATGTTTAGCCTGTAAAATTGAATTCTAGGTCTGTGTCTAGCATTTTAATATGAAGTACTGCTAACAATTATATGCCAATAACATGTGGAGTTGGTTATTGTTTCAGATGTAATCACAGTATGAACAGATGAGCTCAAAGCATTGAATGCAAATTTTCGATGCAAATTCTAGCTAAAGTAAGGTAACCCACTTGCTGACATCTGTCCGCTGCAAATGATAAAGCAACATGAATTAGATCTTAGTTGAGCATGAGGTACTATGAATGGGGCATTTATGAATTCTTGTATTTCTCTACATTGTAGCACAGGGAGTAGAATATTTAAAAGTTGTCTGCTGTTGCACTCTTCATCTCTCACCGCAAAAGCACCCATAAGAGTTTCTTCCAGAAGGATTTCGATGGAAACTTCTAATTTTACTTGTGATAATAAGCGAGGAGCTTTGATTGTGTTGGAAGGACTTGATCGAAGTGGAAAAAGTTCTCAGTGTGCTAAGTTGGAGTCTTTCTTGACTAGTCAAGGTTTTCCTGTTGAAGCATGGCGATTTCCTGATCGTACTACTGATGTGGGGAAGATGATATCTGCTTATTTGTCTAGCAAAGCAGATTTGGATGATCGAACCATTCATTTGCTATTTAGTGCCAATCGTTGGGAGAAAAGGTAATTTTTTAAATGTGATAATTTCATTTTTAGTGATGCATTTGGATGTTCTTTTGCTTTAAAAATAAGAAATCTTTGTTGATTTGCTTTTACTTATATAAATATGCCTACTACCCAAGTCACCAATTTTACCAAATTTTGCAGTTTTGTGTATGTGTTGCACATGAATGGCTTTTGTGGTTTGTAGTTCATATAATGAAATGTTCCTGTGGCAAAACATGTATGATTTCCTGTATATCATAAATTTGAGCATTGTTTCTGAATTACATTGTATATTTCGTCTTCTTTGGAACAAACATTTTTATTGGCATACATTAGCTTGTGAACTTCATTTTCAAACATGATGGCTGGTATTTTGCAATCTTGTCACCTTAGTAGAAATATGAAATATCTGATATACAGTTTTGATAATTTACTGAATATCTTGGTTTTTGTTTACAAATTTGCATACCTGTTGTACAAAAATGCCTTTTTGTGGTTTTGTGTTCTTGTGGTTTAGATAGCAAAATGTTCCCGTCCCAAAACATGTCTGATTTCCTGCATATTGTAAAATTAAGTATTTTGTAACTTACGATGTGTCTTTGGTCTTCGTTGGAACAAATATTTTTCTGGGCATGAGTCAGCTTGTGAGCTTCTTTTTCAAACATGGTTGCTGGTATTTTGCAATCTGTGACCTTAGTAGAAATATGAAATATCTGATCTACAATTGTGATATTTTACTGAATGTTGTGTTTTTTGTTTGCAAATTTGCTTAACTGTTGTACACGAATGCCTTTTTGTGGTTTTGTGTCCTTGTGGTTCAGATAGTGAAATATTCCAGTTCCAAAACATGTATTATTTCCTTTGTATCATAAATTTGAGTATTTTCAAGATTATATTGTGTATTTGGTCTTCTTTGGAACAAACATTCTTGTTGGCATGAGTAAGCTTGTGAGCTTGTTTTTCTAACATAATTGCTGGTATTTTACAGTCTGTGACCTTAGTAGAAATATGAAATATCTGGTCTACAGTTGTGACATTTTACTGATTGTCATGATTTTTGTTTGCAAATTTTCTTAACTGTTGTAAAGGAATGCCTTTTTGTGGTTGTGTGTGCTTGTGGTTCAGATAGTGAAATGTTCCAGTTCCAAAACATGTATTACAAATAGTGAAATGTTCCAGTTCCAAAACATGTATTATTTCCTCTGTATCATAAATTTGAGTATTTTATAAATTACATTGTGTATTTGGTCTTCTTTGGAACAAACATTCTTCTTGGCATGAGTGAGCTCGTGACCTTCATTTTTATACATGATTACTGGTATTTTGGAATCTGTGGCCTTAGTAGCAATATGAAATGTCTGTTCTACCGTTGAACATGTACACACATTTTCTATGTGTGGTCATAAATCTGACTTTGCAAACAGCCATTCATGTGATTCAGATTTGACCATAAAATTTGAGAACTTGCCCCACTAAATGTCTTTGTTGCAGAATTGAAGTCAAAATTGCTTGAAGTGTCACAATAAGACCATAAATGTCAGTAATTACCCAAGGAATTTGAGATTTCCTCTTATCTTAAATATTTAGTACCTATCTGAACTGGGTTTGTATGTTTTTGTACTTAATTCCACTTTTGCATTTTCACATACAATAGATCTGTTGTAGACATTATCCTGACTCATGATTAGTCATCACATATGCTGAAATTTTTTTCTTCCTTGTGTTTGTCTCTTTTGACTTTAAAGATTTATTTTTTTAACTTTTCACCAACTTTGTCTTTCCTTGTGTCTGGCACTAATGTCTTCTATAATTCAAGAGGACTAAAAAGTCTTAGACATCAAGATAAGATTTCATTCACTTTGACTTCTTTGGTAGGATCACCACTTCATGTGAGGTCCACATGTTGGATAGCTTTCTTTTCCTTCTTCACTTTGCATGTAGATTATGAATAAACCTTTATGGTATTAAAGCCCACATTTATTCAGCATTGTCTACCTTTGAGTAGACTTACCCATTTAAGGTTGTTTATTAGTTGTATTTCTTTATCAGCCATGAACCTGATAAGGGTGAAATGAATTCAAAGTGGATTGTATAATTCATAATCAGTATTATAGTGGGTTTAAGAGCCAATGTATGTAGGCATGGAGAGTAGGAGAAAAATAGTAGAAAATGTTTTTATAAGACAGGCTGTCTGCAGCATAAATTACGTCTTTAATAGAAAAATAGTAGAAAATATTTTTATAAGATAGGCTGTCACATGTTGAGGTTTATGACCTCATAAATTCGGCATTTATCAATTGCACTGGTGTCTAGGTGTGAATACCCATTATTTCAGGCTCTCACTGGAGATGCATATTTGTACTAGGTGCTTGGGTATGTGTACTGCACCCTAATGACAAACTGGACACATATTGTGTACATCAATAAGACTAGTACATTTTGACAATGCATAGTTACCTTTAACATGCACCTCATAGTTATACCCTATAGGCTTGCACCCTCACACCTTGCGTACCCCTGTACCCTTGCATCTGCATACCCCAAATTTGGAGGTCTGCACCACGTACCTCATACCCACATCCTACTTACCCATGTGCTTGCACACCCACACAACCTTTGATTAATTGTAACCTTCACTTATAACATTTGTTAAATAATTTGAGGCTTATATGCCATTGTTCTTCTTAAAATAAAATATTCATTTTAGGCTATTGATCCCTTCCTAATGCAAAATCTTTGACCAAATTCATCCTAGTTCAGAAACTTGATGATGACCTCATTTAACCAGCTGCAGTGCTTAGCAGTTTACTAGAGAATTGACCTAGATATGTAGTGCCTTAAAAAATAAAACTTGTTTATGTTCCATAGCTTTTATGCTTCACTGGATCTGGAATCGTAAGGTTTTGACAAAGTTTTCATTACATTGTTTCCAAATACCACAAATTCATCTAGGCAACTTTCAGTCCAACAAATTCTTCATTGTTCCATTTGTAAAAGACTCTCAAAGTAGTTTTTGAAATCACATCATAAAAATTTCAATATTAATACCTTGCAAGCATGAGGATATTTTTTGTCGAGCTATAATGTTTGTATCTTCAGAGGCTTTCAAACATTAAGTGCAATATCTTCATAAACAAATCATTGAACATATGCCAAGAGTCCAAGAATTCAAATTTTAGGGCATTGCCTATGCTTGAATGCTTAGAAATATTTATTTATTTATTTACATTGCCATATGTGATTTGAAATGCCTCAGATATTAAATCGTTGTGTGATCACTTTAATGCTTTTTAAACAAATTATTTTCTTAAATGCTGTATAGCATAAAATATACCCAAACTTTTCTCAAATATGAAATTTTTGAATAGGACCAACTTCCATAATGTTAAATCCTTAAAACCCTTAAATTTCATTGAACCCTTGTTTTCCATATGATTAATAGTCTTTTGAAATAGACCTAGTGATTTAAAAGTCAGGTTTGTTTATTTTGGACATCAAGAAATTTTCCAAATGGAGTTAATTAAATTATTACCTAAGAAAAAAAGACAAGAAAAAGAAGGGGAAAATTTTTCTGCACCTTTGATTCTTTTACAAATGAATTTGATGCGGGAGCATCCAATATATAAACTCTCATTATATTAATAACAGTTATGGACGAGCCGTTTTGATAACTGCCAATGTTTTGTATAAAAATAAAAGAGAAGAGGAAGAGAGAACAATGCACATAGAGAGATAAGAGGGGAGAAGGAGAAAGAGAAGAAGGGGAGAAGAGGGAAGAGAGAGAGGCCTGTGTAGAGACGAGCGTAAGAGTTTGGAACGGATGCAAGATACTGTAATGTGCAGCCAATTGGTATATTGGTATTGTTGAGTGGTGTTTTCACCCAGTTGTGAAAGCACACTCTCCGGTAGGATCTGAGTCCCAAAATCCTCTGTTTGCAAAGAAATTATGACTAAATAATTTCTCCAAGGTTCCTGTTGTGATGGTTCTTCACTCACCAATGATGTTTTTCAATTTGAATGCCGGGAATACCTTAGGGTTTGCAAGTGGATATTAACAAGGGGCACCGTAGTTTACTTTAATTTGGATTTGCAATGGACTCGAGCTTTAATGAATTTTCAGTTATTTATTTAAATGACTCGTAATTAAAATGCAGAAAATGAAATAAGGGTTTGAAAATAAAATGCATGCAAATGAAGATGCAACTAAACTATGTCCGTAATGCTACCATCTTGATTGATAAAACCGAAGATAATGAGGTTTCCGCATGCAACCTAACCTATTGAACCTGCAAATTCGCACAATCCAGTATAAGCTAGGTGCGGGTCTCTCGGGGTTTTTATCGCAATTTCAGATTTTAGGCATTCGCATGAAGCAACCAAAAACATTTGCATTAAACTTCACCTAAAAGCCTAGAAATCTGAAAGGGAAAATAAAGCATTAAATCTTGCATGCATAATGACTCCTTCTTTCTTATCAATAAGATGTCAACTCTCTAGTATTTCGTATTAGAATGATGTATCAATTACAATTACGTAATGTTCCAGGTTAAACAAATCTAGAACAAATGAAGGAAATTGCCCAAGTGCAGGCCCGAAATGGCATGAAGCCCTTGTTTCTCGCAACTCGCTAGCAAGCAATTTCCAACCCCCTCGTTCAATCTCGCGCTTCCAATTTTATACTGTCTGGCACGGCTCTTCGGTTCACCTCGCGTCGTTTCGTTTCACCTCCCGTAACGCTTCGTTTCATTTTCCCGCTTCTTTGATGCTTTGACCTTTCGCTCGAATTTGAAACGTTTGGTCCTGTCTACGTATTGTAACCGTCGCTCTGAAGCGTTATCATAAACCTCATGCCCTTGCGCCACGTGTTCGATGCGTTTCTGCATGTTCCATAACGGTCCCATGAAAATCGCGACCAGAAATAGCCTGCGGCCTTGCTCCTTCACTTTCACAGTGAAAACGCGACATGTCGCGATATCGCGACGCTTTTGTTCTCCGTACGCTTCGGCCGCAACTCGTCGCGATTTCGCGACCATTTTCTCCTTCGGGCCCTCTTGCCGCAATCCGTCACGATTTCGCTACCGTTTTGATCTCCGTACGCTTCCTCGGAGCCGCGAAACCGCAACCTGTCGCGATTTCGCGACGCCTTTTCGCTTCATCCCCTTTGTTGCTTTCTGTCACGATTTCGCGACCATTTTTGCTCTTCACGCCTTCCATAGATTCTGTCACGATTTCGTGACCATTTTGCGCTTCATGCACCTTTGCTGATTTTTGTCACGATTTCGCTACGCCTTTTCTTTCCGTACAACCGGGCTTGCTTCGTCGCGATTTCGCGACGTTTTTCGTTTCATGCCTTCCACTCGCAACTCGTCACGATTTCGTGACGCTTTTCACCCGACATGCTTTGCTGCAACCTGTCACGATTTCGCGACGTTTTTCACTTCCGTACATTCTCGACCGCAACCTGTAGCGATTTCACGACGCTTTTCACTTCATCCTTTCCTAGCGATTATCGGACGACGCTTTTCACTTCATGTCGTTTCACCTCTTCGACCCGCAGATTTTGCGACATGTCGCGATTTCGCTACACCTTTCCATTTTCCTTTCTCTCTCCTCTTTCGGCAGCGATGGAGCGACATGTCACGATTTCGTGACACTTTTTCATTTTCCTTTTCTCTCTCCTCTTTCGACAGCGATGGAGCGACATGTCGCGATTTCGCGACACTTTCTACACTTGTGCATTTTTGCCCCTTTTCTTCATTTTTAGCATCTGGGTCACTGAGATTTCCTCTGAAAGCCTGCAAAAAAGGTGGGTCCCCAATTTTGGGGTGTGTTGTGGATCAGCCACAACAAATGGCGACTTCATTGTCAAATGCTCTTGAGCATTTTAGTAAGAACCCAACCTGAAACACATACAAACTCAAAAATATGTGTTAACACATAAGCAATAAAAACAAATGCCCAAAGATCAGAAGTACATGAATCATTAGAATCATCAAGTATTAGCTCAGTGTGTGCAATGAATTTCTTTCCCTATCGTTTGAAATTGATCCACACTCCATTGTCACTTTGCATGAATGCATATATGAGATTGTGAATGATTTGTGTAACCTAATGAATATGCTAGGAGATCTCGCTTTTATAAAATGCATAATCTTTCTTCTAGTATCATGTACAAAAATTCAAGATTTGCCAAACCCTCTTAGGATCCACTTATTATATCCCAAAGTTGGTTATGAGTCCCTACTATCTTGAACCCATGTGCAAGTGAATGTGAAATCGGAACTTTGGGGAATCAGACTCCCAACCAACCGAGATGAGAGTTTAACCCTATCCTTACTATTCTGATTTAGAATTCATTACCTCACTTTGAGCAAAATAATTAAACCAATTATGGAAGAAATGGTCATGCTAGTCTAACCCTTTGGACAATCAATGGTCTTGTTTTTTAGACAAGACATGTTGCCATGCATGGGCATATCTTACCCCACAATCCAAAACTTATCTTCATTTCTTTGGACCTTGGGGATGACTACCCATCCTTTGCAGAGGACAAGTAGTACGATCCTTCCAATCCAATATAAAGATGAGATGGGAAATTTTTTTTTTATATATATATATATTTTTTATTTTTTACTTCTTGGACCTTAGGGATGACTACCCATCCTTGCTAGGGACAAGTAGTACGATCCTTCCAATCCAAACTTTAGATGTAAATGGAAAATATTAATTTTGTTGCTTAGACCTTGGGGATGACTACCCATCCTTTGCAGAGGACAAGTAGTACGATCCTTCCAATCCAAGATTTATTGTGAAATGAGACATAGGAGCTTTGGGGAATCAGATTCTCAACCTAAGCGAGATGAGAATTTATGCCCTATCCTTACTACTCCATTTAGGTCAAATCAAAGCTTTGGGGAATTGGATCCTCAACCTAAGTTCGATGAGGATTTGGCCCTATCCTTACTACTCTGATTTTAGGCTTTAAGCTTAATGGAAGTGGTCAAAACCACTGTTTAAGGATCATGCTGCATAAATAGGATAGACATGAAATACTTCTTTCGCCCAACCCTTTCCTCCAAGTTAGGTTTTGATCATTTTGCTCAAGATCCTTTTTAATGTATGAGACGTGCTTGGTTCTAGATATCTCAAGACTCAGTTCCAACCTTAGGACTCATTCTTATGTTTATGTTATAACACAACCCTAAGAGGGATTGACATACTTTAATGATTTGTACCTAAGATGCATATGTAACTAAGATGGAATGCATATGTGAGGTGAGATGGAACATGAATGCATTATCTCTTGACTTGCAAATGAAATGATTTGTCATGCAAAACTGACTCTTTCATGCATCACAAAATCAAGCAATATAACTTAAGATGTTTGTGTTACTTGTGGAGCTTTTACAGGACAATTCCAATATTTCATATTCTCCTAACCTTAAGCATAAGTTGACATCTCACTTTTTTTTTTATTTTTATTTTATATATATATATATATATATTTAATATATAAAATTAACAAAACATGTCAATTGAAATCAAATCCACCACCAAAATCTTAGCTAGACTAACAATCCTAAACAATAAAAACAAAAACTGAAAATCCCCACCAAAACCGAAAGAATAATATCAAAATCTCACAACCTAAGGGCTAAAATAATGCTTTAAAATCTGCCCATTAACCGGTAGCATGAAATCTCTCCCTTCTAAAGTTTTTAGCCTGAAGGTATTCTTCCCAAGAATCTTTGAAATCTGATATGGGCCTAACCAAAGACAATCAAACTTTTGATGATTCCCTTTTTCCTCATGTCTTTTGTCCCATAGTAATACCAAATCTGAAATTCTGAATGACTTAACTTTGGCCCTTCTATCAAACCATCTTTTGATAACTTCATGGTGCTTAATCATGTGATTCATGGCTTCTTCTCTCTTTTCATCAAGATGCAACAACTGACTCAACCTGGCTTCAACTTGATCATCTGGTCCCCAAATACTCTTGTATGAAATGCAAGGTCTCGCAACTTCAAATTTGCAGGAAATATCGGGTCTTGCCCATAGACCAAATGATAGGGAGTATTCCCTATAGATTCTTTCATCTGGTCCTATCTGCCCAAAGGGCAAACTTCAATTGGCTATGCCAGTCCCGAGGGTTCTTTTCCAACAACTTCTTAATGATGTTCAATAAATTTTTATTTGAAGATTCGGCCAGACCATTTCCTTGAGGATAATAATTGGATGCAAATTTTAAGCTCACTTTGTTATCATATGCCCAATCTGCAAATTGCGTAGAAATAAACGCTTTACCATTGTCACCGACAATAGAATCGGGCATTCCAAATCTTGTTATAATTTGGTCCTCAAGGAATTTAATCACAACGTCTCGTGGTGGCATGTTTAGTAGGAATCGCTTCGTCCACCTTGTACAAGAATCTGTAGTCATCAATATGAATTTATGGGAATCAGACGAATTTGGGTTAATAACCCCGATAAAATCTAGTCCCCACCGTGCAAATGGTCTCCTTTCAACTACAAAGTTGTAACGACATGGCTGCATTTCTTTCTCTATTGGCAGCCACTTGACAGATATGACAAGATCGTACATGGGCATGTGCATCTTTGAAAATGTGGGGCCGTAGTATCCTCGCTCTCAGGATTTGATGTGCCGTAGCATTTGCCGCACCATGACCAGCTCCATGTTTCCCGTGAAATTCCCGCAACACCCTGGCAGCCTTCTTCTTTGCTCAAGCACCTCGGTAGATTCCTTCATGATTCTTCCCGTAAAGAACACCAGATTTCATCGGATAATTGATAGACTTAAGCCTTAAAGCTCTTCTCTCGTGTTGAATTCAGATTAGAAGGACACTTACCAACCAATAAAAATTGCACAATATCAACATACCAGCTCATCCCTAGCAATGTATTCCGTATTCGAGCATTGGCCTCGTTATTTGCGGATTATTTTCTGCGATCGCCTTCGCCAGTCCCTCGTCCTCGAACTAGTTTCATAGGTTGGATTTCAAGATCAAATTCCTGGATGGTGGAAATCCATTTCCCTCTTTTCTCACCTAGTTCATTTTGTAAAAACATGGTCTTAACAACAGAGTCAGGCACAATGGCAATAACTCTGCTGTGCACAATGTAATGTCTAAATTTTTTCACCGTTTTAAAAAGTGCGTACATTTGCTTATCAAGGATTGAATACCTTAATTGAGCATCTTTTAGGGGGGCACTTAAAAATGCTATGGGTTTTTCGGCACTATCCTCGCCTTTTTGGGTTAAGACACTCGCAAAGGAGTGTTCTGATGCAAAAGCATAAATGAAGAAAGGTTTGGAATAGTCTGGACTTATAAGGACCGGGGCCCTGGAAATGGCATCTTTGATGTTCTGGAAGGCCACTCTACTTTCCTCGTTCCATTTTACATCCACATCTTTCTTGAGCATCTTGTTCAGAGGTTTGGCTATCTCAACAAAGCTAGAGATAAACTTCCTCACAAAATTAACCTGCCCAAAGAAAGATCTCAATTCTTTTTTACTACTCGGGAGAGGTAAGTTTTGGATAGCTTGTATCCTTTCTGGGTCGATGGATATTCCCTCTTTTGAAATGATGTGACCCAACAATTTTCCTTTTGTTACTCCGAAAATGCACTTTTTGGGATTTAAGGAAATTCCATGTTCTCTACATCTTTGAAGCACTTTCTTTAAATCTTTGACATGGTCCTCTCTCTTCTTCGAGAAAACTGGGATATCATCCACATACACGATGATGCATTTGCCTATGAGTCCTTTGAATGCATAATCCATGGCGCGTTGAAAAGTTGCACCAAACATTTAACAAATCCGAACGACATTCTCTTATATGCAAATGTCCCCCACTTGGTAGTGAAGGCTGTTTTCATCCTCGTCATCCGGATGTATAAGAATTTGGTTGTACCAAAAATACCCATCGAGAAAGGACATCATTTCAGATCCATTTACCATTTGTAGAATTTCATCGATTGATGGCAATGGATAATTATCCTTTTGAGAGGCTTTATTAAGATTTCGAAAATCTATGCACAGCCTAATCTCTCCACTCTTTTTTCTCATCGGAATGAGGTTAGCCACCCATGTTGAGTGCCTAACAGGAAAAATGATTTTCGCTTCCAATAATATTTTAACCTCCTTTTCGATCAAAGGCTCCAATAGCGGGTTAACAACTCGCTGTCTTTGCCTAAAAGGCTTGGAGTCTGGCTTCAAAGGGATGGTATGTGTGATGATGTCTTGGTTGTATGTTTTCAATTCATTGTAATTCCAAGCAATACAATCTATGTAATGCTTCAATGCCTGCATTATATTGCTCCTTTCTTCCTCTCTACATGCCTTTGCTATGTACACCTCCTTTGGATTGTCTCCACTCCCTAGATTAATTGAATCACATGCATCTTTAGGGAGTGGGAATTTTTTTCCTTTCTTGGTCTTGCATCCCATGTCGAACATCTTTTCCAATGAAGCCACGCCTTTAGGAATTTTGTTGGATTGATACGCAGCTTCAATTTCATCTTCTCGTTTCATCCCCGCCACCTTTGCTCCTCATCAATCACCCGATTTTCAAAAATACCCGAGTTCGTGACAAATTTGAAAATGTGTCTGTCACTTTCAAAAACCTGGAAATTCTTTACATTATCGGTATTGATGGACAAGGAACCAGCTCAATGGAAAACTTTTTACATCTTTTTATATCAACTCGGGTTTAACATGCCCGCGACGACCGCAAGAGAGTCTGCTATTCGATTTCCTTTCCTAGAAATAAGGGCTATATTGAACGCATCGAACTCCTCAATGAGGTCCATAACCCTAGTTCTATAAAGGCTTAGTCTCCTGTCACGGCATATATACTGTCCTTTGATTTGTTTGACTACCAACTCAGAATCTCCCAAAACCTTCAAGCATTTAACATGTTTGCTCAATGCTAGACGTAAACCAAAGATCAATGCTTCGTATTCTGCCACATTGTTCGTGCAAGGAAATTGCAGTCCATATGCAGCCAATAATGGTTTACCTCCCGGGCCGCTGAGCTCGACTCCTCGCTCCCGCTCCCTCGTCTAGATTTTGATCCATCAAATCTGAGCAACCATGTGAAATCCTTTTCCTCAAAAGAGCCACCATGACATGTCTCCTCTTTAGGCTCTTCAGCTGCTTCCTCAACATCAAGTGCATAAACTCCTAGTTCTAGCTCAAAAAACTGAACTTCATTCGGCTTGTTAAAATCTGTTATAATCTCCTTAAGCCTCGGTTCATTTTCCACTCTGATTTGGTTTGCAATTCCTTTCCATGGTAGCCACATATGTGAGCAGTCTGCTGAAAAATAGCCATTCGGAGTTTTCATCCAATCCCTCGCAAGTAACATTCCATACCTACTTGGGATATTAACAACCAGAATGTCAACAACCTGCTGGACCCTGGGTTCAGAATTTAATTGAATCTTGACATCATATAAGGTCCCTACCACATTTACCTCTGAACGGTCCAATTGCAAGACCGTGCATTTGGATGAAACAAAGTTGCGGACCTAGCATTTTACATATCTCTCGAAGGCATGAGGTTGCTCGTGGCACCCGTGTCCACCAAACAGTTATGCAAATTCTTACCCGCAATTCTCGAAGTCAGTAAGAATGGCGGGACATCCCTTCTCTCTTTTCGCAAAATCAGATGGGACTCAACTCTTTTTTCCTTCCACATTGGGTCGGTGAGTTCAAAGCTTTTATCAACGCCTCCTTTTGGCTAGGCAATCTAGCCGCGTCCAAGAACGAAAGGCTAGATTTGGACTTCTTCAGATCCTCCACTATGTCATAGTTTGGTTTTTCGAATTTGACTGCCTTCTGCACGTCATTAGACATTTCTCTTCTGAGTGGAGGAGGAGGATTATTATTTGCCTTAGTATCCGGAGGAAGAATAGAATTGTTTGGAGGTGTTGATGAGGTTTTAGGGGCTTTAGATTTACTTCTCAAATGGTATCCATGATTCCCCTTTCTAGAAATCTCGAAAAGCTTGCACCTCCCTGCTCCAAAATTTCGTCTTCTTCTTCCTCACTCTCACCTTCTTGATGATATAGTTTCCATCACCATAATATTATCATCTTGATGTTGCGATGGACCCTCATTTGATACCAGTTCCAAATCATCAACTTGTGCCTGAAGACAATGAGTGTATCTCGCAATTTCAGGACAATTCCTCTCATTGTGTTCTTTCGTGTTGTGCAACCTGCACCCCCTTTCCCACGCCAAATCTGAAAGATTCAAAAGAGAATTGGATTGGCTAGGTCCCTGTAAGTATCTAATTGATTAGCAATGGGAGCGGTACTCCCCCATTGTTTGGCTTGGTGTTCCAGTTGTCTCCCTCTATTGTTAAAATTTTGATTTGGGTGAGGGGCATGGGACTCATACTTCTGCTGTTGAACCCCTGTCATTGCTCGCTTTATGAACTAATTTCTTGAGCTCTTCGACTTCCGAATAAATCTCCTTCGATGGAATCACATTGTTGTTAACCCCCGTTGGATTCGCATAATTGATGGGGTCTTGATTCAACATTTGGGTCGGGTTCTAAGGAATTTGATTCCCGTATGGATTGACACTCTGAATCGGGGTTGGATTTGGAAAAGGAACTATAGCCTGAGGATTAACTTGGTTGGTTCCTTGTATAGTCGATTGACTGTTCTGCAAAAATGCGAGAACAGGTGGAATGGATGTAATTGGTTGGATTGGAATGGGTGCATACGCGGGTGCTGGTGGATACGGCTGCTGATAGGGGAAGGCGTTCATGCTTGGCATTTGTGGTGCCATGAGCTGATTTGCCAAGGGAGCTTGACCATATGGAGCATACTGTCCCATCACAGGCATCTGGGTAAACCCGTAGCCCCGTGGTGTCATTTGTTGCTCGATAGTCATGGCTTCGTTATAGGCTAAAGCCAGCGTGGTGACTTGAGGATTACGTCTCGCAAACATGGCTGTCATGGGGTCCAATGCCCCAAAATATATCTCGCAAAGCCACTGCGGGATCGATGGCAAAGTGCCTAATTGCTCTATTATAGCACTTTTGGAATCTCTGATTAAACATTCTCGATCGGTTCCCCCGGCCCCTTTTGCATGTAATAAACTGATTGTAAATGGTTGCGGGATCCAAGGGTGACCTAAATTGATTAACAAAGGCATTTTCCATTTGTGTCCAAGAAGTGATTGAACCGGTTGGTAAGCATATATACCATTCATATGCTATTGGATCTAAGCTCATAGGAAAAAGTCTGCAAGCCACATCTTCATATTGAACTTGCAGCCTAATTAAAACATCCCTATAGGCTTGGATATGTTCTTCTCCTGTTCTTGGGCCATCTGGTTTATATTTAGGCAGAAATATTTCAATGTTCTTGGGGATTTCATGGATATCCCCAACAATATTCAAAGGAGTATTGTTAGCTCCATACCAAGGAGTTGCTGGAGCTTGAGCCATTTGACTCAAAATTGATGAAGACAAACCTACAATAGCAGAGAGAAATATTACCGACAATAGGAACACTAGTGGCAACCGATATTACGGGCGTAGGTCCACTCGATGTTCCCTGGAGAAAATAGGTCTTTTGTGACTCGGTGAGCTTACGACTTGCTTGGTTTTATTCTTGGGAGTACCAAGAAGGTCATGAAAAATGGTTTCTCTGGTTGTTTGGGACCTGGTCGCAATACGACACGGTGGGTCCAGCTCGATGAAACCCTCGATTATTTCAATGAAAACCTGCAACAAAAGAAAGCAAAAGCTGCAGTTTAGCTGTTTGTGAGCTTTAAGAAAATATTTCAAAATTAAATCAAAAGATATTATTCATGTATGAAAACCAAAATAAAGTAAACCGATTCGGCCCTCCTTCTAGCGCCAAATCGTTGAGTTGTGTTTTCACCCAGTTGAGAAAGCACACTCACCGGTAGGATCTGAGTCCCAAAATCCTCTCGCTTGCAAAGAAATTATGACTAAATAATTTCTCCAAGGTTCCCGTTGTGATGGTTCTTCATTCACCAATGATGTTTTTCAATTTGAATGCCGGGAATACCTTAGGGTTTGCAAGTGGATATTAACAAGGGGCACCGTAGTTTACTTTAATTTGGATTTGCAATGGACTCTCGAGCTTTGATGGATTTTTAGTTATTTATTTAAATGACTGTAATTAAAATGCAGAAAATAAAATAAGGGTTTGAAAATAAAATAAATGCAAATGAAGATGCAACTAAACTATGTCCAGAATGCTACCATCTTGATTGATAAAACCGAAGATAATGAGGTTTCTGCATGCAACCTAACCTATTGAACCCGCAAATTCGCACAATCCAGATAAGCTAGGTGCGGGTCTCTGGGGTTTTTATTGCAATTTCAGATTTTAGGCATTCGCATGAAGCAACCAAAAACATTTGCATTAAACTTCACCTAAAAGCCTAGAAATCGAAAGGGAAAATAAAGCATTAAATATTGCATGCATAATGACTCCTTTCTTATCAATAAGATGTCAACTCTCTCGTATTTCTGTATTAGAATGATGTATCAATTACAATTAAAGAATGTTCCAGGTTAAACAAATCTAGAACAAATGAAGGAAATTGCCCAAGTGCAGGCCCATAATGGCATGAAGCCCTTGTTTCTGCAACTCTGCTAGCAGCAATTTCCAACCCCCTGTTCAATCTCGCGCTTCCAATTTTATACTGTCCGGCACGGCTCTTCGGTTCACCTCGCGTCGTTTCGTTTCACCTCCCGTAACGCTTCGTTTCATTTTCCCGCTTCTTTGATGCTTTGACCTTTCGCTCGAATTTGAAACGTTTGGTCCTCGTCTCGCATATCGTAACCATCGCTCTGAAGCGTTATCATAAACCTCATGCCTTTGCGCCACGTGTTCGATGCGTTTCTACATGTTCCATAACGGTCCCATGAAAATCGTGACCAAAAATAGCCTGCGGCCTTGCTCCTTCACTTTCACAACGAAAACGCGACATGTCGCGAAATCGCGACGCTTTTGTTCTCCGTACGCTTCGGCCGCAACTCGTCGCGATTTCGTGACCATTTTCTCCTTCGGGCCCTCTTGCCGCAATCTGTCACGATTTCGCTACCGTTTTGATCTCCGTACGCTTCCCTGCTTCGGAGCCGCGAAACCGCAACCTGTCGCGATTTCGCGACGCCTTTTCGCTTCATCCCCCTTTGTTGCTTTCTGTCACGATTTCGCGACCATTTTTGCTCTTCACGCCTTCCGTAGATTCTGTCACGATTTCGTGACCATTTTGCGCTTCATGCACCTTTGCTGATTTTTGTCACGATTTCGCTACGCCTTTTCTGTTCCGTACAACTGGGCTTGCTTCTGTCGCGATTTCGCGACGTTTTTTCGTTTCATGCCTTCCACCTGCAATCTGTCGTGATTTCACGACGCTTTTCACCCGCGCTCTTTGCTGCAACCTGTCACGATTTCGTGACGTTTTTCACTTCCGTACATTCTCGACCGCAACCTGTAGCGATTTCGTGACGCTTTTCACTTCATGCCGTTTGACCAGTTTGACCCACGATTTTGCGACGCGTCGCGATATCGCTACGCCTTTCCATTTTGCCTTTCTCTCTCCTCTTTCGCAGCGATGGAGCGACATGTCACGATTTCGTGACACTTTTTCATTTTCCTTTTCTCTCTCCTCTTTCGGCAGCGATGGAGCGACATGTCGCGATTTCATGACACTTTTTCATTTTCCTTTTCTCTCTCCTCTTTCGGCAGCGATGGAGCGACATGTCGCGATTTCGTGACACTTTCTACACTTGTGCATTTTTGCCCCTTTTCTTCATTTTTAGCATCCTGGGTCACTGAGATTTCCTCTGAAAGCCTGCAAAAAAGGTGGGTCCCCAATTTTGGGGTGTGTTGTGGATCAGCCACAACAGGTATATTGGCAATACCATTAATATTCCACCTCAAATTTATTTTATGTATATGTTTGAATGATGAATGCATCGCACTATTTGATTTGTATGTCATAGATTGCATGGAATAGTATGCAAGATTGCAGGTGAGGACAAGGTATTATAGCAGTCCAAGTGAAGATACCATTCGAGTGGGAGCGCAGTTCAAACAAGAGCGCAAGAGTTGTTCAAGAGGAAGTGCAATTGCCGTCTAGTGCATGTCGTCTTGGGAGTGTCGTTGTGCGAAGTATCGTCATGCAGAACACCGTCATGCAAGGTGTTGTCTAGTAGTGCCATCAAGACTGCAGACTTGTGGTTGCTATCACCTAAACTGCCATCAGATGCTTGCCGTCACACGCATTACCGTTTGAGTGTCGACGCATAGGGAGTCGTCTAGCAATATTGTCTTGGAGGGAATCGTTAGTAAGTCATGTTGTCTAGGAACCTTGCTGTCAGGTTGACACTGATGGAAGATTGAAGGTCAAATCTATTGTCTTGAGCATTGCTGTGTGAAGCATATGATAGAAGTGCTATATTGCTGTTCACGAGAATACTTAGTGTTGTGGAGCAAAAATTATTCTTGCTACTAGGGGAGGCTGTTGTTTAGTTGACCCCCTGCGCCTAGACTTCATCAAATTTTCACATACATGTGGGAATATGAGTAACTGTCCATCCTAGCCTGTCATTAGTCTTCTCTACATATAGTCCTAGTGTTTTATGCAATGGCTGAAATAATTCTCCCTGCTGGAAAATGGCAAATGTTATAGCATGCAAATGATCGTAAATTACATTTTTATCATTTGCTTCTCAAGGAAGGAGCTTTGGACATTTTTGGCCAAGATATCAACCATACAAGAAATATCATTTTTAAAAGCAAGTAATTTGTTCTTACGAAGTATAGGCATTCCAATGCATACCCATATTCTTAATCTATTTTTCCAAAACCTCACAAATCTCTTCTTTAATATGTTTGGAAATCTTGTTGGTCTTACTTATTTCAAAGTGGCCATTGATGACTTGATTTTTAGATACAGTCGAATAGACCTCACTTCTATCTTGTCTATTTGTAGCAGAGCTTGGAAATTCATAATATTGAGACTTGAAGTTGTGTTAGACTTGGCAAGCCTTTTTTTTTGTATTGGACCTAGGATGGGGGGAACTTGACAATGAATCAGTAAATAAGAAAAACCATAAAATATAGTAGATTTTACAAAAAGAGACTTGGATAGGGTCAAAAGGACTCGGTAGGCGTCGTATGAGTCACACTCTTGCAAGTACTCGTGGAGTCTCAACACTATGTCCACGATAGAGGAAACCTTTCAAAACTTTTGTTTCATTTATATTTTGTTCCTTTTTTTTAACGAATCATATATTTATCATCAAGAAAGATTACATCCATTAAAAAAAATGGATTACATGGAACGCCTTGTTCTTAATAATCATGGAGAGAAAGCATCTAGCTTTTGCTCTATTGGTAAATAATTGGCGTTTTATATATCAATTTCACTTGTTCTTTGACAAAAATCTCTAAATCTTGTCTAAATAGATTTAACTTATGTAGGTCTCTTGGAGAGGTATCCTTTTGAAAACATTGCTTGGCAATGCATCTTCCACAACAAGAAAAGGACAGTGAGATGAATCATATGAGTTTTTTTTTGGTGAGTCTCTGTTATCATCGAAGAGTCTAAGCAATACTCTATTTGAGAGGCGTGTTGAAGAAACAAACATGGGAAATTGTGCCTGGAATGAAGATTTGAATCCTTAAACAGAACATCTCCAATGTATGTGGATAATTGTTTCCTTTTTACCACAATCAGGGCAAGAATTTCAAATTTGAGTTTCTGTTTTTTTACAGACAGACCTTTACTGCTAATCCATGGTATATCATGAGCCAGTCAAATGTTTTGTTTTAAGGGGTATCTTAACTTTCAAGTTTTGTGGTAATGTCATGGCCACAACTCTGCTTGGTCAGCAGTGCCCCAAAAATTGTTTAACTGTGAAGTGATAGGAAGATTGTGTCTTCCTTGTTCATATAAGTCCTTGGTCTCATAGCAGAAGATGTTTCTACTGGTGAGCCATTTCCAAGCCTTCCAATGGGGACATGCTCCTTGTAATTGTAATTTATAAAGGATGTGTAACAACAGATTTTGCAAAGATTTAAGAAGGCTGCTTTGTTTGAGCATTTTAATTTTTTAGCTCTGTTTGGTTCTTGCCACGAAAACCATCATTGATAGTCTTGATTCCAAATGTTCTTGCAACAAAAGATCTCTTCTTGCTAAGCTTTTGTTTGCAAAGCTGGGTAAGAACCCTATATTTCCTTGGGAAATATCGAAGGTCCAATTAGAAGAGCAAAAGGATCCCAAGTATCTTGTGGTAGAGGGGTCTCAATTGTTTGCCATGCTTTTCAAATTTGCCTTAAGGGCATTGATCAAGATAACATGAATGTGTAAAGGTTGTCAATAAAGTTACAAAGTTGAAAATGCCCCTTGACTACGGGATACAAAAGCAATCCTATGATGAAGGAAAGTCTACCAGGGTGCCTCTCCCTTTGCTAATCTCACAATCCATTCCTGTCCAACACTTGGAGCATTGTTAAGAGGTCTTGGGTTACAGTCACAATTGGTATTTTTCAACATGGTATCATGGCCAGGTTGGGTGTGCTCAAGCTAGATTATATACAATGTGCCTCCTATATGCTTTTGGCTTAAGAGGGGTTGGAGGTAGATTCACACTTTGGAAAATGCTTGACCCATAGAAGGCCGATAGTCTTGTGGTATAACACTTGGAGCATTGCTAGGAGGCCTTGGGTTAGAGTCCTAGCTGGGCCATGCTTGTCAGGATTTAATCCACAGTTTATAAGCTTCACTTAATTAATGAATAATGATGTCCTAGTGTTATTAGCAATGCCATCAGAGATAAGTAGTTTGATTAAATATTATAAACAATTGGAGGTTATATGCCTAACAGTTGCTGATAACAGTTGTTGATAACCTCATTTTTATAAAAGCATCAATTATTTGACGATGTAGATGGATATTTGTTTTGATGAATTTTATATGTTTTCTTTCTTCATCGAGTTGGCCTTGTGATTTTGGTTAATAATGATGTATGTTGTTCCAAGAAGAAATTGGAAGAGAGATATGATACACCTTTTTGAAGGCTTTAGATGAAATAGATCTATCTTCCCCTTACTAGTGTGCCCCTAGTTTGTTTTGTGAGACTATCTAAATAGATTTCATGCGGTCCATTAATATTAATTTTAGGCATTTAGGATCATTGTGTTTAGTTCATACAACTATAGTTTATAAGGTTCATTTTATTAAATATTAAATAGTAAGAACGTGGTATTAGTGATGTCACTAGTGGTAAATGGTGTTGAATTGTTTTTTCAAAAAATCGTGATTATCATGTATGTTATGACTTTTTCCAACTCCTTAATTTATTAACAACAGCCTTTTTTTCAAAAGTTTCCAATATTTCAGGGGAAAGAATTCAATTTTTTTTTTACTTTATACCGATCAGATATTTTTGATCCTCATTGAGAAATTGGCAATCATGATTTTTTCAACTTTGGACTACCAAATAGTTTGATCAGATACTACAATCAATTGGATTTTATATACTTGACAATTTGTGATGGATATGGCTGACATAAATTTAATAAAGATACCTTATTATCCTCCCTCTTTTAATGTTGTCTCTTCTTTTAATGGTTTATTATATATATTATATATCTGGTATATGAATGCTTAATTTTTATATTTACCTGAAAGGACTAGTCCTCCAAGCATTGAATAATATATCGAACTGATACTGGAAACTAGCGTGTAGATACTTGAAACCAAAGTTAAAGGTCTCTATAAGTTGCATCCATAAAAAATAACTCACAAGAACTCTTGGACAATCAGTTGGGAAAGCAATAATATAGTGGACTGTAATGGACAATAGAAAATTTGCTGGCTAGAATACTCTATTTGTAAATAACATATTAACACTGAGGTTTATATATCTAAAACCATAATTTCGAGATTTTGTAAACCCAAAAAAAACAAAGGAGTTAATCGCAAGTTGCATGCCTGCACTTCAAAAATTTCAAACCAAACTTCAAGCTGTAAAGGGAGAACAATTGTGATACAAACCAATAACAAGAATATTGGTTTGATATTCAATAGCCAAACAAAATGCATTAATTGGTAATAATTTCAGCCAGGATAATATGGATTACACAAAAGAATACCAAACAAAATAAACAACATGCTTATAGTGTTTGGGGCAAGTGGTGAGAAATTTCCTATCCTAAACCAAGGTTCCAATCCCATGGGTGAACCTTAACATTCTATCAAATGGCAAGAGCTCAACTAGTTAAATACGTTAACTTTCAATGTAGAGATTAGGGTTTAAATGCGATATATACGCAATTGCCAAGATGTTGTTGTAATACTAGGGTAACACGGTCATGATATAATATGGGTGGGGCCTGTTTCAATCCCATATAACCAATTAAAAAATTAATAACAAAGTCTACAAGATTAAAAAGGGGAAAAAACATCTTAACTTGACAATTACTCCATCAAAGAAAGCTTAATAATACAGAAGATTAGTGGACTTAAGTTATACTTGAATTCAATGTCTAAAAAATCGCAAAAAAATCATGATAAATCATCAGACTCTAGAGTTCTTTATGCCAACACCTAAAAACTCAATAATGAGTAATCGCTGATTTACTTGTCGCAAAACTTGCAAATAATCATGAAAAACTTGCAAAAACTTGACCGCGATTAATGATAAGCAGAAAATGACATAAAAGCTTGAAATGTGTCATTTTTCACCTTTTCCTCTTTCCACCTCTTGGATGCAGATTGCTAAAGATTGACTAGACATTCACCAACGCATTTCAAGAAGCATTTGATTATGTTTTTTTGAAGATTTAAATGAGTTGGAAATAGATCTTAGAGATAGGGTTTTTGGTCTTTTAAGCAATTTTCAGGGTTAATCAAACACTTTCTCAACTCAAATCAGAATATAGAATAGTTTGTCTTATGGAACTTGAACAATCACTTCATACAACCACTTGACTAGGCTCAACCAACTCTACTCAACCAATCACTCAAGAAACAACCTTTGCTCACAAACCCTAGTCCAAGCATATAAACATCAACTCAAAATGTTTCCAACAATGCTCAACAACAAATCTCACATAGCAATGATACTCATGTTCTTTTCAAACCCTAGTTCAAGTTCTTTGCACAATAACTTACTTCAACAACAATGCTTATAAATCAATCTTCACATAACAATGATACTCATGTTCTTTTGCAAATCCCTAACTCAAGTTCTTCACACAACCAATGGCTTCAACAACAATGCTTATAAAACAAGGTTTTAACAACTCTTTATTCTAGAAAACCTTGAAGCATTAACTCAAACACTCTCGAAAAGGAAACCCTAATCAAATCCTTTTCACTCCAAACTTTGTTTTCCAGAAAACCAACCAATCAACTCAACCAAGGAAGAATGTGCTCATACCTTTTTCTTGATGATGAAGGGATCTCATAAATCTGCCACAACCACAACAACTTCTATGCCAATCTCAAAGAAAGGTTAGAAGATAATAATTTTCTCAATGAATCACAATACAAAATGATATCAAACAAAATACACCTTATCACTCCAACTTTAAAATAATATCCAACACCTTCATAATAATCTCTTTGGCAAAAGTCCCTTTAAAAATAAAATCAACACTCTTACTCTTCCAATATGCAAATATAATAATTAAGACTTTATTTAAAAATAAAATCAAACTCCTTATAACTCCAAATTTTATTAAAAACAATTTCCAACAAACATCAATTTTCAACTAGCAACCCTTTCAACTATTTCCAACTAACAACCCCTTTTAACTCCCAACTTTATCAAAAATAAATTTCAAACTAACATTCCCTTTAAGCAACCTTTTAACTCCAAACTTAATTGAAAAATAAATTTTAATTAACAAACCCTTTCAACAACCTTTTAGCTCCAAACCTTAGGCAATACCAAAATTATCAAAAATATTACCTTGCCTTGGAAGGGATTCGAACTCCCAACGCAGCCCTCGACCAACGCCTTAGCCGTGGCTCCAACTGTCGCGCAAGCTAAGCGCTTGCTTGGGGAGTGGAGAGCATCACGTGCTCTAAGAACCTCCCTTCTCTTCTAAGCAAAATATGTGCCGTTCCTTGGCGCTTCCAACACCAACGCAAACATTGCTGCCGCGTTTTGAACACAGGCCACTCGATGCTTCAACGCTTTAACCAATGCCTCCTTGCCACTAGGCCACGCTGCCCAGCTGGCTCCCAAAATTTTGGTGCTTTCGAATTGTTCTCAATCGTTGTCACATTAAACATGAATTTCATTGTCTTTTCTCACGAGCTCCACTTAAATCAATTCGCATGCAATAATCGTTCGAGCAAGGATAATTTGAATGCCTCCTAAGGCATGGTATATATAGTGCCTTTCCTCCTTTATTCAAACACGTTGGCGCTCCTCCAACCTTATTAGATGTCGGCGCTCGAATTCATTTGAATTTAAATGTTATAAATTAATTTAATAAAAACCTTTTGGTTTTATAAATTAATTTAATAAAACCCTTTGGTTTTATTAAGACCTTCTCTTATTGCACAACTTGGTATAAATAACATTTATTTATAAAATTTAAATTCACATTGAATTTAAATATTTTATAAAATAAATATTAGACCTCCTTTTAACTTTGCAATAAGCCTCCTTGGGTTTTTATGAAAAAACTTTTAACTTATGCTTCCATATAATATTGAAATACCATGGAGCCCTTTTGCCTTTAACCTCTGCACTGATTCTCTTGACCTTTGGCATTATTTGAAGCTTCTTCTTGGATATTAAATGACGACCTTGACAACTTTGTTTCTTGACAAAGTCCTTGACATTAATGATGACTTCATCCGGTGACATCAATGACAACTTTGACTTAAGGACTCAAAATGTCCAACAGTTGGAGCGAGGTTAATGCATAGGAGCTATAGTCATGATGCTCTCTCATTGCATTGGTGTCTATCCTTAGCCCGTGCATTCGACATTCTTTTGGGGAGAGTCAGAATACCATAAGTAGAGGAGGCTTCTTTACTCCTCGCACAAAGATGCAACCTTCCCTTTAGAGTACGGCTTGGGGAAAGGAGAAGCTCAAGGAAACTTGAATGGTTGTGAATTTTTTTGGTATAATTGCAACATACCAAAAAAACACACATTCTTGGTAGAGGGCAGTAGGCATAGTTGGTAGAGGGATGAAGCCCCCTACTACAAAAGATTTCATCATGCCCTTATTGGAGGAGTTTGTTAAAAACACACATTCTTTGTAGAAAAGAAAAGAAAAAAATGGAGCAAAAGGTGTAGCATTTTATTTGATGGATGGACAGATGCGGGAGTCGCATCATCAACTTTTTAGTGGCTTTAGGTGCATTCATGGTCTTTTTGAAGTCAGTTGATACCTCTTGAGAGTTGAATAGTGTGTAGCTTCTGTTCATTTTGTTGGAGGAGATGGTAGTCGAAGCGGGAGTGGAAAAAATTGCCCAAGTATTGATGGACAATGCAACACTTTTGGTAGTTGTAGATAGACTTCCTAAAGAGAAGTACCCCACTATTTTTTTGAGCCATGTGCTACCCATTGCATTGACTCATTTTTGAGGACATTGGCAAATTGTCTTGGGTAAAGAGTGTGGTTCACAAGGCAATAAAACATTATTAGATTCATTTACAAACACACACGGGTGTCCTAGAGCACAATGATGTGAAGGAGATTGTTTGCTTAGGTGTCACCCAATTTGCTTCCAACTTCATTGCCTTTAGAGCCTTATAACTACATTTGCTCCTCTTAAAAGGATGTTTGTGAGTAAGCGATAGTTTAACTTGCAATTTCGTGTGAAGGAGACATACAGGTTGTCAAGCAAGTATTTAATGACACTTTTTGGAAGAATGAGCAAGAGATACTCATGGTAATTCAATCAATATATTTATAAGATTATTTGGTTTTCTAGAATCTATATTTTAACTTTTAATTTCCCAAGTTTAATTCAGTTTTGTAAATTTTAATAAAATTTATTTATGATTAATTTTTCACTGTTCAACTTTAGGTGTTAGAACCTTGTATATGAGATCAATTGCCAATGGGTTATTTGTATGAGGCATGGATAGGGAAAATAGACCATAAAAAAATATTATGGAGGATATAGGCACAAATTTGATCCCATTTGGTGAATTATTGATAAGAGTTGGATGAGGCAACTCCATCGGCTTTTACATGGAATGACTTTCCACTTGAACCCCAAATTTTATTTTAGTGATAATTTAGCACTGATGATGAGGTCATGAACAGTTTCTACACTTGCATTGGGAAGATGACAATTGACCCGGAGAAAGGATGCCTAATTTCCATCGAGTTGTAGGCCTCCAAAAAAGTTGAGGGGAGGTTGTTTTCATCCGTCTTTTGTATTCAATCAAGTAGAACATCACAGCCAAGTAAAAGTTTTAAACTTCTAAAATTTTTGTTTAATTTAATTTTATTATATATAAATATTATTTTCTATAGATTTATGGTGGGAAGATTATGGTGTTAGAATACCATATCTTCAAAAGATAGCACTTTGTATTTTGATCTAGCCTCTAAGCATCTTAATGATCTCATTTTTGTGCAATACAATCTTTGGCTTTGCGACAAACAAGTGGAGGGAAGTGAGTCATATGATGTAGTTGAATTGAATGAGATCGATATGGTCTATTTGAGACCTTACACACCAAGAAGTGTAACAAGTTGACCCATAAGCACCTCATTGATCTCGTCTTTGTGCAATACAATCTTTGGCTTTATGACAAACAAGTGGAGAGAAGTGAATCATATGATGCGATTGAATTGAATGAGTTGGGTCAACTTTCAAATTGGATTGTCGATGATGTGGATCCTATGTTTATTGAGGAGGAAAATGAGGAGTTGAAGGGGAAGCAACAAAAGCTGCAACATTAGAGTATGTACATGAGGAGCCTCTTGTTTTAGTCCCTATCCAAGCATCCAGTTCAAGGGCAAGAAATGAAAAGCAAAAAGTAGTTTAAAATTGCTTGATATGTTGTACTTTTGCTAGTTTTTAATAATCGTTTACAATTATGAATTATAATTGTATTATTTTTATGAAAATCTAATAGAAAATTGATTTGTTGGCTCTAGAATATTATCTATCTACCTATAAAGAATTATTTCTTTGAGGCTTTTTTTGTAGAGTTTTTCCCGAGTTTTCCCTAAGTAGCCAAGTACCCTAAAAAATTTGCCTTGTTGAGTAATTGTTGAGTCCAAATTTCCTAAGTATGCCTGTTGTTTCATATTAGAGTATTTCATCCCAAAAGCTTAAATTTCAACAACCGACAAACATCAAAACATGAATAAAAAAATCTCTTGGACTCCACTAGGATGAAGGTAGATAACAGTAGTGAAATTTCACTATGTCTGGGAGGAGTTATGCCTTGGCCAATTTTGCAAGTTGACATTGGCGGGAAGCAAATTGGCGAATTGAGGCAGAAGAGAAAGCATGAATGAAGCCCATCGTCGATTTTGCAAATCTACAGTGGGCACTGATTATGGTGAAAAGCTATGTGGGAAGCTTGATTTATCTTACAACCACTTGACCAGATTTATGTTTTGTAGTGAGCTATTTGTCACGTTTCATGTCAAATCCCCAAAGAGAGCATTGGCAAGCTACAAAACATATTCTCAGATATATATCAAAGGTACCCTTGATATTGGTATATTGTACCAACAATCTAATGATTTTCAATTGGTTGGATAATATGATGTAGACTAGGCAAGATCAAATGATGATTGAAAATTTACTACTGGCTATATGTTTGATATTGGATCAGGGGCCATTTCTTGGGAGTGCAAACTTCAACATATAGTTGCTTGTCATCAATTGAAGCAGAAAATAAGGCATGCAATGCAGGGTTGTGTAGACATTTGGTTGCGGTGCATACTGTATAATCTTCAGATAGATCAAAGAGCATTAACACTACTTCATTGTGATAATCAAATTGTGCTCAAGTTGGTGAATTGTCTAGTATATCATGTTAGAACAAAACATATTGAAGTTCATCATCACTATATCCGACAGCTGGTGGAGCATGAAAATTATTGTCCAACTTTTGAAGAGATTGCTGATATAATGACTAAACCATTAGGTAGAGAAAAAATTGTAAAATTTAGAGATAAACTTGGGATTGTATCCGGGTTAGTCATTGGGGTGGGGGGCGGGGAAAGGGGCGCTGGTTATAATAAAGTCTGTTAATAGATATGATACAGATTTCTATTATTGTATTGTTTGTTACAATGGATTTTTAGGGATAACTTGTTAGGATTTGTATGGATAACTTGTTAGGATTTGGTTTTATCAGCACCAACCAATTACTAGATTGTAAATCATTATAAATTGGAGCTCATAAAAGCAAATAGATTAACCTGTGTTACATTCTTTTAAGAATATGTTGTTTTTTAATTCAATTTAAAAAAATCTAAAATATTCGTTTGTGGTTGAATTTTCCCTATTCTTTTACCTTTATTGGGTTTTTTTTGGATAATCTTTTTGGCACCTTTTGATTTTTGCAGCATCTATTGAAACAGAGGAGGTGTTGACAATGTCTTGAGTTGGATCTCATAATCAATATACAGGATTAACAGCCAAACAGGAAGCATTATGGAAATGTCAATGAAATGAGATGAAATTCTAATTGAATTTTAATGTTTGGGGCAGACACAACTGGTTAAAGTAGAGTATTTTTTGATAGCTTATGGAGCAAATATGTTATTGTATTAAAATATCTTATATTGAAATTATTTAAAATTTTTCTTAAGTATATCAATATTTCTGTGCCCTGAACTTTTATTTCAGGTACTTCAAGCATGAATCTTTGTCTAGTTTGAGGCATTTGAAACATGCCAATCTGTAGGGAATCTCCAATGTGAACTGTTGTCTTCATTGCCAATTTGCCCTGAACTCCTTGCCCTTTTGGAAGGAAAAAACATATAAAAATCTTCCCTTTTCAATTGGATCTTCTTATGCGGAGTCGTTCTCCATTATGAATTTGCACAGAATTCCTTGCCCTTAAAGGTAAAAAGATAATACAAAATTATTTTTTTCTTTTCATTTCTTGAGATGTAAATATTTTTAGTTATTCCAGGTCCTTAATGGAGGCCAAGTTAAAGGGTGGAACTTCTCTAATCGTTGATCGTTATTCATATTCGGGAGTTGCATTTTCAGCTGCAAAGGGACTTGACCTTAGCTGGTGTAAGGTATCCTTTGTTTTAAGGATGCAAATCATGCTGGATAGTTATGTTGACTCTATCAAATAGGCCTGTGGCAATTTTTGATAAAGTCAAAGCATATAAGCTAAATAATGCTACTTAACAAAAACTACTATTTGTAGGCTCCTGAAGTGGGGTTACCAGCTCCAGATCTTGTTCTATACTTGGACATACCTCCAGAGGTAAATTGATGAGACAAATAATTATAAATTTAAATTTGATGCCTGATGGTGAGTTCATTATAGAAGATACCATTTTTAAGTTTGAGTCATGAATTAGGACTGTTGAAAGTAAACATATACAGAATACTCAAAGTTTGAACTAAGAGCATTGAATCACAATGGCAGAAAGCAGCAGAACGAGGAGGGTATGGAGGAGAGCGGTATGAACTTTTAGACTTTCAAAAGAAAGTAGCAGGGCTGTACAAGGCCT
This sequence comes from Wollemia nobilis, assembly GCA_028583015.1. Lineage (NCBI taxonomy): Eukaryota > Viridiplantae > Streptophyta > Pinopsida > Araucariales > Araucariaceae > Wollemia > Wollemia nobilis. The sequence goes on from JAQPPZ010003184.1 coordinate 1,571,853, forward strand.
TGCAGGATTCAACATGGAAGGTATTAATATTATTATTAACAAAATGTCATTTGCAAAGCTTTCTTATACACTTTTATAGTTGTCCTTCTTAGACTTAATGTTATTACCTGCATTGTATGTCTTTAATTCCATCAGCTGTGCTGTTATAGATTGCGGATGCATCCTTGCCAATCAATGATGTGCATGAAATTTTGAAGGAACTCTCCTTAAAGGCTATTAGTGACTGCCAAAGAGGGAAGGGGATTTCCTTTTTGTGGCCTTCGTAGTGCAAATCGCAGACCTTTTCCTTCTGAAATACAAGCAACCTCTTTGTCTGCCTATATGGTGTTGGTGGATTTTTATCTGAGTGTGGAGCAACAACACCTCGGTATATCTAGGATTATCTCAACTGCTGGTTGATGCCATGTTTCAGCAAAACACTATATAAACTGCTTGCTTTATAATACCCATTGTATCTTTTGAGCATTTCTGTAAGTAATGTTATTTTCAAAGTTGTTTTTTTTATCTGTTAATTGTTTAGAGTAAAGCAGGCTGATGTGCATTTGATGTCTACTCTGAGATTTGCATTCATATGCATTTCATTTTCTGTGGATCTTTTAAATTATAGAGTATTATCTTTTTTGAGATTTAAATACAGATAGCTAGGTCTTCCTTCTTGCTTGAAACTTCTTTAAACCATGGATGATGTTTCATATTCTTTGAGATTAAAATACAAATAGCTAGGCCTGCCTTCTATGATACATGTCACTCAAGATTCCCTTGTGTAATCAATTTTATGATACTTAAGCTTATATTATTGGAAAAGTAAGAAGCTATAATGCAAAGCTATGAGATTCCTTTATTCTTCTTATTCAAGTGCAGAATGTAGACAGTTTTTATGATAAATCACAAGGATTTAAGCATTTTGCCTTTTTAGTTGATTGATAGAGGTTTTTTCCCTTGTAATCTCCTTCAAAAATATTGCCTTAATGTGTTTGATTATTTTTCTTTTTAAATTGGTTATATGGGATAGAAACGAGTTCCATTCATATTACATTGTGACCAAATAGTGGTATTACAACAGTTCGGCAATTATACATATATCACTTGACAGGATTGAAACCTAGGCCTCCTTGAAAGTTGAGGGATTTAACCAGTTGAGCTCAAACCATTTGATCAAATGTCAAAGTTCACCCATGGGATTAGAACCTTGGTTAATAGAGTGAAACCCTTCACTCCCAACCAATTACTCCAAAACCCATGGGCTGACTTAATCTGTTTGATTATTATATAGATAGATAGATAGGGTTATCTTTTGTACCTAACATGGCATCAAAGTAGGCTACTACATGTTTTTGAGCTCAGCTCATTAGAAGCAATTTGAGGAAGGCAATATTTTTTAATTTTATTTCCCTTTCCTTCTTTATAAGAGAGTTCATTTGTTGCAATTTTGCATCCTAGTGAGAAAAACATTACACACTTTTTGTATTGAAGTGCTATAATTGTTTCTATGAGCAATTTAGAGATGAAAGCTTGAAACCTTGCAAGACCAGGGCATATCCAAATATGATAAAAAAATTTAAATCATATTAATGTCTTCTAAGAAATATCCATAATAATATAAATAATATGTTAGCTACAACAGAGAGCCAAAAAAAAACTATTATATAATATTGCATATAGAAGAAACAATGATACAAAGATGAGATTTAGCACTTAATACAGAAGTTATCTTGAAGCATTATGCTGCAATTTCAATTCCATAGGAATGGAGGCGTTCAACACGTGGGGGTCATTATGGGCTCAAGTAATGGTCTAAAACAAATTGGTTGTCAACCTCTATGCAAAAATCTCATCATTCTATGGTGTAAACAATCTATATCATAAATATTTTGTTCTATTGAGCTTTTGGTGGACATTTCTATGCAAACTTTGGTTGCTAGTGTTAAAGAGGTATGAGAGTAGGCTTCCCTATGTGGGTATATGCATTACAATCTCAACCGCCCTATCCAATATTTCCTCCTAGCAAGCTTTGCAATTTGCATTAGATTATTTGGAATGTAACATGCCTTCGCAACAAAGATAAACACCCATGTTTTTTAAATAATAAGCTTTGCTTGCATAGGTGCATTTAAAGTGGGATGATGCCCTTTCCTTTTGAGTTTTTTCAAGGCTTTGTAGTGGTGCTTGATGTCTTGTAAACATTGTTTAGAAAGACAAAAACGTGGTTCCTAACATTTGAAATATGTCATTTTTTAGTTTATTTTTCTAATTGAACCAATTTTACTTTGTTTCCTTGTGTTGTTTTATCTTTTGTTTTTTTGATAGTGCGTGGGTAAGGTTTTTTTTTTTTTTTTAATCTAAAGTTTATGTTAGCAAAGTTTGAGAAGGAAGGTATTAGTGATAGAGACATACTAATAAGCCTATGTAAAAGTAACTTCAACCTTTCTTTTTGGTTGCTACTTTTATATGGGTGTGGTTGAGCCAAACAATTTGTATTTTGAAGGTGGTAGTGAGATGGAGGATGATAGTGTTTTGCAACAACAACATTAGCTCCTTAGTTCATCGTAAACTTTCTAAGGCTTTCATTTTGAAGGCGATGACAAGATGTAAAACAACTCGAGGGAAACAAGGTGTGTTATCACAGTGTTAGGTTGAATTATCCTTTGCATGGAGGATGCATTCCTAAAGCTTTTCTTGTTTATACACACCTAAAGCTTAGTGTAGGTTGGACACATTTTTTGTTGCTTTATGGAATGTTTCTAGCTTGCAGATAGCTGGCCTTGCAGTGATTGAAGTGAAACCTGTGAAGATTTTGGAGTTCCATTCCAAAATGATGAGGAACCAGACTCTAGAGTAGTGTAAGGTCCAATGGGATCAATATTTTGAGAAGAATACCAGAGAAAGTGGTTGATATGCAAAGACATTTTCCATACTTATTTGAAAATAAAATGTAATTTTGTTTTAATTGCAAGATACTGATGAAACACAGAGGATTGTGTTTAGTCCAAGGGGGGTAGTATGTCATGACCCTCCCTTGGTGATCGGTGGATTTGTTGGAAAGAATCCAAATGCTCAAAGAAGAGTTTGCATGGAGCAATTACAAGCATCCTTATGATAACCTTATCATCCTACCAGATTGCATGGATAACCAATCACTGCAACCACCAAGTGTTATAAAGAACACTATTGACAAGGTTCACTTGCATTATTTTATTGAGCATTTGACAAACCCTATCAGTATGATAGGAAGGCTCAATATGATGCATACAATAACACATACACTTTACAACATGAGCACAAAACCTTCCTCATTTGATGCACCAAGAACACCACACAACTGATCCATACTAATCTCTATCAAGCTCAAAATATTGCATTGGTTTTCAACAGGGCACAATATGAGGAGACACCAACAAAAGTCCTCATATCTACTCACCATGTTGCATGTCTTTAGGATAACATCAATCGAGCACCTAAAATCACTTGTGCTTCTATTCCTAGTCCTTCCACTCTTGCTCCTACACCTATTGTTGTTGCTCTAGCTCTATATTTTGTCCATGTTTTCTAGCATCCTGCTCCTTCCACCTTGTAGGATTTTTAGATACACGAGGCATATCCTTTCTATGGTCATTTTAGCAAGCCACCCACATTGCCTCCTTTACAACATTCTCCATTTGCCTAGATTCTTTAGTAGAAGACTCCACCATCCCAATCGCCATTCATGGACGAACATCATGTTTAGCTTGGAGGTAGTACTTGACTTCATTTGGGAGTCATCATCACAAAGAATTACTAGATCCACCTAGGTTCTTACAACTTCCAACATAATAATTAGTAATTTTCGTCATATTTTGTAACGCATTGGGGTCCAACACTTTTGTGGTTGGGAGGAATGATGAAGAATAAGGCAAGATATAAAATATAAAAATGTAATAAAATATTATTTATGTAAGGTCTAGTCAACATATGTAATAAAATATGTTTTATGTAATAGACCTTTTAGAAAGGTTTGGTTGGCATAGTAAGCTTCTAGATCTTCTCATTTGTATTCCAAAGTGGTTTCAAAGGGTAGTTTGTAATGCCTATAAAAATGTAATGATGCTCCATGAAATGCAATTTTTGTATTTGGATTCAATAAATCCATATCAATATCTTTGTGTTTAGTAGGACATGGAAAGACCACCTTCAACATTTGCAACAAGTGCTAAAGACCTAGTAAGAACAATAGTTGTTGAAACTAAAATGATGTGAGTTTGCCAAGAACTCACTCATATACTTAGGATACAAGGTTGGAAATGGTGACCAACCAATGCACATAATGTAAGAAGTTTTCTTAGGGCCAGGAGTAAACTTCCTTAATTTATTGCTCGTTTCTTAGATATAGTTACTCCATTACATGCATTAGCTAGAAGAGGTGTTAAGTTTTATTAGACTAACACCTAAGAGGTAGCTTTTGAATCCTTAAAGCATAAAATATGTGAAGCTCCTACATTAGCTCTTCCTAACTTGAAGCTACCATTTGAAATTGAAGTTGATGTTTCTGCTATGCCTTGGGTGCAATTGTTATACAAGAAGGGAGATCGATTGTATATCATTTAGAGACCTTTTCTATTGCAATAGTCAATTATACTACTAATTAAAAGGAATCGTATTTCATTGTTCAGGTAGTAATATTATGTGTTAGAAAAGGAGATTGTACTAAGAACTGATCACACACATTTATTGAAATTATAAGATCAAAGCAAATTACAACATAATTGAAACTTTAAATGATGGGCCTATCTTTAACAATTTAATTTAATAATAAATTATAAGAGAGGTGTGACAAATAAAATTGCAAATTTGTTGTCTAGGCCATGAAGGGTTGTGTCTTTGGGAGTGATTATGTAGGCAACACCATTTGATCTTTCAGGAAGATCTGGACCTATATGCTAAAGATGCAAATTTCAACCACATTTTGGCATCTCTTCAACACAACAAGGTGGAACTAAATTCTTTTAAAATAAATGGAATATTTTTATGTAAACAAAGGGATAATATATTGTTTCAATAGATATGTATTCCAAAGGACGCTTTGAATTTAGTTGCTAAGATAATACCATGCATCTAAGATGGTAGAACACTTTAAAGTTGGAAAAATATTAGCAAATATGTAGTTTTATGTGAATCAACCACATATAAGTATAGATGTAAAGAAGTTTATCCAAGGATATGAATTATGCAATACCTCTAAGCTTGCAAATTGAAATTATGGATTGTATATTTCACTTCTAGTGTCTTCTAGACCATGTGAAAGTATTTCAATACACTTTCTTAAGGGGCTTCCATAGACCAAGCAAGGAAATGCATATTTTTTTACAACAGTGAATCAATTTAGCAAGATAAGGTTTAATGTTCCTTGTAGAAGGACCATCACTAGACAAGAGGCAACAAAAAATTTCTTTGAAAAGGTATGGGTTCATTTTGGTCTACCACATTCCATTATATTTGGTAGATATACTCAATTTCTAAGTTAAGTTTTGGATTGTTCTTTTGTTCAAATTTGCAATATTTTTTAGAAATATTCTAAACATGCATTCACCACAATTGTGTCTTGAAAAGAACAAAAGATTAAAAGATAACAATAGTAAATGCAATAGAGAAATGAAGAGAGATAGCAAGAAGTAGAAGGTGGGTGCTTGTGGGCACCCCAATATATCACATTTTATTTAGACTTACGATTCAAATGGATCCTCATTGAGGGGTATTTATAGTGATACCAAATCCCCAATGAGAGGTTAACCTTAGGCCAACATAAACTTAACCTTAAGGTTAACCTTACAATAAAATAATAATAAATTACCTTTTTAAGCAAGGTTATCCATAAATGTGGATTAACCAATACCACTAATGGTGAAATAGAGAAATGAAGAGAGATGACAAGGAGAAGTAGAAGGTGGTTACCCATAGGTACCCTAATATATCACATTTTATTCACACTTATGGTTAAAATCGATCCACATTATGGGGTATTTATAGTAATACACAATCCCAAATGAGAGGTCAACCTCAAGTTGAATAACCTTGAGGTTAACCTTACAATATAATAATATATTACCCTTATAAGCAAGGTTATCCATAAAGGTGGATTCACCAATACTACAAAGGGTGAAATATGATAGAGGCCTATAGGATTACATGAGCATGTTCGTAGACTTACATAAATGATGAATGCCTACAAGATTACATAACCATATGCTCCTAGGCTACATTGACAATGCTTATAAGCACTTATTCACACTTTTGGCCTTGCCTAAAAAATATCAGATTACACAAATTTTAACACCCCCCATAATTTGAGCTGAGAGGGCCAAGGAGAGAAGGCACGAGAGGTAATACCTCCTCTCATAATGGATGCTTTTGTGTGCCTCCATTGTTCCTCCATCCTCATCTTCATCATCAAAAGGATTGTGTTTGACCCTCAAGAATTCTATATCAATATTCTTTAGACTTATAATATAATTCTTGATGGAGTGTCCTTCCCTTTTACAATACTTGCAAATGTTTGTCTTATTTGAAATCTTACACTTGCCCATAGGCACCTAGGCCATAGATTCCATTGATGAAGTCTTTTGGATGATATTGTGTATGAGAAAGAGCTCCACAATTCTTCATTTCCACTTCACAATGGATTAGAAGCTTGAAAATTCCTTCAAGAGAGATGGCTTGTGGTTCTTTGATAGTCATAGCATTAATATAAAGAACCAATCCAATTGTATGAAAAGGAGAAGAAATATTGTAAGTAATAGATTTGACATACTCTTCACCACTCTTTACCTTGCCTCCTAGTATAACTAGATCTACATTTAGAGTTTTGAAGTGAGATATATAGTCTTTAACATTACTAAAATCTAAATTTTTTAGATTAGATAGCTCTATCTCTATCCTATTAAATTCACTAGCACTTACTTTTCCATAGAGATATGTCAAAGTAGACCATACCTCTATAGGATCAGTTTTCTCTCTTATGTGAAAGAGTAGATCTGGTTCCACTAACATGAAGAAGATTCCAAGAGCTTTCGCCTTTTCTTACTGAGTTCACAATCACTGAGATATTTCAATTTATTATTGAAGATAAATAAGATATTTTTGCTCCTGAGTAATCCTACCATTTGAAATGACCAAGTGCTATAATTCATACATTGAAACAAGTAAAACACCCTAGGAATCCTTTTTACACAAAAACCCTATATGTAACATATCTATTAATTGATATCACCATTGCATAGAGCTTAAAAATTATGCAATATAATAAACAAATGGGCTCCAAATGTTTCATTATGCAAAAGTTATGGCCTCAGGAAGATTTAGTATATTAGCACTCAAATAAAACAAATCCAATGCCAAACCTTAGAAAAATTTCTATCGAATCAATAACTACTACTTGGCACCACTAGATTGGATACTATGTTATCAACCAGTGAATCTAATTTTGACAAATTGAATGATGTGATAGGCTATATTCCTCATTATATATATAATATTTGATTTAGTGCATTTGAAGCCGATGGGGCTCAAACCCAAGACCCTTAGAAAGTAAGCAAGAGGACTAACCAATGCACCACACATTCATGCTAAGCAATAAGAGAGCAAATGGCATTTGACATTTATGCAAAGGACATTATTGTTTGGAACAAGAAATTCTAATGTCAAGCTTTGAACTCAGCACCACCCTTCCACAAGCTAACTACCCAAATACTATGCCATGCAGTTGGTTGAGGTATATGAAGATTACCTTCAATAGAGTGTATACACCAATTTGAAAAAATAAGACCTTAAAAAAATAGCTTATGGGATTCGACCTTCTAACCTCCTTGCTGTAAACAAGACATCCAACTACTACACCAAAGAGGAAAATGTGACTAAGAGAAAAAAACTCCAAAGATCCATAATTATCATCTATACACCAAAAAATTATGTTTGAGTTTTGAACCGATGACCTTCTAGCTATAGAAGATAGTGCTTGTCATTGTACCTCTTCCTTTCAATGCAACGAAGGGTGAGAGGCTCTTTTTGAAGAACATGATAACAACTAAGTGAGGAGTCAAATACACATCCTCCTAACTTCAAGCGCACAGTCTCGATGCCATGTTATCAATGTCATTGTGCACTTCTTGCATGGGAATTCACAAATGTGCAATAGCATATCCCATGAACAATGCATGAAGGGTATGTGAAAGTCTATTTTTGTGCCATTTCCTTAGGCAGTAAAAAAATTTTTTAAGACAAAAAACAATTATAGTAGCTTGATTGTAGCTCTTAATCACCAAAGGATTGATTCCTCTTTTGGTGATGAGTGATGTTGCTTTGTATCTTGCTCTAATACCATGTTTGAATTTACAATGTTTTGCATAAGCATTCCAAAACATGCATTCATCACAATTATATGCCAAAAAAAAAAAAAAAACGATTAAAAGATAGCTATAGTAAACGAAATAAGAAAACAAAGAGAGACAAGTAGAAGCAGAAGTGGCTACATGTGGGCACCTTAATATATCATATTTTATTCACACTTATGATTCAAATGGATACTCATTGAGGGGTATTTATAGTTATACCAAATCCCAATGAGAGACTAACCTTAGGCCAACATAAACTTAACCTTGAGGTTAACCTTACAATAAAATATTAATAAATTACCCTTTTAAGCAAGGTTATCCATAAGGTGGATTAACCAACACCAATAAATATGAAATATGAAAGGGGTCCATAGGCTTACATAAACGATAAATGCTCATAGGTATACATAATCACATGCCTATCGGCTACATTGATAGTGCTCATAAGCACTTCTTCACACTATCGACCTTGGCCTAAACAAAATCAAATTACACAAATTTCAACATCTTTGGGCAATGATGGACACAAAACTAAATATAGTATTGTCTTCTATCTTGATTCTAGTGGCCAAATAGAAGTAGTGAATCATACTTTAGTGCACATGTTGAGAAAATTTAATAGAAGTCATCACAAAACATGGGATGAATTATTGTCTTATTTACAAAATTGTTATAATAGGGTTATTCATTGTTATATCAATATATCTTTATTTGAGGTATGCCTTGGATACTTTCCATAAACACCATTTGATATAGCATTTTTAGTTAGCAAACATGAGTTTTTTCTTAATGATAATTAGCAATGTAAACAGTAAAATTTGTAGAAAAAATCAGAAATATCCATAGGCAAGTGGAAGAGTTGCACAAAGTGCATGTATTATATAAAAACTGATATAACAAACATTGTACAACCCACACATTCAAGGTTGGAGATATGGTTTAGTTGTTTTTGAGTAAGGACGAGCTTAAAGACGTAGGTAAGAAACTTCAACTAATTAGATATGGACCTTTCAAAATCTTACAAGTTTGACAATAATGCTTTTAAGTTGGAGTTACCCAACTACATGCATATATGTCAATGCATATTGTTTAGACCATTTGAACCATAAATACTTGATGATAAAACCGACAAAAAAATCTCTTATTCTAGATCCTAATAAGGTCATTTCAAATTAATAGGCTAACAAATGCCAAGAAGATGAAGACAACGTGCCTCATAAAAAATAAACTAGTCTAAGATGTATGTCACTACATGAGTTGACATAGACCACCAACCCTTAAGGAGGGAGGTCTTATTTCTTGAACCCATCAATATGACTAAGTAGGAATGCCTATATAAATATTTTTATTTTATATAGAAAAAAATAACAAATATGGGAATAGTTCATTGAACAATATTCCCAAAATTATTTTTGTTCTTTTGGTTTATTTATGTATCTATTACTTTTGAAGATTCAAAAGAAGGATGGGAAAAAGGAAAATACATATATTTTTGTTGTTCAGTGTGGAGATTTGTAAACAATGGAGAAGAAGTCCTAGAAGAGATGTATAGTTCTCTATAAAGTAAAGAGAAACTTGTATATGTTGTATAGTTAAATCCATGTAGATATGTGAGGCTTTAATAAAATTGCCTTATTAATTTTTCCCTACATTTTGCTATATTTTTTGTATTGTTAACACCTAAAACTATTTTGTTTAGATATTTTTGCTTTGGAATTTCATTCAAATATATTCTTTCCAAAAGTTTGATTATCTCATAATAGATCACCATCTCAACCATTATCTTATCATTGGCACTTTTATCTCTTTTCCCATTGGTTATCTCTATCGTTAATTTATAGTCAGCCAAAACAAGAAGGATGTTGTAGGCCAAGCAAAGTAACTTGCTAATGCAAACCTTCCTAAAAAATCCCTCATCTATGGTCATTTTGTTGCCAATGGAGAATTTTTGTTGTTGTCAACTCCCTCTATTTTTTCACCAATAGAACTATTTGAGTGATTGGCGTTGACTCATAGAAGAACTAGAACTTGTTGAAGATTGTCATTGACATGGTGAAACATAGTGCCAACAAAACTATTATGATCATCACTAGCCTTGGGAGGTAAATAATTGACATCTTGAGAAGGAAGAATACCATTAGTCTACTCATCTTCATATAGATAGAGGAGGAAGATATTGTTGGCCACCATACATCTTCAACCATTATCTTGTTGTTGACCAAAACCAGGAGGACATTGTCTTCCATTGTTTTATCATCATCCAAGTACAGTCTAAGGGACTATTTGGATACATTGTTTTTTTTGAGGTAGGTAGAGCCTCCATCGATGATATTTCCATTGACCAATGCCACACTATCATCTAGCAAGACCAAGATACCATCAACTATTAGATGGTGATGCCTCTCATTGGCCCTTGATTGCATGGCATTCAAAACAAGAGGGGCAACACCAAGGGTCTAATTATGGATAACCAAATTGCATTAAAACATAAGTATTTGGGTAGAGAATACTGGTACAAAAATTTAGTCAAAGTACTGCAACAAGGTAAGGTAGGAATAAGAGAGAATCAATAGAGTTTTTAAACCACATAGGCAATATAGTAGGAAAAACCCCTAATTGCACTGTTTATGAGGTCGTAGATAGTTTTCATTATTGTCCAAAAGGAAGACAATGATAAATATGTGTCACGAAGGTTTGTTAAACATGGTTTAAGGATCATAAAGTTCTTGTTGCATCAATTGCAACAAAGCTATTACTAGAGTGATAAGTGATTACAATGAATGGTTGTTGAAATCATTATAATCATTATAACTAATCTTATATGTTTGTTGGATATAAAATGTTCATATGGTTTTACATTATTCAATTCAAAGCTTGGCTCTCAAAGAGGTGTAGTATAAAAGAGTATAATAATGATGTGAAGAGATAAATACTCGAAGCTATATCATGTCCCACCACAAATAATATGGCCAACACATCTATTCTTTTGGAAACTAAAACTTCCATGACAATTTGAGGAAACACACTACCCATGAGCAACAATATATTCAAGGCACACTAGGATGTTTCCCATCTAGTTCACTAGCCCCAAGAGAATTGACAACTAGAAGTCATGTAAGAAAAAGTTCTAAGGTGATAGATTACTCTCTTCCATGGAAAGAGGAGATCCTGCACATTTACATATGGGATCAAGACTTGGAGGGAGAGATATATCACTATCTCCATCACCACCATCTACAAGGGGAAGGGCAAGGCAAAGGGTGGAGATAAAGAGAAACCAAAAATTTAATTTGATGAAGTGAACTAGAATTCAACTATTGGAGATTTATGTAGGGCACAATGGGATTTGCATGTCATAAGTTAAAGGATCCATTTAGGAGGACATCCATACATTACATTTTGTAAATACATACCTTTAATAGAGAATTCATGATAATGAAGCTTTGTGAATACTATTAGAAATAGAGTATACTACATCATTTGGGTCATGTAAATGTACCTTCCAAGGTACATACTTAGGACATTAGATTACTTTAGGGGGAAGTTATCTAGTTACTTCATGCAATGTAATAAATGCACAAGTGTCAATGTGCAAGTTGTATATGTGCAAGTTGTCCCTTGCACAACTAGGTAGAGTGTTGGCCAAGGAACCTATCTTCCTATATAAGAAGGGCCTCATTGTAATAGATAGATATAGACAGATAGAGAAGCTTAGAGCATATTCGTAGGTAGTAGCACAGTGTTGTGTAGATCACCATATATTGGTGATGGGTGCAATGTAGTCTAGTAGCTTTATTAATGGAGTGTTCATTTCCTCCATAGCTACATTGTATTCATTTATGTCATTTCTATTTATAGCATATTTCAGTCATCTCGCAGATTTACTTTCTTTCATATTATTCTGCATCTTGTGATTGCTATCTCCCATTGCACATTACATCAAAAGCTAACAGTGGTATTAGAGCTACGGTAGATCTAGCCACAGTAGATCAATAGGAAAACCACCATTATTATTGAGCTTGGGTCAAAAACTCTCAGAAGAGTCTAGGTGGTAGAATTAGGGAGAGTCACAAGTGAGGACTGAAAGAAATCTCAATTCCAAAAATACTGAGATTACATTTGACTAGAGTCTTTCCATAGAGTTGCAGGAAAAACTCATGAAGACTAGGACTCAACATTCAATCCACTAGATTGATAGATCATCTAGTGAAGATCATTCAAGATATCTGGAATTTGTTAACTATTGCCCAAAGTTTCTTTTGTTGCAAAAAATTAATTCTTAGATGATTGGGACTCCTACAATAGAAAGCTAGGAGACTTCAACTTCATTGCCCGAAGGTCGGCATGCCTTCATAGTGCAGAGATTAGTTCCTTGTGCAAGAGAAGAATACTATGGAAGAAGACTTATGGAGAAGAGTCATGGTGAAGTTAGGAGACTGAAGATCTCCATTGCTAGATTGAAGAACTTCACAGTTGAAGAAAAGGCCATAGAAGCCTTGAAGAAAAGGCCATAGAAGCCTTAAGAAAAGGCCACAAAGCCTTGATACAAAAGCAAAGCCTTGATACTAAAAGGCCATAGAAGCCTTGATCTAAAAAGGCCACAGAAGCCTTGATACTAAAAGGCCACAGAAGCCTAGATACCTTAAAAAGGCCACAGAAGCCTTGATCCTTGAAGAAGACTCAAAAGAGAAGTATCTGATTCAAAAGTAGATTAAGATTTTAGTACTAATACTTTATTGCAGGGAAAGAAGATTCAGTGAGTTGGGAAACTTCCTACAAGAAAGTTAGGAAGAGTATCTTCTTCAAAATCAATTCAACACCTGAAGCAAAATTGAAGAGATCAAGAGAAGATCTCATTGAAGAACTTCTAATCTTGGAAGAAGAAGAAGAAGGACTAGGAGAGTCCTACTCGAATCCAGAAGAAAGAATCAAATATCCAGAAGAAGATCTCACCACCAACACTTCCAAGAGCAGAAGGTTGAAGAAAAGGTCTCAAGGAAGACCAAAGAAGCTGCAAGATCAAAGACCTTGGAAAGGTCTCATCGAGCATCCAGTAAAAGGCTTGGAGAGCCTTACTGAAGAAATCCTCAAAGGAGAACTCATTGGAGAAATCCACTACCAAGGAGAAGCCCCTGATAGTGAAGGACTTGGGACAATTATCGCCATCCGACAACAAGCCCAAGAGAAGGAGAATTTGGCAAGGAGTGCCAAATCCGAGAAGAAGAATTTGGCAAGGAGTGCCAAATCCTAGAAGAAGAATCCAGTGAAGACCTCAAGACATTCAGAATCTTGAGAAGAAGATCCTGCTTGAAGTCAGAATTCGACAAGAAGACTTGAAGACAGAAGAAGCTCACCAAATCCTAGAGATTTGAAGATTACCTCTCACAGCAAGAAGGCACCGCTTCAGAGACAAAGACTTCTCCAAATCTATAACAGAAGGAGGAGACCACAAGAGGAGAACAAGCCACCAAATCCTAGGCTCGTGAAAGAAAGTTCGAGACCATATTTTGGTGAAGAAGGAGTTGTTCAGGATAGTCTACAAAGAGTTGCAAGATCCTACTCGAAGCAACAACTTGGTGATCTTAGACACCAAGATCTACATCCTCTACAGAAGCGGCAAAAGAGCTACAGAAGCTTTCAAAAAGGTAAGCAAATTTTGGTGCAAGTAGATTCATTAATTGGATTACTTATCAGATTTGTTAAAGCACCTTAATTTGGATTAAAGTTGCAAGAAGAAAAATTGGATTACAATCTTCAAAAGTGCAAAAAGAGAAAAGTTCTTTTTAAGGTTCATTTGCACATTAATTAGGAGTTGATTAGATTTCAGAATTACATCTATCAACTACCTATCATCTACTTTGGAAAAAGAAAAAGAAGACTAAGTCCTACAATATTAATTGTAGTGAAATTGCAGAATAACTCTTGAAGATTCATTTCAGATTATTCTTGATTAGTTACAATAAATTGATTAAGTGCATTAATTTGAGAGTTGATTGGAGTGATAAGGTGAAATTTTTAGTGCATTAAAAGAAATATTATTAGATTCATTTGCACTATTCTATTGCTCTCAAAAGGATTATTGTTTGTGTTCTTGAGAAGGGCACAAAATCAAAAATTGTCAAAGTGTCTAAAGACACTATTAGTGCACAAAAATATGCAACACATAGTGGCCAAGTGAAGCCACCAAAATAGGTTAGAATCCTCCAAAACTTGGAGAAGAAGATGACTAACCAAAATCAGAAATAGAAGCTTCAAATATTGAGACTTGGTGAGTCTCAAATCCAAAGCATTACAGGGTTAGTTGCAAGGAGAAAAGTGCAGAAAATTGCATCATATAAGGAGCTTCTATCTACTTCTATCTAAGCTTGGATTTTTCATAATATCCAAGCAAAAAGGGGAAGGTGTCTAAGCAAAGAGACAACCTCAAAACCCCTACATTGCATTCAAAAATTCTGCCATATAAACCAGAATATCAGACCTGCAAAAAGGAGTGCAAGAAAGGGTGCAAAAGGTATCTTATTTACAAATATTGTTACATTGTATTGCACTTCTCTAACTCATTCTACGCAGGAAAAAGGGTAGATTGGAAAGTGCCTCAAAGGCACAATATAAGCAGGGTGAACCAGCCAAAGGTGGTTGAACGCTAGCATTCTCCCAAGCATAGCAAAGAGCCACTCATATAGGCTCATCTTCTACGTATCTTGGATGACCGAACCTGCAAAAGACAAGGCACAAAGCCAGGGAGAAATCAAGCAGTGTATAAGCAAAGGAAATCGAAGCAAGCAGATTGGAACCATACATCCAATCAAGGAGCATTCACTACCTTAAGTGGAGCATCACGGAGTCTTCATCAAAGCGCTACCATATCTCCACCAAAGCTCCTCCATATCTCCACCAAAGCTCCACCATAAGCATTGCTTGGCTGGAAACATCTCAGCACCAACGAAGTACAACAAAGAACAAGGTGGAAGAATACATTGAAAGGCTTGCAAGAAGGTATTGATAAGACAAGGGCATGCAAAGGAAAGAAGGTGCCACTTGTCATTCTCCAAAAGAACCCTAAAAAATACCCATGAAGGAGATGTTACAACATTGTCTTGGTGTCCATACTCCATGCGGAAGAGGAGTTACTTACAGCCAGAAGCGTTACAGCAAGAAGCCTCATATACGTTGAAGCAGAAACATCTCTTGGATAGTGCATGAAGAGGGAATAAAAAAAATGTCTCAAGTGAAGGTGACACTTGTCACAAGCGTTAGAACAAGATCGGTGTCTCCACCAAACACCCGAAGCATTCTTGGAGCATTTAAAAACTGTTGTGACACTTGTCACTCGACTGATCGCCTATTAAAGGTGACTTGGACCAAGCAACTCGAAAGCAACTCAGCAACAACTTGGGAGAAACTTGGTAGCAACTCGGCAAGAAACCCGACAACAACTCGATAGCAAGAGCAATTCGAGAGTATTCAGAAGTGGCAAAGAATAGTACTCTCGGTCAAATGGGTCAAGGAAGCATTAAAGAGAGTGTTGAAGCCAAGAGCAAGTTGAAGAATCTGTCATTACTCACAACGCCCAAGAAGGATAGACTACCACCGATTTCATAAAGGTGCAAAGCCTTATTAAGGTAAAATTTCCCCCATCTAATTTGCTTTCATTAAAAAGGGAGTTATAAGGTTATATTCTAAGGTTGAAGTATTAAAGGAAATCAATCTTTATTTGAAAGCAAAACTTAGGGAAATTAAATATCAAAGTAGTCTAATATTTGCAAAACACAACCTAGGAGAAATAAGGGATACTACTTGGAATTAATCCATTTAATGTTTGCAAATATTAATGTGTTCTAATTTTCCAAATTTGGGAGTTATAAGGGTTACAACACCAAACTAGGTTATTGGAAATTAGAAACACTTAAATAAAATCCTAAGGGATATAAAAAGAGGTTATTAAGATTTTTTGCTAAGGTTGGAAATTTATAATATTCTTGTCTCAAAAATTTCTCAAAAGGGACAAAAGAAATCCAACATTAAAACCTCTTCAAAATTGGAAAAGTGCTTAGTTCAATAGGAGTAATAAGGTGTTAAAAAAGTTGATTTTTGATCTTTACAAAACTGTACAAAATCAACCAAAATTGAACTATATTTTACAAGAGCACTATATCATATTCCAAAAATCTCTAGGGAGTCATAAGGCATTCTACAAAACTTGATAATAATAATATCTATCAAATATTATCAAGTTGGGAAGATATAAGCTTTCTACAAAACCTAAAATTAGGTATACATACTCTCATTACTAGGGAGACATAAGGAAGCCTACAAACCTAAGGATTAATAAAGGTTTTATCAAATCAAGCTTATATACTTCAATTAGGGATCACATATCCTAAAACTACGGAGCTATAAGGATGTCTACTTCTCAAAATACCTATAAGAATAATTGCTTCAAAAAAGAAAAATCCAGTGCCATAAAACTTGGGATCATGAATCTACTCAAGAAATTGGAAGGAAGGTTAGATCTAACTTCAAAAGTAATCCATAGTGAAGCCTTAGAAGATAATTTTGATACTATGGAATGCTATCTTCAAGCCCATCTCAATGAAGCAATTGATAATGGAAAAAGTGACATTTCACTTTCCTTAGACTTTGTGAGCATATTATACATGGCATTGCTCACATATAAACACTACAAGGCTGAAAATGTAGAACAAAAAGGATTGATAGAACTACTCAAAAAGAAGGCAGAACTTAATGAATCATATCTAGAAAAGTTTTTCAATCCTCATGCAACATCAACACTTCCTGTTCTACTAACTCAAGATCTTATCATGATGCCTTAAGTGGTTGTTCAAAAACTTTTATACAGATTGAAGATAGGAAAGGAGAATCTTCCTTACAAGAACCAAGTAGCAGCACAACCACCTATGAGAGCACATAAACCAGAATCAAAGGCAAAGCTAGAGATGAAGAAGAAGACAAAGCAGATAAAGGAGGAATACAATGCAAAGTCAATTGAAAGAAGAATCTTTAGCTTCAGCTACAACTTACTTTGCATCATATGAAGACACAGATTACCTGCTGAACCTGAACACAGTAAGCAACGAAGGAGAATACAAATTCCATTATCCAATGGAAGAAGATCCATATTGAAGACTAAAGTCTTCAATACCCAAATAATGTAATACAGGGGGTGTTAGAAATAGAGTATATTACATCATTTGGGTCATGTAAATGTACCTTCCAAGGTACATACTTAGGACATTAGATTACTTTAGGGGGAAGTTATCTAGTTACTTCATGCAATGTAATAAATGCACAAGTGTCAATGTGCAAGTTGATATGTGCAAGTTGTCCCTTGCACAACTAGGTAGAGTGTTGGCCAAGGAACCTATCTTCCTATATAAGAAGGGCCTCATTGTAATAGATAGATATAGACATATAGAGAAGCTTAGAGCATATTCGTAGGTAGTAGCACAGTGTTGTGTAGATCACCATATATTGGTGATGGGTGCAATGTAGTTCAGTAGCTTTATTAATGGAGTGTTCATTTCCTCCATAGCTACATTGTATTCATTTATGTCATTTCTATTTATAGCATATTTCAGTCATCTCGTAGATTTACTTTCTTTCATATTATTCTGCATCTTGTGATTGCTATCTCCCATTGCACATTACATCAAAAGCTAACAAATACTTGGGGTCTATTCTACAAACATATACCCCTCAATCAAAGTGTAGCAAATTCATGGTAGAATCTAGTATAGTACATATCACTTTTGGTCCTCTGGACTTCATCAAAGTGCTTGGATTATTTGTCTTGGTCCTAGGCATAAGAAATAAATAAGGACAATTGTAGTCAAAGAAAGTAGCAAGATTAGATCAGCTAGTATTGTGAGACTAGCTCCATGGTAGGAGATAAATTGAATAAGTTACATGCATATGGAATACATGGAATAAAATTAATTTTTTGATGGTGAAAGAGTATAAGTATTCATTGTGTCTATTAATGTCATGGTTGTTAGGTGAGGTGCATTCTTCAAATATTTTTATATGGCTTGTGCCTTACATGCAAGGCCTTATGGATGACAGTTTGACCAGGCATCACATTTGTTAGAATGACTTTTGGCATAGAAAAAAAAGAATTTTCCAATTGTCTTCCGTCTCATAGTATTGTTATTAAATATAGTCAAGAACCAAAATATACCAATATTAGATCAAGACAACCATAACTAGTTCCAATCAGTACACTAAATATATTTTATTGAACTAAGGCAACATTGGCCATGCAACATGAAAGGGCAAACAATACATGAGGATCCCAATGCATATTCAATAATATGTATGAGTGGAGTATTTTAGAAGTATGCAATACCAAGATACCCTTGTAAAATCATCAACACTCAGTGATGGTCATTTCATTATCCTTTCCTTTGTAGTAGGAGTATACCAATGGAACCAAAGTAGCAAATAAATGATTTCAAGAATCATCCTTTAGAGATAGAGATTGAGACCATATAAGAGGATGAGAAGCCTCAAGTGGAGAAACTAGTAGATGAGTCATAAAATATACAACATACTCTGCATAATGTTGAAGATCCATTGACTAGAGGAAATAATTAGGGTTATGGCCACGACCAACCACCTATAGAGAAAGTTGAGAAGGAGATCAGTTATACTATATTTAATGTATTAATGAGGTTGGAGATTATGGACATTGATGAAACTTTGATAAATCATATTAGGGTTTACTTTTACCACCACCACAACCATGAGTGAAAATCATAATGACACCTAGCATACCTATTAGGGATCCTATGGTTGAGAAGCATGTACAATAGGAGGATGAAGATGTACCAAAAATACCAAAGAGAGTTATTGAGAAAAGGATAGAGACTCAATAGGAGGCTTAGGAGGAGAATTTGTCTTTACATCATGATACACACAAGGGAAGGGTTATTGCATTAATTGATGAGGGTGGTCCATTACTAGATCATCAATCTCAAGGCATAATATATCAAAGTGAGACGAGGACAAAATTACCATCCTACAAGTTGATATTGGAGCTACCTGAGTTGGATAAGCAATATTATTCACATGGCACAAAGGATAAGAGAATAGAGGTATTTTTCAAATAGGTTAGGGACTTGTTTACCAAAGCACAAGAGGGCTTTGTGAGAAATCATCATATTGAATGGTAGCTATGGTCAAAACTATATATTTTTAGATCAATAGGCTATATCATGGTTACAGGAGGAGCATCATAAAAAAAAAATAGAGGATCTTAGTAATCTTTGGTCATGGAAGTAAGAGGTACATGAATTTTTATTATAACCAAAGTCACTAGAAAGCACAATACTCATCTATCGTGAACAACCTTTTATGTACCTAACATATACCTAGGTTGAGAAGATTAAAACATCATCAAAGATAAAGGTGAAGAAGTTTGTAATACCCAACCAACTAGATGTGCCTCTTCAATAAATGAATTATCTCACAATACTAATCTAGTGTTTTATGATGAGTATTTTATCACTAAAAGCAATCTAGGCAAGTGCAAGCACATGTCACATTTTAGAAGTAATGATTGCAACATATTGAGTAATACTTGCCACTCTTACATCTTAAAGTTGAAGTATATTGAAGAATGGGCTATAGTACATTGCTAATAGTAGGAGTATGTTCAAGAGGGAATTGTGTATTGACAATCTCAAGTCTATGCTTAGCATGACTAAGTCTAATTTTATTACTATCAAGAAGTGATTGATTGTTGATTTATATCAAAATAAGGAATTGCAATAATAATTGGATGAGCCAAACAATGAGTGAATTTGATGTAGTTACTTCAACAAGATGTAGAGAAAGTATATGGAGTATAGATAGGAAGTCAAGGGAATAAAGGCTTTGTTGGCTCACTAGCCACTTACTCCTATGACATATCCTATCTGTACCAAGATTACAATGATGTAGTCGATGGGGGATGTTGACTAATGTAGAGGAGGGGGTAGATGCAGGCAATCAAACTGGTCACATTGGTTAGACAAATATAACACCAACTCATGTGCCACCCAAGTGAGTTGGCACAAAGTCCTTTTGTTGTGTATATGTGTTAGTGTTTGTTAAGTGTTTATCACATAGTACATATCATAGGTTTTGTATGTGTGTGAAACCTAAACTTAATGTGGATGTATGCATGATATTTTCAAAATTTATGCATGTAGTTAGGTGTTCGAGGGTTATAGCAAATAGTTAGTTGTAACCATTTGAAGTCTCTCATTTATTATATATAATTAATATGAGACCAATTTGATGGTATCCTATAAGAAGATGAAAATTGTTATTTTTTGCATTAATCAGAGGAGTTATGATGTGATTGATTCACGATGTATACCACGATAAAAGTAATAAAATGGTTCTTGTTCTAAATTCCTATTGTTGTTCATTTCTTTATTACATAATATTATGGTTATCTTTGCTTTGTATTATGGAATACATAACACATACTATAACATATATGTCATGATGCACAAATCCACATTAAGCCCAATGTATCTAATAATATTGTCAAGTTAGAAGACAAGAAGCTTACACTTTATGCACAATAGTCAGTACCTTCCAAACCTTATAAATCTATCATTATGAATTTTCTCTTTGGTTTATTAGTAACTTGACAACAAAATGATTGGATCTTTATCATGATTAATAGTTTTTCCATAACAATCATCATGATTGCTTGCGAGAAGAGCTAGTGTCATCATTATAGTGCATCTTTTCTTTTAGCATGTATAGGTTTACGTCAACACATCAAAATTCATATGGTCTAATTATGACTCTAGGTTTGTCAATATGTTTTGGAAACACATGGATACATACCTAAATGACTCTATTGCTTTATATCTTCACTCTAATCAAAAAATGAAAGTGGCTAATTGTATCCCAGTTCATCTGCTATGAATGTATAATAGTGATCATTTGCATAGTAGGGATGACAACTTGCCCTACATTAAACAATTATTAATCATGCCTTGCACAACTCCATTAGACATAGTCCCTTGCAATCTTGTCTAGAGTTGTAGCCTAGCACACCTATGGATGTGGTATTCCATGCACTACTCATCTTACAAACATCAATGAAAGCAAAGGGAATGGACAAAGTTGAATATTACTTACAATACATTTAACACATGCATTAGTAAGGACAACAAATACTTGCATACTAACAATAGAAGTATAATAACCATCATGGTCAACATTACATCCCATACAACGTTCAATTGGGATATTATTTTTGGATTGATCTTCAAAAGGAGCACTCTAAGTACACATAGAAATATCAAGGTATTGTGCTATGGTCTTTAAAACCATTGTGCACATAAAAGGGGAGAATGTTTTTGTTCTTAAATTTTTGCCATACTTACGAATGCTTTCAACTTTCAATACGAAGCTTCTCAAGCCATATAGTCCACCTATGTTTGAGCATATACTTGTGCAACATGCATCAAACTTAAATCGTGAGTAGTTTACCTAAAACCACAAGATCAATTGATTAGCTCCATCACAAAGCATATAAGCTAAAGGACCCACACTCTATTTTAAATTGTGAAGACTAGTTAGTTTTTCACTCAATCCAAGCAGTATACACGACTAAATTAAGCACCACTCTCTTTAGAAAAAATTATTGCACATGATAGGTACCATTGTTTTGCAAGGAAAAATGATCTAAGCATACTTAGGATAGTCTATGTCCACATTATTGAAAGCACTAACCACAATGCTCCTCTTTTCACCAACACTACAGATGTCATCCAAGCTAGTTGTCAAAATACCAACCACAATATACCTCGTTCTATAGTTGTATCTTGTTTCACAAGTGTTATCCAAGCTAGTCAAGGAAATGTCAACCACATTGTGATACTATTTTCCTCTGTGGGACCTCATTCCTTCTATATTAATAGTGTCATCCAAGTTATCCATAAAAAAATAAACCATAATGCACCTCTTTCCAATATCTTACTTCATTTCATTGTACCTCATGCATTAAAGGCCAAGCATCATCATCATCATGTTACTTATGAATAGAAGATCAAGCATCATAGTCTCCTAAGAAGATTAAATAACTTGTCCAAGAAATTGTTGGGGAAGTTAAACCTTCAATGTAATTGATATTCTTGGTATTATATATTAGCATTCACCATACACTCTATGGGACAAATGCAAAGTGTACTTCATTAGAATTCCATGTAGTACTTTGTGTAAATAATATTGTGGTATTATTTATGGAAAGATTCTTTGGAATGTCTCTTGCACTATGTTTTGTTATGCAATTTTAATACATGAGTTTTCATACTCACAAATTGAACTAGTTGTCCTTGGCATCCCACCTGAGGTCCCAAAGTGTAGACCACTTGGCACCAAAACTATTCAAATTATTATTGAACTTGGATTGGACACAAGTCTTATACCAAACGTTTCCAATTGAGCTAGTGTCCAAAATGCTATCTATGCACTACTTGTCTTCATAGCTACAAGTGAAAGTTGGTATCATTTAAAAAAAAGGCATTAACATTGAAAGACGAGTTGGCAATAAAGAAAACTCTACACCAAGGTTTAGTAACAAATACCAAGTTTAGCACTGATTATTTTACTTAAGTCATAGAATAAAGGATTATTTACATCACCATCATTGTCTCTTGTATACATTAAATTTTCTACTGATTGAAAACTAATAGCCATAAAACTTTTG
Organism: Wollemia nobilis; assembly: GCA_028583015.1. Lineage (NCBI taxonomy): Eukaryota > Viridiplantae > Streptophyta > Pinopsida > Araucariales > Araucariaceae > Wollemia > Wollemia nobilis. Next base: position 1,594,947 of record JAQPPZ010003184.1, read on the forward strand.
CAAAGTAAATCCATTTTAATAATTTTTTTAAGAAAATATGTATTGGTTATTTGTTGAATTAATTATATGGGTTTTAAATGGGTCCAAGGTATTTTAACAACATTTTAGCAACTATGCATATATTGTTTGGCAAAATTTGTACCTCAATCTCCACCTTGAAAATCAATGTATTTAATCATTTGAGCTCCTATCATTTTTTATATGTATTAGTTAGCTATGATCTTGATTAAAAAATATTTTTATTTTCAATTCGTACCATACTTAGTAATTGAAATTTTTTTTTTTTTTTAAATTAAGCATTTATAGTAAGGCTAAGTCTTTGAAGTTTATGACTTGTATAGAATTCACAAGCAAATAGATAGCCCAAACAACAAATAAGACTTTTACCAATAAGTTTAGTCTATGAAACTTTAGATCCACTCGACAATTAAGTAATAATTTATTTCTTTATTTTGTGCATGCATTGAAATCTTTCATGGTTGCTAAATCTCCTTTACATGTTTTATCCATATACACCAAACAATACAAACATAACATTTCTATGATGCAATTACATGTAACACCAAATGCCAAATTAAAAGCAACGGCACCAACTGCAAAAATAAGATAAAACAAGGGGCATGCATTCCCGAGTCGCCTTGAAGTTTGCCCATCTTTGCTACCTTCCTGTAGAAATTATCAAACACAACACCATGCAGCTGGCCGACATGATGTCTACTCATACAATGGGATATACTCTTAAGCCTGAGTTCATATAACCTTAGAGCATGATTGATCTGTTTCTACTTTTCTCGTTGTTCACTTTAACCTGCATCTTCTTTTTGGTTGTCATATGTTTTGTTTCTTAACCAACTGCTTTATAGCTCCATGTATTATCAGTTATGACATAATAATTTAAATTGATTGAGTATTTCAGCTAGCTACATTTAGAGACGACTTATTTTTACTAATAGTTTGTAGTTTTAGCAATTATCATTATTATAGATGTTTTTTTTTTTATGTCGTTTATTGGAGTGGATTTATAATTTTCGAGGTGATTATTGTTGAATGAGGTTAAACAAGTAATGTTAAATAGGGGTAGATAAGTGGTTTTGATTTTCCTTAGAATCATAACAAAATCCAAATGGTCTCATGAATTATTTCTATAAGGAGCTCATGTTTATAATTGATAATTTAATATAATAATTGTAAGAGTGATAATAAAAGCTGATGGTGATCTAGAAGCATGAATTTATTCTTTATTAAATTGTATTGGTAAATCAGAAAGCTACTTCTATTGGATTATAGAAACATTCAATCTTTGACCATTTTTTTCATTGTTTGAATCATCTGATAACTCCTCACTTTTCATGTTATGTATATGAAAATTTGCATGTCCTTGGCTTCACTCACTAAGCAATATAATTTTTTTTTTACTTACCAAAAATTTCAGCACACTAATATAAAACTATAAATTTCAGGTCATGACAAGCACTATTGAACTGCAAGCCTTCCTACAGCAAAATTATGTACTTAAGTTTGGAATTAGATTCAAATTTAAGCCTCCTTGTGGTAGGATATTTAGTAGCAGGCACTAAAATCTCAATTTACCCCTAACAAGAAATAGCCATAAGCAAACATTTTGAAGAGACAGGTCTTATGTCATGGCTCATTATATTAGTTGTCAATGTTTAATACATGAATAATACCCTTAAAAGCATCATGACATTTTCAAACACAACTTTAGCTGGGTTACTACCATAGTTGAGAAAATCAGAATTAAATAGGAATCAGCATAGAAAAAGAATCAGAAAAAATTGGGAAGCGGCAAAAAAACCCCAACGACAATGCAATTTTTCATTTATTTATTTTCCATACATATCACAATGAATTAACATTACACAAATCAAATATTAATATATAAGTGATAAAAGCTTAAACTACACATGAAAGTGACAAAACACATCTTAAATAAAGATATTTTAATACATCCAAAATTCAAATATTCTTGTAATGCTTATAATATAAAAAATATATAAATTAAAAATGTGTCATGAGTCATGACAAATACAATGCCTATGGATCTTTGAAGCCTTTACCCTTTGCTCTAGCAGAAGCTCTAGTCTCTCTTTGTCATTGTGCCCATGCCTCTTATTGTGCCTTGGCTACTTACGTCCGTTGCCACTTGTATTGGGGGTCAAGGGGGCGTGAGACCCCTTGCAAGATTAAGGGGCAGTGCCCTTCACGTGTACCCTTAATAACAAAACCATTAATATCTTCACTATATGAACTGAATTTTTCTCCTTGTTTGCATTTTGATGTAGAAAGGATGTTGCAATTACTAATTTGGGACTCAACAACTCGTTGACTGAATAAAACACCAAATTAACTTAAACAATGATTGCAATTGGTTTTAACTTTTTACTATCTCTTAAGACCCATGTGGTCTAATGAACCTACAGAACAAATAATCACTTGTGCTTTTAAATATTACTCCTATATACAAGCATATTGAAAAATGAAATCCCCAACCTTCTTTTAGATCTCAAACAAATTTTACATAGTAATGTTACAAAAATTTGTAAAGGTGTTTTTGATATTAGGCTTCCAAATTTGTCTTTCGCAAGGTGTTTTAGGCTTTGTGTAACAGTTAGTTTCACTCTGCCCATTAGTTCCAATGTTTGCAACACCGATTTTTTCTTTCTAGGATAACAAAAATTGAGCAATAAGTTTGGACTGATAGTTCAACATCTATGAATAATTTTGTCAGTTAATAATGTATAGCAATGTTATTGGTGGCTTCCGGATTCCATTGTTAGAATGTGCGTAAGTGTTTTGTATAGTGTGGTAGCAGGTGGGCAGAGAGCTCTCTCCAATTTGCAACAAGCAAAATTAGGCAAATTAAAAAAATCAAGCTATTTATACTGTTTCCTCAACTTGTGATTCTGTGGTCGATTTTTTGCTGATTTTTTTTTAATTGCAATTTCTGATGCTGGTTGACTCGGCAAGGGCGAATCGGAATCAAAATTGGCAAAAATCGTGATTTTTTGCAGATTTTTTAACTATGGTTACTACTATGCTGTTCCCTTTTAAAAAGGCAAAGAATTTAGATTGTATGTAAAAATTCCTTTCCTTGATGTCCTGTTAAAATTATTTTTGTTTCGACAAAGACAATATGAGGCATTTTTCGTCCAAGGCATTGTGAAGATACAGTAAATGGATACAATTGTATGAGCACAATCCAAATTCAAATCCTTACATTTTGATGTACACTCCCATGATGAGCTGGACCCTAATAATATGGTTTGTTGTAATGCAATAAATGTGGTCAAGATGGAATGCTAAGGGGACCGTTTCAATCCCATATTATCAATTTAATACATAAGGATGCAATGTTTCCCCAAATACATTGAGTACTATTTCATTTCTTCATTTTGAGTTCAATTTATCTTTTGCCTGTTCAAACTTAGTCTGATATTCATTGCATAGAAATGCAATAACAATGTAATGAACCACATGGCGTAACTGAAAGATCCATTAATTGTAAAGTATTTCAAACACAATGATGCTTCTGCAAGTGATTGATGTAGCATATTAAGACTTAGACAAAAATATGCAAATTGAATAGATGTGAAAAATGACTCCAAGCGTTTCTACAGAAGAAATATGGTGCACAGGAACAGCTTATTTATCGCCACAAGCATATCATAAAAAGATTTTGATACTGAACTATTAATTACACAAATTACTGCTGATCTGCTTTCTTAATGCTATGTATAGCACTCTCTAACCAGTACATCTTTTGTATTGTGTTGCTTCAGTAACATATTTGGCATGTTCTACATTCAATAAAAGACATGTCCACTTCATTTCTCTAGCATCAGTCAGGAAGACCCTGAAGTAGGCTCCCCTAACATGTTAAAGTTATTAAACATAAAATATGCCAACTAGTAAGACTAACTAAAATAGATTAGAAAATGTAAACCATCAAAAGTTAAAATTTTTTACACGAGAAATTCATCATACTGTCCTTTAACAAAGCATACTTAAGGTCCCGATAAGATAGCATTTTCAAGATCTTCTCTGCTAAGAGCATAGCTGAATTTTCTTTCAACGTCTCTCTCAAGATTTCCAGGCCCACCCTTTAGGTACCTGTAACATTTCACAACAAGCATAACAATTTGTGATGCTATCTTGGAAATGCATCAGGAATTCAACTCTGTTTGCTAACATTTCCCAAAAAGCAGAATTATCAGATACTACTTTGGTAAATTCTCTTTTAAGCCAAAAAGATCTATCAAGTAGACAAAATCATAGAATCTCAGAACAGGCAAAAAAAGAGAGAAAATATTCTATTTCACAAATAATGTTTAAAACAAACATTCCACTATGATTACAACTAAGCTCATTTTAAAAAAGGTATCACTGCACGTTCCACAAAATGTCAGGTATTAGAGGAGACAGCCTCTCATTCTTTGCGAGTATACATTTCTTATTCTACTAACATGCCAAATTGTAAGAAGCATTCAACTCACTTGGGCTTAGAAATGCATTGTTAAATCATCACCCTAGAGAATAATATTCATGCTAAACACAACATGGCAATAAATACATTTATAGTATTAACCATTTAATTGCAATCAAATCAAATAGGACCATATAAACATATATGGTGGAGACTACTAGCAATAGTCATGCCCAAAAATCCTCGGGTTAAGTGAATTTCCTTGTGGAAGAATTGCTATGCCTAGCAGTCCAGCAGAAACCAAACAATTACCTGTCACTATTTACTTTAGTAGACACAGCACAGAACAACCATAACTTAAAATGGATGCAATGAAAAATAAATAAATGAGAAATAACCACAACAAAGCAAATGGTGCAAATCATAATAAATAACCATATAAAAAGAAGGGAAACAAAGTGCACAGCACTTAAGGATTTACAAATGAAATCAGCCCATACTGGGAGCAAAAGCAACCATAGCTATCATTTCTTACCAAATTTAAACAATCCACAGTTAATGATGCATGGTAATAGAAAACTCATATCAAATGAATGCATGAAAACAATTTGAAGGATAACAACAAATTTATCTTCAAAATGTGGGCTTGCTCAAAACATTTTACAGAAACTCGACTTATATCCTAGTTGCCTTCTTGTGAGCTGCAATCGCCAACCTAAATAGTCCTCATACTGAAGCAGCCACCTTCAGAAAGCCAACAACTTTTGACACTACACAAAATTGAGTGCAGTTTGATCTGGTTCAAAACATATATAGTGCAGGCTTTAATTTTGAAGCAAAACCAAAGACATTAAGGTCAGTTAAATTTGACTTACAAAAGCAGCCTAAATTTTGACACTTCAATATATCCCCTCACCACCACTCAGGCCTGTGGGAGGTCCAGAATCCAAGTTGCTATGCATTTAGCCCATGTCACCCTTTTGAGAACTTGAAAAAATAGAAAGAAAAAAAACTACATCATTTTCATATTTTGTTTAATTAAGATATGAAATAGAAACGGGCCCCACCCATACTACATCATCACTATAGTACCATGGTATTTCAGTGGAACACAGTGGTATTAAATGGCCAGGTAAGTATTGAACCTGGCTCTCCTTATTAGGAGCCTAAATTTTTAACCACTTGAGCTAATGCCATTTGATTATCCTTTTCATATTTATGATGAAAAAAAGAATTTCGAGTAGTAGGATTTCCCTGTAGCCTTTATGCCTATCCTTGAACTCATTGCATTAATCATGGAAGGTGCAATCCTTTTAAATGCTTTGTTATTGGTGGAAGAATCATAACATACCATTTTGGATGCTTCAAAGTAGGTATTGTGTTCCATTTGGATCACTATTTGGCTCCATGGCTATTAGAGGAATCCCTTCAACAAAAGCATGGCTTCTATATAAACAATGAAGAACTTGGAAATAAGGGTAGCATGCAATACATCTCAAGTCAATGAAGAAATTCACAATACTTAGAGAGGAGTAAATGGAATCAACACATCATCCAGACAACCGCATAAAAGGGACGTGCGCGGGTGCGCAGGAAAGAGAGAGAGAGAGAGAGAGAGAGAGAGATGCCCTTAAACACGAGTTATCTTCTTCACTGACAATGAAAGAATGATATCCAATCAATGTAAAATATGATTGAGGATGAAGTATAAATACTTCATTAAAACAAAGATACATCCCAATAAATCTCAAACCGACATACTACTGGTCAATACATCACATGCATCACTTACAAGGTGTCACATATGCCCATAGGCTTCAGCAATATAATACAATATGCAATGTCAATTGTGGCCAATAAGTGAATAATCACACATTTCAACCTCCTTCCTTAATATGAACTGGGGAAAATGAACAAAAAAACATTACTGCATATCCCCTTGTAATGGGAGCTCTCCAACGCCAATGCTCTTTCGCAACAAATGAATGTGACCTCTAGCCTAACTTTCATGAAGATGTATGTGAGCTGGTCTGCTGAAGCCACAAAAGCTAGAAGAAGAAAGCCCTAAGAATGAAGTTGTCAAATCTTATGCATTGGAAGCTCAACATGCTTGGTCCATTGATGTTCAACAAGATTGCGGATCAAGTTAATAGTGATCTGGTTATTACAAAATAAAATGGTCAAGCCTTCCTAAAAAAGAACCAACTGCTCAAGAAAAATTTGGCCTTGCAATATTTTGCTTCCGGGGAATACAAAGAAATAGAATCTTGCATCTTGAAACACCAAAAAATAAGTCAAAAACCAAGATAAAACAAATAGCCCGAAGTGGATTTCCATTCATGTAGATCTCCAGGCCAATCTGCATCAGAACCCCTTGCAAAACAATAGGAGTTTCAGGTGCATAGTGAATGCCCATATAAGTAATACCCCTGATATACTACTTGGCAGCCTTCCAACAACTCTTATGAGGTGCATATACGTACATGAACAAGGAACGACAACAAAGGAGATGTTCGGTTGGGTGTCGATGAGATAGAGAAGAATACCAACGGATGACCAATAAAAGGACGCACCCACCAAAGAAGGACAATTAGCCTCAACTTTAACCCCAGAAGCAAAAGGGGTGGGAATCGGCTTTCAATCCTCCATCTGAAATTGTTGCAATAACTCCAATGTGTATAGAGGTTGAGAAAGAGAAATCCTTGAAGAAGACGCAGTAATCTAAATGCCAGAAAATAATAAAGTAAGCCCAAATCTGTCATCTGAAATGATTGGTAATACCATAGCTTCAAATCCTGATTCATGGAGAATGAACACCCTGTAATAATTAGATCAACAACATAAAGCACAACAATCAATATTTCACCATTCTAATGCTTAATGTAAACATCATGATCCACCTTGCTGAAAGAAAAACCACACTCAAGAAAGAATTTTTAAATCTTCTTATACGAAACAAGAGGTGCCTACTTAAGCTCATACAAGGAATTCCTAAGCCTGTAAATCAAGGATGTAAGGCCATCTTGAACGAATCCTGGCGACAACTACATATAGATCTCATCCTAAAGGTCCCCATAGAAAGAATCATATGAATAAAGTACATGCCAGCAACCAGGCAAAATGTCTCATTGTAGTCGGCTCTTTCTTTTTGAGAAAATCCTTTTGCAAAAAGGCAAGCCTTATGCTTCTCAATCTGACGATCAGCACCATACTTGTTCTTGTACACCCATTTGCATCCAACAGTATTTTTTTCCTTGTTAAAGGAAACCATCTCCCATATCTAATTCTTCAAGAAATAATTATACTCTACATGCATAGTCACTTCCCATTAAGGGCATTCATTAGCCCAAGTATAAACGAAAAGATCTCCATTAACATCCACCTTGCCAAGCAAGGCATTCACCTGGGCATAGGATGAAGGGTAGAAGGAGATGGCTCAAGATGAGGAAAATCATCATTGGAAGCCAAATAAGGTACTAAAATATCCAGCACCATATCGTAATCAAAAGAGATGACAAGAGTAGAAGCATTTGGAGTGGGAGGATCAACATCTACTACAAAAGATCTAGAAGAAGAAGGCTTAGGAGCATCATCTAAAGTATCTAATTGGCTGGAAGCTAAAGTTGAAGAGATCCCAACAAAAGTTGAGTGGGCACAAATATCAACAAGTATAAGCTGTGAAGTAGAATCATCAGGAAGAGTAAGAAACGATCTTAAAGGTGTGCTTGGAGAGGAGTCATCAAACCTGACACTACGTCATTTAATAACCTGATAGAAAGGGCAGTCATAAAGCCAATAGCCCTTCGACCTCATACCACACCCAGCAAATATGCATTTGTGACTCTTTGGTTGAAGCTTGTTCCGTAACTCAATAGGGATGTAAGCCCAAGCAAAGACCCAAACACCAGAAAAATGCAAAACAGAAGGCTTCTCCATGATGAAACTCTCAAAAGGAGTTATGCCCTGAGAAGACAAGGAGTCATGTTGATAATATATACTGCACAAAGAATTGCCTTTACCCAAAGTCTAAGATCTGCCAGCTTGGCATGGATCCTATAGCGAACCATCTCCATGATGGCTCTATTTTTCCATTCGGCAACCCCATTCTGTTCAGGTGTATAACAGATGGTAGGTCACGAGGTAATATCAGTGAAAGACAACTCCCCCTCGAACTTATCGTTGCCATACTTCCACCTCATGTAGTCCTCAAGCATTTGAATTTTCTTTCCACTTGATTCTCAACAAAAGCATTGAAGTCTTTGAACTTGGAAAAAGCTTCTTCCTTGGATTTAAAGGTATAAACCCACACAACATCACATGATTACCTTACATCGTCTCACACGGACCCATAGCGTCATAAAATATAATACAATATAATGTTGGTTAAGGCCAGTAAGAAAATCATCACATGTTCCAACAATCAACTAGGAGTATGATAATTATTGTCTGTATATGATCTAAATCCAATGGGAGGCCTTTCTATTTTTCTTTTTCTTTTTTTTGGTGCTTTGTAAGAAGATTTATATTAATGATGAAGCCTTATGGTTGAAATTTTACAATAGTTGTATGACCAAAATATGCCTGTTCCAATGACGAAAAAAATACGTAAAGCTCAAATTCGTTACAATTTACAAGAGAATCCATATAATATAAAACCAGTCATGCAATCATCCATATACAACAATCAATCAAGAAGTACATATTTATTTGTATAATCAGTTACATAGTGATATTTATTTGAAGTCTTTTGGCTATCGTACAAAGGTTTTCAACAAAATCCTTGTTTTTGTTGTTATTTCGGCATGCCCTAGCTCCAACACTTCGGTGCAACCTTTTCCTTTGTAGTTGGTTTAGCACTCTCTTCATCCATCTCAAAATCCTACGCAATGAACTGTGCTTACTTTGTCTCCTATGCGCCCAGGTACATGCCCTAGGTCCCTAGCTGGCACAAGCTTAGTTGACCAATGCGCTCTCATTGTGCTCCTCCTACTTGTTGCTCCTTGGCTCCATGCGTGAAAAGGAGAAAGTGAGAGTTCTCTATGCCCCCTCCACTCCCTTCACTGCCACTTCAATAACAATAACTAAACTGCATGCAACCGCTCATTCGGTGTGCCAATTTCATCTTATACAACCTCGACTCCTTGTTTCTTCTTGCACATGATGGCTCGGTAGGAAGGCATGTGCACCCCATTTTGGACTAAGTCGACACTTTAGCCTACATGACCTAGGCGACTAGACGCCTTGCTTGGATCCAGACAATCCGGTATATCTTTGGCCCAGATAGCCTTTGGGTCAAACGGCCTACCTAGTCATCCAAACAGCCCTATTCGCTCTTGGCCTAGATGACCCAAGGAGTTAGACAGTCTGCCTAGCCATCCAGACGACCCTGTCCCTTGTCTTCTTATGCCATCATGGATTTCAGTTTTTTCATCTCTTACTTCAGATGGCCCCCCTATTCTTCTAATAGCCCATCTTAACCCCAAACTTCAAACGACTCATCCCCTTCCTCCTCAAACGACTCTACATGTTCCTCGGATGGCCCAACATTATGTTCCTCCCAAATTTTGGCTAAGATAGACCTACTTCATTGTCAGATGGCCTTGGTCAGTTTTCGAACGAATTGAGGTGATCATCTGATGAACCGAGGCAATATGAGGCTTCCCTTGGTCCGAGGCTTAGACGGCCTCCTTGAACGGCCTTGGCAGGGTCCAAATGATCCTCCCATTGGGCTTGATGGCCCAAGAGTTGTCCGGGGCATGTTGTCCCTGCCAAACAGCCCAACCTACAACCTGAACAACCTATGGGCTGTTTAGGGAAGACTACTCCCCCCTATATGACAAGGAAAGAGACCAGTCTCCCCCCCGGTCAAGCTGCCCCGAATAGCCTAGTCAGCCTAATGGCCCACCTGAATGGCCCGAGCAACCTTCATCACAAGCAAATATTTGGACAATATGATGGACCTGACAGCCCACTTGGACTGCCCAAGGAATCGTTCAAGGTTGGTGGATGGCAACAGCCAATACTTGTCCAATCACCATCTCTTCTAGACTTAGTCAAATTTTGACCTAATCTTCTCCATCTTTGGCCTGGACTCCAACTAAGTATCGCTACTCTAGTTCACCTTCGTTTATTCATCCACCATGCCACTATGGTTTCCTCATCCTCCGCAGTGATTTCAGATTCTTCACACTCTTCCTATAAGGTATCACTTGGCAACAAATTGATATTGCCTAGGGGGCAACCTACTACATCATCGACAATTCTTAGCATCCTCCTCGATGTTCCCTGTTTGAATCGTCTCTCAAAATCCGAGCTAGGGCTGGCATTGCTCCAATCTTCCTCTTCACTACTCAAACTCGTGAGGGGTACATTGCTACTTCCTTCTACTCCCAAGTTGCCATTATTTGCTCCTCCATTTGGTAATGCCTGTTTAGGTGCACTCTTACTATGAACAGGTTCACACAACACTTCATGCATGTCACTCCATTTGATATTTGCCAGTCTCCTTTGTACAAAAACATTGCTTGCCCAATGAATACTACCAACAGTCCTCTTCCATAAGTTCTACTTCCACCACATGGTTGTCACCATTTCCCAACACATACTTGTTTGTTGTGCTCCTCCAAGAGTGTCTTTCAAACTTGTCCATCTCTTGAGAAACTTCTATCGGTTGCTTGCACATCTTGTAGCAGTTGTATCAACCCTTGCACATGTTGTCTTTGCAATTAGTCGATCCAAACATTCAGTTGTTCACTCCTCTCATGCAATTGTTGTGTTTCAACACATTCTCTGTTGTACACGTCTAATGGCTTCCAATAGATTCATGCCTTTATAATCACTTTCATCACTTTGAGGCTTCTATTTTGGCGGTTCTTCTCTTCCAACATGCATCGTCGCCATTTGTTGCATATTCTCATCATCAAGTGATCTCTATCCATCAAGTAATGTTCGTTCTTCCTCGACATTAGGAAATCTGACATGTATGCCCAACTTCCTGCATTTAGTGGATCCAAGCATCAACTCTTCTTGCTCCACAATCATCGGCATGTCAATGTCTTGGCTACTTGTGGCTTCTTTCTCTTACAACCACATCAACTACTCTTCAAATTCACTCTCCTTAGAATCCCTTTGTGTTCTGCACGATCTTCTCTTGTTCAGCTACATTCTCTAACTTCGTGTATCAAGATTCCTTCAAAGGATCCCAAAGGCTGATTTGGTGCAATTGTTAGCCTACCCATACTTGATTCTTTGTCATTTGGTTCGTGGTTGACAAGGTTCACCTGCACCTTGACCTTGTACAATTTCAGCTTTGAACCATCGGTTGTCTCAAGACATTACGTCTCGTCCAGTCTGTTCAATCTAATTGCATCGTTTTCCAACAACTCATCTACTTTGAAGGGTCCAAGCCACAAGGTCTTCAACTTCCCTAGCTTGATCTCACACTTGTACATTAACACTAAGTCACCTAGCTTCAACTTTTGTAGATGCTTGTCGTGACAAAGTGTAGCACCCTAAAAATGACTCACATTAATTAAAACTAAGGTAAAAACACTTTGAAAAATCAAATTTGCCACCCCTAAGTTGTTACCTCGATTTTCGTGCCTGTTATAAGTCAGTTTTTAACCTCTGCACAAAATCGCACGATTTCGTGCAAAATCGGAAGATTTTGTACGAAATCGGGTCACCCGATTTTGCCCAAAACTGAAAAATGCCTGCTTTAGCAAGGCGACAAAATTTGTTTAACCTCCTTTGTCTTTACCTGGACAGCTACACGGCAGTTGAGAGATCGGCTTGCCCGATTTTGCTCAGATTAGGAGAGGTTACAACCCCCTCCATTTTTGGCCCAACCCCTTACTTGATTCCCTCCTTTTTAATCCAAGCCCCTCGCCTCAGATTCCCCCTGGAACTCCCGTATATTTTCGTGCTACACTCGTATCTTTCCACTGTGTTTTTGCAGGTTCAGATTGTGCATCGGCAGAATTTAAGCGATATCGGATCACCTGAGTCGCAATATCGTTCTGCCCGATTTTGCCTGCAACTCATTTTGCTGCAATTTAGCCGACTGGGGGCATCTAGACCTCAGAGTTTGCATCTTCTTTCTCCATCCCTCTCATTTAGAATTAGTATTTCATATCTATTACATCAGTTTCAATTCATTTACCATTATCATTTTGATTTAATAGGTATATTTCTTCGTTATCTCATAAATATTCAAACATTTAGCATAGATATACACATGAACATCCTTCCATTGTTATCTTAAGATCATTACTCATTGCTATTTAGTCCATTCAAATGCATATGTCCCTGTGAAATTGTTGTTTTCTGCATCCAATTATAAAACTGCAGCTTTTAGTCAAGATTGGTTGGATTTCTGCATAATCGGGTCACCCGATACTGCCTGATTTCGACCGATATTGTTGGATTTTGCCCGATATCTTCTGCATCAAAAATCAGAATCTTCTTCAGACTTCCGGATGCAAATGTTCTAAATCATTTTTAAAGCATTGCATTGCCTACTTAGATTTTGTTTTATGTTTTCTGTTGCTTACATATGAATCAAAATTGCATATAGATTAGTGTAGTTGCATATTGGCCAAATTAGGTGTATTGCCTGATTTGATAAAAGTAACACATCAAAACAAATCCCAAAACCTAAGCTCGAAAACTGCCACAAAATGTTTCCTGGTGAACCCACCCAATTCGTCGAAAAATCACCACAAGAAGGTACAATCAAGTACCTCTCTTCTGAGGTGTAGACCATCCATTCTCCCATTCCCCTCTGAGGCACGGATCCATCAGCCTTGAGGAAAGGGGTGCGAGAATTTTTGGGCTACACAAAGCTTTGCGCTAGCACTGGGTAACCTCCGTGGCCTACTATGCCATCACTCTCTTCTCATCCTGTTTGATGAGTGTTGTCAACCTCTTCTTCAAGGTCTCCTTATCACCAAGACGGTTTTGCACTACCACTTTCGAACTTGGTACCAAAAACTCAATCGGAATAACTACCTCCTGACCGTACTTCAACTGGAATGGTCTATGATTTTTCGTCGACTTGTACGTCATGATTCGTCATCCTCTATGCCCATAAGATCACCAACAATTTTTCCTCTTTGACGTCTTCAATTCCATAGGTTTTGTACATTAGGGAAACCGAAACCTTGTTCGTTGCCTCCACTTTCCCATTTGCCTTGGCATAATACGTACTTGACAACGAACACAGGATTTTGAACTCTAACGTTAGATTCAAAATAATTTCATTGACAAAGTATGGTGCTAATCAACCTTGAAAGTTTCAATGAAACTATCAAGATTGCAGCTCTATGTTAACTACAGAAATCAAATCAATTTCACAAATCACAATAGACAGCAAGAATACAGATCTTTTTATTAAATCTGAAAAGGCACAAGGTTTCACAACGCCTGCAAATTATTTTCTTGAAGAAATGGTCTCAACAATGTACAAAACAGCGCACTACACCCGCGCTTACCCATAAAAGATACGAATAGATGTGATTTCGCCCAACTATATTGCTTTTTCTCCCAATGAGATGGCTCCAAACTGTTTATTGCTATTTTTTTTTCTAGTTTCCCTACAAACTAAATATAGTGTCCTCTGCGATCACTCGTCAATTGAAGAGGTACTCTAAACCTTATAATGATTTGCTCTTACAAGAAAAGTGCAATGCTCTTCACAGAGTTATCTGGCAATGCCCTTGCCTCCACCTACTTTGTCAAATATTAAGTTGCAACCACAATGTACCTGCACCTCCTTTTGTTGGTCTTCAAAGGTCAAACAAAATCGAGACCTATTGTTCGAACAAATCTTGTGGTTGAGATGGATGCAACGCCATGAAGTCCCTCTGTCGTGGCTTCCCGACTCTTCGGCACATATTGCACACAGTCACAAACTCCTTCGTGTCACAACAAAGGGTGGGCCACCACAACTCTACCAGAAGCACCTTTCTCTCGGTGGCATTTGGCCCCATGTGTCCTCCCACCAACCCTTCATGCACCTCCTTTAGTGTTGTCTTCACCTCCTCATCCATTATGCGCCTTCGCAAAATTCCTTTCAATTCGATTTTGTACAACAATCCAACAATTAGTTGGAATGGTGCTGACTTGATTATTATTTTCTTCTTTTTCGTTGTCGACAACTCTTTCGCCGGCTTGCCCCTCGACAAGTATTCTCCAACATACTTATACCACAATGGCAGCACAATGATTGAAAACAAATGAACGTCCAAAAATTCATCTAAGACTCCTCCCTCCGCAGGTTCTCCCAAGTGAATCCTTGACAGTTGATTCGTTATGTGACAGGTTTCTTCCCCAGTCTAACCAACACTTGAAATATGAATTCCTACAATGCAACGAGCCCCCTGCTAACTCGTTCGTGAATGGTTGATCATCAGGTATAGCCAAGCCTGATGATCAACATAAAAGCAATGGGATTTGCAAGCAAGTAATGTTTGAACTTCTGCACCGCATACACCATCCCTGGTGCTTCTTACTTCATCATGTTGTGTTTCTTCTTAACTTCGAACAACAGCCAACTTGAAAAATATATGGGTTGATACAATCCATATTGTCCTTCCTATGCAATTCCACGTCCAATTGCAAAATTGGATGCATCCACATGGACATGAAACTCCTTTTCCCAATCTGGAAACACCAAAATGTGTGCACAAACCAACTTCACCTTCAACTCCTTGAAGGCCTTGTGGTGCTCAATCCACCTAAAAGGAACACCCTTGCTTGTCAACATATCCAATGGGTTCAAAATTGTGCAAATTTCTTGATGAATCATCAATAATACTCAACATGCCCCAAAAATGACTTCAATAAACTCCTGTCGTATGGCTCCTCCATGCCCATCACGACACAAATCTTGTCGGGGTCGATCGTCAATCCTTCCTTTCACACCATATGGCCCAACAACTTCCCATATGGTACCAAGAACTTGCACTTTTACGGGTTCAAGGACAGCTGACCATTCATACATAGCCTCATGCATTCTTCCAACAACTTTAGATGCTTGTACTTCTTCCCATACAACAACCAGTCATCAAGGAACACCTTGAATTTTCCTGTATACATTTCCTCAAAAATGTACAGAATGATCCTCTAAAATGTGGCAGGGGCATTGCATAAACCGAAGGGCATTCAATTGTATGCATAAATGTTGTTTTCAACAACAAATGTGGTCTTTAGCTGGCCCTCCTCAACAATACTAGTTTGATTATAGCCTGAAAATACATCCAAAAATAATTAGATTTCGTGCTCTACTACATCCTCTAGAATTGAATTAGTAAACAAGATTGTAAAGGGATCCTTGATTTTCACTGCATTCAGGCTCCGAAAATCCATACAGGTGCAGATTTGATTGCTCTCCTTCTTCAAGCTAATGATGATGGATGACACCCATTTGCTCACCATTTTGAAGATTATGCCCACATCCAACATCTTCTCAATTTCCACATTGACTAAGGATGCACACTTTAGGTTCAACCTGTATGGCCTTCTCACACACTTGGAATCAATGAAATTTGATGTGCACACAATTCTGGTGGAATCCCTTCAAGGTCCTTGTACATCCATGTGAAGACCTCCTTGTATTGCATAACAATTTTAAAAGTTGTCACTTTTAAAACTGGGTCCCACTCATCCCCGCAATGGATCATCTTTTCTTCCTCGCCTTCACCAAGGTTCACCTACACCATATTTGGTCCTTCATACTCTATGGTGTCAGGTTCTTCCGCCACTTTTGCCGCATCGAAATGTGTTGGCCTCTCGTCAATCTGAGCATTAACAACATAGTATTCTACAAAGTTTGGTCGGAAAGACATCTTTTGTTCCTTGACTTTTATGGCTTGGTTTCATACTTTGATTGCTCTTGCCAACTTCATATGTACTATGAAGTCCATCATCCTAGTTTTTGTCCTCTATGCTTATACACATGCAACTTGGGCAAAAGACTTCATAGTCTTCCATCTGCCAATTGAATAGTCAATTGTTCGAGTGCCCTTTGTCTTTTGTGCACTCTGCCAATTCTGGACACCATCATTTGGTCCTCATCCACTCATTTGAATTTTTCATCTAACAATTCACCAAATTCATCGAACGTCGCCAACTCCTCGCTAATGGGCTAGTTCTTCAAATAGATCACGTACTTGTGTTGGCCCTTCTTGAACGTCAAGTGCTCCTCCTAGTTGTGGTTAACTTTCGTCGTATGTAACCATCCATGTCCCAATAGTGCGTTGTATGTTGGTTTTGCATAGCAATAACTACAAAACCCAGGATGAACATTTGATTAGGGATCTTCACCTTCTATGTAGTAAAGGCAACTTTCATCTCGATGCCATTTTTGTCCACATCATACAGTCAAAAATTGGGAGACCACAAAAATGGTGCCCCCAAGTCTTTCCAAGTCTTCTTAGGCAAAACATTCACACTTGAACCCACATCCACAATCACTTGCATCAACTTGTGGTCAGGCAACTTGATATGGATCAATGCTAGTTTCTTCTCAACGTCTATCATCAACACCATCATGTCAATGTATTGATCCCTAGAAACCTTCCTTACTTCCAATTGGCAATGCGTTTCTATTGTCGTCTTCATATGCATCACTTCTCTAACCTCCTAATAAAGCTCCAATATTGCACAAAGTAGCTAGATATTTTGACAACATTCGTTTCCAATACTTGTGTCGCCAACTACTTTGTTGACATCTCCTCATCAATAAGGATGGGCTCCTTCATCTTTCTTTTGTTGCTGGTCTTGTGCTTCTCTTCTTCTAATTGCACACGTGCCTCCTACCATTTTTCCTTCTCCTTGGCAGGGTTTGGGTACTACTCCATCTTCTTTGCTTGTGCCCATGTCATTGCCAGCACGTGTTTCTCCTTGTCCTTCTATTGGTCCATTTGAGGCTCTTCAATATCAATAAAATTCACATTTTGCAAGATATTGTCCTTCTATTGGTCCATTTGAGGCTCTTCGATGTCAATAAAATTCACATTTTGCAAGATATTGAACAGTTAGCCTCCCTGTGGTTGCCAGGCTTGAACCATCTACACATCATTAATGTATTGTTCCCTCTTCCTCAAGTGAATGCATTCATGCAATTTCGTACAAAGTGTCCCCACTCCTGACATCTTTGGCACTAGATGATTGGCCTTCCATTGGAATCGTATTGCAACTATCCTTCCCCCTGTCTCCACCAAACCAATTACCCGATTGCGGTTGTCTTTTACCCTAGCAATTGTTCTGGTATCTGCCACTAGTCGCTCCTTGCCCACTCTTAGAAGTGTTTGGTTTCTCCTCTTTCTCCTTCTCCTGCACCATCAACATTTGGTGCCTCGCACTTCACAAGTTGAACAGACATTCCATAATCACATCCCACAACTTCGCAAATGTTGCAATATGCCTTCTTTGGATAATTTGTGTTTGTATGTCTTTCAGACTTGTAGTCAAAACACCAAATGTGCTTCTTCTCCTTCTTTGCCTTCATGTCATTAATCATGCGTTCCAAGTCTTTCCACATGCCTGGATCATGACGCTGAGATCATCTCAATCTCTGTCATAGTCATTGTCCCAATCATGACTCATACTCCTACCACCTACTGTTGTCATCTTCATTTAACTTTCCAAATTTAGTGCATGACCAAATGCTTCTTGGTATGTGGTTGGTGGGACCATCTTCATCTTCTTCTTATATAGTGGTAGCAACCCGTCCAAGAACCATTGCTTCTACAACCCATCAGTAGGTTTCACCTCCATCTTTTCTATCAACTCCTTCAGACGGCTGTTATATGACTTTATATTCTTATCCTGCTTCGTGGAGCATATTTTCTCGATAATCTTCGTGTAATCTTGAAGTAGTTAGAACTCCTTGTTGAATTCTTGTTTCAACTCAGCCCAATTAGTGAAGCGGTTTTCTCTTTTAAGATGCCAATCAATTGCTATGTCGTGCAATGTTGTTAGGAACAGTCGCAACCATGCATCTTCGTTCGTAACTCCATTCGCCTTCTATATCGTTTCATACGTTCCAATATGGCGCTTGAGATCCTCCTTCCTATCTCTAGTGAACTTTAGGCACTTATGCTTACCCACTACTATTGTAGCCATGTCTACCATTGGTGGTGGTTGTTCATCGATTTCCTCTCTGCTCAACGAACCTTCCATTGACAACCAATTCTCTGCAAATAATTGTTGGTCGCTCCCTGTTGCACTTATGCTCCACAATCTCCATCCCGAATACACAAGTGTTGGTTCTGGTCCTTTGAGCACATACTCCTACAGTTGTCTTTGTGCTCGACTCTTGTCCTTTACACCTCTAGGCACTATCCCCTGCACTTGTGCTAGAGAAACCAATTGCTCCACCTTGTTTTGCGCACGCTCCATGTTGGTGCTTACTTCACTTGCGTGAGCCTTCTCCTTGGCCCAATCCTCATTTGCTCATTGTGCCTCCACTTGTGCATTGTCCTCCATGGTTAGAAAAAATGTTTGCCACCTTTCACTTGCTCTTCATTCGAACTGTCCTCTCGAGGGTTCCACTCCTAGTGTAACTCCTCACCGGCAAGTTTTGTCAGCACTGCAACAGTTTGCACGTCTCCAACTTCACCATCATGCAATTCCTTGTCATTGCATAACTTGTTGTCACGTGATTTCTCATCATCATCAAATAACTATTTGTTGTCGTCACATAATTCGGCGACGTCACGAAACACGTCAGCATCATAATATAACTCTCAAGCCATTGTCACACAACTCCTCTACAAGTGTTACATGTCTAGAAATTCTCCTTTATTTTGCGCAATACGTTGACTTATTCAGTTATTCTCATCAACTCTTCGCTTGTCCTTGCGCTTCCACATCTCCCATGTTCTTACATTAGGTTATTTGTCATTCACTTTCTCCTATCTTCAATGTTTGCGCGATCATTGGTTCGAACTTCATACCACAATGATGCCAAATGTAGCACAGCAGTGTTATTCCACAATTGAAGGAACTGAGTAATGAATGATAGGAAAAATCAGCAATACACTGCATTCACAATGTACGAGAAAAACAATATCAGAACTGAAATGGAATGGAACTGCAGTATATCATTTGCATTATGTACGGATAGCTATGTACATTTTGATTCAATTACAGTAGCAATATCTTTGTTCACAGTCACATGCAATTATATGCACAGCACAGGATATTCTTAAAACTGGGGGGATGAAGCTTGAGAGGTCGGAGGAGAGCAGCAGAGAGGAACAACGAGCACAGGGCAGCCGCAAAGCTAGGGTTTCGACCAGCAGAGTAGCAGAAGGGTGAAACCAACAGCCGCCAACAGCCGGAGAGTGGAGCAACAGTCTCCAAGTGCGGGGAGGGAGGAGATGTCGATGGGCGGGAAGTCGTCTGCAGGGGAGCCCGGGAGCGGCTACGGTTCGTGTCTTGGGCGCAGCGGAGCAATCGAAGGGCACCAGGGATCCGGAGGTGCGGAAGCGTCCGGACCCATTGAAGAAGACCGGGCTGTTGACGGTGTCAGTCAGGGTAAGGACCCACCAGACAAAGGGGGTGGTGGGGCTCAAAAGTCTTATGCCCGTGCAACGGCCTCACAAACCCTAAACGGGTTTTTTACCAAAGAGTTGTTTCCGGTTGGGGATGAGCTGGACATCCCGACGGAAGTTCTTTCAAGCTTCATGGAGTTTGAGAAATTTACCCTCATAGGCAAATTCATTGGCGGCCGTCCCGACATGGAAACTATCCGAAAGTGGGCAGCAAGCAAATGGAGGACTTCTCGGTCATATGGAGCTAGCGGCCCTATCCCGAGGTTTTTTTGCCATTAGACCGAACAATAAGGAGGATTACCGTAAAATTCTGGCTGGCGGGCCATGGTTTCTGGGCCGCAGAAGTTTATTCCTTAGGAAGTGGGACATGGATTTCAGTCCTGATACCCAGAACATCAACATTGCCCCAATATGGGTTAGGCTCCCGAATCTTCCCCTCTTTGGCTGGCATGAAAATGTCATAAGGGGTATTGCGCGCTCCATTGGGGAGTTGGTCACCATTGACCCACCCACCCGAGCTCGAACAAGGTTTGTCCAAGCCCGTTTTTGCGTTCTGGCAGATTTGGAGGCGGAACTCCCAACTTTCATCACTCTTCGGTCTGGAGGTACCTTTCTTCATAAACAAGCTATTGTCTATGAAAATAGACCAGCTTTCGCCTCCGATGTCGGTCCCAAGGGCACCTCCAATCCCAATGTCCTCTTCAAAAACCGGGTAAGCAGAAGCGTGAAAACGACAACCCCCTGGAGCATGGGGAAGGTCAAGCGAAGCAGTCAAATCTTCCAGATGCGAAGGGTCATGAATCTCCAGGCCCCTCTAGAGTCTCGCGTCGGACTCTCTCAGCTTGAAGAGAATCCCACTCTCCAATCGAACCCCGAGCAACTTGAGGCCGACAATCAACAAGGAGCAGACTCCCACTTGGAAAGTGAATCGCAGGAAGAGAAGGAACGGACCCCATCCCAAATTGTGACTCAGACTATTTCTCTGCCCCAAGATATGGGTCATCCCGATTTCAGCCAGTCGCAGACGATGCTAGAAGATTACCTCTTAGGAAGGAGGGGTGAACAATCCGGTCACATTAGCCCCCGAAACACGAGGAGCCGAAAGCAAAGTGTGGATTTTGGTAGTGAGAGGAAGCAGGGCCGTCCTCCTAACAAAGACAAAGGGACAAAGAGACAACAAATGACGTTGCAAATGGAACCCAGCGTTTGCTGGTTCTGGATGACTGTGGCGCTCAGACGGACGAAGCGCATGCATCAAAACCTCCCCCTCAACAAGGAAGGGGAGGCAAGAAAAACCTCAAACTGTCCAGATGAAAGTCCTCTCATGGAATGTGAGAGGACTGAACGGTGCAGCCAAACGAAGGTTAGTGGCTGATCTCCGTAGGAGGACTAATCCTTCCATCCTTATTTTGCAAGAGACCAAGGTCGATGCTATCTCCTCTGATAAAGTTGCGAAGGCCATTTGGGCCAAGGCAAATTGTCTGTCCGACCTCCGCAGTGGGAACAGCGGGAGGACTCATGGTTCTATGGGACCCTTCAAGGTTTGAGGGTAGCTCGCTATCAACTTCCAATAGAATCATCAATGTACTGTTCCAGTCCAAAACCACCAATTTTTCCTGGATTCTCGTCCAACGTTTATGCTTCAAATTCTGCCACAGAGAGAGCAGAAATGTGGAAAGCTATCTCTCAGATGAGGGAGAATTTTAGTAATTTTCCTTGGGTTTTAGGGGGTGACTTCAATTGTCCCCTTCATCCTTCGAAAAAAAAGGAGGATCCGACCACTTCAGCCGCAGCTTGGAGGACTTTAGGGATTTTGTCTCTACTAATGGCTTGCTCGACATCGAACTCAAAGGGGCTTCCTTCACTTGGAGTAACAGAAGGATTGGGAGCGGTTTGATTCAAGTCAAGCTCGACAGATTTTTTATGTCCCAAGAAGCCATTCCTATCCTTGGCGGGGCTATCCTTTCGGCTCTTCCAAGGATTGGGTCTGACCATAACCCTATTTTCTTGGAGGCGGATGATGGGCCTATTTTTAAAACCCCTTCAGATTTGAATCCATGTGGATCTCTCACAAGGACTTCAAAGGTTTGGTTTCAGCGTGGTGGCAATTGAAGGTGGAAGGAAATGCTCCTAAGAGGGTGGCTCTAAAGCTCAAAATGGTCAAAGAAAAGCTGAAAGTTTGGAATAAAGAGGTTTTCGGCAACATTTTTGAGTCCAAAAAATCCATCTCTCGAGAACATGAAGGTTTTTGAGGAAAGGATGCAACTCGAAGGTTACACCGAGGGTCTCAGGGAGGAAGAGCGGAGTCTTTTGGTGGACTTTCATTCTATTCTCGCTAGGGAGGAAACGTTCTGGCGCCATAAATCTCGTGACCTTTGGTTGAAGAATGGAGACACCAACACGAGGTTTTTCCACGCGTCTACTATGAGGCACAGAGGGGCCAACAAGATCAGAGAAGTGGCTTGTAAGGATGGGCGCATTACCAGGGAGATAGAGGAAATCAGGAGCGAAGCGGTTGACTTTTTTCAGGATTTGCTTGGCACTCCTCCGGACAACAACCTTCGAGTCCAAAAATCTCTGCTCGCCAATTTTTCGACTAAAGTCCCCCATGAGGTAAGCATTAAGCTTCGGAACCTTTTTCCTCGTCCGAGATTAAGGAAGCATTGTTCTCCATGCAACCAGATAAGGCCCCTGGCCCCGATGGTTTCCCCCCGATTCTTCCAAGTCATGTGGGAGGTCGTGGGTCCGGATGTGTGCGATGCTATTCGGGTTATTCAAGCTTCCAGATCCATCCACCCGAAACTCAATTCCACCTTTCTTGCCCTCATTCCTAAGTCTCCCGCCTGCAAAAGTTTCTCTCGACTATCGGCCCATCACTCGTGCAATGTTTTTTACAAGATTCTTACCAAGTCTATAGCCAATAGACTCAAAACAGTCCTCCCCATCCTGATTGATCCTTGTCATGGAAGCATTGTTAAAGGCAGAAACATTCTTGATGGTGTCATCACTGTCCATGAGACCCTTCATTCCGCTTACCGCTCCAAGAATGCTACTCTTTTTCTTAAGCTCGACATGAACAAAGCCTTTGACCGGGTTGATCAAAATTTTTTGTGTGCAGTCCTCCTCAAGTTCGGCTTTCATCCCCACTGGATTGACCTTGTCTACAGTTGTATATCCACTCCCTTTTTTTCTGTCCTGGTCAATGGGTCCCCACTGGGTATTTCCAAAGCGCCAGAGGCCTCATACAGGGCGATCCTTTATCCCCCATCCTTTTCATTCTTCTGGCAGAGGTTCTGAGTTGGTCCATGAAAGAGGCTCTTCGTCAGAACAAGATTTCTGGCATTTTGCCGACTTCTAGAGTTGATCCTGTCACTCATCAGCAATTTGTGGACGACACCCTCATCTCCACTGGGGCGTCCGTTGCCCAAGCCAAATCGCTCAAGCGGATCCTGTCCCGTTATGAGCAAGCTGCAGGGCAAAAGGTCAATTACATCAAGAGCAAAATCTATTTTATTAACACTCCCCTACGCAGGCAACTTCGGATTGCTAGAATTCTTGAATGCACTATTGATTCCCTGCCTACGTCCTATCTCGGGTTGCCTCTATCTTATAGCGGGCGGGCGAGTGGGGATATGTGGAACATGATTCTTGAGCGCCTTCACAAGAAACTCGGAACTTGGAAGGGCAAACTCCTGTCGCAAGCCGAAAAAGCCACCCTTACCAAAGCTTGTCTTCAGGGGATCCCGACCTACTTCATGTCGGTGTTCATGCTTCCGGTTGCAGTTCACTCCAAAATTGAGAAGATTCAGAGGACCTTTCTATGGTCTGGCAGCGAAGAGAAATCTAGACTCCCCCTTGTTGCCCGGGACAAGGTGTGTTCGAGGATAGACCAAGGCGGTCCGGGGTTGAGAAGATCAAGACTTATGAATTTGGCTTTGATAGCGAAGCATGCTTGGAGGATTCTATCTAGAGACCCGGTGGAGTGGGTTAAGCCGGTTAAAAAGAAGTATCTTGGCCCCATTTCCTTCTTGGATGCTGAGACCTCCTCCGTGGCGTCGACCTTTTGGAAATCTGTGCTCCAAACCCGACATTTGATCAGCCTGGGAGCCCGCTAGATTTTGGGTGATGGCAACCTCATTTTCTTTTGGAAGGACAGGTGGGCGATTGAAGAAGCCCTTGGGTCGAGGGCGGATCTCGCTAGGCTGAGAGGTTTGACTGACCCTAACTCCCAACTCAGGGTGGCAGAGTTCATAGACCGGAGCACCCGTTTTCCTCGGTGGAAGATTCCAGTTGTGGAGGGGTTTAATAATGAGGTTACCTTTCTTGCAAATATCCTCCAGTCGGTTTTAATTCCTTCTACCAGGAGGAATGACAGAATCATCTGGAGTGGTACGGAGGATGGGCTTTTTTCTGTTAAATCAGCTTATGAGTTTCTTACCACCAAGACTGCTTTGGACTACAGGTGGAATACTGTGTGGAGGAAAGGAGTCGTCCCTAAAATCAACTTCTTTGCGTGGATTGCTTTCCACAACAAAGCCTTAACAATTGACAACCTTCACAAGAGAGGTTTTGCCTTCCCCAACAGGTGTTACTTGTGTCTTGCAGATTGCGAGACGAGGGATCATTTATTCTTGCATTGCCCGTTTTCCCACTCTGTTCTTAGTATTGTCCTATCCTCCTTCCAAATCCTATGGTGCTCTCCCCGTTCCCTCAGAGATGCTTTCCACCAATGGCCTAATCCTTTCAAGAATCCCAAACTCCGCTTCCTCCTCGAGGCCTCCTTCCATCATTCAATTTGGCAAATTTGGTTAGAGAGGAATGCCAGAATCTTTGGCAGAGCTCCTAGAGGGCCCCCTTCTGTTGCTCAAAGGGCGTTGTCCTATGCCATAGAGAATTCTATTGTTGTTCCCGGCCCCGTCCCTACCTTCCGAGCGAAGAAGCGATTCTCAAAATGATGAATCTCTCGGCCGTTTCTGGAGGTTGTTAAAGGGCCCTCGTCGAAGGAATATTGTTTGGACCAAACCCCCCGTGGGGTGGATTAAATTAAACTTTGATGGAGCGGCTAAGGGGAATCCTGGGCCCGCCGGGTGTCGGGGGTGTTGTCAGAGATCATGATGGGAATCTTGTGATGGCCTATTGTGAAGATTTGGGCTCCCAGACAAATCACTATGCCGAAGCCCGAGGCGCTCTGAAAGGTATTAGGATACTCTCCGAGGATCCTCGGCCTCTTATTATTGAGGGTGACTCGCTCAACATCGTGAATTACCTTCTTGGCACCAAAAATCCATCTTGGAAAGTCTACAACATCATCCTCGAGGCAAGAACGCTTCTCTCCTATCGTGGTAGGTGGAAAGCAAATCATACTTTGAGAGAAGGTAATCGCGTGGCTGACCACATGGCCAACAAAGGGCTCGCGACCACGTGTCCGGTCGTGTGGCGGTCTCGCTTCCCATCCGAGGTGGAAAGGTTGGCCAGAGCAGACATCCATTCATGAAGCTTTCCTTGCGCAGTTTTTGGAAAGCCCCCTCCGACGAGTTTTGGTGTGGCGTGGCAATTTTGTCTACTTAGCTGTCCATGGTGTCTTGTCTGTTTTGCTTTCCTCGTTTCATTTCTTCGGGCTCTACTTGGTGTTCCTTCGGTTTTGTCCTGTTTCTTTTTCGTTGGGTTTCCAAGCCTAAAAGCCCTTTTTACAGTTTCCAAGTCTTTAGCATTAGGATGGCTTTACTTGCAATTAGGCTTATTGTTACAGCCAAGAGGTATGATGCATCATTAGAAATATGGCTAATTTTGTACATAAGGTTTTGGGATCCTCTATAAAAACCCACTGTTAATATATTAAAATAATTACCAAAAAAAATTATATGCACAGCACAAATATGCTCCCAGGCACAACTAGATGGCCGAATGTATGTTCTCTGATTATCTATATATCTCTCTTGAAAAAGTGAGGTCTATTTACATTTTTCTTGGGAAAGGGGAGGTAGTCGCCACTTTCGCAACTTCCTCGTGACTAACCCTAACTAACTACCCCGACACTTTAATTACATGACATTGTAATTAGATAAAAATCAAATTACACATACATCCGAATTACATGTACATCCTAAATACACGTACATTCATTTTATCAAACACTTTGTGTACGAACTACAAAATGACAAAACCATATGTACAGTCAAAATTGTGTTTGCAGACTTGGCTTCGTACGCACTCCGTCATGCTTGAGGTGGAGCTTGAGATAGCACCACGTCAGAACTAGCTCCTACATAATCCAATTGTCAATAAGCACAATGCTATCAACAAGAGGATTCCCTTGTCATTCCAAAGACTGATTATAGGATGACCTTAGCTCACGTAGTTAACCCTCAAACACTTGAAAGTCCTGCTTTCCATTGAAAGCTTAACAACTTGATATGTGAGTATACAACTCTTCACTTTGGCCATGGAAGAAACCATAGTTACCAGGTACGGTGTGATTCAAAGGTTTGGAAGGCCAACAAATTTCAGAGATTCAGTATGGTTCAGAAAAGTTTGGATAATATATATACACCCATACAAAATAATCATAAAAAATATATATAAATATATGCAAATAAAACATAGAAAAAATCAGATTCTTCGATAGTTTCTACAGTCAACTATTTTAAATTTATTTTTAAAAAATTGCAAATTAAAAAAATAAAATAAAAATAAAAAATAAAAAGCAGGACCAAACCGAACTGAACCTGTTCGGTTCATCAAGAAAAATCCACGCTGGACCAGACCTGGTAACTATGGAAGAAACTACAACATGCCCTTAGAAATCAGT
The DNA here is from genome assembly GCA_028583015.1 of Wollemia nobilis. NCBI lineage: Eukaryota > Viridiplantae > Streptophyta > Pinopsida > Araucariales > Araucariaceae > Wollemia > Wollemia nobilis. The sequence goes on from JAQPPZ010003184.1 coordinate 1,621,759, forward strand.
CCCAGAGATTGCAAAGTCAGCCCAGAATTGCTGCAAAGGAGAAGGAAAATGATTAAGATAGATGCGTGAAGAAAATGCTTCAGAAGGGATGCAATCAAATATAAGGAGCAGTCATGATAATTAGTGAAGGAAGAAACAAAAAAGAAGTTATATAAATTGACCATGAAACATATTATGATTGGCTAAGGAGTTAAGTCCTCTTAGTCAAATGAAAACATTTCTTGAGCCTTCCACTCACTAAATCATGATTCAAGCAAGCTTTCACATACACTTAGCAGCACTCTAACATCTAGTTCAATAAAGAAATATAACGATTGTGACACATGATAGGAAGAGTTTGAGTGTGTTAGAGTTTGGCACGCAGTCTATGTTTGAACCATGAGTGTACTAGAAGGGACTAATATTGAAATAAAAGTGGTATTGAGAAACACCTTGAATACATTGCATCCAAGGACACACACAAAAGTTGAACAATATCATGCACATAGTTTGCTCATATCCTACCAAAGAGAGCTCCAAAGAGTCAATATATATCTGAAGTGGAGATGCTCAACTAATGCCCATTGTGAGGACTGGCCTCACCAATATATACTCTCTAATAACTCGACCTCTTTTATATTAAAGTTGGCATTCCCTATGATAATGGTAACTTATCCAATAAGTTGTCCAAACATATCTCAATAAACCTCAATAGGCCTTTTCATAAATGGCCATAATAATATAATAATCCAATAGCATCCACAAAGTTGAGAAGACAAAGGTTATGCATATTCCAACATCCTCAAGCTTGACAAGGGGGAAGCAATATAGCTCATCTCCTTAGGCACTCAATCCACACAATCCTCTTGTTGGTCTTACCCATTATGCAGATCCACCAGGAGAACCACCTTTTGTGGTCCCCACCTGCTACACATATCGTCCATGAAAGTCAGTCCTATTTAATAATAGGCGCACACTACCTCCAAGAACTACATGCCAAACAAGGGTCAATATAAAGCATAGCATGCAGTTATTCTCATTCCCAACTACGCCACTACCAAGCACACTTCTTAAGGCATCCCACAAAATTCTCAATTGAGATAACTCCATGAATACCCTGGACAAAATCCATTGTCCTAATTGATAGGGTTTCTTCCATTGCCCTACAACTGCAACCACATGAACCATATACATGAATCCACACCTGGCCCTTCACAGTGGTTGTGAATTTTTCAAAGATATCCTCTTGCCCAAGCATACAGCTTCCCCCTTGCCAAAACCTTCAACATTGCATGAGACACATCCATAGTAGATGTTCAACACCTACAATATCAAAATCAAGAAGCATTTTGATTCTTGTCACCACTCCTGTTGCTTATCACCTCCTCTGATGTGTGTTAATCTCTTGACCTTTTCAACAACCCCACTAGTTGCACAAGCAAAGATCAAGAGTCCCATGCCTTTGCTCTAAGCTCTGTACAAAACCTTCCAATCACCACATGCCAAACCACTGCCTAATGCATCCAAATCCATATTTCAATCTCTCGTATAATGCCAAACAACTTTCTGACATGTCTAAATCTTTATCTCAAATCCTTCGCAACATGCGAAACTGCCACTTATTGCATCTCAAGCCTCTTTATATCATGTCATCCATCATATACTCAAATCGAAGCCTCTACTATAACCAAACAAGCATCCTCCAAAAAAAGAATCACCAAAACTAAATGAAGAGTCACATCACCATGACACTATTCTCCTATCACCAATCCATTCAAATAGAATATAGACCATGTGCACCATATGCAGCCACACATCCACCATATCAGCCATCATGAGACCTGTCTCATTTATAGGATACCTTGCCTGCTAGCCTACCCTGCAATCTACTTCTCCAAGCAACCCTCAAATATCTAATCCAATCAAAGTTTATAGGGCAATCTCAAGGTACAGGTAATTATCATAACCAAATCTCTACTCATGGAACTCAATCAAACTAATGATAAATATCAACGTCCACCATCATTTCTCTACTTGATGCTTCAAGAGTCAAATCATTCCAAATAATCAATAAAAGACCAAATATATCAAACAGATAATCTAATGGGGATTGCATAAATGCAATGCTTACCAAATCCCCCCCGCCCCCCTCACAAGCTAGACTTGTTAGCTTACATAGACCTCAAATGCAAAGTCATCCATCTTCAATAATGAACCCTGAATCAATCACCAACAAATGTTAAAAACTGAATGAGAGATAAATAAGTCACCCTTAAATCATTTATCAATCTTCCTCAAACCCATTAATTGAATATCAATCGTTCCACAGATCTGACACCACTACTAGGACTCAAATACTCATAGCCATAAAGGAGCTCCAAGTCTGATGAATAATGCATGACCATTCTCAAAAGAAACATCCTCGATTTCCAAAGAACCATGACTAGACCACCATCAAAAACTATACAACATCAATCTTTATCAATTGTCAGACATCAATCCATCAGGCCACCAACCATGATATTGTGCCATAGAGTAATAGAAGAGCCAAACAATACCATCAGACTCATCACCATATGCACTCCAACTATTGCCTATCCTTGTGTGAAAATATTTGATGATGCTAATGCTAACATATTCTTATTTGTACATATTCTCCATACCAATATCTCTAATTGCTACTAATCCAACCTTCTATAGAGGACATGTCTCCTCTGATTATGTTGAAGATGATAATAGACTATATAACACTCATGACAGAGGTCCTACAACCAGTGTCAAAGGGGGATATAAGCATCATAAAACACCCATCCTGATCCAATATCATAAATTCTCTGATAACCTTTCCAATAATTATCATACAGAGAAAAATTACCATAAACTAGCAAATTCTTCTTCGTTTTCTAACTTTTGTTTTAGCGATTTTTCTCAATATATAGCTTAAAGACTATAGAACGTTGTTCTTAATTTACTTGCAGAACTTATTCCAATTAAAATTGTATGATTTGATAAAAAAAGCAGCAGTAAACATTTCTGAATTATGTGAACTAATTATTGATGGTTATCATTTTTACCCCTATTTTTTTTTTTTTTTTTTGTGTGTGTGTTTGGGATGGAGGAATGCATTTTTTATCACATCAGAAAGTAATTTAGATTCCATAATGAAGTCATCTTTTAGCAAAGGAAAGTAGGGCTATAATATCTGCTTTGAAACCATCTATAAAGAGTCATCAGAAAGTAATTTAGATTGCATAATGAAGTCATCTTTTAGCAAATGAAAGTAGGGCTATAATATCTGCTTTGAAACCATCTATAAAGAGTCATAGCCTGTCCTTGAAAGCATCCATATTCCATACTCCAGAACAATATTGATTCTAGTTTTATGCAAGTCTTTCTTTATCGGTCAAACAATTTTATTTTATTTCAATGTGTATATAATGTATAAGCCACCTTTGTAGTCGATTGATTCTAACCCTTTAATGATATCATTCGATCTTTTAAGAAATTTCTCTTGACTAAGTCTTCTCTATTTCTGCATTCATAATTTATCTTTTTTCATGAATACATCTCTCATCTGTGCTGGAATAGATAACATGTAATTGGTTCAAGATTGATGGTACAAGAATGCCTTGGTGTTTTTGTTTGATGACTGATTGTATTGGACCTTTTCACAGAGACATATTGTGCACTGCACCCACTTATGATTACAAGGTTGCCTTTTGAATAGCTGTATTTTATGATTATCTTTCATTTCTCTCCTTTTTCATTGTTGAAAAGGAAGATGAATTCATAGAAAGCATTCCAAAAATGTTGTGTTGTTCTTTTTCAAGATTTTTAGCTTTAAATATGTGAAATTATGTTCAATTTGAAAACCATTTGGACAAGCAGATTAATTCCTTCAAAGAATGAGCTGCAAGTTTACTGCAGTGGTAAGGGCTTTGGCCTCTCTTTGAGAGGTCCAAGGTTCAAACCCCACTTAGTATGAGGGGACCAGGACTCCTAATAAAAACCTGTGTAAACTCATTGAAAAAATCTAATAGCTTATTAAAAAAAAATCATTCAAAGAATGACCTAGGTTTTGAAAATAATATAACTTTTGATAAAAGCAATTTTTGTATATCCACAATCTCTTGCTAAATAGCATTCTTTTTATTCTATTTTCTTCTGCATGGAATAATCATGAATCAGATGGGACAAATTACAAGCTTTACTGCAAAGCAAGGTCACATAACATCTGGTTCGACCGAGTCCTCAGCCAAATCAAGTGTCGCTTCTAAATATATAAGTATAGATATTGTTTAGAAGAGAACCCTAATTCTCCTTTTGGAAGATCAGCTAACATGCTTGTTATGCAGTATACAAAAAAACCGGTTTGTAGTGTAACTTGCTTATTAAAAAGTCAGTGCACTGCAGAATCTGCAGACTAAACATATCTACCAAGGAAAAATTATAAGAAGGTTTCAAATTAAACAGTCTTTAACTATGTTCCATGGGGATGCATCCCGGGATTTGAGGGTCCTCTCAAGGATATATCCCACCATCCCAGAAACGTGTCCCGTTGTCTTGTGCTGTCCCTTTCCCACAAACTTCATGGAACATAAGTCTATAGTAAACTGTTCACTTATTCTTCGATGGAGGTCCCAGTGTGTTTTTGATGGTATTATCAATTGTACTGTATCTTTCTCCTCTTTGTGGAAAGGTAATGTGGTCGTGGGTCCACAAGTTGAGTGTCCTTGATTTTGAGTCTGTTGGATGATTATATTATTATAGATATTTGTCAAATGGCCCATTGAGGTTTGTTAGAATGTGTAAGAGTAACTTGTTGGGTGAGTTATCACTATGGGAAAGAATACCGCCTTTTATAAGGAAAGGATTAAGAGTTATTAAGAGTTATGGTTCAAACTAAGATCATATGCCAAAATTTTATGTGGCATCTTAGCGTGTGGTTGAACCCCTAGGTTCCTTGAACTAGGATTGAGCAAGTGTGCTTCACAGCTGTTGCTGCAGATTAAGCATCATGAGTTGCTTATTTCAAACATTTCAACAAGAAGTACTTTTTTTTTTATCCCTTTTTTCCTTTTTCCAAAGAAGAGTTTTTGGTTTTGGAAAAGTGTTGGAAACTAGGGTTTCTAAAGAACACAGAGCATCCTCACAACGAGGCTTGAATCGCTTTTAAAAGATTGAGAGTAAGAACAACAACATCGACAATTAATTATTGGAGTGTACTAGAACTGGTTCCTAGAGGTTTCTTGAGGATTGGAAGAATTTTTTCACAGTTTATCCATGAAAGGTCACTTTTTCTAAAGGGCATAGTTTTCAATAGTCACCTCAGATTTAGACAATTCTTGCACCATCATCTTTAGTGTTTTTTTATACTATAAAAATGTTGATCATATCTTGGAAACTGAGCAGTACCAAAGGAGTAACAGGCATCCAAAAATGATCCTGTAGAGCTGATTTTTTTGGTCATTTTTCTGTCATGAATTTCAAAGAAAAACACTTTATGCATAAGTGTTGGATTTACAAGATTTTCTCAGTACTGGTTTGAGAATTCAAAACTGTAAAGACTGGTTGTAAACAAAAATCTGAGTAATATTAGGAAGATATGGTCATAGAAATTTGATCCTATGAATTTGGGGATTTGCAATTTGAAATTTAAAGAAATCAGCATATCATCCAATGAGGGCAAGCAATTCTTATGTTGTTTGAGGCATGTTCTCATGATCATTGCATACTTCGTTTGAGTATGTGTTGTTGATAGGGGATACTTATTGGGTACAAGTATTCTTTTTTTCCCCCCAAACCCTAGTGTTGGAGCTAAGGAAGAAGATGAAGGAATTAGAAGAGAACACAAAACAAGTACTAAATCAGTATGAAGAAATTGAATGTTCAAGAAAAAATAGTGATAAATCTCCATTTCACAAAATACTTGATAATCTCCAATTGCACTTCATGGGCAGTGGAAACAGAGAAACACTTTATCTTGGAATGCAAAGCTTATAATAATATTCAGGATAGTTATGTTGATACATTAGCAGTGGATTCTATGTCTGAATTGTTTGAAGAAACAAGAATAGAGAAGCTAGGAGAATTTATCAGCAAGATCAATAGCAAAAGATCAGTTCTTCAAAAAAAAAGATCGATAACTCAACTTTGATTTTTCACATAAATGTGTTTCCTGTTAAAAAAAAAAATAAGATAACATATTGTGTTTAATAACAAAGCTTTGTCATCCCATAGATTATCTTGGCCTCACACGCATTAAAAGCTTTTTATTCTATTCTAATTTATTCTATCCCACCTCTAGGAGATAGCTAAAGGCATCAAAACTGTTTGACACGGTGTCTTCTGAAGTATGGACCCCTTGGCTATGGCTTATGTGGTGTTTTTATCTGCATTTAACTGGCCAAATCAGATTTTCCATCCATCCAATCAATTGAGGAAACTATGCCCAATTTTATGATTCACAAACTTGATCTCATACCTTCAACTGATTGCTGAAGGGGTTGCTGGTGGAATGTTGACAATCCCAAGCGCCAATATTCGTGAGGTCCTATACATGGTTTATGGTTTTCCACATTTTAGAGCCCTGGGTCTTATGCATGGTTTATAGTTTTCCAAGTTCAAGAACCCACTGTGCATCTACTGGATCTTTCCACTGGTGAATGCTTGGAGTCAGTCCTCAAGCTTGTGCTGAATGCCACAGGCCACAGACTCTAAATCTTCCTTGGGTGACTAAAAATCCAGAAACACATCTTTTACAACGTATAGCATGGTAAAGTTCTTTGTAAGATGTTCAAAAATACAAGGTTACATGTTCGATTCAAAGGGATTAATATGTAATGGTCACAGAGGACACTCTTAGCACTGCAACAAGCTTCCCATAATTTTATGTCAAAAACTTGTGGTGTAACCAATAAAGGTACATTTGAGTATGCCACTGCTTCGACATCATATGTACTAAGGTGGCAGTGTAACAGAATATAGAGAGAGACACACATACAAAGATTATGGTGGAAGCTATCCCCTGGGTGGGACTGACACTGAAGGCTTGGGTACACCACATAAGAGGTCCAAGGTTCAAATCTAAAGGGGATCGAGTATATAACTCACAGGCAGATAACACAACAAGAGTGTCTCCTTCCACGCATAGTGGACCCACGGCAATTCAAGCTTGTCTGGTATGCACAAAGCTTGTAAACCTTAAAAGATTACTCATAGAAGTGTGAGAAGTGAATAAGGATAACCAAAAGTTCACGACCTGTACTTTCCCAAGGTACATACTTTAAAGTTATTTATTGTACAACATGCTCAATAGCCTGATAATAGCCTCATAGAGTCATAGCCTTGTACTCATCATCTTAAAATTAGTGGAAATCCTCATCAAAAATACCAAGATAAAATTATTAAAATGTATATAATTTATAAACAACCTGTAAATTAGGGCAAGTATAATGAATTCATTGAGGTGGTAAAATCTACTTTTTACTAATAGGGAATGGAATTTATAGAAGAAACCACTACTATTTCCAACAACAATGGTTATATAAAATTTCAATTCCGTTATTAGATCAGATATTGTGGAGGGCTTTTCTATTTTATCGAGTTGTTCAGGATAAGGTATTTGCTGAGATGAAGAAGGAGAATTGTTTTCATGAGAATGGAATTTACAGAAGAAACGATAACTATTTCCAACAACAATGGTTATATAAAATCTGGGCCAATGTTTTCTTTTTCCCTTGAATTTTCTTTCTGTCATCTGACAAATAAATAAATATACATATAAAAAATTGGTAACAAATGTGCTAGAAATAGGCAGTGAATTCTTTTCCCGGCCACTAAATTGAATGTCTTTTATTATTAAATCAAAAAGATAAACAAGCCAAGAACTTTTACATCATAAACCGGCTAATCTTAACATTAACTCCATGGATTTGCTTATACCATTAAATGTTATAAAAATAAGGATAAAATAAATAAATAAATATGGAGAATGTCAATCTTGAGTACCTGATATAAAGGTCTGTAATGTCGAGAGAGAGCTGGGCATGCCAATCAGGTTTCTCAATGTGCCAAACTGCACGGTCCTCTTTGCTTTGGGAAAATCCAAGGCTTCTAAGCCATGCCTCAATGCAAGGCAAGCTATGAGAATATAGTGGCTGCTTCTTTTCTGGAAGCTTCTGAATCCATTCATCCACGAGAGTACCCCCTCCACTCTCTGATGGGCCCACTTTGGCTTTCACCAAGGGCCATCTGGGTCTCCTTCCACAATGCCCAAATGAGGATCCCACCAAAAGGAAATTCCTGGAGCTCATACCCACTTTCAGAAAAGTTTTTGCAGGGCATATACATTGTGTGCATTGCCTTAACAATGCGCAGGAAGGTGGAAATGTAGGAGCACTGGTTAAAACCAGAGTGCGCATCCTTCACTCAAAGTAGAGCTCCCAGCTTCATTCTACCATTGAGCGTCCCATTTTTTGGAAATATGTACAGTAGATGGTTTAGTTTACCTGTTTTTTCCAAGTATATTAACATAACAAAAACAACATTATCCGTTAGTGTTCGCTAAGATGAAATATCTCCCAACGCAAGATTGCCGAGCCACGCATTAACCTCTCATGTCAGTTTATGGTGTCATTAAATTATTAAATGGATATAGTTTTGTCGGAATTCAGAAATGATTTATATTCCCATATTCTTGGAGGATTGGCAATTTGATTGAAACTGTTGCTCATATTAGTTAATGAAAGTAAAATGATTGTGTTGGAAGTACGAACAACATTTATCTTTAAATTTATTGTTTACCAGGCTTCTAAGCGACGAAAATAAATTTTATGCTCTTCTTTCTTTCTTTATTTATTTATTATTATTTTTTATTAGTAATTTTATAAGGTCTAGTTAGTTGTTGGAAGTAAATTAGGACTCGACCATTCATCCAAGGCTATCAACCGCTCTATACGAATTTTAGGATAAATAGGGCTTGGGCCAAGTGTTTGTTCAGTGGTGGTTGTCTGCTTGTTTAGTGGTTGTGCCAGTCCAATTTTTTTTTAGTAAGGTTAGGGTTCTTTTGATTTTATTTTTCTTATTCTGATTTAATTTTTAGGAGGGTCGGAGTTCCATTGACTTTGTCTTTCTTATTTTAATCCAAATTTTTTGGAAGATCGTAATTCCATTGACTTCATCTTTACCCAACAAGTTAAAGATAATAGAAGTTTTTGTACATAGCAACCAAAAAAATTTAAGATAAAGGATAGGTTTTTGAAAGGGGTCTAATTTCCTTAGACGCTTATTATATATATATATATATATATATTTTTTTTTATTTTTTATTTGGTTAGTGTGAGAAACCCTTACGACCAACGCATAAGGTTGGGTAGTCTTCTTCCAACCATGACCCCTGTAAAGTTGAGAGCTAGGGAATTTAGCACACATCCACCACACACCCACCATCTCACATACTCGTCCACGTCGCAGTTTGAACCTTGGACCTCCGGAAGAAGAGCCAAAGCTCGAACCGTTGTGTTGTCCCCAATAGGATTATTTTTTTATTATATAGGAGAGTTGGTTACAACCACTATTTTTAGTAATTGGTCAATGCAAGGTTCAAACCACATGGACTGCTTCCAATAAACCTATTCATATGGGGACCACCGATTGCTCGAGGTTCATACTGTCATCGTCGATTTGGTACGCACTCATAGGATTCAAAGTAAACTACTACCTTTGCAAAGGGTTGGCTTCCTCCCCAAGGTTTGAACCTAGGTCTCTTCTTGGTAAGTGCCCAACCACACCTACACTTACCAATCCACCTAGCCCTTGAGGGTTATTTTAATATTTTATAGTACATAAGAGAATTGGTGACATCATTGGATGTTTTTACTACAAACCTTAGTCTACTAGACAAAGTCAATGGAATCCCAATCCTCAAAGATATAGAACTAGATTAACCAATCGATGATAAACAATGTTTTATCCCCATCTAGCTATGCCATGGTTTGAACCTTAAGACTTTTTGTAAGAGAAACCAAAATCCTAATTGATTGTCCTTATCAAATCTTATTTAATATATTAAATTGTAAGGTTTGATATATTTTTACTTGTTTTGATACCATTAGAAGAGATCAAGGAGCTCTTCAAAACCACAAGGTTGGTGCACTCTAGAAAATTCTTCCAGCAATATTTTTTTTTTGGTTTTATAGGAGAGTTGTTCACAACCCCACTATTTTTAGTAACTGACAAGTGTAGGGTTCAAACCACAAGGGCTGCTTTCAAACCTATTATGTCTCGTTATTGTTGACCCGATGTGAAGGGAACCACCGCTCAAGATGTGTACCGTTATTGTTAGTTTGGTGTGCACTCAAAGGATTCAGATCATACTATTACCATTGCAAACAAGCTACCCTTGAGGTTTGGACCTGGGTGTCTTCTTGGTAAGTGCTTGGTTAGACAAGCACATACCACCTCGGGACTTTCTTCCAACAATCATTAATAAGGATTATATTGATCAAACAAGCTGCCCCTGAGGTTTGAACCTGGATGTCTTCTTGGCAAGTGCCTGGTTAGACAAGCACATACCACCTCGGGAACTTTCTTCCAACAATCATTAGTAAGGATTATATTGATCAAGGAGCTCTTCAAAACCACAAGGTTGGTGCACTCAAGAAATTTCTTCCAACAATCATTAGTGAGGATTATATTTTATTGACTTTTTTTTGGTTTTGTCTTCACTAAGTTTGATTTTATGAAATAAAATATTTTAAAATATATTTTATTTATTGTTATTAATGTTTTAAAACTATTTTTATAATATTTTAATTAACAATTTCGTTATTTATAGTCTGTCAGGGCTAGGTGGATTGGTAAGACTTTGGACACTTACCAGGAGGAGACCTAGGTTCAAACCTCGCGGGCATGCCCACTTTGTGCTAAAGGTAGTAGTTTGTTTTGAATCCTCTGAGTGCGCGCCAGACTAATGATGACGGTACGAATCCCGAAGCAACGGTGGTCCCCATCTCACGCCGATTAACCTTAACGAGACAAATAGGTTTGGTGGTTGCAGTCCCTGTGGTTTGAACCTTGCACTGGCTAGTTACTAAAAATAGTGGTTGTTACCAACTCTCCTATGTAATAAAAAAAAAAGACAATTTCGTTATTTATGAATAATTTTTTTTTACTTGAAAGATTAAAAAAAATTCTCCATTTCTTTTATAAAAAATGTTAAGGTTTTAAAATATATTTGAAATCCGCCCATGTAGAGGAGTTGGAGAGCAAGTGGGTAGTTAAAACTCTTCAGTTATCGAGAGGCCCAAGTTCAAATCTCTCCCCTCACATGTTGCGAATATGTTGTATATATAAGGTTCCTCATACAAAAATATATATATATTTGAATAACAATTTTATTAAAAAAATCATTAATTATTACAATTTTGTTATTATTGTTGTATCATTTTATTTTATGTAGTAATTATCATTAGTTTTTATTATATTTTAATACATAAAATATATTAGATCAAATATTAAGTTTACCATTAGAATTATATTTTATTTTAATGTTTGTGTTTGTATTTATGTATAATTGCTTAATATTATTTTGTTAAGGTTTTTGTTGATTTTTAATGAAAATGTATTATGTTACAATCTTGGTTACATACTTGGATCTTTATTATGAAGGAAGAAAAAAATATTTGGTTCACATGCATATACCCTTCTACAAAATATATAGACACACATGAAGATTGTTTGATCTAAAACAAAAGTAGTCATAAAAGATGTAGATAGGAAGCCAACTTTTGTAAATGCAAAGTAAAAATAAAAAAAATTGTGACACAAACAATTTTAAGCAAAAATGGTTTATAATAAACAAGGATCAAAATAGGAGATGCATGTCCAATAACAAGAAAGACACAAATGATATTAGACAAAAGATGACCATAATGAAGAAGGAAACTATAGTCCCACATCAACACCTTTTATCTAGTCATTGAACTTATATGTACAAGAGTATTGTCTTAAGATAGACTTGATCAAATGGAATTTCTAGCAAAGTAGCCAAAGCTACAAGCCCCCTCCTAGCAGGTATTAGTGACCCTAGATCTATGTCAACAAAAAATACTAATTAGGCTTAGGACCATGGCTAGTAGTTATTCTCTATCTGTATCCCACTATAGTAGACCATTCTTAGCCAAGTCAAAGATATTGCCCATATGTAAAATAATTACATAGAGGAATCTACAACATGGTGTTGCTCATCTCTGGATGCCTATTCCCAGAATACCTATCTTAGAGGGAGTTTCCAACAATCCACGACAGTACCAAAGGAGGAGGTGTCCACCCAGGCAACTATCATTTTTCTAAGGATAAAGACATCGACACAGAGCCATCCATTCCACTCCCGAACATCTATAATCTAAATGTTGCTCCTGTAGAGCAAGTTTTATTTACTTGGGAAGAAGATGAGGCATATGCTAGGGCCAACCAAATTAGTTCTCTAGTGCTTCATAAGCTCAAAGTCCAACTAAACTATGTGGCGCTAACCGAAATGAAGGTAACTAGAGAACATGAGAAGAGCAGTTGTGCACCTAGCGCATTTGGAGCTGACCAACCAAACTGGGAGGAGGTATCCCCACCATAATCACACCCAGTCGAAGAACATTGAAATTCTAATGATCATTAAACAAGACGTCCAAGTAATTCAATAGCAACTTGTCTTTCAGTTAGGTGTATTGAAAATTCCTCAATCAGCTAAAGACTGGCCCGAATCACAACTTTGACCAAGTGCTTCCCTAAAGATCGATCTTTAGGAATCACTTAGAACGATGAAACATGTAGAGAGGTTCCTGATGAGTAGACTAATATTGAACTTAGTGGTTATTATCAAGCGAAAGAAGAGCCTAAAGGAAACTCTAGCAGATCAAGAGGAACCAAAGCAAGGAAAAGAACTAGAAATTATACATACTCCTAGTCCAATAATAATATCAACTAGACGAGATCCCTTCTACCTAACTTTAATCTACAAATGCAAGTTAATACACAACTACATAATTGACTCTAGGGCCAGTAATATATTAATGCCAAAGGTGATGGCAGATGCAATTGGGTTAGATTTTCAATCAATTAAGAGTAAGGTGTTGTAGTTGGATGGGATCTTGGTGCTAATTTATGGGGTGGCAAAGGACCTTACACTCATGATATATGCCCACCCAAGCCTTACTATCCTACAAGATATTGTGATGATCAACCTTCTAGCCTTGTTCAACATCTATCTTTTGAGATACTATATTGTTAAGTTGGGGGCTACCTACACACGAGCTGAACACTCATGGTCTTGAAAACCAAGTATGGGATCAAGATCGAGATCCCAACAAAGCCCCTCTACTGACATCACATTGAGTCATCAATGGTTGAACCATACACCAGATAGAGTTATGAGATAGAGGATGAGTGACCTAAATCAAATAAGTCTTTGGTTGAGTCACTTTCCTTCAACTGAAGGAATCAAGAAGATATGCAAACTTGAGACCTAGGTCTTGATAAAATATTTGATCTCATAGTCATGGGTTAGAATTTAACCAAAATGTTGGAACACTGACCCCATTTGGGTCTTTTAAAAAAATTGATTTTTCATTTTTTAATGTGTTTATCTAAGTTTTGCAAGATATGACTAGGTTAGAGTTGTAAGAGGTGAGCATGAGCGATGGCATGCTTAGAGGATGGTTCACATAAAACAATATCATTAGCACAAATTAAGCATATCCAAAGAGCATCCCCCTTAAGATCATCATTAGTAATCTAAAACCATTCTATCAATGAAGAGACAACCGTGATGATCAAGCAAGTGGTAAAATGGTAGATGATGACATCTTCACTGCCCAAGCACGTAGGAGGATTCCTTCCATATTGCCTTACCAGAGGGGGGGATCAATGAAAGAATGATAAGCAAAAGAGGATGGATATGATAGCCCTAGGATGAAAAATCTATAAAAGGAATGTCTCACCCTCAGTATTCCACAAATTCCCAAGCAAAGTTATCCTCAAATAGCAACATCCTCATTTCATCCTCTTAAGTTGCATAGCATCCCTTACATTTTCCCTCAAAGAGATTACACCCAATAGATAAGGCCTTTATTTTTGGGTTCCCTGTCTCCTGTAGGTAAAAGACTCCCTTTGAGCCACCAAAGTTGTTGTGAAAATTCACTACACTAGATAAATCCTATTGACAAAGGTAATTTTGAGTAAGACGACACCCAACACTGATTTTTGAAGGGGAAAAATATGAGAAGACTTGGGGCTCCCACAATTCACCAAGTGGCTAGCACCAAGAGACCGTTAAAAATATCATCAAGAAAAAGTTTGTGCCATAAGTTGAAAGTAAACCTTAATATCCATATGCCACTAGACCATGTTGACCAACTAGACTAGACGAATAATGGTCCATAGCCTTTCTGATGGCAACTAAGCTAGCCCCCACCATTGGTAGGAGTCCTATAGCCTTTTTTATGACAACTAAAAGGGATCCACCTTTGGTAGGGTTTTGACCCAAATAGTGGTTGTAGGTAAATACTTCACCCATGGGGATGGACCTATAGGTCAAACTATCCTTTGCGACTAATTGGATTTGTAGTTATTATCCACATGGTTATTTTTCCTTGATGTGCTTACAAGACAACACCAGTAAAAAAATTTGGGGGTATATATCCAACAAATGCGAAAAAAAAAGGGGTAACCAGAGGTGTTTGGTCATAAAACTGGCAGGGTAGGTCCTTCGACATTCATCTTTCCAATCAAGAGGAGGTCAACACTAATAGTCTACTAAAGCAAAATATTATTGGAACACTTCAAGATGTAGGGTCGATGCAAATGGACTAGGCTTGTTGGTCCGTATAAAGACCACCTTGGAAATTTGATGGCAAGAAAGTAAAGGAGGTAAATCAATTAAGACCAAAAGAGGAGAATGACTTTGGCATGCCCACTAAATAAAAATGTTTGATAACCTTGGTTGAAAGGCCATCACCAAAACACTAAAAGGGAGCAAAATATAGCAAAATATGTCAATCATATTGGGAAATGCATGAAAGAATAGAAACCAAAGCTCTTGCAAGAATGCAAGAAATATTGCAAAAAAAAGGGCCAACCAAGATACAAAGAAGGTAGACCATCGTATGTCACCGAAATATCAAATGGAGCCTAGGGTGACTGAGTGTAGGAAAAGAGCAATAACCTGGTTCCAATCTTGTAACCTTCAACACTTGGGTACGATGATGAACGATGCATTTAAGAAGCAACATAAAAACAATTCTAGAAGAAATCCTAAGTCTTAGTACATTAATGAGGAAGAATCTAAGGGTCTAATCATAAGGGACTTATAGTATGGGTGATCGATAGAGTAGAAGAAGAAATCTTCATCCAACCAAACCAATCCACCTACAACATTTATGGCTCTAGATCCATAGGTCTTAGGATCATATAAAGTAAATTTCAAGGAGCCTGAGAAAATTTTGAATTGAACTTTTGAATTTCCTACATAATTTTTTGGGGAAAATTTTCCCATCTTCATCTATAAATATCCATCTCTCCTCCATTGTAAGGGATCAAAAAACTGTTATATTCATACCTAATATTTGGCCTTATATGTAGTACTTTCCTTCATTCTCTCTTTTTTCAAGCAATCTAGCTTGAGCCTTGAGTCATTTTATTGATGAGTTTTGAGTCTCTTCATCAATCATGAATGTAATTATATAAGAAGTTGTGACTACTTTTTTTATGTCCTAGTTCTTGTTCATGCTTACTAGTGATTTTTATGCTTAGTGGAATCGTGCTCCTCATGCATAGTTAATTAATGATGCATGTGTTTATTAATCACATTGTTGTATAGAAGAAGTTTAGGATCTTGATGCATTGCCTCCTTTAGAATGAAATTTGTCTTTGTGTTATCTACTTTCCATTTGTTGTTTTCTCTCTATCCCTTTTTCTTTGATGGAATTCGGTATACTAGGCTAGTCTAGGTAAAAGTAAGAGTCAAAGATTATGTTAGAACAAGGATTCAACCTTACAAAAGTCTTGGAGATTGTCCTCGAAGCTATGTCTCATGCTCCTCAAACTTTTGGACTATATGCTCTCTACGAGGTGCAGGCATCAAGCGCATCTGGTAGATGCAATGGATGGCCATGGTGCTCTAAGTGTTAGACAACAAATAAAATAAGCAAAAAAGAAAAGAAAGAGCTAGTGTAGTCTTAATCATGTAGAGGGACAATTAAATATTTAAGATTTAATATTAAGTTGAAATCACATATAGCTACATCTAGGGCTTGTTTGATGCATTCTTGTTGCACTCTTGTTAAAGAGAAAATCATCATTTACTTCATCATAAAAAAGTAAAAGCATTTTAGATTTAGGTCTTATTGCATTTATATGTTGCATTAGGGCTATAATAGGGTTAAGCTTAATCAAAGAAGTATCTTAGGAGAAACATAGATGTTATTCAATCAATCAATCAAAATCTAATCTCTAAGCTCACAAATTGCTCCTATCCTTGAGTTGATGGAGGGGGAAGAGATGCGATAGATCCCCTAAGAGGCCCTTTGTGAACTCCTTCCTCCCTATATTATATTTTAGTGAACCCAATGTGAACACCACCAACGGTCCCAATAACTTCTTTGATCAAGCTAAACCTTAATCAAAATTTGATCAAGACCATCTACTCTTGTTTATGTAGATTAGATCACATTAATTCTATATAATAAGAACATAACCAATTGCTAGTCCTACTGAGGGTCTCCATGATCCTTTGAGTAGCTATCATACGAGCTACTAGGATATATTGGATATATAGCAAGCTTGAGTTGCTAGCCACCCACATAGGGCATCACATGTACTTATGACTAGTAAAATGGGTTAGTGGAAGTCATAAAGAGACATACTATTACTCTTCACGTACTATATTGGTCATGTATCTGAATAGTCACTTCCATGTATCATTGGTAACCCATATATTGATATTCTTTCACAACCCAACAAATATAGAGAGGAGTTAGCTATATAGGGACATTTGGTATATAAGGAGGCCCTTGAGCTATATAAGATATAATGAGGGAAAGGGATATAAGGTTGCTAAAACATCTTCTCTTTATTCTTTAATAATCTCTATAAATTTTAATACTTAATTAATCCTACCTTTCCTTCCAAACCCATGGTATAGAGGTGCTACCAAACTCATAGTGATGCTCATTAGTTGGTCATAAAGCCTAACCCCTCAATGAAAGGTCATCATTACCAACTTACCTTTGAGGACCCAACCTTTGAGCAAGAAGATGAGGTTTCTATAGCTTCAAGTTTCTAAGACCTATTCATAATGAGGAAGAAGAGTGGTTTCCTAAGCCACAAATCACATGGCTTAATTCTTGTAGAAGCATAGGGAGGTTGTGAAATCCTTTTTTAGGGAAGGTCATGGCACCATAGGCATCTCTGTAGGATAGGATTCACTCATGGATTATCCCCAACAACCTAGATCAAACCCTTTACCTCTAAATCAATTGGATCCAACCTTTGGGTCACTTAATACAAACCTTAATGCATCAACTTCTAATTTTATTGATTTGAATCATCCTATCATCATTACTTTTTTAGAGATCAAGATTCAAATCCTACCACCATCCATGGAACATCACTCATCTTTACCTACTCTTGAATACTTATTTTAAGGTAATGTAAATCATCCTATATCTCAATAAGCAGACACAAGCTATGCTTCTAATGAGGTTATATCATTAAGTGTCTCAATATCTAATCCTCATGTCAACAACCTTTATTCTAATCTCATATGTGTGAGCATGGTTCTCATGCAAAACTCTAGTCTTGCATTCTCTCATCATTCATCCTCTAATCCTTTTATCTCAAATACCTAGGGAACAAATCATATGATGCCAATTTCAACACCATACATCCAAGTGCGTCAACCTCCATATGTCAATTATCAAATTTCTCTTGTCTCTCAGCACATACCTTTTGTGTCATCAAATCCTATTTTTTTAAAACTTCAAACTTTAACTTCTCAACTAGAGTAATTAAAACAACAAATGGTTGTAATCCAAGGAATAATAGTCACAAGTACACTTATAATAACTTGTGCAATCAACCCTTAGATCCTTTTATAGCTAGTTACCATTTCCCTCATAATTTTGAAATTCCTAAAAAGATCCCGTAAACCACCTTAGGTTGTTTGGAACCACTTATAGCGATATTTATTATGATAAAACATTGATACTCAAGATGTTCCCTAAGAGCCTTAGTGGCATTACCTTGAAATGGTATTGCCAAATACCAAGTCATTCCCTTAAGATCTTTAGAGACCTTATTTATATGTTTATTAAGAAATTTTCTATCTGCATTGAGGTAAATATCACAATTAGTGACCTTTACCAACTTAAGTAGTTTAAAGATGAGAGTTTTGCTAACTTCATAGTAATATGGTGGGCCTTAGTGGAGATACTTTAGTATGTCCCACCACCTAGAGACCTTTTAGACATGTTTATAGGTAACCTTAATAAGCAATTGGCCTTCTATTTAGAGATGGCCAATGTATCTTCTTTCAAGGATGCAATTAACATGGCCAAGAGAGTAAAAACCTTCCTTATCAAAAGAGGGCAATTGAAAACCAAATCCCATAAGGAGGAATATAAGTCTTCTTCTAACTTGAAGGGGAATTACAAGAACAAACTTGTTATAGGCAATGGATTTATAGACTCACACTAGATCAACAATGTTAGTATTATGATCAATCTTTAAAGGCTTGTCTTAGGGAAGCCACAACAACAAAAACCTAAGAGGAAGTAATCTTGACTAGATGAAACTCTTTTAGCCATCCTATATCAGCTCTTAAAAGCCAAAATGGTGGATCTTCCACCTACTAAGCCTCTCCTTGGTTTCATCCTAATGAGCAATGTATCTTCCACTGCATTAACAGTCATGCAACCGATAAATGCATGAAACTTAGAAACCTGATTCAAGATCTAATTGACAAAGGTCAAGTTGTTCTCATTAATTTTGATTCTCAATTTCCTTCTAATCAAGATGAATTTTTTCAAAATCCATTGCCCAATCATAATCAAAATTATAACATAGAAAACAATGTTTACTACAAGTATAATCCACCTCTAAACAAAAGGATGGTTGGGATGCTTCACTCTTCTAATCATATCTCTCCCATTTGTATTGTAACTAGGTAACAACACAAAAATCCATTTGATAAACCTTCTAGACCTCATTTGGTTCTTCATGCAAAAATAACTTCTTCCCCAATGGATCTCCACTAATCATTAAATCAAGAGCTAATACTAAGATAACTTTCAATTTGCTTCATAAACTTGAGAGTACCCTAGCTAATATCTCCCTTATTGATCTTCTCAAGACCTCTTCGACCCATAGGGACATCTTACTCAAAATTTTGAGTGAACAAGTTGCTCATCAAGATCCCAACCTGGATGATCTTACTTCTATAGGAGGATCCATTATGGTTAACCATGCAACTATATCATTCCACAAGGATGATATTCGTCACTCCTTTATGGTTGGATATCTTATATTATACATCATAGGCTACATAAATGACATATTCATCAAGTTAATCCTAGTCAATAAAGGTTTTTATCTTAATATTTGTACCCTTAGATTCATCAATCATTTTGGGCTAACCAAACAATATTTGGAGATATTTAATCTTGTTATTAGGGATTTCAATAATAGGGAGCATAAGTGTAGTTACACTATAGTTTTACCACTTGGAGTTAGACCCCAAATTCTTTACACTCTTTTCTATGTCATGCCTAATGACTTAACCTATACTATTATTCTTAGGAGACCATGGATCAATGAGATGTAGGCTATCCATTCGACTCTCAATTACTGCCTTAAGTATTAATACAAGAAAAATATTTATCATATTCTAGCTGACCCTAAACCCTTTGCCTATTATCATGTGATGAAGGTCGAGAACCCTAGCACTCATATTTTCCCTTCTATCAATTCATCTTTTAAATAATTTTCTTCTTCTCAGCTTCCAAACACTGATTCATTAAGGTCTCTAACCCTATAGAATCCACCTAATCCAAGGGTCAAAACTCTAATCCAACCAACATTAACATGAATAATCAAGATAATAATCAACTTCTCTTGGAAATAACCAAGATTTTTTCACGTCCTCAAACCTTAGGCTTATCTTCTAGTAGAAGGGTAAAATGATGCAAATAGGAAGTTGCTCCTTCACTTGTGTTGGTACTATTAACAATGAGAAAATCCATGACAATAACCCTTTCTTGGTTGAACAACAACATACTTCATGTTTTTTATCAAACTCATATTCCATTCCTAACCATATGCTTTTTAACATGGGATATTAAGGTAAAGTATTGGGTATGTATGAGAAGGGCATCAAAGAATCCCTACAAACCAAAGTCTATTTAGGATTTTATGGGATAGGTTATATCCCTAGTTATAATAAACCTTTTCCCTTCTCTTCTTATTTTGATAGTAAAGATAAAGTTGTCCTTTCTGATAAGGCATCCCATGATGATACCATTTCTTCAGATAGATTAGATTGTAACAAGGAGGATGACAATGGGTCATCACTCCTCATAGATCCTAGCTCCTCTTAGTTTACACAATTTTCCAATTTAAATCTCTTAACCCTAGCCTATTCTTGAGTTAATTGTTGATGAAGATAGTTGTGAGGTAAAGGAGATCCTAAACAATCCTTCCTAAGATGGTCCCTCATACTATCTAACCAAAATAGCTTCTATTTTGGTGGATCATTCCCCAAATTATGAATGTTGTTATTTCACAACCAATCAACCATACTTAACCAACCCTAAATATTTTAGATCTTGAGATCTAAGGAGTGCTACTAGCTCCCCCTCAATTAGAATACGAATATTATATTCTAATTAAAAAAAATATAGACATCAATATTGGAATTTCTAAGTACCTCAAGATACTTAAGTTGTTATCTTTTAATGCTATATATTAAAGGAAATTCAACCACAAGGACTAAAATGAGAATTCAATATTAACTATATGATAATGACAAAATAATAAGCAGGAAAAACTCATAAGAAACTTATGTAATAACTCATAAAATTTCCATTAATGAAATCTCACGAAGATAGGATCTTCATACAAAATGTGGAGATCTCAAATGCTCCATAAGTTCTACATTGTATCTAACTTGTACTCTACTCTATTCTATCTTATGCTTCTTTCTCTCTTTCACTCCATCTCAAAGGTCTATATATAATGAGATGTGACTCTTGGTATTCCACCTTCCTATGACTCTTCATATTCCTATTCTATGGACTCATGTGCACATGGACAACATACACATTTACATCATCAAGTACTTTGCACATTCTAACAACACTTGTGCATTTATTACATTGCATAAAGTAAACACTCAAGCCCTAATCTAAGACACTCTCCTAATCTAGATATGTACCCATGATGATACATTAGCATGTATCAATAATGTAATATATTCCAACATAAGCTAGGTAAGGTCTTGACCCTAATAGATCATGAGAAATACACCAAGCTCTTGATAGATTTCAAAGATGTATTTGCTTGGTCCTACACCAATATGCCTAGCCTTGACCCTTCCCTAGTTGTAAACCACCTGGCCATCACTATTAGTGCAAAACCTATAAAGCAAAAATCATAAAAAATGTATATAAAAGTCTCTTTTCTAGTCAAAGAGGAGCTTTAAAAACTCCTTGATTTAGATTTATCAAATCCATCGACTATTTTGACTATATCTCTAACGTTATCTTTGTTGTTTAGAAAATGGGTAGTGTTAGAGTGTGCACTATATCCCAAGGACAACTTCCCTCTACCCAACATTGACATAATTGTTAATTTCACTACAAGATATAGAATGATGTCTTTGATGGAAAGATTCTTAGGCTATATTCAGATTATAATTGCTCTTGAGGACCAAGCCAATATAACTATCACCACCCCATAGGGAATATTCTATTTTCAAGTTAGGCCTTTTAAATTAAAGAACACAGGAGTTACCTACCATAGAGCCATGATATACATCTTTCATGACATGATGCATGACATCATAGAAGACTGTATCGATGATATTCTCGGTTGGTCTTTAAAAAAAGATCATGTTCAAGATATAAGGTGCATATTCAAGTGGCTATGGGAGTACAAAGTATGTCTTAATTATTAGAAATGCATATTTGGTGTTATATCAGAAAAACTATTGGAATTCATCATTTCTTGGCATAGCATCAAAGTTGATATTGAAAAATATTGGCTACAGTCAATATACCACCCCTCTTAGGAGTCTCTATGAAAAAACCCAAGTCTTTTAGATATTTATCTCCTAGCTATCCGACAAGTGTCAACCCTTCAATAGGATTTTAAGAAAGGACATGGTCTTCAAATGAGACATTAATTATAAAGCGACCTTTGATGCTCTCAAATCCCACCTCTTGTCTCATCTTGTCCTTATTCCTCCTAATCCTTGTAGACCCTTTTTCTATAAATACCAACAATAGACCATGCCTTAGGTGATTTTTTGGCATATTATGATGACCAACACAGAGAGCGAGTTATTTCCTACATAAGCAAGACTTTAATGAATTACGAAGTATGCTATACCCCTTTAGAGAAGCTTTGCCCAGACGTAGTGTTTTCTTCCTAAAATTTTAGACACTAGATGATCAACCATAAAATATTTGTCATTGCAAGGGTTAAACCCTTGTGATAACTCATATCTAAGCCTCATCTCTTAGGATGAAACTCTAAGTGGGTTATCACACTTAGCAAATTAAATTTGAAGCTTGTTAACCAAAAGTTTGTGAAAGGTCAGGTCATTGTTGACCAACTAGCAACTTTGCCCTTAGAATCTAGTCACCCTTTAGTAGGAGATTTTCTAGATGAGTTAGTATTTATCCTAGAAGTAGATAAATTTGACTCTTGGACCTTGTACTTTGATAGTGCTTGATGTGTCAAAGAAGTAAGAGTAGGGGTTATTTTGATCACTCTTCAGAAATAACTTATCCCTTCATCCTTTAAGCTTAAGTTTTCCTATACCAACAATTTCACCAAGTATGAAGCCCTTATCCTAGGGTTGTGTGTAACATTAGCCCTTTAGGTTAGAACCCTCTCTATCTTTGGAGATTATTGGCTTTTAGTCAACCAAATTGATGGTGTTTATCAAATTAAAGACAAAAACTTAAGCCATACAAAGATATTATCACTAAGCTAATGGCTACTTTCACCAAGATCACCTTTGAAGTTATTCTTAGGTCTAGTAAAAACCTGTTGATAAGCAACACACCCCCACTGAAAAATGAGATTCCATCCTTAGAAAATTATGAACTTCCATTTTTGCAGCAGGGACCCTCTTGATCTTTTCAGGTTTTAAATCCAAATTTGCTTGCCTCCTTTTTAAAGTTGTGCTTTTTCTTGCATTCTAGTTGTGTTATCCAAGAATTCACTTTTTACATGCTAGAAATCATTCATGCACAAGCAAAATCTTGCACCGTACCGAGAAAATCCAGAAAACGGTTGCATAATTCACTGAAAAATCAAACTTTCCATTTTTGGTAGTGTCGCGATATCGCGACACTTCCATTTTCGGAAATGTCGCGATATCGCGACAGGTAAGTCAAAATGCAGCTAAGTGCCAGAAAGGTCGCGATTTCGCGACATGTCGCGAAATCGCGACAGTTTTTGGGCGAGAGAAGCAAGCTGTACGGAGGTCGCGATTTTGCGACATGTCGCGAAATCGCGACATGTCGTATTTTCGCGGCAGGAGAGAGAAAGTGGGCTGCAGGATGAAAAATCGGCTAAGTCAGAAACATGTTCCAAAATCGCGGTCCAACGCGGTCACCGCATGCAGGTAAGGGAACTGTCGCGATATCGCGACGTGTTCTAGAATCGCGGCTGAAAATCAAGAAGCGTACGGAGGCCAGGAAGGGTCGCGATTTCGCGACATGTCGCGAAATCGCGACATGTCGCGTTTTCGCGGCCGACGAGGGAGGAAGTTGCCGATGCTGTAGCGGGGTCGCGATTTCGCGACATGTCGCGAAATCGCGACATGTCGCAGAATCGCGGAAGGAGAGAGAAAGTCATAGTTGACATGAAAGTGCATTTCGGCGGGAAACGAGAAGGCTTCTGGGGTAGCGACACGTGTCAAAGCGTGAATGGGACAAACGAAGCCGACATGCAAGCTTATTTTGCGGATTTAATCTGTTTTTAATGTTTTAAGCTTCGATTTAATTAAAATGCTAATCTAATGCATCTTTTTGTCTTTCATGCGGGATTCCACCTGGCACTTACGGGACAACCGGGAAAGACCATAAAGGCGAAGATAAAGTGCGGATTTAGTCAAGGACCGCCATGCTAGGAGAGAAGGCTGCCGGTAAGTGCATTCAACTGGAGATTTATTGCGAGACTTGATAGCATGGAGACCATTTCAACTCGGAGATGGATTTGCGGAGATCGAATTGATGGAGAAGTGGTGACTCATCCGGCTCACCGGCGAGAATTAATGGAAGCATTTATTTGCGGCTGCGGATGAATGCAAGTTGCATTTGATTTTATCTTCTCCATTTATGGCGGCTAATTGCATCGATTTGCCGAAGGGTTAAGTTCTATCCGGACTTTGATTTTTAAATGGATTTTTATTGTAAAACCCGGGTCCTAGGGTTTAAGTGCGATAAGATTTAGGGTTTGAGCAAGATATTTTGGAAAAGATCAGGGTCTGTCCTGAGTCTATAAATACAAATTCTAAATGTAATCGCGGGAGGCGGAGACTTAGAAATAAAGGCTTATAAGCAATTTCTTGCAAATTTTGTGAAATCCTTTGTTTCCGGACTTGGAGTTGATGTGCTTTAGCTTTTACGTGATAGCATGGCCGGGAGCCTAATCTTTTGCGAGTGTGATAAGTGTATTTTCTTTTGTTATCCGTTCCATTTAAAGTTTGTTAGATATATCTTTGTAAATCTGCCATTGTCAAGATTAAATATCTTTGTTAGGCTTCGGTTGTTCTATTATGCGCTAGGGGAAATTACAGATTTGAGGTGTAAGTTTGTTCTAATTGCTCTGTCTTCACTTTGTGCGAGCTAGGCTGCCGGTGAAAGATACCAATTTTAACCAGTTGCCCTTGGATTTATGATTTTCTGCTAGATCTGTTTCACTCTGCCTTGTGCTCTTAGTTGAAAGTGATCTTAGACTGACTGGACACTTTCTTCTAGGATTTGTTCTGTTGTGAAGCTGATAGCATAGATAAGATTGACGAGTTTGGGTTTACAATTGATGTTTGATAAACTTCTCTTTTACGCCTTACCCTACCCTCTCTTTGCTTTCCGTGAATGATCCATTTTTATTTTCTTTGTTTGCCTTTTATTTAAATCTGCTGACCCATGAGAGCTAGATCAAAGAATTCAAGTCAAATCCGATTGTCAACAACTTTTGCAACTACTTGAACAAGTTCGGGAACCCCCTGTAAGGTAACGGAGCAGTCCATATCGAAATCTATTCCGAAGTGGAAAAGAGTGAATTGCCATTCGACCCAACTACGTAACTCGCACCTTGGATAACCGACTAGATCCTAAAGATGAGTGGGATCAGTCCACGTGGGTGTCTCCGGAGCTTTCCTTGCCTTCATCCTTTTTTCCGGGGTGTGCATGAAAGCCGGACCAACACCTAATTGGCGCTAGAAGGAGGGCCACAGAACATCTGTTCTTAGTGCACTTGAGTTGAGAAATCCGACTGTATGTGGAACTGTAAAACTGTATTTTATCCAAAGTCTGGTAGCCAATTTTCCCCTCCTCCTCAGCCAACATCTAATTGGCGCTAGAAGGAGGGCATGAACTCGGTTCAAGTGTTGTAAGGGCATAACGACAACATTTGAAGGACCCACAGTGAACTCCGGACAGTTTTATAAATTGTCAGTACAGTTTTATAAATTGTCAGTACAGTTTTATAAATTGTCAGTGCGGTTTTAAATTGTCAGTGCAGTTTTTAAATTGTCAGTGCGGTTTTGAAAGTTGTCAGTGCAGTTTTTGAAATTGCCAGAGAAGGCCTTAAGTTCAGTGGTTTGTTAAGAACAGTTCTATCATCACTTGCGGTTATCCAATTACAAATCAGAACATCACTTTGTCAGCCAAGTATTAATGGCAAATTGGTTGGGCTCCACAGCTTTGAACATTCCGGGTATAGCCCATGACTTGCCCGGAAGTCCAGAAAGATACCTCCCTAGGTACAAACATGATGGGACAAGAAGCTGAGAAGAACATCTGCTAGCTTTTAAAAATGCTTTAAAATTGTTGAATATACTGACATGAAGATGTTGCTGCAGATTGTTCCCGTTCACTCTCCGGGAGGGAGCTTATGGCTGGTTTTTAAACCTCACCGGCAATTCCATTACTAGTTGGGATGATCTAGAGAAAGCTTTTATATCACGGTTCGGTGAAGTGATAGATCCCGACATTTTATATCGGCAATTTTCCGAGCATCAAGAAAGAGTCGGGAGAAAGCTGTCGGGTCTTTCAATATGAGGTTCCAAAGAGCTTACGGTAGAATGATCGGCCATTACATCCCAAATGCAAATCTGGCCTTAGAAATCTACAAGAATGCATTGGATTCGGTGACCTCTATTTTCCTCAAGAGAGATATTAATATCACAACCACTGGCGAGGGCTTATAAAGAAGCCTTGATTCTTGAAAGACAGTTAGGGCCTCAAATTTTGAGCAATCCTTTGATATCCTATGTTACACAGAACATGCATATTCCAGACCCCATTCCACATCATGAGTTAGTGCCAACATGTCATGCTCTACCCAAGGAGACTCCGTTAAGCTGTCACATCCACTCGGCATGTGCAAAATACGAGAGAAGAGTTCGACAAATTCAAAGTGCGAGTGCTTGAAGTGAACGGTTGTGATACGGCACCACCCAAATCCGAAGTTTTTCCTGGTGAGTTAAATTTTCCTAGAGATCAAAGAAATATTGATATTTCTAGTTCACCCAAAAATAGTACAACCGGGGTTTCGATTCTGTCACTTTTCCCGAAGAGACGAGAAAGTCTTATACTGAGACTACGTGGATGAAATGCAAGATTTTCAACGAGTTCAAAATGGACGAGTTATGACTTGAAATGTGAGAGTCCGAACTTAATAATGATCCTTCCTCATCGAGAGGATGATGAAAGTGAGATTCAATCTCACTATGCGGAAATGGCGAGGAGGATAGCATCATTGAGGATATGAGGGAACTTAAAGGCGACATCACCCTCTATGAGCTGCCTCAGATTGTTGGACAAAACATTAACTTGATTGAGGCTTACTCTGGACCACTGTTGAATTTCAAGAAAAGGAGGAAAAGGTGGTAAATATGAATGTGGTCGACCAACTTGGAATTGATGAAGCTGTCTCAACATAAGCCTGCAACTTCGAACATAATGTCAAAGAGGAGGCTATAAAGCGTGTTGATGCGAGATATTGGAGTTTATGATTTGGCAAGCCGAAAAGGTGAGAACAATTATAGCCCTAATCAATAACAACAATGATGTTTGGACATTGCACATTGATGAGGTTAAGTCTAAGCAAGGCTCGGGTGAAAAGGAAAATTGTAAGCATTATGCTAGAGGGATAAAAATTGAAGTCCTGGATATTGAAGCGGTGCGGCAACCACAAAATGTTCAAGTTGTTAAGAACCGGGGCATACGAGATAAAACATGATTTCTTTCGGTTGTCACATCAATTTGAAAATGTGGTGGTGCAGGTCTGTCAAGGTTTTAAAGTATTTGATCCTGGGGGTTTTTACATTCAGTCCTTTTGAAAGAACTATGCAAACCCTTTAATTAGAAGCATAAACATGTTATCATATGATTTGTTATTATATGATTTGTTTAATTTGAAGGAGTTGCGGATTTGTTTTTCAAATGGGACGGGGAAGACGATAAACCCAAGTCTTTCCCGGGATAGCAAATTTTTGAAGCACGGTCTGGAGTGCATTTCGTCAACGGGACTCGAAAGGTAATTTTTTTTAAATTACTTGCATGGTCAAAATTTTTTAAAGCACCATTTCTCTGCTTTCCCAAGCTGCTGCATTTTTTGAGTATGAAGGGAAGTTGTAACATATGTATGCATTGTAAATAAGCTTTGCAGTTTTTCGAGTTTTATTTCTTTGTCGGTGCGGTTTTTATTTCAATGTACGTACGATTTTAATCTGTTTCAGTTTAATTTTAATGCTCTGCAGTTTTAATTTATTTGTTTTTCAGTTTATTTCTTTGTCAGTGCTTTTTATTTCCTTTCTTTGTCTTTTTATTTTAGCTTGCTTTTATTTTAGTCTATATAGTCTTTTCTTTATTGCATTTCTTTTTCTTTGTTGTCTGTACAGTTGCAGTTTAATTTATTTCAATTGCAGTTTTTATTTTTTATTTTTGCTTCAGTTCTTTTTATTTCTTTTATTGCCGTACGATTTTTATTTTCTTCCCTATTTTTCCTTTTCTTTGTTGTCTGTGCGGTCTTTTGTTTTAGTTTTATTTTGTTGCTTGTGCAGTTTTATTTGCAGTCTGTGCAGTTTTATTTTGTTTTGCTTTAAAGCCTGTGCCTGTCCTTGGAAGTCTGTGCAAAGTCCTTTGGCTTCTGAAATTTTCTGTCCTTTGCCTTTGCCTGAGCAATCAATGAAAAGTCAGCCTGCTAAAAAATTGTTTATTCTAAGCTGATCAATCCAGTTTCCATCCAATGCCCATGATGTTCACCATTTTAATTGAGATAGTCTGCTTGCACTGAACTGTGGAATTATTTTGTTATTCAAGACAAAGGTAGAGAGATGATTGGATCTTGTGTCTTACTTGCCACAGTTATTTTAATGATAGAAAAACTGCTATGTTGTTTAGTTGGAGGAACTCCCGGGAATCCAAGAAAAGTCTGGTTATGAGAGGGGACTATGGTTCATGCAATTATTTGGGTGTCACCGGAGGCTATCAATGCCTAGACTGAAACAGTTCCAGATTGATCAAATAATAAAAGAAAATTGTAATTTCTCTAAGGTCTTCCAGATAGTGATATATTTCAAAAAGAAGAGAGATAAAAAAAGAGAGATAAGAAAAAAAAAAAAAAAAAAGTTACAATTAAAAGAGGCAGCCAATATTAGATTCTGCCCTACAGTTGTAAATTGGGTCGTGTAAATCTAAAGGGTAACTCTGTCTAGGCTGTAAAAAGCTAAACTAGTAAACAGAGCTCTACTCGGTTTCCCCATTTACAATCTAGAAAAGTTGATTAATCCAAGTTTATCATTCAATTCAGTCATCCTTGAAGAAAGTTCTATACCTTTGTAATTGCACATCCGAAATCTTCCTTGAAGTAATCCGACCTGAGTATGTCCTTGGGAAATTTTAACGATTGGCGAGTTGGCGGTCAATTTATTGTGAAGAATGTCCGTGGCAAGGCATGATGCATGGTCTTTTTGTTTTGAAACCGGAGTCTTGGGTTCTAAAATAGTGCTACTATTTTACCCGTGAGATATCGCCATTTGTTGATAAGCAACACACCCCCCATTGAAAAATGAGATTCCATCCTTAGAAAATTATGAACTTCCATTTTTGCGGCGAGGGACCCTCTTGATCTTTTCGGGTTTTAAATCCAAATTTGCTTGCCTCCTTTTTAAAGTTGTGCTTTTTCTTGCATTCTAGCTGTGTTATCCAAGAATTCACTTTTTACATGCTAGAATCATTCATGCACAAGCAAAATCTTGCACCGGTACCGAGAAAATCCCGAAAACAGTTGCATAATTCACTGAAAAATCAAACTTTCCATTTTTGGTAGTGTCGCGATATCGCGACACTTCCATTTTCGGAAATGTCGCGATATCGCGACAGGTAAGTCAAAATGCGGCTAAGTGCCAGAAAGGTCGCGATTTCGCGACATGTCGCGAAATCGCGACAATTTTTGGGCGAGAGAAGCAAGCTGTACGGAGGTCGCGATTTTGCGACATGTCGCGAAATCGCGACATGTCGTATTTCGCGGCGAGGAGAGAGAAAGTGGGGCTGCGGGATGAAAAATCGGCTAAGTCGGAAACATGTTCCAAAATCGCGGTCAACGCGGTCAGCGCATGCGGGTAAGGGAGCGTCGCGATATCGCGACGTGTTCTAGAATCGCGGCTGAAAATCAAGAAGCGTACGGAGGCCGGGAAGGGTCGCGATTTCGCGACATGTCGCGAAATCGCGACATGTCGCGTTTCGCGGCCGACGAGGGAGGAAGTTGCCGATGCTGCAGCGAGGTCGCGATTTCGCGACATGTCGCGAAATCGCGACATGTCGCAGAATCGCGAAAGGAGAGAGAAAGTCATAGTTGACCTGAAAGTGCATTCCGGCGGGAAACAGAAGGCTTCCTGGGGTAGCGACACGTGTCAAAGCGTGAATGGGACAAACAGAAGCCGACATGCAAGCTTATTTTGCGGATTTAATCTGTTTTTAATGTTTTAAGCTTCTGATTTAATTAAAATGCTAATCTAATGCATCTTTTTGTCTTTCATGCGGGATTCCACCTGGCACTTACGGGACAACCGGGAAAGACCATAAAGGCGAAGATAAAGTGCGGATTTAGTCAAGGACCGCCATGCTAGGAGAGAAGGCTGCCGGTAAGTGCATTCAACAGGAAATTTATTGCGAGAATTGATAGCATGGAGACCATTTCAACTCGGAGATGGATTTGCGGAGATCGAATTGATGGAGAAGTGGTGACTCATCCGGCTCACCGGCAGAATTAATGAAAGCATTTATTTGCGAGATGCGGATGAATGCAAGTTGCATTTGATTTTATCTTCTCCATTTATGGCGACTAATTGCACCGATTTGCCGAAGGGTTAAGTTCTATCCGGACTTTGATTTTTAAATGGATTTTTATTGTAAAACCCGGGTCCTAGGGTTTAAGTGCGATAAGATTTAGGGTTTGAGCAAGATATTTTGGAAAAGATCGGAGTCCATCTCGAGTCTATAAATACAAATTCTAAATGTAATCGCGGGGAGGCGGAGACTTAGAAATAAAGGCTTATAAGCAATTTCTTGCAAATTTTGTGAAATCCTTTGTTTTTGGACTTGGAGTTGATGTGCTTTAGCTTTTCTGTGATAGCATGGCCAGGAGCCTAATCTTTTGCGGAGTGTGATAAGTGTATTTTCTTTTGTTATCCGTTCCATTTAAAGTTTGTTAGATATATCTTGTAAATCTGCCATTGTCAAGATTAAATATCTTTGTTAGGCTTCGGTTGTTCTATTGTCCGCTAGGGGAAATTATAGATTTGAGGTTAAGTTTGTTCTAATTGCTCTGTCTTCACTGTGCGAGCTAGGCTGCTGGTGAAAGATACCAATTTTAACCAGTTGCCCTTGGATTTATGATTTTCTGCTAGATCTGTTTCACTCTGCCTTGTGCTCTTAGTTGAAAGTGATCTTAGGTGATTGGACACTTTCTTACGGGATTTGTTACGTTGTGAAGGTGATAGCATAGATAAGATTGACAGTTTGGGTTTACAATTGATGTTTGATAAACTTCTCTTTTCCGCCTTACCCTACCCTCTCTTTGCTTTCCGTGAATGATCCATTTTTATTTTCTTTGTTTGCCTTTTATTTAAATCTGCTGACCCATGAGAGCTAGATCAAAGAATTCAAGTCAAATCCGATTGTCAACAACTTTTGCAACCTCTCGAACAAGTTCGGGGAACCCCCTGTAAGGTAACGAGAGCGAGTCCATATCGAAATCTATTCCAGAAGTGGAAAAGAGTGAATTGCCATTCGACCCAACTCTGTAACTCGCACCTTGGATAACCAGCTAGATCCTAAAGATGAGTGGGATCAGTCCCGTGGGTGTCTCCGGAGCTTTCCTTGCCTTCATCCTTTTTCCCGGGGTGTGCATGAAAGCCGGACCAACAAAACCATATCGATGCTATGGCCTCGTTTGCATCCCTCATCCCCTTATATCTAGATAAAAAATAAGCTATGATCATCATTTGATAAATTAGGAAACCTTCAACATTAGAGTCTACCTATCTTCCTCTATAAGTATTTTTCATAGAAACAACTCCTCTTGATACTTGGTATACGGATATATTTGCTTTCCTTAGGAATGACATGTTGTGTGATGGTTTTAACTACAATGAGCATAAGAACCTTAGGAATAGTGCTTGTAGGTATGTCATCATTGGTGATATCTTTTATTGTCTTTCCCTTGATGGGATTTTTTTAGATGCTTAGCCTCAACCATATCCCAAGCAGTTGTCAAAGAGACCTGTAAGAACCATTTCTTGCATCCATAGGGTACGATTGTCATGCTACAAGAAATCATTTGAAACCAACGAGCTATTACAGGCTCTGGTCAACCTGCCTCTTTATTCTGATTAAAAACAACTATTGCTACAGAAAAACTACATAATGGGTAAGGAAACCCCCAATGGTAATTTATGATATTACAAATATTACACACTCCATATTAGAATAATACGCTAGATGTATTAAAATGACCAAGCAATAAAAATAACCATTATTATGCCTTATGTAGACCGGTGCCTAGATTCATTGGGTTGTTATAGCAATTTAACAACACTTTGTAAAATGAAAAGAATGAAAGGGATTGAGAAAGAATTGGCACTGTCACATTCATTTGAATATCATAATAGACATAACAGTTGGCCAACGAGGGAAACGTACGTAACACATTCAAATAATGTAACACATTATGTAATAACACACAATACCGAGACAAAGAATTAACAAAAATGAGACTCAGAATTGTATTGATTTAACAGAATATTACACGCAGAGTTGGTAGAATGCCATTTAACTCTATTTTTCAAATAAATACATCAATACAATGAAGGAATTTTGTTCAAATGATGTAACATAACTCTTCTACTCTTCTTGTTCCAATCTAGTAACAATAGAGTCTCTGAACCTCAAGCTCAATAGATCTGGAAATGATCTCAGCTTCTTGAGCGTTTTCCTATCAAAATCCTGCACAGTAATGGGAGGAATGAGAAATGAGCAAGAAAAAGACATAAGGGAATACAACAACACAACTCAAAAGGGCACTCAAGTATACCTCTTAGCAAAAATGCTATCTCTAATGCTTGATGCAGATTCTGGCCCTGGATGCTTCCCTTTATAGCTTCTGGTTCTTGAATCTATTATTTTTGACCTGATCCTAGCCTTACACTTGTCATCTCTTGATTTGTCTTCCAAAAATGGTACAATTGGCTTCCATTATTTCTTTTTATTCATACCATACACCTTTCTTTGGCCCTTTTTGATTTTGATTCATTCAATCGGTGATATCAGTGCACTGAGGGCTTCCCTCCTTGGTCCTTCCTTTTTTGGTTTCTTGTTGATCATATGATTGACCTTCTGCCTCGGGCGTTTCCCCTTTTTGTACAACTTGTTCTTCATCTCTAGGGGGTGAACTCATTTCTAGCTGTAGGCTGCATATTTTAATTTCTTTTCCTTTTTTGCCTTGTTGTAGCCATCTGATCTATTTTCCAATCATTCTCCATGCATCAGTGTTAAAAGCTACGAAAAACCTCAACATATTCATTTCTTGTAAAATCTTGTTTTTCTGTATGCTAATATAACTTTTACTCTTTTCATACTGGGTGATCAGCATCTCCACAGTATTCACCAAGAAGGTTGTTTGCCTGGTCATTTATGGTTCATCATCCGGCTCACAATCAAAGTCTTCTATTTTATCTTTAAGGAGGTCTTCAATACTAGCAAAGTTTAAGAACTCCTCCAATGATAACCCAATATCTGCCAATTTCTCTATTATGTCATCTAACAGAGTAAACATTTTTGCAACAGTATTGAGCCATCTTTCTTTGTTTGATCCAAACATAGTTGCTTTCATGAATTCAATATTACACTTGATTTCAATACCATCATTCAGTAGCACTTCTTTGCTCTGCATATCCTCGAAATACTCTGACATTAAGTCAAGGGTAGGGCGGATGACCTCAAAGTATTTTTCCCGTTGGCAAATCAGGCTTTCCATCTCCTGAGTAGTGATTCTAATTACCTTTATTTGCCTGAACATCTCAGTGATCCCCTTGATATTATCTCAAATTTTAATTGACATCTCCCTTTTTATTGTATTCAAATAGTATGTGTAATTGAGGATTCTTACCATCGAGGGGGACTGTGCTACTGGGGTGTTCTTCTGTGCCAACTCTTCCTTCAACTTATTTATTAAGGCTTGCATCTCTACTTTTTCTTTATCACTTGTTTCTAGTTGGCTTCTCAATTATGTGTTGCTCTGGTGCAGTTGGTCTAAAGTTTGCTCTTGTACTGCTTTGGCTACCCTAACCATATCACCTTCTTTTCCATGAATTGAAATTCCTCCAGTTCTCTCATCAACTTTGAGAACAATAGGGTCTTATAGGGCAGGTATGTGTACCTCTACCATATCTGATTTGGGAGTTTCTATTTCTACTCTAGCTGTAGAATCATCTCCCTTGCCTCCCATTCCTGCTACCATTTGCAGCTCATGCTCCTCGGTAGCACTAAAAACTATTTGTTCTTCAGATATTTCCAACACAACATTCGTGGAGGGCAGTGACAACCTAGGCTTCTTTGCTTTTGGAGCAGATAAAGTTGTTTGCTTCTTAACTTTGAGATCCCTGAAGATGCCTCCAAATCCACCTAATCTTCTCATATTCATCTGTATTATTGATGGAATTTCTATCTCCTTGTCCTTTATCTTCAAAGAGTTGGGAATGGCCCTGGGAGCTAACTTCATCACACTAGTTACTGCTAATAGCTGGCTAGAAATTGGAACTATAGCCTACTGGGAAGAAGTCAGCTCTTGAACAGGTGCAACAACTACCTCCTTTCCTTTTGTTGTATTCAGGCTTTTAGAGACTTGTTGGGAAGTGTTGGGTGCTGCCTCTATTCTGAGGTGAGTTTCATCAGGGGCTAGGACTTGTTCTACAACATCTGCAGAGCTCACAGTGACTTCCATTTGATCAATGCCCTGATCTTCTATCAATTCTAATAAGGGGTCTTCCCTGATTGCTTGGGTGGCTTCTGGTAAGAGGGGGGCTACATATTCTACTAAAATTCTTCTAATTGCAAGCAATTCAGTGGGGTAATCATAGGCTTTCTACACTTGCAAATTATCCCTTTCTTCAAAAGGGTACTTATCCCAAAATGTCTTCAAATATCTCCCTTTCTCTATAGAATCTAATAGTTCTTATTCGTAAGCATCTTTACTATGCTCGACCCAGGCGTAATCATGATTTTTCATTAACTTCTCGTACTTCTTATCTGGATCGTAGGGCCTCCAAGTTATCTCTTCAAAATCCATGAGGTCTAAATCATACATTCCCTTGAGTAAAGTTGGATACCCTATAAATATATAACTTCTAAATTTACAAGGGACACTAAGCCATGGAACTCTGCCGTGCTTCTTCACCAGTCTCATTTTGACCTCTTCGACTACCTGTCTGCATAGCTCTAGGGTAGCGAGAGATAGAGGACAATACATAGGCAACATTTTTAGGGGGATCTTAGCTCCATAGAGCTAAATGTATGTGAACCCCTTAGAGAAGAAGTAATATCCTATGTCCTTCTCCTTTATAAAAGCTCTCACCCTAGGCCCTAATATCTCAGGGAGGAAACCAGTCAGAATCCAGTGAATTTCAATCATGAAAATATCACAAAACCAACCCATGTGAGTACGACCTTCGTGTATCCTCCAAAAATTGGTCTGGACGTAAGGACTCTCAACAGCTCCTACCCTTTTTTGGCTTTCCTCTCCTAATTGTCCCGCCAGTAGGTGTATGAGGATGGAGTAGTTAGAAAACACAGGCATCTCTTGTCTTTGTTTTAAAATAGCTTCCTTCAAATCTGACATCTGTGAGTGCATCTGATCACTCAATTCTCGCTCCCAAGCGTAAATTGGGGTGCCTATTTCCTGGTTACACTATGCTACTAAATTTAACACTTTCCTACCCACTACACTCGAGGTCTTGTACTCCTAGAACAATGTTAGCCATATCACGTAAATCTCGGACCCATGGTTTAAAAGCAGTTTTTCTGATGGGAAACTTATCGACTATTTTCTCATGCTCTTCAAAAAATGATTTAAAAATATCTAAATTTGTTAACATTTGAGATTGTCTTTCAATTACCTGTTTAATCAGCCGAGTATTGGCGGGCGCCAGTTTGAAGACTTGAGCGATGTGTCTAGCCGCGATACTGAATATTGGTCTGTCTCTATTATCTCAAAATGTCCTAGTTTTCTCGTTGTACGCCACATAGCTAAACAGGCTAACAAGTCGGAGGAGTAGTATACCCTCGGACATATCAACTTTCCAAGATTACCGGTCCACCTAGTACTCTTGGAAAAACCCTTATGTTGCAGTCTCCTTGCTTTGTGAAATAGATCTGCTAGCAACCAAGGGGCTCTGTCATCATTTTCCATTGTGCAAGAAAAACTTTGGATGCAGGTATTTTCAATTTTATACTGCTACGCGGGAGTGAGCTTTTTACCGGGCCCACTTTTCTGGGCGAAATCATACATCATACTCCCAGGCACGACTGGTCTAGGGAGCTCGGCATAAGGCAACTGGTCTGTGACAAATTTTACTGCTTCTTATGTATCTTTGGGCATGAAAGCAGTTCCCCAATCCTCCATCTTACTCTTGGCAATTGTCCTAGCTCACTGAAACAAAATTCTCGAGTCTCGACTCACTTTATTCTTTTTCAAACTAGTTCTTTGCTCAATATTACTAGGGTGGTAAGGTCGTTTGATATGGTGATTTTAAATACTTGATGGGGAAGTGGGTTTACTGTCCTCGCATACCTTATCATTAATATTGCGTCACCCACTACCTTTTCAAATTTGCCAATAGATATTCACCAAAGCATCTCTTTCTAATGTCGAACAGTTATGTTAGGTGGCTTTCCTCGTCCTGCACGTCCACGGGGAATTTGATCTGTGTACTCGCAATCATTCACAGTTCCCCTATTGGTTACTGAATTGATTGTCCCTCTGACGTGGAAATACAAACATGGCGGTGGTGGCTTTTTGTGAGAAAGTGTTTGGCCCTTTTGGTCTTGAAAGACATTTGACTTCGAAAATAGTTACATCGTTAACATGGTGGTGATTATCTTAGGGATCTATCGTCAAATTTGGTTATTGGAATGTGTGCCCATTGGATCCATCAACTGATGATGACCATTGGATGGGATTTACATTGCATACCTGCGCTTGATACCTTCGAACCTGCAAGAATGTTAGCCCTGTAATATGGAGGACGTATGTCAATGGTGGTTATGCACATTATAGAGGATATCCTAGCATTTTATTGATTAATCAATTTCATAATAATCGTTAGATTAAGGCTTTCATATTTTTTTGAATATTAATTTATCAGTGATTTGAAAATTACTAACCTTTGGCTAATGCTCACCCCTTAATGTCTTGCTTACCTTGCTAGATGACTCACTGTTCGATCACATATGTGATTCTATGCGTTCATCCGATCACCCCAAACCTGTGTCGATGTTTATTGAAGAGAAGGGGTCATTATCACATGTTTAGACCCATTATTAATCTCAATTAATTTTCCATTGGTGAAATAAACCATGTCTTTAATCATCCAGGTAAATTTGGTTACGCATGACCATTGGATCTGGTCGAGATTCACCGCTATCGTTAGATTCTGGAAGTGTTGCGTGCTTCTTATCGAGCTCTATCTTCCTTTGATGGCCTCGATCAGGCGCAATCATTGTATGAGAGTGAAGATGAGCACATCCATCAGATTAAGCCATCATGGTACCCTTTTTAATGGATGATTGCTCTGAAAAGCATCACCATCGGATCTTTCCCGATAGCACGCGACCGTCGGATCCCATTTTGTATTTATACGACTTGTCAACCCTTGATAGCTATGTGAGATTGTAGTCGTAGGATCTTTACTTGGATTGAGTGCTATCGTTGGATTCCATTTTATCCTTTATATATCCTTGATTAAATTGTGGCCATTAGATCTCGACGGGTTGAAACATGGTCATTGATTTCCCTTTGGTTTATAATGGTTTTTAA
Source organism: Wollemia nobilis (assembly GCA_028583015.1). NCBI lineage: Eukaryota > Viridiplantae > Streptophyta > Pinopsida > Araucariales > Araucariaceae > Wollemia > Wollemia nobilis. The sequence goes on from JAQPPZ010003184.1 coordinate 1,659,838, forward strand.
ACGAAGCACCACCATCGGATCTGAGCTAGTTCGAGCACGACCATCGATTCACTTTAGCTTTTTGACCTGTCAACCTTTGATGGCTTCATGAAATCACAGTCGTTAGATTTAGTCGGGGATCAAGCATGCCGATTATCCGATCTTGGTCAAATACCACTTAGTCAACCATTTGATTTATCCTTTGAGCAAAGCATCGTCGTTGGATCTTTCTTGATTGCACGTGACCATCAGATTCTATTGATTTGAAAAAGCCCTCTTTTAATATCTAAGAAACTTTCTTGGAATGCGACTGTTAGATCAACCATGTTCAAGTGCAACCGTCAGATCTGTTTCAAAGAGACATGGTTGATGTTTGTCTTTCGACTTGTCAGCTGATGGCCATTATTTTAGATCGGTTGGTCATCTTGAGACACGCGTTGTCGTTAGATCTTAATATGATGAAGCGCTATCGTAGGATTAGTTTAAGACCAAGTGCTACCATAGATATTCATTAAAACTTTATCAAAAGAGGCCTCATTTAATTTTTGATCAACTTTCTTGGAGCGCGGTCATTGGATCAATCAGTCTTAAGCGCAACCGTTGGATCTGCTTGGATACCTGGGTATTTGACTTTGACTTGGATGGGACCTTTTTATCGATTGATTGCTTTGTGATGCATGCTGCCATTGGATTATCCCTAGTGAGGATGCATCCGTTGATATTCCTCAGACCTGCACATTCTTTAAACATAAGTGTGAGTAATGTTTTTAAACTAACCTTGGTGGTTCATGGTAAATGCGCATCCGTTGGATCAATTCTTGATCAAACATAGTCGTGGATCTTCCGTGACCATTGTACCTAGGATTTCAAACTTTAGACCATGGTGCTTTATTAAGTCGAGCGCATCCGTCTGATTTCTCTTCGATGAAGTGCTGCCCTTAGATCTCCTATAATCTACAAGCTTGATAACCGAAAGGGGTGCATCATTGTATTTTGATAATCTTTGATTAAGCCAAAAGGGGGTAATTAGTAATGTATTAAAGCCCTTGCTAATCTTACTTAACAACTTTAATCGGAATTTAACCCATTTAATGATACTTAACAAGTTTCAAATGAGCGCGACCACCCGATTTGACCACAATCGAGCGTAGCTCTTGGATTTATTAAAATAGATCGATGTTCAATTCAAGGGGTGCATACCCTCAAGGATTTAATTAAGACTTTCATTCAAACCTTAGCTTTTACCTCTTTCGACCATGGGGCATTGAAGGATTGACTCTTAGGGTGTGCGCATCCGTTCGATCAAGGAAGATATAGGCGCTACCCTTCGATCTCCTCAAGGTGCTCGATGTTTAATGAAAGGGGGTGCATGCCTTAGAACAATTAGCATTTGGCTTAAGACCTTAGGTTCTTAGACTTTAGACCATGGTGCTTACCTTGTCCCTTAAATGATTTTATTAAAACTTTTAGATACCTTGGGAATTAGGGGTTTATTCTTTTGACTTAGGTCCGTGAATTATGATAATTATTTTTAAAGGAAAGCTTACATTAAATTCATGGATCATAAAAAGTTGGGTATTTTAAAGATTTGACCTTTGTGGATTTTTATAGGACAAAAAAACGGTCATAAAATTAATCCAAAAGCGACTAAGGTTAATTTCACAAATCAATCATATGGAAGTCAACTTCTCAGATGAAAATGCAACAGAGGCTAGCAAATTTTGCTAATTTTATTGAAACCAAAAATTTAAAATTGGGGGTTTCAGATGTTGAGTCAATTTTGGCTCCAACATAGGCTCTGACTGGGACAATGTGCTAAAAACATGAGGTACTTGAGAATTACATAATATCTTGGTTTTATTGCAATCTTGGGCAAAAATTCAAATCATCAAGAATGATAAGTAAAGCTTTGAAAAATAAAACATAACAACTTTTCAATTAAAAACTGTAATAGCAACATAATATCAAAGTATTGGAGTATTGAAAACTGTAATTCCTTTTATTCAATTTGGAACTTAGGGTCAGGATTTTAGAAACAGATGAGTTTTTAGATATATTGTTATGTTTGTTTTAGCTAAGTCATAGGATATGATTACACATAATTTGTCAAAGCTATTTGTTCCATCATGTTTTGGCTCATGTGTGTGTTTGTGCATTCATTTTGATTCCTAATTCTTCCATAACTTTGCCATATTTGATAAAAATAGTTAAGCCTAATGTATGATTTCACTCTTAAATATTTTTACCATTTTGTAGGGCTCCATTGTCAATCAAGCGTCTATAGCCTCGATGGAGTTGCTTCTAATCCCATCCAGTTTGACTCTACTGCCAGTCAATCGTCTATAGCCCCGATAGAGGTTTTCCATGATATCTCAAGCAGGGACTCAACTTGCATTGTTTTGATTTGCTTTCTCGTTTGAGAAGTATTTGGATATAAGCAAATTATGCAATGAGTATGCCTGAGTTGAGGATTAGTTTCTGGATAAAAAGGATGAGTGTAATGATTTTTAGCTCAACCACCTTCTCAAAGATAACTTTGTTCCTTGGACCTTGAAATCACCTTAAGTATCATTTGTAATGTGAGGCCTTATCATGGTGTTTCAATCAACTCTGATTTCATTCTATTTTATTTCTTATCATATGACCATTGCATAAACATTCATATTTGAAAAATTGTAAACATCATCAAAGTCTAAAATAAATCTCCTTTCTTCTTATTTTTTTTGGAGGAACCAACAGTAATGTATACTCATCAAACTAAGAATACCCTGTGAAATAGTAAACTCAAAAATATACCAACAAGAAAAGAAAAGCTTATTTGGTAAACAAACTAACAACAAAACACATCACTTTATTTTTTGGGGTTTTTGATTTTCTATTTTTTTTCTATTTCTATATATATATATATAGTCCTTCAACAGGGATTGTACATCTTGAGGTGTTGGCCATTAATAGGGATAGCCATTAGTTCTTATTGTAAATTATGCAATTGTAAGTATTTTGACCTACAACATGGACTATCTGGTATGGACCAATCCATTTAGGTTCGAGTTTGCCCTTTTCACCATGCTTATCATTTTTAGGGTCCCAATAAATGACTATATCTCCTTGAGAGAAAGGAGTACCCTTGGCTTTATTATTAAATAATTTCATAGTTTTTTGAGTTTGTTCCATCATTCTATTAAGGGTTTCTCTTCTTTGCTCTTCTAACAAGACAATTTGGTCTAGCCTTCTTTGTAAGGGTTTGGGGTCTCCATGATCTTGCAACAAGAGGTAAAGTGACAATTTTTCTATTCTTGAGGGCAATAAGGATTTCTCTCCATATACCATTTCATAGGGAGTCCTTCCTGTGTTTCTTTTGATAGACAACCTATCAGCCCAAAGAGCAAATTTTAGTTCACTGTCCGATCCCCTTTTGTTCTTACCCAATAATATTTTTATTATAGTTATTACATTTTTATTTGATGACTCGACAAGACCATTCCCTTGGGGGTAATAATTAGCAAAATACGAGAGTTCAATTCCATAGTTAGCACATAATTCTACCATTTCATATGAAATAAAATATTGTCCATTATCTGTTACCAGTTTTTGAGGAACTCCAAACCTGGTTAGAATATTTTCTTCCAAGAATTTGATAATGGTGGCAATTGTGGAGGTTCTTAAAGGAGCAAACTCTACCCACTTGGTGAATTAGTTCGTAGCAGTTATGATCCACTTGTGTTGGCCTAATGAATTAGGCTTGATCTCTCCAATTAGGTCAATGCCCCATTGGGTGAATGGTGCTTCAATGATTACTGGTTTGAGGGGCATGGCTGCCGGTAGCTTCTTTCTTGCAAAAACCTGACAGTTATGATAGTTCCTAACATATTTATATACATCCTTAAAAATGGTAGGCCAATAATATCCTGCTCTCATTATTTTATTAGCTATGGTTTTTGGAGCAAAATATCCTCCATAGAAACCATCATGGAATTCATTAATTATTTCTAGGACTTCATTTTCATATAAACAAAGTAATAACACTCCATCAGGGTGCTTCCAATAAAGTATACCATCTTGCACATGATATTTTTGAGCTTGAATATTTACTGACCTCATTCTATTTGTTGATATATCTTTAGGAAAAGACAGAGTTTGTAAATATGCTAGAATTTCATCATACCATTTACATTCTCCATTATTGATTCTCCTATTATCATGCATCTCATCTATTGTGATGACATTATTAGAGTCCTCTCCTTTATATGCCAGGTATTTAGCTAAGCCCTGTCCTTTTATAGTTTTGACCATTTTGAATTTGACATCCTATTACAAAAGTTTCACCATCCATCTTGTTGGCCTTCCTAATGGCTCAGATTGGGTAAAGATATTTTTTATTGTTTTGAAAGGGATGCAACAGTAAACTTTGTTTGAACCGAATATACCTTTAAAATGTTCTAAAGATTGAACAACTGCATAAGCATGCTTTTCCAGTAGGTTATATTTAAGATGTGCTCCTTTCAGACCTGAACTCATGAAGGCTATTGGCATTTCATTATTTTCATCATCTTTTTGTGAAATAATTGCAGCAATTGAATGTTCAGATGCATATGAATAAATGTTAAAGTCTTTAGAATAATCAGGGCAACTTAGGGCTAGAGTAATAGAAATGGCTTCTTTTATTCTATTGAATGCTTCCATATTTTCTACTGTCCATTTTATTTCTCCAGTTTTCTTAACCATGTCATTTATGGGTTTGGTCATCTCTACAAAATTTGGGACAAATCTTCTAACAAAATTTATTTTGCCAAAGAATGACCTAACTCCTTTTAAGTTCTTGGGAGGAGGGATTTTGGAAATAGCTTCTATTCTTTCTAGGTCAATGCTTATTCCCTTTTTTGAAACTATATGACCTAACAATTTTCCTTGTGTAGTCCCGAATATGCACTTCTTGGGATTTAGAGAAATTCCAAATTCCTTGCATCGAGCAAAATCTCAAGCTAAATGTTCTAAGTGATCTTCTGGATTTTTAGAAAATATTGTGATATCTAGGTATACAACTACTATTTTGAACATTAATTCTTTGAAGTTAAAGTCCATTGCTCTCTGAAAGGTAGCACCTGCATTCATCAGGCCAAAAGGTATTCTTAAATATTCAAATGTGCCCCAAGGTGTAGTGAATGTTGTTTTATGTTTGTCTTCTGGATTAATATGAATTTGATTGTATCCAAAAAATCCATCTAACAAGGATAATCTAGATGAACCAACTACTGCTTGCAATAGTTGTTCCATATTGGGCAATGGGTAATTGTCTTTTAATGAACTCTTGTTTAAATTTCTGAAATCCACACAAAGTCTAATATCACCATTTTTCTTTCTGACTAGTACTAAATTGGATATCCAAGAAGAAAATCTTACCTTTTTGATTATTTTGGAATCCAACAATTTTTGTACCTTCTTTTGCATTATTAGGTGTAGAGTAGGGTTGTATTTCCTTTGTTTTTGTCTAAATGGCTTGGAATCTTCCTTCAAGGGTATTATATGTGTCATTACATCTATTTTGAAGGTTTTAAGGTCTTCATAAGTCCAAGCAAAATGTTCCTTATTCTTCTTTAATAAACTAATGTATCCAACCTTCTCCTTAGCTGGCAAGGCCATATCTACCTTAACTATTCTAGGGTCTCTCATTGTACCAATATTAATATCTTCAGATATTACTTCTCTATGTAAAGGTTCGTAAGCTTTGTCAAAATCATCAAATAGACTTCCTAAAGAAACCAATACTTTGGGTATTCTATTTGTTTTCAGCTGGATTACTTCTACTGGTTCACCTATTTGATCTTTTAGCTTGTCTTCATCCTTTTCATCACAGATTATATCTACATGTTGATTTTACAAAGTCATGAAATCTTTTATGTCCACATCATCTTGAAATACCTGTAGGTAAACTATGTTATCTAGCACAGAGGGTTTATAAACTGAAATTGTTGAGAACCTATCCATATATTCTATAATTATGTATGGATGTTCTAGTCCTGAGGCATTTATAGCTAAAATATTTGCAACATGATTTTGTTCCCTTGGAGTAAATGAGATATTGAAACCTAAGAATTTTTCAATTTCTTCCAATACTGCATTTTTATATTGCTTTAGACTAGGATGCTTGGTCTGATATTTACCTTTGATTTGATGTATAATTAGTTTTGCATCCCCTGTTATAGTTAAGTAGTTAATGCCTAATTCTTTTGCTTTTCTTAACCCTAGCAATAAAGCTTTGTATTCAACTACATTATTGGTGCAAGGGAATTCCAGTCTGTAAGGGATACCAAGGTAGTTTCCTTTTATGTCAGTCAGATTAATTCCTACACCTGCTCCAAATTGGGACTTAGCTCCATAAAAAGATATGGTCCACATTTCTTGAGTTAATACTCTATCTAATTCGGCATATACCATTTTCATAACTTTTGAATCTATGTTTCTTGCTTCTGGTACTTCCACCAAGAATAGGTTATGCCATATGGAGTAAACTCCCATCCCTTTTATTCCATAAAATTCACTAAATTTATCATGGTTTCTTTTGTTTGAATTAACTCTACGGAGTGTTTGTTAAATGGTTTCCTTTGTAATATTACGTTTTCTTTATCTGTTATTGAGATAGTAGCATAGGACCAATCCAATTGGATTGAACCTCCCAGTTGTTATGCCCAATGTCTACTGAGTAAAAGAGAGAAAAATGGATCAACATCAACTACTGCAACATCCATTACTATGCCCTTTTTGGGGTGTTGGTCTAGAAAAACCAATAATCCAATTATTACCCCTACACAAGGAATTTGTTTGTTGTCCATTATAAAAATAGGGGCATAATCTCTTGTAAAAATTAATCCCATTTGACCAACTATTAATTTGGGCATGATATTATGTGAGGCACCACTGTCTAGCATAAAATTATGAATTACATAGCTTTCTTCTTCATATGAATTATACCTTAATGATACATAGAAGGGTCTGACAGAGGATGGTGATCTTGTATCATGTTGATTTTTTCTTGTAGCATGTCAGGTTGGATCTTATTTTTGTTCAACTAGTCCAAATGCTCTGTAGACTTGTTCTTTGTATTGCCGAACTTTTATAAGCTCTCCAAATGTAATGTTAACCTTTTGTTTATTGAGTTCTGACCCAACATCAAATTCTATATTTTTTATATCCAGTGGTCTATTTCTTTCCTCTTTGGATGTCTCTTCTTCTAATTCTACTATCTCAGGAATAATCTTTTTGAAGGTTTTATCAGTTTTCTCTTTACTAGTATTCTTATTTGTGAAATTTTGTTTTCTTATTTCACTTGTTGAAGATTTTTTTCATTTTTTCAGGGACAGTTCTGTTCCTTAAACTCAGAGTATTGGTAGCTTCTATTTCTTCCACTTCCTTAGCAGTAAGGATTAGTTTCCCTTGCTTCATTTTATCATATATTGACTCATGTGGTTTTTGCAAGATCTTAGTACCTTCAACTACAAAAATCTGAGGATGATGATTCGAGGAATACTTATCCATATTTTCTTCAAATAACCTTTCTCTAGATTTATCTTCTAGAGACCAACAGACATTAATTCTTATATCATCTTCTGAATCATCATGTAAATCTACATTGCGTTGATCACTTAGGTGTATTCCACATGCATCAGGGTTGTGAGGTGCATCACAAGTAGAGCAAAAATAGGGAAAACCTTCTACTATGTTGGCAAATGGTATAGGGTTAGGAACATTGTTCTGATCTTTGTCAGATTCTCTATTTTTCCAGTTATTGTTTCCATTATTCCTGCTCCTATTTCCCTCTTCAGGGTCATTGTTGTTTCCCCAATTTCTATTGAAATTTTTCTTAAAGGGAGGGTGATTATCAAAATATGATCATTCTGTTTGCGATGTCTCACCATTATTTCTTTTGTTTCTTTCAATTCTTGCTAACCTGTTGTTCATGGTATTGAACACCTCAACCATTTTATTAGTCAGTTTCTCCATTGGATTTATTTCAGTTCTTTTTTGTATATCAAATGCCACCATTTTAGGCTTTCTCTCAGGTATATTTACTTATAGAGAGTAAGGCTTCATCTTACCACTATCAAGCATGTTCCTTTCTATATCCATTATTTTTTCCATACAACTATCAATGGTAGTGGTTTGTTCCTACCTCAGTTCATAGTTAAAATCTCTTTGAAAAGCATTTTTATAGAAACAAATGGACTGAATATCACTAGGCCTAAGATTGATAAAGATTTTGCTTCTAGTTTTTGAGAATCTTCTGTTAAAATCACTAACGTAATAAAGACTGCTCATTTTTTCTTTCACCATATTTCTTCAAAAAAATGGCTTCCATTTTGGTGAAATCTAGGATGTCATTATCAGGGAGAGAATTGAACCACTCTCTAGCATATTTTTCCAAGGTTTATGAAAATAGTCTTAAGACTACATCTTCATGCTCTACCTCTAGACTATCCATTGCATACATAAAACTTTTGATATGATCTTCTCTAGTTACCACATTATTTCCTAAGAATTTTGGGAGGTTTTATGGGATTTATTAGGTAAGGCATTAAGATTTACAGGTAAAATAAATGGCTGTTGAGCAAGGTGCAGCGACAGTATTGTCATTGTTGTCAACACAGTCAGAAAGATCGGTTGATGCAGTGGACAGGAGTTCAGAGGTTACTCGGAGTATGTACAAGTGAAGTTAAATGCTTATGAGGATGTTTTTGATGTTTGGGTGAAGTTGTTACAAGTTGTCCAAGAAGACCGAAGTGGCCCATATGCTAAAGATCAAAGAAAAAGGAAAAAGCAAAGAAAAAAAAGTGTCGCGATATCGCGACATGTTGCATTTTCGCGGCCAAAAGAGAAGAGAAAATGCAAGGAGAAAAAGTGTCGCGATATCGCGACATGTTGCATTTTCGCGGCCAAAAGAGAAGAGAAAATGCAAGGAGAAAAAGTGTCGCGATATCGCGACATGTTGTATTTTCGCGGGCCGAAGCAAAGAGAAAGAGCAAGGAGAAAAAGTGTCGCGATATCGTGACATGTTGCATTTTCGCGACTCAAAAGGCAGCCAGGAAGAGAAAGAAAAAGTGTCGCGATATCGCGACATGTTGCATTTTTGTGACTCAAGGAGAGGAGAGAAAGAAAAAGTGTCGCGATATCGCGACATGTAGCATTTTCTGACTCAAAAGGAGGAGGAGAGAAAGAAAAAGTGTCGCGATATCACGACATGTCCATTTTCGCGACTCAAAAGGGCGAGCGGGAGAGAAAGAAAAAGTGTCGCGATATCGTGACATGTCGCATTTTCGCGACTCAAGAAGGGCGGAGAGAGAAAAAAGTGTCACGATATCGCGACATGTCGCATTTTTGTGACTCAAGAAGGGCAGGCAGGCAGAGTAACAAAAGTGTCACGATATCACGACATGTCGCATTTTCATGACTCAAGAAGGGCAGGCAGGCAGAGTAACAAAAGTGTCACGATATCGTGACATGTCACATTTTCATGACTCAAAAAGGCCAGGAAGGCAGTGAAACAAAAGTGTCGCGATATCGCGACATGTGCATTTTTATGACTGAAGACCAGGATGGTGAAACTGAAGACTGCATAGTGACATGGACCCATAAGGAATATTTAATGATTTGAAATCATTTAAGATGGACGTTACACATGGAAAGAAGCAGACGCAAGAAGCGGACGCATGCCCATGTGGAGAAAATGAACAATCGAAGAAGGAGAAAATGAACAGTCATCAAAATAGAAACGAAAAGCTTTTTCGGAAACCAAAACGCATGCATGCACAAAGGAGAAAATGAACAGTCATGACCGAGAAGACGAACAATCATGGTAGGAGAATATGGTGTCAATTATTTGCATGTAACATGTTTGATGAAATGCCTACTCTATATATACAAAAGGAGTTACATAAAGAAGGCGTTACAATTGACAAGTGGCGTATGAGAATATGAAAGGAGTTACAACTGGAGTTACAAAGAGAAAGGATTGTTATAAAAGGAGTGTTGCTTGGAGAATTTATGTGTGGATTTTATCTTGCGAAGAGAGCGAGAGGAGAGAGAGAGGCGAGCGAGAAGGGTGTGTGTTGTGTGAATTGTGGGAGATGTTGAGTAAGCAATAGACCAATCAGGGTCTTGTAAAAGTGAAGGCATTTATATGTCAATCTTCTAGTTTCAGAATTGAAGTCCAAGTTGGTGCTTGGCATCAGGGGTTGGTGCTCCTTCCAGTTGGTGCTGGTAAATCAGGGGTTGGTGCTCCTTTCTATTGGTGTAGATAAATCAGGGGTTGGTGCTCCTTTCTATTGGTGTAGATAAATCAGGGGTTGGTGCTCCTTCCAGTGGGTGCTGGTAAATTGATTGTAAAGTTGTGCTTTGCAAAGGCTGGATTTGGATGGTAGTCCAAATAGTCAATTTTTGAGGAGTAGCCAAATCGGTGAACCTCGGTACATCTTGTGTTGTGTGATGCTCTCTTGTTATACTTGCTTTATTTGGTTTTAAGTTTTCATTGTTTTGGCTTTAAGAGTTGAAGATTTAAGTTTTAAAGAGCTACATTGATTCACCCCCCTCTCAGTGTCATTGTGAGACTAACAATTGGTATCGAGCCTAGGTTCCTGAACAAGCTTAACCAGCTAAGGTGATCTTGGATAGTGACACAATGGCAGGTGGTGAAGGCTTCTCATCAAACAAAGCACCATTGTTTGATGAAACTAATTACGCATTTTGGAGACTCAGGATGCAGACATATCTTTGTGCTTTGGGATACGACATTTGGGATTCAGTAGATAGTGGATACACAATACCCACCACTTCTCCAACCGATGCTGTCGGTAAGAAACTGTTTGAGAATAACTCAAAAGCAAAGAATGCTATCATGTGCGGATTAGTGGACCGTGAACTAGTAAAAATTATGAGTTGTAAAATGGCAAAAGAAATATGGGACAAACTGAGGAGCATTCATGAAGGAGACGCTAAGATCAAGGAGGCCAAGTTACAAACACATCGAGCTCAGTTCGAAGTATTAAAGATGAATGACAATGAGAACATAGAGGCATATATGCTGAGAGTTAATGAAGTCATTAATGCGATTAGAGGACTCGACGAGGAAATCAAAGATTCTATCATCGTGAAAAAGGTATTAAGATCTCTTCCTCAAAGATTTGATTCTAAAGTTTCAGCTATAGAAGAAGCTAAAGATCTAAATACTTTTAGTATGGATGAGATGCATGGTTCTTTGACTGCATATGAGATGAGAATAGGAAAATCTAAACCCACAGACAGAGAAGCTACTTTTAAAGCCCATAAAAATATGAAAGCAAAACAAGAATCCGAGGAAGAAGAGACATCAGATGAAATGGAAGCAAACTTTGTTCGAAAACTAAAAAGGGGAAAAGGAAAATACAGAGGAAAGTTACCGCTTAAATGTTTCAATTGTGGAGGCATTGGGCATTTTGCAGCTAATTGTCCACTTAATGAGAAGAACAAAAGTGATGAAGGATCGCACCAAGAAAGAAGTGACTGGAAGAAAAAAACAAATTTCAGAAAAGGCAACTTCAAGAAGAAAAGTTTCATCTCCAAGAATGTCAGTTCATCAGAAGACAACTGCAGTGAGGATTCTGAAAAGGAAATAGGTGAAGCTCTTTTCATGGCACTCAAAGAAGAAAAAATAGAAAAAGAACAAGAATGTGATGAAGAAGAAATTGATGCGAAAGTGAATTTGGAAGAGGAACTAATTGCAGCTCTGGATGTATTGAAGATAGAAAGGAAAAAGAATAAGAAAATTTCAAGAAAGCTTGAGGATGCAAATGAAATCATAACCAGTTTGAAAGTACAGATAGAAGAATCCAAGAAAATATCTGAAGATCTCGAAGTACAAATAACCATGAAAATAGATTATTGCTGCAAACTAGAAGAAGAGACTCGTTGGTTTAAGAATGCGAGATAGAAGAGATGAATCGTAAAATTAGTTGTCATCACAAACAGTGAAGAAAGTTCTATGAAGCTGGATAAGATCATAAATATCCAAAGGACTACGGGCATGAAATTTGGTTTGGGCTTTGTCGAAGGAGAATCATCAAATGGATCAAAGAATGAAGATAAGAAAAAGGTTGATCAAGAAAAATTGACTCATGCAAAAGAAAGCAATAATGCAAGGCACGAAAGGAGAATTGACAATGATGGATTCACCAATGTCACACATCAAAGAAGAAGAAGATTTATGACTCCTACGACAACATGGCAAAGACCATCACCCAGGTTCAATCATCTCTTTTTTGGTTATTGTTTTAAATGCAATGGTTATGGACATAAGATTTCAGATTGCAAGTATAACGTAGGACCAAGGAATTTTACCAGTAGAAATGTTTTTTCACCTTTGATGGATTATGCAGTAGAATGTTATAACTGTCATAAGTTTGGGCACATTGCAAGAAATTGTCGAAGTACATTTGCATCAAATCAATTTTAGGGAAGAAAATTTCAACCAAATGGAATGAGACAAAATAGAAAATTTCCCGAAAAACATGCACAAGCTATTGAAAAAGAAAAGTCAAAACAAGAGCCCAAAACTGTAATCAAACCAGAGTGGAAAGAAAAAGATCGATCTAAGGAAGAAAAGGAATCCCTGATCGTACAAACAACATTTAAAGCACAGAATAAATCTGCACCATGGATACTTGATAGTGGATGCTCCGAGTCATATGACAGGTGACAAACAAAAATTTGAGAAGTTACAACAATATGAAGGTGGTTCAAGTAAAATTTGGAAATAATGATGGAGCTAAGATAGTTGGCAAAGGTTCAGTGAAGATTAGTGACGGAAAAATCAAGTCAAAAGAAGTCTTGTTTGTGGTTGGTCTGAAGCATAACTTGTTGAGCGTAAGTCAGATTTGTGATAGAGGTCATGAAGTGATTTTTAAGAAGCAGGGTTGTGAAGTCAGAAAAGCAAACAGTGGAAAGTTGATAGCAACTGGATCGAGGACATCTGGCAACCTGTACACTCTCTCAGAGACTTTAGAAGGAGCTTGCTTGATTGGACAGGAAGAAGAAAATTGGTTGTGGCACAAGAGGCTTGGTCATATCAGTTTTGACAATCTAGTAAAAATTAGCTCAAAAAAGGCAGTGAGAGATATTCCCACCATTGGAAAACCATCAAATAGCATTTGTGCTTCATGCCAAAAGGGGAAGCAAACTAGAGTCTCATTTAAAACAAAAGAGTACTACACAAGCAAACCTTTGGAACTAATACATACCGATTTATGTGGACCCATGAGAACGCAAAGCATAAATGGTGACAAATATTTTATGTTGTGTATAGATGACTATTCCAGGATGACATGGGTACTATTTTTGAAGCATAAATCAGAAGCTTTTGAGATGTTCAAGGTTTTCAAAAACCAAGTTGAGAATCAAACAGGAAAAAGGATTAAATGTTTAAGATCAGATAGAGGAGGAGAGTTCATTTCAGAGGATTTTATAGAGTACTGTGAAAAATATGGTATTAGAAGACAGTTGTCAGCAGCCAGGACACCTCAGTAGAATGGTGTGGTAGAAAGAAAGAACAAGACAATGCAGGAAATGGCATGGACTATGTTGACTGAGAGCAAAGTAGCAGACAGATTTTGGAAAGAGGCAGTCCATACTGCGGTATACATCCAAAATAGGTGCATGTTGAGGATGCATGAAAGCAAAACTCCTTATGAGTTGTGGTTTGGTAAAAAGGCAACGATAAGATACTTTAAAGTTTTTGGCAACAAGTGTTACATCAAAAGAACTGAAGAAAACCTTGGTAAGTTTGAAGATAGAGCGGATGAAGGTATTTTTCTTGGCTATTCATCAAAAAGCAAAGCTTACAAATGCTACAACAAGAAGCTAAGGAAAATTGTGGATAGTGCCGATGTTAAAGTTGATGAAGGCAGGGAACGAGTAATTAGCTATGAAGAGAACTATCCAATTGATGAAGAGGTTATTGAAGAAGATGAGGAAAAGGAAATGGAAAAGAAACAAAAAATTGACTCAGATGATTCAAACAAGGATTCAGAAGTGGAAGAAAATAAGAAATTCAAAACAAGCAGCTAGCAGAAAGATCATCCTAGAGAGCAAATAATTGGAGACCCCACAGTTGGTGTTCAGACAAGAAGAAGAGTAGTAAGCAACTACTCTCTATTATCCAGCATTGAGCCCAAAAATGTTGTTGACGCAAGCAAAGATGAAAGTTGGATGAAGGCAATAAATGAAGAATTAGATCAGATCGAGAAAAACAAAACTTGGGAGTTAGTACCAAGACCTGCAAATAAAAATATAATCGGTACTAAATGGATCTTTCGAAACAAATTGAATGAAGACGGACAGGTAGTCAGGAATAAAGCAAGATTGGTATGTAAAGGCTATGCACAAGTTGAAGGTATTGACTTTGAGGAAACCTTTGCACCTGTGGCTAGACTAGAGGCAATTAGAATGTTTTTGGCTTTAGCAGTTTACAAGAATTTCAAAGTTTATCAAATGGATGTGAAATCAGCATTTTTGAATGGGAAACTCGAAGAAGAGGTTTATATTGAGCAGCCAGATGGTTTCCAACTTGGTGATGATCCCAACCTGGTTTGCAAGTTGAAGAAAGCATTATATGGCTTAAAACAGGCACCCCGAGCATGGTATGCAAGGCTAGACAACTATCTTACTCAACAAGGGTTCAAGAAAGGTATGGTGGATAGTAATTTGTATGTCAAAACAGAAAATGGCCATCTTATTGTTCTTGTTGTATATGTTGATGATATCATATTTGGCAGCAACAAAGATGAGTCGTGTAAAGATTTAGCAAATAAGATGAAAAAAGAATTTGAAATGTCAATGATTGGTGAACTTTCGTATTTCCTCGGGTTGCAAGTTAATCAAAATGAGAAGGGCATATTTATTTCTCAAATTAAATATGTGAAAGAGATACTAAAAAAGTTCACAATGGAGGATTGTAAGCCAATTAGCACTCCCATGACAACGAGGTTGCAAGTTGAGCAAGGATGACAAATCTCCACATGTTGATCAAACCATGTACAGATCTATGATTGGGAGCTTACTGTACTTGACAACTACCAGACCGGATATTTTGCAGGCAGTATGCATGGTAGCACGATTTCAGGCTAGTCCCAAGGAGACTCATGTGACAAGAGTGAAGAGGATTCTTCGGTATCTCAAGGGTACTATGGAGTATGGGTTATGGTATCCGAAAGGTAAGGACTTCACCCTTATTGCGTATTCAGATGCAGATTGGGCAGGATGTGTAGATGACAGAAAGAGTACCAGTGGAGGTGCATTCTATCTTGGAGACAGGTTGGTCGCGTGGCACAGTAAGAAACAAGAGTCAGTCTCCTTATCCACAGTAGAGGCAGAATATATTGCAGCGACAACGTGTTGTACGTAGGTATTATGGATGAAACAAACCCTGAAAGATCTTGGTATTAACTTCAGTGAGCCAATTTTAGTTAAGTGTGATAACACCTATGCCATTAACATCTCAAAGAATCCGGTTATGCATTCTCGCACAAAACATATTGCTATCCGGTATCACTTTTTGAAGGAGAAAGTTGCGGAAGGTGAGGTTAAATTGGATTTTGTTCCAACAATAGAGCAAGTAGCGGATATCTTCACAAAACCGTTGCCCAAGGAAGTCTTTGAGTACCTTCACAATAAATTGGGAGTGGTCACGCTTCCCAAGAATTGACTAGCTATCGGGACCACATTCTCAGGGGGAGCATTTGTGTATTTGTTTATCTTTTTGCTCATGTTTGTGATTTTTGCTAAGTGTAATAATTTTTGCCTGAGAATGTTGTGCATGGACTCAGGGGGAGTCTACAGTAGCCCTTTGATATTGTTGTCAAAGGGGGAGAAGAGTTACAGGAAATTGCACGTGTGTTGCCAACAATTCCAAAGGGGGAGATTGTTGAGCAAGGTGCAGCGACAGATATTGTCATTGTTGTCAACACAGTCAGATAGATCGGTTGATGCAGTGGACAGGAGTTCAGAGGTTACTCAGAGTATGTACAGTGAAGTTAAATGCTTATGAGGATGTTTTTGATGTTTGGGTGAAGTTGTTACAGGTTGTCCAAGAAGACCGAAGTGGCCCATATGCTAAAGATCAAAGAAAAGCAAAAAGCAAAGAAAAAAAGTGTCGCGATATCGCGACATGTTGCATTTTCGTGGCCAAAAGAGAAGAGAAAATGCAAGGAGAAAAAGTGTCGCGATATCGCGACATGTTGCATTTTCACGACCAAAAGAGAAGAGAAGAGAAAAAAGTGTCGCGATATCGCGACATGTTGTATTTTCACGGGCCAAAGCAAAGAGAAAGTGCAAGGAGAAAAAGTGTCACGATATCGCGACATGTTGTATTTTCACGGGCCAAAGCAAAGAGAAAGAGCAAGGAGAAAAAGTGTCACGATATCGTGACATGTTGTATTTTCATGGGCCAAAGCAAAGAGAAAGAGCAAGGAGAAAAAGTGTCGCGATATCGCGACATGTTGTATTTTCGCGACTCAAAAAGAAAGAGAAAGAAAGAAAAAGTGTCGCGATATCACGACATGTAGCATTTTCGCGACTCAAAAGGGAGAGAGAGAAAGAAAAAGTGTCACGATATCGCGACATGTAGCATTTTCAGACTCAAAAGGGACAGGCAAGAGAGAAAGAAAAAGTGTCACGATATCGCGACATGTCGCATTTTCGTGACTCAAAAAGGCAGGCAGGAAGAGAAAGCAAAAGTGTCACGATATCACGACATGTCGCATTTTTACGACTCAAGAAGGGCAGGCAGGCAGAGTAACAAAAGTGTCACGATATCGCGACATGTCGCATTTTCATGACTCAAGAAGGGCACAAATTCAGAGTAACAAAAGTGTCACGATATCGCGACATGTCGCATTTTCATGACTCAAGAAGGGCAAGCTAGCAGAGTAACAAAAGTGTCACGATATCATGACATGTCGCATTTTCGTGACTCAAAAAGGCCAGGCAAGCAATGAAACAAAAGTGTCACGATATCGCGACATGTCGCATTTTCACGACTCGAAGAACAGGATGGTAAAACTAAAGACTGCATAGTGACATGGACCCATAAGGAATCTTTAATGATTTGAAATCATTTAAGATGGACGTTACACATGGAAAGAAGCGGATGCATGCCCATGTGGAGAAAATGAACAGTCGAAGAAGGAGAAAATGAACAGTCATCAAAATAGAAACGAAAAGCTTTTTCGGAAACCAAAACGCATGCATGCACAAAGGAGAAAATGAACAGTCATGACCGAGAAGACGAACAATCATGGTAGGAGAATATGGTGTCAATTATTTGCATGTAACGTGTTTGATGAAATGCCTACTCTATATATACAAAAGGAGTTACATAAAGAAGGCGTTACAATTGACAAGTGGCGTATGAGAATATGAAAGGAGGAGTTACAAAGAGAAAGGATGGTTATAAAAGGAGTGTTGCTTGGAGAATTTATGTGTGGATTTTATCTTGCGAAGAGAGCGAGAGGAGCGCGAGAGGCGAGCGAGAAGGGTGTGTGTTGTGTGAATTGTGGGAGATGTTGAGTAAGCAATAGACCAGTCAGGGTCTTGTAAAAGTGAAGGCATTTATATGTCAATCTTCTAGTTTCAGAATTGAAGTCCAAGTTGGTGCTTGGCATCGGGGGTTGGTGCTCCTGGTAAATCTGGGTTGGTGCTTGGTAAATCAGGGGTTGGTGCTCCTTTCTGTTGGTGCGGATAAATCGGGGGTTGGTGCTCCTTTCTGTTGGTGCGAGATAAATCGGGGGTTGGTGCTCCTTCCAGGTGGGTGTTGGTAAATTGATTGTAAAGTTGTGCTTTGCAAAGGCTGGATTTGGATGGTAGTCCAAATAGTCAATTTTTGAGGA
The DNA here is from genome assembly GCA_028583015.1 of Wollemia nobilis. Lineage (NCBI taxonomy): Eukaryota > Viridiplantae > Streptophyta > Pinopsida > Araucariales > Araucariaceae > Wollemia > Wollemia nobilis. The sequence goes on from JAQPPZ010003184.1 coordinate 1,677,723, forward strand.
GTAGCCAAATCGGTGAACCTCGGTACATCTTGTGTTGTGTGATGCTCTCTTGTTATACTTGCTTTATTTGGTTTTAAGTTTTCATTGTTTCGGCTTTAAGAGTTGAAGATTTAAGTTTTAAAGAGCTACACTGATTCACCCCCCCTCTCAGTGTCATTGTGAGACTAACAATGGCCTATATCTATTAGTTCTCCACAAATGGACATTATTTTGATTTTGATTTTGCTGATTTTCTTGGGCCATTGTTACTGTAGGTATAATAGAATTTAAATTTGCAGCAATAACACCTATCATGATATGGGTATGGGTTACCTGGATATAATCTAATGGATTATCTACCATAGTATTACTGTTAGTAGGGCAATGAAAATTATCACACCTATCTTCTACAACAAAATTCAAATTTTTATCTACATAAATATCAACATCAATAATATTTTGTTCTTTAGTTTTTCTTATGTATCTCTTAATTGTAGGTAAGATTTACTTTCATGCATAATATTCTTAAGAGGTGGAATTCTCTGGTTATAGGTAAGTACCTCAAGGTTCTCAAATTATGGGAATAGCTCCTTACCGCTTCTCCTGGTGTGCGCCAGCACGTTATGCTCTTTCTTCCTTGATTTTTGATTTCTAGGTTTGTCTAGATAGAGTTGCTAATACGGGTAGTGTAGAAAGAACATGATGTATAATCAAGATTGATTTATTATTATCTCTTAGTCTCTCAGGGAAAGGTTCTTGAAGAAAATTTAAGAAAATCAATAAATGTATAAACACTTCAAGAAACTACGAGTAAAATAAAAAAATAACATAAAACAAATAAAAATCAAGACACAGGTTCTTTATTCCTATTGGTCGATTGTTGATTAAAATAAAGTCGCTTAAAAGAAAACTTTAAAAATATGAATCGTCTAATTAATAATTCCTCCCCGATAACGGTGCCAAAAATTGTTGGCGTAAGTTTGACATTGGGAAACAAACTAAAAAGGTATGTATTTAACATATAAGTTCATTCCCCGACAATGGTGCCAAAAAACTATTGGAACCATTTCTTGCATCCATAGGGTTCGATTGTCACGCTACAAGAAATCGTTTGAAACCAACGAGCTATTACAGGCTCTGGTCAACTTGCCTCTTTATTTTGATTAAAATATAGTTATTCAAAAAAAACTACAAAATGGGTAAGGAAACCCCCAGTGGTAATTTATGATATTACAAATATTACACACTCCAGATTAGAATAATATGCTAGATATATTAATATGACCAAGCAATGAAAATAACCATTAGTATGCCTTATGTAGACTGTGCCTAGATTCATTGGGCTGTTATAACAATTTAACAACACTTTATAAAATGAAAAGAATGAAAGGGATTGAGAAAAGATTGGCACTATCACATTCATTTGAATATCGTAATAGATATAATAGTTTGCCAACGAGAGAAACGTATGTAACCCATTCAAATAATGTAACACATTACGTAATAACACATAGTACCAAGACAAAATTAATAGAAATGAGACTCAAAATTGTATTGATTTAACATAATATTATACGCAGAGTTGGAAGAATGCCATTTAACTCTGTTTTTCAAAGAAATACATCAATACAATTAATAAATTTTGTTCAAATGATGTAACATAACTCTTCTACTCTACCTGTTCCAATCTGGTAACAGTAGAGTCTCTGAACCTCAAGCTCAATAGATTTAGAAATGATCTTAGCTTCTTGAGCGCTTTCCTATCAAAATCCTGCACAGTATTGGGAGAAATAAGAAATGAACAAGAAAAAATATACATAAGGGAATACAACAACACAACTTAAAAGGGCACTCAAGTATACCTCTTAGCAAAAATGCTATCTCTAATGCTTGATGCAGATCCTGGAATCGGATGCTTCCCTTTACAGATTTTGATTATTGAATCTGTTATTTTTTATCTAATCTGGGCCTTATACTTGTCATAGCCTGATTTATCTTCCACAAATGGTACAACTGGCTTTCATTATTTCTTTTTATTCATACCATACAAATTTATTTGGCCCTTTTTGGTTTTAATTCATTCAACCGTGATATCAGTGCATTAAGGGCTTCCCTCTTTGGTCCTTCCTTTTTTGGTTTCTTGCTGATCATCTGATTGACCTTTTACCTCGAGTATTTCCCCTTTCTATACAGCCTATTCTTCATCTCTAGGGGGTGAACTCATTTCTAGTTGTAGGTTGTATATTTTAATTTCTTTTCATTTTTTGCCCTATTGTAGCAATCTGATATATTTTCCAATCATTCTCTAGGCATCAGTGTTAAAAGCTATGAAAAACTTTAACATATTCATTTCCTGTAAAATCCTATTTTTTTGTATGCTAATATAACTTATACTTTTTTCATACTAGGTGATTATCATCTCCACAGTATTAACCAAGAAGGTTGTTTGCCTATTCATTTTTGGTTCATCATCTGACTCATAATAAAAGTCTTCTATTTAATCTTTAAGGAGGTCTTCAATACTAGAAGAGTTTAAGAAATCCTCCAATGATAACCCAATATCTGCCAATTTCTCTGTTATGTCATCTAATAGAGTAAAAATTTCTACAACAGTATTGAGCCATCTTTCTTTGTTTGATCCAAACATAGTTGCTTTCATGAATTCAATATTACACTTGATTTCAATACCATAATTCAGTAGCACTTATTTGCTCTGCATATCCTCAAAATACTCTAACATTAAGTCAAGGGTAGGGCGGATGACCTCAAAGTCTTTTTCTCATTGACAAATTAGGCTTTCCATCTCCTGATCAGTGATTCTAATTACATTTATCTTCTTGAACATCTCAGTGATCCCCTTGATATTATCTCAAATTTTAATTGACATTCCCTTTTTATTGTATTCAAATAGTATGTGTAATTGAGGATTCTTACCATCGAGGAGGACTGTGCTACTGGGGTGTTCTTCTATGCCAACTCTTCCTTTAGCTTATTTATTAAGGCTTGCATCTCTGCTTTTTCTTTATCACTTGTTTCTAGTTGGCTTCTCAATTCTATTTTTCTCTGGTGCAACTGGTCTAAAGTTTGCTCTTGTACTACTTTGGATACCCTGACCATATCACATTCTTTTCCATGAATTGAAATTCCTCCAGTTCTCTTATCAACTTTGAGAACAATAGGGTCTTGTAGGGTAGGTATGTGTACCTCTGCCATATATGATTTGGGAGTTTCTATTTCTAATCTGGCTGCAGAATCATCTCCTTTGCCTCCCATTCCTGCTACCATTTGTAGCTCATGCTCCTCAACAACACTAAAAACTGTTTGTTCTTCAGATATTTCCAACACAACATTCGTGGAGGGTAGTGATAGCCTAGGCTTCTTTGCTTCTGGAGCAGATAAAGCTATTTGCTTCTTAAATTTGAGATCCCTAAAGATACCTCCAAATCCACCTATTTTTTTCATATTAATTTGTATTACTGATGGAATTTCTATCTCCTTGTCTTTTATCTTCAAAGAATTGGGAATAGCCCTAGGAGCTAACTTCATCACACTAGTTACTGCTAATAGTTGGCTAGAAATTGGAACTATAGCCTGCTGGGAAGAAGTCAGCTCTTGAACAGGTGCAACAACTACCTCCTTTCCTTTTGTTGTATTTAGGATTTCAGATATTTGTTGGGAAGTGTTGGGTGCTGCCTCTATTATGAGGTGAGTTTCATCAGGGGCTAGGACTTGTTGTTCTACAACATCTGCAGAGCTTACAGTGACTTCCATTTGATAAATACCCTATTATTCGATCAATTCTAATAAGGGGTCTTCTATGATTTCTTGGATGGCTTCTGGTAAGAGGGGGCTGCATATTCTACTGAAATTCTTCTAACTACAAGAAATTCAGTGGGGTAATCATAGGCTTTCTGCACTTGTGAATTACCCTTTCTTCAAAAGGGTACTTATCCCAAACTATCTTCAAGCCTCTCCCTTTCTCTATAGCATCTAATAGTTCTTATTCATAAGCATATTTCATGTGCTCGACCTAGGTGTAATCACAATTTTTCATTAACTTCTCATACTTTTTATCTGGATCGTAGGGCCTCCAAGTTATCTCTTAAAAATCCATGAGGTCTAAATAATACATTCCCTTGAGTAAAGTTGGATACTCTATAAATATATAACTTTCAAATTTACAAGGAATACTGAGCCATGGAACTCTATTGTGCTTCTTCACCAGTATCATTTTGGCCTCTTCGGCTACCTGTCTACACATCTCTAGGGAAGTGAGAGATAAAGGACAATATATAGGAAACATTTTCAGGGGGATCTTAGCTCCATAGATTCGAATGTATGTGAACCCCTCAGAGAAGAAGTAATTTCCTATGTCCTTTTCCTTTATAAAAGCTCTCACCCAGGCCCTAATCTCTCAAGGAGGAAACCAATCAGAATCCAATGAATTTCAATAATGAAAATACCACAAAACCAACCCATGTGAGTACGACCTTCATGTATCCTCTAAAAACTGATATGGATGTAAGGACTCTTAATAGCTCCTACCCTTTTTGGCTTTCCTCTCCTAATTATCCCGCCAGTAGGTGTATGAGGATGGAGTAGTTAGAAAACACACACATCTCTTGTCTTTATTTTAAAATAGCTTCCTTTAAATATGACATCTGTGAGTGCATCTGATCACTCAATTCTCGCTCCCAGGTGTAAATTGGGGTGCCTATTACCTGGTTACATTGTGCTACTAAATGTAACACTTTCCTACCCACTACACTGAGGTCTTGTACTCCTAGAATAATGTTAGCCATATCACAGAATTCTCAGACCCATGGTTTGAAAGCAATTTTTTTGATGGGAAAATTATTGATTATTTTCTCATGCTCTTCAAAAAATGATTTAAAAATATCTAAATTTGTTAACATTTGAGACAGTCTTTCAATTACCTATTTAATCAGTCGAGTATTGGTGGACGCCAGTTTGAATACTTGAGCAATGTGTCTAGCTACGATATTGAATACTGGTTTGTCTCTATTATCTCAAAATGTCCTCGTTTTCTCGTCGTACGCCACAACTAACCAAGTTAACAAGTCAAAGGAGTAGTATACCTTCGGACATATCAAATTTCCAAGATTATTGGTCCACTTAGTACTCCTGGGAAAACCCTTATGCTATAGTCTCCTTACTTTTTGAAATAGATCTGCTAGCAACCAAGGGGCTCTGTCATCACTTTCCATCGTGCAAGAAAAACTTCGGATGCAGGTATTTTCAATTTCATACTGTTGCGCGAGAGTGAGCTTTTTACTAGACCCACTTTTTTGGGCGAAATCATACATCGTACTCCTAGGCACAACTGGTTCGGGGAGCTCGACATAAGGCAACTGGTATGTGATGAATTTTACTACTTCTTATGTATCTTTGGACATGAAAGCAGTTTCCTAATCCTCTTTCTTACTCTTGGCAATTGTCCTATATCACTAAAATAAAATTCTCGAGTCTCGGCTCACTTTATGCTCTTTCAAACCAGTTCTTTGCTCAATATTACCAGGGTGGTAAGGTCGTATAGTATGGTAATTTTAAATACTTGATGGTGAAGTGGGTTTATTTTCCTTGCATACCTCGTCATTAATATCACGTCATCCATTACCTTTTCAAATTCACCAATAGAGATTCGCTGAAGTATCTCTTTGTAATGTCAGATAGTTATGTTAGGTGGATTTCCTCGTCCTGCACATCTACGGGGACTTTGATATGTGTACTCGCAATCACTCACAGTTCCCCTATTGGTTATTGAACTAATTGTCCCTCTAACATGGAAATAGAAACATGGTGGTGGTGGCTTTTCATGAGAAAGTGTTTGGCCCTTTTGGTCTTGAAAGACATTCAACTTCGAAAATAGTTACACCGTTAACATGGTGGTGATTATCTTAGGGATCTATCATCAGATTTGGTTATTGGAATGTGTGCCCATTGGATCCATCAACCGATGATGACCATTGTATGGGATTTACATTGCATACCTGCGCTTGATACCTTCGAACCTGCAAGAATGTTAGCCCTGTAATATGGAGGACGTATGTCAATGGTGGTTATGCACATTATAGAGGATATCATAACATTTTATTGATTAATAAAATTCATAATAATCGTTAGATTAAGGCTTTCATATTTTTTTGAATATTAATTTATCATTGATTTGGAAATTACTAACCTTTGGCTAATTCTCACCCCTTAATGTCTTGCTTACCTTACTAGATAACTCACCGTTCGATCACATATGCGATTCTATTCGTTCGTCCGATCACCCCAAAATTGTGCCAACGTTTATTGAAGATAAGTAGTCGTTATCACGTGTTTAAATCCATTATTAATCTCAATTAATTTTTTTTGTTGAAATAAACCATGTCTTTAATTGTCCAGGTAAATTTTATTACGCGCGACCGTCGGATCTAGTCAGGATTCACCGCTATCGTTAGATTTTGGAAGTGTTGCATACTTCTTATCAAGATCCATATTCCTTTTATGGCCTTGATCAGGCACAACCATTGGATGAGAGTAAAGATGAGTGGATGCCCTAGTCTTTACCCTTGCACAAATCCTTTAGTTTAAGAGTTCTATGACATTAGTCTTTTCTCTTCATGCAAGTCTTTTAGCGCAAGAGTTCTATAGACATAGTTTTCTACTCTTTTTCACAAGTCTTTTAGTGAAAGAGTTCCATGGATATGATAATCCCTACTCCCTACCCAATTCCTTTAGTGTAGGGGTACTAAACATCATCCACAATAATTGACCAACTCTTTTCCCAAAGAGGATCCCTTACCCAGTATCTAAAAATATATAGTCAGACTCCCTCTAGTTCCCATTCCCAAAACTATATTCAAAAGTGATATCAGTTACACGAGAATGAGTCGGGAAAATTTCTCCATTATATTATTTTAATTAAATAATCAACTTATCCATATTTCATATCTAATTAGTGAGTGATGGATATCCATGCCATCTGAAGGTGTTATATACCCAGTTATCCTTATTTATTTACAGGGTAAAGATTATATTATTTAATCCTACATAACACATAGATAATATCGATGTAATCCCGTAACTCAAGATTCAAAGAATTAATATAATGAATCAACTGATTAAGATGAGTTTCAGGTGATTCCAGGTAAATCCCATAAGACACTATGAATGCTCAAAAGTCGATCTCTAAGTTAATAAACCAACACCAACATAACATATACACATCTCTACACTATGGCCAAGTTAAACTCAACTAGCATAATCTTGTTTATCATTCTAAAATAATTCAAAAACTATCCGAACTATGTAAAGGTTTTCAAGTCAACATTACTGGTAGCGCATCACTAGACAACCCCTAGAGATGTATATACAAATGATTCAACTCATGAGATATCTCTCTACAGAAGAATTGCATTAAGGCAGTCAAAGTTCAACTACCATCCATAATTTGAACAAGGCCAGTTCATCTTTGAGCTGACGGTCATTGAGCACCAATTTCTCCTCGTAGATATTAACTCCTTCTACAACTGAGATCATCCCCACACTCACGTCATTACGTAGAGCCTCATTGAAACATACTCAAGTTGCATGTGCGACTGTAACCACACAAGCATCCATAGAACACTTTCGTAGCAAATCATTAACACCAGCCGAGAAAATGTTACCTTATAATGGGGATCAAATACAACTCCTTATCTCTTTCAAGAATGCCCATCATGCATTCATACCGAATCTTATATTCTAACCATTATTTTCAACATTCTCAAATAATCATTCAAATCAATGAACATATCACTCTAAATTTTAACAATAGCAATGATAAATCAATGCATTCATTAAACACATTTCTTTCAAAAATAGAATTCCAGATATAGTCAAATACAGTAGAAGGAAATCATTCTTCCTTTTAATGTCTAAGCGATTATCATTCTTCAGGAATTCACAAACAACCTAGTCTTTAAGATTTATTTCATTTCTAGCTTCTCAACTAAAATAGAACCGATCATTGCCAAAATAATCATTCAAAATTAAGTAACGAGTTTCAATTCAATCACCTCCATCTATACTATCAACAACAATGATAAACATGCATTCATTATACACATTCCTTATAGACATAGAGTTTTTAGGTGTAAACAAATGAAGTAGAAGGTAATCGTTCTCTTTTCAAATGTCTAAGCAATTACCAAGTATCTTTGTCCTATCTTCTAAGTTTACCAAACCATTCATGACAATGACATAACAAGAACAAAATAAAAGATATACTTAAATGCCTCCATTGTTCCAAAAATCATGCTAAAACACTATCCAATAATCATCAACATTAGTTCCTTCTCCCAACAACCATAACATGGAGACAACGCCCAACACCAATATCAAATCTGCTACTGGAGACTAGGCAGGACGAACTTACTAATGGGATTCACTGGATACGTTCGTATGGGAATGTCGAAGTTATGAAACACAAAATTTTCCTATAAAATAAGAGTAACTATTGGATGTGTTTTCTATCAACATACAAGGTATAAAGCATACTCTTTTCTTTCATATGGAGGATTGTCAACGATATATCCCATCCACAGTTGAACTCACACAAACACATTTTCTAATCATGAATTCTTTTGAAGCTTTAATATAGCAAGAAACAATATTTTATTTACTTACTAAAATAGATCGCTCGTTGTCTTCATGCCTTTATTGCGTCAAACCCAGTATTTTGAAACCTCCTCACAATACAATGAATTCTCTTTTCTTTTTTTCTCGCCAAAGTCCTCCAAAATTGTTTTCCTTCACGCCACTTTCCTCTGGTGTACCCACTCTAGCCTAACTCCCATGCATTAACTTCCAACGTTCCTTAACAACCCACTCTATTGTAATTATCCACAAGGAATCCAATGAATACACCATAACCATATTTCCACATTTTTACAATTAATACTATGGGTTCTAAAAAAATTGGAGTAAAGCGCATACCAAAACAACAAAAGAGAAATTGTTTCTAAAAACTATCCTTTGTTCTTTCCTTATTATCCTCTATGGTAATAATATCAACCAACAATAGTTCTTTTACTTTATAAGATTTCATTATAAGAAAACTATTAACCAATCAATTGTTCTTTCACCTTATGATATTTCATTATAAGAAACTACTATAACACACAAATGCAACTAAGCAATTTCATGATATGCATCTTCATGAAGAGGGGCATTCTTTCGTGTTGCCTCCCCATAATTTTTGATAATTTACCTATCACATCATTTCCCCAAGGTATTCTTTTATTATTGGTTACTCTTTCTACCATTGTAAAGAAATATGTTCCTCTAAAAATGTACTTTTCATTAGCAACATCATGTTCTCACATCAAATGCATATTTCAATTATGTCTCTCTTCATTCTTGACCAAAAGAATATATTTTTCATATTCTCCCTCATTTTTGCTCCTCTTGAATGAGCAGAGTAGGGTGATATATGAGCTTCATTCATGATCATCTTCCTTAGATCTCCACTTCTAGGAATTACTACCCTATACTTAAAACATAGAAAACCATCCTTGATGCTAAAATATTTGTTTTCATCTGGTTTCCTTTCCATATTTTCTCAGACTACAGTAAGCATCCTGACTTCGCATTACCTTGACTTGTTCCATCAAGTCAACATGAATACGAGATAATACTACAATGTGTCTCCTTCTACTCAGAGCATTCGTGACCTTATTCTCCTTTCCCTTAATGTATTCAATACCAAAATCATATTCTGCGATATCCATATTCTTTGTCTCGCATTGAGCAAGGGTTGGGTGAACATGTATTGAAGACTCTGATGATCTGTCTTAAGTTCAAAGGGTCTACCAACTAGATAATGTTACTCTTGAGAGCAAAAACTGCAGCTACTAACTCTAAATCATGAGTTGCATAATTAATGTCATGCTTTTTTAGCTTCCTTGATCCATAGGCAACCACCGCTTCTTCTTGTGAGAGCACTCCTCCTAGTCCTTCTAGTGATGCATTTGTACATAGAAAAAATTCCCTGTGGATCAAGTATCTTTAGTATAGAATGTGTAGTAAGCTTCTACTTAAGTAAATCAAAGGTTATCTCACATTTATTTGTCCATTTGAATTCCTTTCCTTTGAAGGTTGGTTATCGGTGAGGTGATCTTGGCATAGTCCTTCATATATCCCCTATAGTACCCAGTTAAGTCCATGAAACTTCGAACCTCAGTTACATTCGTTGGCGATGACCAATTCAAGATGGCTTCTATTTTTTTAGGATCTACAATGATTTCCTCAGATAAAACAATGTTCCTTAAATATTGCACCTCTGGCACATAAAATCACACTTGGATAAATTCCCATACAACTACTTTTTCTTTAGCAACTCCAATACTAATATGAGGTGTTTATCATGTTCCTCCTTATTTCGGGAATATATCAAAATATCACCTAAAAACATCAAAACAAATCTATTCAAGTACTTTTTGAAGATACTATTCATAAGATTCATAAATGCCATTGGAGCATTCATCAGCCCAAAATGCAAGATAATAAACTCATAATGTTCATATCGAGTTTTAAAAGTTGTCTTATGAGTATCTTCCTCTCGAATTCTCAATTGGTTATATCTTGACTTTAAATCAATCTTTGAAAATATTGAGGCATCCTTGAGTTGATCGAAGAGATCTTCTATTCTAGGTAAAGGATATCTATTTTTAACAGTTGCCTTATTTAACATCTTATAGTCAATACATAATCTTAAAAATTCATCCTTTTTCTTTACAAACAATACTGGTTCACCCCCTGGTGACACACTTGGTCTAATTAATCCTTTTTCCAACAATTCTTTAAGTTGTACTTTTAGTTCCTACATGTCTATGGAGTTCATTCTATAAGGAGCCCTATGGATAGGCTTTGTTCTAGGTTCAAGTTCAATAGAGAAGTCAAATTCCCTTTTAGGTGGTAATCCGGGTAAATCTTCCAAAAATACATCCCTAAACTTTTGAAGAACAGGGTGTTTCCCAAACACCTCTTCCTTCTTCCCTTCTTCTATCTTATTTAACTTAATAATATATACCATTCCTCTTTTTCTAATGGTTCTCTTGAGTTTCATAGCCAAAAGGATTTGAGGTTGGAAAGTTCCTTGTAGGTTATTCACTCTACAAACAAGCCCGTCCTCATCTGAGTATTCAACCCATCGATCCTAAAAATTAATCACTGCTTTAAGATCTTGTAGCCAATCCATTCTCAATACTATGTCAAAGGCATGCAATGTTGCAACATATAAACATCCTAAGGTCATTCCACTAGGTAAGGCAATTTTTACCATAGGATAACACTGGTTGATAGAGTAGGTTTATCCTGAACCATACTCAACCTTCCACCTATATTCCAAGATTCTCAATCTTTTTGTTATATCTCTAACTAAACTAGTGGAAATAAAGTTGTCTATAGCTCCACTATCAAATAATATTTTAACACTTTTACCAAAGATATTACCTTTTATCACTAGTGGGGTAGCCTGACCATCCAGATTCTGGTTTCCTATTGTTGCGTAAATTTGATGTGTTGGTTCCTTAGGTGCAGTTTCCTTGTACATCGGTTCCTTTCCTTTAGAACTCATATATGCTTTCTACAAAAATATGGTAGTATAATATGATCCCTTACAAATGTAACATCCTTATTTTTGTCCTGGATGTTATTTTCACCTTGGCTCCCTTGTCGCTCCTTCTTTTGTGTGGTGATCTATTGTCATCGTTGCCCTGATTATAGCATCTACGATTCCTTCCTTGAAACTTTCTTTTGAATTTTCCTTGTTTTCTATCTTCTTTCTTATCCTATCCTGTAATGCTTCTAATTGATTGCTCACACTCCCACTTCATGAAACCTGAACTGTTTCTTTTCTTGAGTGCCTCTTTGCATTATTCATCTAACCCTCATAATCAAAGTAAGGTTTGAGATACACTTCAAATTTCCTTGCTAACTCATAGGCCTTTTGCAATTTCTCAGGTTCTCTCATGTCCACTTCTTATCCTATTCTAGTATATACTCCAAGTATTAACTTGTGGACATTCATTTTCTCAGTGTAAGCGGGCACATACTTCACCAACTTAACAAATTTCTGATAATTTTTCTCCAATGTTATAATTCCCTAACAAAGTTTAGTGAATTCATAAAATTTTTGGAAATAAATATATTTTGTGAGAAATATTTTCTTGAAAGCTTTAACAAACTCTTCCTATTTTAAGTCAACTGCAGTCGCTAGCTTTTGCTCTTTACTAAGGGTTTCCCACCAAGCTAAACCATATCCTTGCAAATTTGATGTAGCATAAGATGTTTGATAACCTGAGGAGAAGTTCTTCATATTACAATATGTCTCTATCTCCTTCAACCAAGCCTTGACCTTATCCCCATCTTCCTCTCCATTAAAATTGAAAGATTTCAGATATTTCATCTCCTTGCCTAGCTTAGCCTCCAATTGAACTCTTGCCAATTGTACCTCTGTAAGAGGTTCATTCACCTGTTCTCTTCTCGAGTTACCAGATTTTGTTTCTCAACTTAGCATAACATCCAACAACTGTTTCTAGGTTTCTACCTACTCACGAAGTAGAGCCACAATTTCAATAAGATTCTCTCCCTCATTGAGGTTTTTTGATCCATCTTCAAGTGCTCTATTCTCTGCATTGGTTCCTTATGTTTACCTTGTTGTTAGGGTAGTACCTCCTCTTCTTCTTTTCAGTGGCATTATCCTTGCCACTCATAGAAGAGACAATATGAATTCATTAGCATTTGGCCCTTCAAAATGATCTTCCTACTAATAATTGTTTATCCAATACATCCTAGTCATTTTGAGTAAATTTGCTTCTATTAGTTTTTTTAATTTACTAATGTCTTATATGTTTTCTATCTCATACTAAAAATTGATTCTTGCACAGTGATCCAATTCCACTACGAACCATGCTCTGATACCAAATTTCGTGACCCAAAGTTCCCAAACCTAGTTTACTCTAATTCAATCCCTTCTTTTTATTTTTACTATAAACTTCATAAGGGTTGACTGAGTTCTCATTCTGATGAAAGATAGACCTAGTCTCTAGCAATCATTTTCTAGAGTTGAATAACTCATGACCCTCATCTAAGAGTCATGACCAAGCCTAAATATGCAACCATCCCTACTTCTCCACATGTCCATTTGTGAGAAGTATTGGTGTAATTATTTTCCACTTCAACTACCTTTAATTCCTAGCAATATAGTTGGTTCTCCTTCTTCTCTATTGAAAGGAAAGCCCTAGTCTTTACCCTTGCACAAATCCTTTAGTTTAAGAGTTCTATGACATTAGTCTTTTCTCTTCATGCAAGTATTTTAGCGCAAGAGTTCTATAGATATAGTTTTCTACTCTTTTTCACAAGTCTTTTAGTGAAAGAGTTACATGGATATGCTAATCCCTACTCCCTACCCAATTCCTTTAGTGTAGGAGTATTAAGCATAATCCACAATAATTGACCAACTCTTTTTCCAAAGAGGATCCCTTACCTAATATCTAAAAAGATATAGTCGTACTCCCTCTAGTTCTCCCAAAAATATATTCAAAAGTGATATCGGTTACACAAGAACGAGTCAGGAAAATTTCACCATTATATTCTTTCAACTAAATAACCAACTTATCCACATTTAATATCTAATTAGTGAGTGGTGGATATCAATCGATTATAGATGTCATCCGAAGATGCTATATACCTAGTTGTTCTTATTCATTTACAGGGTAAATATTATATCATTTAATCCTACATAACACATAGATAATCTTGGTGTAATCTCGTAACTCAAGATTCAAAGAATTAATCTAATGAATTAACTGATTAAGCTAAGGTTCAGGTGATTCCAGGTAAATCTCATAAGACACCGCGAATGCTCAAAAGTCGATATTTGAGTTAATAAACCAACACCAACATAACATATACACATCTCTACACTGTGGCCAAGTTAAACTCGACTGACATGATCTTGTTTATCATTCTAAAATTGTTTAAAAACTATCTGAACTCTATAAAGGTTTTCAAGTTAACATTACTGGCAGTGCATCATTAGACAACCCCTAGAGATGTATATACAAATGATTCAATTCATGATATCTCTCTCTACAGAAGAATTGTATTAAGGCAATCGAAGTTCAACTACCATCTATCATTTGAATAGGGCCAATTCATCTTCCAGTTGACGGTCGTTGAGCACCAATTTCTCCTTATAGAGACTAACACCTTCTATAGCTGAAATCATCCCCATGCTCGCATCATTATGTAGAGCCTCATTGAAACATACTCAAGTTGCATCTATGATTGTAACCACAAAAGCATCCATAGAACACTTCGATAGCAGATCATCAGCACCAGCCAAGAAAATATTACCTTATAGCGGGAATCAGAGACAACTCCTTATCTCTTTCAAGAATACCCATCATGCATTCATACCGAATATCATATTCTAACCATTCTTTTTGAGATTCTTAAATAATTGTTCAAATCAATGAACATTACACTCTAAATTTTAACAATAGAAATAATAAATCAATACATTCATTAAACACATTTCTTTCAAAAATAGAATTCCAGATATAATCAAATACTGTAGAAGGCAATCGTTCTTCCTTTCAACGTCTAAGAAATTACCATTCTTCTGGAATTCACAAAAAACCTAACTTTTAAGATTTATTTCATTTATAGCTTCTCAACTAAAATAGAACCAAGCATTTCCAAAACAATAATTCAAAAATCAAGGAATGAGTTTCAATTCAATCCCCTCCTTCTATACTATCAACAACAATGATAAACATGCATTTATTATACACATTCCTGATAGATATAAAGTTTTTAGGTATAAAAAAATGCAATAGAAGGCAATCGTTCTCTTTTCAAATATCTAAGCAATTACCAAGTATCTTTGTCCTATCTGCTAAGTTTACCAAACCATTCACGACAATGACAGAACAAGAACAAAATAAAAGATATACTTAAATACCTCCACTGCTCCAAAACCCACGCTAAAATACTACCCAACGATCATCAACATTAGTTCCTTCTCCCAACAACCATAACATGGAGAAAACACCCAATGATGATATCAAATCTGCTACTGGAGACTAGGTAGGATGAACTTACTAATGGGATTCACTAGATACGTTCATATGGTAGCGGTGAAGTTATGAAACACAAAATTTTCCTATAAAATAAGAGTAACTACTGGATGTGTTTTCTATTAACATAAAAGGTATAAAGTACAATATTTTCTTTCATATGATAGACTGTCAACGATATATCCCATCCATAATTGAACTCACACAAACACATTTTCTAATCACGAATTCTTTTGAAGCTTTAATACAACAAGAAACAATATTTTATTTACTTACTAAAATTGATCGTGCACTGTCTTCATGCCTTTGCTATGCCAAACCTAATATTTTGAAACCTCCTCACAATCCAATGAGTTATCTTTTCTTTTTCTCTCCAAAATCCTCCAAAATTATTTTCCTTCACTCCACTTTCCTCCGATGTACCCACTCCAGCCTAACTCCCGTGCATTAACTTCCAACATTCCTTAACAACCCACTCCATTGTAATTCTCCACAAGGAATCCAATGAACACATCATAACCAAATTTCCATGTTCTTACAATTAATGTTATGGGTTCTAAAATAGTCAGGAGTAAAGCACATAGCGAAACAACAAAAGAAAAATTATTTCTAAAAACTATCCTTTGTTCTTTGTTGTTCTTTCCTTATTATCCACTACGGTAATAATATCAACCAACAATAGTTCTTTTAATTTATAGGATTTCATTATAATAAAACTATTAACCAATCAATTGTTCTTTTACCTTATGATATTTCATTAAAAAAAACTACTATAACACACAAATGCAACTAAGCAATTTCATGATATGCATCTTCATGAAAAGGGATATTCTTTCATGTTGCCTCCCCATAATTTTCGACAATTTGTCCATCACATCATTTCTCCAAGGTATTCTTTTCTCAGTGGTTACTCTTTCTGCCACCGTAAAGAAACATGTTCCTACAAAAATGCACTTTTCATTAGCAACAACATGTTCTCACATCAAATGCATATTTCTTGATCCAAACATGGAATTATCCTACATCCCACAAAGGATTCACATCTCATATTTTCCATAAGAAACAAGTAATTTGCATAGTAAAACTGATATAGAAAGTTATTCCATCCATAAGCAATAAAACAAAATATAACCCATAAAAATAGAAGGTTTGCCAAGGGTAGGGTTATGACAAAAGGCTTAAACATACCTATGGCAAGAAGGTACAATCTTGTTTCTTTGAAGTTGGTGATTTTTTTATCAAGGAGAATCATAAAAACACCAATACAAAAATCAAACTCAAAGGAAAATTTAAGCCTAATTGGCTAGGTCCATACATCATAATGGACAAGTAGGATTTAGGTGCTTATTGCCTCACCATGCTTGACAAAAAAGAACTTAAAGAACCAATGAACATAATGCATCCTCAATAAGAGTTAAAATGGTGGTAAGTAAATTAAAAAATATATCATATTTTAAATATGAGCAGATGTGGGAAGACCATCCTCAATTTATTGATATGATAGCTCAAACGTGGAATTCTTCAGGTAATAGTGGGTTGTATGCTCTTCCAAATCAAATTAAATCTATGACATCTAGATTAAAAGAATGGAGCAATAACACTTTTGGAAATATTTTTGAGAAGAAAGAACTAAAAGATAAACTTTCAAAATTCCAAAATGGTGATCATAATAATCCAAGATCATAGGAAAGGGATTTGCTTAGTGAATATCATAATATTTTGAGTAAGGAAGAGAAATTTTGGAGATTAAAATCAAGAAAAACTTTGGTTAAAAGTAGATAAAAATACAAATATTTTTCATAGGATGGCTATAGTACGGAGATCAACATCCAGAATTAGTAGAATTAAAACAATAGAAGGGGTTTGGATTGAAGATCAAAGTGAAATTAGAAAAGAGGTAAGTTTTTTTATCATAATATTATAGGATCAGAGGAGAATGAAGTTCTTAATTATAAACTTCTTCAAGATGTTCATTTAGTGATAACAAATGAAGACAATAGAAAACTAATGGAGTCTATTACTCTAGAAGAAATTCTTATAGCTCTTTTCTCTTTTAATAAGGATAAATCCCTAGGTCTAGATGGGCTCTTTGTAGCTTTTTACCAACATAATTGGGATATAGTAAAGGATTCTTTATTGGTGGTAATGGAACAATCTAGGGTAAAACAATACATACTTTATTAAATTAATGCAACATATCTTGCTCTAATTTAAAAAAAGAAGGATGTTGAATTTTTTGATTCTTTTAGACCCATAAGCCAATGTAATAGGACATATAAGATTATCTCTAAAGTGATGGCAAGTCTATGAAGGCCATTGTTAGACAAAATTATTTTAGAAAAGAAAGGAGGATTTGTGAAAGGGAGATAAATTATGGATGGGATCATAGTAGCTCATGAAATTATACATTCAAAAACTTCAAGAAAAGAGAAAGCAATGATCTTAAAACTTGATATGAGTAAAGCCTATGATAGGGTTAAATGGAATTTTCTTTTTGCATTTTTAGAAAATTTTGGATTCGGTAAGAAATGGGTTAGATAGATTAAATCTTGTGTCTCCACAGTTTCTTATTTAGTGTTAGTCAATGTAGTAGTAACAAAATCTTTTAAAGCTAAGAGAGGCCTTAGACAAGGAGATCCTCTAGTATCTCCTTATTTGTTCATTATTATGGTAGAGGTTTTGAGTAGGAACTTAAATAAGGCTTACAACGATAGGCTTATAAGTGGACTTACGGTTAATAATAACATTGACAACATCATACATCAACATTTTATAGATGATACAACCCTTTCTGGAAGGACAAGGATAAATGAGTCCAGAGCTTTGAATGTTTTGTTAATGGAATATGAAAGAGCATCAGGGCAAAAATTTCATAGGACAAAATCCAATATGTACTTCCTTAACACTCCAGCTAATATGAAAGTAAGAAATTATAGGTTACTTAAAATGGAGAAGGTAAATTTACAAGCAAATTATCTAGGGATGCCTTTATTTTTGGGGAGAATGAGGATAGAATTATGGAATCCAATAAAGTTTAAAATAAACTTCTAGCTTGGAAAGGTAGATGGTTATCGTTAGCAGGAAGAGTGTAGTTAATTAAGTCAGTTTTATAGGCCATTCCTACATATTATATGTCATTGTATTCTATGCCAAAATTAGTTGAAAAAAAATTAGTCTATATTATACGATAATTTTTATGGTCAGGTTTACACGATAAAAGGAATTTTCCTTTGGTGAAATGAAGCAAGGTGTGTGAAGATAAAACTAGAGGAGGTCTTGGTTTAAGAGTTCTTATAGATGCAAACTTAGATCTTAGGGGAAAAGTACTATGGAGATTCTACAAAGGAAGTCAATGATAATGGGAAATAATTCTTCTAAGTAAGTATATTGAGCCCAATGACCCAAGTTTAATATTTATTGCATTCTCTCTACCAAATGGTTCTGCTCTTTGAAATGGTTTAAAAAAATCTATTTGATCTAATGATTAAAGGTTTAATATGGGTGGTGGGAACTGGAGAAAAAAATTCTATTTGGATGGATACTTGGTGTGATAAAAAACTACTCAATTTAGTTCTAATTTTGAAACCTTAGATGAGATTACTTCAAGATAAATATGGTGATTGGGTTTCAAACATTTTGTACAAGGATCAGGAAGTAAGATATAAATAGAAAGAATATTTTTTTATAAGTATACAAGACAATGATGCTATGAGGAAATTGAGTAGAAAGATAACAACTATGATTATTTTGAGGGGAGTCAGATAAATTTATTTGGGAGTTGAATAGCTTAGGAGAATACACAAGAAGAAGTGGATATAATGTATAACACCAACAAAATAGTAATATCACTAGAATTTGGAAAGATATTTGGGATAGTTCAAGTATTCCTAAAGTTAAAATGTTTGTTTGGCTAGTAGGTCATATAAGAATTTTATCCTGGGATAACCTTATGAAAAGAGGTTTTCATGGCCCCTCATAATGTGTTCTTTGTAAAAAGGAGGAGGAGAGTATAGACCATCTCTTGGGACATTGCTCAATAGTCTAGAAACTATGGCAATGGATTCTTAACATGTTTGGTAAATGCATGATGATGAATAGCATAATTGAATATTGGTTAAAACAATGGTAGAGAACTTATACAAGTGAGGATTTACAAAAAATATGGGATATATCAAAAGATACAATACTTTGGACTGTATGGATAGAAAGGAATAGAAGAATATTTAAAGGAAAGGAAAAAAATTTAGAGGTAATGAAAAAGAAGATATGTTTAGCCATAGAGGAGTCTAAACCAACCCTATCAACTCACCCAATTCCTAATCAACAAGCAAAGATACTTGATATATGGAGTAAAGTAATTAAATGGAATTATGATGTTGGGTACAAGAGAAGCAAAAATAAGGTAAAGAATATAAAGTGGAAACCACCAGATGTGGAGTGGGTTAAATTGAATTTTGATGGAGCATCTAAAGAAAATCTAGGACCAACATGAGGAGGAGGAATAATTAGAAATAATAGAGGAGATATTTTGTCTCATTACGCTTTCAATAGTGGATTTAAGATAAATAATGAAGCTAAAGCTTGGGAAACTTTAGAAGGGTTAAAAATATGCAAAAAAATAAAATGGAATAGAGTACCAATGGAAGGTGATTCTCTCATAGTAATAAATGTAATTTTTGAGGAAAGCAAAGGCTCCATGGAACATACAAGAGATAATTATGGAAATTTGAGATCTTGCTAAAGAGTTTGAAGAAACCAGGTTTACACATACTTTAAGGGAAGGTAACAAATGTGCAGATAGGCTAACCAATAGAGTGGTTTTGATTGAGGAACGTGAAGTTAAATTCTCATTTCCATGGTTAGAGGAAGTAGTAAGTTTAGCTAAAGCTAGCAAGAAAATGTTAATTGCCCGAATCAAATAATGATTAAGATTTACTTTAATATTTTCCATTGACAATGTCTGCTTTATTTATAACAATAATGTGTTTGCATATAAGCTATTTATTATAATTTTGTGGTTGTACTTGTGTTTCAAGAAGAAAACTAGAAATCCAAATTTTGTAAAGCAGCCTATGATAGTGCGATGTTTTAGAAATATTACTCTACTAAGATGCAATGCATAGACAATAGAGGTAATTTTTTGGTATTGTGAAGGCTGCTATAGAAAATGTCAAGAAGGATGTTGGATTCTGGAATATTTATATTCATACAGAAAATTGAAAAGATCCAAAAACTGAAAATCAAGAATTCAGACATTTTATGTAAAATAATGTAGTTTCTAGCTATAGAATCTCAATTGATATGAGAAGTGTATCTATTTGTAAACTCTCAATATCTAAAGAAGAGAGTTGTAATTTATCAAGGGTGGGGGGCCCAAATACAACCCTTTATTAATCATCCAAAAAAACATAATGCATCCTAAAGATATTATAATTGAGTATGCATTAGTTGCTTATTTCTTTTCAATTGTTTGTTGTTGCTTGCTTGCATTTTTCTTGACTTCATATCTACCTACACACATGTGCCAATCTTTATCTAGACTACTATCACATCTTGAGTTAGGTATCCATGATGATATGCAAATTATGATCCTAGTCAGGATAGTACGTTTTCATGCACAAGATGACTGATATAAGGAGATCCTTCTAGTTCTATCTTCACAAACCAAATAAAGGCTCACACAACTTTAATCTATTTAATCTATCTTTATCTATCTCAATCTAATTTACCTCAAACATTATCTCTATTAATTATTCCAAACTATCAATCTCTTACTACATAATGAATATTGTGAGGTTTGTAGGTACTGATGACAAAATCAATCAAATCGAATTATTTTATCCATTGCTATATGATGAATAATGCAAGGTTCATTGTTGTTGATGATAAAATCAATCACATCATCTTTTTTCCATGTATCATCATGTGGGGGAAATTGGTCACCAACGAATTTATCCTTCTAACTTAGGGTATCATTCATTATTACACCAATCAAACACAAACTATGTATGATACTTCTCTACGAGGCAAATAAATGTAAGTAGAAGTCCTTTAAGCATGTGTTTAAAGATAAAACAAAAGTCCTTTAGACATTTTTTTAAAGGTAAATCATTTATTTTTCGTAGCAACTAACTAGAAGTCTTATGGGTAAATCTAAGCAAAGTTCTCCTGGGTAAATCTAAAAGCTAATTATAAGATCTCTAGGCAAAGCTAACTAAATTCCCCTTGGGAAAATCTCAAAGTTAATTAGAGGTCCTATAAGAAAAGCTAACTAAAGTCCCCTTGGGCAAATCTCTAAGCACATATCTATGTATATAGTTGTACAAATTTGTATATATCTATAAATAGTTGTACTATAGTATCGTCCTCTTGGGCACATTATGCATCTTGCATCTTCCAATAATTTCATTTAATCATTCATATTTTAACCTTTAATTAATTGATCATCATTAGTCAATTAATCATTGTTTAACAACACATCACTTTCATTCATCATAGTTTTCCATGACATATTTCATATTAATCAAATCATAAGTTAAATCATCATCATCTAATAATTCTAATTCCATTATCAAACATAACACATTAAACAACATTAAAAAAATTAAATATTAAAGCAATTAATCATCACATAATCATACATCATAGCACCATAACAAGCGATCTAAGTAATAGTATATATACATATAACTCATAAATGTTTGTACATCATGATCATAATAATACATCAATGATACATCATAATCCTAAAAATTGTAGGATAATTAGTAGCCAGCTTTGGGATCCTGTGTTAGGTTCTCCTTCTTATCCTCCTATAGGTGGTGGCATATGCATCAACCACTATGATTAATGAGTCATAGACTTCAAATGGGTTTATGATCACATCATCATTGGTAATGGCAAGTGCTTATCTACCATGATGGATATGTGAGGTGGCTATATAGTGTGTTACTTTTACACTCTCTATTGCCATGACCCCCATGCCTAGGCTATTTGGTCTAGTAGTGCATTTACCACCTAACCCCCTCTAACTCTAATCACTACATCCTCTTTGTAATCATACTTTGGATGGTCTGGTCCACTAGCTTATGCTACTAGCTTGTACCTCTCTACTCTCCTCCCTACTAGAGCTATATGTAGGCTCACAACCTACCTCACCAAGGCATCCTGCTCTACCTTGGTGGCCAACTGAGGTTACTTACTTGGTCTTGCCTTGTTGGCCATGCTCCTTGACATTGATAATACTAGTAGTAGAGGTATTATTATTTTTGTAATTGCTTATTTTTGTGTCTTCTTATACCTTTTAATCTCTTTGTAGTACCCCATCAAAATGAGCATCACCTATTTGGATCTACTTGACCTCAATATTTGATCTATAGGACACTCCTTTGGCATTGTGACCCTTTTGTGTAGGATGGTTTGATACCAACTCCAGTAATCTTGGGTGACCCCAAGATAATCTCTTCCTAGATATCAAATGGTTAGATCATCCAGATTCATCTCTAAATAAGGATCTAAATTGAGAGGTCCCCTAAATCCCCTCTCCCTTATGAAGCTATAGTACCAAACCAATTGTGTTGATACCCTTTATCAAGCACCAAACTATGGACCATCCAATCAAAATAATGGAGCTCTCACTCCATCAACCATCTAAATAGCCTAATGCACACTAGATGGTAAGCATCATCATGTGATATAGGATGATGCCTATATATTCTTCAAATGATCTTCTTGGCCTACATATCATCTATCCACCTCTATGCACCACCCCTTACTTGTGTCATTGATAAAAACCCCAAATACCAAGGTATAAAAAGAGTGGTTTACATGTCTAGCTAGCCCCAACATATGTGGTGTTGTTGTTAATTCCAGATTGGATGACTAGAGGCTAGCATCTTCTATCAGTCTCTCCAAGGCCTAACTCTAATCTTGAACCATGTGTGCCTCTGCTCCTTGGATCGACACCATGAGGATCCTATAAAGTCATGGTTATCTCCCTTATGAGCAACTTGAATGTATTCAAATTTAAATACCAATGCTCCACCAGTGCTATTAGAAGAGCTCTATCAAACTCTTTATTCAGTATAATAGCTATGTGATATAATTTGACTATTGCTAGAGGATCATGGTTAGTAAAGTCTAACAACCCTAGGATAGTCTCTAGTATATAAGGTTGTCTCTTATAACACCCCAGTGTTTACAATCAAACTTGCATACAAACCAAATACAAGTTCTATTAGCCTCAAAATAAGCAAATAAAAATGGCAAAAGTGCAAAATTTGTGTAGGTACAAAAGTACCATGGTGGCATAAAAGCATCACTAGTTGAAAGTGCCACCAGACAGCTAAAGTGCTTCAATGCAAAAGCACCATTTCTTGATAAAGCATCATCGGGGCACAAAAGTACCACCAACACACAAAAGCATTGCACGATAGCACCACCACTATGCAAAAGAAATGTCCTTTTCTTTAGACAAACTTTCCAGGGCAAAATACAAAAAAATGGTCAAGTTGTTTATACTTCTTGGTGTTATTGCTCCTCCTCCTACTATTGGTGCCCTCACTAGGTTTGCATGGTGTGGTGGTTGTGCCTACTGAGTCATCAAATATTTTATGAGTATCATTGCTCCATATCTCATCACTACACTAGTGTGGATCATAATCAAGTTGAGTGTCCTTGGTCCAACCCAATTTTTCCTCAAAAACTTGAGGGGGTACACCAGGGCATGATAACATTTAATGTTATCCAAAACATAATTTTTAACATCATATTTAAGCAAACAATCACAACATTAGTCATCTAACATCGCTAACCATAAATAATAGCAAATATTTATCTCAAAATTGGGGTATCTATATCAATTTTTGATGCATTTTATGCAATAAATGCATTTTAAAGGGGTAAATGTAGATACCCAGTTTTGCATGCAAGGGTAATATTCAAGTTTGACAATCCCTCCATTAGTCAACCTTTTGATAACCCAAATTAAATCAAACTTTCTTGTGCCCAAATTTGAAGTATTTATTGCTCCAAGAGAAAAACATTAAGGCATGAGCAAAAGTGTCATTGATGCTATCATGACCCTAGTGACGCTTTTGCTAAAAGTTTGAATTTGACCTTTCTTACCTAAATTTGATCTCCAATGGTCATGATGACAAAAGCACCATCGTGAAAGTATCATTGGTGCTTTTGCTATGTCAACAATTCTGACTATTATGAACAAAAATAAAAAATATTTTTGTACCTTTCAGGCTACCCACCATCAATGGCTCAGATCCCTAAATTTTTACTCATAGCTCCCAACAAAATCTCACATTCAAGATTTATCATTTTCAATCTTTCTCCATTAATGAAAATTTGATCACATTTAAAATTCTTACCATCTCTAATCCTATCATCTTTAAAACAATTCTTCCCCCAAGGAGCCATGGTTTCCTATAAAATGAACAATTGAGGTTACCAATTCATCAAAAGCTCTAAAGTAGCAAAATTCTCTTAAAATATCTTTAGAATCATAGAAATTTATTATTTACATGTCAGGGTTATGCCAAAGTCTTGCCGCAATATTGTGAAGGTCACCCTTGCAAGCATTCAATATTTTGTTCTTGAAGGCATCCAAGCAATCAAGCTCTCAAGCACTTAATCTCCAAGCACTCAAGCATCAAGCATTCAAGCCTCCAAGCTCAAGCTTTCAAATATCGACAAGCAACTAGCAAGCTTTTAATAAGCTTCCACAAACAAGGGGAAAAAACCTTAACATCTTGGGTTATGCTCTTTCCTCTTATTTGATTTTGGCACTCTCTATCTTGTAGCTCAAAGTTATGATCTTGTTTC
Source organism: Wollemia nobilis (assembly GCA_028583015.1). NCBI lineage: Eukaryota > Viridiplantae > Streptophyta > Pinopsida > Araucariales > Araucariaceae > Wollemia > Wollemia nobilis. Next base: position 1,702,670 of record JAQPPZ010003184.1, read on the forward strand.
ATGTTAACTAATTTTCCATATTGCATTTGCATCTAGCTAGCATATCAATTTCTTCTTTTAATCTTTATTCCAAGCAAGCAAATATTTATTTTTTGTTATTTGATAGTCTTTCTACTTAGAGACCTTCATCATTTCAATAATTAATTATCTCATTTTCCATCTAATCTTACGTTGCTACTCTTTGAAGTGAAAGCATCATTGGATAACAAGTTTGGTGGTGCTATCACTCTCTTGTTTACATAGATCAAAAGTGACAACTACTAGGCAAAGCATTGGTGGTGCTATCATCGACCCTATGGTGCTTTTGTCATAAAGTATTTATTTCATGCATCTATCATTTTTTCATCTATTTGTATAAGGTTTTGATTGCTATCTAAGGGAGTACAACATTCTCTATCAACTTAGACAATCCACTCTATTGCTAGTCCCACATTTTTTGTTTGTTTTATAGGAAAATAAGAATACCATTCATAAGCAAAAGCATCAACAACACTTCTATAGACTGACAACACTTTTACCTCTTGGCAAAAATAGATTTTTCTATTTTAGATTCCTTTTCATGAAAAAAATAGGACTTAATCTTAGTTGTTGTTTGCTTGAATTAGTTTTAGTTTTTATTTGTTTGATAAAATAAGAAAAAAAGGAATGAAAGAATGAGTGTAGTCTTAATCATCTAGGGGACCAAATAAATCTTTAAGCTTTAACATCAAATCAAAATTGCATATTGTTGCATCTAGGGCTTGTTTATTACATTCTTCTTGCATCCTTACCTCTTTAAGAGAAAATTGACATTTACTTTATCATCAAAAACCAAAAGCATTTTACTTTTAGGTCTTGTTCTTGCATTTGTATGTTACATTAGGGATAGATTAGGGTTAAGCTTAGTTAAAGAAGTATCTTAGGAAAACCATATGTGTTCTTCAATCAATCCATCAAACTCTAAGCTCTAAGCTCATAAATTGTACCTATCCTTGAGCTAATAGAGAGGGAAGATATGCACAGATCCCCCAAGAGGTCCCATGATCTCCTTTATCCCTAGATCACACAAATACTATAATTTCACCCATTAAGGTAAGTAACTAGGACTTGATGATCAATCTTATACAATCAAACTCATAACACTAAATTAGATCCTTGAACTGATGCCACCAATACATAAATCTTAAAAATCATACAATTTTAAAAAATGTGCTCAAAATACTTTTGTAAGCAAAAGTTATGGCTATTAGAAGTTTTGGCCTAATGGACCTCAAAAAATAGAAATTAAATCAACTTGGCATTCTATAATTCACTGGTGCCCTTTGTTTATGATTCACCTCTTTAGTACCTTTGAACTTGTGTGACTGCAATAATTAGAGCTTCTTGATTGGTTGTAAGGATTTAAATAGGTAAAATATGTTATTTCATGACACTAAACATGGCCATGTTTGCCAACAAGTCAATTAAGAATTCATATTGAGTTGCAAGGATACTAAAGAGCTTTGGAGGAAGTCAAATTGAAGTCTCCTTTGTGTTAAAACTAACACACTATCCAACCATTTGCACTCATAGTTGGAAAGGGAAAGACATTTCTATTTTACAATTAAAATAACCAAGTGATAACAAAAGGAAGGGATACCATGTAGATTGAATGTGTGATCTTACATTTCAAGACACATTCCATTGTCCACTTTACTAATATGATTTTAGGTGATGATAACTTAAGTATTTCATAGAAGAACACCTTCTTGGCCATCTCTTGCAAAAAGAAACATCGGTGTGACTTGAACCAGTGCCCTTATGTTCTTAATACACAACACAAACGCCTACACCAAAGTAGTATTTGTGATTGGAATGAAACTTTTAGATGATGTCATTTTCCTCTTAGCCATAAATGGAAAAAAATCACCATTTCCTTAAACAGTTAAAACCCAAACACTTTTACATGCCTTCCCCGAGCCTTACCCTAGCCATAGTGGCAACCCTTTTAGCCATGGTGTGGTGAACCCTATTTCAAAATAAATTGAAAATATCATTAATAGTTGTTGATTATCCTATTTAGAAAATAACATAATCACATTGATAAATGACTATCTTTAATAACATATGTGGAAGACTATATTATTTTGAATAACATATTTCTATTTATTTTATCAAATATTTTGATTTCTAATAGATTAATGAAATGGGTTACCTTTAATTAATCATTTAATTGATCCTAACATTAGATCACATTCTTCCTTCCTCCAACCTTTCATATTTTTTTGCTAGAGAATAAGGGGTTGTACTCGGGTCCCCTACCTTTGATAAGTCACAACTATCTCCTTTAGAGCTTAAGAGATTACAAACATATTCAGTTCTCATCTCAATTAAGATGTTATAGCTAGATACCTACAACATTTTCCCTAAAATGTATGAGTTCTTGATTTTCATTTTCTAGATCTTCTTTAATTTTTTGTGTGAATACAAATATTCTAGAATTCAGCATCCTTCTTGATATTTTCCTATAACAACCTTCACAATACCAAAACTCCATCTCTACTATCTATGCACTACATCTTAGTAGAGTAATATTTTCAAAACATTGCACTATCATAGTCCGCTTTACCAAATCTAGATTGCTAGTTTCCTTCCTAAAGCATAAGCGCAACCACAAAAATTGTAATAAATAATTTATATGGAAACACATTAATGTAATAAAATAAAGCAAATATTAACAATGAAAACATTAAAGTAAATCTTAATCATTTTTTATTCAGGCAATCAACATTTTTTTGTCAGCTTCAACTAAACTTCCTACTTCCTTTAACCATGGAAAAGAGAATTTAACTTCAAGATCCTCAATTAAAACCCCTCTATTAGCTAGCCTATCAGTATATTTGTTTCCTTCCTTTAACATATGTGTAATTGATTTCTTCAAACTTTATAGAAAGGTCTTGAATTTCCACAATTATCTCTTGTATGTTCCATGGAGCCTTTGCTTTCCTCAAAATTGCATTTATTACTATGAGTGAATCACCGTCCATCCATATTCTATTCCATTTTATTTTTTTTGCATATTTTTAACCCTTCCAAAGTTGCCCAAGATTCAACTTAATTATTTGTCTTAAATCCATTATTGAAAGAATGATATTCCTCCTCCTGCTGGTCCTAGATTTCCTTTAGATGCTCCATCAAAATTCAATTTGACCAACTCCACATCTTGTGGTTTTCACTTTATATTTTTTTGCCTTCTTTTTTTTTCTCTTATACCCAACATCATAATTATATTTGATGAATTGAATCCATCTATCAATACTCTTTGCTTCCAAATTAGGGATTGGGTGAGTTGATAGGATTGGTTTAGACTCCTCTATGGATAAACAAATATTCCTTTTCATTACTTCTAAATTGCTTTCCTTTGCTTTAAATATTCTTCTGTTCCTTTCTAGCCATACAACACAAAGTATCGTATCTTTTTATATATCCTAGATTGTTTTTAAAGCCTCATTTTTAAAAGTGCTTTGTCATTGCTTTAACCATTCTTCAATCCTTCCATTCATCACCATGCATTTACCAAACATATTAAAAATCCATTACCATAGGTTCCAAACTATTGATTAGTACCCCAAGAGATGGTCTATACTCTCCTCCCTTTTACAAAGAATACATTGTGAAGGGCCATGAAAACCCCTTTTCATAAGGTTATCATAGGATAAAATTCTTTTATGACCCACTAGCCAAACAAAAATTTAACTTTAGGAATGCTTGGGCTATCCCTAATATCTCTCCATATTTTTGTGATATTTCTATTTTGTTTGTGGTTTACATTATATCCACTTCTTGTTGTGTATTCTCCTAAGATATTCAACTCCCAAATTAGCTTATCCTTGGCTCTCCCCAAAATAATCGTTGTTATATTTCTGCTTAGCTTCCTTCTAGCATCAATGTCTTGTATACTTGTAAACAAATCTTCTTTCTATTTGTATCTTCCTTCTCGATCCGTGTACATAATGTTTGAAACCCTATCACCATATTTATCTTGAAGTAATCTCATTCATGGTTTCAAAAATAGTTCTAGATTGAGTGGTTTTTTATCACATTAAGTATCCATCCAAATAGTCCAACCTTTCATCTTAACTTTGTTGATTTTAAAAATTATTACTGTAGACACCCAAAAGTCGCACATTCTTACTTCTAGGTATTCATAGGCCATCATAGACCACTTTAGCCATCTGTAGGCTACCTTAGTCACTTGTAGACTTCAAACCTACAAAAACTAGGTAAAATACACCCAAGATGCTTCCTACCCACTAGGAATCCACCTATTAGCCCCCTAAGGCCACCTAAGCCCTTTCCTACACCTAATTAGGACCCCATGGGACCATTTCCCTACTTAAAATCCTAATTAGGTTGATTAGTGATCTAATTCATCATTGACTTTCACTTAAATGCACTTTTTCACTTAAGTGAGTTTAATTAGGGTCCTAAGTCAAATTAGCCCTAAACACACTTCCACACATGTGTGCACCATGAGGTTAGTTTAGGATATTTCCAAATGCCCTAACTAAACCCTAACCTAACCTAGGACTTAGCTAACCCTAGTTAATCCTAACTCTTCCTCACACATGTGTGAGGAGGAGATATTTCTCTAAGGCATGTGGGTTTGACACCTATTCAAACCCTAACCTAACTCCAACATGGAGTAACTCTAAGGGTTGGTTTATCTAACCCCTTCTCCTGACCTCATAATTTTCTATAAATAGAGGGTTCTCCCTCCCATTTTACCTCTCTCTCACCTTTCAGTCACCATACAAAAACTCTGCCAAAATTAGTCTAGAATCGCATCTAAGAATTCTACACCGTACAAACAACAAAGGACAACTTCAGACATCCATCCGGATAGAAAGTTTGGTCCCACAGTTAGTAGAAGTCCAATTCACCCCTTGACCTATGAATCTGGGTTCCAATTCACCCCCTACCATGTGAATTGACCGTGCAGTAGATCCACCTCAGCAAATTTAGTAGGTATGCTTTGTTTCATGCTTTTATAGTGTTTTATGCAATTTTTACCATGTTTCAACATAGTTTTCTTTCATGTTATTTTGTCTTTCATCAATATGGGGCTTGACTAAGGTAGGCCCCCAAACCATCTAACCATATTTTGTAGGCCTTCAAAAATAGGTGCAGGAGATCACAAAACCAACAAACTACCGGTGGTCCGCAAGCCCACCTTCACTGAGGAGTCTCGAAAGAAGTCATCAGGGTGTTTGATATTCATAAAGAAAGATTGGGAAAATCACCTTTGTAACCCATGAACATTTTGAATGAATAAAAAGCAACATTCTGGGCATTATATGTGTTTATGTATTATGTTTTATCAAATGGCATCTTTCGTTTGCTTCATTCTGGCACGCCCGGTGGGACCCCCACAAAGAGTTGTGCTAGACTAGTCTTTTCTACGAATCTAACACAATTTTATGGTTTTATGTGCTATTGCAGGTACCATTTCCAGATAGAACAGAGACCCTCAAAACCCTGACAAGCCTCTCAGGTCATCAGAATAGGAGTTTTAGGCTCCTAAACCTGATTCACCCCCTAACATGTGAATTCAGATCCAATTCACCCCCTGCCCTACGAATTCAGCATAACTACTTCAAAAACCCTCAAAAGTGTAGAGGTCTACAATAGAGACACAGAACAGTCCATCTAGAGCAAAAGGAACCAGGTATTTTCCTTAAACCTCCCTATTTCTATCATTCATTTACAAGAAAAAGTTTCATTAACACATGCATCATGTCATTGTATGAAATTCCTTTTCAATGCATCTATCATTTTAAGATCATTTAGCTTAGTTTGTTTTAGATTTCTCTTTACTTACTTAAATCAGAGCTACATTTATTTCTATTCAAATCATTAGAATAGGTTTCCATTTTGTGTCATTATTTTTATGAATCATCAATTTTCAAAGTCATCTTTCTTGCATTAGATAGGTCTTTCAAATTCCTTTTCAAAAACCTGCATGTAGATCAGAACTTTCAGTTTACTTTATTTCAAGAACATTTTCATTTTATTTTACAAATCGCATGTCAAATAGGTTTTCCATTTCCTTTATGTGTTATTCCATCAATTTTCTCTCAAAAGTACATTTCAAATTTCCATTTTAAAAGTCACATTTAGAATTAGGGTTTTTCAAATCTCTTTTTGCATCTTTCATCAAAGCAATTTCAAATTCCTTTTCGCACAAAAATCAATTTCAGATTTCTTTCATGCATTTAGAATTAGGATTTCAAATCTCTTCAAATCATTAATAAAAATTTCAAATCTTTCACAAACCAAAAAATTTCAAATTTCTTTCATGTCATTAGATTAGGATCAAATTTCTTCAATCTTTAATAGAAATTTCCAATCTCTTTCACAAACCCCAAATTTAAATTTTAGATTCCTTTCATATCATTAGATTAGGACTTCAAATTTCTTGCAAATCATTTAGATTAGAAATTTCCCATCTCTTTCACAAATCCCCTGGGTAAATTGCAAATTTTAGATTTCTTTCCATATCATTAGATTAGGATTTCAAATTTCTTCAAATCTTAAAAAATTCCATCTCTTTAATATTTAATTTAAATTTTAAAATTTTTTTAAAAATTAATTTTATTTCTTTATCAATAATTATTTTTCAATTTCTTAGTCTCTCAAATTTCTTTCATGTTTCAAAATTAGGGTTCCACAAATCCCTCTTATCACATGCTTTACATTGCTTGTTTACATGCTTCATAGCATAGATCCTAGTTTCTTTTCCAAAAAGGCACATAGGACTAGATTTTCTTTCAAAATACATCTTAATCTAGCTTTGCTTCCAAAAATGCATCTAGGGCTAGATTTCCATTTCAAAAAGGCATCTAGTTAGCTTTCTTGCTTTCATATCATCGTTAGACAACATAAACCCACACACTCACATGGTATACACAAGTGGTGAGATTGGAATTCATCCCCAATCCATCACTCGAGACTGGTGAGGTAGGAGTTTTACCCTCCACCAGCTCACCCCCTAGACACCTAGTAGCCCCACAGGAGCGGTTTTCTAGACTTCATCACCAGAAAATCCCCCACTTTTGAGATTGGTTTTCTAGAATTCATCATCGAAAGGGACCTTCAGAGTGGGATAGGATTAGATACCTTCATTCATAAGGCTTACATAATTAGTGAACATGGTAACTATCTTCATTGACTAAGCTCACCCGAGAGTGAAGCAAAAGCCTAGCTTGGGCAAGTAGCAAGTCTTAGACATTACCACCTCTTCTTGCAAGAGGTTATTGGACTCATTAGTGCATCTTGAGTCCCCCCTTATAGGCTATCATTTTACTACACCTTCCATACAGGTCACCATTCACCTGTTGTGACATTATTCTATTTTGTGCACCTTTGGGTGTTGCAGGAGGTTTCATGCCAATGACACTCCTGATATTTCTAGAGTTATCACCCCACTACCTATGATATTTCCTAGGAAGCATATTTTCAACATCAAAACACATGAAAACACATAAATATTTTATTTTCTACATTTAGAACTGATTCTAGTTTCACGTTGTTTGCATGATCACAAACTAGTTTCAACACATTTCATGATTCAACACTTTGTTTGTTGGCTATCTATAGCCTATCATTGCTTAGTCACTATCACATTTATAGTTTGAGTCCAATTCATAGGTCAACCTATGAATCAGGTCCCAATTCTCCCCCTGACCTATGAATCCTACTTCCAGGTTCAAAAATTAGTCAAACTTTATAGGGTTACTCAAAAACCCCTTGTAGATCACACCCAAAACCTCAGATTTTAGTTTCTATGTAGTTCTGAAGCCTACATTCACCACATACAACACCATGCCTATCATCACACATAGTCAAGCACATGAGCAAGCACACCTCATAGAGGAGGTCTCTAGTACCCCTTCTAGTTAGTCTACCTCTCCCCCTTCACTCACAAAGGGTAAATCCACATTCACTCATAGTGATCTACCCATAGATTCACATCCATTCTATCCACACATTCTCTACATCTACCTCGATGAGATTCCCACATCATCTGGTGAAGATGATCCACTCATTTCCCATTCACCTTCACCTAATCCACCTTCTACATTCTATGATCATGTTATCTATACAGCTCCAGGACATCCCCTCCTTTCTTCACCATTGATGAGGAGACCCTACCCACTTCTCCTACCTTTATGCACCCTTTCTTCTAGAGTCTATCTCAATACCTTTTTGAGAATGACTCCTCTTTGTTAAACCACACTCATCCCAAGGTTGCATCATTCACCCCTACCATAGGGATGATTTTAGACCCTTCCTCTTCTACACCAGGCACTCAGGTGCCATCATTGCAAACCCCATCACAACAACCTCCCTTGCAGCAACAACAAGAGCCACCTCCACCATCATACCAATACTCTTCCCAAGAGTCACAACCACCACCTTCCCAACAATCATTTTTCCCATATTTTGAGGATATATCACAACCAACTCCTCAAACACAACCGATTCAACACCAATAGCAGCAATCGACTACCTACATCCAACCTGGAGTGTACACATTCACCACTCCACCTTCTCAAGATCCTACCTCAGAAGCTTATCCTCCCTCTTCTTCATCACTCCCACCTACATCCCATCCTTCTAGAATGTATCCTACCCAATCTTCTATTCCACCTTCATCCACTTCTACCTTCAGATTACCTCCCCCTCCTCCATTTTGGATCCTGACTGTAGGTCCCCTTCCCACCTATGGTCCATGACCTTCAGCATATACTCCTACTCCCCTAGGCTATTCTACTCAGTTTAGTTTTCCCACCTCTCATCCTTCAGGATAGATGCATGTCCCATCCTTTGACACCTCATCTAGTCCACCTCTAGCACCATCTATCCAGACACCATTACCATTATCTACTGGACCCACATTCTTTATGCCTCCCCCTTCTTGGTCATCACCTCCTACAACCCAACCATTACAAGTAGGCTCCTCTCCAGTAGATACCTATACAACAACTACATGCCCCTCAACCATAATATTATTATCCTCAATAGATGCCTATTTTACAACCTAGTATCTCAATCACTATGACACCATACATCATTCAACAACCACCTCTCTAGGATCAGTTGCAATATGTTCCTTCCCAATACTAGGAGGAACAACAACTTCAATATCCACCACACTCTCAGGCTCCACCTACCTTAACATCATCCTCCACACCTCTAACATCCAAACTTCAACTCTTGCAAGATGAAGTAAAGATGCTAAACCTTCGTACTACTAGTTATGGACCACAAAAACCCACCTATGATGAACTCTGCAATGAGCCAGTCCATCCCTTCAGTTCCCATTCCTCCTTATCCTTATCGCTTCAATATCCTAAAGTTTGATAAGTACAAGGGCAAAGAGGACCCACGAGAACATGTTAGTAATTACCGTTCAACTTGCTACCAGCTTCATAGTAGCAACCCTCTCATGTTACGTACCTTCTCTCTCTCACTTGGGGGACAAGCCCTTGATTGGTACAACATGCTTCCATGCCATAGCCTGTACACCTTTGAACAGTTAGCCAATTCCTTCCTAGAACATTTCTCTATCAACATAAAAAATAAAACCAACTTCTCAGACATCTATGCCCTACGATAAGCTGATGACGAGCCCATTACTGAGTTTATTTCTCGATGGAGATCGATCATACATGACCTGGCTCATAGTCTCCCAATTGTTGAACTTGTTACACTTTTCTCCAAAAGTTGTCATAAGCATATCTCCACTTCCTTGTAGCTTCATCAAAGCCACACCTTTGAAGAAGCTATCACCCAAGCTAAAGTCATCGAGGACATCAAAGTCCAATCAAGCAAGATCAAGTTGAGACAAAAACCCTCCCACACCCCAAATTTCCCCCCCCAAAAAAACCCCCCCAAACCCCCCTCTCTCTCCACAAGCCAATCAAGTGGTAATAGCTACCCTAGCTCCATCACCCATCCCATGACCTCCTTCTCCATAGCAGCAACTATTCCAAACTAGTGCACCTCTTCCTCCTAGACCACAATAGCCTCATGGCCTTCACCCATAGGCTCCACAACGTAATCTCACCCCACTCTCTAAGCCTTTTCCAACCCTTTTCTAGAGATTGTATGATGTAGGCCACATCAACCTACCTAAAATTTGATCACTCAACTAAATCAACCCAAGCCTCGAGGATACATCGAGCAAGCCTTCTATGCATACCACCAATAACCTAGTCATAATATCGAATCTTATCACTCTTTCCATGGCCTTGTCCAAGATCTCATTGATAGGGGTACCATTCAGGTCTCCAACCCACTCACCCCATAAAATCAAAACTTGGGGATCTACCAAAACCCCCTACCCAAGCACAAGGGGACCAATCCCCAAAGAGCTCAACCTAATCCCTCAGGGCCACCTAGATAGGTTAATAATGTTCAATGAGATCCTCCTTCACATGGTGTAGTTGGCATGATTAACCTCACTACTCACAATCAAAGGTATCCTTCATACCAAACTACACCAGTGGTCTCACCACCTGCACCATTTACTTCTCCATAGTCTCCCATGACTTCTAACACTACACCCCCTCCACCATAAAATATCATTACCATTCATGGTAGCCTTACCCACCAGTTGCATAATGCTCCTACTAGATTATCCATATTTGATATTTTGCAATAGGCTCAACCTCATTTCTAGGCATTGAATGATATCCTTCAATCTATCAACATTGAAACCCATGACACAAACACATTTGTGAACTTCGTGGGAAACATTCCATGTTGCCTTTAGCCTTCGATTAGTTTCCATGATCATGAGATTACTGAACTCATAGGTGAAGGAGTGGATCCTCCTCTTCACATCCAAGCAACCATCAATGATATCACCTACAAGTATGTTCTCATTGATATCAGTTCCTCTATCAACATCATTTCCACTACAACCTTACACCACCTACACATTCTACCAACTCATTTTACCACCCCATCACTTGATATTTGGGCATTCGATGGTTCCATGCGACCCATAGTAGGCTCCATTGTCCTACCTATCCAAGTGGGTATCCACACCATTTCCATCCTATTCCATATCATTCAGGGTGAGATGTAGTACAATATCTTGCTCGAGCATCCATGGATTAGGGACATGCAGTGTGTCCCTTCTACATTACACCATTATCTCAAATATATCCATGATGGACTTGTTCACTATGTTCCTACCGATGGGGACCCCTTCAAATTTTGCAACATCATAGACCTCCCACTAGGACCTTCATCATCTTCTACACAACTCTTTCATATTTCTTCTCATCAATCTATTGGAGCATCAACATCTCCATCCACATCAACCTCATCACCACAATCTCCATCAGGGACACACACCTCAGTGTCCATACCACTTTCACCAACCATCATGGAACCTAATCCGATACCATACCTTTTTTACCACCTTCCCTATGGCCACCACCACCTTCTCAACCATCCTCTTCCACAAATCTACCCCCAGTGTTGATACCCTCTTCATCACCCTCATCATGGCCTACCACCGCATCTCACCCATATTCCTCTATGAAACCTCCTCTCCTCCCTACACCTCAAACACCTCCACTTCCATTCCATCCATGACCTAGGTCATTCACATCTCCTCATAGCCCAACATCAACACCTACTCACCCAACTCCACAATTCCTACATGCAGATCATCCTATCCCATCTACGATAACTGAATGCCATGATTGGGAACAATGAGCTTCTCACCTTGATGATCAACTATTACACTCCTCTACTACCACCATACGATATTCTTAGATCTCACCCTCCTCTTCTGATTTAGATTCACCACCTCACTCACCACCTTGTACATCACCCCACATCTCTATCTTCATGATGAACTCTGGTCTAGGTGACTATAATATTCGTGATGCTCATGTACGACCTCCTACAATCCAATCCATGCATGATTTTGACCACCCTTCAACTTTAGTATTGACCATTGGAACTATTGTACAATTAGGTCCTCCCAATAATCAAACCAACTTTGTTTATGTAGGACTAGATTCCTCACTCTCGACTGTAGTACCCCCACCACCATAATCTAGCTTTTGTGGTACATTAGATCACATGTCTAATCCCCATTTCACTTTGTACTATCTTCAATATTTCCATTGGCATGGATTTGGATTAGGACATTATGAACAAGGGTTATGCACACCCATCAATCCCCATGTCCAGTTACCTACAGATAAATCTGGCTTAGGCTATCACCCCACTACCATTCACACACTTGAGGATGAGCTTCAGGATCTCTCCTTACACCCTTCCCCACTTCCAACACACACTTTGGAGGAATATATCAACATGGATATTTTGGATGAGAGCCCATCTCCTCATTCGACCATCACTATTCCATTCAACTTCTTTCAAGAAACTCCCTTCTTTGACACTACATCATCATGTTGTGTCGATGACTTAACTAGCCAATTTGTTGCATTATCTCTAAATGCTCACTACCTAGAACATGACATGGTATCTCCCCCACCATTACCAACACATTTGGCTAGATCATTGCCTATGCATCGGTAGCTCCATCACTCCATTACTCGATCACGTTCTCCACCTATCATCTTACACCCTTCGCTAAGCCTGCTACGATGTTCACATGTTATTGAGTCTTCATCATCAGACTCTTCACCACCTACATCCCCCATGGCTTTGGTTAACATGGTTGATGTAGACCTCTTTTCCCCACTTTGGTATACACACCAGTCGATTCATGATGACACACCCAACCCAGATATCCTTGACTTCACACACATTTCACCTACACCTTCACCGCATGATTTCTTGCTATCACCCCATGTCTTGCGTACTATGAATGCTCCTTCACCTTCCACCCCACCCCACATTCTATGGGTTCACCACACAAGCATCTACCTAGATGATGAATTTGATGTACCAGAGGCTATCGATGACCTCCACCTTATCCCGATCCCCGAACAACTTCGAGATGGTTCCCACATGCTTGTGGAAGATACTATTGAGGTTGACATTGGTGATGATCCCAAAAATCCACACATAGTCAAACTTGCCACTAGCCTCTCACCAGAAGAGTGCATCACATTTACCACTTTCCTTAAAGAATATATTAGAGTCTTTGCTTGGTCCTACAAGGACATGCCTGGACTCGACCCTTCCCTAGTAGTGCATAACCTCACACTTAACAAAGATGCCAAACCCATCAGGAAAAAATTGTGATGTATGCATCCTACCATTGCTCTCCTCATAAAATCAGAGCTCCAAAAGCTCCTTGATGTAGGTTTCATCATTCCCATAGATTATCTCGAGTGGGTTTCTAACATGGTACCAATCCCAAAACCCTCTAGTGAGGTTCGCATATGCACTGATTTTCATAACTTAAACAAAGCTTGTCCCAAAGACAACTTTCCCTTACCAAACATCGACTCACTCATCGATTCCATCATAGGCCACGAAATGATATCCCTTATGGATGGATTTTCTGGATACAATCAGATCAAAATAAATCTTGCCGACCAACACAAAACTTCCTTCACAACCCCCTGGGGGACCTTTTGCTATAAGGTCATGCCTTTTGGCCTTAAGAACATTAGGGCAACCTATCAACGTGCAATGACTTACATTTTCCATGATTACATGCATAAAACCATGGAAGACTACGTCGATGATCTCATCACAAAATCAAAAGAGCATTCATAGCACCTCGCTGATCTACGCAAAATATTTGATCACCTCTTAGAACACAACATTCACCTAAACCCAAAGAAATGCATCTTTGGTGTCACTTCAGGAAAAATCCTAGGGTTCATCATCTCTCAATGAGGCATTGAAGTTGATCCTAACAAAGTCAAAGCCATCCTTGAGATACCTCCACCCACGAACCTCAAACAATTATGTAGTCTACAAGGTAAAATTCAGTCCATACATCATTTCATCGCACAACTTTTAGATAAATGCAAGCCATTTAATCACCTCTTGCAAAAGGGGGTCACCTTCAAATGGGATGAAAACTATCAAAAAGCCTTTGATTCAATCAAAGCCTACCTTACCTCTTCACCAGTTTTATCTCCTCCAGATCTACAGTTGCCATTCACCCTATACATTTCTGCCATGGACTTCGCACTTGGCACACTCCTCGCCCAAAAGAATGAACTCAATCATGAGCGAGCTATATACTACATCAGTCGTACGCTAGTTAGTTATGAAACCCGCTATGTATACATGGAAAAGTTGTGCTTGGCTGTAGTCTTTACCACCCAAAAACTATGTCATTACATGCTCAATCACACCACCTTTGTCATCACCCATGACAACCCACTTCGATACATGATGAACAAGAGTTATCATAACTCTCATACTGCTAAATGGATTATGCTCCTTACTGAATTTGACCTAGAATTCATTTCACAAAAATCCATTAAGGGGTAGGTCATCGTAGACCAACTCACTAAGGCCCCATTACCTGATAATCACCCTCTCATCATCCAACTCCCTGATGATTCCATTTTTAATATCATAGAACCCAAAGAGTATGTTGAACCAGAGATAACTACCAACTTAACACTCTTCTTTGATGGTTCCTACTGCACACACATTGGGGGTGTAGGCATTGTATTTTTCACACCAGATGGAGAGCCTCTTCCATTCTCATTCAAATTAGGGTTTCCTTGCACAAACAACAATGCAGAATATGAAGCCCTTATTCTTGGTCTAAAATAGGTGCATTCCATGCACATTCGATGCCTTCACATCATTGGAGATTCTCTCCTTATTGTAAATCAAGTCCAGGAGATATGGCAATGTCGCTATCCCATTCTCCAACAATATAAACAAATCACCCAACAACTCCTCACCCAATTTGAGTGGTATGCTATCGAAGTCGCTCTGCATTCCTCCAATCATTTTATCGACACAATGGCCTCCTTAGGATCATTGATACCACAAAATCCCCTCTCTAACATGATGCATGTGTCCATTCATACGCTTACCCAATCAACTATCTCATCTTCACCTCATACAGATGATGATGGCATTCATGTTGTCCAAACTGAACCACATGATCCTTGGTTTTCACAAATTAAGGATTACATCAAATTAGGTTTCCTACCTTACGATCTACCACATGCTCAATATCAAGCATTCAAACAATGCGCCATTCATTACACACTATTAGGGGACATCTTGTACCATTATGGTTATGATGGTATTCTCCTACATTGCCTCGAACCACATGAATCTCAATGGGTAGTACAAGAAACCCATGATGGTACTTGTGATGGCCACTTTAGTGGCATGGCTATCACCAAGCGTATCTTATGTATGGGCTACTACTGGCCCAAAATGGAGCATGATTATTGTGAATATGTCAAGCGATGCATCAAATGCCAACAACATGCCAACCTCACACATCTACCTTCACAAGCTCTCCAACCAATTCAATCCATGTGGCCTTTCTCACAATGGGGCCTCGATCTCATCGGATAGATCACACCTACTTCATCAAGCAATCACAAATTCATCATCACTACTACAAAGTACTTCACAAAGTGGGTCGAAGCCATCCCACTTGTCCAAACCATAGGAGCCAAGATTATGGTATTTATCATAGACCACATCATATGTCGCTTTGGCATTCCTTCTCAAATCATATCTAATAATGGTACACCCTTCAAAAACAAAATTATCCATGCCCTCTACACCAAATTTAATATCCACCATAGCTTCTCAACCCCGTACTACCCATAGGGTAACGACCAGGTCAAGCTACCAACAAAACCATTTGCTCCATCCTTCAAAAAATAGTTATAAAATCCCATCATGATTGGCATAATCAGATGCCTCTTGCCTTGTGGGCTTATCTACGGCAACCCCCCCTTCTCCTTGGTCTATGGTACCAAAGCCATTATGCCTCTTGAGCTCGAGATACCTTCATTACGAGTCTCCATGAAAGACTTCATCGATGATGACACTACTCATCAAGCCCATCTTGATCAATTAACGCTCTTGGATGAGCATCACATCCATGCCATCGAGCACACACGTGTCTATCAAGACCACCTTCATCATGCCTACAATAGTAAGGTACATCAACATGAATTCCAAATTGGTGACCTAGTTCTCAAGGAAAACCAATAAATCACAAGCCAACCCCATCAACAGTGAGACAAATTTACTCCTAACTAGTTAGGCCCATACATCATCACACAAAAATATGGTTCTAGTGCCTATCGATTAGAAAATCTCGAAGGATTCTCCGAACCCAAGCCTATCAACATCATTCACCTTCACACATTCAATGCCTAGATCACCTAGGTATGCACCACCACAGTGTATATATAGACAACATAGTCCTGATTTACATCACACATACACTACACAATACTACACATATAATATTTCACTTTCTATTACACAATATAACCACTTGTACTTTTTATGTCATTTATATGTTATGGGTATTTTAGTTTTTGTAGGTCTTCCATCGCCAATAATGACATCTTCAATGAAAAGACCTGATTTTAGACACACACATCCAACATACATTCACCTCCATCATGCAGGACCCCCAAATATTATCTTCCATACCAGTCACCCCAGCCGATCTAGCTAGAGCCACCCAACATGGTTCATATGCATCACACTTCCATATCGTCACACTCTGATCACCATACTTCCCCCCATCATCATTCACCCCATCATAGACATTCTTCCTATTCCCCTCACTCAAGAGATAGTCAGATCTCCTTATCTTCCTTTACAGATAAGGAAGAGCACTCCCACCGATAACCCTCACATATGTAGATCATCCCCACCTTCCATAGGTGATCCTAGAGATCCATATCTACCACCCTCCTTAGTCCACCACCTTCACCAACATATTGTCCCCCTAATAGGGTAGCTACACCCATTCATGCATCTTCTGTAGGACTACCTCCACCCTTACCGACTAGTATGTCACCCTATGACTTATCCCTTTACTATCATGCCACCCATGCTACATCCACTCACATTCCCCCATCCCATCAACATCACTTTCTACAACCATCCCCCACACCACCTATCCTTTAGACACCACCATAACCACTCCATAGCCTCTCACTTTAGCCTACCACACCACCAACATAATAATTCCATTCTCCTTCTTCATCTCATTCACTCCCTTCTTCACACCCATACCTCCATTCCATATACCCACCTAAATCTTGGTCCCCACCTTCCTCGATTCCATCACCCCCCCATTGACATTCAACATATCCTCTCCCACCTCAACAATCTTGAGTTACACTTGAGCCATTATCATTACCAATCCTCTTCATACCATTCTACCATGGCCTGACCTACATCACCTTCTTCTAGGCTTACCCTTCATTCTCAAATCTGATCTACATCTGATTCTTGCATCCTGACTCGACCACCCATCCCTACACCACCTCCTTCATGCTCATCACCACCCGACCCATATATTTATCCTAGGCCAGTCTAGTCAACACCATTATCTCAAACATTCCACCAGCTATTTCACCAAGGCCTCCTTGCTTTACCCAAAATTCTCCCTATTGATCCCTTACACCCTAAGCCACATGATTACAATGAAAACCAATTTTGTGTCTACCATCATCAACCAAGGCATGACATCAATGCCTACCATACATTTGAAACCATTATTTAGGATATGCTTTTCGATGATGCTCACTCACATCCTGAACAAGCTCCCTCACCTACTCACCTCCAAAGCCCTCCACATCAGCTAGTACATCACTCCACCCCATCATGAGATTCATTCACTCCTACACCACGCTACTTCCAACAACTATCCAACTATACCAACTACCAAAATCCAAGTCACCTTATCACTTCACCAAGTCACTCATGACCTGATCCACATCATTTCACATAGTTCTTGTTTGGTTCTGTCATGTCTATTTTCTTCCATTCCATCTCCTCACCTCCTTCCTCATTAGCATTATTGAATGGTCATGCTTTGAGTGGCTACATTCCTATGCTGATTTCCCACCCCTTCTTCTCCCTTTCCTTTTCCTTTTACCCACGTCATTGTTTCATCTCCTCATCTTTGTTACACTTCATCACTTTCATGTTCTTCTACATCTTTCATCAAGATTCTCTATCCGCACTCATCAGTCCCACATGTACTTTCCCACTTATTTGCCTTTTCTCCTATTTTCTACATCTCCCCACATGTTGGGGCAACCATTATCATGACTCCATATTCTCATCATTATCACCCCATGCATTCATCTTTAGATATGGTTACTAATCTCATCTAGTTACATCACACATATTTCCTCTTGTAGATATTATTCTCTCATACTACATCTCACACTACATTCATTGCATATATCCATACTTCTTATATGGTTTCATTCATGTTTGTATATTCCATATATAGAAATGCACCCCTAGCAGGAATAACATACGCACTTGTTAGCATTACCACTTGGATGTCCACTCCCTTTCTTGAGATTACAGGGTCTATGGTGTCATGCATTTTCTTGACTATTTACTAGTTCAATCAATCAAATGTCACCTCTAGCTGATAGGTTATTACACTCCCTATAGTTTTCTTTGGCTAGTTCAACTTCTCTCAAGGACCACTCACATAGGTCACATTTTTAAACAAATTTTGAGTCTAGGGAAGATAACACCTTGCGTAGATATCACCATCTAGCGAACGGTTTCCCTTGCTCATCCTATCATTTGCATGATCAACATACAACCTAGGGATAAACAAAGGGATAAGCATAAGAAAAAATTAGAAAAGGGGCAATGCCCATACAAAAAAAAAGAGAAAAGAGCACCACAAAAATACAAGCAATAAACGAGGGGTAGAAAACAAAAGGAAAAGCCTCCAAATACCACAATTGTTATGCTTCATCGCCTTTGGTCCTTAGGTTTAACATAACATCATGGGATGATTTCCATCACCAGCTATAGGCCCTAAGCGCCTACCTACCAGTGGAATAGTCTTACAAGTGGTGACACATCTATCACATTAGCGACCTTATTTTGTACAGATCACTACACACTTGTGGATGAGCTAGCTACTTTGGCTATGTTTACAATGGGTTAGTCCTACCTCCCTCAAAATGGATAAATGAACATCACTTATTTGCACACACTGGTCCTTGATAGACTTTGACCTAGCTAGGTTAGTTATGAGTTGTCGATAGATCTCGCTCAGTTTTTCATGAGGTTTGATTGCTACAACTATGATTGTCAAAATTGTTGCATACACACTACACTATCCTACATCCTTGAGATTACGGAATGGATCACATCACAATTGGTTATGCTATGATACAAGTGCTTCCTCTACGCATTTCAGCTTTCACATACATGCATCCTTGCATCTATTTTACATGCATTTATTCACATCACATTACCTATTATCACATCTATCTTAGATCATACATCATCACATCTATCTACATTCATTTCCACTACATCACTTCACAATATCTCTACACTACAGTGATATCATTTTCTTACATACTACCATATGCACATATATTCATCCATGGTACATCTACTTACCGATATTTCACACAACACAAACACAAAAATCACACACACACACACACATATATATAAGATCCACAACACAATAGGTATCTATATATATCAAGATCAAAAATACCATCAAGCTACAAAATGGGTAAAAGTCCACAACCCATAATCATATCAACCCATAAGCTACAAAAACCAATAATACATCACCACAAACCAAAGCATCAACTCTACCGATCACCAAGAGTCTCTCCACTCCCCTCATGAGTCACCATACCCTACACTGCTCCACATGCCACTACCACCCTACTAGACTTTACCCCTACCTCGGATGTCTGAGTCACCATAGGAGCAAAACCTCCTCTTTACAATACCACTGGCACCTCTATCCCCACCCCCCTTTATACCATCAAGGTTGTACTCTGATGACTCTACTATGAATGTGTCTATACTCATGATCATGATCTCGACCATGACCATGACCTACCATAATATGATAGTGGAATCCCATGCATCATCAAGAGGATCTCATAATCTGATCACATCACTATCTCCTCCCTCATCCACTCTACCACCTCTTCACTACCCTTCCATAACCACTCTATCTCTACTCTCAATGTAGCCACATCCATAGGGACCTGCTCCACCACTCTCACCTACTCCACATCCTCTCATACCTACCATTATCACTCAACCTCAATGCACAACTCGATAATCTCTATCAAGTGGGCTACTCACTTCACATCCCTCATCTCTATCACATATATCATCCTATGTATCTTAACCTTCAACCTCTCTCTAACCTCCATAGTCTCTCTAGTCAGATGATACAAATTCACTACTATCTCTACATACCTCATCTCCACCACCTCAAACCGCCCATGCTGCTCAACACTATGAAGCTCCAACTCCTTCTTCCTAGTGGCACTTACCACCTCCACAACCAACAATCTCTCCTCTAGGTCCCTATGCTCCTCACTCCATCTCCTTCGATCTATCACCCAACCCTCCTCACTTGTACAAAGCTACCCCTCTAGCTATCGTACCCTCTCACACAACATCAACAACTCCTCATCAACCTCTAACCTCTCCTACTCCTCAATGGGTATCTCTCCCATATCTCCAATATCACCAAGATCTCTCACATCAATCATGTCATCGATACCT
The DNA here is from genome assembly GCA_028583015.1 of Wollemia nobilis. Taxonomy (NCBI): domain Eukaryota; kingdom Viridiplantae; phylum Streptophyta; class Pinopsida; order Araucariales; family Araucariaceae; genus Wollemia; species Wollemia nobilis. The sequence goes on from JAQPPZ010003184.1 coordinate 1,723,403, forward strand.
ATATCAGCTCCAACATCATCCCTCACCTCCTCCATCATCATGAGATCCTCCATAGGCTCCACCCTATCACCCATCGATGCCTCTACCACTCTCTTTCTGCAACTATAGATGTACCACCTAACCATCACCTCGATCGATGAAGAGGTACCTCCATCTCATCTCTCACTCCCCCCTATGCCCTAGATCGGGTACCTCTCACTGCCTACCCCTCTGGTATAGGCACCCCACTACCTGGTTGCACCCACCGATCAATCACTCCCCTACCTACCTCCCAACTTTGAGTCACCCACCAGGCATCATACTCTAGTGTTGTACCTACATCCTCCACATCTAGAATGATCATCGATGGATCCCTCTCACCAGTCCAAGGTAATACTATAGGGTGACTCCCTCTATCACCCCACCACCTATAAATCATGATAGGTACCTCTAGAACATCTTATCACAAACCAAACTACCGCATCACCCTACTAAACTAGAAGAACTCAACCTACCGAGTATACCAACCCACCACCCATCACCCTCGATGAATAGCTCCTAGCTACTCCTCATCCTTTTCCCATACTACTCCACCTCTCCAGGGCCTCCAAAAAATATCCTTAGCCTCCAACTCCCCAAACTTCACCCTCCAAAATAAAGGATCACCCTCATGTGACCTCTTCATCCCCTTCTCCTCATCTATCCTCCATATTAGTGCATACGACAAGTGAGTCTTCCCCTCCACATGAGCATTATAGGGCAACAATGATGGTCACTCTATCGCTATATGCTCCCATGCCCACACCTATAGCAAAGGAGTCCAACTCAATCCCTTCCACCCCACATGCACTACATCATGCAACTCCCTATACACCTGGGCCAATAGTGTAGGTGCCCATGCAAACACAACCTTGTGCTCCACCATGTCGCACACCACATCCAACATATTCTAGGTAAACAACACCCTAAAAGTATCTGGTAGTGCATAGGTAGAAATCATCATCATCATTGCACACTGATGATTAGACAACATGCCCTGATACCAAAGATACTCATAATCCATCTTCTTGATATCTACCTCCCTCCATCATGCACCAAATGCATGCTCCATCACCACCTCCTGACTATCATCTACAACTACCCTCACTAGAACACCCTCAATGGGCAACTTATAGATCCTGTACACATCTTCCAAGGTGATCATCATCTCACCCATCAAAAAGTGGAAGGTATTCCTATCCAGATCCCACCTCTCACATAATGTTGATATGTAAGCTCTATTAGCATGAATGCTTACACATTCCCAAACTCCTTTCAGCCACACTACATCCAACCATGCTTGATCCTCATCATTCTTCATAACCTCCTCCAATTCAGCCTTCATCATCCGCACACGATGTCGCAACTCAAGATTCTTCACCTGTTTCATTCATAATAAAATTCATGTCAGTTCCACACACAAACTAAAAATTCCACTCATTCTAGTTAATTCAATTTCAATCAAAATTACTTGTCACACACATCACCATTACGGTATATCATATACTAAAAATAAAATACTAATAAACAAAAACACACTTTGGGTAACCTTTTTCCCCCCTTTGTAGGATAAACATCACAAAACATACAAAAATCAATTCACTAGAACACATTTAACAACTACAAAATCATTCATTTACTTTCTCATGCATTTCGAGATGTAAAATCATGTACAATTCACAAAACATGACAAAACAAAAACACAATCATATATTTGGATACCCATTTTGCCATTTCATGGTAAAAGTCCAAACAGATTTGATAAATAGTGCATATCTGGCTCCCAATAGCCAATTCCATGTTTACTCAAATACACCTCATGGCACAAAATTCAAAAACACACCAAATGCCACAACACACAAAAATAAAATACACTTTTGAATACCCATTTCACCCTTTTACAATGAAAGTTTCAACAGATTTCAAAAATAGCACACCGATAATCGCCAACATCAAAGTCAAGTTCAACCAACTTACACCCAAAAAGCACACATCAACATCACACACCAAACGAGGGCAAAACAAAAACACAGTCACACATTTGGATACCCATTTACCACTTTTATAAATAAAATTCAATCACATTTCAAAAATAGTACACTGTTTACTCCCAACAACAAAGTCAACTCACTCAACTACACTACCCGCAAATCGATCAAACTAACGCAAAAATTGGTCAAAACTAACATCTGATCACACATCTAGATACCCATTTGGCTTGTTTAACACTTTGTGTTTCAATTTTCATTAAATCTTACATAAATTTCAAAAAATGATGCAAAAACCTCCCCTCCCTCATTTCACATATTTCTAAAAACAACAAAAATCAACATCAAGTTGCGACCACTTACCGATGGGTCCCCACATCGATTGCCAACACCAGTCTATCCCCTCACCATCACTAAGTCCAACTCCCCAAACTACAAGTGCTCCGCATCGCCAAACATCGCTCACTCCTCGCTCTCCAACTCACACACTGCAAATGACCCCACACGCATGTCAAAAAAGCATAAATACACCTAAAAACCCTAATTCATAGGTCACCCTATGATTTAGGTCCAATTCACCCCCCAACCTATGAATTCAGGTTCAATTCACCCCCCACCATGCGAATTGAAGCTCCTGACTCCAAAATCACCAAATTTTCACTCCAACACCTAGATCACCTTTCCCTCTTCCTATCCATCTAATTTTTCATCCCTGTTATCATCCATTTTCTTCTATCAATCACCTCATCATCACTTCATCACATTTCATTCACCTCATTGTTGATTCCTCATTTGAGGGGGTATTCATATCCAAAATCCACTTTGCATACAACCAAACAATCAAACATCCAAATCACGGATATCACATCTATCTACAAATTTTTTTGTTGAAGATTATCTCAAGATAAACTCCATCCCAAATCAGATATTTGTTAAGTCATGAGAGCCATGCGCAATATTGGAGATGTCACTCTAGCATTCATGTATGTCGACAATGATCACATAATGAATGGTACATTTGAATAATACTCTGGCATTCATGTATGTTGATCCTAACCACATACTGAATGGTACATTTGAATAATCCATGCCACCCAACTCAAATGGTTTGACAAGTGTCACCATGCACTCATCAATCAATCAAAAGCAAAAATTTGAATAGACATGTGTTCTATTCATATTTGGACCATCTTGCATTGGTCACAAAAGCAAAGTAGTCATAAGTTACCCTCACAAGCAACCAATACGACATTGCAAAATATTGTACAAAATCAACAAATCATCACATTGCATCCATAGTCATCCACATGCATCCATTCACCTACATCTCATCATTTGCATTCACCCATTCTTTTCTTCTTCTCTCTCTCCCTTATTCTCTTGGCTATCGATCAATGTTGTATGGTCATACTTCGAGTGGCTACATACCTTTGATTAGATCCCATTATTTTTCCTTCTTATTTTTCCTTATTCTCTTGGCTATCGATCAATGTTGTATGGTCATGCTTCGAGTGACTACATACCTTTGATTAGATCCCATTATTTTCCCTTATTCTCTTGGCTATCGATCAATGTTGTATGGTCACACTTCGAGCGACGACATACCTTTTATTATATCCCATTCTTTTCCCTTATTCTCTTGGCTATCGATCAATGTTGTATGGTCATGCTTCGAGTGGCTACATACCTTTGATTAGATCCCATTCTTTTCCTTATTTTTTTCCCTCTTTCCTCCTTCAGTTCACACACATCCCACTTCCTTCTCATATCATATTTTTGCACTAAACTATGTTCCACACAACATAGTACAAAAAGGGGTAAATGTAGACACCTAAAAGTTGCACATTCTTACTTATAGATATTTGTAGGCCATCATAGGCCACTTTAGCCATTTTTAGGCTACCTTAGTCACTTGTAGACTTCCTAAACCTACAAAAACTAGGTAAAATACACCCAAGATGCTTCCTACCCACTAGGAGACCACCTATTAGCCCCCTAAGGCAACTTAAGCCCTTTCCTACACCTAATTAGGACCCTCATGGGACCTTATCCCTATATAAAAGCCTAATTAGGTTGATTAGTGATCTAATTCATCATTGAATTTCACTTAAATGCACTTTTTCACTTAAGTGAGTTTAATTAGGGTCCTAAGTCAAATTAGCCCTAAACACACTTCCACACATGTGTGCACCATGAGATTAGTTTAGATATTTCTCAAATGCCCTAACTAAACCCTAACTTAACCTAGGACTTAGCTAACCCTAGCTAACCCTAACTCTTCCTCACACATGTGTGAGGAGGAGATATTTCTCTAAGGCATGTGGGTTTGACACCTATTCAAACCCTAACCTAACTCCAACATGGAGTAACTCTAAGGGTTGGTTTATCTAACCCCTTCTCCTGACCTCATATTTTTCTATAAATAGAGGGTTCCCCCTCCCATTTTACCTCTCTCTCCTTTTAGTCACCTTACAGAAACTCTACTAAAATCTCGTCTAGAATCGCATCTAGCAATTCCACACCGTACAAACAGCAAAGGACAACTTCAGACATCCATCCGGATAGAAATTTTGGTCCCACAGTTAGCAGAAGTCCAATTCACCCCTGACCTATGAATCTGGGTTCCAATTCACCCCCTACCATGCGAATTGCAGCATAGGATCCACCTCAACAAATTTAGTAGGTATGCTTTGTTTCATGTTTTTATAGTGTTTTATGCAATTTTTACCATGTTTCAGCATAATTTTCTTTCATGTTATTTTATCTTTCATCAATAAGGGGCTTGACTAAGGTAGGCCCCCAAACCATCTAACCATATTTTGTAGGCCTCAAAAATAGGTGCAGGAGATCACAAAACCAATAAACTACTAGGTGGTCCGCAAGCCCACCTTCACTGAGGAGTCTCGAAAGAAGTCATCAGGATGTTTGATATTCATGAAAATAATTGGGAGAATCACCTTTGTAACCCATGAACATTTTGAATGAATAAAAAGCAACATTCTGGGCATTATATGTGTTTATGTATTATGTTTGATCAAATGGCATCTTTCGTTTGCTTCAATTACTTTAATAACCCTTTAATTATTGATTAATATTATAATATATTATATTATTAAAAGCATATCATTTATCAATTGATGCCACACAACACTCTCCTTATTTCTCCTCTTGCCACATGTCCCTATCATTTGTATCTATATTTTAGGTCAGTTTGATTATATTAATATAATATCATAAAATTCCCTAAAAACATCAATTACCAAATTTGAAAAGTGGGGAAATCCATTTCACTTTTACATCTATCATATTAGACTACAAAAGAAAAGTGACTCAAATATCTACCATTATCTTACCTATCAAGCCTATAGTTTTCAAAGATATTGGAGGGAAAAGTCACATCTAAAACTCAATTTACTAAGGTATTTCTATTGAATTTTAAGTGACAAAATGAATTAAAATGATTATTTTCAAATAATATTTTAACATGTTTTGTTTTTTTAATTTTATTTTTATCAAAGATTTCAACAATGATTTCTTTAATAAATAGTTTGAATTGATATGGATTTTACTTTATTGATAACAAATAAAATACAGACATTTCATTGAATTTCAAACCCCAAAATTTGAATAAATATCTAGTCTTCTTTATAAATTGTTTATCAAATGCTTTCAAATTATTTAGGTTATTCTTTTCTTTATTTTCTTCTAATTATGTCGGTCCTTTAAATTGTTCTTTGTTAATATATTTTTAAGCATATCATATGTATTGAACTTCAAAAATATTATGATCACTCTTAGTCTCCCATCTCTAGAATATTGTTCAAAATTTTCATTACAATCTTATTCACCACCTTCTTTGGATATGTTTGCAATACTTTTATTTTATTATAATTTTTAATAGTTTTTCTTCGATTATATAATTAAGGTATATTTTTTAGTTTTATGGCAATGAAAATAATCTTCATATGCTTGTAAAAGTATAAGTGCACTTAGAGGAAAGATAAGAAGAATATGATATATTGGTGATAAAATACCATTATATGATCACTAGGTTCTTGGTTCAATGGTTGGAACAAGTAGTTGATATGGCCCACACCAATGTTTAAATTTTGGTAGCATCAAATAGCTCAATGTCACTAAATCGGTGTAAAAGGGAAAAGGCAACCCTATTTAAAAAAGATAGATTCCAAAATATTGTTATGATAATTGGCATGAGGGTAATGAAAATACAATAACATTGAAGAGGTGTAAAGTAGTACAACTAGGACTAGCCAAATGATTACCATTATAAAAATGTGTACTAAACAAAAATTGATAGTTGAGTATGTCCCTTGTGAGTTAGAGTCTAATGAAGATAACAAGTATTTGTTATCCTTATACATAAATATAAATCCAAAAATTATAAGGATTGTTATATATGACCACCGTGGGTGTGGTCTACCAGCAAGGACACCACTTGCATTATCGGTGATGTGACCCGGGTTCAATCCCCATGGTGGATGTGTATAAGAAGTATTATTTCAAAAAAAAAAAAAAAAAGTGATTACAATTTTAAAAAAATGGTATGCCCATGTTGCATCCCTCAAGCAAATTTGGGTATTTTTATTTTAACAAATATAAACATTGAATCAACAAAATGGGTTCAATTCCTTCTATTGCTACTTATTTTATATGGGCCCAAATACACATTTTAGAAAAAAAAAAAATTATTAGGACCAAGTTTAGAATGTCAAAATATGGTATATATATATATAAATGCAAAAAAAATAAAAGTAAAAAAAAAAAAAAACTAATCTTAATAATACATCTCAGGTCCGAGGTGTAGACTAATTGGTTCATCCAAACCCATAAGGGGGGCAGAGGTCCAAGGTTCAAATCTTGGGCCTCGCCGGACTGAACGCTTGTCCCTTTCCTGGTGCTTTCAGTGGCGTAAAAGGTTTAAAATGATTGTGGCATGGTGGTTATAGGGGCGGACTGCACGAATATTTGTATGGCGGCTTCTGGGGCGGACAATGCAGAATACTGTGGAGGCCATAAAAAGCTGGACAGCCTGCCCGGATTCGTGGCGGCTACCGATTCCACCATGTAAATTCTAAAAAAAAAAAAAATAATAATACATCTCAAACACATGATCTTATAAAAATAGATGTTCATCCATTTTCTTTTAAAAATATTGATGGTTTTATAAATTATTATTTACAATGTAGTAGATTTTCTTCTTTGTAAACATAAAAAAATGTTTTATGAATTAAATGTATAATAACATCATGACTATGTAAAGTATAATATTTGGATGCTTTCTCAAGGATATTTCAACATAATATCTTGTTCAAAATAATTGTTGCAAAATAGATTATTATAAAAGGTTATGATAACTGCCAAGGAATAACAGTACTACAAATAAAATGTTTGCACAAAAGAAGTAAAATAAGAATATAGTAATAAGGACAAGTCATGTTATAAAAAAATAAGTAACAAAAATTAATAGGAAAAGTGCTAGCCTCATATAAAATGTCATTGTCAAATGGTCATAGTAGCATGGGATACACATTAAATAATTTAGTTATATACTTTCTAGAATACCTAAAATGTGTTTATAAGAATATGATGCTTTCCCATTATATATTGACTATCTTTTGTTATTATGAAATATCATGAGAAGATTTCAAAAGATGGTATCTAGAAACAAATATATATATATATATATTGGTTGCATAGATGAATTGGTTACAATCACAATTTTTAGTAATTGCCAGCGCAGCTGGCAGGGTTCAAACTATCAACGAAGGCTTCCAACACACCCACCGTCTTGTTAATGGTAACCCGACGTGAGATGGGGACCCCAGATGCACAGGGTTCACACCGTCTTCATATAAACATATATTTTGACCATTTCATGTAATTATCAAATATTGTTCAAAGTCCAAGAAGAGGTATCTAGAATATTTTAACATTTGGCTCCTATAGAGTGGCCAATACTCGATATATCTAGCTTCATGAGCCTAAGAGAGCTCCTTTGGTGGAAAGTAAGTTAAGAATTTAAAAGCTTAAACAAGTGAGAGTCAAGTAAGGAAGCTAGGTCTCTCATGCCTAGAAAGAGAAAGTAAGGGAGTTAGGGATATCAAACCTAGAAAAAGAAAGTAAGGGAGTTAGGGATATCAAACCTAGAAAGAGAAAGTAAGAGCACATCATTGAGGTGTGAGTAAGAGCATGATACACATTATGTTAGTACACAAGAAGTTAACACTCAACAAGAGAGCTAAATCCACTCATTGAATGTACACTAGTTAGAATTGTTGTACATTTACTTTATGATGATATTTGAGAAAAGGATGCCAATTCCATTAAGGGATAAAATAGCTTTAGACCTACATTTAAGACTTTATGATGATATCTGAGAAAATGATATCAATTCCATTGAAGGATCAAATAACTTTAGACCCGTTTTTAAGAGTGATCATTGTTGGAGGTACATGAATTCAAAAATATTTCAACTCCCTAAAGACTAATTATTCAGTTATTATATTCACATAACTAATATCAAAATTTAATCACTCTAGTTTCAATACTAATTTTTGCAATAACATAAGTCTAATAAAAACACCATTTTCTATTCTTTAGAATATTATAACAAACAAAAACACCATTTTCTATTCTTTAGAATATTATAACAAACAAAAACGCATTTCTTTAGTATTAGAAAAGTGTTTGTTTAAGTTTTCTGTCTTAGAAATGATTCTATCTCAAATGCTCTTAGTAGATGGGTAAAATCTTCAATACTAAACAAAAAGAAATTGTTTTCAATTTAGATAAAGTTTATTTATATAGTTGGTTGAACATTGTTAGGATTAGAAGTTAAAACCAAACTCTTGGGGATATTATCCACATGAATGCATTAATTTAAGGATTTTATTTAGTTTTTAAATATATTGAAGAAATTTCTTATATTTATGGATTCAAGGAATATTATAACTTATTTACAAATATAGATTTTAAAGTTAGGATCCACTAGCAACATATATTTCCTTATACTCTTTTTATTTATGCTCTCTCTAAGGTTTGATATGCAATTACACTATGAAGAAATGATGATGAACTAATAAATTAAATGATATATTATTTTATTTTGTTTATGTTGAATAAAAACTAAGACCCATCAAACAAACTAATAAGAGTTAAACTTCTAATAATAATTTAGAACTTGTAATTTCTAAAATAACTTATATTAATTACAATCTACACTTTAAAATCTCTCATAATAATATATAAAACAATATCTACAAATAATTAAAAAACACAATTTACAAAATTGTTAGATATTAATTTTGTTCTCGTGTTTATCATGTTTATCCACATAAGATGACTATTTTCAAAACAAATTTATTTAAACGTGGAAAATGTAATCTTTGATAATATTTGTGTGTTCAATTCATCTTCTTTTCCCTCGTAAAAAGGTCATAATCTTATATTAAGCAAATATGAAATTACATTGTTTAGATGCCTATTTGGCATTTCTTCAAAGCTTCAATAATGACCTAAAAATTAGGTTTCTTATACATCATGGAAATCTATATCTATCAGGATAAGTTATATCCTTAGAAACCTTCTCAAATTGTCAACCAATATCCTTTAAAGCATCGACTTCTATTTTTTTTTGAATTTGCTTTAACTGGAGTGGATTAATTCCCTCAAATGGAGGTATAGACTAGCTATAGTGCATTACCCTCACTAAATTTGTGTACTAAGCACATGGTTCAATTTCAAGCCCTTTAAGAGTTCATTTGCTTCCCTATTCAGTTCTCTATAAATATACCAAAAAGTAAGCTTCACTTAAATCCACTTATTTTATTTGAGAGAAGATAGGTTATAGAACCATGTTTTCCATCTTGAAAACACCAAGTATCTAGTTTATTACCATCGATGAGTCTCTGTAAATTTAGATTTGTTGTATTCCTTTTGATTCTGCCAACTAAACTAATAATTTGAGTATCATAATTTTAGCATAGTTATTGAAACCTTCTCCCATTCCACCCTTAAAGTTGAAATAATGAGAGCAAAAAATATACAATAATCCTCCTTTCCCACAAAATCTAAGTACCCTTTGTCTAGCCCCATAAAAAAATCTCCAAACCCTTGATTTATCGATTTTTGGAGAGATGATTTGTTTGATTACCTTTACTGCTAGATAAATCTTATAATTACTGAAACTTTTGATGATTTGGGAGGAGACATGCCAAGTAGGCTTCTCCTAATCTTGAAATATTCCTACATTCCTAGATAACCATACTTCCCATGACATAAACAATGAGATAGTTGTAAAACCTTGTATAACCTATTTTGAAACCAATATATCAAGCACTCTCCTAGGGAGTCTTCTTGCCATCCTATAGGAAGTATTAACTATGCTATAAAGTCCCTCCAGACCTATCTAGGAAAGAAGTAAACTAATAATAAATGATTAATTGTGTTCTTGTCTAACTTACATAAATGGCACCTTCCTAAACCATTCCAACTCCTCTTATGTAATACCTTCCATGTCAAAACCTTATTTTTCATGGCAATCTACAAAACAATATTTTCTTCAATAGGGATTTTTGCTTCCAGAGTGATTTTGACCACCATGTTGAATTGTTATTTCTATCTTTTGACAGAGTCTTATACCTCAACTTTGGAGTGCACTCCCTTGTAGATCCATTCTTTATCCAAACTAATTGATCAACTTCCCCTCACAAATTGATATGTTCAACTTTAAGCTTCTCCATATATTCTTCCCACTGGTGTGCCTCCTAGCCCTGAAACCCTAACACTCCTCCATTCCATCCCTATATCCATTTTGTAGAAGATATTTGGTCAACTACTTAGACAAGAGTTCCAATACCTAAGCTCTTAGGATCTGAATTACATTATTTGGTAGTTTGTGCATACCACCACAACTAATCCAAGGGTCTAAGCCCAGTCTTATCCTTGAACCATCCCCTATTTTCTAGGTAAGTCAATCACCTACAATATAAAATACCTAAATCATTTCCTTCTAATATATTGAAATATTATGGATTTGCTTCATTGGGGCCTGTTGTGGCTGATCCACAACGTACCCCAAAATTGGGGACCTACCTTTTTTGCATGTGTTCCAAGAAGACCGAAGTGGCCCATAGGCTAAAGATCAAGGAAAAAGGCAAAATATCACAAGGAAGAAAAGTGTCGCGATATTGCGACATGTTGCGCTGTCGCGGCCAAAAAAGAAAAAGTGTCGGGATATCGCGACATGTTGCACCATTGCGGCCCAAAAAAGAAGAAGTGTCACGATATCGCGACATTTTGCTCCATCGCGGCAGAAAATGAAAAGTGTCGCGATATCGCGACATGTTGCTCCATCGCGGCCAAAAATGAAAAAGTGTCGCTCCATCGCGACATGTTGCTCCATCGCGACAGAAAATGAAAAGTGTCGCGATATCACGACATGTTGCTCCATCGCGGCCAAAAAATGAAAAAGTGTCGCGATATCGCGACATGTTGCTCCATCGCGGCAGAAAATGAAAAGTGTCACGATATCGCGACATGTTGCTCCATCGCGGCCAAAAATGAAAAAGTGTCGCGATATCACGACATGTTGCTCCATCGTGGCCAAAAAATGAAAAAGTGTCGCAATATCGCGACATGTTGTTCCATCGCGACAGAAAAATGAAAAAGTGTCGCAATATCGCGACATGTTGTTCCATCGCGACAGAAAAATGAAAAAGTGTCGCGATATCGCGACATGTTGCTCCATCACGACCAAAAGCAAAGGAAAAGCAAAAAATGAAAAAGTGTCGCGATATCGCGACATGTTGCTCCATCACGGCCAAAATCAAAGGAAAAGCAGAGAAAGAAAAAGTGTCGCGATATCGCGACATGTTGCATTTTCGCGATTCAAAATGGGCAAACAAGCAGAGAAAGAAAAATTGTTGCGATATCGCGACATGTTGCATTTTCACGATTCAAAATGGGCAAACAAGCAGAGAAAGAAAAAGTGTCGCGATATCGTGACATGTTGCATTTTTGCGATTCAAAATGGGCAGACAAGCAGAGAAAGAAAAAGTGTTGCGATATCGCGACATGTTGCATTTTTGCGGCTAAAAGCAACAAGAGACGGAAGGGGCCAAAAGTGTCGCGATATCGCGACATGTTCCATTTTCGCGATTCAAAGCAATAAAGGAGAGCAAGGAGGCAAAAGTGTCGCGATATCGCGACATGTTCCATTTTCGCCAAGGTAACGGACCTGCATAGTGACGTGGACATAAGGACAAAATCCAGTGATTAAGACAAGCGTTACATAAGGGATATTTAATGATTGGAAATCATTTAAGATGGTCGTTACACATGGAAGGAAATGGACACAAGCCTATGTGGAGAAAACGCAACAAAGGGCCACAAAATGGAAACCGAAGCACACGCATGCAGGGAAGGTGAAACGAACAGTGCAGGGAAGGTGAAACGAACAACCATCAAAAAAGAAACGAACCGTTAGGGAAGGAAACAAGGTTTTCACGAGTTTAAATATGCCATTCAAAGAGGCCAAAAAGGGATTGAGAACGGCTGCAAGCAGGGTTCCAGAGTCGAAGGCAAGAAGACCTTCTGATGTAGGAGCATCCGGTGGCGAAGCTGCAATCTTGCATCACCCAAAATGTATTTTTTTTGTTAAGTACTAAAACTGTCGCGATATCGCGACGCTTTTTGAAGAAGGGCGCCAGCGGGCCAAACTGTCGCGATATCGCGACGCTTTTTGATAAAAAGGGCCAAGGTGCAAAACTGTCGCGATATCGCGACGCTTTTTGAAGAAGGTCGCCAGCGGGCCAACCTGTCGCGATATCGCGACGCTTTTTCATGGAAAGGGCCAAGGCGTGAAACTGTCGCGAAATCGTGACATTTTCAAGGAATGCAGCTTCAGCGCCCAACGGTCGCGAAATCGCGACAGCTCCGACAAAATCACTTAAGTGCCAAATGGTCACGAAATCGTGACACATCCGGGAAGCAAGATTTGAAAGCACAGGAACATCTTTGGCCAAAAAGTTCTAAGGCACAAGAATCATCGCGAAATCGTGACACCTTCGGAGACAAAGTTCAAGGACGTCACGAAATCGCGACACCTTCGAAGACAAAGTTCAAGGACGTCGCGAAATCGTGACACCTTCGAAGACTAGGTTCCAGGACGTCGCGAAATCATGACACCTTCATGGACAAGGCTCAAAGACGTCGCGAAATCGCGACATATCCGGAGGAAAGGTTCCACAATGCAAAGATGTCACGAAATCGTGACATATCCGGAGGGAAGGTTCCACAATGCAAAGATGTCGCGAAATCGCGACATGTCACGGTTTCGCGGCCCGAAACGAGGCAGCAAGTACGGAACACAAAGATGTCGCGAAATCGTGACATGTCGTGGTTTCGCGGCCCAAGGGAGGAAGGCGAGTAAGAAAAGCCTAGACGTCACGATTTCGCGACGTGTAGCGAAATCGCGGCCCCAAGGAGGAGAGAGAAGCCTAACGCCAAAACGTCATGATATCGCGACCAAAGAGGAGAGAGAAAGTACTGGAGCAAAAACGTCGCGATATCGCGACCAGAGCTCTCACGACGTTGACCAGCTAGACGATTACAGAGACCAGGTGCAGAGTAGGACACATGGCATCAACTGCAAGCGGCCATGGCGCATTCTTATGAATGATGACTTGGCGGAGGATTGACAGGCGGCTGCAGGGCATGCCGCCACTACGAGCCATGATTTTTTTTTGATGCACTTGGCAGCATCATGCAGGCGGGACAGAGCATTCGTGCGGGCGGTATGGGAAGTCTCGCATTCAAGGTAATGATGGTCCAAGGAGAGTCGGGCCTGGGGATAAAAGAAAAGGCCCGCACTTTGCGTAATGATGGAGAAGGAGGTGGCGGCCGAGGATAAAAAGGCGCGCATGCATTGTATTGAAGGACCCTTGGCCATTTATTTTGGGGGATAGCTGTGTATTCGAGGAGAGACCTCTGTTTAATGAAACTTGCTGGAATTTTTGGCCTGTGCATTGTTGATTTCTGCATTCTTGCTGTGTGTTGTGTGTAGCTCTATATCAAGTGGTATCAGAGCAGGTTGGTTCTGAGAGTGCAAACCGATCGCCGAACAGAGAGGCAGTTTGCGCCAGGACCGTGGTTGTGGGGTTGTGAAGAAGAAGCAAGATGCCTCCGCGTAGAGCCCGTGGTGGTATAAGACACAGGCGAGCAAGAAGGGAGGAGGTCGATCTAAGAGCCCTGCAGAGGCAAGTTGAGGCCCTGCAAGAGGAAATTCGAAGAGGAGTCGAGCCGAGAAGGGAAGAACCCAGCGAAGATGAAGTGTGGGAAGAAGAAGTTCCATCCGATGAGGAAGAGGCCTTGGATCCAGGAGAGGCTAGGTTGTATAGGGCTATCTCCCAGATCGGGAAGAAGCCAAAATTTGACGTCTCCACTTACTCTGGGAACCTCAACCCTGAGGAGTTGATAGACTGGATCAACGATATGGAGGAGTATTTCGAATACGAAGAGATATCAGATCCAAATCGGATCAGGTTCACGAAAACCAAGCTGAAAGGACATGCTAGCATCTGGTGGAAAGGAGTGCAGTTGGAAAGGAACAGGAGGGGAAAGGAAAGGATCACCAGGTGGGATAGGATGGTAGAGAAACTAAAGAGGCAGTTCATCCCTGCAGATTATGAGCTGGACTTGTTAAAGAAAATGCAGAGTCTTCGACAGGCTAGTAAGACTGTCAAGGAATATACTGAAGAGTTCTATCAAATCTCTATCAGAACCGGCCATTCGGAGGCGAACAAAGAGAAGGTCGCACGTTACATAAATGGATTGCGAACCAGCATTCAAGAAGAGTTGGGGCTGGTTAGAATGAGCACGGTGGAGGATGCATATCAGTTTGCATTAAAAGTGGAAGAGAAACTAAATAGAAGGTTTGATGGCAAGCAGAGAGGGAAGGACAGGGGTGGAAGAGCTGGTGGAAGAGGCAGTGGTGGAAGATACAAAGATTTTGGGAAAACTGGTGAAGCTAGCAGCAGCCAGAAATAGAAAGAGGTGAAAGAGGAGGATGACCAACGCCCACGCAATCCGAACAACAACTACCCAAGAGGAAGAGGTAGGTCTGGGCGAGGGTTTGGCAGAGGTGTCTTTCGAGGAACCTGCTTCAACTACGGAGGAGAAGGACACAGGGCATACAACTGCCCGCAGCATCAAGAGAGGCCAAATCGAAGACCTGAGGGTCAGGCCCGAGCTGCTGTAGCAGACGAAGGTGTAGAGTCTGAGCACTCAGAGGAGGCAAAAAGAGGAGAAGCAATGGTCATCAGAAGAGTCCTGTTAAATGAAGAAGAAAAGACAGACCAGAGGAACAACTATTTCGGACAAGATGCAAGTGTGCGAGCAAGGTATGTAACATCATCATAGATAATGGAAGCACCAACAATTTGGTTTCTGAGGAAATGGTTGCCAAGCTGCAGCTTGGAGAGAAGAAAACACCCACGCCCTTATCGAATTGCATGGTTGCAAAAGGACCATCGGGTGTTAGTAAGTGAACAATGCCTCGGTGAAGTTCAATATTGGAACTTACCAAGATGAGATTTTATGTGACATCTTGCCCATGGATGCATGTCACCTGTTGCTTGGGAGACCATGGCAGTTTGACCGAAGTGCTGTTCATGATGGTCGAGCCAACACATATTCTCTGTCAAAGAATGGAGTTCGCCATAAGTTAAAACCCCTGAAGGAGGCGGATGAGAAAGTATGCAGCAGTGCACGAGTCTGTCTAGTTGATGGCAGAAGATTCTTGGAAGGCCTGAAGCCGGATCATATGTGCTATGCTATAATCCCCAGGGTTAGGGAAGAAGGATGCAAGGAAATTCCAATGGAAGTCATGGGACTGTTAGAAGAATTCCCAGATATCATTTCGGATAATGTTCCTGAAGGTTTACCGCTGTTAGGAAGATCAGTCACCACATAGATCTGGTGCCTGGATCGAGCTTGCCAAACAAGGCTGCACATCGAATGACGCCTGTGGAGACTGAGGAACTAAATCGGCAAGTTCAGGATCTGTTGAAGAAGGGACTGATTAGAGAGAGTCTTAGTCCATGTGTTGTACTAGCAGTACTAGCACCCAAGAAGGATGGAGAATGGAGGATGTGCACCGACTCTCGGGCAATCAACAAGATCACCATTAAATACAGGTTCCCACTGCCAAGGATGGATGATATCATGGACTCGCTTGGGTGGAGCTGAGTACTTCACAAAAATTGATTTGAAAAGTGGATACCATCAGATCCGCATTAGAGAAGGGGATGAATGGAAGACAACCTTTAAAACCAGAGAGGGGCTGTATGAGTGGTTGGTTATGCCATTTGGATTAACCAATGCACCTAGTACCTTTATGAGGTTAATGAATGAAGTTCTAAAGGAATTTTTGGGCAAATTTGTTATTGTTTACTTAGATGATATACTGATTTTTAGCAGAACCTTAGAGGAGCACCTGATGCACATCAGGAAGGTTTTTGAGAAACTACGGGAGGAACAGTTACTGATCAATCTGAAGAAGTGCAACTTTGTGAAGAAGGAGCTGGTATACCTGGGATTTGTTATATCAGCTAATGGTCTCAAAATGGACCCCGAAAAGGTGAAGGCTATCCTAGAATGGCCTGTCCCAAGAAGTGTGACCGAGGTTAGATCATTTCATGGTCTAGCCAGTTTCTACAGAAAATTCATTAGAAACTTCAAGCAGTATTTGCTCATCTCTTACAGAGACAATGAAGGGGAACAAGAAGGAATTTTAGTGGACAGTTGGAGCAGACAAAAGCTTTGCTATGCTCGAAGAAGAAGGTCACCGAGCAACCCGTCTTAGCACTTCCAGATTTCAATAAGGTGTTTCGGTGGATCGCGATGCGAGTGGCAATGCGATAGGAGCCGTATTGAGCCAAGAAGGTAGGCCTGTAGCTTATTTCAGCGAGAAGCTCAATGATGCCAGGAGAAAGTATTCGGTGTATGATCAGGAGTTCTACGCCATAGTCCAAGCACTTAAGAAATGGAGGCATTATTTGTTGCCCAAGGAGTTTGTTCTTTACACCGACCATCAAGCGCTGCAGTATATCAACAGTCAAGGCAAATTGAATCAGAGGCACCTGAAATGGGTAGAGTTCCTGCAGAGCTATACCTTTGTACTGAAGCATCGGAGTGGAAGATCCAATAGGGTGGCAGATGCATTGAGTAGGAGGCAATGTCTGATGACAGAAATGAGAGTGGAGGTTGTAGGGTTTGCTGAGCTCAAGAACTTATACCCTGCAGACCCCGATTTCGTAGAAGCTTGGAAAGCCTGCACTGCGCTTGTTGCGTTGGACAGGACTAGATGGTTGGATTACCTGATTCAAGATGGAATGTTGTTTAGGGGGAATCAATTGTGCATTCCGAGGAGCTCAATGAGAGAGAACCTCATTAAAGAAAAGCACAGTGGGGGTTTAGCTGGACACTTTGGTCGTGACAAGACCATCTCACTGGTTAGTGAAAACTATTACTGGCCACAATTGCAGCAGGATGTGGCAAAGTTTGTGCAGAGTTGCAGGATTTGCCAGATGGCAAAGGGTATGAGGCGAGCCTACTGGTTTGTATCAACCGCTACCTATACCCGAAAGGCCGTGGGAAGATATTAGTATGGATTTTGTGCTTGGTTTGCCTAGGACGCAGAGGGGGCACGATTCCATATTTGTGGTAGTGGACAGATTTTCGAAAATGGCACACTTTATCCCGTGCCAGAAGACTAGCGATGCGGTCCATGTAGCTGGTTTGTTCTTTAAGGAAGTGGTACGCCTTCATGGGCTGCCAAGAAGCATTGTGTCGGACAGGGATACCAAGTTTGTAGGTTATTTTTGGAAGACCCAGTGGAAGAAGCTGAGGACGGAGTTAAAGTTCAGTTCGCATACCACCCCCAAACAGATGGACAAACGAGAGGTGGTTAATAGGAGTTTGGGCAACCTACTGCGATGCTTGGTAGGGGACAAGCCCAAGGGATGGGATCTAATTCTACCGCAAGCTGAGTTTGCGTATAACGACTCGATCAATCGGAGTACCAACAAGTCACCATTCCAGATTATCTATGGGAGCAGCCCAAGGAACGCTTCGAGTTAAGAAGGCTAGATACAAGGGAGAAATGCAATGGTCGAAGCAGAAGACTTTGCTCGAACACCTGAAGGGAGTGCATGAGGAAGTGACAAAACACATTGCCAAGATGAATGCTCAGTACAAGACAAGGGCGGATCAAAAACGCAGAGCTAAGGAGTTCCAAGTAGGAGATTCGGTCATGGTCCATCCGCGGAAGGAACGGTTTCCTGCCAAGACCTACAACAAACTAAAAATGAAGAAATTTGGACCATGTAAGATCATTGGCAAACGAGATTCGGGCAATGCGTACGAGGTGGAGTTACCAAGCGAACTCAACATCTCCCCCGTGTTTAACATCTCGGATTTGGTCGAGTATCATGAAGGAGAAAGCAATGAGATACCCAATCCAGATCTGTGGAGCATTCCCGCAGCCATTCCAGTTGCGGACGAGATAGAAGAAGTTCTGGATATGCATGAGGGCCGAAGTACTAGGAACAGGAGTTACTCGGAGTACTTGGTCAAATGGAAGGGCCGACCCATTGAAGACGCGACTTGGTTGTCAAAGGCTGAGGTTGATCGCCTGGGTCTACCTCGAAAAGATCAGAAGTGAGGTCACTTCTCAAACTCACCCCGGTGTCTGATGCAGGAGCATCCGGTGGCGAAGCTGCAATCTTGCATCACCCAAAATGTATTTTTTTTGTTAAGTACTAAAACTGTCGCGATATCGCGACGCTTTTTGAAGAAGGGCGCCAGCGGGCCAAACTGTCGCGATATCGCGACGCTTTTTGATAAAAAGGGCCAAGGTGCAAAACTGTCGCGATATCGCGACGCTTTTTGAAGAAGGTCGCCAGGGGCCAACCTGTCGCGATATCGCGACGCTTTTTCATGGAAAGGGCCAAGGCGTGAAACTGTCGCGAAATCGTGACATTTTCAAGGAATGCAGCTTCAGCGCCCAACGGTCGTGAAATCGCGATAGCTCCGGCAAAATCACTTAAGTGCCAAATGGTCACGAAATCGCGACACATCCGGGAAGCAAGATTTGAAAGCACAGGAACATCTTTGGCCAAAAAGTTCTAAGGCACAAGAATCGTCGTGAAATCGTGACACCTTCGGAGACAAAGTTCAAGGACGTCGCGAAATCGTGACACCTTCGAAGACAAAGTTCAAGGACGTCGCGAAATCGTGACACCTTCGAAGACTAGGTTCCAGGACGTCGCGAAATCGTGACACCTTCATGGACAAGGCTCAAAGACATCGCAAAATCGTGACATATCCGGAGGAAAGGTTCCACAATGCAAAGATGTCGCGAAATCACGACATATCCGGAGGGAAGGTTCCACAATGCAAAGATGTCACGAAATCGCGACATGTCGCGGTTTCGTGGCCCGAAACGAGGCAGCAAGTACGGAACACAAAGATGTCACGAAATCGTGACATGTCACGGTTTCGCGGCCCAAGGGAGGAAGGCGAGTAAGAAAAGCCTAGACGTCACGATTTCGCGACGTGTAGCGGAATCGCGGTCCCAAGGAGGAGAGAGAAGCCTAACGCCAAAACGTCACGATATCGCGACCAAAGAGGAGAGAGAAAGTACTGGAGCAAAAACGTCGCGATATCGCGACCAGAGCTCTCACGACGTTGACCAGCCGATGATTACAGAGACCAGTCAAGTAGGACACGTGGCATCAACTACAAGCGGCCATGGCGCATTCTTATGAATGATGACTTGGCGGAGGATTGACAGGCGGCTGCAGGGCATGCCGCCACTACAGGCCATGATTTTTTTTTTGATGCACCTGGCAGCATCATGCAGGCGGGACAGAGCATTCGTGCGGGTGGTATGGGGAGTCTCGCATTCAAGGTAATGATGGTCCAAAGAGAGTCGGGCCTGGGGATAAAAAAAAGGCCCGCACTTTGCGTAATGATGGAGAAGGAGGTGGCGGCCGAGGATAAAAGGCGCGCATGCATTGTATTGAAGGACTCTTGGCCATTTATTTTGGGGGATAGCTGTGTATTCGAGGAGAGACCTCTGTTTAATGAAACTTGCTAGAATTTTTGGCCTGTGCATTGTTGATTTCTGCATTCTTGTTGTGTGTTGTGTGTAGCTCTATATCATTTCCGGACTCGTTTGAGTTGTTTTTCTTCCACAGATCGGTTTGGGAAAACCGGAAGTTCCGCTATTGTAAAATGACATATTTTTAATGCAGAAGTTTTCATAAATTTGCATCTTATGGGCAAGAAAGAAGGAGATTTTCTTTGCATGCTATGGATTTAATGTTTATTCTTTCATTCTTTCAGATTTGGAATTTATAGATAATGTTAATGCCATGTTTTTGGGTTACATTAGGCAAATATTTGAAATCTGAATTTTATTTCGTACCCTAGGAACCAGAGACTTAGTCTATGGGGATTGTGCTTGTTTTGCAAGTCCAATAGGTTAGGTTGCATGCACAGAAACCTCACATCTTCGATTTTGTCGCAATAGGATAGCATCATACTGGAAGCATTTTATTTTCAGTTTTCTACATCTCATTTTCATTCTTTCTGCATTTATTTTTATTTTTATTTATGTTCAGGAGTTTTAACTTTTCAAGGCATTAAAATAGATATTTAAAAAATATTAAAATCTAAAGAATAATGAACAATCACTAAAATTTCATGCTGGAATAAACCAACATTGCCCCTTGTTTACGATTACTTGCAATCACTAAGGTGTTCCAAGCATTTAAATTGAATTTCTTTATATGAGATTACTAATACACATATGCAAATGCTAAATATAGCGGAGACCTTGGAGAAGTCGTTTGTTTAACTTCTTTGCAAGAGGGGATTTGGAACCCAAATCCTAAAGGAGAGTGTACTTTCACAACTGGGTGAAAACACCACTCAACAGATTGGCGCTAGAAGGAGGGCCGAATAGGTTTATTTTAGTATGATTTAAATGCTATAGGGATTTAAATTTTGAATAGTTCATGCCCTATGGATTATTATCTTTAGCCCTATTTTAACAATACAACCTTGTAGTGTTAAAAGGAGGACATAAATTACTATGCATTGTTTTAACGCTTTTGATTGTTCATACAAGAATAAGGTGTTTCGAACGAGGTGTGTTGATTGTGCATTGTTTTAGAATATTGCTTTGTTATGGTTCCTGCTTTCATTCACGACTAACAAATTGGTTGTGAAGTCATTCTTGGAATTTCTCTAATTACAAGATTTTCTTTGTCACAGGTTTTCGTTGAGGTATTGAGAGTTTTGTCAGATTTTGCAGGGTAGTTTCATTTACAAGCTGGACCCACCGCATCGCATCACAACTAGGTCCAATACAACTGAGTAAACCATATTCCAAAGCCTCCCACTCACTCGTAGGAATCCAAGGAATAAAACCGAGCAAATTGTGGTCCCGCCAGATATTCCTGTTACAGAAGATCCTTCTATTTCAGGCGCACCTAGCGGACCTGCACTGGTGGTGTCATTTGCCACTAGTGTACCACTTATCAGTACCATTTCCACTATTCTTGTAGGGTTATCATCGTCGATTTTGAATCAAATGGCCCAACCTCCACCACCTCCTTGGTACGGAGCCAATAACATTCCTTTGAATATTGTGTGAAAGGTGAGTGTGGACGAAAAAGGATTAATTGCATTAACATTAAAACTTAGGTTACATAGATTAAATAGGCAGTAAATAACCTATTTGAGAAAGAAAGGGGGAAAGGAGAAATTGGGGGAAAGGAAAGATGAATAGAATTCTCTTGCCGCCCAAATGCTGCCGTCCACTGTCGTCCAGGTAAGGTAAAAGGTAAGTTACCTTTACCCAAGGTAAAAACAATTTTTTTAACCTTTTACTAATGGTAATATTCCAACATTCTCCCCCTTAAAGTTGAGAGGACTAACTATATAGTCTCTCAGCTTTATAAATTGAGCTTTAGCCATGCCTTTGGTAAATATGTCTGCTAGATTATCCAAAGTGCTACAATATTGAAGCTCAAATGTCTGTTGTTCCACCATATCTCT
This sequence comes from Wollemia nobilis, assembly GCA_028583015.1. Taxonomy (NCBI): domain Eukaryota; kingdom Viridiplantae; phylum Streptophyta; class Pinopsida; order Araucariales; family Araucariaceae; genus Wollemia; species Wollemia nobilis. Next base: position 1,745,557 of record JAQPPZ010003184.1, read on the forward strand.
TATGAAGTGATACTTCATATCAAAATGTTTTGACCTTTTGTGGTGGATCGGATTATATGCCAACTGTATGGCACTAATATTATCACAATTCAGTTTGGTTGGACCAATTTGTTTTTTTCCAATCTCTTCAAGGATTTTCCTCAACTAGAGGATCTGAGTACTGGCATGAGTAATGGCTATGTACTCAGATTATGTAGATGATAATGCTACAACATATTGCTTCTTGGAACTCCAAGTTATTAGTCCTGAACCTAGACTAAAACAGTTCCCTAATGTAGATTTTATGTCATCTATATTACTGCCCCAATCGCTGTCACTATAACCAAATAACTTCACAGAGTTAGACTTGTGGTAATGGATTCCAAAATCCAATGTACCTTTTACATTTCGTAAAATTCATTTGGTTGCTTGTAGATGCAGCTTGGATGGGCATGCCATAAACCGTGATACAAGAGAAACAACATACTGTATATCTGGCCTAGTGTTGGTGAGAAACATTAAACTCCCAACCATGCTTCGAAATTGGTCAAGTCAACTTTTGGTGCTCCATCTTCTTTGCTTAGCTGGATTCCATGTCCAGTTGGTGTTGCAACTGATTTGCACTGCTGCATAGCAAATTTCTTGATCATGTCATGAGCATATTTTTGTTGACATATGAAGATCCCATTCTTTGATTGATGTACTTCCATTCCTAGGAAGTATCTCATTAATCCGAGATCCTTCATCTCAAAATGATTCATCATGGAGTTTTTGAAATCCATATTCATTTTATTATTACTACCCATGAATATTAGATCATCCACATATAAACAAACTATGAGGATATCTACTCCATTTTTCAGGTAGTATAGTGTTGGTTCACTCTTGCTTTTTGTGAAACCATATTTGCTGAAATAGCCGTCAATTCATGAGTACCATGCTCTTGGTGCTTGCTTGAGGCCATAAAGTGCTTTTTTTTAATTTATAAACAAGGTTCTCTTTTCCTGGTTCTTGGAAACCTTGAGGTTGTTGAACATACACTTCTTCTGTCAGGTATCCATTTAAAAATGCACTTTTCACATCCATGTGTTGAATTTTCCATCCTTTATGGGCTGCCAAGGAAAGAACAGTTCTAATTGTTTCTTGTCGAGAAAGCGGAGCAAAGGTTTCCTCATAATCTATTCCATATTTCCGAGTAAAACCTTTAGCTACTAATCTTGCCTTGTGCCTTTCAATGCTTCCATCAGCATTGAATTTGGTCTTATAGACCCATTTACATCCAACACATTTTTTTCCCTTGGGAAGCTTCACAAGCTCCCAAGTATCATTTTTTTAATTGAGGATATTTCCTCTTCCATGGCATCTTGCCATATATTTTCAATGCATGCTTTTTCATAGCTAGAAGGTTCTAGCTATGCAGCAGCCAACAAAGCATAATTGACTACATCACCCCTTGGTTCATGAGACTCATCATCCCCTGACATTTGAAGATTTTCAAGTCTTGACAAAATGTCATCCATCTCACTAGCTTGACTCCTAGTGTATCTTTGTTGGAAATTCCTATCCAACATTTGAGTAGATGGATGACTCTGTAGTATGCGCTTTCCTCTATTTGTCTCTTTCCTTTGAGAAACTGAATCAATATCCATCGGGCTTGGAGCGCTTACTAATCTTTGAAATCATTTTGGAGAATTTGGTGGTGCCAACAAAGAAGTCCCTCTTGGACTTGGTGTACCACTTGATGTACTTGATGAAGTTTCCTGATGTGGAATTTGTGGAGGACTTTTTCCACTGCTTTTCTTGGGTTGTACCAATGTGGGAGGTACTAATGTAGAACTGTCCGAATTAGAGTCAAAATCAACAAATTTTTTATGACCCCATTCTCCCCCTTCGTCAAAAATTACATCCCTGGAGATAATGATTTTATGTGTCATGGGATTGTACAATCTATACCCTTTGGTTGAATCATAATACCCTACAAAAACACATGCTTGACTCTTTGGATCAAGCTTCTTTCTCTTCTCCTCAAGAATGTGTGCATAAGATAAAGAACCAAATACTCTGAAATGTTTGACATTTGGTTTCTTACCGTACCATCCTTCATAAGGAGTGATACCATCTAAACTAGAAATCGGACTTCTATTTAGAATATATGCACTTGTTCTCACTGCATCTGCCCAATAGCTGTTTGTGAGATATTTTGCCTGAAGCATTGTTCTTGCCATTTCAACAAGGGTGCGGTTCTTTCTCTCAGCCACATCGTTCTGCTGTGGGGTATAGGCAATGGTGAACTGCCCTTTTATCCCATTTTGCTTACAATAATGAAGAAATTCATTTGAGGAGTACTCTCCTCCTTTATCAGTGCGAAGACATTTGACATAGTAGTCACTTTGCTTTTCTACATTATTTTTGAAGTCTATGAAGCAATCAAATGCTTCATCTTTGTGTTTCAAAAAATAGAGCCAACACATTCTAGAATAATCATCTATGAATGTTAGAAAATAAGAATTGTTTCCAAGACTTTTTGTTTGCATTGGACCACAGATGTCCGAATGTACTAGTTGAAGAGGATAGCTTGCTCTCCACGCTCGGCCTTTTGGAAACTTCGTTCTGGAGTGCTTTCCCAAAGCACATGCTTCGCATACCTTTTTATGTTCTAGAATTTTTGGTAGTCCTGTCACCATAGCTTGTGATATTAACATTTTCAAGCTAGTGGAATTGAGGTGACCATATCTCAAGTGCCACAATTCACTTGGATTTGTAATAGCAATGTTTGCAAGTTGAGCTCCCCCTGGCTCACCAAATTTTAGAGGGAACAACCTATTCTTTATCATAGGTACTTCTGTGATGACCCGGTTATAATTGTTTTTATCAAAGATTGTACATTTGCTTTCATCAAAAAATAATTTGTAATGCTTCTCCATCATTTGGCCAACACTTAACAAATTGTGTTGTAGTTGTGGAGTATAGTATATGTCATTCACATTTTTAATGCCTTCTTTTGTTGGAACTGCCATAGCTCCAATGCCTTCAACTTGCAAAGATTTATTATCCCCTAACTTAACATGAGATTTGTAATTTGAATCTAATGTAGCAAAGAGATTTTCTTTGCCACTCATGTGGTTGGAGCAACCAGTATCCAAAATCCATGTATCATTTAGATTTTGATCTGGCTGTCCATAAGAGAGAAAAAGGTTTGATGGACCTTCTTCTTCTCCGTAGAATGAGCCATATTGACTGCTTTGATCTTTTGAAGACTTTGACTAGCAGTCACGAGCGAAGTGACCTTGTTTCCCACAATTGAAACAAGCTGTTTTAGTCTTGTTACTTCCTCGTCCTTGATTTCCACGGGCTGCATTGCCTCTTTGGTTTTGATTGGCTCCTCTATTTTGATTTCCACCTCTGTTTTGATTACCTCCTCTGTAGGAGTTGCTTTGGCTCTTGCCTCTTTGTTGTTGTCCTCCGCCTCGGCCTCTTCCTTGTTCTTGTCTTGCAGTTTCATTCGAAGTGAAGGCTTTGTCATCACCTCCATAGCTTGTTGAAGGGGCTCCTTGAAGTCGCTCTTCATGTGATGTTAATGATCCAATCAAACTATCAAATGTAAGAGTAGAAAGGTCTTTGGATTCTTCAATTATGATAGCAATGTGATTCCACTTAGGAAGAAGTGTTCGCAACACTTTCTTCACAATTGTTTCATTTTTTGTGTCTTCACCTAAAGTTTGCATCATATCAACTATTGCTTTGACTCGTACACGTAGTCTCCGACTCTTTCATTTTCCTTCATTCCGAGATTTTCAAAATCTCTTTTCAAAGTCTGAAGCCTGACTTGCTTTACTTTATCACTTCCTTGGAATCCTTCTTTCAAGGCATTCCATGCATCTCGTAGTGATTAAGTAAGATGCAATTCTAGGAAAGATACTAGGATCTAATGCTGATTGAAGATGGTATAAGGCAAAAGAATTATTTTTCTGTGCATCTTTGTAGATCTTCTTATCATTTGCACTTAAAGTAGTCCAATCTGTTGGAGCAATGTATTTGTCTTCAATAATATCCCATAGTCCTTTTCCAATGAGTAATGTCCTCATCTTGATGGACCAGTACTCATAATTATCCCCATTGAATTCGAGAATTGGTAGATTATTATGTGATCCCATTATTATCTACTAAAACAAGAAACCTCTCTTTTATAGTCTTATTGCAAAAAAGACTTTACAAACTATCAAGCCCTGCTTGATTTACAATCATAAACAACTCACACTTGTTGTTCAGCAATTACAAAATTGTTAGCGATTTGTTCATCATCGTCACTGATCAATATTATTTCAGGAGAAGGAGGTTGAAGGATTTCAACTAAATTACTATAATGAGTATATTCAGATCCTTGTGAAGCAATTGCAACTGTGTCGGATTGTTCAAATATGCTGCCAAAGGAGTTATCTTTTGAATCTGCTTCGTATCCTTGATCAGGATTTTTCTGGTGTGCAATAACCGCGTTTTGCAACTGTGGAAAAAATGTATTAAGTCCTAGTGTTTTCACGTGCCTATCAAAGTTTTCAGGGTTTGTTTTCAGTAACAACTTGCATAGGGCATGATAACATCCATCCGATCTTATCATTTAAGAAAATTTCCCAGAAATTTTCTTTTACAAAGATTTCCTCTTAGGAAATAATAAAAAAAATTAACTTTCAAAGTTTTTTTTTTTTTTTAAACTTTACAATTATTTCCTCTCAGGAAATTTCTATCAACTTTGAAATTTTTTTTTTTTTATAAAAAACTAATGAACAGATATTTCCTCTTAGGAAATTACACACAAAAAAAAAATTATTATTTTTTTTAAATTTAAACTATTCCTTAGTTTTTTTTTTTTTTTTTTAATTTAATTATCTATTGACCCCGCCGAGAGTCGATCCTGCGACCTCGCGGGTGTCAGGGCTGAGGGTAGCCGCTGCGCTACCGGGCTGATCCGGGAGCAATGCATGCTCCCCGCCCTTTAGCTTTCGCGTCGAGCGCGAAGCTAATGTTGGCTTCGCGCTTCGGTGCGAAGCTTGATTTTACTTGGGACTTTAGTCCCACATCGCCCGTAGGGCAATGTAAAAGCTCTTTAAAAAGAGCTAAGCACATAAAGTGCTTTGACTACCCTGTGGGCAGTCACTAACGCTGCAGGATCCTTTTGCCACCGATGCACGCACGGATCGCCACGTCAGCACTCCTCGGGTCGCACACCAGCGCCACGTCACCACACCTCAGGGATCGCCATGTCACCACTCCTCGGGCCACACGCCAATGCCACATCACCACACCTCAGGCCATGTGCCAGTCACACGTCGCCACACGTCATGCCACATCAATCTCGTGCCTCGAGAATCGTGCACCACGTCAACAGCACCTCAAGAATCGTCCAGCTCCTCCAACGCCTCGAGAAACATGCCGGACTGCTCCTGCGGGCTGCCTCGGGATTCGTGTCGCCTCGACTCCTATGGGCTGCCTCGGGATCCGTGCCGTCACCTCGAACTACGGGCCCCACCGCCTCGGGAATCGCATCGCTCTGATACCAAATGTGAAAGGTGAGTGTGGACGAAAAAGGATTAATTGCATTAACATTAAAACTTAGGTTACATAGATTAAATAGGCAGTAAATAACCTATTTGAGAAAGAAAGGGGGAAAGGAGAAATTGGGGGAAAGGAAAGATGAATATAATTCTCTTGCCGCCCAAATGCTGCCGTCCACTGCCGTCCAGGTAAGGTAAAAGGTAAGTTACCTTTACCCAAGGTAAAAACAATTTTTTTAACCTTTTACTAATGGTAATATTCCAACATATTGCAGGGGATATTCACGAGATCCCTAAAAATATAGAGAGATTCTTGCCCTAATACAAACCGGATGGCCCAAGGACCGCAGAAGAGCATATTCAGGCCTATAGGGATGTTTTGATAAGATTGCAAGTCCAACATGAGGATGTGGCTTGTAGACTCTTCCCCATGAGCCTAGACCAAGTCGCTTACGAATGGTATATTTGCTTAGCTATTGGTTCCATTACATCATGGACGCAAATGGAGGATGCTTTTGTCAACCAATTCAGGTCACCATTAGATCCCACCATCATCTATAATCAGTTCATTACATGCAAAAGGGGCCAGGGTGAACCAATCCGAACTTTTAATCAGAGATTTCATAAGTGCTATAATAGAGCAATTCAGCATTTTGCCATTGATCCCACAGTAGCTTTGCAAATATATTTTGGGGCATTGGATCCTATGATGGCAATGTTTGCAAGGCGAAATCCTCAAGTTACCACACTTGCTCTAGCCTACAATGAAGCTATGACCATTGAACAACAAATGACACCGCAGAGTTATGGGTTTTCCCAGATGCCTATGGTAGGACAATATGGTCCATATGGTCAAGCTCCTATAATGAATTAGATCATGGCACCGCAAATATCAAGCATAAATGCTTTGCCTTACCAACAGCCATATTCATCAACACCCGCTTACGCACCCATTTCAATTCAACCAATCACATCAATTCCTCCCATTCCTCCATTTCTGTAAAATAGTCAACAGACTATGCAAGGAGCTAGTCTGGTTAATTCTCAGGCTATGGTTCCTCTCCCCAATCCAATTCCGATTCAAAGTGTGAATCCCTACGCAAATAAAGTGGCTCAAAATCCAACTCCAGTATTGAGTCAAGATCTCACCAATCACGCAAATCCTATTGGAACTAGCAATAACATAGCTCAACCAAAAGAGGTTCATTCAGAGGTTGAAGAAATCAAAAGGATAGTTCACAAATTGAGTAATGATCTGGTTCAAAAATAGAAGTATGAATCTCATGCCTCTCACCCAAATCAAAATTTCAACAATAGAGGGAGACAATGGAATACGAAGCCAAACAATGGGGGGGTGCCTTCCCCTATTTCTAATCAGATAGATACTTCTGCAAGACCAGGTCACTCTAGTTCCATTCTTAATCTTTTTGAATTTGCATGGGAAAAGGGGTGTAGATTGCATAATACGAAGGAGCATAATGAAAGGAATTGTCCCGAAATTGCTAGGTATACCCATTGTCTCCAAGCTCAAGTGGATGATTTGGAACTTGTGCCAAACGAGGGTCCACCCCAACATCAACAAGAAGAAGACAACATTTTGGTGGTAGAAACTTTATATCATCAAGAAAGTGGGAGTGAGGAAGAAGAGGATGAAATCTTGGAACAGGAAGTGCAAGCTTTTAGAGAATTTAGAAAGGGGAACCATGGATACCATTTGAGGAGTAAACTCAAATCCCCTAAAACATCCTCAACTCCACCAAACAATTCTATTATTCCTCCCGACGTTAAGGCTGATAATAATCCCCCTCCTCCATCTGGAAGAGAAACGTCTAAGGACACGCAAAAAACATGGAAGCCTAAAAAGTCAACTTATGACATAGTGGAGGATTTAAGGAAGTCCAAGTCTAGCCTTTCATTTTTAGAGGCGGCTAGGTTGCCTGGCCAAAAGGAAGCATTGATAAAGGCTTTGGGCTCATCTAGTCAAATACAGGAAGAAAAAGAAGTAGAATCTCACATGGTTTTATGAAAGGAAAGACGGGATGTCCCTCCTTTTTTATTGACTGTGAGGATCGCCGACAAAAATTTGCACAATTGTTTGGTGGACACAAGTGCCACAAGTAACCTCATGCCTGTAGAAATTTATCAAATGCTAGGTCTAAAGCCTGTTTCGGCCAAATGCAGGGTTTTGCAACTAGACCGATCTAAGGTAAATGTGGTAGGGACCCTCTACGATGTTAAGATCCAGCTCAATTCTGAACCTAGGGTCCAACAGGTGGTTGATATTTTGGTTGTCAATATCCCAAGTCGATATGGAATGTTACTTGCTAGGGATTGGATGAAAAGTTTGAATGGTTATTTTGCCACTGATTGCTCTCACATGTGGCTACCCTGGAGAGGGATTGCTAATCAAATTAGAGTGGAAAATGAGCCAAGGCTTAAGGAAATCATCACAGAATTCAACAAGCCAAATGAAGTTCAATTTTTTGAACCTGAGTTAGGGGTCTATGCTTTTGATGTTGAAAGAGCTACCGAAGAACCTCAAAAAGAAGTAGTTTCCTATAGCTCTTCTGAAGAAGATAATCTCGTGTGGTTACTCAAGTTTGATGGATCTAAGTCAAAACAAGGGGCGGGAGCTGGAGTTGAACTCACTTGTCAGGGAAGTAAACCATTGTTTGCTGCCTATAGATTGCAATTTCCTTACACTAACAACGTGGCAGAATATGAAGCTCTTATCTTTGGATTACAATTGGATCTGAGCAAGAAGGTTAAGTGTTTGAAAGTATTAGGAGATTCGGAGTTGGTGGTCAAACAGGTGAAAGGACAATATACCTGTCGCGATAAGAGATTAAGCCTTTATAGAACTAGGGTGAGGGACCTCATTGAGGAATTTGATGCTTTTAATATATCCCTTATTTTGAGGAAAGGAAATCGTACAGATGATTCTTTAGCGGTCACTGCAAGCATGTTAAATCCGGTTGACATAAAAAAATGCAAGGAGTTTTTCATCGAGTTAGTCCCTTGCCCATCGATACCTCATAATGTCAGAAACTTGCAAGTTTTTGAGAATGATAGACACATTTTCAAATTTGTCACCAATTCGAGTATTTTTGAGAACCAAGTGATTGATGAAGATCAAAGGTGGCAAGTAGGAACAGAAGGAGAGAGCGAAGTTACTTTTCAATCCAACAAGATACCTAAGAACATTGTTTCATTGGAGAAGGTATTTGATATGGGATATAAAACCAAAAAAGGGAAAAGGGTTCCACCTCCTAAAGATGCTTGTGACCTTATCAATATAGGGAGTGTGGATAATCCGTGTGAAGTGTACATCGCAAAGGCATGTACAGCTGACGAGAGGGAAAATATAATAGGGGTGCTAAAGGATTACAGGGATTGCATTGCTTGGAATTACAATGAGTTGAAAACGTATGATCAGAACATTATTATGCATACCATCCCTCTAAAACTGGATTCCAAACCCTTCAGACAAAGACAACGACCTGTTAACCCGTTGCTTGAGCCCCTGATTGAGAAAGAGGTCAAGCGATTGTTGGACACAAAGATAATCTTTCCTGTCAGACACTCAACTTGGGTCGCTAATCTTGTTTCGGTGAGAAAGAAGAATGGAGAGATAAGGCTATGCATAGATTTCAGAAATCTCAACAAAGCCTCACAAAAGGATAATTACCCACTACCATCAATTGATGAAATCTTGCAAACGGTGAATGGATCTTAAATGATGTCTTTTATCGATGGGTATTCTGGATACAATCAGATTCTTATTCATCCCAAAGACAGGATGAAGACGGCCTTCACAACCAAATGGGGAACATTTGCCTATAGAAGAATGCCTTTCGGATTATTAAATGCAGGCGCAACATTTCAATGTGCCATGGATTATGCGTTCAAAGGGCTCATAGGTAAATGTATCATTGTGTATGTGGATGACATTCCTATGTTTTCAAAGAAAAGAGAGGACCATGTGAAAGATTTGAGGAAAGTTCTCCAAAGGTGTAAAGAACACGAAATTTCTTTAAATCCAAAAAATGCATCTTTGGAGTGATAGAAGGAAGATTTCTTGGCCATATCATCTCAAAAGAAGGTATCTCCATTGATCCGGAAAGGATAAAAGCTATCCAAAACTTGCCTCTCGCAGGTAGCAAAAAGGAATTGAGATATTTCTTTGGGAAAATCAATTTTGTGAGGAATTTTATTTCTGGCTTCGCTGAGATAGCTAAACCTCTGAATGAGATGCTCAAAAAGGATGTGAATGTCAAATGGAGCAAAGAAATTAAGGTAGCCTTTCAAAGCATCAAGGATGCTATTTCTAGAGCCCCTGTCCTTATAAGTCCAAATTATTCTAAGCCTTTCTTTATTTATGTTTTTGCATCTGAACACTCTTTTGCGAGTGTTTTGACTCAGAAAGGTGAAGATAACACAGAAAATCCCATAGCTTTTCTAAGCGCTCCTTTGAAGGATGCTCAATTGAGGTATTCTATCCTTGACAAGAAAATGTATACACTTTTCAAAACAGTAAAAAAATTCAGACATTACATTGTGCATAGTAGAGTCTTTGCCATTGTGCCTGACCCTGCTATCAAAACCATGTTTGTGCAAAACGAGCTAGGTGAAAGAAGAGGTAAATGGATTTCTACCATCCAAGAATTTGACCTTGAAATTCAGCCCATGAAATTAGTCCGTGGACAAGGACTTGTGAAAGCAATTGCTGAGAACAATCCCCAAGTCACATGTCAATATTCAGATGGAGAGCACATTTCTAAAGATGATTGGTATGTTGATATTGTGTATTTTCTATTAAATGGTAAGTGTCCATCACATCTTAATTCTATTCAAAGAAGAGCCCTGAAACTTAAATCGGCTAATTATCTTATCAGTTCTGGTGTTCTTTATAGGAAAAATCACGAGGGAATTTACCTACGATGCTTAAATCAAGAAGAGGCTACTAGTGTTTTGCAAGAGTTTCATGGTAAATACGGAACCGGCCATGGTTCGACAAATTCAATAGCACATCAAATCCTAAGAGCAGGATATTATTGGCCCCACATTTTTAAAGATGCACACACACACACGTGCGATATTGCCATATTTGTCAAGTGGCTGCCAATAGAGAAAGGAATGCGGCTATGCCATTGCAGCCTGTGGTTGAGATGAGACCATTTGCACAATGGGGATTAGACTTCATTGGTGTTATTAACCCAAACTCTTTAGATTCCCATAAATTCATACTCACAGCTACGGATTATTGCACTAGATGGGCAGAAGCAATTCCTACGAAGCATGCTACTACGGATGTGGTAATAAAATTCCTCGAAGAGCATATTGTAACAAGGTTTGGAATGCTCGATTCCATTGTAAGTGATAATGGTAAGGCTTTTGTTTCCACTCAATTTGCAAATTGGGCATATGATAATAAGGTGAGTTTGAAGTTTTCGTCTAACTATTACCCTCAAGGCAACGGTTTGGCAGAATCTTCAAATAAAAATTTGTTAACCATAATTAAGAAGTTATTGGAAAAGAATCCTCGGGATTGGCACAACCAATTAAAATTTGCTCTTTGGGCAGATAGGACTAGAGAAAAAGAATCAATAGGAAATACACCTTATCATCTAGTTTATGGGCAAGATCCAATTTTTCTTGCAAATTTGAAGCTTCAAACCCTTCGTTTCACACAAGAATACCTTGGGACTGATAATCACATTAAGGCCAGATTGAATTACCTAATGCACCTTGATGAAAAAAGAGAAGCGACCATGCTCCACATGAGCAAACATCAAGATGTGGTCAAAATATGGTTTGATAGAAGAGCCAAAATTAAGTCTTTCAGGATCTCGGACTTGGTTTTATTGTGGGATAAAAAACATGATGAGAAAGGGGATCACAAAAAGTTTGATTGTCTGTGGTTAGGTCCTTATCAAATTTCAAAAATTCTAGGGGAGAGTACTTTCAGACTAAAAACTTTGGATGGGAAAGATTTGATGTTACCGGTTAACGGGCAATTTCTAAAGCACTATTTTAGCCCTTAAATCATGTGAGGTTTGTACCATATTGTATATTTGTATATAATTCATTTTATTCTAATTTTGATGTTGGTTTGCATTTATGTTTTTGTTTCAGGTTGTGCGTTGGTCCTTTCGACATTTTGGGTTTGCTTCAAAAAAAAAAAAAAGTGAGATGTTAACTTATGTCCTTATGAATGTTGACTAAGACAAGGAGAATATGAAACATCTGAATTTTATGGCAGAAAGCTCCACGAATTTTGCAAACACATTTAAAAAAATATCTTTTGGAACTTATGATGCAGGAAGTTGTCAGTTTTGTAAATTATGGCAAAGTAGGTGGTATACTTTCAAAAGGAGCAATGCATTCATATCTCATGTACATTCCGCATTTGCATATACATTCCATCTCAGTTGCATCTTCATTTCATGTGCAATCATTGAAAAGGTGTCGAATCCTCTTAGGATTATTACATAACATATATTAAAAGGATCCTAAGGTTGGGAACTAATGCCCGAACTACCTTGAGCCAAGCACGTTCTACGCATATTAAAGAGAATCTTGAGCAAAATGGTCAAAACCATACTTGGAATAAAAGGTGAGGCGAAAGGAGTATTTCGTGTCTGTCCTATTATGAAACATAATCCTTAAAATAGTGGTTTTCACCACTCCCATAGTGCTTAAAGCCTAAAATCAGAGTAGTAAGGATAGGGTTAAATCCTCATCAAACTTAGGTTGAGGATCCAACTCCCCAAAGCTCTGATTTGACCTTCATGGAGTAGTAAGGATAGGGTCTAATTCTCATCTCGCTTAGGTTGAGAATTTGATTCCCCAAAGCTTCCATTTTGCCCACTCAAGAACTTGAAATTCAAAAGAAAATATTTTTCACTTCTTTATTAATACTGGATTGGAAGGATCGTACTACATGTCCCTTGCAAGGATGGGTAGTCATCACCAAGGTCCAAAAAATCACAATAAATTCAAATCTTGGATTATGGGGTTAATCTCCACCGGGGCTATAGACGCCTGGCTGGCAGTGGAGTATGCTCATGCGTGGCAACATGTCTTGTCTAAAAGCAAGACCATCGATCGCTCAAACAGACAGGCTAGCCTGACAGTTTCATCCATAACAGGTCAAATCATTTTGTTCAAGATGAGGTAATGAACTCCAGATCAGAGTAGTAAGGATAGGGTTAATTCCCATCTCACTTAGGTTGGGAATCTGATTCCCCAAAGCTCTGATTTCACTTACACCTGCACATGGGTTCAAGATGGTAGTGACGCATAACCAACTTTGGGATCTAGTAAATTAATTCAGTATACATATTTTTGGTCCTAAGAGGGTTTGACAGTTTTAATATGTTTTTTATGATACTAGAAGGTCTGAGCTTTTGCAAAGCAGGTTGTTACATCTCTAACATAGTTGTCATACATCAAATCCTGCACAAATCATTCATAGCCTTGCATACGAATCATAAGTGAAGCTGACAATGGAAAGCTGAATGAATTTTAAATGATAGGGAATGAAGCACATTGCACACATCGAGCTGATGCTTAATAATTCTAATGTTTCATGTATTTCTCGTCTAGTTTCATTCTTGGGATATTTGCTAACGTTTGTATTTGAGTTTGTGTGTTTTCAGGTTGAGTTCTTACCGAAATGCTCAGGAGCATTTCCCAGTAGAGTCGCCATTTGTTGTGGCTGATCCACAACATACCCCAAAATTGGGGACCCACATTTTTTGCATGTGTTCCAAGAAGACCGAAGTGGCCCATAGGCTAAAGATCAAGGAAAAAGGCAAAATATCACAAGGAGGAAAAGTGTCGCGATATCACGACATGTTGCGCTGTCGCGGCCAAAAAAGAAAAAGTGTCACGATATCGCGACATGTTGCACCATTGCGGCCCAAAAAAGAAGAAGTGTCACGATATCGCGACATGTTGCTCCATCGCAACAGAAAATGAAAAGTGTCACGATATCGCGACATGTTGTTCCATCGCGGCCAAAAATGAAAAAGTGTCGCGATATCGCGACATGTTGCTCCATCGCGGCAGAAAATGAAAAGTCTCGCGATATCGCGACATGTTGCTCCATCGCAGCCAAAAAATGAAAAAGTTTCGCGATATCGCGACATGTTGCTCCATCGCGGTAGAAAATGAAAAAGTGTCGCGATATCGCGACATGTTGCTCCATCGTGGCCGAAAATGAAAAAGTTTTGCGTTATCGCGACATGTTGCTCCATCGCGGCCAAAAAATGAAAAAGTGTCGCGATATCGTGACATGTTGTTCCATCACGGCAGAAAAATGAAAAAGTGTCGCGATATCGCGACATGTTGCTCCATCGCAGACCAAAATGAAAAAGTGTCGCGATATCGCGACATGTTGCTCCATCGCGGCCAAAAGCAAAGGAAAAGCCAAAAATGAAAAAGTGTCGTGATATCGCGACATGTTGCTCCATCGTGGCCAAAAGCAAAGGAAAAGCAAAGAAAGAAAAAGTGTCGCGATATCGCGACATGTTGCATTTTCGCGATTCAAAATGGGCAAACAAGTAGAGAAAGAAAAAGTGTCGCGATATCGCGACATGTTGCATTTTCACGATTCAAAATGGGCAAACAAGCAGAGAAAGAAAAAGTGTCGTGATATCGCGACATGTTGCATTTTCGCGATTCAAAATGGGCAGACAAGCAGAGAAAGAAAAAGTGTCACGATATCGCGACATGTTGCATTTTCGCGGCTAAAAGCAACAAGAGACGGAAGGGGCCAAAAGTGTCATGATATCGCGACATGTTCCATTTTTGTGATTCAAAGCAACAAAGGAGAGCAAGGAGGCAAAAGTGTCGCGATATCGCGACAGGTTCCGTTTTTGCCAAGGTAACGGACCTGCATAGTGACGTGGACATAAGGAAAAAATCCAGTGATTAATACAAGCGTTACATAAGGGATCTTTAATGATTGGAAATCATTTAAGATGGTCGTTACATAGGGAAGGAAATGGACACAAGCCTATGTGGAGAAAACGCAGCAAAGGGCCACAAAATGGAAACCGAAGCACACGCATGCAGGGAAGGTGAAACGAACAGTGTAGGGAAGGTGAAACGAACAACCATCGAAAAAGAAATGAACCGTTAGGGAAGGAAACAAGGTTTTCACGAGTTTAAATACGCCATTCAAAGAGGCCAGAAGGGGATTGAGAATAGCTGCAAGCAGGGTTGCAGAGTTGAAGACGAGAAGAGCTTTCTGGACCTGTTTGAGTTGTTTTTCTTCCACATACTAGTTTGGGAAAACCTGAAGTTCTGCTATTGTAAAATGACATATTTTTAATGCAAATTTTTTCATAAATTTGCATCTTATGGGCAAGAAAGAAGGAGATTTTCTTTGCATGCTATGGATTTAATGTTTATTCTTTCATTCTTTCAGATTTCGAATTTATAGATAATGTTAATGCCATGTTTTTGGGTTGCATTAGGCGAATATTTGAAATCTGAATTTTATTTCGTACCCTAGGAACCAACACTTAGTCTATGGGGATTGTGCTTGTTTTGCAAGTCCAATAGGTTAGGTTGCATGCACGAAAACCTCACATCTTCGGTTTTGTCGTAATAGGATAGCATCATACTGGAAGCATTTTATTTTCAGTTTTCTGCATCTCATTTTCATTCTTTCTGCATTTTTTTTATTTTTATTTATGTTCAGGAGTTTTAACTTTTCAAGGCATTAAAATAGACATTTAAAAAATATTAAAATCTAAATAATAATGAACAATCACTAAAATTTCATGCTAAAATAAACCAACATTGCCCCTTGTTTACAGTTACTTGCAATCAGTAAGGTGTTCAAAGCATTTAAATTGAATTTCTTTATATGAGATTACTAATACACATATGCAAATGCTAAATACAGCGGAGACCTTGGAGAAGTCGTTTGTTTAACTTCTTTGCAAGAGGGGATTTGGAACCCAAATCCTAAAGGAGAGTGTACTTTCACAACTGGGTGAAAACACCACTCAACAGGGCCCTTATCCACTTATTGACTATGAGTGACTCTAAATAATTTTTATGTATGATCTTATTCCGTAATCCTACCTTCGATATTATCTTCCAAACACACTTGGTTGTTAGAGACTTGCTAAACATTAATATATTCTTAAGTCCCCATCCTCCATTTTCTTTGGGCTTGTCTAAGGATTGTCATTTAACTAGGAGAGTACCTTGACTTTCCCTTTTTTCTATCCATAAAATATGGAGCCTAAATGTCTAATTTTGTAAAAACTCCTTTTAGTATAAAAGCCAATGATTGTAAATATACTAGTATCACCTTTAACACAAACTAAACCAAAGTCAATCTCTCCCCAAAGAGAGCCATTTGTTGCACCATATATTAGTTCTTCCTTCCACCTTCTTTATCAACCAACTCTAGTCTTTTTTAGTGTAGTCATTGGGTTTAGAAAATAACCGTAGATATTTAAACACCTCTTGAAGATCAAATCCGTTAAAGGGGAAATCTTGACCTATTAATATGGCATGATCTTGATCCACATAGTTAAAAGAGATGCTTGAATTCTATGCATTAATATGCATACTTGTTGCCAGACAAAAAATATCTAAAGATTATTTTAACTTCTCTATAGCTCTTACTATTCCATTTGTGAAAAGGAGAACATCATCTTTAAAAAGTAGATGGATTACTTCCATTGTTCTACCTATTCTAATTCCCTTTAATACTCCTACTCTCTTGGCTTCTAAAATACACCTATTTAATTCCTTAGCTACTAGAAGAAATAATAGCTATGACATGAAGAAACCTTGTCTTATTCCTTAAGAAGCTTTGATAAGTTGAGAGGCTGACCCATTAACCAAAATTTCAAAAGAAACATAACATATACATCCCATAATCCAGTTCATAATTTGCACATAGAATCTAATATGAATAAGTATCATTCTAAAATATAGCCAATTTACTCTATCAAAAGCCTAGGAGAGATCCAACTTTATCACCATTGTTGACAATTTCTTTGGTTTTATGGTTTGAAGAATTTCCTGAGCAACACCAATTGTTTCATGAATATGCCTACCATGCAGGAACCCGAAATGCTCAATAGAAATAGAAGCAAAGAGAAACCTTTTAATACTTGATGCAATTAATTTTGCTATAATTTTATGAGCACAATTACAAAAAGAAATTGGCCTAAAATCATCAAAAGAAAAAGGATTGTCCTTTTTTGGAATAAAATCAATGAAGGTCGAGTTGAAGACTACAATTACCTATAAGCAATCCAACTGTATTCTTCATAGGATCAATATAAAATATTCACATAAATGCATATATTTAATCCATGATAATAACAATGAACAATAACTTACTAAAATATTATTGATAAATATATCTACTTAAGCAATGCAATACGATGTAATGCAAAGCTTATTAAATACTTCATTATAATGCTTTATCTTCAATATATACATGGATATGAGACTTCACACTCACAAGACTCTTGTCCTTTATACTTACCACAAACTATTCATCTCCTTAAACACACAGGAGATCTAACACTTTATATTTCTCATAGGAGAAATATCACATAATAATAAATCTATTATTGACTCAACATATCCACATAACAACAAAGACTTTAATGATTGCACATGACAAACTCTTACATAACTTCGCACTTACTAACATGACACCTCACTTACATAACTCCATACTTACATGACACCTACTATATACTCAAATATTAATCATACTCTAAACTAAACTATTTACATGGTACTTGCAATATTCTTGCAAGTTACCAAATAATATAATACTTCCAACACCTCCTCTATTACATTATTTGGTATGAACATCCTTTGCCTTCATGTGCTTTCAATATTTGATTCTTGTCTTGTCTTTATACTTTTACTCTGCTACTCCTTCAAGTTCATGCATTGAATCTATCCTTTTAGGCTATTATCTATACCTATCAAACTTCTAAGCAAGTCATCACAATAATACAACTCATTAATGATATCAATATTTACCATATTTTCATTTTTGAGGTTGACATCGTCATACCATTCAAATCATTATTGGTCTCACAACTACCATTTTGAATATTAGTCCCCTAATGAAGATTATAGGTGTCTTTCATGTTTTTCAACTTATCTATCATCCTTTCAAATTTATTTGTTGATGTCCTATCTTGTTCTTTTGCTATCAATTTTTTTTTGTTCAATTAAATATCTTTTTTGATATCGTTCTTTTGGTAGAAATTGATCCAATTATTTTTGTGCAAGTGCTATCACATCTAAAATAAATATACCACTTTCGTAGGACCCAAGAGCTTCAACTTTGTTTATTCTTTTGATAAGACATCTCTTATTTCCATTAATGATTTTGAATTCTACCGTTCTTCCTCTATTCAACAATTATAACAAATTATTTTATTTGTTATTCGTGGAACATAAAGCACATTCTTTAGTGTACATTTTGAGTAAGGTAGACTAAGTGTAACATTGTTTGTTCCTTGTACTTGGTAGATTTTGTCATCAACTATCTTAATTGGTATACTTTGTTTCACTTGAATGGAATCAAACCAATATAGGTTGCTAGTCATATGATGGCTAGCTCCTGAATCAATATACCAAGAATTATCTTCATACCCAATTTTTGGTTCTATTTAAATTTTTTGTGTTTCATTGTGTCTCAAAACATGTTTGTTGAAGTGTTATTTTTGCTTTCAAAAATCTCTCTTCATGACATTTGCCTCTTTCTATATATGTGTTTTTGTAAAATACCTTCTTGATGCACTCATTATCATTTTCCACTTTTGTTCTTTCAACATAATTTCTTTGAAAAAATTTGCAATTATTTTGTTAATGCAAATTTTTTCTTCAATTTTAATTTCCTTCAAATAATAATTAATTTCCTTTGTTTTTGAAAACCTTATTACTCTAAAATTAATATTTCTTATTCAGTATAATTTTCCTTCAAATAATTACTTTTTCAATACTATCTTCAATAATCCTTTTAATTAAATTTTCCTTTGTAGAAATTCTTTAAACTCTGAATTTAATATTTTACTTCTTCAATAATTCTTCTTTACTCAAATAATAATTTTTTCTTCAATATCCAATTTAATATTCTTCTTCTATCAAGTGGCATTAGCTCAACTGGTTAAACTCCTCAATATTTCAAGGAGACCCAGGTTCAAATCTTGCCAAACAATACATGGATAATATCCAAGCTTTGTTGTAATACCACTATGTGGTGATGATGTAATACAGGTGGGGTCTGTTTCAATCCCATATAACCTATTGAAAAAAATTAACATTTTTCTTCTTAATATTTGCTTTCTCAATAAACAACATTTCTTCTTTTTCAAATATAATTAATCTCTTTCTTCAACTTTTATATTCTTCTTCAATTTAATTTTTCTTGTCTCTTTGGACAATATTATTTCTTCAAATAATTTTCCTTCAATTAATTTCTTCACCTTCAAATATATTAATAATTTTTTATTCAATCTTCAATAATCTTTATTTTCTTTAATATTCTTTTCCAAATATTTATTCTCTACTTTAATAATTTTAATTTTAATTCTCTTCTTATAACTACTTCCAATTATTTTCCTTCTTCACTTTAATAGTATTGCTCACAATAATTAAAATAACTTCCTCCAAGTTAATCTTCAAAAATAACCTTCTTTTTATTTTAAAATTCGTGTGTTGGTTTATGCCACCCACCTTTTTTTTGTATGATTAGACATTAATTTATTAATATAATGAATTTTCATCCAAAAAAAAATCAATCTTTCATGGAATACATTTGTAAATTTAAGTAGATCAAAGGTTAATGTTTTGTACCTTTGTAAACCCTAGCTCCCCAATTTATGTTGTGCACTCCTTTTTGCAATGACTCTCTCTCTTCCACATTCTCATTGCATCGTAACGTTCGAATAGGTGTTATGCTCTACATGCTATTTTTCTTCTCAATAGGAACATCTTTAACGTTTAAAACTATCATCGTTCTACTATTCTTTATTTTTTTGTTACTAACTTTTTTACATTTGATATTTTTCTTTAAGCTAACTCCAACATTGATTCTCTCATCTCTTTCTTGTATGGTTTTCCAATGTTATACTCTGAATGCAATGATGGCTTGTTTGTTTTATCTCCATTTGCCTCTTTTATTTCAACTTGGTCGTTACACCTTCTTCTATTGTTGTTGCTTCTAGCTACTATTTGCCTTTTCCCACCATCTTCTTCAACTAAAAATGCTTCTCTTATTTTTCAAGAGACATCTCTTCTCCACTTTCAATAGGCTAAACGTTATATAAATGTTGAACACATCTCACCAAATTTAATGGATGCTATATCTCCTAGATAAATACTTCATCACCTTAATGGAATTAAACGAATCCTCTCTATTGAAACAATAGACTTCACTTAGTATGTAGCTCCTCTCAACTTTGAAAAATAAGATTTCTCTCAACCCTGGACATCTAACAAATGTGGCTCTCATACCACTGAAAGCAATCCGACTATATTCTTCATAGGATCAAATATAAAATATTCACATAAATGAATATATTAAATCCATGATCATAACAAATAACAATAAGTCATTGAAAATATTATTGATAAATATATCTACTTAAGCAGTGCAATAGAATGTAATGTAAAGCTTATTCAATACTTCATTACAATACTTTATCTTCAATATATACATGGACATGAGACTTCACATTCACAAGACTCTTGTCCTTTCTACTTACTACAAACTATTCATCTCCTCAAACACACAAGAGATCTAACATTTTATATTTCTCATATGAGAAATATCACATAATAATAAATCTATTATTGACTCCACATATCCACATAAGTACAAAGACTTTAATGATTGCACATGACAAACTCTTACATAAATCCTCACTTATATAACTCCACACTTACTAACATGACACCTCACTTACATAACTTCACACTTACTTACATGACACCTATTATATACTCAAATATTAATCACACTCTAAACTAAACTATTTACATGGTACTTGTAATATTCTTGCAAGTTACTAAATAATATAATACTTACAACACCCCTCGTATTACATTATTTAGTATGAATATCCTTTGCCTTCATATGATTTCAATCTTTGATTCTTGTCTTGGTATTTCTACTCCGACTCTGGTACTCATTTAGGTTTGGGTACTAAATATGTCCTTCTAGGCTCTTATCTATACTTGTCACACTTTTGAGCAAGTCATCACAATAATACAACTCATCACTAATATCAATGTTTTTCATTTTTTCAGTTTTGAGGCTAAAATCATCAATATTGTTCAAATAATTATTGGTCTCACAACTAACATCTTGAATATTAGTTCCCTAACGAATATAATAGGTGTCTTTCATGTTTTTCAACTTATCTATCATCCTTTCAAATTTATTTATTGATGTCCTATCTTGTTCTTTTGCCATCAGAATTTCATGTTCAATTAAATACCTTTTCTAATATCGTTCTTTTGGTAGAAGTTGATCCAATTGTTTTTGTGCAAGTGCTATCATGTCTAAACCAAATATTCTATTTTTGGAGGACCCAAGAGCTTCAAATTTGTTTAGTCTTTTTACAAGACATCTTACTGCCATTGATGATTTTGAATTATATGGTTTTTCCTCTATCCAACAATTGTGATACTAAAAAAATATTATTTGTTACTTATGGAACATAAAGCACATTCTCTAGTGGACATTCTAAGTAAGGTAGACTAATTGTAACATTGCCTAATCCTTGTAATTGGTATGTTTTGTCATCAACTATCTTAATTGGTATACTTTGTTTCACTTGTTAATCTTATAATGGTTGGCTCCTAAATCAATATACCAAGAATTATCTTCATACCTTGGTTATGTTAAAAAAAATTGTGTTTCATTATGTCTTAGAACATGTGTGTGGCAATATTTTTTCTGGTTTTGAAAATCTCTTTCATGGTGTTTACCTATTTAAATATATGTGAAGTTTTAAAATAACTTTTTGATGCACTCATTATTATTTCCACTTTTGTTCTTTTAACCATAATTCTTTGAATAATTATGTAATTATTTTGGTCACATTCTTCAATTTTAATTTCCTTCAAATCATAATTAATTTTCTTTGTTGGGAGAAGTTATAAATTTATAGCCCTCCTTCACTGAATACTTTCCCATAGTTCCATGACCCCATGCTATCTTATCTGGTTCGTTCCTTTTTAAACATTGTATGTTTTCTAAAATATTTTGTACCTCACTTTTCTCTGCTTCCCACTCTTCACTCGGGCATTCCTCCTTAGGTTTCCACTGCTTCGCTCTAGGTCCTTTTGGATGTGGAGGTTTGATATAGTGGGATACTTGATACCATCCATGGTTGTTCAAATGCAATTTGAGGCCTACTACATGAGGGTGAGTTTTATCTATTAGTGGGTGTTGCTCCCATGAGTCCTCCCATAATCTTGCATTTTTCCCATCCTCAATTTTCCATAATAGACCCTGCTTAATGATTGGGGCTCCCTTTTTTAGTGCTTTCCAGATCTCTAAACCTTCCCCCATGACTGGAATATGGGGAATTTCTTCTGTTGGGTGGGTTGGGTAGTATTTTGAAGATAATACTTGGCACCACATTTGGTCCTTATTGGATATCCATCTCTAGTATAATTTGGTAGTGAGAACCTGATTATTTATTTATGTTGCTCTAATTACTAGGCCTCCTTGGTTCTTTGGTTTACATACTTTTTCCCAACTGTGGCAACCTAAGGGATGGATAAAGATAAACTATTTCCCTTGGCATATGGTCCACAATAGTATCTTGACCCAAGAAAATTTGCGCAGAAGAGGATTTATTGGGCCTAATAGGTGTATAATGTGCAACCAATATGAGGAAACAGTTTCTCATCTCCTTTTTTAATGCACTTTTGCCCAAACAGTGTGGAAGGAATGGTATATTACTTTTAACCAAGTGGAGGTCCAAATTCCAACCATGGATACTTTATGGGATTATTAGAAAGCCAAAAAATTAAAAACAAAGAGGATAAATACTACATGGGATTTTGGTTTAGGATTTATTTACTAGTAAATCTGGCTAGAACAAAATAAAAGAAAATTTGAGGAGGAATTCAAACCAACAAAGAGCATATGGAGCACTATAGCAAGAAAGGTGCTTGAAAATATTGATGCAAGAAATATGGAGGCCTCTCAAATACACACAGAGGAGGAAGAAATTTGGGAAAAATTGAGAGGAGGAAGAAATTTGGGAAAAATTGAGGATGGGGACAACTCAGGATAGGGACAACACAAGAAGCACAAGAAGATGAAGAAAAACAAATTGTACTAGAGGTGGATAAGAAGAATAACTGTGAACTATTACATGTATCTATTTATGGGTTATATAGTGCAGAGAAAGACAAATTTGAAGCAACAGAGAAGCCTAAGGGAGATAAAGGAGAGGTAGAGCAAAGATAGAAAGTAGAAGCTGATTTGTATCATGGCATTGGCCAAGAGAGGTAGGTTACCAGGAAAATAATGTAATAAGTATTTTTTTAATACAAATTTTTAACTTTTCACTAAAAAAATAATAATTAATTTCTTTGTTGTTGAAAACCTTATTACTCCAAAATTAATATTTCTTCTTAAATATATTTTTCCTTCAAATAATTATTTTCTTCAATATAATCTTCAATAAATATTGTTAGGCATATGATGGTTGGCTCTTGAATCAATATACCAAGAATTATCTTCATACCTTGGTTATGTTAATTTTTTTTTGTGTTTCATTGTGTCTAAGAACATGTGTGTGGCAATATTTTTTCTAGTTTCAAAAATATCTCTTCATGGTGTTTGCCTCTTTAAATATATGTGATTTTGTAAAATACCTTTTTGATGCACTCATTATTTTCCACTTTTGTTCTTTCAACAATAATTATTTGAATAATTCTGTAATTCTTTTGTTCACATAAATTTCTTCTTCAATTTTAATTTCCTTCAAATAATAATTAATTTTCTTTGTTGTTGAAATCCTTATTACTCCAAAATTAATATTTCTTCTTCAATATATTTTTCCTTCAAATAATTATTTTATTCAATATTTTTTCAATGAGTTTACACGTGTTTTTATGAGGGGTCTTGGTTCCCTCATATCGAATGGGGTTTGAACCTTGGACCTCTCAAAGAGATCCAAAGCCCTTACAACTGCAGTAAGCTTGCAACTAGTTTTTTTCTTCAATAATATTTTTAATTAATTTTTCCTTTGTAGAAATCATTTTAAATCCAAATTCAATAATTTAAGTCTTTTTAAATAATTTTTGTTTACTCAGATAATAATTCTTTCTTCAATTTTCAATTTAATATTCTTCTTAATATTTGCTTTTCTCAATAAACAATAATTCTTCTTTTAAATAATCTTTATTCTTGTTGAAATATATTACATTATTTGGTACATGCTAATGTATCACCTTGGGTACAACTTTAGATTAGGAGAGTGTCTTAGATTAGAGTGTGAGTATTTACTTTATGCAATGTAATAAATGGACAAATGTGTAAAGTATTTTGGTAATGTAAATGTGCATAATAGTCCATGTGCATAATAGTCCATGTGCACATGAGTCCATAAAATAGGAAGATGAAGAGTCTCTAGAAGAGTGAAGGCCAAGGGTGCACCATATGAAGAGTCACATTCCATTATATATATATGTGTGTGTGTGTGTGTGTGCAAGATACATGTAATGTTGTATGAGAGTGTAAGTATGGATACTTGATATTTTGATTCAATGGAGATACAATTTTCATGAGCATTTGTTAATGGCAATTCTATGAGTTATTGTTGAAGTTATTTATGAGTTTTATATATTTAGAATATTACCATTATCTTATATTTCATATTGCAATTTTATTTTAGATCTTGTGGTTATTTTATCTTTAGTATTTAGCTTCAAAAGCTAAATATTCTTCTTCAAATATATATTTTTTATTGATAGAGGGGTTTTGAAAGGACCCAAAACCTTTTACAAAGAGAAATAGGTGTGAACCCAACTGGGATCAACACTGAAAGTCGAACAAAACAAAAAAGCATCTGGGAAAACCCAACCAAACCATCCAAAAAGACAAAAAGAGAAACCTAGCAGTTCCCAAAAAACCCAAAAAACCTAGAAAATGAACAGGAGAAACCATCAAAACAAGCAAACCATGAACATGAACCATGCAAACCAGAATAGGAAACCATAACTGTCACTTGAGCTGACATTGACCTACATCTCAAAATTCTCATGAGGAATCAAAATACCATGCAAGAAGTGATTACTCCCAGGCCAGAGGCAAGGGAGTCTCATTTGGGGTCCAATAGGCTTACTTGGACCACCATACTTGCTAAAGTAAACAAATTCCATCACCATGGTTTACCTCCATGAGTCCCACTAGGAAGTTAGACCACCAAATACGAAGGGATTCTTCCATAACTCCTTTATTTGCAAGTAAATCTGTTGCTTTATTTTCTTCTCTATACACGTGTTGGATAATGATGTTTGCATACCTACCCAGTAAGATTTTGCATTCATTAATCATATTGTGAACACTCCATGGTGGGACTTGATTTCCTTTGAGCCAATTGATAGCAAGCATGGAATCACCTTCAACAATGATGTGGTCACAATCAAACTCCTGCATAATTATCAGACCTTGGTACATGGCTCTCACTTCTGCAAGGTTGTTGGACTGAATCCCAATATTATCCGCATAAGAAAATATTATTTGACCCCTATCATTTTTTATAATGCCCCCAACATCGGCCATCCTAGGATTCCCTTTTGTCACGCCATCAAAATTTAGTTTTAACCAACCAACCGAAGGAGGAGTCCACTTAATAATAGATCTATCAATGCGGGTTTGGGAGGCCATAGAAGGATTGCACTTAAACTTGAACATATTAAACAAGTGAGTTTCAAGGCCAGGTTTAGGGACTTCAGATGTAGAAACAAGTTGGGCATTCTCCGAGGTAAGAGTGATGACACGGTGGAAGATAGACCAAGGATTTTTGCTCAAACCATTAAACACTCTATTATTACGCTCCAACCATACTTGCCATAGGTAATGATGTAGACAAGTGGACCAAAGGAACTTTAGTTGGGGATTGGAAAAGGGATTTGGCCATTGTTCTAACAATTGACAAAGGGATGATGGCTGAACCCACACAATGCTAAAGAGATCAAAGAGGGAGTTCAATATGCCAACGGAGAACGAACATTCCAAGAACAAATGAAAGGTTGACTCCCAATTAGACTTATAGAGAACACAACAATTGGTGATGTACATGCCTCTTTTAATGAGATTATCAATAGTTAAAATTTTATTCTGAGAGGTAAGCCAAGAAAAGAAACTCACCTTTGGAATTAAGTGTTTAATCCAGACAAGCTTTGCATAGGCCCATGACTCTATTGGAGGATCTTGAATGTGATATGTAGTTTTGACTGTGAATTGACCATCCTCGCAAAGTTTCCAGACATGAGTGTCTCTAGACTGGATGCTTGGAATGACATAGACCCTTAGCAGTTTTGATATTTCTATTGCAACATTTTTAAGTTCATTGCTAAGGTTATTGGTAGGAATAATTTTCCATTGCCTGTAGTTGGACGTTTGAGAAATAAAATTAGCCACTCTATCTCCAAACAATTGGTCTATGATAGGTTTTAGAATGGCAAGACTTGGCTCATTGATTAGCGGATGGTCCTTCAGCCAAGAGTCTTCCCAAAATTTAATATTCCTACCAGATCCAAGTTGCCACCTTTGGCCTTTTTTGATAATTTCTCTAGTATGGATGATCGAGTTCCAGAAGTGAGATCCACTGGGAATGGGGAATTCTTCCAAGAAGGAATTATGTTGGAGATATTTACCTCTGATTATATCCATCCATGAGGCTTGAGCTTCTTTGGAAATTCTCCATCCTTGTTTGGCCAAGAGGGCCAGGTTCATTTGGTGAACTTTCCTGAAGCCTAGTCCGCCTTTATCTTTCTTAGAGTAGACTTTATCCCAAGCTACCAACGATAGTCTATTGCAGTTTTCATTCTCGAACCAAAGGAATTTTCTTTGTATTTGCTCAATATTTTGACATATTGAGGCCAGGAATTTGAATACGGACATGAAGAAGACCAGAATGCTCTGGAGGCTTGCTTGGACAAGAGTTGCCTTGGTAGCTTGACTCAACAGGGCTTTTTTCCAACTAGCTAATTTCTTGAGAATTCTGTCAATAACATTGTTCCACATCACATCTGTCATATTATCATGAAACAGGGGTATGCCAAGATATATAGAAGGAAGACTTGAAATGTTGCATCCCAATATTCTTGCTATGTTTTGTTGCTTGTGAACAAGGGTGTTTAGGAAAAATATTTTGCTCTTGTCAAAATTGACCTTCTGACCAACAACTTCTTCATAAAAGTTTAAGATAGTTTTAATTATTTTTGCTTCAGAAACAGAAGAAATGGTGGTCAAAATCGTATCATCTACAAATTGTTGGTGAGTAACAACCTTGGACCTTGAAGATGGCTTGATGCCAGAGAGGAGACCAAGAGAGCTCTCTTTTTTGAGGGATATCCTAAGGGCTTCAGCCATAATGATGAAGAGGAAGGGAGAGAGTGGGTCCCCTTGTCTTAAACCTCTAGAGCTCTTGAAAAAACATGTAGCAAAACCATTAACAAGGACAAAAAACCAGGCATAAGTTAAACATTCTTTAACTAGGGCAATCCATTCATCATGAAATCCAAATTTGGCAAGGATAACAAAGAGAAATTCCTAGGATACCCAATCAAAAGATTTATTCATATCAAGTTTCAAGAAAATACCAGGTTTCTTGCTCTTGGCAACTGAGTGGATGAGTTCATGGATTGTTATTATGCCATCATTGATATATCTCCCTCGAGTAGATTTCACCATGGCAATGATCTATAATGGTTGGGAGTGCTTATTTGAGCCTATTAGCAATGACCTTTGAGATGAGCTTATAAAATACATTGCAAAGACTTATTGGTCTGAAATCAAACATTGATTTGTTGTTATGGGATTTGGGAACGAGCACCAAGAAAGTTGAGTTAACATCCCTAGGTAACGATTTATTTCATTGGAAATCTAGAACAACTACAAAAATATCTTGACCCACTATATCCCGTAGTGCTGGAAGAACCTAGGAGGAAATCCATCAGGTCCAGGAGCTTTATTGGGTTGCATAAAAAACATTGCATCTCTGATTTCATCATTGGTGAAATCTTTTAGGAGGTTGTCATTGAACTCTTGGGATATGAGAGTTGGAATGTTTTGCAAAAGAGCAATTAGAGCTTGAGGTTGACAAGGAGGGAAAGGCCCTAAAATATTTTCAAAGTGTGACACAACCTCTTCCCTGATCTCATGAATATTGGAGGTTATTGCCCCATCACTTCTAGATAATTATTTTATTTTATTATTGCTTCTATGTATGAGTGTGGACGTGTGAAATACTTTGGTGTTGGAATCACCTTCCTTTAACCACAGGGCATGAGATTTTTACCTCCAAAAAACCTCTTCCCAGGCAAAGATATTGTGATACTTTGATAATAGTTTTTTTTCTCTTTGCCTAAGATCAAGTTCCAAACTCCCATTTTGAATATTTCTTTCTACGACATTCAATTGATCAAAAAAATATTGTTTGGCTTCGAAAATATTCCCAAAGACTTCAGTGTTCCATACCTTTAGGTTATTTTTTATAAAGAGTAGTTTTTTGTCAATTTGAGCTATGGGTGATCCTGAAAAAGACTTACTCCACCATTTAGAAATGCGATTCCTAAGCCCCTCATGCTGTAACCACATTGATTTGAATCTGAAAGGTGTTCTGAAGTTTGGGCCTTGCCTATTTTTTAGGACTAAAGGACTATGATCTGATCCAACTTTTGAAAGAGAGTGGAGGGTGGCATCACCAAAAATTTGGATTGCTTCCTTGGACACCAAGAATTTGTCAAGCCTCATTTGGATGAGTTGGTTTCCTGTTCTTCGGTTGCTCCAAGTATATTTTACCCCTTTTAACTGAATTTCCATGAGTTCATTCTATTCCACAAACTTTGCAAATTCTTCAAAGCACCTACATGTGATGGGGTTCCCTCCTTTTTTATATGAAGGATAAAGTGGGCTATTGAAATCACCTACGAGCATCCAAGGATGGTTTTGTAAATTGCTTCTCATTTGGCTTAAAGAGTTCCATAAGGCCCTACGACCTCTTAGATCATTAGGAGCGTAGATGTTTGACATGATCCATTGAGCTTGGGTATCTTTGTTAAAAAATAGAATATTGATTATTCTTTTTGAATTGGAGATGATTCTGCCTTCTATAATATCTGGGTTCCACAAACACATGAGACATTCTACAATATCTGGGTTCTACAATAGCTTGACGCTCATGGTATTCTCCTATGATTAGGTCTACATACGTGGGAAGCTCAAAATCAAGGTTAGTTGTTATACAAATGCGGGTGTATGTAAGGCAAGATCTGTCTTTCGTCACCGAGTCAATGGCAACCAATTCTCCAATTGTCTAGGCTATACCCTTAAGGATCCCTGCATGCTAGAATTGAGCTAGTAATCCTAGTAATCTGATCCAGATTGGTGCCATGTTGATGATCTGGATCTCAGGATTGAAGTCTTCCCCCCAACAACATAAGAATAGGCTTCTTCGATCAAAAAACCAGGGCCCTATAGAGAGAATTTGACTAGTATCTTGGGGATTATTTAGTCTGATCATAAAAAACCCCCTAAGATAGGTAACCAAATCCATGTTGCCTATAGGATGCCATTTCATGAAGACCCATGAAGTTCCATTACAAAGTTTATCCATGAAGGAAATGGAAGGGGTGTTCCGAGGTTGATCTAGCAGAGGGATCTCTCTACATCCAAGATGTTCACACCTTTGATCGAGGCATCAACATGCTCTGCACTATCAGTATTCTTTGATCCATCCTTACAAACATTCTCTTCTTTAGTTCCAAAATTCTCAGCATCCCCTGCAATGCCACCGAGCATCCCGCAAGTTTTCTCACCTCCATGGAATTCAAACTTTGTGCTGATGCTCTCCATTCAAACTCCTATGCCCTAGCTCATGTGCCTTAACAACTCCTGTGCCCCAAATTTTGTGGTTGTTGCTATCCATTCAAACTCTTGTGCCCTAGCTCGATGGAAAACTCTTGTGCCCTAGCTTCTCCTTTTCATTCTTCTTCATTCTTCAATCTTCAATAATATTTCTTTTATTTAATCTTCTTATCCAAATAATTATTCTTCACTTTAATAGTTTTAATCTTAATTCTCTTTATAACTTCCTCCAATCATTTTTCCTTCTTCACTTTAATAATACTTCTCATAGTAATTAAAATAATTTCCTCTAAATTAATCTCCCATAATAATTTGCTCTTCCTTTTAAAAGTCAATCTTTCACTAAATACCTTTGTAAATTTTAACATATCAAAAGTTAATGTTTTGTACCTTTGTAAACCCTAGCTCCCTAATTTACGTTCCATGCACTCCTTTCTCCAATTCCACTCTCTCTTCCACGTTCTCTCTGCACCATAACATCTAGACAAGTGCTTCACTCTACTTGTTATATTTCTTCTACAAAAAAAATATCTTTGACATTTGAAATTTTCGTCGTTCTACCGTTCTTAATTCTACTTGCTACTAATTATTCATTGACTTTATTCTATGTTAGACATTTTACTTTTACCTTATTTATAGTCAACTCAAACATTGGCTTGCTCATCTCATACTCAAATGGATGGCACTTTTATTTTATCTCTAACTACCCCTTTTATTTTAACTTAGTTATTGCACCTTCCATTGCTGCTACTTCTATGTTGTTGTCCACCTTTGCTCACTGTCTTCTTCAACAAAAAGTGTTTCTCCTATTTATTTGGAGATATCTTTTCTCCACTCTCAATAGGCTAAACATTATATAGACATTGGACACCTCTCACCAAATTAATTTGATGTCATCTCTCCTAGATAAATACCTTATCACCTTAATGGACTTAAACAAATCCTTTGTTGAAACAATATACTTCACTCAGTATGTGGCTCCTCTCAACTTTGGAAAATAAGGTTTATCCCAACTCTAGTTATCTAACAAATGTGGCTTTGATACCACTGCTAGAAATCCAATTATATTCTTCATAAGATAAAATATTAAATATTCACATAAATGCATATATTCAATCCATGATAATAACAATGAACAATAACTCACTAAAAATATTATTGATAAATATATCTACTTAAGTAATGCAATACAATGTAATGTAAAGCTTATTCAATACTTCATTACTATGCTTTGTCTTCAATAAATACATGGATGTGAGACTTCACATTCATAAGACTCTTGTCCTTTCAACTTACCACAAACTATTCATCTCCTCAAACACACAGGAGATATAACACTTTATATTTCTCATAGGAGAAATATCACATAATAATAAATCTATAATTGACTCCACATATCCACATAAGAACAAAGACTTTAATGATTACACATGATAAACTCTTATATAACTCCACACTTACTAACATGACACCTCAATTACATAACTCCACACTTACTTACATGACACCTACTATATACTCAAATATTAATCACACTCTAAACTAAACTATTTACATGGTACTTGCAATATTCTTGCAAGTTAATAATATAATACTTCCAACATTACCCTTCCTATCTGCCTAACTCCACAACCTTAAGTAGGTTAGACTTTAAAAGTTTATAAAACCCAAGAAAGAATTTCATAGTCCTACTGTCATCCTGGACTCTTATCTTTTTAGGAGGTTAAAACAACTTTGAGCCTCTCCCTTAAGACTTCTAGAACCAACTCATCATTGGCTTCCTCATTTATAAATTTAGGAAAGAGAGAAATTATTTTGACTATATCAACTATATTAACTTGACCAAGATCCTTGTATAGTTGACAAAAATGCCTTACTCCCATGTTTATTATTCCTTTAAAGTAGGAGACTTTCCTTCCATCTTGACCTTGTATGTTAGGAACCTAATATTAAAAATAAGCTCACTCACACAAAATACTAAAATTGAACAAAGATTCATACAGTAACACAATACCACAATGTGGAAAGTAAATGCAGAAATAAACAATCACAATAACACATAATTGTAGGCCTCTTCAAGAGGGAAACCTCCTTCAATATTTTATTAATTGGCAAAAAGATGCATTCATACATGACTCAATGTCTTTTAAAGGAAAAATTCATGCAACCCTAACCCTAACCTCAAGAGTTGGCTTACATGTAAAATATCATTCAAGCTAAAATCTTCTACCAAACATCGATTACATTCTTGATAACGGTTACATGAAATTGCCCCACTTGCCCAGGTGCCTTACTTGCCACATAACATTAAAAAGGTATTACAAAATAACATTATAAGGGGGGTCCCCATGTTGGAAATGGGTTATTACATAATAAAATAAGAATTACAAAAATAATGTTAGGATGGGGTCGTAACATGTCCTTTCCCTTCAAAAAGCTTTGTCCTTAAAGTTGTAGATGAGGAAACTAGTGCTAGAGTTGTTGGAGAGATTCCCATGTAGCATATTTCGATTTTAGACCACGCCACTGAACAAGGACCTCAGTAATGGCTCGGTTGCAAAGAGTGTGCATCCTATGATCCAATAATTGTTTTGGCTCGAGCAAGATAAAACCCTCTTCATCCAATTTTGGGAGGGTATATTGGACATGTACCTGATTGCCCATAACCTTCTTAAGAGAGGATACATGAAAAATAGGGTTGAGCTTAGAAGTCAATGGTAGGGCCAATTTGTGGCCATGGCATCAATTTGTTGTAAAACTTGGTAGGGCCCATAATAATATTTGTTCATGATGATTTATTTTCATGTGATTTATTGTTTTGCTATATAACCATGAACCATAGGACCACAATAGTTATTGGAATTATCCTATGTGCCATGACATCATAGGCCCCATAGTGTAGATGAGGTGGTATTAAAGCTTTCCATGTTCATTCAATTTTTCATATCAATTTATGTTCTTTGAACTCTTCTATATCTAAAGTAGAATCTCTATTGTTCTTCATCACTAGATTTTTACTCATACATTTGTAGTGCAAAAAGTAAGTTGCCATGTCAATTTGTATATTTTAGGACACTAAGACATATAAATGTCAAAGATAAATGTTTTAGCATTATAACAAAAATAATATGGAGTACATTAATAAGCTTATGTTTGGGTTATTGAAAATGAATAAAATAAAATAAAAAATTGGTGTGTATATGTTTGGGTGCTTGGACTATGCCTTATTCCCGTTTTTTTGTTTCTCATTATTTCCTCTCTCATATTTTTCTATCACACCCAAACTTGCAACCTATCCAAATCTATTATTGGTTATTATAGAGACATAATAGTCTATTATCTAAATGTGCATTCCAAGGAGAAGCATCAAAATTTGAGATAGATTTTAATGAGCAACTAGGGATGAAGAAAAATCCAATGAATAAACTAGCTTAGACTGAATACACATGTAACTAATAATGTATTCTCTAGGTAAAGGGTTTGTTTCTTCTTATTTTTTCCATCTAAGGCTCATCTTGAATGTTGAATGTTGAATTTTGAATGAATTTATTTAAAAATATAAAGGCCTTCTACCCTTAGGCTTAGATTCCTCCATATGTAAATTGGTATAAGCTATGCATAACTTATTCCAATTTACATATGGAGGACCATCAGCCCAAAGGCATAACAAAACTTCTATTTTAAATTAAAATTTAATATTTTTTATTTTACCATAAATTTGTAAGTGTAGGTGGCAAAAGGCCCTTAATTTTTTTTAATAAGCTATGTGTGGCTTTTATTGGGGGCCACTCCCATTACAAAAACAAAAAATTACATTGCTCTCATTACATTTCTAACAAGTTAATTAAAGCATATCCAACTTTACCTTTCTATCAAAGATATTCTTCATTTGCCTTTCTATCAAAGATATTCTCCATATTTCTCAAATTGCTAAGTTTCCACAATCAACTCCTTTTATATTAGATGCCTTCCAAAAATAAATTTTATGAAGATGAAATTCAACATCGCACATGGCTAAAATATTTGTTGCCCAACTTCTATATCTATAAATATCTTGTCTATAACAACTTCACAATTTCTTAATACCTTTTTTAGGGTTCTTATTCATTCCCCTAATATTCCAAGATAATATTTTCATTGTTATTTTTTGTTTTTATTTGTGGGTTTAGCCCCACTTCTTGTTAGCACTTGTGATATTTGTTTTTGTTTTCCCATATCAATATCCCTTTGGGTTTATTTTTCTCTTTGTTTTTGCTTCTTGGGTCTTCCTTTTTTTTTCATTCCCAACAATACTTTCATCTTCATCAATCTCTTCAATATTCTCACACTGCTCATAGTAAGACTTATCATCTTTAGGTTTACCTTGTTCTGAAGGATTTGAAGTGCAAGGAATAACCTCAAAAGCACAATCTTCTTTATGTTGCCCTAGAAACCCTAAAGTGCAAGGATGCTCTTTTGTAGCAATTATCTTCTTATTCTGCCCTAAAAACCTAAATTGTTATGGGTTTCCTCCATCCTCATTTATTTATTATGTTGTTCTTGAAACCTTAAAGTGCAAGGGATAACATCTTCACCCCTTTCACTTTTATTACCTAGAGAGGATTCTATACTACTTGAGGAAAATGAAGATGATTTACTTGGAATAAACTTGACCTCTTTTTTTGTCTTTGTTTTAGGATTTCTCTCCATATCTTCTTTTGCACCTTTGATTCCTTATGAACTTGCCAAATGATACTACACATAGGATTTCTTTACCTTTCCTTTTGGAGTAGAATATCCTTTATTTGATCTAACTTCTATTATTGTATGATTTCCTTGCTTCGTCTTGAAGTTTATCTCATGGCTAGAATTTTTTATCTTTCTTCATAGTTTCACTTTGCAAACTCTTTCCATGTGTCCAATCTCATAATAATCATGACAATGACATACAATATTTTTATAATCTACTTGTTGATCCCATTCTCTTGATTCAGATTTAGTCTTAATGGATTGTGGCAAAGCTTTTGAAATATCCATAGCAACCCATATTCGAGTATATATAGCATGCTTTAGCTCCTTGGTAGTTAGTCCTTGATGAATTTTCCTACGGTATTTCCAATATTCTTTAAAACATACTTATTTATAAGCTAATATGAAAGTCCAAAAAGCCTATCCCATATTGGAAGCTTCTTAATAGTTTTTGTCTCAACACAAAAGTTTGTATTTCATGGTCTCAAATAAAGTGCATATCTTCCACTAAAACATGGGCCACAAACCATTATTTTATCCCTAATTTTTTAATTGGAAAATAGGATGAGGAAAAACCTTTAGGAAGAAAAGTCGTAAAGTAATTTGAATTTAATCGGCACTTTCACTTGATTCAATTTTGAATCTCTAAAAACCCTGGCCATGATCTATGGAACTTACATATTAACCCTCTACTTTTGAGACTCATTATATCATGCTCAATCATCTCATCCTTGATACTCACTTTTGGTGTAACATCTGCTACCTAGATCGATTCACTCTTCTACTTATCTCTAACTTGGGCCTCCATACTTCCAACTAGGGCATTATGACTTCCCATTAGAGCTTTCAAATATGACTTTCCTTCCATACTAGCTAATGGGGCTCGCTCTTGGATTACACTCCCTCTTGGTTCACACTTCCTCCCAGCTTGCACTCGCTCCTAGCTTGCATTCACCCCTGACTTGCACTCCCTCTTGGCTCACAATAGCCCCTGTCTCTTCATTTTATTGATGTTCCTTCGCTTCAACAATTTTCTAGAAGAAATGTTCCATGCACTTGTGGTTAGGATTTGAAGCATTATGAACCTACTCCTCTTCCACTATGATTGAATCTTAGCTCATGCTTTCTTTGGGCTTGCACTTTACAAAAATGAGTTTACACGGGTTTTTATAATTATTTATTTTTAATTATGTTTTTAGTTTTAAAATTGTATTAAAACCTTTTCTTAGGTTATTTTTAGTTTTTATGTTTACAATTATGATTTAAATTATTAAATAATTTGATCCAAATTTATGGGTTTTATGCACTTTATTTAATCAAATTAATTTTAATTTATATTTCATATTTCAATTAATGTTACTAATTTATTTTTAAAATTTAGATTTAGAAGAATTTTTATTTTTATTTTTTAATTAATTATATGAGATTGAAAACATACACCACTTTATGGATATGTTCTTTTTTGGGTACATAAGAGAGTTGGCAACAACCACTATTTTTAGTAATTGGATAGGGTAGGGTTCAAACCATAGGAACTGCACCAACAAACCTACCGGGGTAACCCAACATGAGATGGGGACGATCGCTCGAGGTTTGTACCATCATCGTCGGTCTGGCACGTACTCAGAGGATTCAGATCATACTACTACCTTTGCAAAGGGTTGGCTTCTCCCAAGGTTTGAACCTAGGTATCTTCTTGGTAAGTGCCCAACCACACCTGCACTGACCAATCCACCTAGTCTTTGAGGGTTCCCACCCCATGGATATTACATCATTACCATATAGTGACATTATAACAAAGCTGCCTCTAACGAAGCGATGCCTTGCAAGAGAGGGCAACATTGGTTTACAATGGGGTCCCCTGCACCAACGTGGACCAATTCGCTCAACAAGTCCATGCAAGCACCCAATTTTAACGCATTCAACGAACAACTTTTGCTTTCACTTCTGCTTCCACTCCCATTCCAATTCCCATTCCCTCTGCTTGGTGTGGTTCCAAGAATACCAAGACTACCTCCTAAACTTGAAGGGCTACATTTATGGCTTATCATAACTATCATGAATATTGTTACACCCTTTCCCATATTCGCCTAATCGATCATTTAATCCTTTTCTTTGATGATGATCAAGAGTTTAAACAGATGCAAAAGATCAAGGTACTATAAACTCAACCTTACAAAAGATGTAGTATTCAAGTGTGTTTGAATGTGGCAGTATGGTTGTAGATGGTTGAAGAACGATTAAGTGCAAATGATTCAGTCTTATGCTAACACATTTTATATTTTACAATTCTCAAATATGGATTACATAGGCATTTAATACCAACATTCCCTCCTTAATGGCATATTTGTAATTATGTAGAACAAACAATGATTTTTTTGACACAACCCTTCATGGGCATAAGCTAAAACCAGTCCTTCCAAATACAAGCAACTTTAACCCGGTTGCTACCAGCCTATAGGCCTATAAATTCCACCAGCTATATCCAATCGTTTCATGACCTAGCTACCCTAAAAGCTACCTCTAGCCTTCTAAACACATTAGATTCACCTATTACCCTCAGCCATATACCGATAAGGTAACAAAAAGTCCAAAAAAACACTTTTAAAATATTACAAATATTACTAGAGCTAACTCTAAGAACATTACACTAGGCAACCACCACTAGCATCCACACCAGTCTCTTTTAGGCACAACTACACTAGTTATAGTAGCATTAACAACCCTATAAGCTACACTAGTTATAGTAGCTTCTTTAGGTGAAGAACACAAGCTTATACTAAGAGGGGGGGTGAACAGTATAAGACCTCTTTTTACTTTTTCCTTTATATTACAAAATAGTAAAGCAATATACCCACAGCAATATCAAAACAATGCACAATATCATCCACAAAGTGACACCAATTTTTACGTGGTTCACCCAGAATGGCTAGGCTACGTCCACAAAACTTTTCTCTAAAAGTTACCTCAAAGTTCTTTGGGAAACCTTCCCAATTACAATGTTTATGAGCCTCGGCCCAAAGGAGATACCTTCCCCCAAACAGAATTTATGAGCCTCTGCTCAAAGGAGATACCTTCCCCTCTACTCTAGAAATGATCCCTCAGAAGATCAACTGTCTCTACCTCTTGCCAGCATGTGGAACTCCTTTCCACCGAAGACCTCCTGTCCTCAATGCTTAGCCTAAGAGACCTCTGCCTTCTATGATCACGTCCATAGCAGCTCAGCAACCAAATCTGTTCTCAGGTTCTTCTCAAAGAACCAATGCACCTCTGTCCTCAAGTTCTCTGATAGAACTATCAAACTCAGTTCACAAGTCCTCTGCTCTTTCTGTGCAATCCCAGCCGCACTTGATCGAACTTCAACCTTTGCACCTCTACGCAATCACAGTGGCATCATCTTCGCACACTCTACTTCCTTTGCGATCTTTCACACTTAGAATGATTCGACGAAATGCACTTTGCACACTACGATCGAATTTGCACTCTGCTCTCAGCGATCAAACTTCTTGCTCTGCGCACTATCTACGAACGTCGCACTCCAACCACACATCCATCAACTCTCCAAATAGCCCTCCTTTTATAACAAAATTTTCATGATGAAAACTTTAATCTTAGTCGACTGTTATACCAAAAACAAACCCTAATCTACGTCGACTGCAAGCCCTAATTTTCGTCGGCTAAAATTTAACTTTGTCGGCTTCACTGCCTCTATAACTCTTCTGTAGCTTCTGCCATGAAACTACAACATGTCGCGATATCGCGACACCTTTGCAACCGTACACTTTCTTTTGGCTTTTGTCACGATATCGCGACACTTCAGCCTTTGTCGACTTCAACCAAGCTCTTGTCACGATATCGTGACACTTTTGTCTTTGTCAGCATCAACTTTGCTTTTGTCGCGATATCGTGACACTTCTCCCTTCGTTGACCTCCTTTCTGCTTTTGTCGCGAAATCGTGACACTTCTCCCTTTGTCGACCTCCTTTCTGCTTTTGTCGTGAAATCGTGACACTTCTCCCTTTGTAGACCTCCTTTCTGCTTTTGTCACGAAATCGCGACACTTTCGCTTCCTCGCACTCTTTCTCGCACAGCAAATGGAACATGTCGTGAAATCGGAGCCGCCTTTGTTCTTCCTTCTTGAATTTGTCACGAAATCGTGACGCTTCTTCTTCCATGCTCTTTTATTTTGATTCTGTCACAAAATCGTGACTCTTCTCCTATAGAAGACTTGCATTCTGTTTCTGTCATGAAATCGTGACACTTTCTCCAACCGAACGCTGCCATCTCAATCTGTCACGAAATCGTGACACTTCCTGCATCTGATTGCTTTCTCTTCAACCTGTCGCGAAATCGTGACATTTCTTACTTCAAAACCTTTCCTTTGTTGCATGTCACGAAATCGCGACAGTTCTTACTTGGAACAGTTTCATCTATAGCATGTCACAAAATCGTGACAGTTTCAGTTTTCGTACATCTTCTTGGCAATCTGTCGTGAAATCGTGACGCTTCTCATTTCAGACTCTTCCCTTTGCTGCATGTCGTGAAATCATGACACTTTTTCTCCTTAGCGCTTTTCTTTTCTTCGGGTCACGAAACCGACATGTCACGATATCGTGACACTTTTTCTCTCGGACTCTCTCTCCTGCATTATGTCGCGAAATCATGACACTTTTTCTTTTAGACTCTCTCTCCTGCAACATGTCGCGAAATCGTGACACTTTTTCGTCCGTTCAACCTTCCTTGCAATATGTCACGAAATCGTGACATTTTTGACTCCGAACATTCTCTCTCCTCTTTGAGTCGCGAAACTGCGACATGTCGCGATATCGCGACACTTTTCTAACTTGCTTTCTTTCGAACTTGTCATGTCGTAACCTTCATCAAAACAAATTATTTTACATCAAATCAAATTCCTTCAAAAGCTTCTTGACATCAATGACAACTTATACACTTGAGCAAAGGCAATGTACCCAAGGTACCCAAAATTGCCAACAATCTCCCCCTTTGTCATTGATGGCAAACCTTTACCGAAAACACGTCTCAAGAGCCAAAACTGAAACCAACTATGCTAACAACTGAGAAACTATGCCCACAACTGAGAATATTCCTTTGAAGTTTTGCTCCCCTTGACTTGAAGCTTTCCTCTTCACTTGAAGCTCTCCCCCTTACTCATATCTCTCCCCCTTTGTCATCAATGGCAAAGGGTCACCTTTGGGGCTCGGGACTAAGAATGAGCCTCTTAGCTTAGTCCCTCCCCCACCTCCTGATGAGGTGATTAATTCTGGGGTGGGAGTAAAACTCCCATTAGGCACTGATCATCATCAGCGTCTATCACTTCCTTGTCGGGCCTTCTCTTGAACTCTTTGTCCATATTCCTGTTCTTGTTCCTGTCACTGTTCTTGTTCCTGTTATCATTCCTGTTCTTATCCATGCCTTGATCCTTGGACCTGTTCATACCACTATTCCTGTTCCTGTACCTTGGAAGTTCAGCTCTACACTGTCTAGTCGTGTGACCTTCATTGTTGCACTTATAACAAGTAACAATGTTATTTCTTTTAGGCATACCTGTTCTTTGAATCCGCCGCTTCGCCTAAACTCGTTCGACCAAACTCTTCCGCCGAACTGTTGATCAAACCTGTTCATGTTATTTACCTCGCAATAGACTGCCTTGTGCCCAAACTGTTGACAAGAGTAGCAATACCCTTGAAAGAAACTAGCACTTCTAAAATTATCATTTACCTTCTTCACTTGAGCCATGCAATGTGAAGCCATGTGACCAAACCTGTGACACGCAAAACATCTGCCGTGAAATTTTCTTTTATTCGACCTCTTGGGTCCTAAAAACTTCTTCTTCTCATTCTGAATTTTGTTTTCTATTTCTACGCATCTATCATTCAAGGACTCATGATCTGAAATACTTTCCTCATCAGAACTCTCTTCCTTTTGGAGTCTCTTACTAGACTCTCCAACTTGTTCCTTGTGTGGCTTAACAAAACCAAGGCCTGTTTTATCTATTGTTTTTCTTTGACCTTTGATGAGTGACTTAACCTTTTTGGAGCTATCTTGAAACCTCGTAAAGCTTATCCTTGTACTCTTTAGTTTCCTCTTTCAAAGAAGCCATTTTCTGCTTCTAACTCACTATACTCAAGAACCTTAGACTCTAACTCATCCTTGAGTTCTTGTGTCTTAGCCATAGAGAAGTCAAGATTTTCTATAAGATCATCTCTCTCCATACAACATTCATCTAACTTATCCTTGAGTCTAGCATTCTTCTTTCTTTCCTTTTTCAAAACACTAAGAGCATTAGTAAGTTCACTTTCAAGATCCTTTATTTGTTTGCTTTCTGAATCATCAAAGCCTTTTTCAGATTTCTTATCACTAGAGGTGCTACCTTTTTCAAAAACCATACACGCATCTTCCTTATAGTTTTTTGAAGCATCCTCATACATACTAGAAACCAAATCATTATTTGTACAATCATCCTCAAGGTGACCAAAATTTCCACATCTAAGACATTTCATGATAATGAATCTATGTTTCGGTTCTTCCTCTTTTTCTCGATATGAACAACATCTCATTTTCATTATCACTTGAAGAACTTTCACTATCACTACTAGAACACTTACTTGCTTTGTCTAGGTAGAAACTCTTCTTGTGCTTGTGAGAATACCTCTTTCCTTGATTGTTGTGCTCATCTTTGTTCTTCCTGTGATGCTTGTGCTTTTTAGAATCCTTGCTCTTAGAATCCTGTTTATCTTCATCACTTTCATTCTTGAGAACAGTACAGTCGGTAGCATAATGACCAAACTTTCCACAATTGAAACATCTTATATTTTTCACGCTTTTGTGCTTTCTAGAGAACTTGCCTTTCTTGCTGTAATATGCCTCTTCATCACTAGAAGACTCATCACTCTCTTGAAGTCGTTTACCCTTGGATTTCTTGGTAGCCTTGAAAGTCGCCTCTTTCTTGACGTCAACCTTCACTTGAGTTCTCAACTCAAATGCTGCAAGTATACTATGGAGCTCATCCTTTTTCAACTTATCCAAATATTTAGCTTCCTCAATAGCAGAAATATTTTCACTAAATCTATTAGGAAGAGATCTTAAAATCTTATCACAAACATCATTTTCAGCAAGCTCAAGACCTAAGTCTTTCATGGAGTTAACAACCTCATCCATACGAAGCATGTAGTCACTAATATTTTCATCATCATTCATCTTGAGTTGTTCAAACATACCTTTGAAGTGTCTCAACTTGGCCTTTCCGACATTTGTATCACCTCGTATGAACCACCTCGCAATCTGTTTCCACATTTCACTAGCTGTCTTGTAGTGAATCACTTTGGTGAGATCTCGCTTCTGTAAGCCTTTCAGATTGCATTCATTGCTTTTGAATTGCTATGATGTAGGAGTCTTTCTTCTTTAGTATTTGGACCATGTACAGGAATAGTGTACTCATCTTCAATTACTTCCCATACCTCATTACCAAGTGCCATTAGATGAACCTTCATCCTTGCACTCCAAAGACCAAAATCTGACCCATCAAGAATAGGTGTTGCATTGCCACTTGAATAATCCATTGTGTTCTTTACTAGCTTTTCCTTCAAGCTATTAAACTTTTCGAAGGCACCCGCTCTGATACCAATTGAAGAACACAAGCTTATACTGAGAGGGGGGGTGAACAAGTATAAGACCTCTTTTTACTTTTTCCTTTATATTACAAAATAGTAAAGCAATATACCCACAACAATATCAAAACAATGCACAATATCATCCACAAAGTGACACCAATTTTTACGTGGTTCACCCAGAATGGCTAGGCTACGTCCACAAAACTTTTCTCTAAAAGTTACC
The DNA here is from genome assembly GCA_028583015.1 of Wollemia nobilis. Taxonomy (NCBI): domain Eukaryota; kingdom Viridiplantae; phylum Streptophyta; class Pinopsida; order Araucariales; family Araucariaceae; genus Wollemia; species Wollemia nobilis. The sequence continues at coordinate 1,787,796 of JAQPPZ010003184.1, forward strand.
TCAAAGTTCTTTGGGAAACCTTCCCAATTACAATGTTTATGAGCCTCGGCCCAAAGGAGATACCTTCCCCCAAACAGAATTTATGAGCCTCTGCTCAAAGGAGATACCTTCCCCTCTGCTCTAGAAATGATCCCTCAGAAGATCAACTGTCTCTACCTCTTGCCAGCATGTGGAACTCCTTTCCACCGAAGACCTCCTGTCCTCAATGCTTAGCCTAAGAGACCTCTACCTTCTATGATCACGTCCACAGCAGCTCAGCAACCAAATATGTTCTTAGGTTCTTCTCAAAGAACCAATGCACCTCTGTCCTCAAGTTCTCTGATAGAACTATCAAACTTAGTTCACAAGTCCTCTGCTCTTTCTACGCAATCCCAGTCACACTTGATCGAACTTCAACCTTTGCACCTCTGCGCAATCACAGCGGCATCGTCTTCGCACACTCTGCTTCCTTTGCGATCTTTCACACTTAGAATGATTCGACGAAATGCACTCTGCACACTACGATCGAATTCGCACTCTACTCTCAACGATCGAACTTCTTGCTCTACGCACTATCTGTGAACGTCGCACTTACAACCACACTCACCTCGACTCTCCAAACAGCCCTCCTTTTATAACAAAATTTTCATGATGAAAACTTTAATCTTAGTCGACTGTTATACCAAAAACAAACCCTAATCTACGTCGGTTGCAAGCCCTAATTTTTGTCGGCTAAAATTTAACTTTGTCGGCTTCACTGCCTCTGTAACTCTTCTGTAGCTTCTATCGTGAAACTACAACATGTCACGATATCGCGACACCTTTGCAACCATACACTTTCTTTTGGCTTTTGTCACGATATCGTGACACTTCAGCCTTTGTCGACTTCAACTAAGCTCTTGTCGCGATATCGCGACACTTTTGTCTTTGTCAGCATCAACTTTGCTTTTGTCACGATATCGCGACACTTCTCCCTTCGTTGACCTCCTTTCTGCTTTTGTCACAAAATCGTGACACTTCTCCCTTCGTCGACCTCCTTTCTGCTTTTGTCATGAAATCATGACACTTCTCCCTTCGTCGACCTCCTTTCTGCTTTTGTCATGAAATCGCGACACTTTCGCTTCCTCGCACTTTCCGCCACTAGCAAAAAACATGTGAAATCATGACACTTTCACCTTTGAGCTCTTCCTTATTGAATTTGTCACGAAATCGTGACGCTTCTTCTTCCATGCTCTTTCATCTTGCTTCTGTCACGAAATCGTGACTCTTCTCCTGTTGAAGACCTGCACTCTGTTTCTGTAGCGAAATCGTGACACTTTCTCCAACCGAACGCTGCCATCTCAATCTGTCATGAAATCGTGACACTTTCTGCATCTGTTTGCTTTCTCTTCAACCTATCATGAAATCACGAAATTTCTTACTTCGAAACCTTTCCTTTGCTGCATGTCACGAAATCGCGACAGTTCTTACTTGGAACAGTTTCATCTGCAGCATGTCGCGAAATCGTGACGGTTTTAGCTTCCATACGTCTTCTTTGCAATCTGTCGTGAAATCGCGACGCTTCTCATTTCAGACTCTTCCCTTTGCTGCATGTCGCGAAATTGCGACACTTTTTCTCCTTAGCGCTTTTCTTTTCTTCGGGTCACGAAAACCCGACATGTCGCGATATCGTGACACTTTTTCTCCCGGACTCTCTCTCCTGCATTATGTCGCGAAATCGTGACACTTTTTCTTTCGGACTCTCTCTCTTGCAACATGTCGCGAAATCGTGACACTTTTTCGTCCGTTCAACCTTCCTTGCAATATGTCACGAAATCGCGACATTTCTGACTCCGAACATTCTCTCTCCTCTTTGAGTCACGAAACTGCGACATGTCGCGATATCGCGACACTTTTCTAACTTGCTTTCTTTCGAACCTGTCATGCCGTAACCTTCATCAAAACAAATTATTTTACATCAAATCAAATTCCTTCAAAAGCTTCTTGACATCAATGACAACTTATACACTTGAGCAAAGGCAATGTACCCAAGGTACCCAAAATTGCCAACATTAGGTATAAGCTACACTAGTTACAATAGTTAATAATTACCCCAAACTTGTGGTACAACTAATAAACCATCTCAAATATTCTTTAGCAACTTTGCAAAACACATATTTGAGGTTTCATATCTACATAACACACTAAAATAGGAAGAATACTAGCTACAAAATGAAACCTCATGCATGGACACCTCTGCAACTTGCACAATAAAACCACTAGAACAAGCATTTTCAACCTTAAACTCCAGCACCTATTTAGAAAATAAACATATAAATATAGATAAAACATAGTGCCATCGTTGAAGCACACTAGGTGTGTCACTATCAAAGCTCACCAAATTTATTGCTATCAGAGCTCACACCGATAAATTATAAACATCTAAATACAAATAAAACAATGCCACTATCGAAGCTCACCAGGTTTGTTGTTGTCGAAGCTCACCAGATTTACCACTGCCTAGTCTCACTAGATCTATTGTTGTCAAAGCTCACTAGATTTACCACTGCCAAACCTCACACTCATAGAAAATAAACATTTGAGTACAGATAAAACACGGTGTCGTTGTCGAATCTCACTAGGTCTACCACTATCAGATCTCACCATATATATTGTTGATGAAGTTCACTTGATCTGTCATTGTCGAAGCTCACCATATCTACCATTATCAAAGCTCACCAAATTTATCGTTGTCAAAGCTCACCATATCTATTGCTACAAAAACTCAACAAGATTTAAATATCAAACTTTAGGATGAACAATTCTTAATCCATATATACCATTGTTGAAGCTCACCAGATCTTCTGCTATTGAAGCTGATCAGATTTACCACAAGTCATAAACCCTTGCATCTCTTCATACAATACCATAAACTACCCAGGTTCAAGACCATAGGCTCTGATACCAAATGTTAAAACTAAACATGACATTGATACCAATGAAGAGAGCTAAACATAACAAGGAGTAGTAAAATAAATATGCAAACACAAAACCATTTTCAAAACAAGATAATAACAAGGGAAACCCCCTTAGGAGATGGTTGCACATTCCAATTTTTTTATTAGCAATCTCAAATAAATACTACATTGCATCTTCTATAGGGAAAACCCTAGCATTTATCACTGCCAACTCACATGTGCATGCAAGGTGACACCTCATCTATACATACGCATTGACACTTCATCCTTGGACTTTGACCTATATTACAAATGTGTGATTACATAGGTTTTTTTTTTTTGGTAAGTAGTGTTTGTATTTACAGTGGGTTTTAACAAGGATCCCAAAACCTGATTACATAAGCAATGGGCCTAGGGCATCAATCCCTTGAAACCAAACACCAAAATAGAAATCCCGCCCAGTGGTAACAGTAAGCATGAAACAATCCCTTTCAACGGGAAACAAACAAATAAGAAAGAAAGTAGTTTTGGAGATCCCGCCCAACGGGGAGTAGCCAAAAACCACCATAGAGAAGATCCCGCCCAGCAAGAAGCAAAGAAAAACCGTTACAATAAAATCCTACCTCGCGGGAAGCAGTCAAAACCACCACAAACAGTCCTGCCTAGTGGGAAGCAACAGGGAAATCCCGTCATCCAGGAAACCAGCAGAAAATAAAGGATCTCGCCTCGCGGGAAAATCGGCGGATTTGGCGGATCCCGCCCTATGGAGAAACCATCCTGCCCACCGGGAAAACATTCTGTTCAGTGAGAGCCATCTTGCAGGAAGCCGACAGCCAGCACAAAGAGGATCCAGCCCATCAGGAAGCGACCAGAGAGCTGCACCACGAGGAACCCGCCCCGGGAAAACAAAAGAGGATCCCGTCCTAGCAAAACAAAAAGAAACAGCAGGTTAAGGGACTAGGGATCCAGGGACTGGGAATCCCGAGTGGGAAGAGGAAATAGTCACAGGGATGGGATCCTTAGGAACCAAAACAGTGGGATCTATGGTCTGCATGCATAGATCAGACCCCCCCAAGAATGAAACATGCAGCAAAAAAAGGAAACCCAGCAGCAGGGACCAAGAATCCCGTCCAAGCACAGAGGCAGCTTCAGGGAACTGGGACTGGGAATGGGAACAACCCAGACAGGGAAAAGCCCCCCCCAAGGCCAAACCAGATGCCCAGGGTGTCCACCAAGGAGTAGAACCAGCACGAAGAAGCCTCCACGTGGGAATAACAACAACCAGGATCCCGCCGAGGATTCACAAGCAAAAGGGGGAAAGAGGCCCCCCAGACCACCCCCAAAGCTGTGAGGACCTCAAGGGAGACCCCAAAAAGTTGTCCAAACCCTAAACCATCACCTCCATCGCACCAAGAAACGCAGGGGACCAGATCCATGCGAATAACCTGCAAAAAACCCCAGGGGGAAGCCTGAGGGAAAAAGGGAAGGGATCCCCAACCAAACAGGGATCCCTGGGAAGCACCAGTCCGAAAAAACAACCAAGGAAACCCTAGCCGGCCGGGAGGGACGCAGATAGTGGAGAAGGATCTCCCCCCAGGAGATCATCTGCAAACAACCACTCCCCGGGAGGGATGACCTGGGTTGAGCCAGGGACTGGGCAGGAACCAGGAGCCATGGGAGGGGGAGCAGGGGAGGGACCAGAGCCCTCCCCTCTCTACTTTCTTCCCTCCCCTCGATTACATAGGTATTTAATGCCAATAAATTACTCAATTTATTAGGCTAGGGTTCTATTGGACTTTGAAATATAGGGCACTAACCTTTGGGTTTGTTATCTTCTTCTCTAGTATGTGAAAAGGTAAACAACCATAAAATCTTCACTTTACTCTTTCTACTAAAGAGAATGATTTCTCCTTGAAAAATGCTCTTTCAATTGAATGACCTGTTACATTGCACATCAATTTCAAAAAATGAACAGAAGTAATTTATCTACTCAAATATTATATAGAAAGAATAAAAAAAGGTGTTATGAACCTTTGCTTCTCATAAATATAAAGGCATCCACAATATGCTAAATATTAAATAAATCAACCACAATAATTAATCCACACAAGACAAGATGTGATAATACCCTTCAGGTAGGGCAACACCAATGTTATTCCTTAAGGAAGGAACCACTCCACAATATCTCCCAAAATGAGATCTGCTCCACGAGCCAAGATTGTTACAAGAGAATACTTGATATGATTGATTGATTATTACAATGACAATATCCCTTCTTTATATACATATCTTCTAATGCTACTTTGGGGAGTCGACTCCTAAACCCTTATCCCACTCATTATTATAATATAATCAACCTTGGGTTATGTGTGGCCCATGCCAACTATCCATAATACCCATATACAATATAATATCATATCCCCATATTCCTATCCCTAGGTACCATAACATTCCACCCTCCTTACAAATGTTTCATCCTTGAAACATGAGAAGAAACTAGATAATATGATTTGCTAAGCAATGTTGACAACTAGTACCAATCTTGATCATCCCTCCATCCAAGTGAAATCTTGATTGGTGGTGGTCTACGATGATGCCAAGCTGCCATTGTGCCACTTGAATATCCATAACTACTTTGTTGGCTACATGCTTCTGTTGCTCTACTCTGATATTCTGAATGATTGGTCCTATTGTTCCATGATGTTGTTGCACCACTCTAAAATCTAGAATTACTATGCTTTTTCTGCCAAACATTGCCATACTTGATGCCTTTCTGACTCCATGTAGATCCATAATAATATTGATGCCCTAAGCCCTACCTCCAAGATTGTTGTCGCTCATGGTGGTGTGGGTGGCGATATGCTATAACCTTAACCTGACATTTTGTTTCCTTTGATTCTTCAGCATTTTGTTTTACTATTTTAAATTCTTCCTCAAGCTCTTCTCTCATGTGCCCTTCTTTTGGTGCATCTATGTGCTCTTCTAACAGAGCTTCCTTGGATTTTGTTGTTGCTTCTTCTTGGGACTTTGCTACTACCTCTATTGTAGACTTAGCTTTTGATTCCTCTACTGGTTCCTTAACTTGTTCCCCTGCCATAATTGCTTCTTGTTTCTCCTTGGATCCTTGCTCCTTAAGCTGAGAAATATCCTGCAGTGTTATCTTCTTTTTCTTGTACCATAACTTCATGAACTTATTTTTTACATTAATGTTAATAATACCCAAAGAATCCAACCAAGGATAACCCAAAATAATATCCACATCATCCATCTCAATAGCATGAAAATCTGAATGTAAAACATATTTATCCATGGTGATCTTCAAATCTTCAAAAATATGAACATTCACACCCTCAATTTGTATGTCTTTAATTTTTGTTGCTTGAACCTACAACCTCTTAGCCAAAGCAATATTAATGAAATTATACCTGCTGCTAGGATTTATGGAAATAATAACCTTTTCCCTCTAAATGCAGCCATGAACCTACAAAATAGAATTTTTAGATTCAAACAAATCCTTTTGATCATTGTTTGGCCTATCTGACACCAAAGTTGTGGTTCCCTCAACCTGCACACTATCATCCTTATCTTTTCCTTCTACCAATTTCTTGAAAATTTTCAACTCTCTTTTTAATTCCTTTTGTTCATCCTAGAGCCTAGCTATCTTTTTATATGGGTTCCATTGACTCAAGAATGCTTGCTCTATTTCTTCCCAAGTCAGTTCATAATTATGGGCCATAAGAAAACTTTGAAACCAAGAGAGAGCTTCTCCTCCAAAATAAAAAGTAAGCTTAATGTTCCAACAATAATCAGTAGAATACAAGGATTTAAATTGTTTCCACCATTCTCTAACATCAATATCATCTTCTCTAGAAAACTTTTGTAGCTCCATAAGTTCATGCCCCAACAAAAAGATAATGCAAACTAGGGTTTTATGAACTAGGGTTTCATAAAAATATATATCTCCCTACTAATTTGAAGCTAAACTTCCAAAAAAAAAATCTCCTTCAAACACAACAATAGATGATTTGCTTACCTCAACTGAAAGATATATCAAATTTTATTTTTTTTGGAATATGATTTGAAAAAACATCACTGCCCTGTTCTAGATGGTTGACTTCATAGGTTGGTATCTCCTTCAATACTACTTGGATTCCTTCATATGACCACTTGATTTGAAGCTCTTAAAATTTTGAACAAAATGGTACAAGAATTGTCTGAATCGGACAACTTTACACAAAGATATGACTCTCAAAAAATGAGATATTTTCTAGAAAAAATTGCCAAAAATCTGTAATCCACAAAACAATTCCCACTTTGCCAGAATCGTTGCTCTGATACCACTTGTTATGAACCTTTGCTTCTCATAAATATAAAAGCATCCATAATATGCTAAATATTAAATAAATCAACCACAGTAATTAATCCACACAAGACAAGATGTGATAATACCCTTCAGGTAGGGCAACACCAATGTTATTCCTTAAGGAAGGAACCACTCCACAATATCTTCCAAAATGAGATCTGCTCCACAAGCCAAGATTGTTACAAGAGAATACTCGATATGATTGATTGATTATTACAATGACAATATCCCTTCTTTATATACCCATCTTCTAATGCTACTTTGGGGAGTTGACTCCTAAACCCTTATCCCACTCATTATTATAATATAATCAACCTTGGGTTATGTGTGGCCCATGCCAACTATCCATAATACCCTTACACAATATAATATCATATCCCCATATTCCTATCCCTAAGTACCATAACAAAAGGACAAAAAAAGAGATATAGAGGATGGGTGCCCTTGAGAGTCAAATAATCACTATATTATTTTTAGATAAGAATCACAACACTCTAATATAATGGATGGAGTACTATCCTAATAACAAAACCCTAATTACATAATCAAATTAATCTAAGCCAACATAACAAGTGGAATTTAGGTTGATTACAAATTATATGATTTAACCATAACAAGGTTAACTATGACTCATGGAGATTATATAATTAAATAATATAATAAATATAATAAATTTATACAATGATTTATTATAGTCCTATACAAGATTAGATCATATAATGTTGGCCTTGGATATAAGTCAAATTATATTTTCAACCACCCTTCATACTTTGAACCAAGGGGTCAAGTAGAGAAGATATTAGTGACAATAATATCTCTTCCCATAATGGATGCTATAATGGGCCTCTATACTTAAGGAAATCTCATATGAACCTCCTCATCATTTAGAAGTCTATTTATGCAACGATACCCTTGCATAATAATCTTTGTAGGCTAGATTGTAGTCATTATAGCCAATATCATATACTCTTGCACATATACAAAGAACACCTCCTCTATAACTCCATATGAGGAAAACAATCCAACAATTCTCCCTCATAAGTTGCTTTATTTTTAAATAGTAGCATAAGGCAAGACTTGGAAGTACTATTTTCCCTTTTATAACACACCTCACCCTATTTGGAAACTTCGACTTGCCCTTAGGTCACCAAATTTTTGTCACTAAAAGAAGGTTTGCATAAACCTATTTATGAGAAGAGCCATTACAAAATTCCAAGAGTACCTAGATAAAAGACAAAAGAGTAAGAGATCATGAAGGTTTAGATCTTCACAAATAAAATAACTAATAGCCTAACCATATAATAGGAATAGGAAGGATTGACTAGAGCATATTTTGGATCCTTTTTTGGTGTGCCTTTAAAAGATTGAATACTTACTTCTTATGCCACAAATCCAACCGCCTCTCCCATAATATGGACCAAATATTTGATTGCATAATTTACGATATATTTTTCCTTTTGAAATAGAGCAATAGGCTTTGAAAAATATTACACATAATTCAACCCTCAACACTTAGCATGTCCTTGAATTGATCTCATCAATGTGAAGAGCAAAAAATTGTTTGATTTGAAAAAAAAGGTCTTAAAACACTTCCATATGCAAAATTTATGGTATGCAAAAGATTTTCCCTAATGAACCTAAAAAAAGTTAACCCTTCAAACCTTAAAAACACTATATCTAATTGCAATTTGTTAGTTGGTGTCCATTGATTCATCGATAACTACCACTGCTTTTGTACCACCTGTTTTCTACTAGACTACTGGAACCTATGTGATGTTGATTATAAGGTATGATTTTTCAAAGAGGTATAAGTGGAGAAAAAAATTGTTTGGTGGCATGTGGGGGTGCATGGTCAATCACCACATCGACCGAAGATCCTTATCATCCATCTGAATTGTCTATATATGTTAGAAACCTTGAAAAGATTCAAACTTGGTTTGCTAGAGGCTAAGCTCTTGGTGCTAGCCAAGTCATCAACACTTGCATTGGGGCTTAAAAATACTTCCTTCTAATAGACCAAAGGTGCCCTTTAGCCCATGTGCCAAAAGCACCAAAAGCCTTCTATCAGTGAGATTCAAACACTACACTAACTACTTCCAACATATTTATGCTAATCGACATGACTACAACCACACATGCATTGTGACAGTCATCACCTCTTTTGAGACCACCATCCATCCCACATGTCAAAGGCCTTGATTTCCAAAACAATAAGTCATGGGTTTCAATACCTCAACCTTCCCCCATACACACAAGTTGACATCCTCTTGACCAAGCTGCCAATCCACTATATTGGTTGCAAAATTACAAGGAAATTGATTCAAACTACATTCACTCCACTACAAAGTGCCAAAACTAATGTTATCTAGATCAAAATCAAGCGGGTAAAGTATTACATGCACCCATCTATCCACCTTGGCATCTCTCACAAGCATGAAGAGGTGCATGTCCTCTCCTTGGAGTGACATTATGTCAGAAGCAAAGATAGTGTATCATAGGATTGAAAAGGGTATGCACACAACTCCATATCAAAAACTTGTTCAAAGGACATGCACATAACTCCACACCAAAAAATCATTTAAAGGGCATGCGTGAAATTCAATTTTGTAGATTCAAAATTTAAAACTTTGCAACTTTCTTCCTTATTTATCAACAAAGAACCATGGCTTCACTACAAGACAACAAAAAAATACAAAGTGGATTTCAAGTCTATGTAAAAACCTTGATGAAAACAAAGTAGAGAGAGAGGAGATGATAGAAATTTTCCAAAATTGTTATAAGGATGAATGGTACAAAATATGGTAAAATTTCCTCTTTGCCTCTTATGTCAAACACACTTATGAAGCTTTGAGAAGGAATTCTCCCTAAGATTCAAAAGAAGAATTGGAGGGTTTGAATAAGCTTTTTGCACAACCAAGCAATGCCGCTCCATACCCATTATGATACCATATTGGGTTTCACACCTATTTTTGGAAACAAATAGAAGTAATCCATCCACTTAAGTCTTATACAAAATGCACAAAAAAGGCTGAAAGAAAAGATATAGATGATGAGTGCCCTTCCACACCAAATAATCACTATATCATATGTAGATTAGAATTATAACACTCTAATACAATGGATGGAGTGGTAGGGGGTATTTATGCTAATACTAAAACCTCAATTATATAACCAAGTTAACCTAAGATGACATAACAAGTGGTATTTATGTTAATTTAAATTAAAATATGGGTTTAACCATAGCAAGGTTAACCACGACCCATATGGCTTACATAATTAAATAATATAACAAATTAAATATATTTCTACAATGATTGCCTATAGGCCTATACAAGATTACATCATATAAAGATAACTTTGGCCATAAGTTAGTTTACACTTTCAACATTACCTTAAAGATCTTTATATTAGATATGTCTAAGATCTTCCTTTATACATTACTTTGAGTAAAAAAATTCTTTATGAGAGATTTTTTTATTAGGATCCATGAGAACACTATTATTTAGCTAGCTAATTTGATGAGATATGAGTATCTTGTAAACTCAAGTTGAAAATACCGTTAGACTTTCTTTTTGATAATTTCTAACACATTAATAGAAGATTCTTTAACAAAATCCCATGACTTCCTCCAAAACACCTTTTATTTCCTAGTTTTTTAAGAGACAAAAATAAAATTGTTTTAATCCTAACTTGACGAGCTTATCCACCACCTTATTTGGACTTTCATCTCTTTTGAGTTCAAAAGATCTAATATTAACAATTATGCATGTATCATTTGGCAAGATTCAAACTTGGGTCTTCTCTTCCTCCAATATACTTTTTATCTCCTAGTTTAAAGAGAGAAAAAAATAACAATTGTATTAATCCTAAGTCTATGAGCTTATCCACCACCTTATTTGGACTTTCATCTCTTTGGAGTTCAAAATATTTCATGTCTTCTCAAAATATTTACAATTACGCATTGATCACTTGACAAGATTTGAACTTGGGTCTCCTCCTTGAAAGTCAAAGAATCTAAACATCTTAACCTAAAATATATATTTAACTATGTTTAATATTTTTATTAGGTTAAAACAATAATAAAATATGTAAAGTTGACCATTATCATATAGTCAAAATTATTTTTTTAGCACATATTTTATTTCTAACATGTTTTTCTTAAAGTCAAAGATTAACTTATCAAAAAAATTTCTAATGTTGTTTGATGCTTGTATTCATCGGTTTAGGTTCACGTAGGGAACATATACCTATGTCCTGTACTTAGGTTACATATCAAGTTGTAATGATATATCCATGATGTATTAGGTGTGCGCCAATAAAACATGAGTATATTTGATAATGTATGGGTGTTTTATTTTAGTGAATATTTTGAAACTAAAAATATCATAAATATATTCTCTCATTTAAAATATTCAAATGTAATTAAACACATGTAACAATATTTAATATTTTTATAAGGTTAAAATAATAATAAAATATGTAAAATTGAGTGCAGTTGAAAGTGAGCATAGCCAGAAGTGAGTGCAAGCTCGAGCTGAGAGTGAGTGCAACCAAAAATGAGTGTGAGTGTAGCTGAGTGCGAGTGCAAGCCATGAGTGAGTGTAGTCGAAAGTGAGTATGAACGCGAGCCGGGAATGAGTGCAGCCAAATGTGAGTGAGTGCAACCAAAAGCGAGTGCCAACACGAGCCAAGAGTGAAGAGGAAATGTGAGCAGAGAAGCAAGAAGTAGAAAGCAAAGTGTGATAAAGGAACAAGTGCTACTTCTTGTTCTAGATATTAGGAGAATTTAAAGGATCCATTTGAAGAAAATCCAAGTAACATGGAAAGAAAGTCATTTGTGAAAGTCCTTACTAAAAGTATGGATGCTCTAACTAGTAATAAGAGGAAGAGTGAATCTATGGAAAACCTAATCCAAGTAGTAAATTATACACTAGAAGTGATTATCAAGGATAAAATGATTGAGTATGATATAATGGTGCTTAAAACCAGAGGATTAATATGTAAGTTTCATGGATACTGGTTAGGTTTTTCTGAGATTCAAAATTGGATCAAGTGGAAGTGGGGATTGAATTTAAATTACTCCATGACTTTTCTTCCAAAATAAATTTTCCTTATTATTTTCTCTAGTTTAGAAATAAGGGATAAAATAATGGATGGAGGCCCATGGTTTAGGGGAAAAGATGCATTATATTTAAGACCTTGGAGTGAGAATTGTTTTGTGGACATAGATACTATTAAAAGGCTTTCAGTATGGATTAGGCTTTTTGGACTTCCTTATCAACTCATCAATAAGGAGATTTTAAATAATATTGATAATACTCTAGGTGAATTCATCTAGGAGGGACCAACTACTAAGGAGAGAAGACATGTTGTATACACTCAAATATATGTTGCCATAATTATTTCTAAACCTTTATCATAGTCGATTAGGATTAAATCCAAATCAAGATAATGGGATCAACAAGTGGATTATGAAAATATTGCATTTCGATGTCGCAAATGTTATGAAACCAGGCACATGACAAGAGACTACAAAGTGAAAATGATGGAGGAAGATATGGAAAGTTTTGGGCATGAGGGTAGCTTCAATTTGAAACAAGGAGATCTAGGTCAAATCAAGGATTTTCCACTCCTAAGAAAGTGGCTAGAAAAATCCCTCTACATCATCAAATGGAAAAGGCCATTACAATTCACTTGAATTAGTCATTAGAAGGAAAAAATGATATGGGGGATGAGGAAGTACAATGTGCAAGTTCAAATATAGAAGGAGCTAAAGGTGCGAAGGAAGAGGAGAAGGCAAATTTTAAAGCAAAGGAATATGGGGAGGCAAATTTTAAAGCAAATGAGGTGAAGGAGGTCAAACTTAATCTAGGTAAATCACCTTTATTATCCTCAAGTAGCATAAAATATTCTCCTTACAATAAAAATGAAAGTAGTATGAAGTGTATTCCTTGCACTTTAAGATTTCAAGAGCAATATAGTAAAGAAAATCTTATGGAGGATATCCAAGGAAATTTAGGGTTTCCAAGCCAACATAAGAAAGTAATGACTATGGAGGATCATCTATGCAATTTAGAGTTTTTAGGGCAACATAAAGAAGAAAATGCTAATGAGGCTATTCCTTGCACTTTCGACTCTTTAGGGCAACATAAATCTTTAGAAGATAAGTCTCATTATGAACAATATGAAAAAATAGAAAAAATAGAAGAGATTGATGAATATGAGAGTGTTGGTGGGAATGGAAGAAGGAGAGGAAGGCCATCAAAGTAGGAACAAAGAGAAAAAGAAACTCAAAAGGATATTGATTTGGGAAGCCAAATAAAAATATCATAGGTGTTAATAAGAAGTGGGGCTAAGCCCACTAATAAAAATAAAAAGTGTTGATGATGAAAATGATATCATGGAATATTAGGGGTATGAATAAAACCCCTAAAAAAAAGAGTTATTAAGGAATTAATAGGTTGTTATAGTCCTTAGTTTATTTTAATACAAGAAATAAAATTAAGCAGTGAGGAATGTAAGGATGTTTTTAAGAATATTTGGAAGATGGGTGATTGTTTAGTAGTTTTTTCTATAGGAGCTTTAGGCGGTATTGCAATAATATGGGATAAATGCAAATGGGATGGACAACTATTAGAAGCAAAAAGTAATTGGGTTGCTGGATTATTTTCCAAGAAAGAGGAAAACATCAAAGTTGGGGTTATAAATGTATATGCTCCAACTATAGTTACTCCTCGTGAAAGATGTTGGAAGGACCTTAGCATATTTTTGTCAAATACAATGATGATTCATTGTGATCTATGGATTCTTGGGGGTGATTTTAATACTATTCTATCTCCTTTGGAAAATAAGGGTGGCATTCTAGGATGGTCTAAATCAATGAAATATTTTGCTTCATTTGTCAATTCAAATGACCTTTGGGATGTTAGTCCCTCAAGCTTTCAATATACATGGGATAATAGATGCATTGGGTAAAATCATATAGCAGAAAGACTAGATAGATTATTGTTATCCAATAAATAGTTGCAAACAAAGTATACAATCTCTTCAGATATTTTATTGGAGACCGAGATCAAATCACAAACCCATTCTTTTGACTTGTGAGTTACCTAATAATGGTCATCCACAAGCCATTTCGATTCCAGTCTATGTGGCTCCAAGACCTTGATTTTTTTCCATATGGTTATGTTATGGTGGGATGAATCAAAATTTGAAGGATCATGTATGTACAAGTTTGTTCAAAAGTTGAAATATTTAAAGGAGCAAATGAAGATATGGAATACCAAATATTTTGGTAACATTTTTAAAGAAAAGAAATAAATTGAATCCAAACTCAAAAATTTACAAGAGATAGTAGAAATTAATGGAATGGATCAAGATTCTTATGTGAAAGAAAAATAATTACTTTATGATTATCATAATGCATTGAAAAATGAGTCATATTGGTTCCAAAAATCTAGAGAGAAATGACTCAAGGAAGGAGATAGAAATACAAAAAAAATGCATGCTACAACAAAAACAATTTTTTTTGTTCATCATATAAAAAATATTAACTCTAGATGGAATAAATATTGAGGATGAAGAAGATATAAGGAAGGAAGCAATTAATTATTTAAAAAATATTTTGTTAGATTCTAGGCAAGATAAGGAGGCACAAGAAAAACTTTTGCAAAATATTCCATCAATTATCACTCAGGGACAAAATAAAAGCTTGATGAAGAAGATATCTATGGAGGAGCTCCATGAAGCAGTTTTCTCTTTCCATCCTAACAAGGCACTTGGCCCCGATGGATTTCCTGCAATTTTCTTTCAAATTTTTTGGAATTTATTGAAAAGTGATATGTTAGTTGTAGTTGAAGAGGTCTAGAAAAGGAAGGCTATAATAAGTGAGATCAATGATACTTTTATTACCTTGGTTCCCAAGAAAGGCAAGACAAAATATTTTGATAATTTTTGTCCAATAAGCCTTTGTAATATGATTTATAAGATCATTTCAAAAATTATGGCAAACAGGTTGAGGGGTATTCTAGGGTGTCTTATCTCAGAGGAACAAGGTGACTTTGTTCATGGTAAACAAATTCTTGATGGTATAATTATTACACAAGAGGCCATACATTCTCTTCATTCCATGAAAAACCAGGTATGCTTTTGAAATTAGATATGAACAAAGCATATGATAAGGTTTCCTAGAATTTTCTACATGTTATTCTTAGAAAGTTTGGCTTTGATTATAGTTGGTGTGAGTGGATTAAATGTTGTTATAGCACTCTAATTTTTTTATTTTGATCAATGGTTCTCTTGTTGATTACTTCAAGTCATCTTGTGGACTTATGCAAAATTTTGAATCTCACTTAACTCATTATGAATTAAGGAGTTATGCATATTTAAAAAATTTTGATCGATGAGGGGAGTTATGCAAATTTTTGGTCTGATGCTTGGTTGAAGCCTTATCCTCTTATCTCTGACTCAAAATGGTAACCATTGGCTCAAGCATACCTAACATTTAAAGATCCAAAGGTCAAAGACTATATTATTATGAGCCAAAAAATCTAGATCATGAATTTCTTTTAGTAACTTGGTTGAAGGAGAGGAACTCAAAAAAATTATATATGAACTTCAAAAGATGCTTCAAGAGTTTTATTTACCGATTTTTACATGAAAGGATGAGTTGATTTGGAATTTATCAAAGGATGGTGGATACTTGGTCAAGTTGGGATATGAGAATTTAGAACAATCAAAATTTCCTTCTCCCAAATATTTTCCTTAGAAGAACGTTTGGTCATTAGAGGCTCTCCCTAAGGCCTCAACATTTCTTTGGTTAGCAAGTCAAAGTAAGATTCTTACAGGAGAGAGTCTACAAAGAAGAGGATATTATGGACCCTTCAAATGTGCCTTTTGTGAGAAGGATTTAGAAACATTAGACCATTTACTTCTTCATTGTCCGTTTGCTCACACCATTTGGGATTATTTAAAAAAATGAAATTATATTGGGTAGCTTCGTCAACATTGGAAGAGTTGATAAAATGTCGGATTAATTATTTTCAAAGCTAAAGCATTATGTATTCTTTGGAGGATTTGCCCTGCCATTATTTGTTGGAATTTATGGTTTGAAAGGAATAACATAATTTTTAAAAATAAATCTCAAAATCATGCCCAAGTTTGGAACCGTATTATTGCCTCTCTTGCAGAATATCTACAAATATGGTGCTCATCATGGGAAGTCTCAATTGTAGAAAAAAAGGTGCTAATAACTTGGATACAAGATTTGAACATACATTGGCTACAAGATTTGAATATACATTGGCTACAAGATTTGAACATACATGGAAGAGTCATCTACAACAACGAAATTAAAACAAAGGATCTACTTTGATCTATGGTAAAATAGAAATGTCCAAAAATTAGGTTTATCAAAATTAATTTTGATGGTGCTTCTAAAGGAAATCCAGGAAAAACTGGTGGAGGTGGTGTTTTTAGAAATAGTGAAGGCAAAATTCTCCTCACTTATTTAGAATCATATGGAACTTCAACTAACAACTATGCAGAGGCTAGGGCACTTCTTACAAGGATTAAAATTGTAGTAGAAAAAAGATGGAAATATATTTCAATTGAGAGGGACTCACAAATTATCATCAATGATATTAAAAAAAATGGATGTGGAGACTAGATAAAAAAATAATATTGTTGCTTATGTTCATCATCTATTACTAGAGGCAATCTCTTGAAAGTGTGAGCATATTTATAAAGAAGGAAATCGGGTAGCAATAAATTAGAAAATTGGGGTGTTGGTGTTGATTTTCATCTAGATGAAATTTAAATTTTAGAAGACAACTTATCTCATAATCAACACTTCGAAGAAGTTGAATAATATATTTAAAAGAAAAAAAATAAAAAAGTGTGATAAAAAAGTATGCTATAACAAATGTAATATTTGGTATTTTAATGGGAGTGTGGCCCCAATAGAAGCCACATACAACTTATTAAAAAATAAATATGTGAAATTGACCATTACCATATAATTTAAAATAAATTCTTATATTACAAAAAAAAGTAAAAAAATAAATTCTTAACACATATTTTATTTCTAAGATTTTAATATGTATTTAATGAAGATTTTGGAAGTGTATCATTATAAATATATTATCTCATTTAAAATACTGAAAATATATTACAAATATATTATTTCATTTAAAATACTTAAATGTAATTAAACATATTTAACATTTTTATAAGGTTAAAACAATAATAAAACATGTAAAGTTAACCATTATCATATAGTTAATTAAATTCTTAACAAACTCATTAAAAAAAATTAAATAAGGGTATTTTATTTTAGTAGAAGAGGTATTAAAGTGGAACGAAATTCTAACATAGAATATGCCATTGAAATAATAAACAACTTATATAGAAACATCATCAAATGAATATTTTCAAACTAATAATATTATAAGCATATTATTCCATTTAAAATAGTCAAACATAAGTAAACATATGAAATGAAAGATTTTAATTATGTCCGCGAGACCCAAATATGGTCTATGGGACCTCAAATATGGAAGTACAATTGCTCAAATCATATCATATGATCTTTAATATCTTTGAGAAGGTTGTTCCTTCTCCCTCTGATTTGGGTTAGCAATTCCCCAATTTTTTTTATTTTACCGTCTTCAAATAACTTTGTCATAGACCCGTTTCCAAGTGTTTCTTTATATTTGCCACGGATGTCTGAAAAACTCGGGCACTTATAGATGAAGTGTTCCTTTGTCTCTACTGCCCCTGTGCTGCATAAAGTACATATCCTTCCTTCCCATTGTTCTTTGGGTGTTGTCCATCTACCTGTTTCACATCTAAGCCTATGAGAGCTAGTCTTCAAACTATATTTAATATTTTTTATAAAATTTAAACAATAGTGAAATATGTAAAATTGACTATTTTCATATAATTTAAATCAAAATTTTAACACACATTTTATTTCTAAAATGTTTAACATGTATTTAATGAAAATTTTAGAACTGAAATATTATTATAAATATATTATCTCTTTTACAATACTAAAATATAATTAAACATATTTAATATTTTTATAAGATTAAAATAATAATAAAATATGTAAAATTAATTAGTTTAACTAAATTCTTGAATTTTTTTTTTCCTTTTTAAACGTTTCTCGTAAATTCAAATATGGAATTATCAAACTTTTTCCAAACGTTGTTTGGATGCATACATTCATAAGTTAATAAAAAAATACTCACACATATCTTATTGTCAAATAAAATCCATCGATAGAAAGTCCAAAACCTTAATCATTGAAACATGTATTTATAAGTTTAGGTTCAAATAAGGAGCGAATACATATGACTTGACTTGTGTCTACGTGTATATATTAAACCTTGGCCATACATCTATGATGTATTTAAGTGTATACTAATAAAACATGAGTAAATTTTAATAATATATGAGTTGATTGGTAGCAATCATATGTTTGTTGGTGGGTTGTACCAATTTAATTTTTAAAAAAATCAAGGTGAAAAATCAAAATCCATATAAATATTATTTAACCAATAATTAAAAATATAATGTATAAATATTTTTTAAAATTTAAAATCTAATTAACAATAATAAAAATATAAACCTAATTTTTTTTTTTTTTTTTTAAATATAACCTCCTATCTTATAAATATTAAAAACTACTTTCATATCCACGTACAACCTCTCCCCTATACATAATCCTACACCATACAACCCTCCTTTACTCAGATTCAACGTATGTCCTTTTCCTTTTATAAATAAGTCTTTAACTTCTAAATCATATTTACCGGCCAATGATGACTCCATTTCCTAGAAACAAATCCTTCGAGAGTGGTTGGCTAGTTAGACTAAAGAAAACTGAAGAAAAACCCATTTAATTTGTCATGCATGTGCATGGTAAACATTAAATAGCGTACGCAGTATAAAATCCCCAGTGAGATGGTCCTTCTACAGTGAGATGGTCCTTCTACCTTGCAAAAATCCAATGCATGCAACAATCAACGGGCTCAACATTCACTGAGCACGTAATAACAAAACGAAATGCCCGCCTTAATTAATCTCGGCGGCCGCCCCCTTTTCCTTATTTTACACGGAAATTTTCCAAGTCCCGATTTCCAAATTTCAGCTTAGACAGGTCACACACACCCTCCATTTCGTCGTGGCTCTGTTCTGCATTCATTCTTTTCATTGATACGAAAAAAAACTAAGTGATAGAAAGCCTGCCTGTACCTCCAATGCGACGTACGCAATCTGTTAGAGAAGAAAATATGTCAGGGCGATATCTTCACTACTCCCCAGCGCGAGCTCACTCCCCTCAGATGGGAGTGGGAGGGATGCGCTCTTCTTCCACGCCTTCCGACCATGAAAAGTAAGTGAGATAGGCTTCTTAAATTTTATATGCTGTCTTCTTTCATTGTTTTCTGATTTCTAGATCTGTTTGAATTTAGGTTTTGTTTCAAGTTCTATTGCAATGGTTGTGTTTCTCACGTAAGAGGTTAGTGGATGGTGATTGGGATATCGATCGTTCGCAATTTTTGCGTGCAGTGGCAGGTATTTGACGGAACTTTTGGCGGAGCGTCAAAAATTGAGCCCCTTTATGCAGGTCCTGCCAAATTGCAGTCGCCTTTTGAATCAAGGTTAGTTGCTTTCTGTTCTACTCGCCCATCGGTGAGTTTTTCTGAATCTCGTTAGTAGATTAGTGAAGAATTGTGGTCGTTTGAGGTTTTTATTTGCAAGTTCGATACTGGAGGAGCCCCACAACAGTGGAGAAGATGTGTTGAGTGGTCTATTAAATAAATTCTAGACTGCAAATGGTGTTATGGTTAGGATGTGTCCTAGTTAGGCATGTGAGATTTGAAGGGTCTGTATTTTACCAAAGTATTGTGGGAGTCTAATCAGTTGGAAAGGAAGGATTTTTAGGTCTCAGCTTATGCAGCACATCTAATTGGTTTACTAGAGCTTTTGCGGCGTCAATAAGTTTGTAACACTTAGGTTTCGATAGTTTGACAAAGCTTATGGTAGATTAGGTCGTGCCAACCCATATGAACAAGCTTATGGCTTATCTATTGACCTATTGATAAGCTAATGGATATTCAAAAGTCTGCTGAAATGATGATAGCTATTGCGAAGTAAATCTGTGTTTTTACTGCAAATGATTTGGGACCTTTTAAGGGAAGGTATACTGTCTGGGAATTTGGAATTTGTGACACCTTATATATTAATCTTCGGGTGCCAGAGAAATCATTGCTGACACGTGACAAATATACTTTTCTTTTATTTGGAGCACTTATTGGAATAATGAAATGAAATGAAAGATTTTAATTACGTCCGCCAGACTCAAATATGGTCTATGGGACCTTCAACCTTCCCTTGGAAGGAAGGGTATATTGTTTGGCGAATATTAATCCAGTGGCACTATCTTTAGGTGGCAGAGACATCATTGCTGGCAAGTGAGAAAGATAGTTCATTGTCAGTAAGTGCATAAATTGGTGGCACATTGCAGCCTATTTGAATGGAATTGGCAAGTGTATAAGCCTAATGATGACAAGTTTCATAGCTGCAATTTATAATTTTTTTGCACCATGGTATCATACATATTAGATGTTAGTTGGTCGTACAGGATTTTTTTTTCCTTTTTGGTTTGAAATTTATAGAAGTAAACAATAAACATCAAAGAAGGTATCTTTTGAGCAGTTGATTGAAACCTTGCTACTTCTTTCTCTTTTCTTTGATCGTAGAGGCACCTTTTGGTGCAAGTTAGAATCCTCTGCTAAAAGGGTAATTGGCAAGTGAACAGATTTGGTGTTCTAATAAAACCCCAATATCTAAGAGGATCTGTTTTTGGGAAGCATATCTGACATGTGAATAAAGTAGCACCTTATATAAAAATCGTGTTTTTGGGGAATTCGTTATTCAATATTGGAAAGTGGAAAAAAAGAACTCTGTTTTGAGTGGTAATTCATTATTGACAACCAAATAAATTGTCACGTCCTGTCAGAACCATGTCATGACAGAAAAATCATTGGCAACACACAACCATTGTGATATGTTCTATTGGAATTGTACACATGTAAATATCAGAATTTTGAACTTTCGAGCATCAGTTAATAGCTTGTCATTTTCTATTAAAAAACGTATGAAATTCTTTATAAGACCTAGTAGGTTGCCATTTTACTTGGAATCCCTACAATGTGATGAAATGTATTGTGCCCTTGAAGCTTGATTCATATACAAATTGGTTCTATATGTAAGGATTTCCGTGTTGTGAAGTGATTTAGTTGAAAATTCTTAACAGAAACCCATGCATCAATTATCAATTGTGAGAATGAGCTAGAACCTTGCCCTGCATAAAACAAATGAAGGATTTTGATTGATTGACATCTTCTGCAATAGTCCTTTGGCTCATGGAATCTAAGCTTCTATGACAGTGATTGGAAATTTTTTTATTGGTTCTTGTACAACTCGCTTCTGTTACAAAAATCCTTCACTGCCGGCAAAGTATCATGTGGGTTCCAATCTGTTCACGTCTTCTTCCAGAAGCGAGTGAAATTAGGTAAGGTGAACAGTACAAGATCAAGATTATGTCATTCTAATGTTGCTATATGTCAATTTTGGTAGGAGTGTTTTAGATCTGATTTTTGTTAGGAGGCATGCCACTAATTTTGGAGAGGCCTGACTGCAATGTAATTTATCACGCCTCTCTCCAAGGTTTTAAAATATATGTCTCAACATATTGGAGTGGACCTATTTCCACTCACTTCACCTACCCTATTAATTACTTATGTGCATAAAAATATCTTTGTCTCTGGCAGGATTCGTAAAATTCTATGTTATTTCCCTGTGGTGTCCCGAAGGAAGCCATTTACAGATGTCTGGATGACTGGAAATGCAACTGTCAATTCAGCTATCCTAGAAATATTCATATTTGTTTAGGCAAAGTAAAATGTTAAAACTATGTAATAATTGGCTGCTATTTTTTATAAGGTTAAACACCATCTAATTTATAAAAATTGAGGGTTTAGTTCTCAAGGGTAGCAGCAAAATGGAAAAGGAGGGCAAGTAAATTTGAACTATGTATTGTAAGATTCTTGTGATTTCCATAAAGCATGTGCTTAAAAAATTCCAGGGGTAAGAAGATTAATATTGGCTTCCCCACATCCAGAATTTTAGGGAATCATTGATAGAATAGATAAAACAATAGAGTGCATGTGCATGGCTAGCCAAACTCTATAGTAGGGTATTGGTATCAAATAGTGCATACTATTTGGTCCCAAATTAGATTATGTTTGGTGCAATTGGCCACCACAATCTTCCATCCCACTCTATGCCCATGCTATATAACTTTATAAGCTTTGGCAAAGGAACTGTTTACACCTTGAAGCACTTGCTATCAACATGGACTCAATCAAATCATGCAAGCCTGTTGCTGTGCCACAGACTAGTCAACTGGCTGATGGGCAATAAGATGGATGATATATCAGTCATCAAGGGTTCATTGCAATATAACAGATATAGCCTCTTTTATAGTTTCGTCCTCTCAGTGTGTCATTTGAAACAGTGGTCATGCAACGAGACTTTTGGTTTAATATGTTGCATATCTGGTATTCATATGATAGGAGAGCTCTCATTTGCTGATGGGATACTGCATTTCTCATGAGTGCCTTCACATCACCGATGGTCACAATATTATCATACAATATATATAATTAGAGATCATTAATCCAGATTCCAAACTACCTGGTCATTATCGTAGTTATGTACCCATACTTATCATTACACTAATTCATTTATAGTATTTTACATACACATGTTATACAGCAAATTTCTGCATGCATCTACTGATATCAGAACAGCATTCACATTCCAGCCTCATATCACCTAAGCACACCCAGTTTGTATTGAAAATGTGTAAGCTGGCCTTACTTGCCCAAGACTGACATTGTATGATGTGATCATGTGTAAGCCTGTGGGCAAGCATTGTATGATGTTTAATGAGGATTTATGTATTTAGCCTACAGACTCATGGTTTAACCTTGTGATGGTTAACCTTACTATATCGTTACCCTAATGTTATGTCGGTCAGGGGTTATGTAATTTATAATTAATTAGTGAGGTATTTATGCACTTATCCACCCGATTGATTGCATCACTTTGATCTTTATCTTAATTATTTTGCGTGGGTGCCTAAGGGCACCCTTTATCTCTTATGTGTTATTGTTCTTTCCTTTCACTCTCCATTTTCTCTTGTTGTAAGATTGAAGGGATGATTTGTATTTATTTGTTTTGACAATGTATTGTGAAATCCAACATGGTGTCATAGTAGGTATGGAGTAGCACCACTTGGTTTTGCTTAGAACCTATTCGGAGTCTCTATCTCTTATTTCGATAAAAGGATAAATTATCTTTTGACGCTTCATGAGTTAGGTTTGGCATAAGGGGTAGAAGAAAAATTTCTAATTCCATGGACATTAATTTTGAAGATTGCAAGATATGGAGGGTAAACTTTTCAAATTTTCATACCCCTCCTCTTTTCAAAAGGTGTTTCCTCCTTTTCTTGTAGAATCATGGATCATATGATTAAGGGCATGGGTTTTCCTTCGGGTTTGGCCAAGGCCAAACCATCCATGCCTCTTCGTCGTGTTGTATTGGCATTCTTAAATGCTTAAGGACTCCTTCGATGCACTAGTTAGAGGTCCGACCTTGATGTGTGGTGTTTTTGGTTGTTTGTTGGAGCATGTAGGGGTGATGGAAGGGGACTGATGCCTCCAAGGAGCATATGCAATTTCCTCTTCACCCCAGGTCTATGGAAACTTGGTTGGAAGGGCTTTGATGAAGTTTAGGGATACTGGGCATCTTTGCTTTGATTCCCTAGGCTGGTCTTTTGTATGTTATTGTCACTAGCTTGTCGTGACTTTTACACAATTGGAGTGGGGATGTTCCTATCTTTAAGAAGTAAGGCATCTTTGATTCCGGCTAGGATGGGTGGCACTCTTGGTCAGTGTGAGGTGGGGGCGTGAGTGTGGGCAAAAAAGTTGCATGTTCAAATCACACCCCCAACCTTTTGCTTCCTTATTTGACTTGAAATGGCATTTGAGATATTGTTATTTTCATCCAGAATTGGATCTCATGATCTCGACAAAGTTGTTTGGCCCCATGGCTTGTCGATGTTGGAGTTGTTCATTGAAGGGGAGGGGTTGTGAGTTTGGATTCCATCATTGTCCTTTTGGGCATTCCTTTTATTTTGGTTGTGGGGAGGCCTCCCTTCCATCCAACAAAAGCTCCTTGTAAGTCTTGATGAAGAGGCACAGGCACCTGGAAGGCACGAGTTTGACTTTCACTGCCCCTTATTTGGCTTACTTTGCAATTTGAAGTGGCAATGGAGGCCGATGTGGACCCAATTTAGCATGAAAGCCCATTTTTTTATATGTAAGAGATGTTGGCCAATCATACTTGCACAAGTGGCATCTAGTTATTCATGAGGCTCACATAGTGGTAGATAGGTGGTGATTGTGTGGCAGAACCCATCCTACCCTTGAATGTCAAGTGGTAGATTTTTGGTTTGCCACTGTAGTTCTAAGGTTTGAGAGGTTTAATATTTTTAATGCTTGGAGGACTACTTGGGCTGAACTTTCAAAGGCCATAACTTTCACATTTGGAAGTGTTTTGGGCCCTTTTTCTTTAGATCGCATGATTTTTCAAGCTCTTCACATTGGTGACATAAGTTCAAAGACCTGTTTTAGTATTGAGGATGAATTTGGGCGAAATGGATACTTTGGCTTATGTTACTTGTCTAAATGGGTGAGATTACAGTATTTGGTCAACATAATGAATTGTCTGTTAAGAATCAAGACTCTTTGGTGCATATTGAAGGAAAAACTGGAATACCCTTGATGAAAAACCTATGCTGATAAGATGGAGGAGAGCCCTTGGGTCTATTTTAGATGTTGATTGAGTCTTGCATACTTTTCCACATTAAAGATGAAAGTGATCCCACTAAGGTGTGGAACAAATTTTGAGATTTGTTTGGAAAGGTCAATGCCATAGAGGTCAGTTGGTTGGGGCTAGATCTCTCTTCTCTCAAGATGTCAGATTTCAATAATGTTGAGGACTGTATTTTGAGATTCAAGGCTTTAAGGGTATATATTGCATTTTCAAGGGATGATGCAAAATGTGTCAAGATTGTTCTTTCTTATCTTTCTTATTCCTTTCAAATTGTCGGATTAGTGATTCGTGTGGTTCCTATGTACTTAAAGGAGCATAAAAAGTTAATCCTCGATGCTTTTTTTCGTTCTTATTCACGTCCAGGTGGCTATGCGAATTTATGTTGATTCTTTTTAGGTATAGGCTCATGCAAAAGATTTCAAACCTGCAAAGGCCAAGGCAAAGCAGCCCAAGGGCAACTTAAAATGTTCAAAGAGTTGATAACTTCTTGCATATACTGTAAAAGGGAAGGTCATCCTAGCAATACTTGTTTAGTGAGATTATAGAATGTTGAACCCAAGTTTATGAAGAGAGGAGGCAGTCTTCTAGATGACAAGGGAGACTAGTCCTCCTTATGTTGTAGTAAACTCATTGAGAGGGGGAGGAGATGTTATCATTAATCTCTTCTCTTCGTATCATTAATCCGACTTTATTTGGCCAAGCCCGACATTGTATGATGTAATCATGTGTAAGCTGATGGGCAAGCATTGTATGATTTTTAATGAGGATTTATGTATTTATTCTACTGGGCCACAATTTAACCTTTTATGATGGTTAACCTCATTCTACACTTACCCTAATATTATGTTGATCAAAAGGTTATGTAATTTGTAATTAATTATTGAGGTATTTATACACCTGATCCATTGCATCAGTGTGATCTTTATCTTGATCATTTTGTGGGGCTGCCTAAGGGCATCCTTCATCTCTTGCGTGTTATCTCTCTTTCCTTTTGCTCCCTGTTTTCTCTTGCTATAATATTTGAGTGGATAGTTTGCTTCTATTCGTTTCGACAAAGTATTGTGAAATCCAACAATTTGATCCTCATCACTAAAAGCAAGTATGATTTCAGTACAAGATTCAGAAAATTAAAGAACAAAATCTGCCACAGGACTACAGCAGGCTTCCTACACTTTGCTAGTGTTAAATGCAGTAAAGAAGGTAATTGAACATTTACTGGGGGATTTTGTAATCAAATTGTAAATCGACAATTGAATTGGCCCTTACACCATCAGTGATATGAGCAGATACAAGAGAGATTCAGTTGTAAAATGCATGGAAAAATAGAGTAGACCAGCAATTCAGTGTCTTGCCTTCTCAAAAATAAAATTACTGGGGTCTAGTTCATAAAATTTCCTTGAAATTGAGTGAAAACTTAAGAAAATGTCCTGCTACTCATAGAACCTCCTCTGAAGATAAAAATTTAAAATCTTCTTTTACAAAAGTATTTAATCTCCATGTCCCTGCTTTTTGCCACCTACAGCATGTCTTAGATACACTTTTGTTTGAGAACATAGAATATGAAAAATCAAATGAGAATATAATGAATAATGAGAATGTTTGATGGGTTATTGTAGTTGTCATAACAATTTAACCAATCTTTGCTAGTGTGTCATGTTACAAAGATTACCATCCATGTATCTATACACTCTTTTTGGGCTATCATGGATACTTCACTGCTTAACATCCCATTACAGATGGTTTTACTTTGATATGGTGCTTCTTAAGGCCACTTTGGGTACATCTGCAGATATCGTGTTGTTTACTGGACAATTCTGGTAAAAAGCTTGGGCCATGACAAGAAGAGAAGAAGGAGAATTGATTGCGGATTAAACTTCATAAATAATTAAGCCCATTGAGGTGTTGTCTACCATTTTTTTAAATTGGTTATATGGGATTGAAACAGGCCCCACCCATATTACACTGACCACATAGTGATATTACAACAGCTTAGCATTTATGCATGTATTTCTTGGGAAGATTTGAACCTGGGTCTCCTTGAAATTCGAGGAATATAACCAGTTGAGCTCATGCCATTTGATGAGGTGTTGTCTACCACTTGTATCCAAGAGTATATTGACCATGTGCGATGGTGAAGATCACAGATTGTCAGCTTGTGACAGATAGGATTTTATTTGCCTATGGTTAAGGGAAAGAAATGAATTGCATGAATAAAGGACATGTCTGAACATGTTGCCTGAGATGACAAAATCATGGAATTTCTGTTTCGATTGGAGTTGTGGCTTCTGGGTGCAAATGTATGCTTTCACACTTGTTATGACACTTGCTTTAGTGTGGCTTGGCAGAAGCAGTGCATGTTTGTTTTGCAAAGTTGTAAAAATAGTGGGGGTGCAATATTCCAAAAAAATTCAGGCCCATGTTTGATGTACTAATTTATATTTCTCCAGATGGCTGCCTACAAGTTTGAACCCTTGCAAACGATATTTACTATAAATTAGATGAAGCTGACGTTGTCCAAATTGGTAGGAATTTATTGTTGATAGGGGCTAGTTTTAGTGGGATTAAAGTACTAATTAATACACAAGTTCAACTTTGAAAATATTGGACTGCATCATGTGATGGGTTTCTGTTTTTATTGGTATACGCATGGGTGTTTAAATTTCTATTTGGTTCAGTTTGGAGACAAAGGAATTGGGAATGCTTTAGTTCTTAAAATTTTACAAAATCCACAAAAGTAGTTTACAGAAATTTTTGCCAATGGACGAGTAGTTTTAATTACATAACTAGTTTTAGCTAGCATGTGGCTTTATTGGAATGACTGTAAATTTTGACCATAATTTCAAAGTTAATGAGTCCAGATTGAACATGTTAAACACAGCATAGAAGATTTTGGACTATCAAGTGTCTTCGTGTACAGAGTGTAATATGGCAAAAGAATCTTGCTTTCTTATACTATAGCACTTTGCTTTGTAACAGAAATTCTACAGGCGTCTGGTATGGTCAACCAGGGTTATGGTGATCATGACAGACTAGAGCATGGTAGCCCTTTGGCATCAGCAAGTCTTATTTCAAACGGTACAGGAATGGATTTGGGGGGCTGGGGAGGTCTCCAGTCAGAGGTAAATTTTTTATCTCATTGTCTTCTTCACTGTTGTTGTAACTTGGTTCCCTTTACCTTTGGGATGACTTTTAAAATTTTGTTCAAGTAATTATTAAATTGTGGCCAACTTATGCAGTTTCTCCTTGTCAGTTATTGTAAAATGACTTACACAACATCTAGGATGAGTGCAAAAGTAGCCGTATATGATTAAACATATCCTGATCATGTATTTATTATTAGATTAAACAGGCTCTTAATTGATCTTTATGACAACTTGTTTGAGCTTATTATAATGACTATACAGATGTTCATCCAATTTTTTGGCTTGTCAAACAGTAACAAATTATTTCCTTCAATCGTGTCATTATTCTCGAGTAGGTTCAGAGCACCCTTTCTGCAATTCTAACCAGTGATTTTTTTCCAGAATGGTTGAACCATTAGTGTTCAACCTGTTGATTGAACCTACTTACCGTTCTCTTTGCCTGCAACAGTACTTTCATGTCACTTGAAACATCTTGTGTAACATTCAACCTTTCTCTTCTTTGAGTGAAGGTGCTAATACCTTATCCAAGTGTTGACCATGGCATTCTTGTGTTCAAGTTTAGCTCTGGTACTTGGATGTCTTTGTTGAGACGATCAACATTGTCGATCTACTTAGAGTGTATTCATATTTGATTACATCAAATTGGACATCTCCGTATGAAATTTTCTCTCAACTTGATCCGCATCATTTGTCTGCAGTGTTATGTAAATTTTAATGAATGAACAAGTTGACTTTTCTAGAGTTCTGCAGGACCATATTTAAGTGCACCAAGAGACATAATCCAATAAAGCATGTTTATTGGTCTGTGTGTGCTTGAGAGAGTCCCCATGCATCATATTCTGACTGACCCCTTTTTTGGTACTGAATATGAATGGTTGCTGCAAAAGAGATAAGTGTGCCGCTTGTTTCCATAAAATAGCCAACAACGAAGATAAAAATGCTGCATTAAATGCAATATATAAAGGGCAAATATTGAGAAAATACAGACCAAGCAATATTCATTTTGAATTGCAAAGTGAAGCAACCATATTGACAAACAGTGAAACTTCGAATCATTTGGTACATGCAATTGGTTGTATATGGTTGGTTGGTTCAAATGGTATGTTTCTCCAAGCAAATTATTTTTTCTAATGTCAATTTTGCTATTCAATTGGATAAGAATTATTTCTCTCCATGAGATATTTCAGAAGGATCACCTGCAGAAGAATAAAAGATTCTAGTTGACTACAAGGCATTTCCAGTATGAATATAGGTGCATTCTTTTCCAGTATGTTCGTGTCATGAATAGCTTATAAATAACTTCCAGACTAATGTATTGTGTTTGCTTCCAGGCTATTACGATCTCAGAAAAGTGCTCAAAATAATTTGAAATGTTACAAACATTTATCCATACTTAAAAAATTCATAGTTAGGAAACTTGGCGAGTTTTCAAAAAACTCGCCGAGTCTGCGCCTGAGTTTGCCCTCCTGGGCTTTTTTGACTTGGCTCGGCGAGTTTTATTTTAATTTGTGAGTCCAAGAAAAAAACTCGGCTGTGGTGGCAAAAATACAGAAAAACGGTATCAATTTTTTTTTTTTCTAAATTGGCCTCATTTTTACTGTTTCCACTTGCAGAAGAGCAGAGAGGTGTTGAAATCAAACCCAAAAAACTTTCATTTGCATCTTAATCCCAAATTTCTCCTACTTTTCAAGAATCTAACAGCTACCCAACAGTTATGTTGGCCACGAATCCGCCACGAGGAAAGGATTTGCTGCTATTGCGCCCTGGACCCGCGAACCAACATTGAAAGGCCGGAAGGAAGGGATGCCTTCCGGGCCGATCTCCGGAGAAGGCCGGCTCCTTTCGGGGGGGGGACTTGATTTAAGCTAAAGGGAACAGGAAAGAAATAAATGAACAGAAAGAGACAAATGTACAGAAAGAGATTACAAATATGTCCAAAGGTTGGTGGGGGGGAACTAACAGTACGGGAACACACCAATCACCGCTACTTACTGCATACAAACACAGAGCATGACAAGGAACTGCAAAACCTAGGCGTACTTCCGATACACCAGCAGCGTATGCACAGCCTTCAATAGCTCCCTAGCAAACATTCCCTACAAGGAACTAACAGCTAGGGATCGTATCAATCACCGGATACGTACACCGACAGGGGTAGAAAGTAAACCTAGAGATGTCGAGCCGTGTATATGTGTTAGGTAGAGAGTTTAACCGCACAGCCTCAATGGCTCCCTAGCAAACATTCCCTACAAGGAACTAACGACTAGGGATCGCATCAATCACTGGATACGGGCCAGCAACGTCACACACAACTGATGGAACTGCTACCAAATTTATAATGAATGCTTTAAATAATGAAGTACGGAAGGTGCTTTAAGCAAGCAATGCTAGAGGAACCTGATCGCCAAATGCCGAAGTGAATCAACGAGCCGCGACACTGGTGGGCCTAAGGCATATAATGAAAGACAAAGATAAAAGAATAAAGACAGGAGAACGGAACCGTGCATACTGATTGTATTCATAAGCGTAAGCACGGTTACAGAAGCACGTAGTTCCCTAACAAACATTCCCCTTCCACCACCTTACAATGAAAACGTGGTGGGTATTTATAGCCCAAAGTTCCCCCGGTTACATTAATGGGCACAACGTCCCGACCAAACATTAGCCGACAAAAGCAGCCGCGGAATCGCCGATGCTCGACCTCTGTCAGGCTGGACTGTACCCTCGGCATGGTCTCCCTGAAGGTTGAACAGCCACGTGGCAGCGCGTTGGGTAGAACTTTATATTGACAGAAATGTGGGTAGCTGAGGCAGGTGGAAACTCTCATCAGTCTTAAATGAGGCAGCTGACACAGGCGGTGCAGCCCATACTTATCCCTTTTGGTCGGCAGTCTTGGTTCAAATCCCGAAGCTGGACACTTGTCGTATGATGGGTTATGCTGTGTGACACATGTCTGCCTTGAAGGGCAGTCTATCTATCTTCGCTTGAGATCGGAGCTCCTTGGGATGCGTGGGCAGAAAACAATGCAGTTGGGAAGGCCTTCACGCCTTGGTCAAATTCCGGGTTTGTTCCCCTACTGTACACCTGTCAAGGGCGCATTCCGGCTCTGCTGAAAAGTCGGGCTGCGCACAGGTGAACACTGGTGTCTGCCGCTGTACGGACCTGCTCCGGCAGTTATCATTCTTCTTTGTCAGCCTGCCAGTTACAAGGTGCGCCTAGAAAGAGGGGCGAAGTCGGACTTCGCACCAAAACTGGGCGAAGTGCGCACTTCGCACCAAAACTGGGCGAAGTGCGCACTTCGCACCAAAACTGGGCGAAGTGCGCACTTCGCACCAAACTGGGCGAAGTGCGCACTTCGCACAAAAAACTGGGTTTCCTGGTTCAGCTTCCCGGGCCATAACTTTTGATCCGCTGATCCGATCGCCTATTATAATATATCGTTGGAAAGCTTGCGAGAAGATCTGCAATAATAAATTATCCAGGGCTCATTTTGTCCATTTTATCGCCCCTGTTTATGGCCCGCAAAAAACCCGAACACCTCAGCATACCCTGACACTTAGCCATTTTTCAGGGCAAGTGCTGTCAATTTTGAAAAGAATGAGAATGGTGGGAAGAGAGAGAAAGGGGGGAGAAGGAAGAGCAGCTCTCTTACAAAAATTGAAAACATTGCACCCCGTGCAAAATGTGACAACATTTCTGGCGGCTCGCGGGGTGTCGAGCTCGCCTCGGCGCAAAGAACCCATGCCTTCATCCATTGGGCAACAGAGTCACCCACGCTGCAACTGCTCTTCAGATCCACCTCCGGCAACTGCCTCCTCGGAACACTTAAAAAGAAAACATTGCACAGACTGAAAAAGGGAAACAACTAAAACTTGGAATAATAGCCGGATTATTTATACAAAATTTTGCGGCGCTATTGGCATGCCGCCACCACAAATCTAGCTTCGGCTGCCTATCCGGTAAACCTGCAATGCCCGGACCAGATCTGATTGTACTTCAGACGATCTTTGAAGTCCGGCTGGCCTCCCAAAGCTTGCCAGGTTGCGAACATGGTGCAACGTGGCAGATTGTCGTTCATGCCGGTACCCGTACAATTGATGAACAATGTGGCAAGGAGATTTTTCAGACGGGAGCCCTCTTCGGGTACCGGTTGCGGTGATGGTTGGAGCCAATACCACCACGGTGGAGACTGTAGGTGAACATTCATTTCTCCGCTTGTGAGGTCAAGGCTGCTCACCAAACCTTGATTCCTCCGGGGTGTCTTCTATCAGCTTAAAAAAGGGCGCCTGCGATCAAGAAATCTGGATCTTCAGCTCAGTCGGAGTCGCCAGGTGATTTTGCCAGATGAAGGCAAGCCAAAGATTCACCAACTCGGGCTTCCTTAAAATATGGAGACTGTTCGTCTCACCTCACGGATTCGTCTATGCGAGCTTGGTAATCAGCCGGCCTGACGCGCTCGCCTGGAGCGTTGATATTAATTTCGTAAAGTCAGGCTGGTTTCCCGGGTTCCTTGCTCGCCACCTTCTACTTGAACGAAGGCGTTAGGACCGGTCTTTCGGACTCAGAGAATATGAACGTGCAGAGTCGCCAGGTGCTCTGATTTTGAACAGCAATGAAGCGAGCACCAGTGCTTCAATTCTGTTTGGGGGTGAGAAACCTCCTTGTCCCACCGAGCATTCGGAAAGAAACTGTCAGCCCGAACAAGGACGAGCTTGAGATCTTCCAAATGCGAGACAAAGCGTCCCACCGGGCGTGCCAAAAACTGTTGGCCACGAATCCGCCACGAGGAAAGGATTTGCTGCTATTGCGCCCTGGACCCGCGAACCAACATTGAAAGGCCGGAAGGAAGGGATGCCTTCCGGGCCGATCTCCGGAGAAGGCCGGCTCCTTTCGGGGGGGGACTGATTTAAGCTAAAGGGAACAGGAAAGAAATAAATGAACAGAAAGAGACAAATGTACAGAAAGAGATTACAAATATGTCCAAAGGTTGGTGGGGGGGAACTAACAGTACGGGAACACACCAATCACCGCTACTTACTGCATACAAACACAGAGCATGACAAGGAACTGCAAAACCTAGGCGTACTTCCGATACACCAGCAGCGTATGCACAGCTTCAATAGCTCCCTAGCAAACATTCCCTACAAGGAACTAACAGCAGGGGATCGTATCAATCACCAGATACGTACACTGACAGGGGTAGAAAGTAAACCTAGAGATGTCAGAGCCAGGTATATGTGTTAGGTAGAGAGTTTAACCGCACAACTTCAATGGCTCCCTAGCAAACATTCCCTACAAGGAACTAACAGCAGGGGATCGCATCAATCACCAGATACGGGCCAGCAACGTCACACACAACTGATGGAACTGCTACCAAATTTATAATGAATGCTTTAAATAATGAAGTACGGAAGGTGCTTTAAGCAAGCAATGCTAGAGGAACCTGATCGCCAAATGCCGAAGTGAATCAACGAGCCGCGACACAGGTGGGCCTAAGGCATATAATGAAAGACAAAGATAAAAGAATAAAGACAGGAGAATGTAACTAGGCATACGGATTGTATTCATAAGCGTAAGCACGGTTACAATGAAGCACAGTAGTTCCCTAACAAACATTCCCCTTCCACCACCTTACAATGAAAACGTGGTGGGTATTTATAGCCCAAAGTTCCCCCTGTTACATTAATGGGCACAACGTCCCAGTCAAACATTAGCTGACAAAAGCAGCCGCGGAACTGCTGATGCTGACCTCTGTCAGGCTGGACTGTACCCTCGGCACGGTCTCCCTGAAGGTTGAACAGCCACGTGGCAGCGCGTTGGGTAGAACTTTATATTGACAGAAATGTGGGTAGCTGAGGCAGGTGGAAACTCAGATCGCTCTTAAATGAGGCAACTGACACAGGCGGTGCAGCCCATACTTATCCCTTTTGGTCGGCAGTTTTGGTTCAAATCCCGAAGCTGGACACTTGTCGTATGATGGGTTATGCTGTGTGACACATGTCTGCCTTGAAGGGCAGTCTATCTATCTTCGCTTGAGATCGGAGCTCCTTGGGATGCGTGGGCAGAAAACAGTGCAGTTGGGAAGGCCTTCACGCCTTGGTCAAATTCCGGGTTTGTTCCCCTACTGTACACCTGTCAAGGGCGCATTCCGGCTCTGCTGAAAAGTCGGGCTGCGCACGAGTGAACACCGGTGTCCGCCGCCGTACGGACTCGCTCCGGCAGCTTATCATTCTTCTTTGTCACCGCCACCGCCGCGCTACAAGGTGCGCCAGAAAGAGGGGCGAAGTCGGACTTCGCACCAAAATCGGGCGAAGTGCGCACTTCGCACCAAAATCGGGCGAAGTGCGCACTTCGCACCAAACTGGGCGAAGTGCGCACTTCGCACAAAAACTGGGTTTCCTGGTTCAGCTTCCCGGGGCCATAACTTTTGATCCGCTGATCCGATCGCCTATTATAATATATCGTTGGAAAGCTTGCGAGAAGATCTGCAATAATAAATTATCCAGGGCTCATTTTGTCCATTTTATCGCCCCTGTTTATGGCCCGCAAAAAACCCGAACACCTCAGCATACCCTGACACTTAGCCATTTTTCAGGGCAAGTGCTGTCAATTTTGAAAAGAATGAGAATGGTGGGAAGAGAGAGAAAGGGGGGAGAAGGAAGAGCAGCTCTCTTACAAAAATTGAAAACATTGCACCCCGTGCAAAATGTGACAACAAGTTACATTTGAGGTGAAAAAACAAGAACCAAAGTGAAGGCTAATGCCAGAAGGCCCTCCTGATTACAAAGGATCAAAGATGAAAGGAAAAGAAACATTAGTCAGCAGAGTATAGGGATAAGGTCAAAGAAGATCGACAATGGAAGTTGAGACCAAAAGGCTAGACAACATTAAGAGGAATCTAATCAATCTTGTATGGAGTTCCATGGCAATATGTCCCACCCCATGCAAAGTGTAACACCTTCAATAATCAAGAGCAAAATTTCTTTGCACTTCCCTGTAACATACATTCTCTAGAACATTCATCTGACCACTGGGCCTAGGAACAAACAAATGCTTCCGAAGTTCTAACCAACACAGGAAACAATCACCATGTTTGAGGCCAACTCAAAGGCGTTAAGAATTAGGCATGAAAGATTGGAACAGTACAGTGCTTGGGCCCTCTCACAATCCCAGTGAGATTTATAAGATGCACATATAATAGCAAGATGCCATTTGAAGAAGCACAAAATGTCCTTGAGGTTTCTTTCTAAGGAAGACAAGTTGACTAATAATTGTGATATGTAGTTACACCCTTTTAAGGGTAATATACTATCCATACTTTGCCAGAGAATAGCATCAACCATATTCAGTGTTGGTTTAAGCATTGCACCTGTGTATGGCCACAAAACCAGAATGGGAGATTACATGACTTGATGGATTTTCTAACATTAGCCACTAGCCTATATATAACCATTTGTCTATGGGAGGCATCCCCTAGTACAGCCACAATCTGAGAACCATGGAAATTAGAAGGGATATGTACCAGCCTTATGTACTCTCTCTGGACTCTTGACTCAATATGAAATATTAGCAAACACTACATATTCATCAGGAGGAAATAATTACAAATAAACAGCATGTTAAATGACAACAAAAGGACTTGTAAATTCTTTGAGACTGAATCTAACAACCACCCAGTAGTTACAGTGATGTATGTTTTGTCACTTTCATGTGTAGTTTAAGGTTGTTATCTCTTATAGCATTAATTTTGGATTTGTATAATGTTTTTTTTTTTTTTTTGATTAAAGTTAGAGAAGGGGTTTTGAAAGGGACCCCAAACCTTTTTAACAAAGGTGAGGGTGTTGGAAGGTCCCACAACCTTGTACATAACCAAACTACAGATAAAACAATAAGCTTATAGAAAGAACAAGGCTTTGAAGCCCAAAATGGAACAAATCTGAAACAAAGTCAACAAACTGATAGCACTGAAACAACTTTTTGACAGCAAAACAACAGTCAGCTTACACTGCTGTCTTTTCTTTCTGGCTTCTAGCTATGCTTAAATCCAAAGTTCTCTGATTCCCATCACAGACCTCCTTCTCGGTCTCTCTGTTTCAGATTTCTTTGAGGTTAGGTCTTCCTCTTCTTGCTACCACTCCTACATCCACTTTTTTCTTGGTACTTCTGGTTATTCTCAGGCATGGAGTAGCAAAGCATTTTTTAACAGGGGAAGAAGAAATCCTTCCCTTCTTATCTTTCTGCGTGATCTCATATGCAGCCTCAACAGGAACATCCACAAATGGGGGCTCATTTTCCATTTCACTGGAAGTTTGATGGGCTTTAGCTGGACTTTGAGGAACCAACACTAACTGTTGTTCCTTCCACTTTTCTTCTTCCTCTCCAAAGACCTCCCCTTCTTCTTCTTCACTTGCCAGGGCACTAAAACTGTTCACATCTGCTCTTTGTCTTTTTGAGGAATCTCCTTCATTTTCTTTCTTGCTGGTGAATTTGTTCAGCATTTCCACCTCTTTGTTTTGTTGTTGAGACTCTTTTCTTTGCCAAATTTTACCCTCTTTTTGCTTGGGTGGACAATTTTCAAGGAGATGGTCTTTTCTTTTACTAACCCTGTTTAAGGCTGGGGAGTTTTCATATTCGATTTTCTGCTCCCAAGTCCCGTATTTAGATTTCAACCTGATTGAGGATGGCAGGGTTCTTTCCATGTTTGCATTAATACAAAACCTAGCAAAAACCAATCTAGTCCTTGCTTTGGTTGTTGGGTCAAAGGCAATCAGTTGTCCTATAGATCTGGTAATTCCCCTCATTATGTCTTCATCCCAATATTCAATCGGGAGGCCCGACAGTCTCACCCAGAGAGGAGCTAGGTGAATATTATTTGTCTCAAGATTGAATCCTGGCTTCCATCTTTTCAAAGATAGACCTTTTCTGCCCAAGAACCAAGGTCCTTTCAGCAGGACATCAGCCATATCCTCCATGATAGTGAAGGTAAAGAGCAGAAAGCTTCTAGGTAGAGCTACTATCTCTAGATGACCCTTAATCTTCCATTTGCAAGCTGCCCATTTTCAAATAATGTCCAGATTCGGCCGAGAACCAATAAATTTCCCAACTAAACTAAAACTTTGCCTATTTGCTGATCTTTCAATTAATCTGTCTGGGACATCCAAACATGGCATATCCTCATCCTTAGGATAGATCTCGAAATTTTCAAGAGGGCTTAGAGTAGTACCTTTAACTAAATCAGACCACAGGGGTCTAGCTGCAGCACCTGGGTTGACTGGGCTGATGCTACCATTGATAGCTTCTGGATTTGCCTTCACCTTATCTGCATCATCTCCAGCACCTTCGTCGTCTTTGTCTTTACTTCCAACAAAACTATCCCCCTCATCTCCAACGCTTCCCTCGCCTTCCTTGCCTCCCTCTCTCGCAACCAAAGGCCCAAGGGAGGAACCCAAGCCCACAGTGCTTGCAAGAGACTCCATTTGCTAGGGTTTCATTATAAACCGTCGAAGCCAAAGCCCACCACCGCCAAAGCCTAGATCCACCGCCAAAGCCTAGATCCACCGTCGCTAAAGCCCACTCTCCCCAAATTTGTCGCTGTCGAAGCTCAGATCCATTGCCTCCAAAGCCCAGATCCATAGTTGCCAAAGCCCACCACTATCGAAGCCCAGATTTGCCGCCATCGAAGCCAAAGCCCACCACCGCCGAAGCCTAGATCCACTGCTGCTAAAGCCCACTCTCCCCAGATCTACAGCCGTTGCAGGTTAGATTCACTACATTTGAAGCCCAGATCCACAGTTGTTGAAGCCCACCACCGTCGAAGCCCAGATCTGCCACCACCGAAGCTAAGGCCCACCACCACCAAAGCCTAGAGCCGCTGCCACTAAAGCCCACTCTCCCCAGATCTGCCACCGTCGAATCTCGGATTTGTATGATGTTAATTAATTGTGATATGCATGATTTTTTTTTTCCAATGAAAATTTGCATTTTCTTCGATTTTTCTTTTTTGGCTGAATTTTTCCGAGTTTTTTTTCCAAGTCTAAGTCTGAGTCAAAAATTGGCCTTGCCGAGTCCACACCGAGTCCAAGTTTCTCTACTATGCTTAAATTATGACAACAAGACTATCCAGCGACAGATTGGAATAGCAGTGATTGGGGATTCCATTAGATTATTTAGAGTAATATGAGATACTGTTGATTGGTTTTTGAGGAAACATATCTGTATCCTCACTATCTATACTTGCAAAATGCCACAATTTATCATATAAAACTAGCATATATAAGAGTCAATTATTGAGGAATATTTTCTACCCTTCCAAATCAATAAAGTTTATTTGCAAATAAAAAATTGAAATGTTTCTTTAGTATGCTGCAGTCAAAGGTTTCAGTCCTATTTCTGTACCAGAAAAAGAAAATATTCAACTCTACATCTTTGGTTGGTTAGTTTTTTTTGCCAAGAAATTTGCATATAAACATGCTTCCTAATTTGGGAACCTTAGAGCTGGGAACTTAAATACAGATCTTGGGATCAGTATAAAGCAAGAAATACTGTAAATGGTTAAGAATCTACTGTATTGCAGTACGGGAGTATACATTATAGAGAAGCTCCTTGAGAATTCTATAGGATTGCAGCATGTGATGGCAGTAAATATAGCATATGGTAGACTATGATAATGCAACTATCTATCTGATTATGACAGAAAAGTGAGGAAGCAGGAAATAAATATTCGGTAATATGTGAAGATTCAATCTAGCAATGAAAGTATATGTTAAACTTGCCAAGTCTTCAAAATGTCCTGCTAACTTCGTTTGACAATAAATTTCCTTTCTTGCAATTTAGAAAGTAGATCTTCAATGGCAAAAGCATGTCATCTCTGCTTCATGGGATGTTGTGCAGGCCTACAAAGTCCCTGCATTCTTAAGTCCCTTCTCCATTGTTGAGATCTCCTTGTGAGTTTAAAGGTTACATCTGCTTTTATATTCTCTGCCGACATTAATCTCAGAGCAATGCAATAAATGTTTCAAGGGATAAACTTTTTATTTTTTTTTAAAGTTCAGTTTCTGTGAAACATTCATTAATTAAGCATATGGAGATCAGACATTCACAATGAATAGAATCAAACAATGTGTACAGGTGTAATGGCGATTTACTAACAAATACATGTAAACATAGAACAAAGTGGTTATCAAAGTGGCATTTGATGTTCACAAAGTGATGAGACCTATATGATGATCCCTGATGTGATTATCACATCAATTTCAAATGGGTACCTTCTTGTAAGCTTGAAGGTCCAGAGACAATCATTATGAGCAACTGTTGACCAGCAACTTGACCTTTTCAAATTTATCTCTTCTTTCCATCTGTTTTATACTTTAGGGAAGTCCATGGGATACTATACAGTGATACACAGCTGTTTAACAATCCCATTATTGGTCATGCATGGATACTACTACAATTTATTCTTTTTATACTTTGAGTATGGAAGTATTTTCTATTACTCAATTGTTGATATTGCTTTTCTGCTGTTGCTCCTTGGCATTTTGTTTATAAAGAAGTAGGTCTAAAGGCATTTATCTTCTTTCATAGTTATATTAATTTCTACTAACTGCACATGGTGTTTCATTGTTGATTGGGTCATGATGCTGGTTTAGAAATGGCTGCTCAACATACAAAGGTTATCCACATGCAATTAACAAACTTGATTTCATTGTTGAGGTTATTGATCGTATGTTCTCTATGCTCTGTCAATTGCCACCATCCTTTCTTATGGATTCAAGTTAAACCATGCTACTTGTGAAATTAGGAATGCTTGGACTTAATAGATGGAAAAATTCTTTGTAATCAGTTGTGTAAGACAAGTAGCTGTTTGTAACATCGATTCAGGTGATTGAGAACATAAATTCCCCAATGTTGCTTTTGATTCTTGTAGGGTGCTTCAAAAACTGATGGAATTAACAAGTTATTACACGTGTCCATGCAGTTGCTTTTTTGTTGAACTATGAACTTCCAAATGGTGGATGTAAAAGATTAATTTCAAAAAGGTGCT
Organism: Wollemia nobilis; assembly: GCA_028583015.1. Taxonomy (NCBI): domain Eukaryota; kingdom Viridiplantae; phylum Streptophyta; class Pinopsida; order Araucariales; family Araucariaceae; genus Wollemia; species Wollemia nobilis. The sequence goes on from JAQPPZ010003184.1 coordinate 1,828,227, forward strand.
TGGTATCTTTAATTTTACCTTTGTTAAACAAAGGAAATTGTACTGGCTACCAAATCATCCCAGGAGTCCTTGGTCTTCATGTCATAAACCACTGATGACATTTGCTTCTCAATATAATGTTTCCAAGCTAATGAATTTGATGATTCATTGATCAGCATGTAGGGATGATTCGATGAATATGTATTCAATAATAGGTAAATTGGAAATGGTTCATTGAATCATGGCTTTCCAAAGTCCTAAAAAATATATGGAAAAGAAGAAGTTCAGAAAACGTGCGCTGTTTTCTTTGCATTAATACATGCTTTATATTTTTCAGTCTACTGTGTTCATTTTTGATGGACTTCTTCTAACCCTCGAGTCTTTTATTTTATGTCATGGTTGTTCCACTCTAGGTTAGTTCATGCTAGTTTCTTAACTCTAGTATAGCATATTTTCGTAGCACTTTTTTTGGTCACTAGTGCATTGTAACAACTATTTTTAATGAGTCCCATTGGCCTACTTTGGCCATCCGGGAACATTACAAAATTTATCTTAGCTTATCTTATATAGATATGATATGTTTTGAGGCATTTCTGACTTCTATAAGTTATACAGGTTTTTTTGAACAAGTCTGAAGATGTTTCAATATATCTACTAACCTTGACTTATTTTTGATATCTCAAAGACATTGCCTATGCGTAGAAGAGCTATAATCTTGTTAGACAGGTGAGTTGAATGAATGAGTCATTACATGAAAGCATGGGCTTCCATGTAATCATGAATGTCATGAGTACATTGAATGAAGTTATGTCATATCATGTGTTTATAGCATGGTCGTCACAATAATGTTGCATGTTGCATGTGTGTATGTGATGATGTATGTTTGTAATAAATATTATGTGATGTTTTATGGGATATGTTTACTGTTTCATGTATATAATTAGTTTGATTTTCTTGGGTAGTTGCCAATCGCCTATCAGTTTTGTGAATCTTGTATGTATGGCATCTACATTGGTTGAGGTATGGTGTTAGTGGAGGTATGCTTGTTTGTGTGGTTTGAGTAGACCATGATGTATTATAGATGATTGGAATATGAATATTCAATATTACATGATGTGTGCTATGTGTTTACATGTATATGTAAATTCTTCCCATTGTGCATCTTTATTTATATATAATGGAATTGTATTATACATTTTGGCATTGTTGCCTCTACAAGGTTGGGCCAAAGTTGATGACATGGAGTTGTGACAAGCATCTTGCTCTTGAAGATAAACAATGATGATAATGGGAAAAATCGAGCATAGTCAATGAGCGTTTTAATCCAACAATACCTCTTTCTCTTCAAGAGGAAGGAAGATGGGAGCCTGAAATGAAAAGTGATGTAGAATTCTTGGTTGATGTCGATGAAGGGCCAAGTGTTGATGAGTCTAATGATAGAGAAAACTTAAATCTAGTAGAAAAGGCTAATAAATGCGATTGAAGTGGGTTGTGCATCAAATGATGCATGCGAGAGGAGTTCGGTACCAAAGTGACTGCAAGTTGGTGTGTTCGAGGGTGCATGGGATGGGAGTTCGATACCAAAGCAACTATAGGTTGGTACATTTTGTAGTGTGGAGGATGAGTGTCCAACATAGGAGTGATTGCAGGTTGGCATGTCTGAGGGTGCGCAAGATAGGAGTTTAGCATTAGAGGAATTGCAAATTGTTGCATTGGAAAGTGCATTGGATGGGAGTTTGACATAGAAGAGATTGCAATGTGGTGCGTAACGATGCACATGATGAGAGTCCCGCATGAGAGTGATTGTAGCATGGTGTGTTTGATGGCCTGTGTCACAAGAGTTCAATTTTAGAGGGGTTGTTTCCTATGCCGAATCAACTAGTCATAATGGCAACCAATGTTGAGTATCTGACACTTCATGGTGATAATATGAAAGACACAACTAGTCATTGGAAAATCTGCATGACAATTTGGAAGGCCAATGGGCAAGTGAATGAGTCGGATTCGAGGAGCTTATTCTCTATGACACTGTGTAGCAACGGTGGACTAGCACAAGGAGTTGCTAGAGGGCAAGTACCATACTTGGGATGAATTGCGGGAAGGAATTAAAGTCATTGTGTAATGATGATGAGGTCATCTAAAATATCTATAGAATAAAGCAATATGAGATAGAGTCTGTTCGATCATACAATTGGACATTCAAAGCGTTAGTCAACCAACTGGACAAGGAATAGTTGTATTGAAGAAGAGGTGATTCGTGGAGGGCCTTCTTCTTATGTATAGGAAAAAGATTAAGGGGGGTCCATCCAACGCATATTAGGAGGCCTTTGAGATGGCAATGAACTTAGAAAGTGATGCCAAGTCATTATCTTGATGTTGGGGTTGGGAGATCAATGATGAGAGCCACTTTAGAAATGAGAACGCCTTTGAAGATGAAATTGATGGCTTCGAGGACAAAAAAAACTTGAAGGACGATTCAAAGATATCATCCAAAATTTACAGTCAGGAAGTTAGTGATGATAGTGACTCCAAATATGAGAGTGGTGAGAGTGATGGCTAGGAGAGCGAGCATGACACAAGGAACGAGTGTAATGATGTAAGAATGTTGATAGACTTTCTCCATAAGGAAATGATGCACCTATTGAACAAATTCAAAACAAAAAGGTTGAGAAACGACTCCAATGGAGCAAACCATATATTTTGTGGTAATTGTCAAACGGAAGGACATTTGACGAAGGAACTCCTCTTAAATTTGAAGGACACTCAACAAGTGTATGTGACATAGAGGGAACTATTCCAATGAGAAGTGCTATGTAGAAATGGAATACAACATACTGCAACATGATTCCATTACCACTTAGATAAACGAAATATACAACGCAAATAACTTACACTTACAAAGCATACATTGCGCACACTATATATATCAAATTGCCCGAGACAATAGTTTAGACTGCCAAACATAACAGTTTAGATGGTTTGGCACAACAATTCAGATTGCCTGACACAATGGTTAGACGGCCTGGCACAAGTATCTCATGAATACATGTATGATTATAGCCAACTTCTACTACCACGTGCAATGCCAATGTAAACACACCTTTGATACAAATCCTCAATACCATGCCAACCTTGATACCTACGTACCATACCAACCTTCGAATGAATGAGGGAGGGGTCTTATTTATACAACTAAGGAGGTAGTTGCATCCTCCAACTAACTACCTACCCGACACCTCATCATTTTCTTAAATTACATTTGACATGCATTTGACTTACATTTACATTTCATTTATGACTCACTTTATGAATTTATTAATTATACATACATTTCATCAAATACTTTCTTGTACATATAATAAAACAACATAAAATGACTACTTATTCATTGATCAATTTGCCTGCCTACATCTATCCCCTCCTCTATACTTGTCAGTGTCCTTGACGACACATGAGCTGAACACTGAGATAGAAGTATTGAACATTGTACTGGAATTTCTTGTCCCACTCCTTTTGCTTTCTTTTGTTCCAGACATATTTTATAACTAGGATTGCTTCAAATTGTTGCTAACAACTCATTGTTCTTCGATTGCTTGCTCATTTCCGACAATCGGCTGTGTCACCAACATGATCAACATGACCCACATGATAGGCCACGCCTATCACCACCTTTGTTGGGGGTCAAGGGGCAGCACCCTTCGCGCATACCCATTGAAACCCTCACTTTTTGAACTAAATTTTTCTCCTCGTTTGTATTTGAGTAGCCTTCACTCGACCCTCTTAAAAAACTTTCCCTTAACTCCGAATGACCTCTTTTTGGTTCCAGACGACTTATTCTTGGGCTTAGACGACCTTGCCTTAGCCTTTGATGGACATCCCTTGGTCTTAGACGACCCGAATCTGGATGACTTCACTTCCTAGCTTGGATGACCCACCTCTTGAGTCAGATGGCCTTGGGCCAAACGACCCACTTTCTGCGTCAAATGGTTTGATTCCGGATGACCTTGCCTTGGACGGCCCAACTTCGGACAATCTGGCTTCTTTGTAATTAGACGGTTCGTATGGCATACTCTTTTGCATAGACTACCTGTACGAACATTCGTACAATATTCTTCTCTTGTTAGATGATCCTCTAGATGGTCCGTACCACATGCTCTTCCAATCATACAAATTCCTTGCCTCGAAGTTTGTGTTGCTTCATCCTTTCCTTGGATGGCTTTACATGATCTCTAGATGACCTGATATCATCTTCCTCCCAAACTTGGGCTATAGACGATCTTACACGACTACCAAACAATCATGATCTATCTTCGGATGATTTGGGGTGTTGGTTTGGCAGCTCGGGGGCAATCTGAGGCTTATACGACTTTCTTAGACGACCTAGGGATGGTCCAAACGTCCCTCCCCTTGGGATAGACAACCCAAGAGCCGCTCTCAATGTAGATGGCCTAGGCTCGGACATCCTAAGCTCTGATAATCGATGCTTGGGTCTAGACGACCCAAGTCCAGGTGGCCAGATGGCCCTAGTAGATGATTGGATGTCGAACAATTTTTCTTCGTTGTCTGCATCACTCATTTCATCGTTTGCATCATGTACGTTTTTGTCTACATCATCCACTTGTGCAGCTTCAACTATCTGCTCAATCAAGTTCACTTCCTTTGTTTCCCAGTTAGGGGCGTGACTCTTCTTCGGCTCTTTGAACCCTCTATGCATCGCCATTTCATCTTGACTCGTAGCACTTTGACATTCTCGTGTGAAGTGCCCCCACAAATGGCATTGTGAACATTGTACAATGGGTTTGCCCTCAGTATCATACTCAATTCAATGTCTTCTAGTTTTTTGGCAGTTGTCACAGACCGCATCGCCGATGGCATCCCCCCTTGGTACAATCTCCCTTTGTGTTGCATATTCCTGTAGCAATGATCTTGTGCTCTCCAAGTCACTCATCCTTAGAGTCATTGTTCTTCTCTTTAGAGTCACTTCCTTCATTGACTTCTTGACCCCAACACTTGGATGACAAACTGCTCATTCTCAAAATCATCACTCTCACTATCAGAGTCACTCTCAATATTAGAGTCATTTTCATCTTTAGGGTCACTCTTGTCCACATTAATGTGACCCTAGCATTTTAATGACGTCTTTTCATCACTTTCCAAGTTCAGGGCAAGCTCCAATGCCTCTTGATATGACGTCGGAGGGAGCACCGTGATCTTCTGGTATTTAGGAAGAAGTCCCTTCACGAACCATCTCTTCTTCAATGCATCTGGTAGATCTTCCTCTAGATGGGTAAACAACCCTCTTAATCTTTGGTTATATGAACAAACAAACTCTTCCTCACCCTGTTCCATTCTATAAATTTTAGCGATGATCTTATCATCATTGTGGAACAACCAAAATTCCTTCATGAATGCTTTGCGCAACTCTTCCCAAGTCTGGCACTCACCCTCTGGCAAGCCCATGTACCGGTCTATTGCAATTCCATGAAATGTTGCAGGGAATATTCTCCTCAACTCTACGTCATTATTTTGCCCATTTGCTTTCCACATCATGAGGCAGATATTCCAATGCCTGATTAGGTCCTTTGTTTCTTCACCATGAAATATGGGACACGGGATATATGCCCAAATTGGTCTTTGTTGTGATAGGTTGACTTCACATTGGCAGTGGTTGCTCGTGTGTTTCACCCTCTTCATGCACATCACCAGGCGCACCATATGCAATTGCTCTCTTTTCGGACTCCCATCTCGCGCACCATGAAATGTGCCAACCTGCAGTTGCTTTGATGTTTGAATCCCGTCTCGCTCACCATCGAGCACTCCATCCTGCAGTTGCTCTAGTGTCGGACTCCTGTCTCATGCATTGTCATGCATGCCATCTTGCATTTGCACTGATGTCAGACTCTTGTCCTGATCACCATCTGATACGCCAACTTGTAATTGCTCTAGTGCCATACATTTGTCATGCAATTCCTTGTCGCCGTGTAGCTCGCCATTGTATGATTCTCCATCGCTGTTAGGTAATGCTTTGTTGTTATCACGTAATTCACAACTGCTGACATGCAACTCTTTGTTGGCGACATGCAACTCTCCGTCGTTGTCACGCAACTCTCTGTTGTCATCACGCAACTCTCCACCGCCATCACGCAACTCTCCACCGCCAACATGCAACTCTCCACTGCCATCACGCAACTCTATCGCCAACATGCAACTCTCCGTCGTCACACAACTCTCCATCGACGATATGAAATTCTTTGTTGTTGTCACGCAATTCTTCATTGTTGACATGCAAATCTCCACCGCTATCATGCAACTCTCCGCACACAAAATTTTGCAAATCTCCTCCATGCGTGTCCGCTTGCACGTCTGGTTGTGCATTCGTTTGCATGTCTGCTTCATGCATCAACCCTTTGTCAATATCAACAAATAAGTTTGCATTTTCATCTGTTTTGTTGTCGACATTATAATCATTCCATTGTTGTCATTGTGCACCTTCCCAAGCGATTTGCTCGTCATAACTCCATGTCACCAAGCTTGACCCAACTTTGAATAGGTAATGGTGCCAAAACGTAGAAATTGAATACAACATAGTGCAACACAATTCCATTCTCACTTAAATAAATAAAATAAACAATGCAAATAACTTACAATTACTTACAATCATAATGCATACACTATGCACACAACATATATCAGATAGCTTGGCACAACAATTCAGACTGCCCAACATTGCAGTTTAAACGACCTAGTAGAATAGTTTAGACGACCTGACATAATAGTTCAAACAACCGGGCATAGTAGTTCAGATTTCCTGGCACAAGTATCTCACGAATACATGTCTGATTACAACCAACTTTTGCTACCACGTGCAATGCTAGCGTACAACACTCACCTTAGATACAAACCCTCAATATTATGCTAACCTTGATACCCATCCACATACCAACCTTCCAATGAATGAGGGAACGGTCTTATTTATACAACTACGAAGGTAGTTGCATCGTCCAACTAACTACCTATTCGACACCTCATCATTTCCTTAAATTACGTTTGACATGCATTTGACTTTTATGTACATTTCATTTCATGAATCACTTTATGAATTTATTAACTATACGTACATTTCATCAAACACTTTCTTGTACGTATAACAAAATAACAAAAAATGACAAAAGTTATATATTGATCAATTTGCCTGCCTACATGCTAGTGGTGGTGCATTTTGTTACAGCCACCAAGGCAATAGAATAAGGTAATTTGCATGAGATATTAAGGGCAAACCCATTGTGTAGTGCCAAAAGTGTGGTCTATGGGGGCACTTCATGCAAAAATATTAGAACAATGCAAGTTGAGATGAACTAATGTTGTGTAGGGGTTTTTTGAATCACAAGAATAGTTGAAGGTTGAATGTCAATCCAATTGCAATGGAAGTTGAGAAGGTAGAGTGTGCTTAGTAGACGTGCGACTCATATAGGAGCGAGTGGTGTTGACATAGACAAAGACATTGGTGGAGGCATTGTGAACCTTCGGAAATATTGGCATTTTTCCTTTGTTCTTGTCTCCATACAGTGGAGGAGAACAAGGATAAAACCAACAATTTATTTGATGGTGAATGAGAGCAAGTGTGTAGCTTGGATGGGGCATGCTATTTGGATGTGTAAGGCTATGAGATTAAGCATGGGGACCATTTGGTCGGGGTTTGTCATTTGGACAATGGAGGATGTCATTTGGATTCCATCCAAACGAGGAATCCTACTATCAAGATGATGGATGACGTTGCAGACACTTGGAGGACAAACACAATTCAAGTGGTGACGAAGCCAATTATAAGGGGCAAGGTGACCTTGAAATGCTGGTCGAACTTGAGCAACAATAGTATAGTGGGGAGCAATGCTGAAAATAAGAAAATGACGAGGGACTTGTTAAATGTTTTAGTTCTGCATGAGTTTCGAGGAGTCCACTAGTGAAGACGAGTCAAAACATCTTCGTAAAGTGTCTTTAAGTGCCACAAGGTTCAAATGGGGATTGTTGACCCTTAGTATTAGTGTTGAGGGGACTTGTGATTTTGGGTGTAGTGATTTTAACCGTCTGGATGATAATTTAGAAGGCATTAATGACAATCGTCTTAATGCTCATTTTTAGAGAGAAAAGGGAAAAGAAAGGCAACTACTCAATATAGTTCGCCACCACTGTTTGTTTAGGACAACACAAAAAGGTAGAGTGAGGGTTATATGCCATGGAATGACATGAGTACCACAAGTTAATGATATTAGAAGACAAGCAACTATCTAGCATTGCAAGAGAATGGGATTGAGAAATTGAGAGGGAGATTCTTCCAAGTAGATCATGATGAACGAGGGCATGATTTGAAAGTTGAGGGTTTCCAACTTGAAAAACTCATCATGCTTCTTGGTGAGTTTAACTATCAAAGCTTTGTGAGTAGACGTTTTTCCAACATAGAGACCATGAAATCGCCATTCAAATACAAATAGGGCAGAATTACAGATCAGGTTATTCATGTTTTGGCCATGCCGTTGAGAAGATACATTGTTTGAATCCTTGAAGGTGAAGGCATGGAAATTGCTTTAGAGTTTTTCAAAGGATTTGTTAGTGTTCGAGACATTGTAACATTGAGCATCGCCGTCATGGGTAGAATAGAGAATGTTGCCATTTAAGATTGAGGGAAGCATGCCACCATTTGTTGTGTAAGTGTTGTCATATTGAAAGTTACCATTCATCTTGCATGTTGCTGGATGCTATTGTGTCCCAATAAAATCAGCCACTCTTCACATGTCCATGATGTGCAGACAAATGCAACTTAGACAAATTATGGTTTGTTCTGTTGGTTCCTTAGCCATTGAATATTTGGAGAATATTGAGGGCTTGGACTCTATTCCTTCCCAAGATAATCCAACCAGGCCTGGTAGGTCCTGACAATTCTCTTGGTGGCATCATTAAATTATGTGTTGGCTCTTTTGGGACAGTTGGTGATGATTTCTATTTTTACTTTGCATTACACTACCGATTAGAGTTGGGGCTTGGATCCACTTGAGCTTTTCTTCTTTGATTGTTGGTCCCCTCACTTTTTCACTACCTACAACATATTTAGGGTTTACTCATTTTTGGGCCAACCTCACGATGCCTAGATCAAGTGCTGTAAAGTAGTTTTACTTCAGTATAGTTTTCCTTGGTTTATTTACTCTAGTTTGTTTGTTTTATTAATACTTTTTTTTGGGTTGCTCTAGTCCTTTATAACAAGATCATTTCTGGTGAGTTCCATTGGTCTATGTTGGTCATCCATGGACATTAATAGAATTATCTCAATCTATCTAACTAGTGCTTCTCTAACAAGATTATGTTTACTTAAAATCTACTGTGTGGGCTTCTGAACTATTCTAGAACATGATTAAAGAAGTGTACTGGGGAATAAGCCAAGGGTAGAGAGATGAAACCTGGAAATGCTGAACTTTCCTCTTTGTGACTATCATACTTGAGCCTTCATGCAGCAAATAAAATGCTCTGAAAGCAACCTGAGAAGGAAACTCAACAAGACACCTATGGTCTATATCATGTATGTATTAAATGGCACAAAAGCACCCTGGCAGAATAAGACTTTACAAGAAAGAGAGGCATTAGATGCTTTTACTGAGACAAAGCACCATTGACAATGTAGAAGACATTCCCTGAGACAAACTGATACCGTAGAAAATGGTAGCCCCATTAAAAGCACAAAGATAGAACAACACTGTGTAAGAGAGTTACTAGAAGCTGTTATTGAGATAAAACACCATTGACAAAGTAGCTTTTATGTACCAAAAGTTGCAGAAAAGCACTAAGGGATAACAACTTTCTTCAAGAAAGAGAAGTACTAGGAGTTGTTATTGAATTTGAGACAAAACATAATTGACAAAGTATTAGACATTTGTGGAGACAAAACAGTATCAGAAAGAAATGGCAGACTCATTAAATGTAGGATTGAAGTCTTGAGGCAATCTGCTTCCTGATACAGTTCATCCATGAGGTAGCAAGTTAGAAGCTGAGTACTTTATTAGTCCTCATTTACATTGATCATTCTCCTGCTTTTTTTGGCCTATTGTTAAACAGGTTTTCCTTCTGGATTTAAGATAGTGTAGCATGCCTGTTTTGCTCATGGAAACATGGTGATCAATGCACAGTGATTGCTTGATTCCTTAGTGAACTTGGAGTTGATATATATTCTATTGCAATCTAAGAAGAATTCTAGCTTTGATAGCAACTGACATTGAAACGATTCTGCAAGTCCTAGCAATATTATCTGGCATTTTCAGTTATATCTCTATTTATTTTGCAGAGATTGGGCATGTCACAGGCAACTTCAATGGGTTGGCATGGAGCACCTGGTGTTCCGTTTACGTCTGTTGTCAAGAAAGTTATGCGTCTAGATATTCCAGTTGACAGTTATCCCAATGTATGGTAACATTTTTGAGGAATTTGTGCTCTCCTAAACTATCATTTTGACAGTTTTTGTGTTCTGTTTTTATTTTTATTTTTATTATTTGACATGCTCTGTTGGATTGTTTCAGTTTAATTTTGTTGGACGTCTCCTAGGACCTAGGGGCAATTCACTGAAGAGAGTAGAAGCAACAACTGATTGCAGGGTGTATATTAGAGGCCGTGGCTCAGTTAAGGATTCTGGAAAGGTAGAGGCTTCAAATTATTCGACTTGCACTGTAAGCTGCGTCCTTAAAATACGTTATGAATCATTGCTGTAGATAGAGTCTTCAAATTATTCAACATTTATAATCAGCTGCATACTTAAATACATTGCAAGTCATTGCCATTTTTGTGCTTCTGCGGTTTCATTTCCATACTGTTTTTGTGCTTGCATAGTTTCATTGCCTTAACAATTGTGTTGTGCAACACTTGGTACAGAGTATATATGGATCGTCATATATGTATTGCATGTATGCTGGTCTAACATATTGATGTGCTCTATAATTAGTGCTTTTCAAATGGTCTTTGGTAACGTGTTATTTATGCTAATATAATAATAAAAGAGTGCATAGGCTATTTTTTCAGTGATGTTATTTTTTCCATTTATGAACATAGTAGGTGTTTACCTTATGAACTTTGGTAATTGTTGCGTCTTCTCTAGCTTTGATTAACATTGTAATTAAAGACATTGATAGTTACCTTCGACTTTTATGTAGTATGGATCATGATCATGTTCTCGGGCATTACAATTTTCACTTTGGTTATTAAAAGAGTTTCCTTGTATATATTACACATTTTAAACTTAAAAATTCCACTGCTTTTACTTTCATCAATGGTTCATAATTGGCTATTCTATGAATATCCATAAGTTACTAAATAGATCGTTGAAAATTAAAATTTAGATACTACAACAATTTACCAACTTTTAACTTTATTTATGTAGGAAAGATGTAGAAAACATCATTGAGAAAATTATAAAATATGCATTCAAATGAAAGATACACATGTTTAGTGTATACAAACCTTGTTGGGTAAAAAGCACGATGGATAAAATTGGGAACAGCTTCACTTATGGCATATAGATGGGGATATCTCCGTACTTTAGATTATTATTCCCTAATTATAAAAATTGCTACAGTGGTATTTATTTCCTGTCTAGTAATCCTAGAGGGGCAACCATCAAAAGGCTGTCTTGTGAGGGGAGAATGAGGGAGAAACATGCTTAGCTCGATAATGACACATGCCAAATAGGATTTTAGACTAAACTCCCACTCGGGACAACTTTGTTCCATATCTCCCTAGTGGACAATCTTTTCATGTTTATTCTTTTTCTTTACCTTGTCCATTTTGGATCGTTAAATCTTCTTTTCTTTGTCCTTCATGCTCTTTGAACTTACTATTTGTAATAATCTCTTATCATGCTCTACGATTAGAGGTGCTACTTCTAGTGTGTTATTGACATACTTGACAAAAATATGTTTACAACATCTAGCATTGTTTATATAGTTTTGGAATATGGTTAGTTTTGGTTGGTTACAATAATAAAAGATAAAGTGAATGGAAGGGTGCACTTCGTAGGTTTGTGAGATACTAGAATGTTTTGATTAATTGTGGGAGTTTGAACCAGAAAAAGGAGAAATGGACAAGCAAGGGATTTTGAGTATATGTAAGATTTGTTGTGTGATTTGAAAGGATGCCATCCATTATTGAGAGGCCATGAATTGAATGTGAAAAGGAAACATCTTGAGAACCCCATACTAAAAAGAGAGGATATATCAAAATGGTATTTGGATATGGTGTAACAAGTTTGAAAATGAAATTCTTGGCATGCTTGGTGTGAAAGAATATAAATGTTCTAGAGCACAAAACATCTGAATTAAAAAGAACAGAGAGTTGGAAGAAATACCATACTTTGCGAAATACAAACAAAATAAATTAAATGTTTCAAGTACAATGAGATAATTACAATGAGCAATGATGTGAGAGAATCCATATAATTCCACACTCAAAAGCATCTAGATTTAGAAAACAAGAGTTGGAAGCAACAACATAACTTAAGTGTTTCAAGTTCAACAAGATGATTACAATTAGCAAAATGGGGTGCCTTTATAATGCACACGGTGATGAGGTTGTGAAGAAAAGCTATTATCCACAAGTTACAACATAATAATAAAATATTGCTTGAAAAGGGCCTTGACTCATAGGGTCAAATTACAAAGTGAAACAATGGGCTTGACAAGTTGGTTTACACATTCCTAACATGTTCCCTTAAACACAACTTTGAGGGAAAAGGAAGGTGGAATTATGCCATCATCCCCCTCAATGACAACTTTCTAAGACTCACCGTGCCTCTAAAGTTGGTGAACTTTTCCTCTGTCAAGTCTTGTGAAGATATCCACCCTTTGGTCTTCATTCCCGCAATAGACAAGGGAAATGATCTTATCATGCACATTCTCTAGCAAATAGTGGGCATGGACCTCAATGTGTTTTATCCTACTATGCACAACTGTCATCTTCATGATGCTAATGTTCTCGCAATAGATTGTAGTTGGGTTGTATTTTTGGACTCCAATTTGCTTTAGCAAGTTTCAATTCCACGCTGCTTTTTGTGCTGCTCTATACACATCCTCAGAAGTTGATAATGCTATTGTTGGTTGCTTGTTGGATAACCAAGTTGTGGGCATTGACCAAAGGTTGAACACGTCTTGAAGTAGAATTTCTCAAAGCTGGGAAACTAGCCAAATGAGAATTTGTATAGCCTGCCAAATCAACTATACCATGTCTAGAATACTTGACCTCCATATGTATTACATGTATCTCATAATTAGCATTGTTGCCTACAAATGACTGTCCCTTGGATTCTACATGAGCTTGGAGCAGTGACTAAAAACAAAGATAATATTAGGACGACAAGTTGTCTCCGAAGTGTTGCTTCAACTTTATTAAGTGTGCAATCCTAGGTCAAGTTGATTCCTGACTTGTATGTTGTAGAGCAAGGCTAATAATCCTCCATATGAAAGTGTTTGACAAATTTGTCACATAGTGGGGTTGATATATGAAAACCCCATCCTCTGACAATAAAATCTGCAAGCCAAGCAAGATGTGGAGAAGGCACAAATCTGATATCTCAAAGTAGCCTTCAAATCTGCCTGCACCCCATGAAACAAATCAATACTACTACCAGCAAAAGGTAAGTCATTTGCATAAATATCGACAGTGAGTCTTCTCTTTAGTATGCTTGATATAGATGTTGTAGTCATGCTTGCACCTCCTGAACCCACAATAAGAGCGTGTCAACGTCAGGATACCAAGTAGAAGGGGTTTGCTTCTATCTCTACAACGACTTCATTACAAATCCCCCTTTCCTATTTTGTATAAATCCAATTGATTGGTCGGATTTTCTTGTTAGGATTTGCATGTAGGAAGGTGCTCTTCATACCATTTGATGAACCTTCCATCAAAAGTGGCTGTTAAATAGAAAACTACTAGGATACTATCCATTTTTGGCAACAGGAGGCAAAGTCTAAGTGTAGTCAGTGTCCTCTTCTTGAGAGCACCTCATAATCTCAAAGAATGCTTGGTGCCTCTCAATCCTGGACACCAATGGAATTACTTCCTACATCCTAGGCCTTCCTTGTGCAAATAGGGATATGCCTTGATGAATAAACTTTGAAAGGTGATAGTATGCTAACAGAAAGTAATTACATGCAATTGTAATATACAAAATGGAAAGAGATAGCACCACAATGGTCACGCATTAGAACAAAAATATTTTATAACATGCCGAGTGAAAAGTGTAAATTTTCCAACCCTAGATAACTGCTGTCCTATGTTATTTTAAAATAAATCAGATCTGAAAATAATTTATTCAAACATGCAACAGTCACACAGATGGCTGGAAAAATAAACAGCGTGAACAGCGGAAGTTAAATATATTTCTGAACCTGAAATATTACAAATAAAGGAGGCTACAGCTACAGCAGGACACCCTGCTCTCTTGCTGCCTTTTTGGCCAGCAATTTCACTGTTCTTCTCCTCCTAAGCTTGCAGTTTTCCTTCAGCAATCTGTTCTCCTTCTCTTCTTTCTGTGTATAAAACACTCTTGACCTTCTCCTTTTATCCTTGAAAAAGGTAACCCTAATCTCTCTAACCCTAAGATTAGATCTCATCTCATCTTGAGATGTAAGGTTAAAAATAGAAAATCACTTAAGTGAACTTAAAAATAGAAAATCACTTAAGTGAATTTCAAAATAGAATCACTTAAGTGAATTACAAAATAGAATCACTTAAGTGAACTTAAAAATAGAAAATCACTTAAGTGAATTTCAAAATAGAATTAGAAATGTCTCGAACCACTTCTAGCACGTTCATACTGAAGCTTGTGCAAGAAGTTCCTGTCCGAGCTACATTTCTCAACACTCCCTCTTAGCGAGGAAGGAATTCTGCACCAATCCAAGTTTGTCTCTGAATGCTTCAAACTTCCCTTTCACTAAGGGCTTGGTCAGAATATCAACTACCTGTTGATCTGTGGGAATATATTGGAGCTTTACGGCTCCCTTCTGAATCTTGTCTCGTATGAAGTGATATTTGATGTCTATGTGTTTGGACTTGTCATGAAATACTGGATTCTCAGAGAGTTTGATACAACTCTGATTATCACAGTATATCACCATGGGATCCAACTCCTGATCAATCAATACTGTAAGCAACTTGCGAAGCCAGATGGCCTCACAACTAGCAATATTGGCTGCCATGTATTCGGCCTCTATTGAGCTAAGTGCCACAGAAGTCTGCTTCCTGCTGAACCAGGATATCATGCCTGATCCCAAGCTAAAGCAACACCCTGAGGTGCTCTTCCTATCTGCTACATTGCCTGCCCAATCTGAGTCTGTATACCCCTGCAACCTCACTTCACCATCTCCAAGATATCTTAGACCATACTCCACCGTGCCCCTCAAGTATCTGAGCACATGTTTTGCTGCTACCCAATGCTCCTGCCTTGGCTCCACCATGAACTGACTCAAGGTGTTCACTGCAAAACATATATCTGGTCGAGTGTTGACCAAATACATCAAGGATCCTATCAACTGCTTGTACAACGTAGGGTCCACCAATTCTGAATCTGAAGTTGTCACCTTCTTCAGATTAGTGATCATGGGTGTGGCCATAGGTTTGCAGTCCTCCATCCGAAACCTCTTCAGGATCTCAACTGCATACTTACCCTGCCCAAGGAATATCTCCCCTGGTCTCTACCAAACCTCCAAACCCAAGAAGTAATGCATCATGCCAATGTCCTTCATCTCAAACTCAGCTGCCATATCTGCTTTGCACCCTGCAATGAGCTTCTCTGCACCTGTAAGAAACAAGTCATCTACATATAGCACCAAAATGAGTAGATCAGTCCCAACAAATATGTAATATAGATTAGGATCTGCATCACTTTTGGCGAAGCCCACACTCTGCAAGTATCCATCTATCCTGGAATACCATGCTCTCGGTGCCTGTTTGAGTCCATATAAGGCTTTCTTCAGCCTACAAACATGGGACTCCTTCCCATTTACCTCAAAGCCTTGAGGCTGCTCTATGTACACTTCTTCCTCAATGATCCCATTAAGGAAAGTTGTCTTCACATCCATTTGATGAATCCGCCATCCCATAGATGAAGCTAAAGACATAACTGCTCTAATGGAAGTGTATCTAGCGACTGGAGCAAAAGTCTCCTCATAGTCCACTCCCTCTTTCGGGGAGAACCCTCTCGCCACAAACCTTGCCTTGAACTTCTCGATGCTGCCATCTGCAGCATGCTTAATTTTGTAGAGCCACTTGGAACTCACAACTGACTTCCCCTCCGGTCTTGGCACTATGTCCCAAACATCATTCTTCATGATGGAGGTGTACTCCTCCACCATGGCATCCCGCCAAACCTGTTGGTCTGTTGCCTCCTGAAAACTGGAAGGCTCTGAATTTATGATGTTACTCATCAATGCCATGTAGTTTGAAAACTTCCTTGGAGGTCTGCTCTCCCTAATCATGCTGCTAGGAGCCTCAACATACTCCTGAGCATCCCTCAATGTCTGTGTAAGCCATCGAGGTCTCCTGATAGAACTGGAAGGGGCTAATGTCTCCACCTCCTCACCTGAAGGTTGTTGTCCTGAACTGGAAACCACTGGTGTCTTTGGTGACCCTGGCTCAACCTTCGGAGCTTCTTGCTCCTCATTCTCTATCACTGGAATAGGCTCATGGGACTTCCTGGATGCAACGTCCTCCTCAAACTTTACATCCCTGCTCACTACTTGTCTTCCTCTTCTCTGGAATATAAACCCTGTAAGCTTTTGAAGTCTCACTGTATCCTACAAATAAACCCTTCCTACTGGAGGGCTCCAACTTGGTCCTCTTCTCTACCGGAACATGGATATAAACTGGACATCCAAAGATGCGGAAATGACTCACCTCTGGTTTCACACCAGTGAATGCCTCCTCTGGTGTCTTGTCCTCCAAGATCCTGTGAGGACACCTGTTCTGGATGTAGATTGTTGTGTTGCATGCTTCTGCCCAAAGAAACATCGGCAAGCCCTGGTCATGAATCATGGCCCTAGCAGCCCCTATGATGGATCGATTCTTTCGCTCTGCAACCCCATTCTGTTGTGGGTTGTATGGAACAATCAACTCCCTCTTGATTCCTGCCTGCTTGCAGAAACCATCGAACTCCTTGGAGGTATATTCACCCCCATTGTCTGATCTCAAGACCTTGATCTTCTTCTCTATTTGGTTCTCAACTAGAGCTTTGAACTCCTGAAACCTGCTAAAGACTTCATCCTTGGTCTTTAAGAAGTAGATCCATGTCTTGCGAGAGAAATCATCAATAAAGGAAACATAGTACATGCTACCTGAAATTGATGCTACTGACATCGGTCCACAAACATCCGAATGTACTAGATCTAGTATCTCCTTAGACCTATGCTCGTTATTTGGGAAAACAACCTTGGCATGCTTGCCAAGCGTGCACCCTCTGCATACTCCCTGTTGCTCAATGTTGAACTCTGGAAGACCTATCACTATCTCCCTCAGAATAGGCAACGCTCTATGATGCAGGTGCCCCATCCTCTTGTGCCACAACTCACACAAGTTGTTACTACTATGAACTAGGGCTCGAACAGGTTCACCCTACAACCTGTATAGACTGCCTTCTCTAACCCCTATCACTTGTGTTATTTTTGGGCTAGATTCTTTTGGTCTAATAAGGACATGTTGGTTCTTGAACTCCACTGCATAACCCTTATCCTCCATAACCGAAACTGAAAGCAAGTTCTTCCTGAGACCTGGAACAAACAAAACATCATCAAAGTCTAAAGAGTTCCCTGACTGGAGTCGAAAAGGAATGGTACCAATTCCTGCAACTGGATATTTGGTATCATCACCAAGCTCAACCTGAACCCCTGAGTCCTGCTCTTGTAGACTGGTAAAACATTGTCGGGCTGATGTCATGTGCCGAGATGCCCCACTATCCACATACCAAGCATCTCTTGGAACCGTGTTGGTAGAAAGGCAAGAGACCAATGAGAAATCCTTCTCGAATTTGGCAGCAAACTCGCTCATCTGAGTTTCTGCAGAGGCTGCTACCTGCATCTATTGTTGCTTCCCTTTGCCCTTCTTGTCTGGACACTGTGATGCATAATGGTCGTGCTTATGACAAATGAAGCACTTGATCTTGCTCAAGTCCTTCTTCCCTGACTGTGAGGTTGACTCCTCATTCTTTACCTTACCCTTGTTGGGTCCTTTACCTTTGCCCTTCTTGGTTTGCCCAAAGAGAGCTAGGTTATCGTCACCACCTTTCTTGCTGGCCTTTGACTCCATCCGAGTCTCCTCCTGGATGAAATCATCCCACAATTTCTCAAAGGTGGGAAGGTGCTCACGAGCACAGATGCCTTTGACAAATGGTTCCCATGAAGCTGAGAAACCATTAAGTGCCACGTTCACCAACTCTGTGTCTTCAACCTTCTCCCCAACTGCTGCCAGTTGATCACGAATCTGCGTGATCTTCATCAGGTAACTGGTAACGGTGTCAGATCTGGTCATCTCCATAGATCTGAGTTTGTTCCGCAATATCATCTTCCTATTTATGTTCTCGCTCTGGTAGAGGCTAACCAGGGCATCGAACATCTCCTTTGCCTTAGTCTTCTCGGATATGTGAGGAATCAAGTGATCCTTCACTGCATCCAAGATCATCCGCTTGGCCTTCACTTCCTTCTTTCTGTGAGCTGCCAATTGTTGCGGATCTGTAGGCAGAGTCACAACATCCTTGACAATATCCCAGAGATCATTCTCTTCCAATAAGAACATTACCCTAACTTTCCAGGGCAAGAAATTGGAGGCACCTTCCAATCTATCCTCAAATCTGAGGCTAGCTGCTGCCATCTCTGAGATCTACTGTACAAACTTTCAGATCTGATATGAATGACTCAAAAAACTGTCCTGCAAATAAGCTTAGTCCTTCAAGCAAAAAATATGAAACCCTCTAACTCTTTTTTTTAATATCCAGCAGTGATCTACTATTGTAAACCCTTGAGGATCTCAATCACAGAACCTAGCTCTGATACCATGTAAATTTTCCAACCCTAGATAACTGCTGTCCTATGTTATTTTAAAATAAATCAGATCTGAAAATAATTTATTCAAACATGCAACAGTCACACAGATGGCTGGAAAAATAAACAGCGTGAACAACGGAAGTTAAATATATTTCTGAACCTGAAATATTACAAATAAAGGAGGCTACAGCTACAGCAGAACACCCTGCTCTCTTGCTGCCTTTTTAGCCAGCAATTTCACTGTTCTTCTCCTCCTAAGCTTGCAGTTTTCCTTCAACAATCTGTTCTCCTTCTCTTCTTTCTGTGTATAAAACACTCTTGACCTTCTCCTTTTATCCTTGAAAAAGGTAACCCTAATCTCTCTAACCCTAAGATTAGATCTCATCTCATCTTGAGATGTAAGGTTAAAAATAGAAAATCACTTAAGTGAATTTCAAAATAGAATCACTTAAGTGAATTACAAAATAGAATCACTTAAGTGAACTTAAAAATAGAAAATCACTTAAGTGAATTTCAAAATAGAATCACTTAAGTGAATTACAAAATAGAATCACTTAAGTGAACTTAAAAATAGAAAATCACAGGAACAAGAATCACTTAAGTGAACTTAAAAATAGAAAATCACTTAAGTGAATTTCAAAATAGAATTAGAAATGTCTCGAACCACTTCTAGCACGTTCATACTGAAGCCTGTGCAAGAAGTTCCTGTCCGAGCTACATTTCTCAACAAAAAGAGTATACAAAGGTGCTAATCAAATTGTCGCTAGCGAGTGGATTGGATCCTCCTGTTGAATCTACACCTCTTATGGACTACTCAATCGATTGCATTACTCTTGTGTAGACAATTCTTGGGGGACTCTCTCTAGAATGCTTTAATCCTTTGGCTAGCTATGCCAGCTAGCCTTCACGCAACCTTGCTGGCTCTTGCTTGCTTGAGTTTTGAGTTTCCATCTTCTGAATTTCTGAATTTTTGACTTGCTTTACATGGAGGAGGGTCTTGCCTTCATTCAACCTTGCTGAATCTTGGTTGCTTGAGTTCTGAATTTCTCATTTTTTGACTTGCTTTATATGGAGGGAAGTGCGAAAGGTAAAAACCCAACTGTCTAATTTTATTAAATTTACAAATATTAATAGGCATTCGCAGATGCCAAATACAATATCTACCGACAAGCTGCCGACAAGCTGAAAATATCAACCTAAAAACAAAATCCTAACAGATATGCCGATATGATATGCCGACATAAAGCTAATTTAAAAAATCCTATGCGTAATTAAATATCCATATCATCCCTCTCCACCATAGAAGCATTGGACTCCAATGCTTTTACAAGGAAGTGGAAGAGAAGATATTACAAGTATATGTGCCCAAAAATGAAATCCTCCAAAGTGGTTCAGAAAAGAAGAGAGATAGACGATGTACAAGAGCCCCAAGGAGATCACCACAACTCCATCAAAGGGAGTAACAACGAGCAAAACACATGCTCAAAAAGGGTCCATTTAGGAATCCCCAATGGGATCTCGAGGTCTGTTGCCTCTTGGGTCAGCCTCTAGCATGTAGGAGTGAGCACTACTATGCCTAGCATGCTTAAAAAGGGTCTTGTAAAAAAATGTCTTTCAATCTTTGAAAAGTCGCAACTCTTCACACCAACCATGTTGAACCATAAGCATGCACCCAAAACTTAGTACAAACGATCCTGCTAAGCAAGCATCTTGTAACTATAGTCGGTGGAGGAAGAGTGGAGGAAATATCCTTCAAGTGTCCTTATGGTAATGTGCTCATCTTACCGGATTGCATGGATAACCAGTCGTTGCAACCGCCAGTGTGAAAGAGGAAATTACTAATTACGAGGTTCACTTGAGGAAAAAGGCACAAATCATTGGGACCCAAAACAAGCATAGAATGGAGTGTCGGGTACCACCGAACTGCACTCCTTATTACAAAAGCATAATATTGAGAAGAAGAAGCTTCTAAAGTGTCAAGGCTCTGTAGTCTTCAGAAGTGGTTGTGGTCCGAAGTGTCGAAATCTCTGTAGTCTTCGGAGATGCAAAAGCAATGCTTGATGTGGTGCTGGTAGCTGAAAAATCCACGAAGAGACAAGCCTACTAGGGGCAAAGACAACTCCAATGTGTGGAGTACCCATGTGATATCCTTGATCACATAGAAAGGGCCAAAGGTCTTTATGAAGGAAGAATTGCTTCCAAAAATATCTCAAAAGATAATGGTGGATTAAGGAGTGTCGGATTCAACCGAGAATGCACTCCATATTACAAGAAGTTGTTTATGAAAGAAGGTTTAGACAACATAATCTTCCAAGCACCATAAGGTCAAGAAGACCTTTACAAAACATTAAAATAATAGTCCTATTGGAACCGACTCGAAAAGAGCTTTTGATGACTAGATGCAAGCCTATAGTTGCAACAATATCACGCCTCCAAAACTGAGAAAATCATCAAGGGTCTCTAGCAACAATTTAAAAGAGGAAAGCAATATCCCTTTACAATTTTCAAACAAAATATTTTGCAGAATATTTTGTGGTGTCGTGCCTTGCCTTAGTAAATATGAAAAATATTTTAAAAACAAAAATATTTAAACAACATAATGCGGCCACACCATATGTGGAATTAAACATCCCCCCCCCTTAAAAAAAAAGAGAGGCCAACTGTTGGCCACATTTATCGTTGTTCGAGCTGCCACGTTGCTGCAGCGTAGGCCAGTAGTGCCACTAGTTTGCTCCAGGAGTTCGTCGGTTGGATGGGTGGGCCAAGAGAGGCCACCACGTGCCGACGACCTGGTTGACACCCCTTCTCTCCAATGAGTGTGTGCCCTCGCGATGTCCTTCAAGGCAAAGCCCACATCAAAATACTTGAACGATGTTGCAGGTGAATGGAAAGGCCGATGTAGCCTGTTTGCGGCATCAACATCAATGCCTGGATGTCTGCAGTTTTGTGCGAGGTGGCCGAATGGTTGCCTTGTGGGGTGGATCAAAAACTGCAAGAGAAAATGGTAAATCAAGGCAGCGATGTATCTTCAAATCTGATGTTCAATCGAGAGATCAAACTGGTTGCGGACTCATCTCGTTGCGATGATATGGAAATGCAAATGACTTCATCGCCAAGGCTGAGAATTTTATCGACATCTTGTTGATGTTAATCTACAACAACATATTGATGCTTTCATTGGGTATTTTCCCTAGACGTAACAAGATCCCTAATTCTGTGATACATGGCTAGGTCAATGGGCTGCATCAAGGGAAACATCAACCACAGGGGCTTGACCCAAAAGCGGTCAAGGATGGATTCAAATGGAGGGATGTCAGGGTCCGCGTGGAGGCGCCAGCAGATCGAGGGGGTACTGTAGCATACTCAAGGTGATGACACTAGGGCTGAATAATGATGACGGTTGGGGTGCTGAACAAGTGCATAGAGGTTGGAGGCCATGGCTGCATCAGAGGACTTAGCTCGGATGAGATAGGCGCAACTTGACTGATGTGTTGACATCAGTGCTTTGATGTCCACTATGTTGTTCGATGCTGAGCTCCTTTGCGACCAGAAACAGGCTCTCATCGGTGCGGAACATCATCACAGCGAAGATTTGGTGTGTTGTGAGCATCCCATACAGATAAAACTCTTCGGAAAAGGAAACAGGGGAAAATTTTGCAGAGTTCAAGGGAAAGACAGAATTTGCGAAATAGGAGAGGGGGAATCTCCAAGGGGGAAATTCCCCCTCACAGGCAGCCAAATCGTGTTGCTTTGATACCACCGCGAAGGAATTAAATTCCAACTGACTAATTTTATTAAATTTACAAATATTAATAGGCATTCGCAGATGCCAAGTACAATATATGCCGACAAGCTGAAAATATCAACCTAAAAACAAAATCCTAACAGATATGCCGACATGATATGCCAACATAAAGCTAATTTAAAAAATCCTATGCTTAATTAAATATCCATATCAGGGAGTCTTTCCTATTTATAGGTGCAAGGGAGCTAGATATAATATCCTGAATATCCCATTCGAAGATCTATAGGTATATTGATATTATATTTAAAATATTAGATGGAAAGGCATAGATGTCTAGATGTTGCATTTCTTCTAGTTATTTCTTTAGGATATCACAAGGAATAATTACATGATATTTCATAAGGGATCTTTCACTTCTCAAATTATGCCAGGCTTCTGCTTTTCCCCAGTCATTATTTGTCTCAAGTTGCTCCACTTTTCCCTACTTGACTAGTTCTCTGAAGACCTAGACAACTGGGGTAACTGTTAAGCTCAAAATGATAGAGCATAAATCTAACCAAATCTGACATTTAGTAAATAATAAAACTTTACCCCAAAATGGAGACTAAGAGTTTTGTAAGAGGGAAATCCTTTAGAGGAGGAAAACTCCTTGTCCATGGGAAGTTGACGATTAACACTTATGATAAGACCTTCATATTTATGAAAAAATTTAAATTTCAAAGAGCAGAGAATTATTAGAATGTCTATGAGCATCTTCTCCACGCTCAAAATGAGTGAGAGATGATCCTTTTTAAATAGAAAGAGAAACTAAGGCATTACAACCAACTCTATTATGGCTTATGCCACCTTCCAATATGTGTCTAGGTGTGTCTCTAATTCCCATGGAGGAGAGAATGTGTGTGCTTACTGCCAATGGAAGTTATATTTCTGTGCCACTCCTCGTATTCGTTGTTATGAGAAATATTTATATAAGATAAAATAAATATTCCACCTCATGATAATGCAAAAGTGGTGTAGGAGATTTGTGCTTGTGTATTCTTATATATGCAAATAATTAAACAAATAAAGATTAATTTCCTAACACTCCTTGATCTTTATTCAAGGTTTAATATGGCAATGACATGAATGATCAATTACTTGACAATACATGTGAGCATGATAAAATATTATAACCCTCCCTCTTAATATACATTTGGGAAGGTTTGCAAAATAGATGTTCATCAATAAATGAGAGGGATGTGTCATTATCCCATACCCCCCTTTTAACGACAACTCCTAAAATTCTCTAGGATAAATGATGATTCTTTTTGGATTTATTGCCAAGAAAGTCATCAAAGAAGATATTTATAGATTAATACTTGTGCGAGATAGGGGAAAAAAAGGAAAGAAAAGAAAGAGAACTGATGTGTCTAAACATCACACTATGCGAACCAAAAGCATCATGTGTCATCCCATACCCCCCTTTTAACAACGACTC
This sequence comes from Wollemia nobilis, assembly GCA_028583015.1. Classification (NCBI taxonomy): domain Eukaryota; kingdom Viridiplantae; phylum Streptophyta; class Pinopsida; order Araucariales; family Araucariaceae; genus Wollemia; species Wollemia nobilis. The sequence goes on from JAQPPZ010003184.1 coordinate 1,852,486, forward strand.
CTATAATTTTCTAGGATAAATGATGATTTTTTTTGGATTTTTTGCGAAGAAAGTTATCAAAGATGATATTTATATATTAAATATGGAATAGTTGTGCAGGATAGGGGAAAAAAAGAAAAGAAAAGAATGAGAACCAATGTGTCTAAACATCACACTATGCGAACCAAAAGCATCATGTGCAAAATAAAAAAGAGATCAAGGAGCAGATCCCAAGCATTGCAAAATGGGTGAACTGAGTTAACAATAGCTCTAATTAGTAACTTTAGATAGCAGTTTCTAAGCACTACAAAAAGTGTGAACTTTCTCCACAAGTGCTTTTAAGTAAAGTTACTTGCCATAAAATGATAAACTACCATCTCTCATAGAAGAATGCATTAAAGAAGAGAGGTGCGACTTAAAATCAAGTTTCATAAAATCTCATAATAAATGATGACCATCAACAAATGTTTTACAATAAAGAGCTTTGTAAAATTGTATAATAAAGGCAATCCTCCAAGGGAGGTCCTTGGTTGGAATCTCCACCCTACCAAACGCACATTGGGTATCCAAAATCCAGTTGATTATGCTGGTGTGGTCGGGTCCGGGTGCGACTCCCGGGTGATTTTGACGGTGTAGAACCCCCTGGTCGTGGTTTCTTAGACCAAGGCGGCCCCGCAAGGGTTTTTTCGCTAAATTCAAAAAAAAAAAAAAATTGTATAATAAAGGCACAAGGAGCGAAATATAATTTAGAGGAATCTGCAATGAAATTCTTAATTCGTAAAAGGGCCATAGAAGAATGGATTAAATAAGAGACGTGTGACTTAGAATCAAGCTCCATAAAATCTCATAATAATGGATGACCATCAACAAATGTTTTACAATAAAAAGCTCTGTAAAATCGTGACAAGGAGCAAAATATAATTTAGAGGAATCTGCATTGAAATTCTCAATTGGTAAAAAGCCATAGAATAAAGGATTTAATAACAATTAAGGAGCGTACAAATTGCCAAAATGTCTCCAAAAAATAGTAAGAAAAAGTGATATAAGCTGTAGAAAATATCACCAAATGAGCAAGAAAACTTCATATAGATTAATTAACAGTGCCATGAGAGAAAAACTGTAATCAATAGAGTTTGTTATGAGCCAAGATAGTTGTGAAATTGAAACTCACTTAAAAGTCAAAACTAATAAATTGAAATGTAAAATCAGTAAAATTGTGGAACAGAAAATTATTAATTTTGAAATATAAAATCAGAAATGTATAAGAAAATATATCTTGAAATAAGATTTTAATAAAACAAGCAATAGGAATTCTATTTTGCTTACAATCAATAAAGAAAACAACGCAAGCTCGTAGGTGAGCTACTCCTGATTTGAGAAGATACCGAATTGTTTCTCCTTGATGAACACCATTTTTTCATTCAGCAAAAAGACCCCTTACTCACGAAGTCCCATACTTCCAGATGATGGTGTGCTTTATTCTAATTTTGCTTTATTCCCCACTCTTGCTGTATCCTTCTAGTGCTTCTGGTTATGTCCTCTAATTGTGCTTGTTTATGCTTTCCAGCTGTATGTGCTTTATATTCTTACCTGCACTTGATATAGTTTTGCAACTTCACTTGCTTTATTATCCAATTGAACTCACTTTATTATTTTAGCTATACATACTATATTCTCTCTTAGGTGTACTTTCTCTATTCCCTACCTATAAACCAACGCTTATTCCCCTATTAGAAGTCTGCCTCTCTGAATTTGATCGGCCCTCAATCATGTGTTGTAATGTTGGGTGCTTCAATATATTCCCATGAAGTGTACTCAGAAGGCAAACCTTCCCATTGAATTAAGTACTCAATCAAGTAGGGATCCTACATGGAACTAATACCAATTTTCCCTCATCATTCAGTGAGAGTAGATTTTGGAGAAACCTATAATTGCTGTCCAATGGCCTTCTTCAATTGGAACACATGGAATGCATTATCGATTCAGTCTGATGGAGGTGATTGGATCGTGTAGGCTACTGATGCAACCTTTGAAAGAACCGTGAAGGGTTCATAGTATTGGGTAACAATGTTTTGAAAATCTTTTTGTCTGCTTTTTCTTGAAGCTTGAGGAAGACCATGTAGAAGGGATTTTACATATTCACAACAGTTCCATTTCCACTTAAATAGTCTACAGATCTGAAAGCATTGTAGTATAGCAATAATAATGCGTAGAAAACCTGCAACAGCATTAATAACAGCAGCAATAACAGCAATGGTAGATAACAGTAATTACAGCAGTTTTTATATTAATAATGGCATGAGTGATACAGCATTACAGTTTCAGCAATACAATCTACAGCCAGCATATTCTTCATGACTGTACACAGGACTGGACTGCACTAATCCATCAATCTGCATGACTGCCCTGCAATACCTCTTCTACGTATCAACCATTCAACCCTAGGCTGAACATCCTTCATGGCTGCATATAATACTGGACTGTATTCTGCACATAGGCATCAATCCTCACACGTACCAATCTGGAGCCACTTGAATGAATGGGGGGGGTTTATTTATACACCCACAAAGCAGTTATGTTTTCCAACTACCTTGCAACTACCCTCAAATTACATTTCATGTGCATTTGCTTTGCATTACATTTCATTTCCACTACATGACAAAATAACCTATGGCTTATAATTTAGCCGACATATTGACTTAACATGACTTTATTATGACGTACAATATTAAATTGCACTTTACAACATTATTAAATATATGCACGTGCATTTCGTCAAACACTTTGCGTGCATTTACAATACCAAAACTGATTCATCAAATAAGGATATCTGTCTACAGACCAGGTCTCTCACGCAAAATTCACTTTTAGAGCAGTGCTGAGCCACTTGGTTCTTAATGTGATCTAGTGCCGTCTTCAAGTTTTCTGTGTTAGCCTGCAAAATCTGTTTGCCCTCGAGACTTAAATTTTGTACTGTTGATACTTTGGTTTCTCGTAAATCTTAGGTAACCAACAAAGGTGGATCATAACCATAGAGTGCCTTGAATGGATTCACATCTATAGACATCTAAAGTGTGGTGTTGTACCAATCCTTCACAAAGTGCAACCTCCCAGGCCAAGCATTGTACAAATCAGCTGTGTAATTACAAATATAATCCTCAAGGGAGTTATTGATAACCTCTGTCAAACCATCAGTCTAAGAATGGTAACTGCTGTTGAAATATAGTGTGGTCTTATCAAGCTTGAACAATTCAGCCCAAAATTCATCCACTTGGACCGTCAACAGTCCAAAAAACAATTCATCTAACAAGTTGGAAATATATGGATTAAAGTGGCATGGAGAGTGTCCAAAACTAAAAATGGAGAAGTGTCAAAAGGAATATGAGCAGTGGAAAGTATGATGCAGGACTCTTGGACAAAAATAGAATGCAACAAATAAAGGTGCACAGTGAGAAGAACTTACAATTGCTTGTGAGTATACTGCGCACACATGTAACCTTCACAATCTAATTATCTGCAATTTTGAAATACGCCTTGGTTTGGTCAGGTGTACAACACACAAATTTGCCTTGACAGGCATCGACCAACATCATGCACGAACATCTTCATTTCCCCCAACATGTGTACATATAGGTATTATGGGAGGGTAGGCGGTTGGCAATTGCCCAACTACCACTGAACTACACATATACATGTAACATTTAAAAGCCCATTATAAATTACATAAAATTTATTACAAACACTTAAATGTTGTTACATACACACGACAATACAATGTGATGACAACATAGATGCACCAAACTCTACTTACATACTTATCTATGTTCATCGATGTGGCACGTGTGTTCATGCGTTCACACCAATATGACGTTTGTTCATGTATCAAATTGTATGCCTACATCTGCCCCCTCCTTTAGACTTGGTGTCTCCATCAACAAATCAATGTATACAAATGGGGTAGATAGACGCATTGAGTACATTGCTTGAATGACTTGCTGCCCTTCTTCTACATCATTTTGTTCCATACATCTGCAAAAATGGAATCTGCAATTCTCTACCAACGAAACTTTATTCTCTTGTCGATTGCTATGCTTTGTGCAATTGGCCACATCACAAGTTCAATGGGCAATGTCCAGCACCACCTTTGTGGGGGATCAAGGGCGATTGAATCACTCTAACAACTTGTTTGAGAATGATTTCCCCTAGGTGGACATGATAGGATCCTTTGGCATCCCTAGGTAACTTACAGTCTACAAGGCAAGCTTCGTGAGTAGTGACTAGGATCGACAAATGGTTAGTGAAGAGGGTCAACAGAGGTCAACATGGTTGTCAACCCACATGGGGTTGGCACGGTTGATGCCATTTAGGGGTCAACACGATCGACGACTCAATTGACATGGGCTTTGTGAGTCTACCTATGGCAAGTATAGTGTCAACTAACATGAAAATGGAGTTCTTCACTCGAATTCTTGTATTACACCCTTTATTTCTCTCTCTACCCGTTGAAAGGAAAACCTTGGAAAATTTCACAATTTCTCCTCAAACTGCAATGGCTACAATGCCTTTGGTGCCCATATGCTCGTGATGGATGAGTATCCTTGTGGTTGGCTTGATGTTCTTGATTGCAATGTCAAGGAGAAAAAACAAATAAGTTTTACTCTTTACAGAGGGCGTTGTGGTCTTCCACCCATGGAGTTTCCATTTATTCCCCTCGTGAAATGATATCCCCTTTGGCAGGTTCGAATTTTGCCCTTTGCAGTGGCTTGAAGGTAGCCCCTAAATAGCAATTGGCTTATCCTCTTGTTTTCACCTTGCAAGATTCATTGTACTCTTCTCATTTTGTGCCCTTGCCTTTTGGTCCATTTATTCCCCTGGTGAAATGATATTTCCTTTGGCAGGTTCGAATTTTGCCCTTTGTAGTGGCTTGAAGGTAGCCCCTAAATAGCAATTGGCTTATCCTCTTGTTTTCACCTTGCAATATTCATTGTACTCTTCTCATTTTGTGCCCTTGCCTTTTGGTTGTAATATGTTGCGTCTTCATCAGAGTGTATTATCACAACATCCTCTTACCCCATCAATTGTCTTCTTTGCATGAGGATCTGGGATCTCAACTTTCTCATCCCAATCTTTTGGCTTCTAATCACCTGGATCGAGAATGGTTCTATGTGGAATCAAGGCAGGTTCATAGTCATCTGTCAAGAGATTCGCCTTCTTCTTATCTTCACCATCAGTAATAATGTTATGGAAAAATGAAGCTGAATATTATTAAAAAAACATAGGACTTAAATAAGCCCAAAAGGAAAACCGTAATCCTGGAAATCATGAACTGCTCCAAGGATTTACGTACACAAATCCGGAAAGGCTAAAGATGTAAGCCCTACAATGCCGAAAACAAAAACACCTAGACCTAGACCATTCAACGGAGGAAACAAACAACTCACGTTGATTATTCAGCTGACTAAGTCCTAATGAATTTATCCTAGGTCTAAAAATAATTAGCCCTAGGTCTAAGTTTCCTCATCATTCGTCCCAACAAAAGAAGCATTGGACTCCAATGCTTTTAACAAAGAGGGAAAATCCCGGGACAGAATGTGAGCAGAAATCCAGCGAGCCTGATGTGGAAATTGGCCTCGGCGGGCCACAAGATATGAAGTAGAAACACCTTGGCGTGTTTGTCGGGTCTTCGTATCAAAGACTGTATCGGCGTCAAGCGGAAGCTGAGCATCGGGAACCACATCAACTTGGATGAATGATGGCTGGAACTGTCTCCAATGTGGAATCATAGTATGGTTTGAGAAGATCAACATTGACAACATCGTGAATGCCAAGATGAGCTGGAAGGTCCAAGCGAAAGGCATTCTCGGAGATTTGTTGAAGAATAGTATAAGGCCCATAACGAAGAGGCTTGATTTTGCTATGTGCCTTATCTGCAAATCGTCGTTTGTCAAGATGAAACCATACTTTGTCACCAACTTGAAAGGAATGAGGAGTGCGGTGCTTGTCCATCTGTTGTTTCTGCTTTTGCTTGAGTCTTCTAAAGAATTTGAACCACTTTGGCTTGAAGACTACTGCAAATGCTTGTACAAAAGAGTTGGCCTTGTCTTGTTCCTTCTGAATGTGCATTGTGGCTGAAGAAGGCAAAGACAAAGGTAACTCATAAGGAGCAAGTGGTTGAAAACCAAAACACACTTCAAATGGAGAGTGCCCTGTAGAACTGTGGACGACCCTGTTGTAGGCGTGCTCAATGTGAGTGAGGCTTAAGTCCCACTTGGCTGGAGTGGAATGATGGTAAATCCTCAAACTCTGCACTAGAGTACGATTAACTACCTCTGTCTGCCCATCGGATTGAGGATGATAAGCAATAGAGAAGTTAAGAGATACTCCCAAAATCTTCCAAAGTGATCGCCAAAAGTGACCCACAAAGCGTGAGTCACGATCAGAGACAATGCTGGTAGGAAGACCAAAAGAACGCCATACCACCTCAAAGAAGAGTTGGGCAAGATCCTGTGCAGTACTTGTCTTGCGACAAGGAATGAATTTGGCCATTTTGCTGAATCTGTCCACCACAACAAAGACACAATCATGCTTGCGTATTGTCATTGGAAAACCGCTCAAGAGATCCATGGAAATGCTTTCCCACGGACGAGAAGGAATGGGCAAAGGCATGCTCATTCCCAATGTCCTATTGGCTGATTTGGAGCGATTACATACGACACATTGTCGCAAGAAGTGAAGAACATCTCTTTGCATGTGTGGCCAAAAGAAAAACCGCTGAAGATGATGAAGAGTTTTCTGCCTACCAAAATGTCCCCCATAGAGTGTGGAATGAGCCTCCTTCAGAAGAGACTCCCTGTTCCCATGAGGAACACAAAGTTTGTCCAATTTGTACAACATTCCATCTTGAATATGAAAGTCCTGAAGAGCTCTCAAATTTGAAGAAGAAGGATTGGAAAGTTGGTGGAAAACTTTGCCAAAATCTGGATCCATAGGATACTGTGTAGGCCAAGTTTGGAAGCCAAGATGAGAAGTAGTGACAATTGTCAAAACAAGAGTAGAAGGAGGACGACTCAAACAATCAGCCACTGCATTGTTTCGTCCTTTCTTGTACTTGATTACCAAATGGAATTGTTGCAAGTACGATGCCCATTTCATGTGCCTAGCTTCCTCAATTTTTGTTTGAGATTGAAGAAACTTAAGGGGCATGTGATCTGTATGAACAATTGTTTCTTTTCCCAAGAGATAATGCCTCCAATACTTGATTGCTTGAACCAAAGCATAGAACTCCTTATCATATGTAGAATAGTTCTTCTTGGCCTCTGAAAATGTTTTTGAATGATAGGCCACTTGGATGGCCATTTCTGCATGAGCACGGCTCCAAGTGCAACTTGCGAAGCATCGGTTTCTATCTCAAATGGTTGAGACAAATCGGGAAGAACAAGAGCTGGTGCGAGTACTCAATTTGTGTTTCAATGTGTCAAAGGCTTTTTTTTGATCCTTTGTCCACTGAAACTGAACTTTGATCTTTGTCAAATAGTGTAAAGGTGCAGCAATAGAAGAATATCCTCCAATGAACTTGCGATAGAAATTAGCAAGTCCAAGAAAACTCCTTAACTCCGTGACTGAAGTAGGAGTTGGCCAAGAGAAGATAACTTCAACTTTGGAAGGATCTACTTGCACACCTTTTTCACTAATTACAAACCCAAGATAGGCAATGAATGTTTGCCCAAATGAACACTTAGGAAAATTTGCATACAATTGGTTCTTTCGAAGAGTTTGAAGAACCGTTTCCAAGTGTTCCAAATGATTCTCCCAAGTAGAAGAATATATAAGAATGTCATCCAAATAGATGATTACAAATTGATCCAGACAATCTCTGAATACTTCATTCATCGGCCGCATGAATGTAGCTGGAGCATTTGTAAGGCCAAAGGGCATGACAAGCCACTCAAAGAGCCCCATTTTGGTCTTAAATGCTATTTTCCAAGTGTCTTATGCTTGAATTCTCACCTGATGATACCCACTTTTGAGATCAATTTTGGAGAAGAATTTTGCACCTTGCAATTGGTCCAAAAGATCATCAATGCGAGGAAGTGGATAACGATTCTTGATTGTAATCTTATTGAGTGCCCTGAAATCAATGCATAATCTCCATGTGCCATCCTTCTTCAACACAAGCAAGATAGGAGAAGCACAAGGGGAAGTACTTGGGTTTGATGAACCCTTTAGTCAACAATGCTTGAATTTGCTTTTTAATTTCTTCCATTTGCACTATTGATTGTCTATACATTGAAGAATTAGGAAGAGAAGATGCGGGAACAATCTCAATACTATGATTAATCTGTCTTTCGGGAGGAAGACTTGTGGGTTCTTGAAAAACATCAAAAAATGATTGAAGTATTGAATGAACTGAAGAACTCCTATTATTAGTGTGCTTAGGTGCTTGCTTTTCTTCTTGAATTGGTCTGATGAAGATGAGTGCTAATTCCTTTGCTTGATTTACAGCTTTGCGTGCTTGTCTACAACTCAACATCAAATTATGTGGTGTTTGTTGTGTACTTCTGATTATGAATGCTTTATTGTCTTTGTGCAAAGTGTATGTATTTTTGTACCCATCATGTATAGACCTCCTATCATATTGATAGGGTCTTCCAAGCAACAAGCCACAACAATCCATTGGAGTTACATCGCACACAACCGAGTCCACAAAAGAAGGACTGAAAGCAAAATTCACGAGTGCAAGTGTGTGTGATGTCGGATGTAATCCCATTGTCCTTCCATCCCAAAGGATAAGGATGAGGATGGGGATTCATCGGTAACTTCAGTTTGTCAACAACGGACCTCGCAATTAGATTTTTCTGCGAGCCGCTATCGATTATACAATCAACCATAAAGGTGTCATTGAGATGGACCGTAGTCACAAACAAATTCTCACGATCACCTTGTGAAGTATTCATAAGGGTCAATTTGTTTAACCCTGCCAATTCCTTATAAGGCTTACGTTCCCCTGTAGCCTCAATGGGACTTTCTTGTGAGTCCTCATTGGAAGGCTTTACAACTAGGGATTGTTTCTTCACATTTTGCAACTTAAAACACCTCTTTTGAGTATGCCCTGGCTTTTTACAATAATTACAAATCAAAGGTGATTTAGAAGAAGAAGATTTTTGTGAAGAAGAAGAAGGGGAAGATGAAGAAGAGGGAGAAGGAGAAGAAGAAGATTTAGCTCCCTTGGAAGGTTGAGGAGAAGCCTTCTGATTTCCTCCGGACGTAGAAGAGCGAGTCCCACGCGATTGCTCCCTCATTTCCTCCTCAGCAAGAAGGGCTTGATTGAAAGCCATGTCAATGTTTACAATCAACTTGTATTTCATCTTCCTGTAAATGGGCTCCTGCAAACCACTTTTGAATTTGTTAACAAGTTGTGCTGCATTATCCTGTATAGAATTCAAAATCCGCAACTTGCTAAATTGAAAAATATAATCATGAACAGTCATATTGGAGGTTTGTCGAAGACGAAGCCACTTGATCTCAAGCTCAGTGGCATAGTTTGAAGGATAAAAATTATTCTTCAATACTCTTTGCAATTCATCCCACGTGTCAATGGGATTTTGGGTCCGTTGTCGATCAGTGACAAGGACCTTGGCAATGCCAAAAAGTTTCAACTTTGCAAAGTTAACTTCTTGATCCTTTGCGATCTTGATATACTCAAACCAACTGTCCATGTCCAAAATCCAAGCTGTTGAGGACCTCGGGATCTCGCGAACCAGTGTAAACAGGAACCTCACATTGTTGTTGAACTTCATTAGAAGTAACCTTATCAGCCAAAACGCTGACAAGTTGGGTTACTTGAGCCAACTTATCGGCTAATTCGGAAGCCATTTGACCCCGAGTGATCGCCAGAAAAAATTGTCACAAAAAGACAAAGTTACAAAATGTGCAAAATAAAAAGTGCCCAAATTAATTTGCAAAAATTGCAAATTTACAATGGAAGGGCAAAATAAATATTTGCACAATGGTGCAAAAGTATGCGTGCACAATATTGAAAAAGTCAAATTGACTTATAAAAACAAAAAGGAAATATTTTTTTTTTTTTTTCAAAATATCCTCTTGTTTTTTTTTTTTTTTAATATGGAAATCAAAAGGTGGTTTGATTTATATCAATGCAAAGTTGTTAACAGTAAGACCACCGAACACTGATGCACGCAATTGATCAACACGCGGCAGGGGAAACGCGTGAGGACGGCTCAGGCCACACATGCAATGGACACAGGCGAATAGCCGATTTTAAATTGCGGGCCGGCGGGCAAGCGATAAATGTGGGATTTAAACCCATCGGAACCAACCGAAAGTCCACGCGACGGCCAAACCGCGTGACTGCCAATTTGTCAGAGATTTCTGTACCGCGTTTTTGAATACCGCGGTTTGGATGTCGATTACTCGGCTGCTATTCTCTGTCGCTCCTCACAGCGGTCGTCAGAACCTGCATAGAATGGTGCGATCGATCTCACCCCCTTCCTTTACGCAGACGTCACGGACTTTAAAATACTAGACACAGTGTTAATTCGGGCCAAGAAAAACAAAGACGTTTCCCGAAATTGCGTATAGGTTGCTGCAGGGTTCTGGTAAAAGTAGTAGACAGTACCTCCAAGACCGGCAAGCCGGGCATCACCGGGACTGGCAATTCGTCAGAGACCAGGGTTTGACGGTTCGTGTCAGGTTTGGCAGAAACCGTGACAGTGTGGGCTACAGATCCCGCTTCACATGACGACGATTGACGTCCAGCACAGCAGGTCGGCCGGAACAGCAGGTGTTCGTCCGAAAACGGCCAAAAACTTCAGGAACTTCCTCCTTGTCGATCAGCTTTCGCGTGTGCCCAAAAATAAATCCGGCAGAAGCCAGTGGACACAGAACCTCAGAACCTCCGGGACTGGAGCAAATCTGGCAGTGCCAATGACGTAGAGCCCTGCACACAGATCTGCACAATGCGTTGGACCCGCGCGAGTGGCTACCCTGCCTGAACACGTTCTGCCGCCCAGCTTTGACTCGATCTGCCGATCACTCACTGACGCTGGCAATTCTGTAATTTGTCGCCTCCTGACAAGGCTGGTAGAGGCCAGATGCAGCGAGCCAATGGTGTGTCGTCCAACGGCTTCGAATCGTCGGACGTTGTCGCGGTTGAGACACAGGCGGCGGCGGAAAACGTGAAAACAGTCACGGCGTCATAGAAGGAATTCCGACAGGAATTTTCCTGACAGCGGTAGCGAATGGCAGAAGACGCAACGAACGGTGGGAACAGCGCCGGCTCCAGAAGGTGCGGGGCTGTACGAGTCGCATAAAAATCTGCGCACGAATTGTCAACAATAATTTACTCCAAAAATAAAAACTGCCAAAATGTTGTTAACAAAATGTTGTCAACAACAATTTCTTGCCACAAAAATTTTGTCAGCAAGTTTTCTTAACAATAATGGAAATTGACAGCAACTTTTCTGCAATCTTGGCAGCAAAAATTCTGCAATTTCCCTGAGCTTCAACTGGAACAGGTGAACACTATAGAGGTCGGAAATGACCCAAAACCTCTAAAATTAACCCGCTCTGATACCAATGTTATGGAAAAATCGAAGCTGCTATTATTAAAAAAACATAGGACTTAAATAAGCCCAAAAAGATAAACCGTAATCCTGGAAATCATGAACTGCTCCAAGGATTTACGTACACAAATCTGGAAAGGCTAAAGATGAAAGCCCTAAAATGCCGAAAACAAAAACACCTAGACCTAGACCATTCAACGGAGGAAACAAACAACTCACGTTGATTATTCAGCTGACAAAGTCCTAATGAATTTATCCTAGGTCTAAAAATAATTAGCCCTAAGTCTAAGTTTCCTCATCACATAATATTTAATTGATTATCAAGCTTAATAATAGCTGTATAAATAGGCGACAACACCACAGTGTAGAACTTCTGCACAAAAAAATAGAATGCAACACACTACAATATAAGTCCATAATATAATTAAATAAAAGTACACAATGGAAGAAATTACAACCTAGTTATCTTGAATACTTCCGGGTCTGGTCAAGTGTACAACACACACATAGAAATGCCTTGACCAGCATCTTCCGACATTATATGTGAACATCTCCATCTCTCCCAAATATATGCATATATATACGTATTATGGATATGTAGGTAGGTGGCAGCTACCCAACTGCTATTGAACTACCCATGTATATGAAACATTAAAACCTCATAACACATTACATAATATCTATTAGAAGCAGTTATATGTCATCGCATACACACACATGACAATACTATGTGACAGTAGCACGCATACAACAAACTCTATTTAGACATTTATATACATTCATGCGACATGGTACATGTGCTTATGCAAATATTGTTAGGATTAAATAATAAAACATGAGCAATAAAATGCAGAAATAAAACACAAAAGAAATAATTAAATACACAATAGACACAGGTTTACGTGGTTCACCCAGTATGGGCTACGTCCACGGAGAAAATAACCAGGCCTTTTATTCCGTCCAGAAAACCCTTCTCTACACAACCGCGCACCGAACATTACAATCAGCCGCCATACAACATCCTCTTATAAAAGTGCATTACAATTTTAGGGCAAAAAACCCGCCTAAAATCTACCGTCCGATTTGTGACCTAATAACAAACGGTCTAGATTTACATAGAGGAAAAAACATCCCCCCTCTTTCGCATGGTGGATCCAAGTGCGGTTGAAGACAAGGCCACTGAATTAATCAGGCTCCACAATCAACAATCTCCCACTTGGAGACTGATCACAGTAACTCCACCACTACTGCACTTGCTGGACTATGCTTCAACTTTGGGCCTGGAAATTTTCTCACCTTTTATTGTCATGCTTGAAGACCAACTAAAACTGAGCAAGAACTCGGTTTCTCCCTGGTTACTGCCTTTGTGAACATATCTGCAGGATCTTGACTAGTGTGTATCTTCTCCAGTTTTAACTGTCTATCTTCCAACATTGAGCGTATGAAAGGTACTTGGTATGTATGTGTTTAGTCCTAGAATGGAAAGCTGAATTCTTTGCAAGATGAATGACACTTTGACTGTCACTATATAATATGCTATTCTCTTGCTTCTTTCCCAACTCCTCCATAAACCTTTGTAACCAAATCATCTCCTTACTAGCCTTTGTAACAACAACATATTTTGCTTCCGTTGTTGAGAGTGCAACAACCTTCTGTAATTTTGAAATCTAGCTTACTGCAGTTCCACCTACAGTAAAAACATACCTTGTGGTACTCCTCTTGCTGTCTATATCACCTGCCATATCTGAATCGACTTATCCCTGTAAAGCAGTATTACAACATCCAAAGCATAATGCCTGAGTGACAGTACCTCTCAAATACCTGAGAATCCACTTCACTGCCTCCCAATGCCTTCTTCCTGGGTTGCTCATAAACCTGCTCACAACTCCCACTGCATGTGCTATATCTGGCCTTGTGCACACCATCACATACATCAAACTGCCAATTGCTGATGAATAAGGAACCTTGGACATGTAGTTTATCTCCTCCTGTGTCGTAGGACACATATCTTTGGTCAGTTTGAAATAATTTGCCAAAGGTGTGCTAACAGGTTTTTCATCCTGCATACTGAATCTTTCCAACACCTTCTCAATGTACTCACTCTGAGACAATGTTAATTTGCGATTTTTCCTATCTCTTGTTATTCTCATACCAAGGATTTGCTTTGCAGCACCCAAATCCTTCATTGCAAACGACTCTGCCAATTTTCTTTTGAGTACAATTATATCCTGCATATTAGACCCTGCAACAAGCATGGCATCTACATACAATAACAGGATAATATAGTTACCATTATCCAATCTCTTAAAATAAACATAGTGGTCAGAATAACATCTACTATAACCTTGATTTGACATAAACCTGTCAAATTTCATATACCACTGCCTTGGAGCTTGCTTCAGGCCATACAGGCTCTTTTTCAACCTGCATACTAGTTCCTCCTTTCCTTGACCTCATACCCTTGTGGCTACTGCATATAAATCTCTTCCTCCAAATCCCCATGGAGAAAAAAGTTGTTTTTACATCTAACTGTTCAAGATGTAAATCCTCTACAGCCACTAAGCTTAAAAAAGTTCTAATTGAAGTCATTTTAACAACAGGAGAAAAAATTTCATCATATTCAATACCTTTCTTCTGTGCAAACCCCTTTACAACCAATCTAGCCTTATACCTCTTTTTGCTTCCATCTTCTTCTTTCACTCTGTAAACCCATTTATTCTGCAATGCTCTTTTTCCTGCAGGCAACTGAACTAGATCCCAAGTTTGATTATTTATTAAGGAGTCCATCACCTCTTTCATGCCTTGCTCCCACTTCTTCTTGGTTTCTACCTGCATTGCTTCTTCATATGTTTTTGGTTCACCAGAGTCAGACAATAATACATAATATAATGAAGGGGAGTAACGTACAGGAGGTCTACTTATCCTGGTAGATTTTCTAACAACAGTTGTAGGATGCTAGTTGTTGCTGTTGTTGATTTTCTAGCACCTTTGGAGTTTCAATTTCATCAAGCACTGTGTATTCTGAGTTTACATTTTCCTGTTTCTTTTCCTGCAACTGATCCTTAGACATGACCTTCTCATTGAATATTACATCTCTACTTCTAATGATTTTGTGATTTGCATAATCCCAAAAGCGATAACCAAAATCATTAACTCCATATCCAATGAAAAAACACTTCTTGGATTTTGCCTCAAGTTTAGTTCTATTTTCTTTACTAATATGCATGAATGCTTCAAAACCGAAAGTCTTCAGAAATGAGTAGTTAATAGGCTTACCTGTCCATGCCTCTTCTGGAATCCCACCATCCAGGCCCCAGGGAACTTGAAGGCCCTCTGTTTATTAAATAAACTGCAGTATCCACAACATCTGCCCAAAGCTGTAAGGGTAATCCTGCATGTAATCTCATACACCTAGCACGTTCCATGATAGTCCTGTTCATCCTTTCTGACACACCATTTTCTTGTGGAGTTCCTGGAACCGTCTTCACTCTACGAATCCCATGGTATGAACAGTAATTGTCAAACTCTTTCCTGCAGTTTTCACCTCCATTATCAGATCTAAGACACTTTAGCTTATTTCCTGTCTCATTCTCAACCAAAGCTTTCCATTTCTTAAAGGTATCAAAGACATCCGATTTCTTTCGAATACAATAAACCCAAGATTTTCTAGTTTCATCATCAAGAAACTAACATAATAATAAGAGCCACTAAGAGATGATACCTGAGCTGGTCCGCATACATTTGAATGTACAAACTCTAGCCTTTCACTCTTCTTTTATTTTCCAACTCTGAGAAATCTGACTCTTTTCTGTTTTCCATAAACGCAGTGCTCACAAAAGTCTAAATCAACCTACTTCAAACCTGGCAACAAATTCCTTGAGTGGAGAATCTGCATCCCCCTTCGCACTCATGTGCCCAAGCCTATGATGCCACGAAGCTGTACCTTCCTTATTTCCTTTTGCTAATAATAGTGATCCTTTAGCAACCTTCCACGAATTTGCTGAGAATGTAACTGTACATCCTTCACTATCCAAATGCCCTGTGGAAATTAGATTTCTTCTTAAATCAGGAATATGCCTTACCTCTTTCAACAACCATTGGTTTCCATTCTGTAACTTTATCTGTATGTTACCCTTCCCAATGATTTTACATGGTCTATCATCACCCAAATAGACCTGTCCAAAATCACCTTGAACATAATCTAGAAAATATTTCCTATGGGTTGTGGCATGATATGATGCACCAGAGTCTAGCACCCAACAATAATTAATATTATCTAGTGAAAGGATTAAAGCATCTTGCAATACATCACCTGCTACGTTTGCTTCCTGATTACCCTGTTTTTCTTCTCCCTGTTTTTTTTTTCGAGTTCAACAGTCTCTTTTCAGGTGTCCTTTCTTCCCACAATGCCAGCATTCCAACTGCTTCCCTTTGGATTTGGATCTGCCTTTCTTTGATTTTCCACGATTCCTTGGGCTTTTTCCTCTCTCCCTTTGTCTCCCCCTATTCTCTACAGTCATACTTTGTTTGGATAAGTTGGGTAGCACTCATGAGGAAAATGTAGTTTTTTCAAGGAGGAAAGTTACTGCCATGGATATGTAGTGTGAGGCAAACCTATATGAGGTGTATGGAACAAACTACCAAATCAATTTTTTATAGAGAAAACTAAGCATACTCCAGTGAGGAGGAAAGCTAGAATATGCAACAAAGAACCATTGCACGAGTAGAGCAAGCCAATGGCTATTCACTTGCAAGCAATAAACACATTGATGTAGATTGAATGTCAAGCAGGAAAGTAAAGTAAGCATTTGGAAGTCCCAACAATCACTTGAAGTTAAAGTAAACAAAGACACTTGGTAGACCAAGCAAGCACCTTCAAACTCAATCAAGCAACCACTCTAAGTAAGCACTTGAATGCCAAGGCAACAAAAAAGAAAATCCAAATTGGAAGTCCAAGTAGGCACTTCGAAAATCAAGCAACCACTCCAAGCAAGTAATTGAAGTCCAAGTAAGCAAGAAAGAATAAGCACTTGAAAGTCCAAGCAGGCACTTCGAAGCAAGCACTTGATTTTAAGTGAGGAATAACAAGCACTTGGAATTTCAAGCAAGCATTTGAAATTCAAGTAAGCAAGCAGTGTTAGTAAGCACTTGAAGTTGAAGCAAGGAACAATAGGCACTTGGAAGTCTAAACAAGCACTTGGAACTCATGGAAACAAGAATGCCAAGTAAGCATCTAAAAGCTGTGCAAACAAGCATGACAAGAAATTTGGGAAACCAAGCAAAAAATTCTCAATTTTTGGGTAAGAACTTGTAAATAATTTTTATTCGTCTAACGGGATTGAAGCATCCCTTATGATATTGGTGTTTTTGATATATAATGGCCACTTGCCATCACTCCATCAAGCAAGGAGAAGACGCAAACAAGTAGGTCTGCATTTTTCATGGAATATTAGGCTGTAGTGGTCATCCATCACCTCTAACTGGTCACCAAAAGCGGTACCATTAGCCAATGAGGCTGTCATTGAAGTATCAAGCCACTATGACCGACATTGAAGGACTTGTCTTGGTGTTGGAAACATAGGAAAAAAGCTTCCATTTGAGGAAACCTCTAGAAAATAGAATGGAACCAATTATTTGTACATGCTATAAGAGGATCATCTAAGGACACCATGGGGCTTGAGAGCAAACCTTGATGTAATTAGTTGAATATGGGATCAACATAGTTAGCATGGAAAGAGCCAAGACACCAAATTGTGGACAATGAGCCATGTAAGGATGTGAGGTGGACTTCACTTGTCTATGATGAAGTTCAACGATGAAAAATTTCGTAGTGAATCAGGTAAGATCCATTTAATATAATGTACAAAACAAATGAGAATACCAAATCCACTTCCATGGAGATGTGGGAAGGATACTCCATAGAGAAGCTGGGGGAATAAAGATGGAAAGAGGAAATGTCTCATCTTCCTAAAATACATTTCTAAGGCATCAAACGTCTTCTCATTAGGGAGGTGTGATCCATGTAGGATCTATAACGGGTCACTTGGAAGTACAACAAGTAGTCACAACTTAAAAACAACCAAGTGACGATGACTTGACAAACTACCATAATCGGTTTCTCATTGTCTTTTGACCATAACTCGAAAGTCAAAATTGAATGAAAATTTTAGAGGGTGACTGCTGACATCAAGAGCAGTGCTGAAATTTAATTTGAGCTCAAAATTCTCAGTTTTGACCTCTAAAACAGAGTAAAGAACAATTCACCAGGAGGTCTTCTTTTGGGTATAATGAAACCAAATGAAATCCAAAGGGAATGATTCATTTTCGAGGTTAAAAAAGGCACACATGACCATCTTTTGTACATTTTTCAGCTCCAATTATATCTATTTGAATCTTCCAAATGCCCAAACTGGGTCTATTATACAATTATTTTATCGCACTCATATGAGCTCAAAATGAGCCAAATATTTATTGACGTTTCTTGACATAACAGCCCATTTTCCTATCAAATTTCAACCCAAAACTTGTCCATTTGGGCCCTCAAAATCAGTGCAATCCAGCCAACAAGCTGACCATTTATGGATTGAAGTGATGCGTGTAAAGTGTACAAAAACTGAAAATGGTCAAGTTCCAAGAGGAATATGAGCAGGGGGAAGCATGGCACATCATCCCTAATCATTGCTGAAATTAGACATAGGATCTATATACCAGACAGATAGACAACATTAACAAGACTAAAATTTCAGAGGTGATTGAGCACCTCAAGGATGTAAAACATCCACATTACATTCATATCTACATCTTGCTAAATCCGTGTCTTGTTATTTTACAATGAAGGATCTTATCTCCTTATATAGATCTATGGATAGACTTTCAGGTTTTTTTGGCATTCATATAGCCATGCATATTTTGTGGCTTAGATGTACCTTCTTTAATGTTGCTGGTTGAGGAATTGGTGGATCTGTTCTGCAGACAATCCACTCTCAATAAATTTTATTATTCTAACATGCCCCTGTAATGTTTCTTTGGGAAAATCAGCTGCTTCCATAAATATATTGACAATTTCTAGCCTGATCAGGTATCCATTTACATCATGCATGCCTCTTTGGGTCTTACAACAACCCAACCTGTCATTGTTGGACTTACGGGTAAAGTCGCCCGCCACCTGGGTCTTATGGTAACATACGTTTGTCTTTAAGGTCTTACGACAAGCATGAATGCCTTTTCAGGTCTTAACAGCAACAATGCATCTTTCTTGAGTGTCCCTATTGTTATCATTCCATCTCCTCGGATTGTATGGGTAAGCAACCTCTGCAATTGCCGAGTTTAATAGGTAATGATGCTACATACTGGGTTCATTCTAGATACATTTAAAAAATGATTTCACTGAATCGTGTTATAGGTCTCGCGTTTGTGGCTTTTTACAAGTTTTTAGGTACCTATTTAAAATGTTTTTCCAACAATTTATGAAAAGCAATACCTCTGTGAAAATAGCTACCTTGAACTTCATTTCTTGCTTTAATAACATCACTTTCCTTTTAATTTTTTAAATTATCGAAAATTCAAATAACCTTTAGACTTTTGAGGGATGAACTTTTAGTTTTTACACAAAAATCTCCACCAACAACATTCTTTGCACTTATGAAACAACACATCCGAATTTTCACCTGGACTACTACGTTTTGCTTTGGACTGCTCCTTTGACATGACACCTTTGCTTTAATAGTTCGGGTCTATCACTTGACACATGCACAAATATCCCACAAACTATAAATTACCACCTTCCCTTGGTTGGTGGCCTTAAAGACCATATCTCTGTTATACGAGACCAACACTTTTTAGTTTAACAGCATGATCAACCAACAATTAACACATTTATTATAATACAGGACATTACAACTTAAATATCTATATATGCTTTTTTTTTATTAATGGTACAACCTGAATCTAATACTAGTCTTCCCACATAAGTGGCAAACACACCACATTTGACTTTTTGAATGTGTTTTTCTCTATAGAAACACAATTTATAAACACATATGCCTTGTCATAGAGATAAAGGTGAGTATAAAAATAAAACAATTTACAATGATGCTCACGAATTCTCTTGGGACATGTTCACATCTTCTTTCGCATTCCATCTGCTGCATCCTTCCAGGCATCTTATACCTTTCTATCACATCCACTTTGACATACATTCAAGCTTGCATGCATATACCGTGTTCTTCAATAGGCTTTTTCTATCGGCATATTCCTATGCTTGGAATTTTGATTGACTCTACTACCTGGTTTTGCTTTTGCCCTTTTTTTCTTTTTTAACACGAGCTGCTTATCACACTCTGGATTGTCCCTATGATCTGGACAGCTTCCTTGCTTGGACCCTCCATAGCAGGCTTCACTGTTTGAACTGGTTCATCTATGACAGACAGTGCTCATCAATGTTTTTTTCAGCAAACAGAGCAGACTGGTTGATTCAAATCACCATAAATTCTGTCATTTCCTCTGCAGCAAGCATGATTCCTTCTCGCTTTCAGATAAGGATTGTCCAGCAAATGCTGTGCTTTCTGATTTGCCTGATTTCATTGCTCTTTCATATCAAATATCTCCTCAATTTCTATGATCCTCCCAATCACAGGCCAGAAACTGTCTTTTGCAGTCCATATTCAAATGGCCTTTGACAGACAACACCGAGTGAGACTAATTTTTGTTCTTCAAGCAGCTTTCTCATTCTGGAACCACACAGTACAAAAGTGCTTTTTGATTTTCGTTGTTGATCTTTTCATGCCAACATTTTAGCTTTTTTCCCTCACTTCCTGGCCTTCTGTAGGCCAGTACAATTATTTATTTATTTATTTTCTATCTGGCCTCTTTCAGGCAGCATTCAACAGATTCCTCGGTCTTTGTAAGTTTTCTTTTGTACTCGAGGCATCCTCCTTACGACCTCTCAACAGCTCTTAATAGAGCAGTCTCCTTTCAGACTTTTTGCAAGCCAAAAATCCCTTCCAGAAGATGGAGTTGAGTAGAACGTGCCTTTGCTTTTCCCTTGCCTTTTGTCAGGGAAGCAAACGTGCAGCCCAGCCTATTGCTGGCTTGCTTTCCAAATATTTTGCTGATCTTGCAAACATAGAGTATAATTTTTTTTGATCGCCCTCAAAATAAGATGTCTTCTTTTGGTATAATCCAGTTCTAATACCATGCTGAAATTTGAGAGAGGATCTATTTACCAGACATATTGACAACATCTGAATACTACTTTAATTTTTGGCATTACATTCAGATCTTCATCTTGCTATATCTGTGCCTTGTTATTTTACAATGAAGAAGCCCATCTTTTTTTTTCCCGCTTTGGTTAAGGGCTCGGGATTGGACCCGCCGACCTCAAGCTGGAAAACACTCAGGCAAAACCAGTCGGTCTACTACCTCTGCCCTGAAGCCCATATCTTTATATAGATATTTGGATAGACTTTCAGGCCTTGTAGGCTTTCATATATCCATGCCTGTTTTGTGGCTTAGATGTGCCTTGGTTAATGTTTGTGGTTGAGGAGGTTGGTGGATCTGTTCTGTTGGCAATCCAGTCTCAAATAAACATTAATATTGTAACAAGCATCTCTACACTTTCAAAAGACCTCATGAATCAAGAAACAACAGTTATTTCCGGACTTGAAAGACAAGAAGACTAAATGAAACATACTAGACGAAAACTAGTGGAGAACAGGGGCAGTCTTGGAAACAAAAACAGGGCAGGCAATCTCCAGCAAAGAGAGAGCAAGAAAACCTCTGAAAGCTGCTATGTGATGCTGCAAATGAGTGCTTAGTAGCTATACATCTCAGCAAGCGCCAAATTGATGGCATATAGTTGTATTTTCTCATTTTTGTAAGGAAAATGAAGGTTGACTAATTACTTGTGGTTTTCTTCCCCAAGAGGGTTTCATACATCAAATCACTGTCATGATGATTTGTTTTATAGTTCAGTATTTCAATCTTTCCCTTGCATTCCTCTTCATTCTATGGGATTTGTGTACTTCATGTGGTTTTCATGCTTGGAAACTATCAAGATTAGGTTAGAAGTGAGCATCAATCTGACACAACAGTGTATTCTTGCATTACATTAGATTTCAAGCTTCAACAAAATTTGTAGCAAGCTTTTTATGGTCCTTCCATACTTCAATCATCCAAGGGGAGTTCTGGGCATGAAAGAACAATTTTGATGCAGAGTGTAGGGTTTCTCTAGTGATTAGTGACTAATTTCCTACGAGTCCGAGTGAGACTAAGCCAAAAAGCACTTAAAATGTGTCTACAAATTTTTATTTATTTATTTATTTTAATTTTTTTTTTTTTTGAAGGTTTCATTAGTGGGAATTTCAGATTGTATATTTCATCAACAAACAAGTAAGCCTAAAGAATGGTGGACCTACCGTGAACTAGCATGCATAATCTTCAGAATTTTGTACTATATTCATCTGCAAAACTCATGGATTACGAAGTTCCAAAAACTTCTCCGTGCTGTCTTTTTGTTGAAGACAAGAACAATTCAAAAAATTCCTGCTGTGTGAATTACTCATCACGTTCAGCATCTTGCATGTCCAAACCATTCTAGGTGTTTCCATCAAGATGAAGTGAAGCAATCTAAATTTTGCCTACACCAATCATAGTGTGCATTTAGAAGTACACTTACAATATACGCAACTATACCTCCAAAAAAACCTTCAATGTACCATCATAATGTTAAACATTGACCTTTGGCGTGCGAGATTGTGGTCCCATGCTGGTATGGTTTTGTCCACTGGTATCACCTTTCATTGCCTTGTAGGCATTGAAATTACACATTGTGCAGAACCTTACATCGTTGCCATAGAAATCCTCTAAATCCTTTTGACGTGTTCGTCATTAAAATCTTGAGCTTCTCATTGAGGGTTATGATGTGGAGGAAATGCATTGTGGGCTGGCCTCCGTAGGTTTTGGTGGGTAATGGAGGCGGTGAGGGTCAAAATATTTGACATGATTCAGCTCAATAAGAAAAATGGTTACAAAATGTGATCAGTTCTTAAATCACTTGGGACATCTCTTACACTTTCCACCATTGGTCATATCCCTTTTGAGTCGACAGTTGTGTTGACTTGCTCTCGGTATCTTTTATCATACTAGTTGGACATCCAGGTTGATAGATTGGTGGCTTTGATACCATTGTTGTGAGCCTAAGGTGGATTCAAACTTAGAACTCCCTTGAAACTAATAAAAATTGAACTCTGAAAAATGGACTAAAATCAGTGATATTGGAGCATAAATTTTCTTACAAAATATGAAATGTGTAAGATAACAGTTTTGGAAATAAAATTTTAATAAAACTAGCCATAAAATTATATTCTCTTACAACCAATAAACATAACAGCTCAAGTTTGCGGGTCAGCCACTCTTGGTTGGAGAAGATAACGAATCTTCTCTCCTGGTTGAATACCGATTTTTAATTCAACAAAAGACCCCTTAACCATGAAGTCTTAACATACATATAGGTGGGGGATTGCGTTATTCTATTTTTTGTTTTATTCCCTGGCTCTACTTGCTTTATCCTCCCAATGGTACTTGCTATATTCCCCTTATAAACTCCCTATATCTCAAGCTGCACTAGATTTATTTTTTTACTTGAACTTGCTGTATTTTCCTAATTATGTGGTGGAAAATTTGAAATCTTTAAATTCTATTAATTTTGCATGGAAACATAAGCTTAGTAATTCTTTACAAGAGGAAGCTTTATCTTGGTATATGAATTTTGTTTGTGCCCATAATTTTACATACACATGGGAAGAATTTGAAGACGCATTCTTAAGCAAATGGGAATTTGAAAAAAAGGATAAAAAGATAGCTACTTTGATGGATACACTTAAAGACTATGAAAAAGAAATCAAATGTCTTAAGGAAGAGAAAAAAGGAACAAATTTGGATGATAGTTTGAAGGCTAAGAGAACCACATCTTTGGAGACAGATAAGCAAGAGGATGGTCAGAGGGATTTATTTTCATCTGGAAATTCTATTTTGCAAGTTCACGGTTGCATTCAAAAGAAAAAAGTTAGTCTCCATAAACCCTAGCAGCAAGCATAACTTCATCAGCATGGACTTGGCTAACAGTTTATACTTTATAGGTTCCAGCAAAGAGTATCAAAGATGGATAGTTTCAAGGAGAGATTTCAAATTTTTGAAGACTTGAAGCTTTCTATGGATAAGTATATTTTGCATGCTAATTTTCATGTCATTGCTATGGATGATGTGGATATTGTTCTTGGTTATCCTTGGTTGGATTCTTTGGGTACTATTAACATTAATGTACAAAAAAAATCATGAAGTTATGCTACAGGAAAAAGAAGAAGCAAGAACCAAGAGAAGTATCCAAGTAGAAGTAAGAACCAGGTATAAGGGAACAGATTAAAGAACCAGCATAGGAATCAGAAGTTGAGTCTACAGTAGAGACAATAGCAAAGTCCAAGAAAGAAGCAACAACAAAGTCCAAGGAAGCTCTATTAGAAGAGCACAAGTACACACCAAACAAAGAGCACATGTGGAGGAATTTAAAATAGAGGAGGAAATTGTTGAAGAGTCAAAGAAAATAGAACATCGGGCTAAGGTTGGAGCATATTGCCATCCACACCACCATGAGAGGCAACAATCATGGAGACAGGGCATAGAGCAACAAAAGAACTATGATGGACATACATGGAACCATAGGAGCAAAAACTATGGATATGCTACTAGTGGCAATTGCAAGCATGGATGAAAAAGAGTGATATTTATGGCTGACATAAAGATCAAATTAGTGCAGCCAACACATGGAACCAAAGGATTACTTATGGATATTGGAGTGGCACAACAAAAGCATGGCATCTGTGAAGACCACCACCAATCAAGATTCCACTTGGGTGGTTGGGTAATCAAGAATGGTACCAATTATCTGCCATGATTAGAGGATCATATTATTTGGTTTCATCTCATGTTTCAAGGACGAAACATTCTTAAGGGGGATGGAGTGTTAGGGTACCCAGGATAGGTACCTAATAATATAATTTTGTATTGTATAGTTAACATGAGCTATAAATAACCCAACTCTAGTGTGTAGTTGGCTTGAGCCATAAATAAGCCAATTGTATTGTGTAAATAGCATGGTAAGTAACCAGGCTCTATTTATAGGAAATTATATTATAATAATGAGTGTGATAAGAATATTTTATTTATGAAAGTACGAGACTGGGCAGTATGAGAGGAGCGAAGAATGGACCCTAGAGCTAACATGGGGCCCACAAGGGAAATGGGATACATGTGGGATAATGGCTCAAGACTCTCGCAGCGTTGCTCAAGGTATTTTTAGAATTTTTTGTTTATGAAAGTACGAGACTGGGCAGTACGAGAGGAGCGAAGAATGGACCCTAGAGCTAACATGGGGCCCACAAGGTATATCATAATTTCCCAAAATAGCACTAGAGGATGAGAATATAAAGAAGGGACTTGGTAATTGCAAAACATCGAATCAAATCTAATCCAATCAAGTATTGTCTTGGTTCATGGAGTGGCTCTCATCTTGGGAGATTCAGTGGAGTGGTTCCTTAAGGAATAACATTGGTGTTGCCCTACATGAAGGGTATTGTCACTGTTGGTTACGAATCTGCCATGAGGAAAGGATTTTGGGTTAATGCGCCCAGATTCGCCCACCAACATGAAAGGCCGGAAGGAAGAGATGCCTTCCGTGCCAATCTCCGGAGAAGGCCGGCTCCTTTGGGGGGTTTTATGGTTTAAGCTAAGAGTGCAGGAAAGAGATAAAGGAACGGAAAGAATTTACAAATGTGATTGGAGTTTGGTGGGGGGAACTAACAGAGACGGCAACACATCAATCACCATTGCTTACATCGCATCATAAATACAAAGCATGACCAGGAACCGCAAAACCTAAGTATACTTTTTGTATTAAGCAGTGTACGCACAGCTACAATGGTCCCCTAGCAAACATTCTCCCTACAAGGAGAACTAACAGCACGGCAATGCATCAATCACCACTACGTACAATAACATAAACAGAAAGCAACCAAGAGATGTCAGAGCCTTATGCAGAGAATTTATACGCACAGCTACAATGGTCCCCTAGCAAACATTCTCCCTACAAGGAGAACTAACAGCACGGCAACGCATCAATCACCACTACGGACAGCAACGTAACACACAACTGATGGAACTGCTACCACATCTATTATGAAGTTCAAAAGTGCTTGGCCACCAAATGCTGAAATGAATCAACAAGCCATGGCACAAACAATGCTAAAGGTACCCCCGACCACCAAATGCTGAAACGAATCAACGAGCAGTGACACAGGGAAACGTAAAGCATAAAGAAATAAAAGCAAGAGAACGGAACCGGCATACAAATTATATTTATAAGGTAGCACGGTTACAATGGTTCCCTAACGTACATTCCCCTTCCACCCTTTACAATGAAATCATGGTGGGTTTTTATAGCCCGAGTCCCTCCCGTTACATTAATGGGCACAAAGTCCCACCAAACAATAGCCGACAAAAGCGGCGAAAGAGCCGCAAATGCTGACCTTTGTCGGACCGGACCGTACCCGCAACATGGTCTTCCTGGAAGCTGGACAGCTAGGTGGCGGTGTGTTGGGCAGAACTTCTTCTCGGCAGGAATGCGGGTAGCTGGAGCGGGTAGAACCTCCAATCAGCTTTAAATGAGGCCACCGGCATAGGTAGTGCAACCCATGCTCGTCCTTTTGCTCGGCACGTCTTGGCTCAAATCCCGAAGCTGGACACTTGTCAGATGATGGATGATGCCGTTTGACACGTGTCCGCCTTGAAAGGCAATTTATCCAACTTCTCTCAGGATCGTAGCGCCATCGGGTTGCGCAGGCAGAAAACAGCGCAGCCGGGAAGGCCTTCATGCCTTGGGTGCATTTCTGAGTTTGTTTCCCTACTGCGCACCTGTCAGGGCGCACTCCGACTTCGCTGCGAAGTCGGACTGCGCACAGGTGAAAGCTGATTCTTGCCGCCGTACGGACTTCGCTCCAAGACTTAGTCATTTTTCTGTCACCGCCACCGCTACAAGGTGCGCCAGAAGAGGGGCGAAGTCGGACTTCGCACCAAATCGGGCGAGTGCGAACTTCGCACCAAAACTGGGCGAAGTGCGAACTTCGCACCAACACTTAGCCATTTTCCAGGGCAACTGCTGTCAACTCTGAAATCCAACTGAGGGGCTCCAAGAAAGGGGGGGAAAAAGAGAATGTAGGAAAGAGAGAGAAAAGGAGAGAGGAAGAAAGGGAAAGAGAGGAAGAGGGGAAAGAAAGAGCAGCACTGCTACAAAATTGAAAACATTGCACCCCGTGCAAAATGTGGCAACATTTCTGGCGGCTCGCGGGGTGTCGAGCTCGCCTCGGCGCAAAGAATCCATGCCTTCATCCATTGGGTGCAGAGGAACTTGCTTCCCCGCCTTCTGCTGCTCTAGTCGTTCTCGCGGCAACTGTTCTTCGATTCACCTTCTCGCTTGCCTCCTCGTAACCATCTTCCGAAGGCTCTCCACCTTTTGCTTCGCCTCGCAGATGCGGTTGTATGCGGCCCGGGCTTGGCCCCGTGCTTCTGCTTCGAATGGCCGGCGGTCAGGAACTTCTTCTAATGCTGCGTGGAAAGCAACGACCGCGTGGGGTCGATGGTGAGGTATCTTTTCCTAGCTCCCGGAAGTAGGAGCTGATCTTGCAAGATTTGGACACCATCTCGGGTGACCCGACTTTCTTGAATTGGCTCGGTCCAGCTATCAATCTCAGTCGTATCCGCCTCAAAGGACCGCCAATTCTTTTTCACCTGCTCATGGGTGAGAAACTCACCATTCTCAACAAAGCCCGGGCACCCTAGTTCAGAAAGAGCGTGAAAGGGAGCCATACAAATGTCTCTTTCATGTTCGAATGCGTCCAGCATTCGTCTGGCAACCCTCACCTCTTCTACTTTCTTAAAATATTTATGCAAGGTTACCCTTGCATCCGCCCATTCTGCAGCGAATGAGGACATGGGGGAGAATTGGAGGCCATCGCGCCGCGCTCCCGAAGATTTATTGCTGTGTCCAGCCATTGCTTCGCCTGGCGTTCGGCCTCCTCTACCACAGGCTTTCCCTGGGCAGAAACTTCTTGAATTCTGGATGCGAAATCCAGAACTGACATAGCCTTATACGTGTGGGGCTTGCATCCCCGCAGCAGATCAGCCCGCATCCCCTTAACCTTGCTCTTCGAAAAGACCGTCGCTTGAGATGCTCTCTCTGCAGATTGCGACTGCGCCTGTTTCAAAGACTCCTGGAGCTAAGAAATCTGCTCCAAGGCTGCCTCGCTTTCCGTTGCGGCTTGTTGCCGAGAAGCGGCCAGCCGGGCTTTTAGTTCATCTATTTCTCGCCGCGCCGCTTCCACCTGCTCGTGGACCCGGACAGGTCCTCTTCAAGCTGTCTTGTCTTATCCCGCAACCCGAAAAGCTCTTCCCTGTTCCTCCGGACTCTTGACAAGGAGATTGTCCGCTTTACGAATGATTCCCCGAATCTCGTATTGCTTGTCGATATCGTCAAAGCTCTTCTCATTTGTCTGGAGCTCGTAGTCCGCCCTGGTCATTTCCCGGAGAGGCTTCTTCACTTTCGGGATTATCTTCT
Organism: Wollemia nobilis; assembly: GCA_028583015.1. Lineage (NCBI taxonomy): Eukaryota > Viridiplantae > Streptophyta > Pinopsida > Araucariales > Araucariaceae > Wollemia > Wollemia nobilis. Next base: position 1,880,710 of record JAQPPZ010003184.1, read on the forward strand.
CTGTTGTAAGCACTCTCCTCTCGAAGTTAAACTTGGTGCGCTTTACCGGGGCGGCTATCTCTTCAGGTCTCCTCCGCTTCAGGTTTTGGAGGAAAGAGATAGGGTACTCTACAGCTCTCGTTGCCAGAGGCAAGTCGTCCGTATTCTGGAGGTCGTCCATGAAGTCTGGTTCCCCCAGCCTAGGGTTCTGCTGAGACGTCTCTCCTGCGGGAATGGGATCAGGAGGAACCGGACGGACTTGGAAGGATCGGCCGCTTCTGAGGGCGACCGGGGAGTGGAGATGGGAGCGGCTGATGCCGAAAGGGTTTCAAGCGGCTGAGGCGGTGGATGTAACGGTGAATGCACGGCTTCGGCACTAACCACAGGTGAAGGGTTTGGGGTTTGACTCAGAGATAGGGAAACGTTGGGGTTCTGAGCAAACTGGTCAAAAGAATGGGGGCCGCTAGAAGGGTGTGGAGACGGGGAGGAAGATGCGGCCATGGCTTGCTCGGATTGAGCGGGAGATGGAGTAGGAGTAGGGCTAGATGAGACCAGAGAGAGTGGGGCAGCAAACGTACCTGCGAGCTCCGCCTGAGCCGATGCTGGATGGATGTCTGCGATTCTGGTTCCGGCGGCTGGCTCGGGACTGCCCAGAGAAACACGCTCTGGAGCGGCTGAACGCGGCTGCGGCTCTGCGACTGGTCGCCGCACCGTCGACTAGGTCGCCCGATCTTTTCAACTCTCTTCCTCTTCTTCTTCTCGGAACAATGGCCGGATCGGGGGAAGGAGATGAAGCAGGTGCAAGAGCGCCGATGTTCCCACGGTGAACTTGTACCGGGGTTTGACTTGCGTAAGGTCCGCCGCAACCGGTCCGCTCTCCGGTGGTGCCGGCGCCTTTGTGCTCGAAGGGTCACCTCGTGCGTTGACTTGATCGGTTTCGCGCCTTTTCGTGCACCACCTTGGAAGCAACAGGCTGCATTGGGTCCACTTGGATGTCTCGTCGGGCCCGCGCTGGCAGTTGTCGAAGTGTACAACTGTTGGGAGGAAGACCCTCCTTTATAACCCTCAAAGGGACCTCGGGGAACGTAATCTTGATATGCGAACGGCCGCCACCGTCATGGTGCTGGTCATATAGAGTCGAAAAGTCGTCATCAACGGCCAGATTTCTCCCGGTGGATTTGTCGTGCTGCGTGCGGCACCTCATCTTCCAAAGATTCAATAATCTTTTCTTTTGGCCGCTTAAGGCCTCGCTATCTTGGAGATGAATTTTTTAAACCCCGGAGAAGAGAACTTGTGGTCCGGGTTTCGCTTGGGGTCATATGCCACCTCCTCGCAAGAAAATCCCGCCATGGAGGCGAAGCTTCCATCAAGTCAATTTCCCACCAAGGTCAACATGGACCACATCGCATCTGTCTTCGATTATATCCGCCCGGGGCAGTAGATGCGTGAACTTTCCCCTTATCCCGTACGGGTCGTACCTTCCAGCGCCGCAGGCAGCAGAATCAGCCCAATGTCAAAAAGCTCCCGCTCGAGGTAGACATGCTGTCCTACCTCGGAAATCTCAACGTTCGCCCAGGAAAGAGGATATTGAAAAATCTGGCCTCTTTTCTTTCCTAGGCCGAACTCCTCCTCAACATAATCCATCTGACGGGCAACCTCCATCCCAAACTGATGATCCGTGCACCAAAGTAGGGCAGCAGATGAGGTTTGCCCTTGAATCCGTAGATTCCGACCACAATCCTCGCGCGCCTAAAGACGTCCCCGAGCTTCTGACTCAACAAAGAGTTCGTCATTTCCCGCGGGGGGCGAGGGATCTCGCCATCGCTGAAGACTGACATGACCAATCCCATAAAGTTGAAGTTAAACTTGTAGTAAGACCCTTTCCGGTATAGGTCATCCGTCCAGTCATAGACGGGCTGTGGCTCTCCCTTCTCGTTGACCTTCTTCAGGTTCGGGATCGGCATCCGGGAGTGCAAATGGTACAAACATAGCCAAGCTAGGACAGAACTGAACCGAAATTCAGTGGACTGCTTCTTCTGGAGCTTCACCAGGCTGGAGTGGATGGCGTATGCAAGCCAATCCGCCCAGTCGAAAAAGATGGGGCGCTTTCCACTTCTCTGCGCTGCTGGTTCGTAGGATTCTCCACACAGGAGACATTCTGCCAGCGCTAGCTGGTACGGCTGTACCAGCTCATCGTAGTCGCAGCCGAGGATCCATGCCAGAATGGTGTATAAATATTTGCTCTGAAACCTCGCCAAGGGCATGGGGCCGGTTGGCCACCGTCCAGCTGCAAGCGGGGCGTTCAGCTCTGAATTGAGGAAATCCCTCATCCGTTTTGTATGCGTGAAGCGTCCCGCTTGCTCGCCCAGATTTATCTTTCTGACGATTGTGCTGGAGTCATACTCCAACCCTGGGGCGAAAGTTAGCTGAACAGTCTCCTTGCGCAGCTCAAACAAGGGTTTACCGCTGGAGCTGCAACTGCCGGTAGCTGGTCCGTAATGTCCGACAATCGGTCTACCACTCCGGCATTGATGGACAGGAGGGCACAAGAACCGGAAAAGGTTAGACTTGTACGCCGCTCCGAAATGGTGAGAGGGCGAAACCTTGTCGCCCCAACTCTCCACATTTGTCCGCAGCTTAGTCGTGCTCATAGAAAACGAGCCGTCCTTGTATCCCGCTAGGTAATTTACCGGAGGTGGTGGGGCTTGCCCACGCTGTACTTTCGTTGGCCGGGACTTTAATTTTCGCTCCGGCGGTGTTTCACTTCTGAAAACACTTGGTCGCGGTAAATCCTCAGGTTCGCACCCTTCGCCGGATTGCGCCGGCATTGGCATCTTTCCTCCGTCCATCTCTCCGAAACAACAATAATTACAAATTCTGGCGCTCGTAGAGATTTCGGCCACAGAATAATCCAGCAGTTTGGCATGTTCGGATGCATCCGACCCCCTTTTCTAGATAACGACAACGTCATTAATGTCGTGCAGGAGGGGGTAGGTCGGCTGGCAAGTGAAGGAGTTAAGTTTCTTGGGTGGCTGCGCAGGAGAATGTTTTCAAAAAGGTACTCCGGCTGCCGTGCCATGCTCTTTTGATTGCACTTTTTATTGAGAACCGTGCAATCATTAAATTTATCTTGAATGCTGCGCCATGGCTGACGTCACTGCCGCAATCTAGGCACACTGCTCAAGAAAAAACCCTTGGCGCGGAAACCCATCTCAAAACGGTCGCAATGCGCCTTGGGCCCAGCTTTGGAGGTTTTTGAATATTTTATTCATTTTTTTTTTAAACAACCGTCCAAGCTGGCCCTAAAACAAGGCGCAATCGGACTTCGCCCAAAGTTGGGCGCGATCCGACTTCGCCACAATGACTTCGCTCTAAAAATTGCGCATCCAATCGCGACTTGCATTGAGACTTTCTTTTCTTTTTTCTTTACCGCGCCCGAGGGTTGAGCGCAGTCAGACCTTTACAAACTTCGAAAGAGAGGCGAACACTTAGAACTTTATCGCCTCTTTGGACCGGGTGCACGAGCTGCGCTTAAACAATGAAGCGCGTTCGGACTTCGCCCAGATTCGGCGAAGTTCGAACTTCGCACGAAGTTTGCACTTTGCGCGCGAGCAGCACGCAGTTCGTACTTCGAGCGCAAGCCGGCAGAAGTCCGACTTCGCTCAAAACTGAGCGCAGTCCGATCACTTGTGCCTTTGCAGTTTTTCTCCCTTCAAACTTCGCTTTGTCAGCGCGCAGCCCGACTTCGCTGCGAAGTCGGGCAGCGGCCAACACTTAGACGTTTTTTGCTTTGTTTCTTCACTCAAGCAGCCCCTTCACGAACTTCGCTCCTTCTGAGGGGCGACAACGACTTCGCCGCGAAGTCTGTATTCTCTCCCATGCCGCAGTTAGGCTCAAAAAATAATAAAAAATCGAAAGCTGGAAACTGTACATGCCGAAAAACAAAAATGCATAAGGGAAATTTTTACAAAGAAGGGCCACTCGGCACCTTCAGCAGCGGTAAAATTTTAAGTGGAACCTGTTAACAGGGATAGGTAGGAGCCGACCCTCCATATCCCGAAGTACATAGGCATTGAACCGGTTCACCCGGCAATCCGATAAGGGCCCTCCCGCAGAGCATCAAACTTCCCGTGATTGCCCGGCTTCGCCTTATATGAGTCCCACTTCAGCACCTGGTCCCCGATTTTAAAAACTCGGCAAGTGGTGCCTTTTGCAAACCAGCCTTGAGTGGCTGCAATATGACCATGAAGGCCCGGTATGCTTTTTCTCTCGTCTTCTTCCAACCGCAGGAGTTGGCACACCTGTCGTCCACCGGGTCTCCACCGCTCCCGTCTTCGTCCAACATCCATAGGGCAGGGATTTCAATGTGGGATGGCATGACAGCCTCTTTGCCATAGACGAGCGCATAGGGGGACGTTCTGATGGATTTCTTGAATGAAACTCGGTCCGCCCACAGTGCCCGGTTCAGAAGTAAATGCCAAGTCCGCTTGTTTCTCCAATGGTCCTCCGGATGATTTTCGGGGAGGTTCTTGTTAGTAGACTCGGCAAGGCCATTCCCTCGCGGGTAGTAATTAGAAGACATCTTGTGATAGATGCCAAGTTTGCCGATGTACTCCGTGAGTACAGCGCCTGCGAATCCCGGACCATTGTCCGTCACAATTGACTCTGGAACCCCGAAGCGGGTAATCGTGCTCTCAATGAACCCGATGACCGTTTCTTGGTCTCGCGTTCTTGGTCGGGATTGCCTCTCGCCCACCGTGTGAAGTAATCGGTGGTCGTAAGAATAAACTTGTGTCCGGCAGAGGAATTAGGCGAAATCACCCCAATGAAGTCTAGACCCCATTGCCGGAACGGAGTCTCGGCTCGAATCGGCTGAAGGGGCAGGGGTGCTTTCTCGTTTTCGCCAAAGAAACCTCTGGCATTGATCACACTTGGAACAGACCGCATGAGCGTCTGTAAACAGAGTGGGCCAATAGTACCCAGCTCTAATTATTTTTAAGGCCGTAGGCCTTGCGGAATGATGACCCCCAGGCATCCCGGAATGAAAATCTCCGAGGACCCTGGGCTGGTCGGATTTTCTGACGCACCGCAACAGGATGCCGTCGATGTTTTTGAAGTAAAGCCCCTCGGGGCGAAGAGTGTACTTAAGTGCACCTAGCCGAAATCTCCTTCGTTGTGAGGCGTTCAGTGATCTCGGACATCTTCCGGTGCAGAAATATCTCACCAGCTCATCTGTCCAATCACTCCCCTCCGATAAGGAGTTGGCTAGGTAGATGCGTGTCGCCGTGTCCTCCCACTTACAAAGCGGAGATGCCGGCTACGACGCTTCGGGCCAATTCCTGACACAAGGCTCGGCCCCTGATAAGCTTGGTGGGCCGCACTTCGATGTCGAACTCCTGGATTTTTGCAATCCATCCCGCTCTCTTGTGACCCGGTTCTCCTTGTATGATGAAGCTTCGAACGTCCGGGTGAATCACAAAGACAGTTGTTTTGCTCTGGGAGACAAAATGCCTGAACTTTCGGAGGGATTTCATAACAGCGTGAACTTGCCGCTCTATAAAGTTGTACTTTTCCTCATGCGGCTGAATCACTTGGCTCAGGAACGCTATGGGGCGCTCCTCGCCATCGTCTCCCTTCGAGTTAGGACCGCAGCGTAACTTTCGGGTTCTCCCACTGCATACAGGATGAAGTCCTTGGAGTAGTCCGGGTTTGTCAACACCGGAGCTTGTGCAACCCGAGCCTTGATTTCCTCGAAGGCTTGCTCTCTCTCATCACTCCATTCGTAAATTGTATCTTTTTTCAGCAGCTCGGCCATAGGCTTGATCACTCGTGCGAAGTCCGGAATGAACTTCCGCACGAAGTTAATCCGACCGAAGAAGGACTCGCAGCCCTTTTTATCGATGGGGGTTGGCAAGCGAAGGAGGGCTTCGCTCCGTCGTGGTCAATGGCGAGGCCTTCCTCGGAGATGACATGTCCCACAGCCTTCCCTTCTTTTACCGCGAAGACATACTTCTTCGGGTTTATAGAAATGCCGAATTCCCGACACCTCTCAAATATTTGCCGTAGGTGGGAAACATGATCCCCTCTTTGGTGAGAGAAAACAGTCATGTCATCAAGGTAGATAACAATGATCTTATTGAGCAGCTCTCGAAGGCCAGGTCCATGGCCCTTTGGAATGTGGCACCAAGATTGGATAAGCCAAAAGGCATGCGCTGATAGGCGAACGTCCCCCACTTGGTGGTGAACGCCGTCTTATGCTGGTCCTCATCTTTGACCCAAATCTGGTTGTAGCCGGAAAATCCATCTAAAAGTGAGAATCTCTGGGCTCCAAAGAACGATGTGTAGAATCCGGTCGATTTGGGGAAGCGGATAGTGGTCCCCGAGGGAAGCCCGATTTAGGTTTCGAAGTCGACACGTAGACGAATGTCGCCATTCTTTTTCCTCACGGCACCAAATTCGCGACCCAGGATGAATGTTTGATGGGGTAGATGATCTTGGCTTCCAGCATCTTCAAGAGCTCGGCTTTCATCATGGCCTCAATCTTCGGATTCACGGCCCTCTCCTTCTGTCGGAATGGCTTGGCGCCATCCTCTAGCTCAATGGTATGCTGGGATGACATTTCGTCATACCCCTCAAATCCTCGTAGCACCAGGCCACGATGTCGGGGAACTCCCGGCACAGATGATCCGATCTCGCTCAAGTTCCTCCGACGTGCGACTCGTTCCGACCTTGATAGTTTTACCAGGTTCGAGTTCCAGGTCAGCATACTGCTTCGGGTCTACTTTGATCCTGTGAGATATTGCTCTGTCATTCTGATCAAACAGACTCTCCAATGTAATCAGTCCTTTTGGGACATGATTATTTTTTAACTGTATCAACCCCTCATATTGCTCGTCATCGTGGTCTCTACCTTCGATTGAACCAACTTCGTTAACCAAAAATGTGACGATCTCCTCGTCACAACTGAACACCCGCCAAGGTGTCCTTATCGAGCACGAAGGCCAGAAATAGTGCGAACCGCTTCGGTTTCTGGACAACGTCATCACCGGAACGTACTGCTCCAACGTACGCCGTAATGTCGCGTGTTTGTTTTTCTCACGCGATATCGCCTTGACATTCAACGAGTCGAACGACTCCATCAGTCCCACACCCGTTGCGGTACGCCCTAAGATAGTGCTGTTTGGAGGCGCACTTGTTCGTAACCCGGTGACACACCACTCGAATCTCCAAAGATCTCGCAGTGTTTAATCCCCACCTCTCCGCCTTTCGCAAACCCAAGCACAGGGCTTCGTACTCCGCCGAGTTGTTAGTGCAACTCCAGGCCAACCTGTAGGTATAGTCCTTCCGGATCCCGGCCGGAGAAACCAGAAGCACCCTTGCACCGGCGCCATTTTTGCATCGCGCGCCGTCAAAGAAAAGCTTCCACAGCTTCTCAGGTGCAGGTCCCACTTCTTTTGCAGCTGACATGTCAAGCCTCTCGGGCTGTACAATGGAGTAACAACCTCGTCTGTCTCAATTACGGCATTGAAGTCCCGCAAAGAGAACTCATCTTCAAGCCGTAGCACTTCGAAGGCTTGCTCGCCACTCTATCGTCACCGCTCTTCCTCCGACAACCGGACCATGCACCCAACTCTCCTCCGGTATCTTCTCTACTAGGAAGGTGGAAGGCTTCTCATTGAAAATTTTCGGTCTCCTTCCTTTGAAGGGCACTTCCATGTGTGAGTAAGGTACTCGCCCAACTTCGCAGTGAACTCCCGAGAGAGACACATGCCGAAGTAGGGAGCCAAGTCAACAACCACGACCTCTTGGATGACCACGATGTCGAGAGCCTTGTGCAGCCGGATAGGGATGTCCTTTATGACACCATCTGTCTTGACAGGGGTGCTGTCTAATTGCAAGCACGCCTTGGCCGCTACGTGTGTATTCCATCCCGATCTCATCGCAGACGGCCTTCGGCATCACAGCCGTGGAAGCGCCGTAGTCCACCATGCGCCTGAGAACTATGTGCCCTTGCATCCGTAAAGACAGATAAAAGGGAGGCGGTCTGTTCTTCCCAATGGCTGAGACTGTCAGAGGTTGAACCAGACAGCGGGCTGTATCTGCTTGCCGCTCTTCATGTTCTTCAGAGATTCTTGCAGCAGATCCACCTGGCCTGGGAGCAGAAGAGCATCATACATGCTGATTCTAGCAGTTGTTCTTTTCAACTCGTCTACTATGTCGTAGCCCGAGGTACTAGCTCCTTCGCTTCTTTTGCCGGCTCATACTTCGTCCGGCACCGCCGGGTAGCCTCAACTCGCCGTCTCTTGGTCGAGACGGGTACTTCAGCCTTCTCCCGGGCTTGTTCTTTGGTTTCACTCGGAGGCCGAGGTACGGGAGCTTTAGCCGGAACCGGAGCTTTTGCTATAGGAGGCTTGGCCGGAACAGGGCAGCCTTTGCCGGAGAAGGCTTGGCCGGAGCTTTATCTTTGGATGCCTTCTCCCGGGCCGTGTAGGGCCACACCGTGTACGGTGGCAGCCCACCGGCTGCGGTTTTTCTCTTCGGCATAAACTTGCAAAGGCTTGGCAGCATCTGCGGTTTTCTTTTCTTCCTTGGCAGGCGGCACTAGATTCTCCTCTGGGAGGGCAAAGTTGGCTTCGCCGTCCAGGATCATGTAGAGCTCATCGTCCTCTATGGCGCTGCGGCCAAGGTCTGGATGTAGTGCTGGTGCAAAGTGCGGTCTTCCTCCGAATGCGGGTCATTGCACGTAGTGCACCGCTAACCCGGTCGGAAGGACCAGCGGGTCTTCTATAGCAAGATTTCTCGAGGCGGACGCCTCTGCAACCGGTGCTCCGGGGGCTTGTCTTTTGTTAGCGCCGGGGGCGCATATGGCCTCCTAGGAGCGAGGTCCATCTGGGCCTGCTTCTCTCTTCGTAGCGGTCATGTCATTGGACATGGCATGATATCCCGAGGCCAAAGCCCGCACCTCCCGGAGGATTGTATTCCGAATGCTACCGTCGAGAGGCGGCAACTGTGCCGGTGGAGGCAATGCGGCTAATGGAGGAGGATTAGAATAAGGTGCGTACTGAGGGGGAGCAGGAAGTGCTGGAAAATGCGGAGCAGGAGGAGGCGGGTGAGGATAATGCAACTGAGGCGGGCCGTAAGGAGTTACGACCGGCGCCGGATTCCACTGTTGCTGGGGTTGCTGTCCTGATGTGGACGGCGCACCACCAGAAGCAGGAGGATATTGGGATCTGGGGAAGTCGGGATGAATGGGTTCCTGCACTCGGACGGGAGTCCGCCGATAGAAATAATGTCGCCTTCAGCTTGTCGGGCAGCCTCGTACGGAGCAGAAACTCGTCTATTCCGGCAATCTTCAGCAGAGGCATATGTCCGAGTTGAAGGATCTCGGATAGTAGTGAGCAGCCATGCCACCTGAAGGCCGAAGTTCGCGAGGTACCCGTTTCCAGGATCTCGCAAACCCGATGTTAAAGTCGACACCTCCTCTTGAGGATGTCTCTCGGATACTTTGGAACCGATGCAAAGAGAAGTAGGGTCGCAGACTCGTTGCATCCTTTCACGAGCCTTCTGGCAAGCTGGGGCCACCCTGTGATGGATCCCTCTGGCAGCGATCTCCACCAGTAGAGAAGCTTTCCCCTCATGGAAAGGGCCAGCAGACGGGTCTTCACACTCTCATCGGTAATGGAATGCAATGCGGCCGTGGCAAGGATGTCCCGGATGTGCTCGTACGCCGTCTTGCCGTAGCCGTCGTATGTAGGGATAGACTTTAAAGCAACAGGGGGCACAGCTTGTCGTCCGACCAGGGCCAAGGGCCCTGTAGAGTCCACCGCCGGGAAGAGATCATCATCATTTTGCTGTTGGGCAGCCATTTCTTCTTCTTCTCCTCCGTCGGTTGTGTACTCAGTGTCGGTACTTTCCGAGGATGCAGATGCTTCTTCTTCCTCGGCCTCTTCTATTTCGTACTCAGCTCCTCCGACCTCGCTTCAGCTTCTTCTTGAATTTCAGCCTCGGCTTCGTCGACACGAGCTTGCGGATCAGCCAGCCTGGCAATTTCGCCTCGAGCGTTGATGTCCAGTTCGTAAAAGTCGGGCGGGCTTCTCGGATCCCTTGCTCGCCACCTTCTTGTTTGCATGAAGGTGCTGGGACCGGTCTTTCGGACTCAGAGGATTTGTTCGTGCAGAGTCGCCAGGTGCTCAGATTTCGAACAGCAATGAAGCGAACACCGGTGCTTCGATTCTGTTGGGGGTGAGAAACTTCCTTGTCTCACCAAGTGCTCGTAAACCACCGTCGCCGCCGTGGAGACCGATCAGAAAATCTCTTCAAATGTGGGACCCCGGTCCCACCGGCGTGCGAGAAACCGTTGGTTACGAATCTGCCATGAGGAAAGGATTTTGGGTTAATGCGCCCGTATTCGCCCACCAACATGAAAGGCCGGAAGGAAGAGATGCCTTCCGTGCCAATCTCCGGAGAAGGCCGGCTCCTTTGGGGGGTTTATGGTTTAAGCTAAGAGTGCAGGAAAGAGATAAAGGAACGGAAAGAATTTACAAATGTGATTGGAGTTTGGTGGGGGGAACTAACAGTACGGCAACACATCAATCACCATTGCTTACTGCATCATAAATACAAAGCATGACCAGGAACTGCAAAACCTAAGTATACTTTCTGTATTAAGCAGTGTACGCACAGCTACAATGGTCCCCTAGCAAACATTCTCCCTACAAGGAGAACTAACAGCACGGCAATGCATCAATCACCACTACGTACAATAACATAAACAAAAAGCAACCAAGAGATATCAGAGCCAGGTATATGTGTTATGCAGAGAATTTATACGCACAGCTACAATGGTCCCCTAGCAAACATTCTCCCTACAAGGAGAACTAACAGCACGGCAACGCATCAATCACCACTACGGACAGCAACGTAACACACAACTGATGGAACTGCTACCACATCTATTATGAAGTTCAAAAGTGCTTGGCCACCAAATGCTGAAATGAATCAACAAGCCATGACACAAACAATGCTAAAGGCCACCTGACCACCAAATGCTGAAATGAATCAATGAGTCATGACACAGGGAAGCGTAAAGCATAAAGAATAAAAGCAAGAGAATGTAACTGGGCATACAAATTTATATTTATAAGGTAACACGGTTACAATGGTTCCCTAACGTACATTCCCCTTCCACCCTTTACAATGAAATCATGGTGGGTTTTTATAGCCCGAGTCCCTCCCGTTACATTAATGGGCACAAAGTCCCACCAAACAATAGTCGACAAAAGCGGCGAAAGAGCCGCAAATGCTGACCTTTGTTGGACCGGACTGTACCCGCAGCATGGTCTTCCTGGAAGCTGGACAGCTAGGTGGCGGTGTGTTGGGCAGAACTTCTTATCGGCAGGAATGCGGGTAGCTGGAGCGGGTAGAACCTCCAATCAGCTTTAAATGAGGCCACTGGCATAGGTAGTGCAACCCATGCTCGTCCTTTTGCTCGGCACGTCTTGGCTCAAATCCCGAGCCGGACACTTGTCGATGATGGATGATGTCGTTTGACACGTGTCCGCCTTGAAAGGCGCTTTATCCAACTTCGCTCGGGATCGAGCGCCATCGGGTTGCGCAGCAGAAAACAACGCAATCGGGAAGGCCTTCATGCCTTGGGTGCATTTCCGAGTTTGTTTCCCATCGCGCACCTGTCAAGGGCGCACCCGACTTCGCCGCGAAGTCGGACCGCGCACAGTGAAAGCTGATCTCTCGCCGCCGTACGGACTTCGCTCCAAAGACTTAGTCATTTTTCTGCCACCGCCCCTGCTACAAGGTGCGCCCAGAAGAGGGGCGAAGTCAGACTTCGCACCAAACCTGGACTTCGCACCAAAATTGGGCGAAGTGCGAACTTCGCACCAACACTTAGCCATTTTCCAGGGCAACTGCTGTCAACTTTGAAATCCAACTGAGGGGCTCCAAGAAAGGGGGGAAAAAGAGAATGTAGGAAAGAGAGAGAAAGGGAGAGAGGAAGAAAGGAAAATAGAGGAAGAGGGGAAAGGAAGAGCAGCACTGCTACAAAATTGAAAACATTGCACCCCGTGCAAAATGTGGCAACAGATCACATCTTGTCTTTGTGTGGATTAAATACTATGGTTGATTTATTTAATATTTAACATATTGTGGATGCCTTTATATTTATGAGAAGCAAAGGTTCTAAAAAACTTACATGCACAAATAAATATGAACCTCAAAAGAAACTGTCCCTGCAGCTCTAATGCTAGAAGGAAAATATCGTTGAGGATTCAAGTACATTGCAGATTCTATTACTTGGGAGGAAACTTTAGACGTTTCCTTGGGCTTTAGCATAAACTAGCCTCAGGTGTTTTTCTTAACTCAGCCAATGCTAGCTTTTGGCTAAGCTGCATACTTCCAAAAGGTATTAAAGAGGGATTTTGCTGGTCACAGAAGTTCTGTATTTCTCAAGTGTGACGGAATTGTAGCAAAATGCTTGGTAAATTGTGGCAGAATTCTTGTTTTAAGGTCACTTACTCTGGTAATTCAATAAAGGATGCTAGGAGAATTTGTGATTATGGAGTAAATTATGCGTTTTCAATTTTCATGAATGTTGCCTCCTTTTAGACATTTCTCCTCTGGGTTTCTCAGTTTTTACTCCCAAATGGGCCATAACTAGGGAAGAGAGAAGAAATAAAATGATACAGTTATGACAACATATTATTACAAATGATCCCTTCCCACCCCTTTTCTGCTTGTTCAGAAGAAAATCTATGGGTGGACACAATTGTCTGTTAGAACTATTGGTACTTCAACTGTACAAAACATTTCTCTGTTTGGATGCCCTATAAATTACTGATTTATTCTTTTGCTTAAGAATCGGTGTTGCAATATTCACTCATCTTTATTAAGCAGATGATGTCATAACTGATGTTGCAAGGAATGTATGATCATGCAAAACAATGAATGGATTGATCCTTCCTACTCTAGGATGTATCCATCTGTTTATTATAGGAAATGTGTTATTTGTTAATTTGGGTCCAGTCAAGTCCATCATGCATGTCATAAGAGTACATAGATCAGTCCATGGAGACTCGTCCTGAGATTTGGGGGCTGTCTCAGAGACGCTTGCCAATGTCCTAGAAAGGAGTCCTGATGTTCCATAAAGGCATCACATCATCCCACAAATGCCGCCCTGCTATCCCCATCATGGTACTTTGTGGGACATAGGAATTTGTTGCTTGCTATAATAGCAACTCCTAAGGGCTAATTTTAAGAATGTAGGTTTCTGAGATTCAATATATTTGAAGAGTCCAAACATATCTAATCATCATAATACCAAAAATATGACAGCACTAATATTGCAACTATGAATAAATTGACTATGATATAATATCCTTCAAGAAGCATATTTTAGGGTCCTTTTAGGCTTTACAACTAAATTTAAATGTTTTCTTTTTCTGGCTTTGAATGGAATTGGTAGCAGGTCATGCATAGTTCATACGTGTTATGAAATTCTACAGATTTTACACCTGCAAGTAGAAAACACAATAACAAAGAATAGAAAACAGCAACACAAGTGACACATAGATTTAAGTGGAAACCTGCAATGTGTAGGAAAAACCATGGGGCAATGGCAACTTCTTCCTTTTTATTATTTTCAGCAAATTTTACATTCACGTCTTTCAATGTTTTCACCAACATTAGCATATGCAAGGGATCACATCCCTTTTATAGAGCAGAAGGAAGACTCCAAACTGTTCGTTTCCTCTCCCGACGGAAGCCTCCAAAAATTGTTCGTTTTAGCTCCCAAGGAAGGCGCCTGAACCTGTTCGTCTTCCGCGTTTAGACGTCTGCTGCCTAGACGTCTAGCAGCCTAGACGTCTGGCACTGCTGCCTAGACGTCTAGCATCTTAGACGTTTGCTGCCTAGACGTCTGGTACTGCTGCCTAGACGTCTCGTACTACTGCCCAGACGTCTGGCAGTGCAGCCTAGACGTCTAGCAGCCTAGACGTCTAGTACTGCTGCCTAGATGTCTAGCAGCAGTCTCTGCTGGAAAAGGCTGTATAATGACTTCATTTCCTAACATTCTCCCACTTGAAGTCCGTATTCAGGAATTCTTCTGCCAAAGATTTTCATCTAGTGCCAATTGCCCAATGCTGCCCTTGTAACTTTTTCAGCAAGCCTAGAGAAGTTCTGCACCACTCAAACTTGTCTACCTTGATCGGCTTTGTAAGCATATCTGCAGGATTCACTTCAGTGTCAATTTTATGCAACAGGATCCTACCTTCTTCCACCACATTTCTGATAAAGTGGTACTTGACATCAATGTGTTTCGTGCGATCATGGAATGTTGGATTCTTCACTAGCTGAATAGCACTCTATGTAGCATAATTTTCACCTGCATTACCTTGAAGTCACCTAACAATCGCTCTAGCCAAATTGTCTCTTTGCTGGCGTGAGTCGCTGCAATATATTCTGCTTTAGTGGTTGATAAAGCCACAACAGACTGCAACTTAGAAGCCCAAATCACCGCTCCACCAGCAAGAGTGAAAGTATATCTTGTAGTGGACTTTCTCCCATCTCTATCTCCACCATAATCAGAATCCACAAAACCTTTAACTTGCAAATCTGCTGATCCAAAGTAAATGGCAACATCTGAAGTGGCTCTTAAATATCTAAATATCCACTTCACCGCATTCCAATGCTCCTTACCAGGATTTGCCATGTATCGGCTGACTGGGCAATATCTGGTCTGGTGCTCACCATGGCATACATGAGGCTTCCTATTGCTGATGTATATGGTACACGAGACATGCTTGTCTTCTCTGCTTCTGTTCTAGGACACTGGTTGGAAGACAACTTCAAGTGTGGAAGAAGTGGGGTACTGATTGGTTTAGCATTCTGCATATTGAAGCGCTGCAGAATCTTTTCCACATATGACTTTTGACTTAACCAGACCTTTCTTCCTTTTCTGTCCCTGTGTATCTTCATCCCTAAAATTTGGTTTGCTGCTCCTAAATCCTTCATTGCAAATGTCCTAGCCAACTGAGCCTTAAGATCAATGATTTTCTTCATGCTGGGGCCTGCAACCAACATATCATCAACATATAACAACAAAATGATAAAACTGCCATCATCAAACCTCTTATAGTATGCACAATGGTCATCTTCACTCCTGCTGAAACCTTGGCTCTTCATGAAGGTGTCAAATTTCCTGTACCATATCCTTGGTGCTTGTCTCAACCCGTACAGTGATTTCTTCAGTCAGCAAACCAAATGCTCTTTGCCTCTTTCTTCATAGCCCTCAGGCTGATCCATATATATCTCTTCCTCGAGATAACCATGCAAGAAAGCAGTCTGTTGAGTGGTGTTTTCACCCAGTTGTGAAAGCACACTCTCCAGTAGGATCTGAGTCCCAAAATCCTCTGCTTGCAAAGAAAATAACTTTCTCCAAGGTTCCTGTTATGTTTAAATGATGTTGTTCAAATGAAATGCCAGGAATGTCTTAGGGTTTGCAAGTGGATGTTAACAAGGGGCACTGATGGTTTATTTAATTTGAATTTCTAGTGGACTCAAAGTGAACAAACCTATTCTAATCTTCGCTTTGATGGATTTTCAGTTGCTTATTCAAATACAGTAATTAAACTGCATGAAATAAAGTAAGGGTTTGAAAAATAAAACAAAGTAAATGGAAATAAAACTAACTACAGTCAGAATGCTGTCATCAACTCGATGAAACCGAAGATATTGAGGTTTTATGCATGCAACCTAACCTAATGAACCTGCAAATTCGCACAATCCAAATAAATTAGGTGCTGGTTTCTAGGGTTTCTACTGTAATTCCAGATTTAGGCATTCGCATGAAGCAACCAAGCACACTTGCATTAAACTTCACCTAAAAGCCTTAGAAATCTGGAATGAATGATAAAACATTAAATCATGCATGCACAAAATGACTCCTTCTTTCTCATCAATGAGATGCCAATACTCAGTATTTCGTATTAAATGATGTATCAATTACATTTACAGATTGTTCCAGGCATAAATGTTCCGAACAAAAAGAAGGAAATTGCCCAAGTGCAGCCCGTAATGGCATAAAGCCTTTGTCTCTCGCAACTCGCAAGCAGCAATTTCCAACCCCCTTCTTTCAATCTGCGCTTTTGATTTTATACTAACTGAAATGGCTCTTCGATTCCCTTTGTCGCTTCGTTTCACCTTCCTGCAAGTGACCTTTCAAATTCCCGCTTTTTCCTTACTTTCAATTCATGCTGGATGCCCAAACGTGCGAAATCTTCCATTGCATGTAACGTTCCTGCAATTCCGACACCTGTACGCCACGTGTCCTACGTTTTCTGCGCCTTCTGTAACGTTTTCCTGTGCAAATCATGACAAAAACTGCAAGCGGCCTGTTCACCTTCTTAGCCACGAAAACGCGACATGTCGCGAAATCGCGACATGTCGCGATATCGCGACGCCTTCCTCGCCCGTGCGCCCTCGGCAGCTACTTGTAGCGATATCGCTACCGCTTCTATTCTCGAGCCTTCCTTCCACAAACTGTAGCGAAATCGCATACCTTTTCTATTTTGAGCCTTCCTTCCCAACCAAGCGAAATCGCTACCACTTTTGCCTTCGGACCTTCTTGCACAACATCACGATATCGCTACCGCTTTTCCTTCGACCTTTATATCTTTTTCATTATATCGCTACCCTTGCCTTCGACCTTTCAATCTTTTCTTCTTTGAATCCTCCACAACCTTTCGCTTATATATCTACCGCTTCCTTCGGACCTCTTCAACTTAAATCCGCGACCATTATCACTCTCTTGCCTTCTTTCAACAACTCGCGATATCGCTACCGCTTCCCTTCGGACCTCTTCGCAACTTTACGTCACGAAATCGTGACCATTTCTTCGTCCGTACACTTTAGCTGCAATCGGTCGCGAAATCGCGACGCCTTTCCGCTTCGAGTCCCTTCGCTGTTTCCTATCGCGATATCGCGACATTTTTTCGCTTCCGTACACTTTGCCAAAACACGTCGCGAAATCGTGACACTTTTCATCATCCGTACGCTTCGAAAAAACACGTCACGAAATCGTGACCATTTTCATTCTTTTCACGCATGTCGCGATTTCGCGACACCTTTTTCTTCACTTTTACATGTCGCGATTTCGCTACACCCTTTCACTCTTTTCACGATATGTCACGATTTCGCGACAACTTTCAATTTTTCTTTTCTTTCTCCTTTTCGGCAGCGATGGAGCTACATGTCGCGATTTCGCGACACTTTCCTATTTTCGACACGATTTCGCGACACTTTCAACACTTATGCATTTTTTCTCTTTTCTTCAATTTTAGCATCTGGGTCACCGAGATTCTTCTCTCCAAGCCTGCCAAAAGGTGGGTCCCCAATTTTGGGGTGTGTTGTGGATC
This sequence comes from Wollemia nobilis, assembly GCA_028583015.1. Lineage (NCBI taxonomy): Eukaryota > Viridiplantae > Streptophyta > Pinopsida > Araucariales > Araucariaceae > Wollemia > Wollemia nobilis. The sequence goes on from JAQPPZ010003184.1 coordinate 1,898,112, forward strand.
AACCACAACAAATGGTGACTCACTGTCAAATGCTCTTGAGCATTTTAGTAAGAACCCAACCTGAAACATATCACAAACTCGCAAACATATGTTAGCACATAAGCAATATAACAAATGCCCAAAGATCAGAAGTACATGAATCATCAGAATCATCAAGTATTAGCTCAGTGTGTGCAATGAATTTCTTTTCCTATCATTTGACATTGATCCACACTTCATTATCAGTTTTGCATGAATGCATATGTGGGATGGTGAATGATTTGTGTACCCTAATGAATGTGCTGGGAGATTTTTTTTTTGCTTTTGTAAAAGGCATAGTCATTCTTCTATTATCAGGTACAAGCCTTCAAGATTGCCAAACCCTCTTAAGATCCTCTAATTCATTACCTTATTATATCCCAAAGTTGGTTATGAGTCCCTACTATCTGGAACCCATGTGCAAGTGAATGTGAAATCAGAACTTTGGGGAATCAGACTCTCAACCAACCGAGATGAGAGTTTAACCCTATCCTTACTATTCTGATTTAGAGTTCATTACCTCACTTTAAGCAAAATAATTAAACCAATTATGTAAGAAATGGTCATGCTAGTCTAACCCTCTAGACAATCAGTGGTCTTGTTTTTTAGGCAAGACATGATGCCATGCATGGGCATATCTAACCCCACAATCCAAAACTTATCTTCATTTCTTTGGACCTTGGGGATGACTACCCATCCTTTGCAGAGGACAAGTAGTACAATCCTTACAATCCAATATAAAGATGAGATGGGAAAAGTTTATTTATTTTTTTACTTCTTGGACCTTGGGGATGACTACCCATCCTTTGCAGGGACACGTAGTACGATCCTTACAATCCAAACTTTAGGTGTAAATAGAAAATATTAATTTTGTTGCTTAGACCTTGGGGATGACTACTCATCCTTTGCAGAGGACAAGTAGTACGATCCTTACAATCCAAGACTGATTATGAAATGAGACATAAGAGCTTTGGGGAATCAGATTCTCAACCTAAGTGAGATGAGAATTTATACCCTATCCTTACTACTCCATGTGGGTCAAATCAAAGCTTTGGGGAATTGGATCCTCAACCTAAGTTTGATGAGGATTTAACCCTATCCTTACTACTCTGATTTTAGGCTTTAAGCTCTATGGAAGTGGTCAAAACCACTGTTTTAAGGATCATGTTGCATAATAGGATAGACATGAAAAACTTCTTTCGCCCAACCTTTTCCTCCAAGTTAGGTTTTGATCATTTTGCTCAAGATCCTTTTTAATATATGAGACGTGCTTGGTTCTAGATATCTCAAGACTCAGTTTCCAACCTTAGGATTTACTTACATATATGTTATAACACAACCCTAAGAGGATTTGACATACTTTAATGGCTTGTACCTAAGATGCATATGTAACTAAGATGAGATGTATGTAAGGTGAGATGGAACATGAATGCATTATTTCTTGAATTGCAAATGAAATGATTTGTCATGCAAAACTGACTCTTTCATGTATCACAAAATCAAACAATATAACTTAAAATGTTTTATGTTACTTGTGGAGCTTTTACAAGATAATTCCAATATTTCATATTCTCCTAACCTTAAGCATAAGTTGACACCTCAATTTTTTATTTATATATATATATATATATATATATATATATATTTTTTATATATATTTTTTTTTTTTTCAAAACAAAACATGTCAATTGAAATCAAATCCAGAATCAAAATCCTAACTAGACTAACAATCCTAAACAATAAAAACAAAATCTGAAAATCCCCACCAAAACCAAAAGAATAATATCAAAATCTCACAACCTAAGGGCTAAAATAATGCTTTAAAATCTGCCCATTAACCGGTAGCATGAAATCTCTCCCTTCTAAGGTTTTTAGCCTCGAAGGTATTCTTCCCAAGAATCTCTCGAAATCTGATATGGGCCTAACCAAAGACAATCAAACTTTTGATGATTCCCTTTTTCCTCATGTCTTTTGTCCCATAGTAATACCAAATCTGAAATTCTCAATGATTTAACTTTGGCCCTTCCGTCAAACCATCTCTTGATAACTTCCTCGTGTTTATTCATGTGATTCATGGCCTCTTCTCTCTTTTCATCAAGGTGCAACAACCGGCTCAACCTCGGCTTCAACTTGATCATCTCGTCCCCAAGTACTCTTGTATGAAATGTAAGGTCTCGCAACTTCAAATTTGCTGGAAATATCGGGTCTTGCCCATAGACCAAATGATAGGGAGTATTCCCTATGGACTCTTTCACTCGGTCCTATCTCGCCCAAAGGGCAAACTTTAGTTGGTTGTGCCATCCCGAGGGTTCTTTTCCAAGCAACTTCTTAATAGTATTCAACAAATTCTTATTTGAAGACTCGGCCAACCCATTTCCTTGAGGATAGTAATTGGATGCAAACTTTAAGCTCACTTTGTTATCATATGCCCAATCCCGCAAATTGTGTAGAAATAAAAGCTTTACCATTGTCACCGACAATAGAGTCGGGCATTCCAAATCTTGTTATAATTTGATCCTCAAGAAATTTAATCACAACATCCGTGGTGGCATGTTTAGTAGGAATCGCTTCGTCCACCTTGTACAGATAGTCCGTAGTCGTCAAAATGAATTTATGAGAATCAAAAGAATTTGGGTTAATAACCCCGATGAAATCTAGTCCCCACTGTGCAAATGGTCTCATTTCAACTACAAGTTGCAACGGCATGGCTGCATTTCTCTCTCTATTTGCAGCCACTTGACAGATATGACAAGATCGTACATGGGTATGCGCATCCTTGAAAATATGTGGCCAGTAGTATCCTGCTCTCAGGATTTGATGTGCTGTAGCATTGGCTGCACCATGACCAGTTCCATGTTTCCCGTGAAATTCCTGCAACACCCTGGCAGCTTCTTCTTTGTTCAAGCACCTCAGGTAGATACCTTCATGATTCTTCCTGTAAAGCACACCAGATTTTATCAGATAATTGATAGACTTAAGCCTTAAGGCTCTTCTCTGTGTTGAATTCAGATTAGAAGGACACTTACCAATCAATAAAAATTGCACAATATCAACATACCAGTCATCCTTAGCCATGTATTCTGTATTTGAGCATTGACCTGTTATTTGCGGATTATTTTTTGCGATCGCCTTCGCCAATCCCTGTCCTCGAACTAGTTTCATTGGTTGGATTTCGAGATCAAATTCTTGGATGGTTGAAATCCATTTTCCTCTCTTCTCACCTAGTTCATTCTGTAAAAACATGGTCTTGACAGCAGAATCGGGCACGATGGCAATAACTCTGCTATGTACGATGTAGTGCCTAAATTTTTTCACAGTTTTGAAAAGTGCGTACATTTGCTTATCAAGGATTGAATACCTTAATTGAGCATCTTTCAGGGGGCACTTAAAAATGCTATGGGTTTTTCGGCACTATCCTCGCCTTTTTGGGTTAATACACTCGCAAAGGAGTGTTCTGATGCAAAAGCATAAATATAAAAAGGCTTGGAGTAGTCTGGACTTATAAGGACAGGGGCTCTGGAAATGGCATCTTTGATGTTCTGAAGGCCGCTCCGCTTTCCTCGTTCCATTTTACATCCACATCTTTCTTTAGCATCTTGTTCGGAGGCTTGGCTATCTCAAGCAAAGCTAGAGATAAACTTCCTCACAAAATTAACCTCGCCCAAAGAAAGATCTCAATTCTTTCTTACTACTCGGGAGAGGTAGGTTTTGGATGGCTTGTATCCTTTCCGGGTCGATGGATATGCCCTCTTTCGAAATAATGTGACCCAACAATTTTCCTTCCGTCACTCCGAAAATGCACTTTTTGGGATTTAAGGAAATTCCATGTTCTCTCCATCTTTGAAGCACTTTCTTTAAATCTTTGACATGATCCTCTCTCTTCTTCGAGAAAATCGGGATATCATCCACATACACGATGATGCATTTGCCTATGAGCCCTTTGAATGCGTAATCCATGGCGCGTTGAAAAGTTGCACCAAGCATTTAACAATCCGAACGACATTCTCTTATATGCAAATGTCCCCCACTTGGTAGTGAAGGCTGTTTTCATCCCGTCATCCTGGATGTATAAGAATTTGGTTGTACCCATAATATCCATCGAGAAAGGACATCATTTCAGATCCATTTACCATTTGTAGAATTTCATCGATTGATGGCAGTGGATAATTATCTTTTTGAGAGGCTTTATTAAGATTTCAAAAATCTATGCACAACCTAATCTCTCCACTCTTTTTTCTCATCGGAATGAGGTTAGCCACCCAGGTTGAGTGCCTAACAAGAAAAATGATTTTCGCTTCCAATAATATTTTAACCTCCTTTTCGATCAACGGCTCCAATAGCGGGTTAACAACTCGTTGTCTTTGCCTAAAAGGCTTGGAGTCTGGCTTCAAAGGGATGGTATGTGTGATAATGTTTTGGTTGTAAGTCTTCAGCTCATTGTAGTTCCAAGCAATACAATCTATGTAATGCTTCAATGCCCGTATTATATTGCTCCTTTCTTCCTCTCGTACATGCCTTTGCTATGTACACCTCCTTTGGATTGTCTCCACTCCCTAGATTAATTGAATCACACACATATTTGGGGAGTGGGACTCTTTTTCTTTTCTTGTTCTTGCATTCCATGTCGAACATCTTCTCCAATGAAACCACGTCTTTAGGAATTTTGTTGGATTGATACGCAGCTTCACTTTCATCTTCTCGTTCCATCCTCGCCACCTTTGCTCCTCATCAATCACCCGATTTTCAAAAATACCCGAGTTCGTGACAAATTTGAAAATATGTCCGTCACTTTCAAAAACTTGGAAATTCTTTACGTTATCAGGTATTGATGGACAAGGAACCAGTTCAATGGAAAACTTTTTACATCTTCTTATATCAACCGGGTTCAACATGCCCGCGGCGAATGCAAGAGAGTCTGCTATTCGATTTCCTTTCCTAGAAATAAGGGCTATGTTGAATGCATCGAACTCTTCCATGAGGTCCATAACCCTAGTTCTATAAAGGCTCAGTCTTCTGTCGTGGCATGTATACTGTCCTTTGATTTGCTTGACTACCAACTCGTAATCTCCCAAAACCTTCAAGCATTTAACATGTTTGCTCAATGCTAGACGTAAACCATAGATCAATGCTTCGTACTCTCACATTGTTTGTGCAAGGAAATTGCAGCTCAGAAGCAGCCTAGCAATGGTTTGCCTCCCGGACCAGCTGAGCTCGACTCCAGCCTCCCGCTCCCTGTCTAGACTTTGATCCATCGAACTTGAGCAACCACGTGTAATCATTTTCTTCCGAAGAATGACCATGACACATTTCTTCTTTAAACTCTTCAGCAGCCTCCTCAACATCAAGTGCATAGACTCCTAAGTCCGGCTCGTAAAACCGAACTTCATTCGGCTTGTTAAAATCGTTATAATCTCTTTAAGCCTCGGTTCGTTTTCCACTCTTATTTGATTTGCAATTCCCTTCCATGGTAGCCACATATGCGAGCAGTCTGTTGCAAAATAGCCATTCAGAGTTTTCATCCAATCCCTAGCAAGTAACATTCCATACCTGCTTGGGATATTAACCACCAAAATGTCTACAACCTGCTGAACCCTGGGTTCAGAATTCAATTGGATCTTGACATCATATAGAGTTCCTATCACATTTACCTCCGATCTGTCCAGTTGCAGGACTGTACATTTGGATGAAACAGGCTGCAGACCTAGCATTTTACATATTTCTGCAGGCATGAGGTTGCTCGTGGCACCTGTGTCCACCAAACAGTTATGCAAATTCTTACCCGCAATTCTCAGAGTCAGTAAGAATGGCGGGACATCCCTTCTCTCCTTTCGCAAAATAAGATGGGATTCAACTCTTTTTTCCTTCCACATCGGATCAGGTGAGTTCAAAGCTCTTATCAACGCCTCCTTTTGACCAGGCAATCTAGCTGCGTCCAGGAATGAAAGGCTAGATTTGGACTTCTTCATATCCTCCACTACGTCATAGTTTGGTTTTTCGAATTTGACTGTCTTCTCGGACGTCATTAGACATTTCTCTTCTGAGTGGAGGGGGAGGGTTGTTACTTGCCTTTGTATCTCGGAGGAAGAATAGAATTGTTTGGAGGTGTTGATGAGGTTTTAGGGGCTTTAGACTTACTTCTCAAATGGTATCCATGGTTCCCCTTTCTGAAATCTCGAAAAGCTTGCACCTCCTGTTCCAGAATTTCGTCTTCTTCTTCCTCACTCTCACCTTCTTGATGATATACAGTTTCCATCACCATAATATTATCATCTTGGTGTTGTGATGGACTCTCATTTGATACCAATTCCAAATCATCAACTTGTGCTTGAAGACAATGAGTGTATCTAGCAATCTCAGGACAATTCCTCTCATTGTGTTCTTTTGTGTTATGTAACCTGCACCCCCTTTCCCATGCCAAATCTGAAAGATTCAAAAGAGAATTGGATTGGCTAGGGCCTCGTGAAGCATCTAATTGATTAGCAATGGGAGCAGGAACTCCCCCATTGTTTGGCTTGGTGTTCCAATGCCTCCCTCTATTGTTAAAATTCTGATTTGGGTGAGGGGCATGGGACTCATACTTCTCGCTGTTGAACCCTCGTCATTGCTCGCTTTATGCACTAGTTTCTTGAGCTCCTCGACTTCCGAATAAACATCTTTTGGTGGAATCATATTGTTGTTAACCCCCGTTGGATTCGCATAATTAATGGGGTCTTGATTCAACACTGGGTTCGGGTTCTGAGGAATTGGATTCCCGTATGGGTTGACACTTTGAATCGGGGTTGGATTTGGAAATGGAACTATGGCCTGAGGATTGGCTTGACTAGTTCCTTGCATCGTCTGGTTGACTGCTTCTGCAAAAATGCAGGGACAGGTGGAATGGCTGTGAGTGGTTGGATTGGAATGGGTGCATATGCGGGTGCTGTTGGATACGGCTGCTGATATGAAAAGGCGTTCATGCTTGGCATTTGTGGTGCCATGAGTTGATTTGCCTGGGGAGCTTGGCCATATGGAGCATACTGTCCCACCATAGGCATCTGGGTAAACCCGTAGCCTTGTGGTGTCATTTGCTGCTCGATAATCATGGCTTCATTATAGGCCAAAGCCAACGTGGTAACCTGAGGATTGCGCCTTGCAAACATGGCTGTCATGGGGTCCAATGCCCCAAAATATATCTCGCAAAGCCACTGCGGGATCAATAGCAAAGTGCCTGATTGCTCTGTTATAGCACTTCTGGAATTTCTGATTAAACATTCTGATTGGTTCCCCTTGGCCCCTTTTGCATGTAATAAACTGATTGTAAATAGTTGCAGGGTCTAAGGGTGATCTAAATTGATTAACAAAGGCATTTTCCATTTGAATCCAAGAAGTGATTGAACCAGTTGGCAAGCATATATACCACTCATATGCTATTGGATCTAAACTCATAGGGAAAAGTCTGCAGGCCACATCTTCATATTGAACTTGCAGCCTAATTAAAACATCCTTATAAGCTTGGATATGTTCTTCTGCTGTTCTTGGGCCATCTCGGTTTGTATTTAGGCAGAAATATTTCAATGTTCTTGGGGATTTCATGGATATCCCCAACGAATGTTCAAAGGAGTATTATTAGCTCCATACCAAGGAGTCGCTGGAGCTTGAGCCATTTGACTCGAAATTGATGAAGACAGACCTACAATAGCAAGTAGAAATATTACTTACTATAGGCACACTAGGTGCAACGGATATTACTGGCGTAGGTCCACTCGATGTTCCTCGGAGAAAACAGGTCTTTTGCGACTGGTGAACTTACGACTTGCTTGGTTTTACTCTTGGGAGTACCAGTAAGGTCGTGGAAAATGGTTTCCCCGGTTGTTTGGGACCTGGTTGCAATACGCCGTGGTGGGTCCAACTCGCTCGATGAAACCCTCGGCTATTTCGAAGAAAACCCGCAATAAACAAAAATAGTGTTGCAGCTTTAGCCGTATAAATGATTTCAAAATTAAGTCAAAAACAAAATATTCAGATATGAAAATCAAAATCAAATAAACCAATTCGGGCCCTCCTTCTAGCGCCAATCTGTTGAGTGGTGTTTTCACCCAGTTGTGAAAGCACACTCTCCGATAGGATCTGAGTCCCAAAATCCTCTGCTTGCAAAGAAAATAACTTTCTCCAAGGTTCCTGTTATGTTTAAATGATGTTGTTCAAATGAAATGCCAGGAATGTCTTAGGGTTTGCAAGTGGATGTTAACAAGGGGCACTGATGGTTTATTTAATTTGAATTTCTAGTGGACTCAAAGTGAACAAACCTATTCTAATCTTCAGTTCTGATGGATTTTCAGTTGCTTATTCAAATACAGTAATTAAACTGCATGAAATAAAGTAAGGGTTTGAAAAATAAAACAAAGTAAATGGAAATAAAACTAACTACAATCATAATGCTGTCATCAACTCGATGAAACCGAAGATATTGAGGTTTTATGCATGCAACCTAACCTAATGAACCCGCAAATTCGCACAATCCAAATAAATTAGGTGCTGGTTTCTAGGGTTTCTACTGTAATTCCAGATTTAGGCATTCGCATGAAGCAACCAAGCACACTTGCATTAAACTTCACCTAAAAGCCTTAGAAATCTGGAATGAATGATAAAACATTAAATCATGCATGCACAAAATGACTCCTTCTTTCTCATCAATGAGATGCCAATACTCCGTATTTCTGTATTAAATGATGTATCAATTACATTTACGGATTGTTCCAGGCATAAATGTTCCAGAACAAAAAGAAGGAAATTGCCCAAGTGCAGGCCCGTAATGGCATAAAGCCTTTGTCTCTCGCAACTCGCAAGCAGCAATTTCCAACCCCCTTCTTTCAATCCACGCTTTTGATTTTATACTAACCGAAATGGCTCTTCGATTCCCTTTGTCGCTTCGTTTCACCTTCCCGCAAGTGACCTTTCAAATTCCTACTTTTTCCTTACTTTCAATTCATGCTTGGATGCCCAAACGTGCGAAATCTTCCATTGCATGTAACGTTCCCGCAATTCCGACACCTGTACGCCACGTGTCCTACGTTTTCTGCGCCTTCTGTAACGTTTTCCTGTGCAAATCATGACAAAAACTGCAAGCGGCCTGTTCACCTTCTTAGCCGCGAAAACGCGACATGTCGCGATATCGCGACGCCTTCCTCGCCGTGCGCCTCGGCGCTACTTGTAGCGATATCGCTACCGCTTCTATTATGAGCCTTCCTTCCACAAACATACGAAATCGCTATCCTTTTCTATTTTGAGCCTTCCTTCCACAAACTGTAGCGAAATCGCTACCACTTTTGCCTTCGGACCTTCTTGCCGCAAACCGTCGCGATATCGCTACCGCTTTTGCCTTCGGACCTTTATGTCGCTTATCGCGATATCGCGATGTTTTTCACCTTCGGCTCTCTCCCCAACCGTCGCGATATCGCTACCACTTTTGCCTTCAGACCTTTATGTCGCTTTATTTCACGATATCGCGACGTTTTTCACCTTCGGCTCTCTCTCGATATCGCTACCGATACCTCCTTCGACCTCTTGCAACTTTCAAATCGCGACCATTATCACTCTCTTGCCTTCTTTCAACAATCGCGATATCGCTACCGCTTCCCCTTCGGACCTCTTCGCAACTTTACGTCGTGAAATCGTGACCATTTCTTCGTCCGTACACTTTAGCTGCAATCGGTCGCGAAATCGCGACGCCTTTCCGCTTCGAGTCCCTTCGCTGTTTCCTGTCGCGATATCGCGACGTTTTTCCGCTTCCGTACACTTTGCCAAAACACGTCGCGAAATCGTGACACTTTTCATCATCCGTACGCTTCGGCAAAACACGTCGCGAAATCGTGACCATTTTCATTCTTTTCCAGCGGCATGTCGCGATTTCGCGACACCTTCTCTTTTCTTCTCAGCGGCATGTTGCGATTTCGCGACACCTTTTCTTTTCTTCTCAGCGACATGTCGCGATTTCGCTACACCCTTTCACTCTTTTCCAGCGATATGTCGCGATTTCGTGACAACTTTCAATTTTTCTTTTCTTTCTCCTTTTCGGCAGCGATGGAGCTACATGTCGCGATTTCGTGACACTTTCCTGTTTTCGACAGCGCGATGTCACATGTCGCGACATGTCGCGATTTCGCGACACTTTCAACACTTATGCATTTTTTCTCTTTTCTTCAATTTTAGCATCTGGGTCACCGAGATTCTTCTCTGCAAGCTTGCCAAAAGGTGGGTCCCCAATTTTGGGGTGTGTTGTGGATCAACCACAACACGTCTTTACATCAAGCTGCTCCAGTTCCAAATCCTGTGCATCTACAAGTGCAAGTAGAACTCTAATAGTAGTCATCTTCACAACTGGAGAGAAAATTTCATTAAAGTCAATACCTGACTTCTGCACATAGCCTTTTGCCACCAAGCGAGCTTTATAGCGTTCCAACAGCCCATCGCTGTTCTTCTTCACTTTGTACACCCACTTGTTTCCAACAATATTTCTTCCAGGTGGGATATCCACAAGTTCCCATGTTTTATTCTTGCGAAGTGCCTCGATTTCCTCCTCCATGGATTTCCTCCACTTTTCTGCATTTTCAGACTCTCTAGCTTCCTAAAATGAACTAGGTTCACCATCATCAGTTAACAAAGCAAAAGAGGACTGATACACATGAGAATACCTTTTCGGACACTTTTGTGGACGTGTAGATCTTCTAACCCAATGATCTGTTGATTGTGGCTCTTGGTCTTGTGACCGTTGTGGCTGCTCTACTTGCTGTTCTACTTGTTGTTCTGCATGCTGATCAAAAACTTCAGCATGTTCATCTTCACTCAATTCTACTTCAACAGGTACAACATTAGGATTTTGCTGTACCTCCTTCCTTTGAATGGATTTTTCATCAACAATTACATCCCGGCTAATAATTACCTTGTGGGCAGTAGGATCCCACGGTCTATACCCCTTCACTATATCTCCATAGCCGAGAAAAACACATTTGCTTGACTTCGGGTCAAGCTTGGACCTTTTTTCTTTGGGTACATGGGCAAACGCATCATAGCCAAAGGTACGCTGATGAGAGTAATCAACTGGCTTACAACACCAAAGCTCCTCCGGAATATGACCATCCAACACAGTTGTAGGTGACCTGTTAATAAGATAAACAATTGTATTAACAACCTCTGCCCAGAACTTTTTCTCCAACATGGCTGCGCTAAGCATGCTTCTTGCACGTTCCATGATTGTGCGATTCATCCGCTCAGCCACACCATTTTTCTGTGGAGTGTATGGTACAGTCTTCTGGTGTTTAATACCTTCCTGCATACAAAATTTATCAAATTCCTTGGAGCAATATTCACCCCCATTATCTGACCTAAGGCATAAAATCGGCTTACCCAAACTCTTCTCTACCTGTGCTTTGAACTCTTTAAATTTCTGCAAAGCTTCCGACTTCTTCAAAAAATAAACCCACACTCCTACAATAATAATCATCTATAAAGGTCAGAAAATAGATGGCGCCATTCAAGCACTGAGTGGGGACTGGTCCAAATATATCTGAATGTTTAAGTTGTAGAAAATCAGAACTCTTACCAGGACTTGCAGTAAACCGAACCCTCTTATGTTTACCAAAAATACAGTGCTCACATAAGTCTAAATTACAAGACTTAATCCCAGAAAGCATACCTCTGTCATGCAGAATTTTCAGGCCTTTTTCACTCATATGGCCTAGGTGTTGATGCCATAGCATTATTGCATCCTGAACAGAAGTTGTTGTTGTTGCATGGTTTGTCACGGTATCACCGCATAAATGGTATAAGGTCCCATAAGATTCTCCCTTTGCTACTACAAGAGCTCCTCTGGTAATTTTGAAGTAGTTGTTACTGAAAGTGACAGAATACCCTAGCTTATCCATCATTTTGATTGAGAGCAAATTCTTCCTCAAATCGGGCACATGTCGCACATCACATAACATCCTTTCTCTACCATCGTCCAGCCTAATCCTTATATCCCCTCTTCCCACAATTTCTAAAGGGTGATCATCACCCAAATAGACCTTTCCACCATAGTATGGCTGATATTTGTCAAACCAGTCTTTGTGGGGAGACATGTGGAAAGATGCACCTGAGTCCAAAACCCAGGTATATAAAACAGATCTGCTGTTATTGATACATAAGGCTTCACATGTTGCCGTCTCTCCTGAATCTTATGCACTGGCCTCAACTGATGGTTGATTTTGCTTTTCACCATTCTTTAATTGCCAATAGTCCTTCTTGGAGTGTCCTGGCTTCCCACAATGCCACCACTTTCCTTTCTGCTTATGTCCTTTAGACTTAGATCTGGACTGTTTTATACCTTGTTTACTCCCCTCGAAGGATCGACCTCTCACAAATAGGGCTTCATTGGTCGAGGGTTCCAGAGACGTTTTTCGCCTAAACTCTTCTGCCAACAAAGTGGCTACCACATCATCAAATTTGAGAGTTCCTGATGATGAATTACTGATGGTCATCACCATATGATCCCAAGTGTCCGGGAGGGAACAAAGTAGGGTGATAGCTCTATCTTCATCCTCCATATTCACATTAATTGAAACTAGTTTACTGATAAGAGTATTAAACTCATTCAAATGATCTACAATGGATGAACTTTCCTTCATCCTCAAGCTATAAAGCTGCTTTTTCAGAAAAACCTTATTTGTTGCTGATTTTGTTTCATACAACTTTTCAAGCTTTTGCCAAAGGGCTTCTTCAGTCTTCTCTTCAGCTACATTGAACAAGACGGAGTCCGCTAGGCAGAGACGGATTGTAGAAACCGCCTTCCTGTCAAGCGTTGCCCACTCCTCATTTTTCATGCTGCTCGGTTTACTCACGACCCCTTTCAAGGCTTGAGCTTGGTCATTCTGAACCAGCAAATCCTCCACCTTCATCTTCCATAGAGCGAAGTTCCTGCCATCAAATTTCTCAATCTCGAACTTGGTTACACCTCCTGTCATTGTTGCAGCTCCCACTCACACAAAACCTTAGCTTTGATACTAGATGTTATGAAATTCTATAGATTTTACACCTGCAAGTGGAAAACACAATAACAGAGAATAGAAAACAACACAAGTGACACAGAGATTTACGTGGAAACCTGCAATGTGCAGGAAAAACCACAGGGCAATGGCAACTTCTTCCTTTTTATTATTTTCAGCAAATTTTACATTCACGCCTTTCAATGTTTTCACCAACATTAGCATATGCAAGGGATCACATCCCTTTTATAGAGCAGAAGGAAGACTCCAAACTGTTCGTTTCCTCTCCCGACGGAAGGCTCCAAAAACTGTTCGTTTCAGCTCCCAAGCAAGGCTCTTGAACCTGTTCGTTTCAGCTCCCAAGGAAGGCTCTTGAACCTGTTCGTCTTCCGCGTTTAGACGTCTGTCCTAGACCTCTGCTGCCTAGATGTCTAGCAGTGCTGGCTAGACGTCTAGCTGCCTAGACGTCTGGCATTGCTTCCTAGACGTCTAGCAGCTTAGACGTTTGGCACTGCTGCCTAGACGTCTGGCACTGCTGCCTAAACGTCTAGCAGCTTAGACGTTTGGCACTGCTGCCTAGACGTCTGGCACTGCTGCCTAAACGTCTAGTAGCTTAGACGTCTGTTGCCTAGACGTCTAGTACTGCTGCCTAGACGTCTAGCAGCCTAGACGTTTAGTGCTGCTGCCTAGACGTCTGGCAGTGCTGCATCTGGCACTGCTGCCTAAATGTATAGCAGCTTAGACGTCTGTTGCCTAGACGTCTAGTACTGCTGTCTAGACGTCTGGTAGTGCTGCCTAGACGTCTAGCAGCCTAGACGTCTAGTACTGCTGCCTAGACGTTTGGCAGTGCTGCCTAGACGTCTAGCAGCCTAGACGTCTAGTACTGCTGCCTAGACGTCTAGCAGCAGTCTCTGCTGGAAAAGGCTGTATAATGACTTCATTTCCTAACAATATGATCCTTGAAGAATCTAAGCATATCCTTGAAGGATGGGTTTTGGATTGGGCACTGGTCTTGAAAGGTTCCCAACAATATAGGAGATGTCGGAAGCACAATGATAAAACCATTTGAGAGATAATATCTATTGGGAACACATTTGAATGTGGTATACTAAAAATTTTTTGGGAGCTCATATCTAATTGATGTAGTCGTCCATTATATCTGAAATATTTTTCTTACTTGGCATGTGGAGCATCCTATCACAAAGGAATGGTTCAATCACTCCAGGCATTTGCAGTTATTATTGTATATGCATTCCCTTATGTTTATTTCACTGAAATGCGATTCCTAAGTGAAAGACATGTTCGCTGGTTCTCTCAGACAGCAGCTGATAGATGCGAATTCCAGCAACCACAAAGACTTTTTTGCAATCTGCCCCATCGCTTTTGTTGGATAAGAAAATGTTACATCATAATCAGGTGGCAAAGATACTTGGAGTATTCTGCCATGTAATCCTCGATTAAGATAGTGTGAGCCCTGCATAACTTTAGAATAGACCGCCTTTGTGCACTATAAAATTGTCCTGTTCCAACATTCCTCATTCTTCTTGGCATCTTGCATCTGCCTCAGTGAGAGGATGGTAGCAGATTGCTCCAGAGGATTGATTTACGGTCAACCGGATTTGCCTCTGAATTCTCCATCAATTTCACCACTAGAAAAGTTGATCCCTTGTTGCCCCCCTTCAATGCTGGACTCCAACTACCCATTAATGCATTACGTGCGTTTCTGTGCTGTCCAACACTCGTACTTGTTTTCACTGCCTCCACTCAAACTACAGCCCATGAGAGCCAGCCGATCATGCTCACCACCATTCCTAGTGTGGTTGTCACCACCAGCACCACTATCAACAGCCACACTGATACATTCAAACGGAGGGTGATTGAGGTGGCAACTCTCATCCACCGCTTCTGCCTCTTTTGTAAATTACATGTAGAAGACTTAGTAGACAGGGAGGGGAAGGCTGAATCATCCGGAATTGCGCAACAATGGATCGCTCCAGTCATCTGCTAGGAGATGTAGCTGTCATTTACTTGGATTGATGAAGACCATAATGTCCATTTTACCTTCTTGTTCGCCATCAAGCCAAACAAGAACAAAGGAAACCGCGACAGCTACGAGCAATATTCTTATCAAGTTCTCTTTGAATTGATCTATAATAAGCTGCCTTTTTGATGACCCAGGCAATTTTTTCTAGTTCGTTCAGCCATATTTCTTCCGCTGTCTCTAACTTCCTTGCTACTCAGCCCATGGTTGACATCTGCTTGAAGTTCTTCTGTGCATTTGTGCTTGCCCCTTTCCCCTTCTTCCTCCATCTCCAAACTTCCTCGTTACTCATCCCATGGTTGACATCTGCTTGAAATTCTTCCGTGCATTTGCGCTTGCCCCTTGCCCAATATAGGAAAACCTTCCAATCCGACAACATGAATAGGACTCCTCGTGCTGTAATACTGGCCACTCTTTCCCATGGTTATTTTTTGATTCCTAAATCTGCATAACTATTCAATGTTTATTCAACACATAACAACATTTCATGAATTTTTTACTAAATTTATTCAGATTTCTAGAAAGCGTTCAAACTTCCATGTATGCTTGACAAGTTGACAAATAACCACAAACAAAAATGTAGGCTTCATTCATTAATGCTTTTAATCTTTCTTTAGTGTAGATGGATCTAAACTCTACGACCATAAGAATCTTAAAAAAACGTCAGAATTCATGTAATGATATATTAAACATATTGGTGAGGTTGGGGGAAAGATCATTGCCTATCAATTTTGATCCCATTTATCAATGGTTTTAAGGGCATTGTTGCTATAACTGGATATAATTCAAAGATGAACAATGAATCAAAGCTTTTTTTTCCCTTTTAAATATATATACACTCAGTAAAGGACATGGAAGAGGAAATATTATGTGACAAAGATTAACATCAGATTGCTATTCCTATTTTCCATGGCCACCTACTTGGTCTTTGGGCTTTTGCTTATTTTCTTGTAAAATGTCTACCTAAATGTGAGAAACAAAAGCACCCCAAAATAAACTTAGAAAAAAATAAGAATTGAATCCGATAATGGAAGATTAGAATTGGTAAAATTTCACCCTCCATCAAAGACTTGAGAATGGCTAGAAAGGTGAAAGTATCCAGTTGAATAAACAAAGAGTCTGTGCCCATGAAATAGTGCCAGATCTGACAGTTGGCTGTTGAAGTGGCCATGAGTAAACCACAATATACGAATCCTTCTTCCACCGAGGTACAGATAGAATATTAAGGCATGTGGAATTGTGTTGTGATTGCAAATATCACAAGACTGTTGGTTTCAGGTTAGTGATGCAGTGGACTTGAATTTTACAAGGGAGACTAGAAATTGATGCAGAGTAAACTGTATGTAACATGTGTACAACCTGTTGCCTGTGTTTCTGAACCACTTCACTATTTAAGCATTCCACACCTGTTTTCTTCTAACAAAAAAAAAACTTTATTCTAAGTTTCCATGCATTTGAAATGAGGATCACATGGATGACCATTAGTAATAGACTAAATAATTCCAAAGAATGTGACATAAGAATTCAAATTTGAAATGGTCAAATTCCAAGCTTACCTCATTTTCCATTATTTATCTTGTATCAAGAAGTCTTGATGCATGTTAAAAAATAATGTGATCCATGTGATGTGGTCTACCGGCAAGGACGCCATTTGCATTATCGGTGATGTGACCCGGGTTCAATCCCCATGGCGGATATGTATATGTATAAGAAGTATTTACTCAATAATAAAAAAAAAAAAAAATAATGTGATACTCGTTACTTAATTAGATTAGATGACACTTTTTGTGCAAGATGGCAATGAATAAATGCATGAAACAAAAACAAAAGGATTGGTTGCTTGGATACATGAGATGATATAATATCACTTCAAAGCCTTACATCGTAAGATTTTATTTACTCTTAACTAAAATTACTTTTTGAGTATCTAGCATTAGCTTAGAAACGCTTTGTTGATGATCCCGGGCCTCCTCAAGGTTACAATGTGGTCCCATGAAGCTGCTCTGGTAGAAAAATTCAGCGGGAACTGATTAGAAGAATCTGGAATAGTTTGCGGTAAATGTGGTTTCATGGTAACTCGCTGATTTCCTTTCATACAAGCTTGATTCTAAGTTTTTAAATTGCCTACTAAAACAGCAGAAATTTCAGGAAACCTTGACCATCCACAGCATGCCACTCGTCACAAAAATGTTTTAAGTGGGTGTTGCTCATCTTCAGCCCTCCTTACCATTAGCCGCTTAAGTCTTTCTTTTGAGGCAGTGGCTACTTCATTTTTCTTGCAGAGCTTCAAATGCAGGGTCAAAATATTTTATATGAGATCACCTGTTCTATAAAAATAGTAGCTCTAGGCCCACCGTGGCCCACTTCGTAAGATAATTTTTGTTGACATTGTGATTTTGCTATTGTAATGGATGTTTGGATAGGTTTTCTGTCTATTTACATGACGTGTACGTGGTGTCAGCTATCGGCTAACACATGGCACTTGAAAGGTGCCACTGCTAGTGTAAGACTAAATTCAAACTTTCAGGTGAGAGAAAGGATCACCCCGTCTCCACATGGTTGAGGTTGATGGGCAGGAGAACAACTTAAACATGTACAATATCTATGATGCATATGGAATGGCAGTGCCGCAGTATACACTATTTGAAACATGTTTGGATATATGACAGACTAATCATTCTTCCTACAATATGGATATGCCATATAAAATCTTAGCTTAATTCAGTCTACACAGAAACTTCTTGAAAGGAAATAATGCAATGTCAGAAGCAAGATTTGGAATAAGGTAAACAATGGCCTTGATTTAGTCGCAATGGTAAATTTTCTTAAACATTTTTCAAGTTCTTTAATAGCAGTATGGATTAGTGCTTCTGGTCATCAAAGATATTTTTGTCTTTTGATGTACAATTATTTCTCTGAAAATAATTGTCCGTTACTCTGCAATTTTCCACCAGGTGGTTCCAAATAATGGGTTCATGCCATTCTTGTATTTTCCCATCATAGGACAACTATGTTTCTGATTCCCTTTCTTGGTCTTATTTTTAGAATTCCCGTTTGCATTTCACATAGGTGAACACATGGCACTTAAAAGGTCCCACGTGTGTCACCTATCTGCGAGCATGTCTCTTTAAAGGTTCCATTGCTAGTGTGAGACTAAATTCAAACTTTCAGGTGAGATAAGGATCACCGTGTCTCCAGAAGGTTGAGGTTGAATGGCAAAAGAACAACTTAAACATGTGCAGTACCTATGATAGGTATGGAATAGTAATATACACTATTTGAAACACATTTGGATATATGATACAGGCTAACCCTTTTTCCTATAAAGTGGATATATCATATAAAATCTTAGCTTAGTTCCTTCTACACAGAAACTTCTTGAAAGAAAATAATGCGATGTGATCAGCAAGATTTGGAATGAGGTTAACAATGGGTATATGATCTGATTGCAATGGCAAATTTTCTTAAATATTTTTTAAGTTACTTAATAACTGTATGGATTAGTGCTTCTGATCATCAAAGATAATTTTGTCTTTTGATGTATAATTGTTTCTTTCAAAATTATTGTCTTTTATGCTGACATTTTTCACCAGCTGGTTTGAAATAATGGGTTGATGCCATTCTTTTATGGTCCTATCATAGGACAGCTATGTTTCTGATCCTCTTCTTGCTTCTTGTTTTAGGATTATTGTTTTGTCAAAATGTTGCATTCCATATAGAACTTGACTACTGACAATATTTTCAATTGCAGGAGGAAAAGCTGAGGGGCAAGCCAGGGTATGAGCATTTAAATGAGCCTTTGCACATCTTGATTGAGGCCAATTTACCTGCCAACATTATTGATGGCAGGATGAAGCAAGCACGTGACATTATAGAAGATCTGCTAAAACCTGTGGTATGAAACACTGTTTGACATTTTATCTATTTAGCCGTCTCTCTTTATTCTTGATTTCGTATTTCTTTTTATTTACTGGTTAAATTTTCCAGGATGAATCTCAAGACTATTTGAAGAAGCAACAACTGAGGGAGCTGGCCTTGTTGAATGGTACATTAAGAGAAGAAAGTCCTCGTATGAGTGGAAGTGTTTCTCCTTTCAGCAATACTGGAATGAAGCGTGCAAAAACAGGGCGTTAGCAGGGAAGACATGCTTCCAAATGTAGATCTGTCATGGCTCCGAAGGATTTTTGCATCACTTGCTGGGTTGGACATTTTAGTTACTGGATGATGGCAATCAATGACTCAAAGAACAGTCAATTGGCAAATGTGGAACTGCTTAATATTCTACTATGGAATTAAGACTTATATTCATCTGAATATGTGTTTAACATTAAAAGAAAAAAAAATTATTTCAGGACTTGTAAATGACAGCAGAAGCTGGGACTGTTGTCAAGTTTTGACACCCTTTTGTATTTTGTCTACTGTAAAGCATTTGTAGCGGCTGGAACATTTTAAGTGAATGAATGTCCATGTCTTGTGAGCTATAATATGAGTGCAGAATGGGCATTACCTTTGGAGTAAGCCATCTACTCACTTCTGTAGTAACAGGCTGCCAATGGCACACTGCTACTGTTTTAAATTAAACTTGTAAGGCTTCTGACCGAAACTTGGAGCTTTACTATGTGTGTATCAATTCAATTTATTTCTTGATGTATACATTTTATAATTAGATTCAAAGTACTCATATTTGTCTGTATCTATGTACATATTCAATAATTAGCTTTGAAGTCATGATACATGTGTGGTTTTCATTACGAACTAAGAATTCTTTTATTGCCATCACATGAATCAGCCTCCCTATTAACCCTGATTCTGCTGTTAGTAAGAATTATTATGAAAGGATAATTATTGGAAAAGGCATGGGTTGCATGCAGTTTTTTGTTTTTTACGAATAATACTAGTATGAGCATGTATAAAATAAAATGAGTTAAATTAGTGGGTTAATTTTTAGTTGTACACATAATGTTTGAATTTGTGCTTATTTTACCTGTAGCATTTTCACTTGTGCACATACATGCTTGCATTTGTGTTTACTCGTACTTTTGTATGCTTTATGGAATCTTTCCCATGTATCTTTGCATGTTTTTAGTTTTTATTTGTGTATGCCCGAACATGTTTACATGTGGGCTTGGGCTTCTTTGTTGGATATTTCACTTGCGATTTGCATAACTATCAAATATTTGACTTTGGAATTCTATGTGCAAGTCTGTATTGAGAGTTGCTGCTTTCATGAA
Source organism: Wollemia nobilis (assembly GCA_028583015.1). Classification (NCBI taxonomy): domain Eukaryota; kingdom Viridiplantae; phylum Streptophyta; class Pinopsida; order Araucariales; family Araucariaceae; genus Wollemia; species Wollemia nobilis. Next base: position 1,918,400 of record JAQPPZ010003184.1, read on the forward strand.
GCAACTCTTGCATTCATACATTTAGCATATACCCAAGGTTAGTTCATTATTTGATTATTTGGATATTGTTTGTATTTACTTTTATCTCAGATTTCCTATTTGTGTGAATGTGTTGTACTCTCTCTCTCACACACACAATTCTCATAAATAATTTGCTCTAACATGGTAACAAAGCCATATTGACTTACCATTTGCACATGTTAACTTGTTTAGGTGCCATAAGATTGTAATTTGCGTGTTTAAAGTGTTCATGTTATTTTTGAAGTGAGGCCTTCTAAAAAAATAGTAGTGCTTGCTTCAAGTTTAGACTTGTGCCTTGATAGCACTTTGTTTTGTTATCAAGTATAATTTTACCAAAAGATAGATTTCACCCAATGCTTTCTTATTTTTTGGTGTGAGTGAATTTTTTTTTGGTAGAGCCTTTAAGCCTTCTTAGGTATTATGCAAAAATCTAAGTTCTTTACCTGAGATTTTGACCCATGGAAAGATTTTGGCCTTTACATCAAACTTTTCTTTTAAGGTTCAACCCTGCCTTTGTTTGACATTTTTTAGGTGATTTCATTATTTGCACACTAAAATCTACCTTGTTTGATATTTTGGGTAGTTTCATTCATGATTTGTATCCTAAAATCAATAAATAATTTGTTCTAACATGGTAACAAAGCCATATTGACTTACCATTTGTACATGTTGAACTTGTTTATGTGCCATAAGATTGTAATTTTCGTTTTTAAAGTGTTCATGTTATTTTTGAAGCGAGGCCTTCTAAAAAAATAGTAGTGCTTACTTCAAGTTTAGACTTGTGCCTTGATAGCACTTTGTTTTGTTATCAAGTATAATTTTACCAAAAGATAGATTTCACCCAATGCTTTCTTATCTTTTGGTGTGTGTGAATTTTTTTTTGGTAGAGCCTTTAAGCATTCTTAGGTATTATGCAAAAATCTCAGTTCTTTACCTGAGATTTTGACCCATAGAAAGATTTTGGCCTTTACATCAAACTTTTTTTGTAAGGTTCAACTCTGCCTTTGTTTGACATTTTTTAGGCGATTTCATTATTTGCACACTAAAATCTACCTTGTTTGATATTTTGGATAGTTTCATTCATGATTTGTATCCTAAAATCAATATTGTAGGATTAGACAAATTTTTTAGAGGTATGTTTCTTTTGTGTTTCTTAACACTTATTTTACATTGTTTACTTTGATTCCTTATAATATTTGAGTCATTACAAGTTCTTTGATCTAATGTTTCTATAAGAGCCCTACAATAATAGTGTTTTATTTTTTATTTTTGGGTTCAGATTAAGAGCTCTCAACATTAAGTAGAAAGACGAAGAGATGAAAAAAAGAAAGAAGATTTATATTGTTGGAAAGCATGGGGCATTGTTAAGAAAACAAATGTGACATGATAAGCATACTTCAGATAACTTTGCAAATATATTTATTTTACAAGATGAAAAGGAACAAGGTAGTTTCTAATGTCCATGAGCTTGTAAACCAAATGAGGTGATGTTTTCAACCAATATGTGTGGTGTACAAAATCTACCCCTTTTAGGTTTCAATTTTGGACCTCCTATTTGAAGTACTTGAGCCTTTATTGTCATGCCAACAAAAAAAGAAAATTATAAATAAATTTGGTTCTAATATTGTTGAAAATGTTGTAAAAAATAAGAATTATCAATAGAGGCCATAGGGGTTATGGATGAAGAATTTTTAACCTAAATATTTGAGGAAGTCAAACTCTAAAGTATTAAAAGTTGCAACTATTGTCGTAAGCGTAGCCACACTCACAAGCATTCCTTCTAGAAAAGGTGTCACCTTAAAAGTATACTAGAGATGGTGACACGAGTAATCAACATAATGTGTTTTTTGTTTTAATTGTTCAAGATTTGCAAAATAATCAATAAATTGCAAATTTTAGCTGATCACAATAAAATATTTATCCAAGCAAAGTGGGGATAAAATCATAAAGAAAACAATTTATGTATTAGATCTAGTTAATAATGGGGATGTTGAAGTAGAAGATAATTGGGATTATTCAAATTTGAATAGAAAACTTTAGTTTATTAAAATTTTATAAAATGCATAAACCAAAATTTTGCAGCTATAAAACTCAATCATGTGAAAAATGATACCAAATAAGTTTGTTAAGTTTCTTCCCACTTTCTTTTTTGGTTTTTCTATATTGTACACGTTAATGAGGTTAGAGAAAGTCATAAAATGTGTGATCATATAAATTTCAAGTCTCCATTTGATAGACAAGTTGGCCATGGTCTACGCCTTAACATACCATATTTCTAAAGCATGGTGTTTATAAAGGCTATGCCATTGGCAAGCACTGCATAGATATTTTATCTTGACAAGGCTTAGAGGCCATGATTTCCTTTGTTACTTGTGGATATCAATGTTATTGGACCAACGAGCAATTAAACTCTTAGATTTCAAATATGACTATTTTTTAAGACTTCTTTGGACAAATTTGGTTTATTTTCTAAAGTCGAGGTCCAGATTTGAGGAAAACATTTGTTAGTTTTTGTAAAAACAATGTTGAAAGTTCATAATAACTCCGATTTGATCATGAGAAGAAATATGTGAACAATAATTTTAAGATTTTTTGTAGAGAAGTTGACATCAAATGTGAACATAGTATTTCATACACTTTAGCAAAATGGCCTAGTTGAACAAAATAATCGAATCATTATTAATATTGTAAAATATACACCTTTAAAAAATATGGGTTATAACTTTTGGGCAAGGGTAGTGAGTTACAAGTATATGCTATTAATGAAATGCTTACATGGATAGTGATGCTAAATGAGAACCATGGAGTGGATGAAAGTTTAGTATTGCTCATTTCAAAATTTCTTGTTGAAATGCATGGACTCACATTCTAAATAATAGTGAAATAAGTTAGAATACAAGAACTAAAATGCATTTTTATGGGATAAAACATATCAACTATATGATCCTAAGTCTTGTAAATCATTACTCAAAATAGCTCGTAGTTTGAAGAGAATCAATTTGAAAAAATTAGTCATCTTCAAAGAAACCCTCTCATTTCATTTCTATTAAATTTTCTTTTGATGCTAAAGTTCTTGGTGATTGTGTATTGCACTCTAATGGAAAGATAAAACTCAATTTTATTAGACCTTTACATCGATAATTGTTAGTCGTTACACAAACAAAGCCTAACTTTCATTGTAGGACCATAAAATCTCAAAGGTGTTGGTGAAGATATTAGTTATATAGTTGACACAAGGAAAACTCTAGGACATGATTTAGTCAAGTTCATAGTCATGGCACATGCTATGTATAGTTATAATTCCTAAACATATGAAGAGGCTTATGACAAAAAACAATAAGAGAACATGACTCATGTTTATGGGGCCCAAAATGGTAGGATGAAGGACAACTCCCTAGTTTAAGTGAAGCTTGATGAGTTATGTCTCATAGTTGTACAAAAAAATAAGGCACAATAAACACTCCCCCATATAACATCAAATTGGAAGAAAAATTAATAACAAAGAATTTTTTAATACAAAATGTAGCAAAACCAAAAACTATGTAAATAATTTAAAAGTTTTACTTACTAATAGTGCAAGTGGAAATGACCAATATAATACAAGGTCCTCATGTAGCAAACCTGGTTTTCATTAATTAACATTAGCATTGACCTTGACAATGCAAGTGTTCAAAATTTCAAAAATCCTCAATTGGTGCTATGTTAGCTCATCAATACATCATTCAAGAGCCTTTTAAACATTAGATCCATTTTTATTCTAGTGCCACTATGCTATTGTTGACATCATGCTTTTTTTCAAAAAGGAACAAATAAAAAAGTAGGCAGTCAAGTATTGTTGACTACCTACGCCAACTATTGTTGACTACTTATGCCAACTATTGTTGACTTCCTATGCTAACTAAGCCTTGCCTATTCATTCCTCTCCCAATAGATGCCTTTGATTTGGCATATTTACTTCACCAACAACAAAAACTTGACACTTTTCTTCAACAAAGCAACTTCATCCGTTTCTCCTCATTGCCCAACCTAGCAACAAAGCAAAGGGTCATAAAGCAGGTTAACAATAAAGCAATAGGCATGAAAGAGAATGAAATTTTGTTTAACACATTGGCAATTTGGATTTTAACTCAATTTTTTTTGCAGAATCACATGACAATTCACGAATCTATTGCTATCATTGGATCACTATTTTTTGCAACTACCTATCATAGATTTTAGCATCATGGATTTTGGAGTGTTTTTAAGTAAAAGAAGTTTGTCATATTTATGGAATCAGTGTGTAAGAAGTGGAGATGTGCTTTGGGAGGGTGTCATATGGAAAGTAGATAAAGGAACAAAAGTTCACTTTTGGGAGGATGCTTGGTTGAAAAACAACCTGCTTTTTAAGGATAGCAAAATATCCAAAATCAAGAATGAATTGGAGAACAAATACAACTGTTTAGTTTAAGATTACATAGAAAGGAAGGAAAGAGGGGTGGGATGGAAAAAATTAACAAGAAATTGACAAAATGTAGAGGCTCTTGATAAACTCAATGATAAATTGAGAGTGTATCATGTGTGCTCATCCTCGGAGGAAGATTCCATTTTTTAGGTCATACCCTTGAGGGTATTTTTAGTGTTAAATTAGCCTATAATTTACTCTTGGTAGAACCAAGTGGAGGATTTTCATGGAAGAAATTATGGGGTAAGAAAGCTATTCCAAAGATAGTTATTTTTCTTTGGTTAGTGTCTCAAAACAAAATTTTGATTGTGGATAATCTGAAAAAAAAGAGGTTTCTACTTCCCCAATAGATGTTATGAGAAAATTGCAAAGTACTTGAATAGAGAAAAAAAATTATTAAGAGGCCTCCTGCTCTGGCTCTAGCACTCTAAAACTCTCTGAGCAGGAGGTCTCTTGTTTTCTCTGCTGGACTTGGTTGTTTGTTATGGTCTTTATGCTCTACGTTGGTTGGATGGCTCTGTGACCAAGGTTTTTGTTGGTTGGGGGGTCTTGTTGGTTCACTCCATATTTCTTTTGGGTTTGGTTTGCCATTGAATATCTAGCCGAGGTTCTTGAGGAGGATAGGGTTAAATGCCGACCCAAACCTGCAGGGGGTGATCTTGGGTTGTTTGTATCGTTGCAAAAAGTTCTAGCTGTTGACCCCTTGGTTGGATCTAGCTCTATGTTACTTTGGTTGGTTTTTGGGTGATGTTGTTACTAGGGTTGGTTTCCAGTTGAGGGTCCTTGGTTAGATTGATCTATTTTATTATGGGTTTGGTTTTTCATTGAAAATCTGGCTGAGGACCCTGAGGGGGATAGGGTCAAACACCGACCCAAACTCGTTGGGATTGATATTGGGCTATTGTTGCTATGGTAATGTGTGAATGCTATTACCTCAACTAGCATTGAATTTGGTTTCTCTATTACTCTGGTTAGCTTTGGTGGTTTGCAAAGTTTTTATCTCCAGTTCCAACATTGGTGGTTGTGTTTGATCCCAAGGTTCCATGGCTATCTTTTTGGGATTTTTCGAGTAGATTCAAGCAATTGGCTCCGGATTGGCCTCCTGCCCCGAATTCGATGCTCTAAAACCCTCTGAGAAAGAGGCCTCCTATTTTCCCTGTTGGACCTGGTTGTTTGTTATGGTCTTTATGCTCTATGTTGGTTGGATGGCTCTATGACCAGGGTTTTTGTTGGTTGGGAGATCTTGTTGGTTTACTTCATATTTCTTTTGGGTTCAATTTACCATTAAATATTTGATCGAGGTTCCTATCAGGGATAGGGCCAAATGCCAATCCAAACCTACGGGGGGTGATCTTGGGCTATTTGTATCACTACAAAAAGTTCTAGCTATTGACCCCTTGGTTGGCTTTGGCTCTGTGTTACTTTGGTTGGTTGTTGGGTGATGATGTTACTAGGGTTGGTTTCTAGTTGAGGGTCCTTGGTTAGATTGCTCTACTTTCTTATGGGTTCGGTTTGTCATTGAAAATCTAGCTGAGGTCCTTGAGGGGGATAGGGCCAAACATCGATCCAAACCCGTTGGGGGTGATATTGGGTTGTTATTGTTATGATAATGTCTGGCTATTGTTTCCTCAGTTAGCATCAGCTCTGGTTGCTCTGTTAATTTGGTTAGCTTCGATGGTTTACAGACTTTTTATCTCTAGTTCCAACACTGGTGGTTGTGTTTGATCCTAGGGTTACATGGCTATATTTTTGGGATTTTTCAATTTCACCTTGTTTTTGGGGTGTTTGGGTTGATTCAAGCAAGGCCTTTCTTCTAGCAGAGATCCATATTATCTCTTATGGCAAGGGCAGAATGGCCTCTATGCAGTTTGTTGGTTTGGGCACAAAACTAGTGTGTTATTTTTGGTTTAATCTTTTCAGTGGTTTTTGGTGCCTGGATCTTGTTTAGATGGGTGAGATGCTCATTTGCTCTTGTTTTGGTTATTGTGCTGGATTCTATCTTGGCTGGGCGACAATCTATGCTTAATGTTTAAATTTTTTGTTGTTGTAAGTACCGCTCGATAGCTTATTTTTTGGTTGAAGTGTTTTGTCACTTTTTTGGTGACTAGCTCCACTCTATAAAAAGGTTTGGAGGTCCTTTCAAAACTTTTTTATCCATAAAAAAAAATATTTTACTTATGTGAGGTTAATGAAGAATCTATGAAACACATTACGTTAGAATGTAAATACTCATTGAAGGTTCTTAATGAGTTAATTTGACAATGGGAATAAGTTGGGTCCTATCAGATGACATGTTAGATTGGCTATTATAGTGGGAAAGATCATTTGTTACAATATCGCATAAATATTTAATATCCGCAACAATACTTCAATATTTAATTATTATTAACATACAAACAATAATAATTCAGATTCAAATACCACAAACAATACAACAAATCCACAACCACTCGAAGTGGGCAATGTCTCATAGCTACTTTGGGAGGCGAAGTCTCTTATGCACACTAAGGCAACTTAAATCCAAATTATTTGATGATCCAAACCAATAAAATATTCTTCCTATTTATAAATGGAATCAATAATAACCTAACCCTAATGCTCAAGGGATGACTAACTAAATCTATGGCCCGAGATAATAATAAAAATAATTAGCCGATATGGCTATATTAGGACCATTACATTGCTCCCCCATTCAAAAAGATTTGTCCTCAAAGTTAGAAAAGAATAGAAAATACCCTTAGGCTGCCATGTAGCACCTTATTCTAGAAGGTCCTGCCACTTGATGAGAAACTCTTGAATTTGTTGAGATTTAAGATGATAAAATTTGGATTGTAAACTACTTTAGGATGAAGAGTGATTTGACCTTTGTCATTGAGTAGTGAAAGATTTTTATGGGATTGCACCTTTTGGCCAAGAACCTATTTGAAATAGGATACATAAAAAATTGGATGGATGTGGGAAGATAGTAAAAGCTCCAACTTGTATGTTACTGCACTAATACGATGAACCACCTTGTAGGGACTATAAAATTGAGTAGCCAACTTCTGACTAGATTTGATCTTTAAGAAAAATTACCTGTAACGTTGTAGGCATAAAAAGACCATATCTGCTATATTAAATTTTTATTAAAAATTATGTGAATCATGTTGTTGCTTCATACGGTTCTGGGCTTAGCTCAAATTATCCTTAAGAAGTTGAAGCATGATTCATCATTGTTGTAACAAATCATCTATTTGGAAAACTTTGAGAAATATTAGAACATAGTTTATGATTGATGGAGGTTTTTAACCATGCAATGCTTCAAATGGGGACATCTTAAGTGAAAATGGTAAGAAGTATTATACCATAATTTTGCTAACAAAATCTATTGGACCTAGTGATATTGCTTATATTGAGAAAAACAACAAAGGTAAGTACCCAAACATTTATTAATAATATTTGTTTGATCATCAAACTAAGGGTAATATGAGGATATCCTCAACTTGGTACCACTAAGACAAAATAGTTACTTCTAAGAGTTGCTAGTGAAGATAGGATTGTGATCACTGATAATGGTTTTGGGCATACCATGTAACTTAGAAATAAAACCAAGAAATACATTGACCACCTTACTTGCCGAATAGGAATGTTACAATACACAAAAATAAGAATACTTGGAAAGGTGATCTACTACCACAAAGATCATTGTTTTGCCCTATGATTTGGGAAGGCACTCAATGAAATACATAGATATGTGCTCCTATTGATAGTTAGGCAAAGGTCGCAACAATCTAGGAGATTTAATTGTTTCTCCTTTGTTACATTGACATACCTCATACTCAGCCACACATGTCTTGACATATGCTTTTAATTATTTCCAGGAATATGATTGCTTCACCTGTTGGTATGTTTTCAAGAATCCTGAGTATCCTACCAAAGGAGATGCATGCAATTCTTGGAGAACATTTGACTTAATAGTTGAAGACTGAGGAAGATAAATATGATATTTTTTGTGAAACACTCCATCAGAGTATGAGAAGCAAGAATGCAATGATGATCCTATTTTCATATCCTGAATGATCTAAGTAGTCTCTAAATCCAAAAGTGAATCTTCTTGAAGTTGAGAAAGCCATTGTAGAAAAGGAAAAAAAATGGCATTGATAACCACATCATCCTCATATTGTAAGATAAAGCATCAACCACCACATTTTCCTTACCTTTCTTATATTCAATGACAAAATCATAACCCAAGAGTTTTATCATCCATTTATTTTGTTCAGGGCATGAGAGATGTTGTTCTAAGAAATGCTTCAGGCTACTATGGTCAATCTTAATGATGAAATGACTACTCAACAAATAATCCCTCCATTTCTCTATGGCATGTAAAATAGCTAGCATTTCATTTTCATAAGTGGACCATCCTAGATTCCTTTCTAAAAGTTGCTTACTTCCAAAGGCCAATGGGTGACCATCTTGCATTAAAATGGCTCCAATACCCATTGCCAAAATTATTACACTCAATGACAAAAGTCTTGCTAAAATTAGGAGTGACCAAAACTAGAGTGGAACATAGCTTGTTTGAGGGCTTGGAAGATTGAGGAAGAAGCTTTAGTCCAAACAAAAGCATCCTTTTTGGTGAGGGCAGTGAGAGGCATGCCAATATTTCCATAGTTGCAAACACATTTTCTATAATAACATGTGAGTCCTAGAAATACACAAAGTTTTTTCAAGGTATTTGGGCAAGGGCCAATCTTGAATAGATTTGATTTTATTAGGATCTACCTTGACTCCTTCAAGAGGTACTATATGTCTTGAATATTCTACCTCTTGGACCCCAAAGTCACATTTGGAACTTTTAACAAAGAGTTTTTTATTTTGTAATAGATGAAGGACTTTGTCAATATGAACTACATGATCCTTTGTAATAGATGAAGGACTTTGTCAATATGAACTACATGATCCTCCCATTTTTTTTAAAATTAAAATATCATCAAAGAAAACTAGGACAAAATCATGGAGGAAAGGACAAAAGACATGGTTCATGAGACTTTAAAAAGTGGAAGGAGCATTAGTGAGTCCAAAAGGTATGACTAGGAACTCATAATGACCCTCATGTGTACGAAAAATAGTATTAGGGATATCATCTTATCTAACCCTAATTTGGTGAAACCATAATGCAAGTCTAGTTTAGTGAAGTATCTATCACCATGCAATTCATCCAATAGATCATCTATAATAGGGATAGGAAAATTATCTTTGATAGTGATCTTGTTAATAGGACAAAAATTAGGACATATGCACCACGAGTTATCCTCATGTCATATCATCACCATCATAGAGGAATATGGACTAATGCTTGGATAAATGATTTTATGCTCTAACATTTCTTGGACCAACTTCTCAATTTCTATTTTTTTTGGTTAGGGGTAGCAATAATGATGCACATTAGGAGGTTGAATCTCTAGATTTGGATGACATGATCATGTGTGTGCTTAGGAGGTAGACCCCTTGGATCAATTAATACCTCCCCATAACAATCCATAGTGCTTTAGATATCCAATAGAAGATCTGGAAGAGATGGATTTGAGGATTGAACCTCCATGCAATTGACTTAGGCAAAGAATCCAAGACCATCCTTCTTCAATATATTTTCCATACGATGAGAACTAACTAATTTGGAGGCAGGGCGTTGAATTAGTTAGAGGTAAATGACCCTTCCATTTTTTTTCCATTTGAAATATAGTTTTTGTAGATTAATAGTTACATCACTGAGCTGAGATAGACATTGTGCTCCCAAGATAACATTTGAACTTCCCAGGTTTATAGCAAAGAGATTTTCCACCCAAGTATAATCTCCCATTAGATGTTAACTTTATTAGTTCAACCCACACACTGATCAGTGCCTCCATTTACAATCAAGACTTGAAATTTATCTTGATTTGAAGTATTGATATCCAAGCCCAAATATTTTGTTTGCTATTTATAAAGTTATGTGTGCTATATGAATCAATCAACACATTGACACGTTGTTTAATAAATACCTATATCTTGATAGTGTGGTGAGCTTGGAGATCCATAAGTGCATGAGAAAAGAGAACCACAATATCATTCTCTTGTTCTACTTCATCTACTTGTGCTAGTTGTTGTCCAAGTTTTATCGATTGCTCATGTTGTAATGGATCTTCATCCTCAAAAATTGATGTGTCTTCATATTCCAAGAAAAAATTATAATGTTCTTCACAAGATTAATATTGGGGATGGTGTGAATGACATTTAAGACAAAAAAGTTCTATGGAACACTCAAAATTATGACAAGGACAATGAGAGTTGAAATCATGTCTATATGGAGGATCATAATCTTAGAGATTTTATTTTCTTGCTAAAGCTATACATTGTGCATCATCAAGAATATAAGTATCATGTATGTCGAATTCATTCCAAATTTTATCCTCAAGGACATAGCCAAAGGTAGAGACCACCATTGCTAGACTCAATCAATGGGTATAGATGAGGAGACTTGTAAACTCAGAGCAATAGTCTTCCATTGTTCCTATTTTCTTAGTTTACATAAGATGTACCACATATGATGTGGAAGATCCCTTGTCAAATCTTTGAAGAAATTGTTCCTTGAAGTTAGGCCATAAAAGAGGTTGCCTTGTTGGTGAAGCTACCATAACAACCATTGATATTCTTGGGTACCCAACTTATAAGCTGCTAATGCAACACAACCTGTTTCAAGAATATGGTACAAAAATATAAGGCCTTCCATTTTGACCAACCATTCTTGAGGGTTGACACCTTCAAAGGTGGGAATTCCAATGCAAGTAACCTTAACATCATGAGGCCATTTCAAGAAAGTGAAAGAATCATCTATCAAGGAGTCTAGATCAAAGGCAAAGCCTAGGTTATAAGAGCTAAAATCTTGAGGAGTATGACTAGGTGGTTGTTGTCGAAGAAGATTAGTATTTGGTGCTTGATGAATGATTAGAGGTTGGGGAATGATAGTTTGTTGTGATCCTTGGACAGGAGGAGGCACATTAGTAGATGGAACTAGGATTCTTTCAATTCTATTCAAGGTGTTGACAATGGTAGCAACTGCTTGTTCTTGTTGTGAAAGATATTGATGCAAACCAGGGTTAATATTACTAGGAAGAGGAATATGACTTGGAGGGTAGTGGGGGTTGGGTCAGTGGGAGGAGGAGAAGAAGAACCATATGTGTTGGGTGGGGGAGAAGCCATGGTGTTTAAGGAAGAAAGAAGATGTTGAGAAATTTATTGACATTAAAGGGAGCATTGTGATGATTACCAAGATTTCTAGGTTCACATCTCTTTCTGCTCATACACAAATCCTGTAAAGCAATAATATGTTGTAATTGACCATTGAATTGTGCCCAACCAATATAATTAGCAGGTTCATTCATGCACTTACAACTTGAAGAAACGAACACCAAAAAAATATGTTTCCTGCAAGGATCTAATGACATAGGATACTCTCATCTTCCTCTTTATTTATTTATAAATATATATATATTATTTATTTTTCAATAACAAGTTTATTTAAATAATTTTATTAATTAGGGAAATGATTTAAAAATGAGAAAGAGTGGGAGTGGGGGTTAATTAATAAGAGCATGGGAGAAGAGGGGTTGGGGTTGGGTAGGGATTAATAATTAAAAAAAATGAGTGGGGGTGTTTAATAGTGGAGAGGTTTTATAATTAAAAAAATTAAACGTGAGAGGGGGGTAATAATATTGTAAGAAAAAAGAAATATGAAAGCAAAGGTAAGTGTTAAATAATTAAAAAATTAAATATGAGACCGAGGGTTTAATAATTAAAAAAAGAAATGTGAAAGCAAGAGTAGGATTTTAATAATTAAAATTTTTGTAGGTGTTTAACAAGGACAATGTAGTGGTTAGAGCTTTGGCCTCTCTTCGGGGAGGTCCAAGGTTTAAACCAAAATGTGCCTAGAAGAGGATAAGCTGGATGGTAGCAACTGAGTGTTTGCCAAGTGGTTGCCCTAGTTCGATGCCTTGGAGGGTTGGTGGTCCCGTTAAATTTTTCTAACCCAATGGGTTAGGGTTTATAGTGGCAACATCCAATGATGTTACCAATTCCATTATATATTTAAAAAACAATTAAAAAAAATAAATGTGAAAGCTAGGGGGATGTTTTAATAATTAAAATAAATAAATGTGAAATACAAGGGGATTTTAAATAATTAAAAAAGAAATAAATGTGAGACCATGGAGACATGGGGCAGGGGGATTTGCAATGAAACTAAGTAAGAGAAAAATAATTTAAAAAAGTGAAATGTGAGAACGTGGAGATGCGAGGAAGGAAAAATGCAACATAAAGACAATTGAAAAGGGGATAATTGCTCTCTCTATTAATAATTAAACTAAATTCAATTATTAATATAGAGTAGGGAGGAGAGTTCACAAAATAATTAAAAAAAATCTATTAATTTTGGTAAATTAAATGTACCTTTTTGGAAGCAATATTTTGAATTTATCTAGGAAAAATGAAAATTTATTTCTAGGGCACAAAATATCTTTTTTAATTTCCATTGGTTTTAGAATCATGCTCGATACCACTTGTTACAATATTGCATAAATATTTAATATCCACAACAATACTTCAATATTGAATTATTATTAACAACATGCAAATAATAATAATTTAGATTCAAATGCCACAAACAATATGTAAATATCAAATCCAAAAATAAATTAATGTAATTGCAAATCCACAACCACTCAGAGAGGGCAACATATCATAGCCACTTTAAGAGGGCAAAGTCTCTTATGCACATTGAGGTGACTTCAATCCAAATTATCAGATGATCCAAACCAATAAAATGCTCTTCCTATTTATAGATGAAATCAATAATTACCTATCCCTAATGCTCAAGGGTGACTAACTAAATCCATGGTTTGAGATAATAATAAAAATAATTAGTCAACATGGCTATATTGGGATCATTACACCATTTAGGAGTAGCAGATTAAACATGATTTGTGATCTCATTCCATTTCAATATGTTTGGGGTATTTGGTTAAAGAAATGGAAGGCTAATTAGAGGGGAGAAAAGACTATATCCAAAAATACTCAAACCATTAAAGGAGCTATTCTAGATAATTTGTCAATTATGAAGTTGAAGGAGAAACTTGAATTTAATGAGGTGAATATAGTCTTGAAGTGGAATTTTAAAACTTTATAAAAAGAGGATATTTTCCAAATAAATTTTAGAGGCCAAGTCAATTGGTATCCCCCTAAATAGGAATGGATGCAACTAAATGTTGATGGGGATTCCAAAGGTGACCTAGATAAATTTGGTGGAGGAAGAGTTATTAGGAACAACATTAGTGTTATGGTGGGGGTAATTACTGAAGATCTAGGTACTATGATCAACCACTAGGATGAGGCTAGAGCATCCATTGTTGGAGTAAAGCTAGCCATAAACATAGGAGTGAAGAATTTTGTGGTAGAGGGAGACTCTAAATAATATTTATTGCTTGAAAGGGAAAGCTAGGGTAAGCTAGCAAGTGTCAAGTATTATTGTGGACATGCTATAAATGTTAAAATATTTAGGGAATTTTGAATTTTTGTACACTTATAGAGAGGGTAACAATGTGGTAAATTAGTTAGTGAATTGGGGTGCACTTAGATAAGGGGACCAAATATGGATCCCCCCTGATAGCTTTCATCCCAACCAGTTTCAGCTAGAAAAAAAAGGACAAAAATAATTTAGGTTATGATCTGTAGCTATCTACAACGTATCTGTAGTGACAAGTAGTAATATTTTTGTTTTAAAACTTTTGAGTTGTGTAAGTATTATGGTGGATTACAAGTGGTTTTTATAATGCTTGAATAGATTTATTTTGTCTTGTAAAAGGGTATGGGCCCTTTCAAAACCTTGTATTTACCCTAATAAAAAAACATTGATTTGTCAAATAAATCATATAATTTTTTAAGGGAAAATTGACATCACTTATACAATCACTAGAACTAATACACATAATGCTAAATACTCTAACATACAAACAACAAAGTAATAAAAACATAAGCATAAGTGCAATATCTAAGTTAATACTATTTTAATTAGAGCAAATAAAATGAATTAATGTAGTTTCCTACACTAAGATTATTAACAAAGCATTTGAAAGTCTAATCATAATATAGGAAAGTAGTACTTGCTACTCTAGGCCATTAAGCATCAAAACATCAATAATAATGCAATATCAAAGCACTGAACACTCATACCTATTCTATCTTGTTTATGACATCACCACCATAATGAGGAAAGACCATACCATAGATTAATGTAGAGAATTCAAGATGCCATGGAACATGTACTTGGGCAACAACTTTAATCCTTGATTGTGAAGGTTGGTGGAGGGCCTCATCCTCATTTTTGGAAGGCTATAAACTAACTCCTTTGTGGAAGGCTATAAACTAAGTTTTAATGGTTGTGGTTGCACCTACAAGGTCAAGAGAGTTGCATTGAGAAAAAAAGAGGTCATGTGCTATGATGATAGCAAGGGAAGAAGGTTTGTAGAAAACCAAAAAATTGGAGAATGAATGAAGGAATTTATGTTCGATGGTTTGATTAGGAAATAGAATGGATATTTAATGAATGAAATGAATAAATTTTTCTTTTGAGATTGAAAACTAGATAACACCTTTATTGGGGCTATTAAATTACAACCAATGATCATAATAACATGTTTTAATCCTAGGTATAAAAATCTATTTTGGATGGTTGATCAAAAACCCTAAAATCTAATCAATGACCATGATCTCCACTTAAAGTTGTGATCACAACATCATCAATCATAGGGACACATGCTTTGGGGGATACATGTAAATACATCCCTTGATTGCACCTATATCCTTATTTTAGTATTTTGAAAAATTTAGTGAGTGAAACAAGAATGAAAGAATGACAAAAATATGACAAACTAGATGATAGAAGGTAACCAAAATCCTTGATCAACATGGTTTGCCATTGTCCTGCCCAAGGACTAGTAAAAATAGCCTAATCCTATCCCATACTAGGAGGATGGAGATCTATACCACTTACAAGTCAGTTATTAGTGCTCTTTTTATAAATAATTGTTTCTCTCTAAAATCATGGGTGACACCACAAAAGATAGCCAATCATGATTTTTAATAAAAAATTTAAAAAATATATGTGATTGTTGAAGCAGTAGAAAAAATTCTATGCTTTGATGCAAAAGCAAAACTTTTGTTAGTTTGGATCTACTATTTATGCACATTACAAAAAAATTAAATTAAACAACAAAATATATAAAAATATAGCCAAATAATATAAAAGTGGATGAAAACATACTTGATAGTCACCTATGGATGCATCTAGAAATTTAGACTAGATGAAAGTAATTTTTGCTTACCCCATGCAAATTTAGGGTATTTTACCTACAAAAGACCTAAAGTATTGAAATATATTGATTAGGTGTAAAATGTGCAAAAACAAAGTGCACAATGAGTTTAAATCAAACCAAATCTCTTAGAAGCACCACCCCTATGATCTCAATGTAAGACTTGATAAAACATTATGTAAAACACTATTTTTTTGATTAAATATTTCAAATATAAATAGGGGGTAAAATTTTATTATGTGCACACTTGACCTTCATGAGACAACTACATGTATGCCAAAGCTCAAATTTGCATGTAGGGTAGCCAATGGTGACTGGACGAAGAGATGTGTTGGTGAGGTGGGTCTTGTAACCCACCTTTGTAAATTTGGATAAACAAAAACAAATACCTAAAAAAAAGGTTAATGAATGCACACTTTGGCTAGCTAGGAAGTAGCTAGGATAGTTTAGGAAGCACCATTGGGACCATCATTCCTTGCATGGGTGGGGTCTAGGCAAGGAGACCTCAAATGCTAAAGAAGTAATAAAAAAAACTTGAAAATTGAAATAAACCAATATTGTTAAATTTTGAAAATAGTGATCATGGTGACAACAAGTTATTAATGGAAATAAATATAAAAATGCAATGATCCTTGTTAAACTAAGCAATTGCAATACAAAGTGATGATCAAAGTTGCACACTAAAAGGGTTGATAGTGGTCCTGTCAAAATAGGGATAATATTGGCCATGATTGATGATTGTAGTCAACATGAATGCTCAAAATTGTTTTTAGACTAAGATATGGTAAGATTTTACCAATATAGGGACACCAAATATGGATGAGATCGAGGTCAAGGATACAACCTAGACTGACACGGTGCATAGGGTAACACTAGTAAGATAACCAAGGTGATCATCGACATGGTGATAGACAACCACCTATGGAGACATAGGGAGCCACCATAGATGCATTGGTGGCTACAATAGCATATGATAATAGATATGAGGTTTCTAATGGAAGAGATAGGAATGGAGAGGATAGTGACATGACCTACATTAGGTCCCATAGGTCATTGTGTTACAAGTTAATGCTCTTTTAGAATATGACAACCAACACCTTTTTATGGTGATGAGATTAGGACAAGGAGATAAAGATGATAATGATACTAGAGGATCTATTTTTATTATAATATTATCGATCATTGATCAGACACCACAAATCATACCTACATAGAAGAAACACCTTATGCTAGCAAAGTGGGCCATTAAATAGAGATAAAAAAACAAGTAGTGGACCATCATGTTAGAGCGCATCTACATAGCCACAAGGGCACCATTTATGTGATAAGCTAAGATCCTACTCTTATTCAACTTTATGTATTGTCATAAAGGAATGAATAGGGTCCTTGCCATACTCATCTACCCATTATATCAAGCCTTGGAGAAGGGATATAGAGGACCAGAGAGGGAGTTCACATGGGGTGAGCATTGCTATCATTATTTTATAATGATTTGTATAGGATACAAGACTAGATAACACATACCATTGACCCATTTTTTTTGGTTTAAGCCTAGATATATGAGCACTTCACCATGTATGGACCCCCACAAATACCCTACAATATTTTGGACAATGAGGTCTAGATAAGATGATGAAACCGCATGCTAGGATTAGAATGACCACAGATGTTATCCTTGACAAATTTTCCATGCTACTAGTTCATCTAAACTCTTTATCACCACCTATGGTAGACAAGGTATTAGGACATGTAATAGCTAGCAATGGTGCAAGTGATATGCTTCCAATTCTCTCAACATGATGCCTACATAGGAGGAAATGAGTAATAGAAAAGATAAACAAACCTCCATAAATATATGGATAAGTTATTGGAGGACTAGAAGGTTGTCATAGACATAGGACAAGGGTGATGAGGGCCTCACATAACAAATACATAGCATGCTAGAGGAGGCCATAAACATGACTCTCATCCACAAGGCACCAACCATTGATACCTTGATGAAAATTGACTCTCCTCCTACTTCAATAGTATAAGAGAGAGGTGAGGCATCTAGGGCTAGGTATGAGGAGCTTTGGAGTGGTAGAAAGGGATCCCTTGAGAAGGAAGAGGTTACAAAGTAGGGTTCAATGGGGGAGGGTGTGGCACAAAAAGAGGAGACAACATTAAAAGAGGATGGAGAGGACTCTAAGAAGACAAACATGAAGGAGATCTATGTCTATGAGGTTTGATAAGATATAATTGACCTAGAGACTTCATCCTCATAGGAGGAAGATCACACATGACAACCAAGTGATATAGGTATATCTTAGACATCCTACCATGCACTCAAATCAACACCTTTTGTTTTTAGATGAATAATTAGTATTAGGCTAGTACTATCATTCATGATTTTTATGACATGATGAGTCTAATATTTTTTTTTCATGTGATTACACAAACAAACAAAGGATGGAGAGCTTTGATTGGGAACTTCAGAGAGTCACCTCGGGTGGCATTTTGGATTTTTATGGCCTATTACCTACATCACCATCATTATCCATCCCTTGAAATCAATTGAAATTATTGTACAACCAAGCATGCCACCTTGACTAATTTTAACACATGTATGAAGGAGAGACCACATTGCTTACCAACTATATGAGAGAGAGTAAGAGCTACGACTAAGACAAGCGGTATGAGTAACAAAGGACCATGTTTATGCTAGGGAGTAGTAGCTATAATAGTAATTTATGTAGTATTAATTTTATTTAGCTCAAGTGTAGGGAGAGCTAGTAGGGTTCAATATGTTACTATCATAGCAATCCTACTCATGCACCAGTCGCATAGATGCATAGATGCCCAACACATAGTCAAAGGTATGCATGAGCTGATTTTGCAGCCATAGTCCCTACTAGTTTTGATGTATATTAGACATTATTTTATTTCTACCATGACATATTTTTGATGTAATATGGGATGATGGGGCACGAGGTTATATACTTGAGACATGAGGTAGCTTAGAATGAAAATGCTTACCATCTTATTATTGTATCATATGTACCTCATTTAATATACTTAAATACTTTTGTATATATATATACAATTGTGTGAAGCACATTTGTCCTTTTATATGATGATGTTCTTATTTACTTTCCATTTACACTTGTATGCATGATTTCATTACTTTCATCATACAATATTCTCCACTCTAGCAAGATTTTGCGTGACACATTACTGATAGGATGCCTGTAGCATATCACCTCAAACCTTACATCATAATAAAAAATATTGAAAATAGTGACATGTTAAAAAGATAAAGTATAAAAGGATGAAATGATGCCACTAACAACGAATGCATGTGATCTATATCTTAGCCTAGACTGGCCGTATAATATGCAATAAGTGTTATGTGTTAAATAAAGCATGCGTACTAGTACATGAGTCAAACAACATACTTTATTATGAGTTAGACACAATGCATCAAACAAGACATGTCAATCACTATAGTGGAACAACCACAATGCAATATTTGACCAACACGATGTGTTAAACAAGACATACTCACAAATAGGGTGATAGGAAATATAGTAAAGATAGACGAAATGAACATAAAAATATGAAATCACTACCATATGGAAGAGAACATGGGTTGAACTAAGGCAATTTACTTTATAATGCCTAAAACATGTTATTGACAAAGGAAGGTCACACAAAACAAAAAGGAAAGACATTTAAGACATAACGATTCCCATTACTACCAATAGAAATATCATGATGGGATAAAAAAACAAAGTATAAACAAAGTTATCATAAATACCAATTGAAAAATGACACCAAACATAGGAAAATGGAAAATACACAAACCGATCATAGAGATGGAAGAAGCAAAGATAAAAGGATGAAATCATTGCTTGGATTGGAGATGTTAAAACACTGGGATTACCACTTAAAGTGGCAATTTTTTTCAATAGAGGAAAATGCTTAAAAATTATAGCATAAAAACAAAAATACATGCCATCAATCAAGAATATACATGGCAAAACATAGACATAAAAGGAAAAAGTGTAAAAAGGGAATAAACTCAACATGTAAAGCAAGAAAACACAATGACTATACAAGCAAGACAAAGGGGTTACACATAAAACTTTTTTACATGCATGGAATTGATTGGTTCCTCCAACTCAACTCCATTTTTTGTTTGTAGTTTAATTGATTTAGACCTATATAACTCTTTAACAGTACATGTAATAAGACATTTTTGAATAAAATTTCCTTTGAAATTTTTAATGCATATTATCAATCTTGAGGACAAGGTCCCTAAAAATGAAATCATGATGGTATACTTTTTTATTATTCTATGTAGCAACATGACTCTTGTAGGCCCTATTGTACTTAAGAGAATGATGTTTCCTCTCATCAAGAGTAGTGAGTTCAAAAAGATGAGTTTTCTGATACTCCTGATGATATTCATCATGACTCTAAATTCATCAAAGAAACACACAAGGATGGAAATTTAATCTCAAGTGGTCAAAAAACTATAGTACCATAAACTAAACAAAAAAGAGTTGCCCCTATGGACATTTGAATATCAACATAGTACATCCACAACTTAAGATATAACTTTAAGTTTCCATATCTTTTTGATTATTTTGATTCTTTTTAAAATCCATTAGATTTAATTCTTATTGCTAGACCTAGCTTTATCATTTTATTGTGGATACTAAGGCATGAAACAATGGTATTAAATCTATAATTCTATTGTAATTAGTTTTATTTGTTTTTTTGAAATGCCATATCATTATCTAAAATAATAGTACAAGGAACACCAAAGTGACATATAATATAATTAAAAATAACCTTAGATATAGTGAATGTTGTCTAATTAGTGAGAGGCATAGGCTCCATTTAATTTGTGAAATACTCAATTGCTATGATAATAAACTTTGTGTCCATCAAAGATGAGAGAGATAGGTCCTACAAGGTTAAGAACCCAAGAAAAAAACAACTAAAGAGACTCAATTAGATAAATAACATGGGTAGGGGCATGGATTTTATCTTTAAGTAAATCAATAAATATTGTTTATTCTTCATAGATTATCCCAATTTTAACTAAGCATGGAAGCTCTAGGGAACCTATATAAATATCAATAGTGGGATCAACATTCATGACATTGCCCTCTTCAAAGTGATCTGGGGAAGAAGGAAAGTTTTCAATATCATAAGTAAACTCAACCTAGAATATATAATCAAAAAAATAATGATGACCCCACTTAGGATCAGGATCTTTAATATAAACCTCTCTTATCATTTTACCTCAAGATTTATTCCTCTCTAGCATATAAGAACTCAAAAATAACTTCATAATTAGGCAGAGTGGGGATAAAAAGTATATTACCTAGAATTTCAAATACAAACTTAACAACTTGTCCATTGCCTTTTAACCGGGAAAGAATTTAGGCACATGTTTAAAAATTATATAAGAAAAGAATATGAGGGCTATGGTATGACTTCAATTGGATGCCATGATAATATTGACATTGAATTCAAGATAGAACTTTCCTTCAATAAGGTGTTTGGCAAGACAAGAGGGTGTAGGTTTAATCAACTCTTCAAACCATTTTTCTAATGGCATATTTGAGTAGAAGAACATCTCCATAGGTGGAAGAGGGTAGGCTCAAGTCCCATACCTTAAAAATAAATGTAAAATAGGATTGCCACATTAAGTGGCAATCATGGTTTAATAGAATTTGTTGAAGGAACATTAGATGAATATGAAATTATGGATAAGTATTAGCATAAATAACGATTGTTAAACACAAATCTAACAGAAATCGACTAAAAAATATAGGAAAAGTGGTTCAAATGAGATCATTGCTTTAAGTGGTGGTCATAGTTCCTCAATAAAATGCCCCAAATTTTTAGGACAAACAATGGCTTTTGGAAGAAAATAATATTTAGAGGCATATAGCATAGGAATTTGATTTAGAAAATTCTAAAGCCAATGAAATTATCATTATAATGGTTTTGAAAGTAATATAACTTAAATTGGATTAAAATTTTGGTAAATGAATAATACATGTTTCATTCTTAATGTGTGAAGGTTTATTATGGACATAATAGAAATATCAATATTCCTATGTCTATATAGCTTAGTTCTATACATACTTAATCACTTCTAGACATACAATAAGCAAATAAATTACTACTATTTCTATTAGACACATCACATATATTAATATTTGCATAATAATCATCATCATTTAACACAAGAACTTTTGTTGAACCTACTTGATAATGTCCTATATCAACATTGAAAATATAATTGTTAGAAGAATGTTCTATGTTTCAATACTGTAAACTTAACTTATATTTTTGCTAGTATCATTATCAGTTTCCTCTTCCATGATATCATTATCTAGACAATAAATTATTTGCTTTAATTTTTGTAGCTTCCTCATGAGCTTTATGTAACTTGGCTAAATATTAGTAAAACAAAAAATTATCTTTTCTATTTTTGAGTTTTAACAATGATGGCAATTTTTGCACTACTTCTTGAAGTACAAGAGTAATAATATCCATATCAGGTTGATTATACTCTAATTCATATTTGTCCTAGGGGTATTATAAACAAATTGAGGATACCCCTTGCATAACTTCCTTCTAGAAATCCACTATTATTCATGTTCATATATTGGAACTTTTTGTGGCTCATCTATAAAAGGAATAAAAAAAATTTCATGGTTTGGATGGAAGGTCCTCAAGCATATAAATCTCCTATTGTGAACAACTTATCCTTATAAGTAAACTTGACCACTTGACATGCAGAGGAGGCCACAATTTGCATCTTGCTAGTCTAAGTTCTATCCAATAACATGTTATAATTAGTCTCAAAATAAAACACAATGAATTTCACTGACTTCTTTAGGTCCCATATCTATGGGTAACCAAATCCAACTAGTAGGGTTTTGTGGAATACCATTGTAAGCATAGCAATAATTTCTAGTAGATAAGCCATTATCTTGAAGGATCTTTAGAAAATCTATCAAGGATAATAAAATTATACACGACCATTCCCTTCATCAAGTAAAGTCCTACGAATAGCAATAACATTTATACTATAGTAATCATGAATGGTAGGTCATCAATATTTGCTAAATAATAAACAACAATTGTGTTGAGATGGAAGCATATAACCTAGTTAAGAATAGTATATGCATTAATACAAGGATTATTATTATGTGATTGAATATACTACACTTCATATGAAACTAAAACTATGGAAATTGCATTAGGGATTCTAGGTCTAGACATTTCCATTTCATCTAGTAATTCTCTTAATTTTTATCTTTAATAAGAAGATGTCCTAAGCAATTCCAAGTAAAGGACCTTATAGGTGTTGTACATAGCTCATCCACAATACCCCATAATAGTTTTGATCATGACTAATTTAAGCAATTATTCCTTGGTATGGCATGGGTTCTTATGTTTTTCTACCATGGGAACTAGGATCACCACTTTAAGCAATGATATTTGTTTTTTAGTGTTATTGGTGATAGATTATTGTACGATTGGTCAAGTATTTTTAAGAACATTATCCATGTTAGTAGGAGTTTATAAATTTTTATCAAGTTCTTAGATAACAAAGGAAGAGTTTGGATTTCTATCACTAATTATTGGGTTTACCATTGCTTGGACAGGTTCCTTAGCCTTATCCTTTTTCTTTTTCTTCTTTAGATTGTTGCTTCTTTTTGTTTTGGAATGCATTTCCAGTGATAATAGAAATATATTTTTCTAAAGACTTAGTTGTTTCCATTTGCACCTTGAAAATATTGACATATTGGGTCACATTTGGTTGGACATAAATATACTCTCCATTTGGACCAGGTTGGAAAAAGAATTTACTTGAGAAGCACTTTGCACATTGCTAGGACTAGGACCTTGGTTTGGGGATAAGTATAATTTTCATTTGGATTACTCTATCCTCCTCCTTTATTATAACCTTAATTGCATTTCATGGGATTGTACCCTTGACCCTTATAAATTTGCATATTTTGACTGCCCCTTGATTAAACCATTGACCTTGGATAGGGATGGGATTCTGTTGGTTGGGCATAGGGGATGCTTGTTGAGTAATGCTAGAAAATGGAGTATTGTAAATACATAGCCTTTGATAATGAGGACAATCTAATTTATTTTGGATACCATAAACATTTTCATGAAAAATATTGGCCCTATTATTATCGATTATGTCAATGTTAAAATTAAGACCAAATATTTATCTAAAATAAAGCTTTCAAAACTCTAAGCAATTATTGGATTGATGTCAAAAGGTTCTATTCTAAAATCAAAACTTGTTGGCTCATGCCAGTAAAATTCTTCAAATTTCTTATTGTAATGATAGTTCTTTATCCCAAGGGCTAGGTAGATCATTACAATATCTTCATATGTCTATAATTTTCTTAGGATTTGGCTCCCAAGCCTTAGTTAGCATATTTAGAGGGTTCCAAAAATCTCTATTTTATGATGGAAATCTTGAACAACTACATTATAAATCCCATCCCCAATAATATTTTCATTATGTTTTTTTAGGTGTTAGGGTTTTTTGTCCATCCTTTTTATCCCAATGCTTAAGGACATTGACAAATTATATGATATTCTCTAAAGAGGGTAAACCATAAGGATTATGTTCTTAAACCTTATATTAAAAATGATTCTCAAATTTTTTACAAATATTCTAGTGGTTGTATCTTCAATTAATGTAATGTTAGCATTACATTTAATTCTTTTACACCTTTTATGGAATTCAACTACTAATTCATTTTGAACTTGTTTATCTTTAATAAACACATCCATTGCTTCATTATATAGTAATGTCATCATCAAAATATTATTTAATGTTTATTAGCAAATGTATCTAAAAAATCAAAGGAGTGTCTCCACAAAGGCACAAACCAATCAGGAACAATACTTACCAAAGACATAGTCATGTGTTTTAAAATGATTTTTCATTATGCAACCAACCCCTATAATATGTAGTAATTTTATCAATAAATATTTTAACTTTATTTGTACCATCATATAAAACTTAGGAACACTTTTATAAAAATCAATGGTTTCCACATTAGGGAATATATACTAACTTTGGTAGTTTTTTAAAGTAGGGTCTATAGACACAAACATTGTCATTCTAGGATTGGCTAGAGGAAGGTGTGGAGGAGTATTAGGGTTTAGAATTGAAAGAGGAATAAAAAATTGAACTATAGGGATTTTACTACTACACATTATTTGAGAAAGAATGTTCATCATATTTTGCATAATATCTTTCAATTCATCTGCCTCTCATTGTTCCTAATATCGCTATCCAATTGATAGGCAATAGTTTCTTTTATAGAGGTCATATACTTAACTAACGTTTCATTTTGCGAGTTAGAAAAAGGTTGAGACTAATGAGAATATTATCCTGCATTTATTTTTTGCATTTGCATAGCATTAACCATGATCATTGCAAAGAGTAGTGATCACAACAAAGTATTATTCTCTTCTCTAGCAATAGATAAAAATGCTCCCAAGGCATATTGGGATCCTATGATAGATCAATAGGCTTGTCATAGTCCTTGGTTAGGTCCCTATAATATTCATCATCCAAATACTCTTCCTATTTGCTACATACTTCATATGCATATCTTCTTCATGGAAAAAAAGAAAATGAGGGTGGAGAATATAATTTTCTAGAGGAATGGGATAACACGTATCCTCAAATTTTTGAACTTGTTTCTTATTAGATTGGATAATCATTATGACACCTAGAGAATAATTAGTAGGACCCATAAGGGTAGGAAAAAACTACTTAGAAAGAACCAGGTTTTAAATAAATACCAAGTCTCAAGAAAGATACCAAGAAGAAAACCTAACAAAACCCTCATAGCTAAAACAAGATTGTTTTTTAGAATAAACCATAAGAGAAAGATATAAAATATGACAAATACTAAAAAAACATATGATAGAAGCAGTGATATTTATGGAAGATAACATATGAATCCCTATTAGTTAAAGAAATAGAAGAAGCTCAAAATGAATATTCATATTAGGTTCACCAAAATGTTGTGGAAAAAATAGCATAACTCATACAATTACTAGAACTAATATAAGTAATGCTAAATACTTTAGCAAAAAAAATTAGCAAAGCAACAAAAAAAAGAAAAAATGTAATAACTAAGATAGTACTATTCTAATCAAAGAAAATAAAATGAAGTAAAACAACATCCTACACTAAGATTGTCAAGACAACATTTGCAAGGCTAATCCTAATGTAAAAAAATAATACTTGATACCCTAGGGCATCAAGGATTAAAAAATAAATAATTGTGTAATATTAAAGTATCAAACATTCAAACCTATTCTATATTGCTTATGATGTCACCATAATAATAAGGAAAGGCCACACTAGGGATCAATGGATAGGACTCAAGATTTCTTGGAACTGGTCCTCAAGTAACAATTTTGATCTTTGACTAAAAATCTTGGTGGAGCACTTTGTGCTTCTCCATGGAATAAAATGAACCAAAAATCAATGGATTTGGTCATACTTAGAAGAAAAAGAGATATGGATCAAGAAAAAATAGGTCGTATGTTGCAATAGCAATAAAGATAGGAAATTTTCAAAAAAATAGCCAAGGAGAGAATGAATGGAAGAATTGTTGTTGATTAGGAAATGAAGTGGATATTGAATGGATGAAGCAAATGTATTTTCCTTTTGAAATAAAGAACTATATTACACCTTTATTGGAGCTATAAAATTACAACCTTCAATCATAACATGTCATTTTAATACTAGGTGTAAAAACATGTTAGGTTTTGAATAATGCATCAAAAACACTAAAATCTAATCAATGGCCATGATCACTACTTAAATTAGTGATCATTGGATCATTAATCATAAAGACATGTGCTTTAAGAAACACATGTAAACATATCCCTTGATTGTTCCTATATCCTTATTATAGCATTTTGAAAATTAGTGAGGGAAACAAGGAAAATATGGTAGAAAGATGACAAAATGGGTGATAGAAGGGAACCAAAATGTTTGTCCAAAATGGATCACAATCATCCTACTCTATTATTAATAAAATTAGTTCAACCCTTTACCATATTAGAAGGACAAAGCTCTCCACCACCTGCGAGTTAGTTATTAGTGTTTTTTTTACAAATATAGAATCTTGTTTACATCATTATTCTATTTATTTTTAGAAGATAAAATAGTAAAATTTTACTTGTATTAGTGTTATCATTGGTTTCTATTGAATAAATCAATTTTATGATTATTTTCTGTAGACACAGAAAATTGACCCACTTTGAGTGGGCAATCTTCCTTAGTGCCCCTAAGAGGCCCTCAACCCTTGCCAAGAGCAAAGGAAGACCTCTTTGCCTCCTTTTTTTAATTTGTTTACCTTTTAGCGAAATCGCGCCCCGTCTTTATGAGGCGCGACTTCGTGCCAACGATATCGGCCCCCTTAGGATGGGGGCT
Organism: Wollemia nobilis; assembly: GCA_028583015.1. Classification (NCBI taxonomy): domain Eukaryota; kingdom Viridiplantae; phylum Streptophyta; class Pinopsida; order Araucariales; family Araucariaceae; genus Wollemia; species Wollemia nobilis. The sequence goes on from JAQPPZ010003184.1 coordinate 1,945,746, forward strand.
GCCTTCGTTGTTTAACCTAGTTTTTTAAATTTATTTTATTTTATTATTTTTGAGCCCGCTTAGACCCAAGTTTAAACCCTCTCGCGTGTTTTGGCATCGACTGTGAGTTTATTTGTGCCCGCTTTCTTCCTCCAATTTTATCTATAAAAGGAAGTATGTTTTTGCTTAATCATAACAAGAATAAGTGCAAGTGTGATATGCGAACTTTTGTGCGATCTCTATGCGAATTGATTAAGCTCAAAATTTATAGTTCATTCTTATTTATTTTCTCTATTGCAAGCTAACCCTCGAAGTGCGAATTTTGGATTGATCTTCTATTGCGTGGATTGGATTGATTTGGTTGTGTGACTTGGTGGATCCGTGGTGTAGCTCGGAGAGATAGAGTGCCCGTCTGGATACTTGGCTCTCTTCTGCCTGCTTCTATGATGTCCATTAGGGTTTGATTACTTTGTTGTCTACATTTATTTCATCTTCTACATTCGCTTCTTATTTTTCTTTAGTCTATAGTGAAATCGTGCCTGGCATTAGCGAGGCATGACTTTGCTTGCCCTAATTAGGGCAAATTTATTCATAGAAGTGAAATCGTGCCCCGTCTAGATAGGGTGCAACTTTTATACTACGTTATCATGCCCGCTCCAAGCGAGGCATGATTTTTCCCTAGGGCACACCGAGGGCAATTTCTAGATTCTACTTTCACTATTGCATTCCATTCTATTTCTAGATCATACTGCTGTACTTTTCTTTCTGTTTTCTATTGCTATCTTTCTGATTTATGATTAATTCTCCAAAGGTCAATTTCCACTTTTGTATTAAAAGGTCATCTAAAAGGACCTAGGGGGCTTGAATGCTTCTAGATCTATCATACAACGGCCTATGCAGGCCCCCTAATACTAATTCTATTTTTTAGTGTTTCATGAGTGATCTTGTAGAAACAGGAATTCTTGATATCATTGGACAAGAGGCAAAAAAGGCTAAGTCAACCACCGGTCTAGATAAGTGCTCTATCAATTCCATTGGTTGAAAATATGGTTTTATTGTTGATTCTTAGGCATCTGAAAGAGAAAGGCATTTAGCTTGCATCTAGGGATAATTTTTGTGTAATTGTCTAGTGCATATCTATTTTAAAGGTTTTCTGAAATAAACCCTAGGTTAGTGAGCATTCAAAATAAAGAATCATTCCAGGATAGCTCTTGTATGCCTGCATTCTATTTTCAGTTGTATTATTCTATTTTTTGCATTGTCCTTTATCTTTTCTAGCTTAGATCTAGAAAGGCCAAACTTAGGTGTTTGTCTTAAATCTGAATACATCAAACAATCCTGAATATCCTGAGGACTTGGAGCGAGTCCTTAAACCATTCCTGGTGAACCCTTCCCCCTAGCACCGAGTGTAGAGTACAACATACCCCCATGGTTCACCCCACAAAAGGTTCCCTCCTTGCGGATCCAACCTTTTGTTTGGGAATTGTACGTGGTAGGGCAGTTTTCCCCCTCTACATATTTGGTGAACCCGACGTGAACACCTCCTTTTATTTTTAAACAATAAGCAAGATCATTAAAATTGTGTGCCAAATATTTAAAAAGATAATTCCTTTGTGTATAAGTGTGTAGGTCTCCTTTGGTCTTAGTTCTTCTTCTTGTCTTTCTCCTTTTCTCCTCAATGGATTTTGACCTTGAGGGAGGACAAAGACTCCTTAGGTTTGATGAGATTTTTCATGAGAATGATCAAATTGATAGAGAAAATCATAACCTAGAAGAAGAGACTGATAATTATCTTGATCCTATCCAAGATCCTAATGGGAATATCATCTTTAATTCTTTTGATCATATATGGACTTTTTATAAGTATCACAAACATGCTTTGGATATGGCCTTAGAAGAAGAAGCATTGCTTGAAAAAGACATCCCACCTCAGAACCCTTTGAGTGAATATTTGAATCATAGCTATCAAACTTATCAACCTACTTATGCCACTACCATGACCACCAACATTGGAATGAATTCAACAATTCATCCAACTAGTAGTGGCACTCAAATTGGTTCTCAATTTCCTCTTCCATCCTCTAATATCAACACTCTTTCCTCTATTCCACCACAAGTAAATATTCCATTCTCACAAGGCACCACCTATAACAACAACCTTCACATGTCCAACCTAATTCAAGGGAATAAGGGGAACATATGTAATAATTCAGAAATACAAAATTTGGCAAATGTTGTGAATCAATTGGTTTCAAGAATGGATATGATTCAACCATCAGGGTTTACATACAACTATAAGGAAATGTGTAGTCAGCCATTGGATCCTATTGTTGTTGCTAGGCCTTATCCTAAGCATTTTTCCATGCCAGTATTGCCAATCTATAAAGGGACTGAAGATCCAATAGAGCATTTGAGAGGGTTCAGAATAGCTTGTCATGATCTTATTTATGATGATATGCTTTTATTGAAAACATTTCCAAAGAGTCTTGTTGGAGTGGCATTAGAATGGTATTATCGGTTACCCAACTATTCTTTGAAAAGCTTTGAGAAAACTACAGAGATGTTTGTTCATCAGTTTAGTGCTTATATTGAAAAGGAAGTAACAATGAGAGATTTATATGATTTAAAGCAAAGTAAAGAGGAAAGTTTTTCAGAATTTTTAGCTCGTTGGAGGAGTTTAGTTGGTTGATTAAGACAACCTGTGTCTCAGAAAGATATGCTTGATATATTTACAGGAAATTTACAAGAACAATTATCTTATGCTCTAGAAACTACTACTGTCACATCTTTAGATCAAGCAATTGAGTTAGCAAGAAAAGTGGAACAAGCTCTCATCAAGAGAGGTCAACTCAAGATTAAAGAAGATAAGCCAACTAAGTCTCAACTTAAGAATAAACATATAGGAGGTAATAGTGATAGTAGGCCTATTAATAATGTCAATAATAGCCTACAAAATATTGTGCTTCAAAAACCTCCTCAAAGGAATTTCACAAGACTTAATATCCCTATGGAAGCAGTTTTAAAGCAACTATTAGATGCTAAGGCAATAGAACTACCTCCAGTAAGACAGCCAGATACTACAACTCATTGGTATAAAGCAGATCAACATTGTGCATATCATAGAGTAGAAGGACATTGGACTAATTCTTGTAAAATATTGAAACATGTGGTTCAAGACTTAATTGATGTCGGTCACATTGACACAAGTAGTTTTCAGTCTTCTAATAGCCAGTCAAATCAGAATAGAACAAGATAAGCCAATCAAGTGTCTTATAACAATGTACCACATCAATATAATAACAACATGGTTGGGATGATAACAACTACTTCAAGAAAAATAGTACAGAAGATGGATGAGTCAGCAAAAATTCCACTCTTAGAACTTTTATAGAATTCTCAAGCCCATAAAGAAGCTATGATAAATGTTTTGGAACAACAGCCAGTACCCCCAGATATCTCTCTAGGTGACATGACAAAAGTTATAGACTCTCTCCGAAAGCCTCGTTTAACATTTTTAGATGATGATATGACTTCTTTAGAAGTACAAGAAGATTCTTTGCTATATATCACTGCTTACATTGGTGACACTCTCATTAAGAGGGTTATGATTGATAATGGTTCTTCACTTAATGTTTGTATGCATCATTTCTTTCAAAATTTTGGATTGAAGAAATAAGATTTAATTACATCCAGTGACATCATTAAGACTTTCAACAATGATTCTCAAGAAGCTTGTGGCACTATATTACTCCCCCTTAGGGTTGGACCAAAAATTTTAAACACAATGTTTTATGTGGTGTCTTGTCCTACATCTTTTAATCTCCTTCTTGGATGACCTTGGATTCATGCAATGGAGGTCGTCCCTTCTACTTTTCATCAATGCATAAAATTTGAATTTGAAAATCAAATCATTTCTATTATGGGTGATCCTCATCCATTCGAATTTTGCTCACCAGAAGATCTCACTCAAATTAATTCATCATAGTCTTCCTCTAAAAATTCTTCTACAAATGTTTCATCACAAGATCAAGATGACTCTTCTTGTTTAGATCTTCTCTTTAAGGAATCTCATCAAATTTTAGAATGGAGTGTTAAGGATGAGGGTCCACCCTCTCCTAAGGTCTTAACCCCAGAGTCATATGTTATAGATGAGGGTTTATCTCAGAATGACATCGACTTTGATGGGTCTGTCCCTTGCGCAGCGCAGGTTGAGTCTTCTAGTTCTCAAGTGGACTTTGGTTCTATGTCTCCCGAGGACCTTGAGCAATTAGGAGTGATTCCTACCCCACCTCCTCTTGAGGATGATTTATCCATTCTTATTGAGGAGACCATAGATGTGAACATAGGTTCTGAGAAAGCCCCTAGAATCCTTAAGTTAGGCAAAGCCTTGACCATGAATGAGCAGGAGCAATTGACCAATTTATTGAAAGAATATCAGGATATTTTTGCTTGGTCATATGCCGACATGCCAGGGCTTGATCCCTCCCTTGTCATGCATCATTTGGTAGTTAAGCCTAGTGCTAAGCTTGTTAAGCAGAAACTTTGGAAGATGCATCCGAAGGTCACCCTTTCAATCAAGGAGGAGCTCCAAAAACTCCTTGATGTCGGTTTTATAAAAGCCATCGACTATTCTGATTGGATCTCCAATATCATTCCTATAGCTAAGAAGGAAGGAACAATCAGAGTATGTACCGACTTTTGGGACATTAACTTAGCATGTCCCAAGGATGATTTTCCTTTGCCCAACATAGATCAGATTGTAGATTTCACTACCAAATGTGGAATGCTTTCACTCATGGATGGTTTCTCGGGTTATAATCAAATCATGATTGCTCCTGAGGACCAGGCCAAGACAACATTCACCACCCCTGGGGTACCTTCTACTGGAAGGTCATGCCTTTTGGCCTTAAGAATGCAGGAGCTACCTATCAGTGGGCCATGACTTATATTTTCCATGACATGATGCATGATATTCTCTAGGACTATGTGGATGACCTTTTGGCTCATTCCTTAGAATGAAAGGATCATGTCCATGATCTAAGATGAATCTTTGAAAGGCTTCGACAATATAAAGTTCACCTTAAACCTGCTAAGTGTGTGTTTGGGGTCACATCTGGCAAGTTGTTAGGTTTTATAGTGTCTAGGCGAGGCATTGAAGTGGACCCTACCAAAGTAGTAGCTATCATTGATATGCCTCCTCCTCGCACCCTGACTGAGCTCCGTAGTCTACAAGGTAAGTTGCAGTCTATTCATCGGTTCATTGCCTAGTTAGCTGATAAGTGTCAACCTTTCCTTCGGCTTCTTAAGAAGGATGTGGTTTTTCATGGGATTTCGAGTGTCAGAAATCTTTTGATGATCTCAAGAGGTATCTTACCTCCCTACCTATTTTAGTTCCCCCTATACCTAGTAGGCATCTATTGCTTTACATAGCGACTACTGCTCATGCTTTGGGAGCCATGTTGGCTCAACATGATGATGAAAATAAAGAGAGAGCTATCTACTATATCAGTAGAACCTTGGTTAGCTATGAAACTAGGTACACTCCCTTAGAGAAGCTTTACCTTATCATAGTGTTTTCTTCTTAGAAGTTAAGACACTACATGCTCAACCATAAGACACTAGTAATCGCAAAGTTTGATCCCTTGCATTACTTGATGTCTAAGCCCCACCTATTAGGTCGAGCTGCTAAATGGGTGTTGGCCCTTAGTGAGTTTGATTTGACCTTCATAGGTCAGAAGGCTATCAAGGGTCAGGTGATTGCTGATCAGTTAGCCTCCGCTCCCCTAGAAGCTGCCCATCCTATAATTGTTGAGTTTCTCGATGAGTGCTTCAATGTTGAAATTGAAGAGTCCAAGTCTTGGACTTTGTTTTTTGATGGAGCCCGATGCATGAAGGGCGTTGGAGCTGGAGTCATTCTAGTTACACCATAAAAATAGCTCATCCCTTTGTCCTTCAAGCTTCATTTCTCTTGCACAAATAATACTATAGAATACGAAGCTTTGATCCTTGGTCTTAGAGCAGCCTTAGCTTTGCAAGTTAAGGTTCTTTCGGTCTTTGGTGACTCTCAACTTGTGGTTAATCAGATTAACGATGTTTATCAGACTCGAGATGATAAGCTTAAACCCTATAAGGAGATTGTTACCAAGTTGTTGTCTTCTTTTGAGTAGGTGACCATAGAGTCTATCCCTAGATCCTCAAACCACCATGCGGATGCCATGGCAGCTGCTGCATCTTTGTTCCCTTTGGAGTTAGAAGATGATCAAGCTTCGATTATCATCCGACAACTCTAAGAACCCACATCTTTGAGTTCTTGTTTGGATCCCCTAGAGTGTTTTGCCATCGAAGATTCCCCATATGAACCATGGTATAATGACATCTTTAATTTTCTTAAATATGGCTCGATGCCTGATGGTTTAGATCACAATAAACGTAAGCTATTATGCAAGAGAGCATGCTAATTTGTTATAATTGGTAATACTTTATATCAACATTCTTTTGAAGGTGTCCTTTTATGATGCCTTAACTCTGATGAAGCCTGAATTGCTCTTAGTGATGCTCATGAAGGTTCATGTGGAGGCCATTTTAGTGGTAATGCTATTGCCAAAAAGCTCCTTCGGATGGGGTATTATTGGCCTTCCATGGAGAAAGATGCATGCGATTTTATTTGGTGCTATGACAAGTGTCAATGCCATGATCATCTTATCCATGCCCCTTCTCAAGACCTTTGAGTGATATCTTCCCCTTGGCCTTTTTCCATGTGGGGATTGGACATTATCAGAAAAGTTAACCCAGTGTCATCTGATGGTCACAAGTTTATCATCACTACGATTGAGTACTTCACTAAATGGGTTGAAGCCATGCCTCTAGTTATGATGACTGGAACTCAAGTTTCTAAGTTCATCTTCAACCAGATTCTTTGTAGGTTTGGGATTCCTTCGATGATTATTTTTGACAATGACACTCCTTTCAAGAACAAGGATGTCCATAATATTTGTGCTAAGTACAAGATTCAACATAGATGGTCAACTCCTTATTACCCCCAAGGTAATGGACAAGTCGAGGCATCCAACAAGTCCTTGATCAAGATTTTGAAGAAGTTGGTTAATAAGACCGATCGTGACTGGCATACTCAGCTTTATCCTACCTTGTGGGCCTACCGTACTAGCATGCGTACTCCCATAGGGGCCTCCCCATATGTCTTGGTTTATGGGTCTGAGGTAGTGTTCCCTTTTGAGCTAGAGGTCCCTTCTTTGCGCATCTTGTTACAAGATGTCGAGGTTGGTGACGAGTTTCATGTAGAGCGTTTGCACCAATTGGAGTTGTTGGATGAAAAGTGCATCCATGCCTTAGAGCATTTGTGAGCCTATCAGGATAGGCTTCGATGATCTTATTCTAAAAAGGTTTGCAATCATTCTTTTGAGATTGGGGACCTTGTCCTCAAAGAAAACCAAAGGAACACTAATGCTCGTGTTGATCTTCGAGGTAAATTTCAGCCCAACTGGCTAGGGCCTTTTGTTGTAACAACTAAATTTGGTTCTGGTGCTTATAAGTTAGCTTCCATGGATGGTAAAGAACTTAAAGAACCTATGAATATAATGCATTTAAAAATATATTATGCTTGATCTATTGTTTCATTTTGCATATGCATTTAGTTAGATCATATTGCATGTTTGCCTGACATATTATGCACATCTGCCTATCATATTATGCATGATTGCCTAACATTTTGTTCTTCTTGCATATTGCTTGTCATATTTGCATTGTTGCTTGTTCATGACTGCCTGATCATATAGTTTCTGGGGATTCATGACAATAGCAGGTGATGATACCTAGTTAGGTCATAGCTCACATGCATTGCACTATTCACTAGGGTTCTGATGCTTAGCGAAGCCCCAACCTAGGGCCCATGCATTTTCATCCCTTCTTCTCTTTCTTGCTTCTTTTGCTCTTTCTTCTCTTCTCTCTTCTTCTTGTATTCCTTGACTTTGAAAGTTTTACAATGATCATATTTTCTCTCCAAAGTCAAGGAATGCAATCCTCTTTTGGTATGTCCTTGTCTTTTTGCATGATTCTTCTTATTTCTCCTTTGTCTTCTTTGTTCAGATAAGGATATACATTCTTCTCTTCTTTGATTACACATTTCCTCCCTCTTGATTTTTCACTAGATGAAACTTCAAGCTAGGGGCACACACGCACAATTCTATGCTCCTCATTTTCTTCCTCTTATTTATTCTAGCACATGCACACACTCATCATGTTATGCTCATATTGATTGGTCCATACATACATGCGCATACACCCTCTCAGGTAGTACTGGCATACACATACATCATTTTTACATCAACATACACTATAACACCCCTATCAAGTTATGTCTCTCTTTGACTCAATGGGCCCAACACCCCATTATAGGATCAGCTCCTTGGCCATTGACAGTAGGCCTCGACATACATCCTAGCGGGTAATCGCCCCACAATAGTCACTAGTGAGCAACCACCCATAGCGGGTTACACTATACACTTCACTTATTGGTCCATATTTAGTGAGTACTACACCCATAGTGGGTTCTTCACTCCATACATGGACCATATTTTGAGCATAATACCCTCTAGTCAGGGTTCTGATTTAGCTTCCTTCTCGATTTTAGATGGTTGACCTTTGGAGTTTTATCATTGTCTTTTTCTTCTTCTTCCACTTCACAATTTTTTGTCTCCTCTCTTCTTTCTCTCTTTTCCCTTCTTCTTTCTTTCCTCTTCTTCTATTCATCCGTGCATTTCATACTAGCTGCATTAGGTTCATGTTGTACCTAGTGCTCTTTGCTCTGTTGTTTGTTTGCTTGCTTTATTTCTATGTTTTGTCTTTTCTTTCTTTTGCCTTTTTCGAGTTTCTTAAGGAAATTTCATCCCTTTCGAAACTCGAGGGGGCACCTTAGCCATAGAGGCATTAATGGTAGTAATGTCTCACCCTTTTGCCCAAACCTGGCCACCCCCTTCCTTGCGCTTTTTGTGTGCTTGTTGTATGCTTACCCGTAGGAGTCTACATCCTTTCTTTGATGCATTTAATAGGCCATAAATGCATCAAAGAGGGGGAAAAATGTAGACACGGAAAATTGACCCACTTTGAGTGGGCAATCTTCCTTAGTGCCCCTAAGAGGCCCTCAACCCTTGCCAAGAGCAAAGGAAGACCTCTTTGCCTCCTTTTTTAATTTGTTTACCTTTTAGCGAAATCGTACCCCGTATTTACGAGGCGCGACTTCGCACCAACGATATCGTGCCCCGTCAGGATGGGGCGTGACTTCATTGTTTAACCTAGTTTTTTAAATTTATTTTATTTTATTATTTTTGAGCCTGCTTAGACCCAGGTTTAAACCCTCTCACATGTTTTGGCATCGGTTGTGAGTTTATTTGTGCCCACTTTCTTCCTCCAATTTTATCTATAAAAGGAAGGATGTTTTTGCTTAATCATAACAAGAATAAGTGCAAGTGTGATATGTGAAATTTTGTGTGATCTCTATGCGAATTGATTAAGCTCAAAATTTATAGTTCATTCTTATTTATTTTCTCTGCTACAAGCTAACCCCCAAAGTGCAAATTTTGGATTGATCTTCTATTGCATGGATTGGATTGATTTGGTTGTGTGACTTGGTGGATCCATGGTGTAGCTCGGAGAGACAGAGTGCCCGTATGGATACTTGGCTCTCTTTTGCCTACTTCTACGATATCCATTAGGGTTTGATTACTTTGTTGTCTACATTTATTTCATCTTCTACATTCGCTTCTTATTTTTCTTTAGTCTACAATGAAATCATGCTTAGCATTAGTGAGGCATGACTTCGCTTGCCCTAATTAGGGTAAATTTATTCACAGAAGTGAAATTGCACCCCATCTAGATAGGGCACAACTTTATTTTGTGTTATCGTGCCCGCTCTAGGCGAGGCATGATTTTTCCCTAGGGCACACCGGGGGTAATTTCTAGATTCTGCTTTCACTATTGCATTCCATTCTGTTTCTAGATCATACTACTATACTTTTCTTTCTATTTTCTACTATTATCTTTTTGATTTATGATTAATTCTCCAAAGGTCAATTTTTACTTTTGTATTGAAAGGTCATCTAAAAGGACCTAGGGGGCTTGACTATTGCTAGATCTATCACACAACGGCCTATGCAGGCCCCCTAATACTAATTCTATTTTTTAGTGTTTCATGAGTGATCTTGCAGAAACAAGAATTCTTGATATCATTGGACAAGAGGCAGAAAAGGCTAAGTCAACCACCGGTCTAGATAAGTGCTCTATCAATTCCATTGGTTGAAAAATCTGGTTTCATTGTTGATTCTTAGGCATCTGAAAGAGAAAGGCATCTAGCTTGCATCTAGGGATAATTTTTGTGTAATTGTCTAGTGCATCTCTATTTTAAAGGTTTTCTGAAATAAACCCTAGGTTAGTGAGCATTCAAATAAAGAATCATTCCAGGATAGCTCTTGTATGCCTGCATTCTATTTTCAGTTGCATTATTCTATTTTTTGCATTGTCCTTTATCTTTTCTAGCTTAGATCTAGAAAGGCCAAACTTAGGTGTTTGTCTTAAAACTGAATACATCAAACAATCTTGAATATCTTGAGGACTTGGAGCGAGTCCTTAAACCATTCCTGGTGAACCCTTCCCCCTAGCACCGAGTGTAGAGTACAACATACCCCCATGGTTCACCCCACAAAAGGTTCCCTCCTTGTGGATCCAACCTTTTGTTTGGGAATTGTACGCGGTAGGGTAGTTTTCCCCCTCTACATTTTCATCATTGTCTCGTCATGTTGAATTATGGGTAGTTTAATATACAAGAAATCAATCTAGAATCCTCCCCCTTTGGGATTAAATATCACATATAGTAGTGCCACTTATAAATGGTGCTTCTATTAGCAAGGTCATGGATTAGCATTGGTCATACCCATCACTTTTATTTGAAACTTATCAAAAGCTTATTTTCTATTTTAAAATCAATCTATGTCTAGTTAAGTTTTATCTCTACTATCATTGTTATAGTAAAAATATTTTCTTTAGCTATTTATGTCTAGATTACTATATTTTTAGATTTTTAAAATATCATAATCCTTGCTTTACATGTCTTAGGGTTCAAATTAGCATAACTCTATTTTTAGGTGAAGAACACAAGCTTATACTGAGAGGGGGGGTGAACAGTATAAGACCTTTTTCAATTTTATCTATCAATACAGACTTTCAAACCATTAACATGCAGAATAAAATAGCAGTAACAACAAGCAATAAAATAGTGCACAAAAAGCAATCCACAAAGAGACACAACACTTTACGTGGTTCACCCAAGGTGGGCTACTCCACGGATAAAACTTTCCTCTAAAAGTTATATCAAAACCTCTGGGAATCCTTCCCGATTACAAAGTTTATGAGCCTTAGCTCAAAGGAGACACCTTCCCCTAATTCTGCTTTGCTAGTGATCCTCTAGAAGACCTCTACCTCCTCTGCCCTTAGCAAGTGGAATTCTGTCCACAGAAGACACCTGTCTTCCCTGCTCTAGCTGGAGATCTCTGTCCTCAACTCTGTTACAGCAAAGCTGGTCCTCTTTTCTGTACCAAACACAGTCCTTCGGTCTAGCACAATTGTCCTCTTTCTTTGTTCCTTTCTGCACTTGGTTGAAAACAACTTTTCACTGCCTGTGCAACTACAGTAGCACAGTCTTCTCAAATTACAGCGGCACTATCTTCTCAAATTACAGCAGCACTTGATCACCGTTTGTCCTTCACAACTGTTCGCAATTACAGCAGTATCTACTTCGCGCACTTTGCTTTCTTTTACACAGACTGCGTGAACACAGTCGCAATCACAGCTGTCCTTAGATCAAATTCCACCCTTTTCATGATCTTCGCAAACACTGCAGCATTCGAACGCACAACAACTTATGCGCCTATGTACAACCACAACATCATACTTTTTGCACAGTCTTCTTATGAACAGCAGCACAGTCTTTGATACTTAGAAGATTCAACGAAGTCCACTCTAATGTTGTAGTCGAACTTCGCTCTCTGCTTTTTCGATGATCGAACCTCACTAGTCACACTAACTTTGCGAACGCCTCACTACGAAATGCACACTTCGATCGATACACAAAATTGCTCAAACAGTCTTCCTTTAATACTCACAATCTTAAGATGAAATCTTGTTCTTTAGTCGACTGTTCAATCTCCAAACACGTCGGCTGTAAAACCTTACACTTCGTCGACAGAGGTTAACTTCGTCGGCTTTAACCGCCTCTACTGTTCTGTAGTTGTTCTCGCACGAAACTCAAACATGTCATGATATCGCTACGCCTTTGACTGTCGTACACCTTCTTTGGTTTGTTGTCACGAAATCGTGACACTACAGCCTTTGCTGACGTCATCGTAAATCTTGTCACGAAATCGTGACGCTCTAGACTTCAAAGCCTTCTTCTCCGCTGTTGTCGCGAAATCGTGACACCTTTGCCTCTTGCTGACGTCATCATGATTCTTGTCACGAAATCGTGACGCTCTGGACTTCAAAGTCTTCTTCTCCGCTACTATCGTGAAATCGTGACACCTTTGCCTTTTGCTGATGCCATCAGCAACTCTGTTGCGAAATCGTGACACCTCTTGCTTCTTCATCCTTTTCTTGGTTTGCACTAGCGAAAATGAAACATGTCGCGAAATCGTGACGCTTTTGCTGCCTTAAGCTCTCTCTTGCCAACTGCTCGTGAAACTGGAACATGTCACGAAATCGTGACGCTTTTGCCAACTGCAAGCTGCCAACTCAACCTGTCATGAAATCGTGACACTTTTTGCATCCGTACAACTTCTTCGAAACTTGTCGCGAAATCGTGACACTTCCTACAACTCAACACTGCCAACTCAACTTGTCACGAAATCGTGACACTTTCTGCATCCGTACAACTTCTTCGAAACTTGTCGCGAAATCGTGACACTTCCTGCAACTCAACACTGCCAACTCAACTTGTCACGAAATCGTGATAGTTTTTGCATCCGTACAACTTCTTCGAAACTTGTCGCGAAATCGTGATAGTTTTGCCCGTTCTGCCTCTGCCTTCCTGCATGTCGCGAAATCGTGACACTTTTGCCCGCTTTGCCTCTGCCTTCTTGCATGTCACGAAATCGTGACAGTTTTGGCCAAACTTTCTCTCTCCTCAAACATGTCGCGAAATCGCGATAGTTTTTCCAGCAGCCTGCAAACTTTTTCTAACTTATCTTTTTCTGGATTTTTGGCAACTGGGCTACTCTGATTTTCTTGGAGACTTACTGACCAACTGAAACCTTCATCAAAACACATCCTTAGACTTAAAAACAAATTGCTCCAAGAACTCCTTGACATCAAAAACAACAACTACCAATAGCTCCTTGACATCAATGACAACAATTAACCTTAGGCAAAGGCAATGTACTCAAGATACCCAAAATTGCCAACAATCTCCCCCTTTGTCATTGATGGCAACCCTTAATTAAAAACACATCTTTCAAGAGCCAAAACTGAAATCAATCTCTTCAAGTTTTGCTCCCCCTGACTTGAAGCTTTCCTCTTCACTTGAAAACACTCCCCCTTACTTAAATCTCTCCCCCTTTGTCATCAATGGCAAAGGGTCACCTTTGGGGCTTGGGACTAAGAATGAGCCTCTTAGCTTAGTCCCTCCCCCACCTCCCGATGAGGTGATTTAAAACAGGGTTGGGAGTGATACTCCCATTAGACACTCATCATCATTAGTGTCTAAGATTTCTTTGTCGGGCCTTCTCTTGAATTCTTTTTCTTGTATTCCTGTTCCTGTCACTGTTTTGATCCTCGGACCTGTTAATACTACTGTTCCTGTTTCTTTTATCTTTTTTGTTCTTATCCATACCTTGATCCTTGGACCTGTTCATATCACTTTTCCTATTTTTGTTATCATTCCTATTCTTATCCATGCCTTGATCCTTGGATTTGTTCATGCTTGCTATTTCTGTTCCTGTATCTCGGAAGATCAGCTCTACACTGTCTAGCTAGGTGACCTTCATTGTTGCATTTATAGCAAGTAACAATATTTGGCATGACTGTTCTTTGAATCCGCCTGTTCTGACTAACCCAGTTCCTGTTATTTGCCTTGCAAAAAATTGCCTTGTGCCCGAATTGTTGACAAGAGTAACAATACCCTTGAAAGAAATTACGTATCCTGAAACTGTCATTTACTCTCTTCATTTGAGTCATGCAATGTACAGCCATGTGACCAAATCTGTGACACGCAAAACATCTGTCGTGAAATTTTCTTTTATTCGACTTCATGGGTCCCGAAGACTTCTTCTTCTCAGTCTGAATATCATTTTCTATTTCTGCGTATTCATCACTTATTGACTCATGATCTGAAGTACTTTCTTCAACAGGACTCTCTTCCTTTTGAAATCTCTTGCTAGATTCCCCAACCTGTTCCTTGTGCGGCTCAACGAAACCGAGACCTGTTTTATCTGTTGGTTTTCTTTGTCCTTTGATGAGAAATTTAACCTTCTTGGAGCTATCCTAAAATCTGTAGAGCTTATCCTTGTACTCTTTATTTTCTTCTTTCAAAGAAGCCATTTCCTGTTCTAACTCTCTATACTCCGTAATTTTAGAATCTAACTCATTCTTGAGTTCTTGTGACTTAGCCATAGATGCTTCAAGATTTTCTACAAGTTCATCTATCTCCATACAACATTCATCTAATTTAAACTTGAGTCTATCATTCTTCTTTCTTTCCTTTTTCAAAACACCAAGAGCATTATTGAGTTCACATTCAAGATCCTCTATTTGATGGCACTTTGAATTGTCACAGCCTTTTTCAGATTTCTTATCACTAGAGGTGCTACCTTTTTCAAAAACCATACATGCATCTTCATTGTAGTTTTCTGAAGCATCCTCATACATACTAGCAGCCAAATCATTATTTCTGCAATCATCCTCAAGGTGCCCAAAATTTCCACATCTAAAACATTTCATGATAATGAATTTATGTTTCGGTTCTTCCTCTTTTTCTGAAATGAACAACATCTCATTTTCATCATCACTAGAAGAACTGTCACTATCATTGCTAGAACACTTACTTGCTTTGTCTAAGTAGAAGCTCTTCTTATTCTTGTGAGAATGCCTCTTTCCATGATTGTTGTACTCATCTTTGCTTTTCTGGTGATTGTTGTACTCATTTTTGCTCTTTCTGTAATACTTGTGCTTTTCAGAGTCCTTGCTTTTAACATCCTGTACATCTTCATCACTTTCATTTTTAGAAACAGTACAGTTAGTAGCATAATGACCAAATTTCCCACAGTTAAAACATCTTATATTTTTCTTGCTTTTGTGCTTTCTGGAAAACTTGCCTTTCCTGCTGTAATATGCCTCTTCCTCACTAGAAGACTCATCACTTTCTTGAATCTGTTTGCCCTTCGATTTCTTGATAGCTTTGAAAGTCGCCTCTTTCTTTACATCAACTTTTACTTGAGTTCTCAGCTCAAATGCTGCAAGAATACTATGGAGCTCATCCTTTTTCAATTTATCTAAATCTTTGGCTTCCTCAATAGCAGAAATATTTTCACTAAATCTATTAGGAAGAGATCTTAAAATCTTATCACACACATCATTTTCAGCAAGTTCAAGACCTAAGTCTTTCATGGAGTTCACAATCTCATCCATCCGAAGCATGTAGTCACTAATATTTTCATCATCATTCATCTTGAGTTGTTCAAACATACCTTTAAAATGTCTCAATTTGGCCTTTCGGACATTTGCATCACCTGTATGAACAACCTGCAATTGTTTCCACATCTCACTAGCTGTCTTGCAGTGAATAACTTTGGTAAGATCAGCCTTCAGTAAACCTTTTAAGATTGCATTCATGGCTTTTGAGTTGCTGTGATGTAGAAGCCTGTCCTCTTTAGTGTAAGGACCATTTGTAGGAATGGTGTACCCATCTTCAATAACTTCCCATACCTCATTACCAAGAGCCATAAGATAGACCTTCATTCTTGCACTCCATAGACCAAAATCTGATCCATCCGGAATAGGTGCTACATTCCCACTTGAGTAGTCCATTGTGTTCTTTGCAACCTTTTCCTTCAAGTCGTTAAACTTTTCGAAGGCACTGGCTTTGATACCAATTGAAGAACACAAGCTTATACTGAGAGGGGGGGTGAACAATATAAGACCTTTTTCAATTTTATCTATCAATACAACTTTCAAACCATTAACATGCAGAATAAAATAGCAGTAACAACAACAGTAAAATAGTGCACAAAAAGCAATCCACAAAGAGACACAACACTTTACGTGGTTCACCCAAGGTGGGCTACTCCACGGATAAAACTTTCCTCTAAAAGTTATATCAAAACCTCTGGGAATCCTTCCCGATTACAAAGTTTATGAGCCTTAGCTCAAAGGAGACACCTTCCCCTAATTCTCGCTTTGCTAGTGATCCTCTAGAAGACCTCTACCTCCTCTCGCCCTTAGCAAGTGGAATTCTGTCCATAGAAGACACCTGTCTTCCCCGCTCCGGCTGGAGATCTTTGTCCTCAACTCTATTATAGCAAAGCTGGTCCTCTTTTCTGTACCAAACATAGTCCTTCGGTCTAGCACAATTGTCCTCTTCCTTTGTTCCTTTTTGCACTTGGTTGAAAACAACTTTTCACTGCCTGCGCAACTACAACAGCACAGTCTTCTCAAATTACAGTGGCACTATCTTCTCAAATTATAGTAGCACTTGATCACCGTTTGTCCTTCACAACTGTTCGCAATTACAGCAGTATCTACTTCACGCACTTTGCTTTCTTTTACACAGACTGCGTGAACACAGTCGCAATCACAGTTGTCCTTAGATCAAATTCCACCCTTTTCATGATCTTCGCAAACACTACAGCATTCGAACGCACAGAACTTATGCGCCTATGTACAACCACAACATCATACTTTTTGCACAGTCTTCTTATGAACAGGAAAGACAGTCTTTGATACTTAGAAGATTCAACGAAGTCCACTCTAATGTTGTAGTCGAACTTCGCTCTCTGCTTTTTCGATGATCGAACCTCACTAGTCACACTAACTTTGCGAACGCCTCACTACGAAATGCACACTTCGATCGATACACAAAATTGCTCAAACAGTCTTCCTTTAATACTCACAATCTTAAGATGAAATCTTGTTCTTTAGTCGGCTGTTCAATCTCCAAACACGTCGGCTGTAAAACCTTACACTTCGTCGACAAAGGTTAACTTCGTCGGCTTTAACCGCCTCTGTTGTTCTGTAGCTATTCTCGCATGAAACTCAAACATGTCATGATATCGCTACGCCTTTGACTGTCGTACACCTTCTTTGGTTTGTTGTCACGAAATCGTGACACTACAGCCTTTGCTGACGTCATCGTAAATCTTGTCATGAAATCGTGACGCTCTAGACTTCAAAGCCTTCTTCTCCGCTATTGTCACGAAATCGTGACACCTTTGCCTCTTGCTGACGTCATCATGATTCTTGTCATGAAATCGTGACGCTCTGGACTTCAAAGTCTTCTTCTCCGCTACTGTCACGAAATCGTGACACCTTTGCCTTTTGCTGATGCCATCAGCAACTCTGTTGCGAAATCGTGACACCTCTTGCTTCTTCATCCTTTTCTTGGTTTGCACTAGCAAAAATGAAACATGTCACGAAATCATGACGCTTTTGCTGCCTTAAGCTCTCTCTTGCCAACTGCTCGTGAAACTGGAACATGTCACGAAATCGTGACGCTTTTGCCAACTGCAAGCTGCCAACTCAACCTATCACGAAATCGTGACACTTTCTGCATCCGTACAACTTCTTCGAAACTTGTCACGAAATCGTGACACTTCCTACAACTCAACACTGCCAACTCAACTTGTCGCGAAATCGTGACACTTTTTGCATCCGTACAACTTCTTCGAAACTTGTCGTGAAATCGTGACACTTCCTGCAACTCAACACTGCCAACTCAACTTGTCGTGAAATCGTGACAGTTTTTGCATCCGTACAACTTCTTCGAAACTTGTCGCGAAATCGTGACAGTTTTGCCCGTTCTGCCTCTGCCTTCCTGCATGTCACGAAATCGTGACACTTTTGCCCGCTTTGCCTCTGCCTTCCTGCATGTCGCGAAATCGTGACAGTTTTGGCCAAACTTTCTCTCTCCTCAAACATGTCACGAAATCGCGACAGTTTTTTCCAACAACATCTCGCAAACTTTTTCTAACTTATCTTTTTCTGGATTTTTGGCAACTGGGCTACTCTGATTTTCTTGGAGACTTACTGACCAGCTGAAACCTTCATCAAAACACATCCTTAGACTTAAAAACAAATTGCTCCAAGAACTCCTTGACATCAAAAACAACAACTACCAATAGCTCCTTGACATCAATGACAACAATTAACCTTAGGCAAAGGCAATGTACTCAAGATACCCAAAATTGCCAACATTAGGCTCTAAGTCTATTTTTAGAGAAACAAAATATAGGATATATTAGTCTATTTTTAGAATCTATTGTATAGAATAGGCCAATTTTAGACTTTAATTATCATAGATATTAGATGCACTTATGAGTGGTGCTTCCATTAGCATAGCTATTGATCTATTAGCACTGGCTTAGCCAAATGCTTTTGTCTAAGAATATATTTCTATTCAATACAAATTCTAGTAAAGATATTTAATCAATGAAATAAACCTTTCTCTTGGTAAAATCAAATTATTAAATCATATAATGGATATGTATATATTAGGTTGCATATTTCATTTTCCTTGTGTCTATAGGATCAAATGAACATCTCCAATAGTAAAAAATATCCTTGTCTCTAACATTATCATTATTTGACAACATCTTCATCAACAAATAAAAGAGAAGGTTAGGTATAGCTTTGTAGTAGTTTGGATACTACCATTATACTCTGGTAAAGGGGCTACAATGTAAGGAGAACAAAATGAATATTTTGTAACTTCAGGAGCAATAGTATATAAGAGAACCTAATAGGATCCTAAAATTTTGGCTAAGTGGTAAACAACGTGACCCATTATAGGGGGAAATTTGCTTGCATACTCAAAGAGAATATCTCTATAGCACAATTGTGAGCCACTCTCTCATAGAATAAATTACTCTATAAAGCATTAGGTAAAAATAGTTACACAAAATTTGAGGTAATAACTTGAAAAGCAACATTTTATCTTCAAATTGTGCTAGCGGAGAATTGGATATTCTTGAAGCTATCTAGAGTCATTTTAAGGGTCATTAGGTTTAATAAAGCATCATTTTTCTAAATATATTTCTAAGTTATAGGAATTATTAGGAGTAAGAATATTTTACTTCAAGTAACTTTTAAATGGAAACTTTGCTATAGGGATCATTAGGTTTAATAAAGAATCAAAATTTCTAAAGATGTTGCTAAATTATAGGAATTACTAGGACTATGAATATTTTACTTCAAGTAATTTTTAAGTGGAAAATTAGCTATAAATAGGATCTAAGGGCTCTATTGTAAGGATTTATTTGGCCATTTTTGATAATTAGAGATAAAATTTGTGAGATTGAATCATATACTTGAAATAATATTACTCTTAATGGAAAGACTAGGACATTTATGGGTCAATTGTGTCCTATGACCTTTTGATTTTTAAAAAAATAGCATTTGTGGCATTGCCCTCTCACTTTTGTCATCTATTTATTTTATTATTATAGATTATGCATGGATTCAGTCACATTGTTATTCATAGGTTGTAAAGGTTAATCACTTTCTTCCAATTGCTGAGATGTGAATCCATGGGCACATACGTTTATTTAGATCAATAGTATTTGGCATGCTCAATGGGACTAAGGGGATGATTTCTGTAGGGAATATGTCCCAATTTGCTTGTACCTTATTTTTTAGATCTATATAATATGATTAGAATTTCATCAAATCTATAAAAATATTTTCTTGCTATCCTAAATTAGTCATAACTATTTTCTAAAGATATGCTTGCTACAAATTCAAATCTATGTATTTTTTATTACTTCATTTTACTGTACAAGGATTTCATGAAATGGCGATTCTATTATAGAATCTTAGCAAGTCACTTAATTTTAGCATTTCCCATTGAAATTATGAATTAAAATTTTATAATTCTTTATCAAATAAATAATTTTCATGCATTTTTAATTTATTTCTATTTATAAGTAAAAAAATGATATGTTCTTCCTTTTGATTGAAGTTTTTTGTCAAGCCCCTAAGAGAGTGAATCAATTCCTTTCTCACAAAAATCACACCTTTCAAGAGGAGAACTAATTCTACAAAATTGAAAGAGCAATTAACTCAATATTGACCAATTTTCATTTTATAGGTCCTTTTGTAGCTGCTAAGCAAAGTGTGATTCAATAAGAGGCTTATTTCAAAATATTGGAATTTTACTAGACTTAGAAATAAGTGATTTAATTTCTTTCTATAAAGGCAATTTGCTCCCCACTCAATGATTTCTCACTTTCTTTTCAAAATAAGCAAATTTTAGCCAAAAGTGTTTGGGAGAGTGATTTGCTCTCTTGGTGAAAAGGTGATTTACTCAAACAAGTAGTTTAATATTTTTATTTAAAAATATTAAAGTTTTGATTACATAGAAAGAAAGTGACTCACCCATAACAAAAAAAACTAATTCATTACACAAAGGGAAATTCACTCATTTACCTAAAATTTTTACTTTAAAAAGGTTTTTGAGTTGTTCTTTTGTATTTTGTAGGTAAACTAAAATAAGAAAGAGGTATATTAATATATAGTATAATCTCATCAGTATATTAACAAAATAGAGCCAATAATATATCTCACATACTAGTGAAAAGGCATCAAAGAGGAAAATCCTATAATCACTATTTGGATTAAAGAATCTACAAAAGCACAAGCAATCCCATGAACTAATATTGCACCAAAGGGAAATGATCAATGATGACTCTAATTAAAATAAATGTAAATCGAAGGAGTGAGGGTGATATTCTAGTTCATCCGAGATCTGGGTGACCTCCCACTATGAGTAGGAGGCCACCTCTTCACATTCTCGCTCCCTCCTCGGCTCCTCCTAGGGCTCTCAAGAGGATCTCCTACTGTGCTATGGAATTCTAGGTAGATCTCCTTGTTTTCCTAAGGTTTTAAGCGCTTCCTATCACAACCTGGTGCTTGGAGGGTCTCCATGGCCATTTCTACTTCTTCCTATGGTGTTCCAGGAAAGAGGAAGTAATCTCTTTTTCTTCTGATGGATATGTAGTGCACTCAAGATATGCCCCAATGTAGGAGTAAGAGACATTTTGCTATGGGATGGAGGTCACCTCTTCATATTTTTGCTCTCTCTTTGGCTCTTCCTTGGGCTCCATGGTAGACTTCTGGATTGCTATGATTTTCTAGGTATATCTCCTAGTTCTCCTAGGGTTTGTGGCCCTTCCTATCACTACTTGGTGCCTAGATGGTATCCAAGCCCTTTCTACATCTTCCTAAGGTGTTCCAGGTAAGAGGAGGTAGATCTTATTTTCTTCCAATGGATCCAAAGTGCGCTTAGGAGATGCCCCGGTGTGGGAGCAAGAGACCTCCCGTTATGGATGAGAGGTCACTTCTTCATCTTCTCGCTCTCTCCTTAGCTCTTCTTAGGGTTCTCTAGCAAATCTATTACTATGATGTGATTTCCAGGTAGATCTCCTAGTTCTCCTATAGTTTCTTGCCCTTCCTGCCACTGCTTGGTGCCTAGAGGGTCTCCAAGGCCTTATCTGTTTCTTCCTAAGGTATTCCAGGAAGTCTTCTTGGGTGGTGTTGCATGATTAGACAAACTTGGTTGGTGGTATCGGTGTGGGGGTTGGATTTGCTTTAGAGTGAGATCTAGTTTATTTCGTTTCACTTCTCAGGAGGGTCATTCGCTGGTTTCTAGGTTTGGAGGAGGTCCTGATTATTCTCAGCTGAGTGGTTACCATGGTTTGCATTTTGTGGCTGGTGGCTTAGGATTTCTGGTGGCTTTGTTTTACTTGTTCTACTTGTCAGGATAGTCTTTCACTAGTTTTTGGGATTGGGGAAGGCCCCTTTTATTACTAGTTGAGAGTTTCCCTTTGTTCATGGTTCATGGTTAGAATTTTAGGGTTTTCAATGGATGCATTTATTTGTTCTATTTTCCAGGGTGGTCATTCACTACCTTCTCTAGGCTTGGAGAGGCCGCAGATTCAGATCTGAGTGTTTCATGTGGCTAGAATTTTGAGGCTTGTGTCTAGGGGTTTCTGCTAGAGTCCTCATATTTTTTTGGTCTTGGGGGGGACCATGTATGGCAGAAGGATTACATAGTTTCTTTGTTGGTGGTGGTTAGGGTTTCTTATTGATCTAGGTGTCCTCATTCCATGGTTTATCTTTGACTATGCTTCACCTTCTTCTCTAGGATTTTGCATGGGGGCTTTACAGACGGTTCAATTTATTTTGCGAATGGAACTAGACTATTTTGCGAATGGCCCTATAATGGTTTTTGGATGGTCCTTATTCTGTTACGAATGGTCCTATTTCATTTACGGATGGTCCTATGTGGTTTTCAGTTGCTCTTGATTCCGTTGTGGATGGTCCTATTTTGGTTGGTGTATGGTCCAGTTTCATCTTTATGGGTGGCCTTGTTTCATCTACGAACAATCTTGATTCAGTTGTGGATGGGCTTATAAGTCTGAGGTTTTCTCCAGTGTGGGAAAATACTTTTCTATTGGGTGCAATGTTATTTTCCTTTACAAAAAAAGTCCTTTTCATTTTTGTGTTTACCTTTGAGGTTTTTCCTACTACCCCTGCGAGGGCTTCTCTTCTCAGCTAGTGTGTCTTTCTCTATTGCTCCTGCGTGGGCTTCTATTTCTCTATTTCAATTTTTTTTTTTCCAATAGCCCACAAAGATTCTATTTCTTTAGCTATTTTGTGGTTGGGATCTCTTCTCCCAACCTTATCCTCTTGTAAAAGGTTACAAGATCCTTTCAAAACCCCTCTTTACCAATAAAAAAATGTAAATAAATACTTCTCCCATATAACTCCATCACTATATTATTTTATCCATTTGATATAAATTAACCTATACACTAATTTGGGGCTAATTAGTGGCTAGGTAGTACCTATGACTATGCAAGCTAGCCAAATCTAGACTACAATAGTCTTCTCATCCAAACCATGATAATGGATTTTTTATGTGGTATGCTGCTTGTAGTGTAAACCTAATAAAATATTTTTAATCCAAAAACTAGTATGGGAGTCCATACTACTTCATAGCTAGTGCTAGGTCAATCCCAAAGTCAACAACACTAGGCATCAACTAGTCAATAATTCAATGCATCAACTCAGTAGTCAGTTCAAAACTAGAAAGTTGGGTCTAGTCAACAAACACTAGTCAATTGCAAGTTAGACCAAGTCAATAAGCTAGTGTTCCCAATCCATAAGCTATACAAAGTCAACTAGATACACAATCCCAACCTAACTCACTAAATTAGGCTATGTGGTAGGTACAACAAGGCCAACAAAATCTAATTGCTATGCGAGGTCCATTGGTTACACAAAATTATCAACAAAATCATAATATTATATATAATTAGTAGTTGCCACCCAAATAGAAAGGGACTCAATGGTACAAGGAACAATTTAGAATCAACCATTCCATTCCTATACTCAACCTTCCCAAAATCCATAAAATATTCCATAGAATTAATCAACCCCATAATACTGGCCAAATTCTCACAATGAGTAGAATGTACCTAACTTGTAAATAATGCAAAGTCCTAATACATAGTATGTATATCTTGATAAACAAATGGTAAAGAATATAAATCAATATTTTATCCCATTAAAACAATAACTAATGTCCTAATAGAATTCTCAAGTTACATCCAACTAATAGATGGTTTAATATGTCTTGCAACAACAAGCATACATGGGCTTACCACTATACCAAGTTCAATATGACCCATATATTCCATATAAACAAGGAAATCAATGCTATCAAATACAAATTCAAGTGATACCATAAATTTAATTCCTATATTAGACATACCAAGGACCATTAAACCTAATGGTTTATTCCCCAATTCCAATTGTTGTATTGAAATCTCTTCTGATATTTTATAGAAATGCCAATAAGAATCCAATGGATTATATCAATAAAATATCAACTCTAATGTCAATCCATTAGGTCCAACATGAGGATGTTATGGTGAAATAAGTAGTATTTTTATTAAGAGATAAAATCACATTATGGTATAAAGGTCCGTAAGATAATTCATTCACCAATTGGGCTTTAATAATAAACCCTTTCATGAAGAGGTTCAATAAAAATGGAAATATATATTCATAATATTCTAATTAAATATGATTTGGAGTCACTAGAATGATAATATTAATGAATATGTATGAGAACACTATATCTTATACCTCCAAACATTAGACCCTTATATGAGCAGCCATTGCACACTTTATAAGAGGCCTACAATTAGATTTGGCTTTTATTGTGCAAAATGAAAATCACCTTAACTTATTTATGGAATTTAAAGAGGTGACCCATACTAAAGATGTGCTAATTCAAGTAAGTTACCATTTTCTCCACTTGTTGTTAGTCTCACAATGACACTGAGAGGGGGGGTGAATCAGTGTAGCTCTTTAGAACTTAAATCTTCAACTCTTAAAGCCGAAACAATGAAAACTTAAAACCAAATAAAAAGGTATAACAAGAGAACATCACACAACACAAGATGTACCGAGGTTCACCGATTTGGCTACATCCTCAAAATGACTGTTTGGACTCCCATCCAAATCTAGCCTTTGCAAAGCACTAACTTTACAATCAATTTACCAGCACCCACTAGAAGGAGCACCAACCCCTGATTTATCTGCACCAACAGAAAGGAGCACCAACCCTTGATTTATCTCCACCAACAGAAAGGAGCACCAACCCAATACCCAAAATTTCATCCAAAACTAATATCGTATGAGAAAGTTATGTCCAAAATACTAAAGTGACATTTTTCACCTTTTTCCCAAAAACACGGATTTTCACTCTTTATTTTTCTCCACACACTCTTCTCACTTCACAAAATAAAATCCCCCAACTAAAATTCTCCAAGCAACACTCCTTTTATATCTATCTTTTCTCTTTGTAACTCCTTTTGTAACTTCCATATTCTCACATGCTACCTATCAATTGTAACTCCTTTTGTAACTCCTTTATGACACAATATTCTCCTATGCCACTTGTCAATTGTAAATCCTTTTTTATATTTTCAACCTAGTCCATATTTTCTACAGTCATTGCTGGTCAAATCTTACTTTCAACTGTTCAAATCTGGAGAAGACATTTCATCAAACACTTCACGACCAACTATAGTGCACCTTACTCAAACTCATACTTTGGGACCACGTGACAACTCAAACCAAAAACAAAAGATGATCTACTTGATGCCTTGAAGGTGTAACAACACTGAAACTGAAACTCTGGCGACTCTTTAAGGTCAAAACGGCCAACTAAAGGATTTTGCACAAGCACAAATTGACATAAAAGAGACCTATAACGTTTTTGCAAAAATCATAACTCTCACCTTGTAACTCGGTTTTCTCTGAAATTTGAAACGTAGAATATTTGCAACACTGAATATGTCCAAACCAAAAATCATTGCCTAACTCCTTCCATGACTGCTCATTTTCTCCTTCCATGACTATTAGTTTTCTCCTTCCATGACTGTTCATTTTCTCCTTCCATGACTGTTCGTTTTCTCCTTCCCTTGTGCATGCATGTGTTTTGGTTTCCAAAAGGGCTTTTCATTTCTATTTTGTGGCCCTTCATTTCCTTTTCTCCACATGGGCATGCGTCCGCTTCTTTCCATGTGTAACGACCATCTTAAATGATTTCAAATTATTAAATATTCCTTATGTAACGTTTTGTCTTATTCATTGAATTTTGTCCTTATGTGACAAATTACCTTATTCAATCTTCGATTTATTCCTTATAGGTCCACGTCACTATGCAGTCTTCAGTTTCACTATCCTGGTGTTCATCACTAATATCAGATGCACTGTCAACTACTCGGTTCCTTTGGCAAAAATGCAACATGTCGTGATATCGCGACACTTTTGTTTCTCTGCCTGCCTGCCCTTTTTGAGTCGCAAAAAATACATGTCACGATATCGTGACACTTTTGTTTCTCTGCCTGCTTGTCCTTTTTGAGTTGCAAAAATATGACATGTCGCTATATCGCGACACTTTTGTTTCTCTGCCTGCCTGCCCTTTTTGAGTCATGAAAATGCGACATGTCGTGATATCATGACACTTTTTCCTTCTTGCTCTTTCTCTTTTATTTGGACCGTGAAAATACAACATGTCGCGATATTGTGACACTTTTTTCTCCTTGCTCTTTCTCTTTGCTTTGGCCTACGAAAATGCAACATGTCGCGATATCGCAACACTTTTTTTTCTTTGCTCTTTCTCTTTGCTTTGGCCCATGAAAATGCAACATGTCGCGATATCGCGACACTTTTTTCTCCTTGCTCTTTCTCTTTGCTTTGGACCGCGAAAATGCAACATGTCATGATATCGCGACACTTTTTTCTCCTTGCTCTTTCTCTTTGCTTTGGACCGCGAAAATGCAACATGTCATGATATCGCGACACTTTTTTCTCCTTGCTCTTTCTCTTTGCTTTGGCCCGCGAAAATGCAACATGTCATGATATCGTGACACTTTTTCTTTCTTGTTCTTTCTCTTTTCTTTTGGCCACGAAAATGCAACATGTCGCGATATCGCGACACTTTTTCTTTCTTGTTCTTTCTCTTCTCTTTTGGCCACGAAAATGCAACATGTCGCGATATCGCGACACTTTTTTTTTCTTGCGGTGTTTTGATTTTTCTTTGATCTTTAGCATATGGGCCACTTCGGTCTTCTTGGAAAATATGCAAAAAGGTGTGTCCCCAATTTTGGGGTATGTTGTGGAGCAGCCACAACATGACGATTTTTTCAACTTTGCACAAACAACCTATAACAACTTCACCCAAACATCAAAAACATCTTGATAAGCATTTAACATCACTGTACATACTCTAAATAACCTCTAAAATCCTGTCCACTGCATCAACCGATCTATCTGACCGTGTTGACAACAATGACAATACTGTGGCTGCACCTTGCTCAACACTTGTGGCCAATGATACATGTGTAGTTCAACCCCAAACCTAGAAAAATACATATCCTCCACCACTAGTTGCACCAATTCTAAATGCTAAGTACTAGCAATTCTAAACCTATCAAGCTATGTTTTTGGTTTCCCTTACATAGCTAGCACCTATTATATCAATATGTCCTTAGACATGCATCCCTTACATAGTAATGTTCCTAGGACAAAGTACTCTAAGTTTTATTTTATTTAAACCTTAGTTGTCAACACTATCTACCACTCCATTATAATCTAATATGCCTACTATTCTAGCATATTATTGGGCAAAAATATGTCTAATGGAAAGGTTTGCGTACCCCACGAACCTCAACCAACATTGAATTATCTCAAAATTGGAAGCTTTGAGATCAATCTCCAGAGAAGGCTAGCTTCTGGGGGTCCTAGCTAACAACAATGAAGGAAAAGGGGTGCCGAAAGAAAGCAAATAGAATTAAAGTTAGAACATAAAAGGGGATGGATTCAGCCACATCAAAACACATGCAAAGTAAACCCAAACCATTGCAAGAAGCATAACCAAACTACCTAATATATAAGCCAATCCCACCCTTGTTTAACATCCATCACACTTGATTGAAATTAAATTCTAAAACTATCGAATGAAAAATATGAAATCCAGATTGTAAAAATAAAGCACCTCCATTCAACTAACTTTAGTAGAAAAAAACATTCAATCTTCACACACTTAAGAGACTATTTGGAGATCAAAAGATATTATGCTTGCATTTATTGAATAGAAAAGTTTTACATATGAGTTGTAATGGCCAAAGAGCCAATGCCTAGAATGAATTTCATTCTAGTATATATAGACTTTACAATAAATGCTGCATTCAAAATGGTGGATGGTGGATGAGACA
Organism: Wollemia nobilis; assembly: GCA_028583015.1. Classification (NCBI taxonomy): domain Eukaryota; kingdom Viridiplantae; phylum Streptophyta; class Pinopsida; order Araucariales; family Araucariaceae; genus Wollemia; species Wollemia nobilis. The sequence goes on from JAQPPZ010003184.1 coordinate 1,973,786, forward strand.
ATGTGGCTATTCCAATAGGGGTGGCCATGCTGTAAAACTCTTCTAATATTCTGTAGTATTGTTGCTACTAGTGACTATTAGGTCCCTCCTATGTATTTTCCAACTGAAGGTAGCTGTCAAAATGAAGTAGGTGGCTTTGCATAGATCTAAGACCTTAATTGATGTAACTCATTTAATAACTCTTATGGACTATAATATTTTCCCACCTGCACTTGAAGGGAGGTCTGCTTATTAATTGCATGAACAAATTCCTCAAGTTAATTGTATTGATGGGCTTGGGGATCACCCCATCATCCTTTGAATAAGTGTCTAAACTTCTTACATCAGCCACTTATCATGAATTCCCTCAATTGAGTCTACAACTACTTCCTCTCATAGGTTCCATTGATGTGACAAGAATTCCATGAGGGGTAAACTTTTGAGATCTACTCGCTACTCACTATCAACCCAAAACTTTGCTCGCTATGCTTCATCTTATTTAGGGTGGGCTTTCAGGCTCTGCATTGCTTCACATATTGGGCATGATTTTGGGATCCTTCAGGGAAATGAGGGATGCCCAAACCTCTACTCAATCCTATACTTAGGTGGTTTGTGTCATATTTTCATGGTGGGTATTCAAGGTCTGGCTAGGAGCCGCTTGCATCCCATTTCTCTACCCACTGCATTTGTGGTAACCATTTGGGATTTTTTTCTTCCACCCAACATGCCAGTGGTAGGCTTTTAGGACCTACTCGAGCTCCAAGAATACCCATTTCTCTGTCAGTGGTAATACTTAGCCAAATTTGATGTTGGTCTATTATAAGGATCTTTTGGATCATTTTTGATAATTAGAGATAAAATTTGTGAGATTGAATCATATACTTGAAATCATATTACTATTAATGGAAATAATAGGACATTTATGGGTCAATTGTGTCCTATGACCTTTTGATTTTTGAACAAATAGCATTTTTGGCATTGCCCTCTCACTTTTTGTCATCTATTTCTTTTATTATTTTATATTATGCATGGATTTAGTCACATTGTTATTCATAGGTTGTAAAGGTTAATCCATTTCTTCCAATTGCTGAGATGTGAATCCATGGGCACATACATTTATTTAGATCGATAGTATTTGGCATACCCAATGGGACTAAGGGGATGATTTCTGTAGGGACTTTGTCCCAATTTTCTTGTACCTTATTTTGTAGATATATATATATATATATATATATTGATTAGAATTTCATAAAATATATAAAAATATTTTCTTGCTATCCTAAATTAGTCATAACTATTTTCTAAAGATATGCTCTCTACAACTTCAAATCTATGTATTTTTTATTACTTCATTTTAATCTACAAGGATTTCATGAAATGGTGATTCTATTATAGAATCTTAGCAAGTCACTTAATTTTACCATTTCCCATTGAAATTATAAATCAAAATTTTATAATTCTTTATAAAATCAATAATTTTCATGCATTTTTAATTGATTTCTATTTATAAGTAAAAAAATAATACGTTCTTCCTTTTGATTGAAGTTTTTTGTCAAGCCCCTAAGAGAGTGAATCAATTCCTTTCTCACAAAAATCACACCTTTCAAGAGGAGAACGAATTCTACAAAATTGAAAGAGCAATTAACTCAATATTAACCAATTTTCATTTTATATGTCCTTAGAAATAAGTGTGATTCAATAAGAGGTTTATTTAAAAATATTGGAATTTCACTAGACTTAGAAATAAGTGATTTAATTTCTTTCTATAAAGGCAATTTGCTCCCCACTTAATGATTTCTCACTTTCTTTTCAAAATAAGCAAATTTTAGCCAAAAGTGTTTGCGAGAGTGATCTCCTCTCTTGGTGAAAAGGTGATTTACTCAAACAAGCATTTTACTCTTTTTATTTAAAAATATAAAGTTTTGATTACATAGAAATAAAGTGACTCACCCATAACAAAAAAAACTAATTCACTACACAAAGGGAAATTCACTCATTTACCTAAAATTTTTACTTTAAAAAGGTTTTTGAGTTGTTCTTTTGTATTTTGTAGGTACACTAAAATAAGGAAGAGGCATATTAATATAATAGTATAATATCATCAGTATATTAACAAAATTGAGCCAATAATATATCTCACATACTAGTGAAAAGACATCAAAGAGGAAAATCCTATAATCACTATTTGGATTAAAGAATCTACACAAGCACAAGCAACCCCATGAACTAATATTGCACCAAAGGGATAATGATCAATGATGACTATAATTAAAATAAATATAAATCGAAGGAGTGAGGGTGATAAACTAGTTCATCCGGGATCTAGGTGACCTCTCGTTTTGAGTGAGAGGTCACCTCTTCACATTCTCGCTCCCTCCTTGGCTCCTCCTAGGGCTCTCAAGCGGATCTCCTACTGTGCTATGGAATTATAGGTAGATCTCCTTATTTTACTAAGGTTTTAAGCCCTTCCTGTCACAACCTGGTGCCTAGAGGGTCTCCATGGTCATTTCTACTTCTTCCTGTGGTGTTCCAGGAAAGAGGAGGTAAATCTCTTTTTATTCTAATGGATCTATAGCGTGCTCAAGAGATGCCCCAATGCGGGAGCAAGAGACCTCCCACTATGGGTGGGAGGTCACCTCTTCATCTTCTTGCTCCCTCTTTGGCTCTTCCTTGGGCTCCTTGGAAAACTTCTGGCTTGCTATGATTTTCCAGGCAGATCTCCTAGTTCTCCTAGGGTTTATGGCCCTTCTTGTCGTTGCTTGGTGCCTAGAGGGTATCCAAGCCCTTTTTGCATCTTCCTGAGGTGTTCTAGGTAAGAGAGGGTAGATCTTATTTTATTTTGGTGGATCCAAAGTGTGCTTAGGATATACCCTAGTGTGGGAGCAAGAGACCTCCCATTATGGATGGGAGGTCACTTATTCATCTTCTCTCTCTCTCCTCAACTCTTCCTAGGGTTCTCTAGTAGATCTATTGCTATGATGTGATTTCCAGGTAGATCTAGTTCTCCTAGGATTTTTTGCCCTTCCTACCACTGCTTGGTACCTAGAGGTTCTCCAAGGCCTTCTTTGTTTCTTCCTAAGGTGTTCCAGGAAGTCTTCTTGGGTGGTGTTGTGTGATTGGATAAACCTGGTTGGTGGTATTGGTATGGGGGTTGGATTTGCTTTGGAGTGGGATCTAGTTTCTTTCATTTCACTTCTCGAGAGGGTCATTCACTGGTTTCTAGGCTTGGGGGAGGCCCTGATTGTTCTCAGATGAGTGGTTCCCATGGTTTGCATTTTGTGGCTGGTGGCTTAGGGTTTTTGGTGGCTTTTTTTTTCTTGTTCTACTTGCTAGGATGGCCTTTCACTAGTTTTTGGGCTTGGGGGAGGCCCCTTTTATTCCTAGTTGAGAGTTTTCCATTGTTCACGGTTCGTGGAATTTTTTTTGGGATTTTTGATGGATGCATTTCTTTGTTCTTATTGCCAGGGTGATCGTTAACTACCTTCTCTAGGCTTAGAGAGGGCACATATTCATAGCTGAGTGTTTCCTGTGGTTGGTATTTTGAGGCTTGTGTCCAAGGGTTTCTACTAAATTCTTTCTCATATTTTTTTGGTCTTGGGGGGACCATGTATGGTAGAAGGATTCCATGGTTTCTTCGTTGGTGGTAGGGTTAGGGTTTCTTGCTGATCTAAATGTCCTCATTCCATGGTTTGTATTGGAATGTGCTTCACCTTCTTCTCTAGGATTTTGCATGGGAGATTTACGGATGGTTTGATTTGTTTTAAAGATGGAACTAGACTATTTTACGGATGGTCCTCTAATGGTTTTTGGATGGTCCTTATTTTGTTATGGATGGTCCTATTTCATTTATGGATGGTCCTATGTGGTTTTTGGTTGCTCCTTATTCCATTGCGGATGGTCCTATTTTGGTTGGTGGATGGTCCTATTTCGTCTTTGTGGGTCACCCTATTTCATATACGAATAATCTTGATTCAGTTGTAGATGGAATTCTAAGTCTGAGGTTTTCTCCTGTGTGGGAAAACCCTTTTCTATTAGGTGCAAGTTTCTTTTCCTTTACGAAAAAAACCCTTTTCATTTTTGTGTTTACCTTTGAGGTTGTCCCTACTGCCCCTGCGAGGGCTTCTCTTCTCAGTTGGCGTGTCTTTATCTCTTGCTCCTGCGTGGGCTTCTCTTTCTCTTTTTTAGCTATTTTTCTCAAATAGCCCATAAAGAGTCTATTTATTCAACTATTTTGTGGTTGGGATCTCTTCTCCCAACCTTATCCTCTTGTAAAAGGTTACAAGATCCTTTCAAAACCCCTATTTACTAATATATATATATATGTAAATCAATACTTCTCCCATATAGCTCCATCACTATGTTCTTTTATCCATTTGATATAAATTAACCTATACACTAATTTGGGGCTAATTAGTGGCTAGGTAGTACCTATGACTATGCAAGCTAGCCAAACCTAGACTACAATAGTCTTCTCATCCAAACCATGATAATGGATTTTTTATGTGGTATGTTGTTGTAGTGTAAACCTAATCAAATATTTTTAATCAAAAATCTAGTATGGGAGTCCATACTACTTCATAGCTAGTGATAGGTCAATCCCAAAGTCAACAAAGTCAACAACACTACGCATCAACTAGTCAATAATTCAATGTACCAACTTAGTAGTCAGTTCAAAACTAGGAAGTTGGATCTAGTCAACAAACACTAGTCAATTGCAAGTTAGACCAAGTCAATAAGCTAGTGTTCCCAATCCATAAGCTATACAAACTCAACTAGATACACAAGCCCAACCTAACTCACTAAATTAGGCTATGTGGTAGGCACAAAAAGGCCAACAAAATCTAATTGCTATGCGAGGTCCATTGGTTACACAAAAATATCAACAAAATCATAATATTATATAGAATTAGTAGTTGCCACCCAAATAGAAAGGGACTCAATGGTACAAGGAACAATTTAGAATAAAAAATTCCATTCCTATACTCAACCCTCCCAAAATCCATAAAATATTCCATAGAATTAATCAACCCCATAATACTGGCCAACTTCTCACAATGAGTAGAATGTACCTAACTTGTAAATAATGTAAATCCCTAATACATAGTAGGTATATCCTGATCAACAAATGGTAAAGAATCTAAATCAATATTTTATCCCATTAAAAAATAACTAATGGCCCAATAGAATTATCTAGTTACATCCAACTAATAGATGGTTTAATATATCTTGCAACAACAAGCATACATGGGCTTACCACTATACCAAGTTCAATATGACCCATATATTCCATATAAAAAAGGAAATCAATGCTATAAAAAACAAATTCAAGTGAGACCATAAATTTAATTCCTATATTAGACATATGAAGGACCATTAAACCTAATGGTTTATTCCCCAATTCCAATTATTGTATTGAATTCTCTTCTAATATTTTATAGAAATGCCAATAAGAATTCAATGGATTGTATTAATAAAATATCAGCTCTAATGTCAATCCATTAGATCCAACATGAGGATGTTATGGTGAAATAAGTAGTATTTTTATTAGGAGATAAAATCACATTATGGTATAAAGGCCCGTAAGATAATTCATTCACCAATTGGGATTTAATAGTCAACCCTTTCATGAAGAGGTTCAGTAAAAATGGAAATATATATTCATAATATTCTAATTAAATATGATTTGGAGTCACTAGAATGATAATATTAATGACTATGTTTGAGAACACTATATCTTATACCTCCAAACATTAGACATTTAGATAAGCAGACATTGCACACTTTATAAGAGGCCTACAATTATATTTGGATTTGATTGTGCAAAATGAAAATCACCTTAACTCATTTATGGAATTTAAAGAGGTGATCCATACTAAATATTTACTAATTCAAGTAAGTAAGTTACCACTTTCTCCACTTGTGGCCAATGATACATGTGTAATTCAACCCCAAACCTAGAAAAATATAATATCCTCCACCACTAGTTGCACCAATTCTAAATGCCAAGCACTAGCAATTCTATACCTGTAAAGCTACTTTTTGGCTTCCCTTACATAGCTAGCACCTATTATATCAATATATCCTTAGACATACATCCCTTACATAGCTAGCACCTATTATATCAATATATCCTTAGACATACATCCCTTACATAGTAATGTTCCTAGGACAAAGTACTCTACGTTTTATTTTATTTCAACCTTAGTTTTCAACACTATCTACCACTCCATAATAATATAATATGACTACTGTTCTAGCATATTGTTGGGAAAAAATCTACCTAATGAAAAGGTTTACGTGCCCTACGAACCTCAACCAACATTGAATTATATCAAAATTGGAAGCTTTGAGATCAATCTCCAGAGAAGGCTGGCTTTTGGGGGTCCTAGCTAACAACAATGAGGGAAAAGGGATGCTGAAAGAAAGAAAATAGAGTTAAAGTTTAAACTTAAAATGGGATGGATTTAGTCGCATAAAAATACATGCAAAGTAAACACAAACCATTGCAAGAAGCACAAGCAAACTACCTAATAGATCAGCCAATCCTACCCTTGTTTAACATCCATCGCACTTGATTGAAAGTAAATTCCAAAACTATCGAATGAAAAGCATGAAATCCATATTGTAAAATTAAAGCATCTCCATTCAACTAGCTTTAGTAGAAATAAACATTCAATCCTCACACACTTAAGAGACTAATTAGAGATCAAACAGTAATACACTTGCATTTCTTGAATAGAAAAGTTTTACATATGAGTTGTAATGGCTAAAGAGCCAATGCCTAGAATGACTTGCATTCTAGTATATATAGACTTTATAGAAAATGTTGCATTCAAAATGGTGGGTGGTGGATGAGACAATGTGGCTGCGCCAGTAGGGGTGGCCATGCTATAAAACTCTTCTAATATTCTATAGTCTTGTTGCTACTAGTGACTATAAAGTCCCTCCTATGCATTTTCCAACTGAAGGTAGCTGTCAGAATGAAGTAGGTGGCTTTGCATATATCTAAGCCCTTAATTGATGTAACTCATTTAATAACTCTTATGGACTATAATATTTGCCCACTTGCACTTGAAGGGAGGTCTGCTTATTAATTGCATGAACACATTCCTCAAGTTAATTGTATTGATAGGCTTGGGGATCACCCCATCATCCTTTGAACAAGTGTCTAACCTTATTACATCAGCCACTTATCATGAATTTCCTCAATTGAGTCTACAACTACTTCCTCTCATAGGTTCCATTGATGTGACAAAAATTCCATGAGGGGCAAACTTTTGAGATCTACTCATTGCTCACTATCAACCCAAAACTCTGCTCACTATGATTCATTTTCTTTAGGGTGGGCTTTCAAGCTCTACATTGCTTCACATATTGGGCATGATTTCACGATCCTTCAGGGAAATGAGGGATGCCCAAACCTATACCCAATCTTGTACTTAGCTGGTTTGTGTTATATTTTCATGGTGGGGATTCAAGTTTTGGCTAGGAGCCGCTTGCATCCCATTTCTCTACCCTCTGCATTTGTGGTAACCATTTGGGATTTTGTTCTTCCACCCAACATGCTGGTGGTGGGCTTTTGGGACTTGCTCGAGCTCCAAGAATACCCATTTCTCTATCGATAGTAATACTTAGCCAAATTTTACCATCGTATGTCTTACAATGATCCATTTCTCAACCCATTACAATATTTAGTTATTTTACCGTAGAATCAACTCTCATATTTTCTTGAATGCCAAAGGTTCTTATTCAACCTCCACCATTCAATTATCACAAGTTAAGATCTGGTACTTTGCTTCTATACTACCATCATATTCCTTAACAAAAAGGAAAAAGTGGATAAATACATGTAAAATTTTACCCACACTTCTGGAAGCTCATAGGGGATTTCCACTTTGTGGAAACAAGAACCCATAAGGCCATCCTCTAAAAAAGCACCATTAATGGGAGAAAAATATGGGGACAAAAAGAACAAACTGGAGAAGGAGACAACCAGGGAAGGTTACAAAATTAAAAAAGGTGACAAACGATGAGTTGGAAGAAATACACATAATAGGGTGGAACATAGTGATGAAGAGGAGAAGAAAAATGAAGTAGGAGGATAGAGAAAAGGAAAAAGAAGAGGATAATATAGGGGAAAATGAAATAAGAGGAGGCAAAAATAGGAGAGTTAAAAGCACCATAAAATCAAGGAGTGAAAGGTGATAATAACTGAACAATAATAGCCAAAGAGGAAAAACAACATAAAATGGAATAACAAGAGGGGACACAGTACCAAGCATAGCTCAAGAAGAAGAGAAATAGAACTACTAGATCCATGGGATACCCCCATAGAATGGTAGATTGAATATCCTAGCTCATGGGATATCCCTAAGCATCGTATTCCCATAAGAATACTCTACTATAGCCTAAAGTAGATTCAAGGATAGATAGGTTGCCAAAGAAAGCATGCTAGAAGGTAGATAGGTGTTTTTGGCAATCCGCCTATCCTTGAATTGACTATTTCTTGCATGATTGAGTAGGAACTTCTTTTGTATGTCTAAACATGCCATGAGAACTCTCAGTTGTACCCTTGCATCCATCTTATTTTTTGAATAATGGATTATTCATTGCGTATGAGATGTATATATAGGGAATTATGTTAGTCGATGATGGGATGAGCACTCTTCTCAAAATATTTTGCTATATGTGAATCATTAGCCAATACCTCATTTTAGGTCAGTCTAGGTCCTTGCTTTTGGGTGTGCTTTTATCTCATGTTGATGTATTCTCTTGGTTACTCGAGTCTTGCCAGTCCTGCTTCCTATGGCTACAAATATATAGATTTATAACTTTTTGTACTATTTTGATCTTATCCATTGGGTTACGAAGTTACAACAAAAAACAAAAAACCAAAACCAAAAGGAAGAAAATGAGCGAAAATAGAAAGAAAGTGCTTCTTGAACAAAGATATACCACTTGGAATATTTTTTGCTTTTTATTCCATAGATCTTGATGCCTTGATCAACTTTTAATAAATCACCATAATAATTCCCCTTACAATCCTTTAGCAAGATGATGATACCTATCAAGCGACGATGTACTTACCATAATTATTTATTTATTTTTTGGTTATTTACACAAAATTATGGTATGCATCACATGCCCAAGCCAATAATTCTTTTGTAGATCATCTCGTGAACCTACAATATCTAGACCATGGAGTACTAAACCTGAGATACTCTTCATACTCAATTTGGTACTGTTCACTGCCATCATTGGTTGCAATTGAGTTGAGATAAAATATCATAATTTTACTTAGAGTCCCTGTACCCTTGCCATAAGTGATTGGTATGGGAGTCATTCTTACCACGTCAGTGCTTCCTTTTAGTGCTAATTTATCGAGATCTAGATACTAGGAATGACTATTACTAGGATCCATCTAGTTAGGAAACCATGCTTCATTCCCCTTTGCTATTGCTTCATCGTGAATGATCATCCAACCAATGGTATCGCCATCCCTTGGATCCCTTTGGACTTAAAAAATGACTATTGGGTTATCATGGATTATCCAGATAATGGGTCGGTAATGAAATTCTCGCTGGGGTGACCATGTTGTTTGCCTATCATTTGTAACCTCCTAGATAGGTCTTTTTCCTGACTCACCATACCTTTCAATGTAGAAAGGGTGTAACCCTTGATTCAAGATTAACATAATTTTCCTATCCAATAGAATCAATATCTAGTCACGCTCCTGGCTTATACATCCTCCCATTTACTTGAGAAAATAAGAGGCTACGTATATTCCAAATAGGGGAGGGCTTTCTACCACCTCTATATCTTGGATGATAGCCAAGCCAGGATGCCTACATATTAACCTAGGGACCTTACATAGAGTCTCTATATTCTTCAAACATTCTCTCCTAAAAGTAAAAGCTTCTAGTTTTTGTGGTGGTGGGTCAAGTCCCAAAATTTCATAGATTTTCATAGGTATGATTGAGACCTTGGCTACTGGATACACCACACAAGTATGCAATATATATTTATCCAAAAAAAGATATACATATAAGGGCGAGAATGACTTTCTGGGGCATTGAGAAGGAGTCTTCTGGTGCACATCATCAAACCTTGGAGCTCTTCCTAGGGAGACGTCTATCATATCAACTCTTTCATAAGCCAACAAAGCCTTTCTTGTCCATATTAATGTAGGGATAGAGCTTTTGAATAAATTTTAAAATTGCTTCATCTCTTTAGCTATTTGCTCAACACTGATAGCTAGGAAGTATAAAATATTATATACCTTCAGCCTCTTCTGGAAAAAATATGGACTTTTTAGAGGGAAAATTTACAAAGGTGTCTGGTCCCTTTCATCTGCACTTTGCACTATAGATGGAGGAGTGTGTTGGTTGATGTGTTCCTCTAGTTGAGATATTACCAGATATATGCTCTTCCAATTATTATATTCTTGCATTGTATTGTAGGTAATCATATCATTTAGTTGACTGTCGACTCCTTCCTCTTGAAGTCTACAATGGAAGGGAAGCAAATATGGACTTGAAACTAGATAATGCCTCCTTTCTTCATTTTTTTGGCCATTCCATCACATATGATACTATCCTCACTTTTGCTATCTACTGGAGAGGAGTAAGTGGCCAAGGCTACTGCATGGCTAGCCCCCATATGCTAAGGTTTGATATTTTGTATTCTAAGGACTATACTTCGATATGCCCAACTTCTTTAGCCATTATCTGAATATTTAGCTATATTTCATATTTTTTCTAGGGAGTAATGATAACATCATACTTCATTGATCAATATAGATGTTCTTTGGCCTCCTCAATGGGTGTAGCATGCAATGCAACTATGAAGGGGTAAAGTGGATAGGCAACCTCTCTTGGAGGTAACTTCCCCACTTATATTAGTATATTTTTGTCACGTATAACCTCCTTGGAAACCTATGGGAACCTATTTTATCTAGATTGCTTAATAATAAGGCTTATGTCAAAGTCAAAATCCTAGGTGTAGAAAAAGTATGCCTAAGCAAGGGATGGCTAGAACTCATGAGGAATCCTTCTCCATGTTCTTTTGAAACATACATTGAAGTCAACAATATCCTCCCAATAATTGTGCTTGATGAATGAGAATTGGTTAATCATGGATAAGGGATCCCCAGAATCATCAAATGCACCAATGAGTGTCTTTTCTAGGTTGTCCCACTTGCAGATGCTCTTATACTCCAAATATTTGTACCATATGAATACCCTTATCTTAAGAGAACAAAAAAGCAACTTGACCATCACATATTCATATGCGATATTATGGATTGTAGCTAAGGAGGCCACATCTTGAAAATGCTCAAATGTAGTTTTAATTGTACCATCAAAGCTTGGCAAAGTCTTCCAATATTCCTTGAGGATGTTATGCATTTTCAAGATATTCATGGGGCCTACATCATTCAAGCTAGGATATAACTACTAAACCATTTTGACATTGGTATTTAAAATTTTTTGAGACCTTGGTTTAGGTTGGAGTCTCCAGATGAGCATAATTTATTTTCCAGTGATGTCAAGACTGCTCATAAAATCTTGAGTCCTCCAAGAAAGTAATATTTTAAGAACAATATAAAAGGATAACCAATCATGGGAAACTTTTGATCCTGAGTAGATTTGCTAGGTGAACCAAATATAGATATCATATATTAGAGTCTCACCAAGCTCCACATGATAAAAGGTATGGGGCCTTCAGTCCCATAGGGTGTGCCAAAAAATATTGGTAACATGGTGGGATGATTCCTCATATCACTATTTTCCTAAGCATAGATCTAGATTACACTTGCAGTAGAGTTACCAATTGAATTTAGGGATAAATGTCACAAAATAGAGTATTGTCAGGCTCTATTCAAAAAATATGGTAGGACCTTAGGGTCCCATTGAGTGTGCCAAAAATTATTGGTCAAAAATACACCTAATGGAAAGGTTTACGCACCCTACAAACCTTGACCAACATTGAATGATACCCAAACTAGAATCTTTGAGATCAATATCTGGAGAAGGTCAACTTTTGGGTATCCTAGCTAACAACGATGAGGGAAAAGGGGTGCTAAAGTAAAGCAAAAAAATATGAAACTAGAACTTAAAATGGGATAAATTCAATCGCATAAAAACACATGCAAAGTAAACCCAAACCATTGCAATAAGCATAAGTGAACTACCTAATAGATCAATTAATCCTACCATTATTTAATATCCAACACACTTAATTGAAAGTAAATTCTAGAACTACCAAATGGAAAGCATGAAATCCAGATTGTAGAATTAAAGCATCTCCATTCAACTAGCTTTAGAAAAAATAAACATTCAATCCTCACACACTTAAGAGACTAATTGGAGACCAAACAATAATACACTTGTATTTCTTGAATAGAAAAGTTTTACATATGAGTTGTAATGGCTAAAGAGCTAATGCCTATAATGAATTGCATTCTAGTATATATAGACTTTACAATAAATGTTACATTCAAGATGATGGGTGGTGGATGAGACAATGTGGTTGCACCAGTAGGGGTGGCCATGCTTGCAAATATCTTTTGACCTTCTGCAATATTACTACTATCGATGACTATCAGGTCCCTCCTCTATATTTTATAGCTAAAGGTAGCTATCAGAATGAAGTAGGTGGCTCTACATAGATCTGAGCCCTTAATTGATTTGACTCATTTAATAACTCTGATGGACCACAATATTTGCCTACCTGCATTCAAAGGGAGATTTGCTTATTAATTACATGAAAAAATTACTAAAGTTAACTATATTGATGGGCCTAGGGATCACCCCATCATACTTTGAATAGGTATCAAACCTTCTTATGTCAAAAAATTACTATGAATCCTCTCAATTGAGTCTATGACTACTTCCTCTCATAGGTTCCACTGATGTGGCGAGAATTCCATGATGGACAGACTTTTGGGATCCGCCTGCTACTCACTATCAACTCAAAATTCCATCCGCTATGCTTCATATTATTTAGGGTGGGATTTCGAGCTCCATGTTTCTTCCCATATTGGGCATGATTTTGGGATCCTTCAAGGAAATGAGGGATGTCCAAACCTCTTCCTAATATTGTACTTAGGTGGTTTGTGTCATATTTTAGCAATAGGAATTCGAGGTATAGCCAGTGTCCACTTGCATCCCATTTATCCACCCACCGCATTCGTGGTGGTCATTTAGGATCTTGTTATTCTACCCAATATGCTGGTGGTGGGATTTTGGGACCCACTTGGGCTCCAAAAATTCTCATTTCTCTATTGATGGTAATACTTAGCCAAATTTGTATGCTGGTTCGACGAGTCTTTAGGAATATCATATTTTACTCGTGGTGACCTTTTGGAGTTCGTCATATGTCTTACAATGACCCATTTATCTATCCATTATAGCCCTTAGTAATTTTACCATAGGATCAAATCTCATCTCCACCCAGACACCAAAGGCTCTTCTTCAACCTCCACCATTCAATGCTCATAGGTCAAACTCTAACACTTTGCTTCTATACTATCCATCATCTTGATTAACAAAAAGAGACGAGTGGGTAAATGCATGCAAAATTTTACCCACACATACCAAATAAAATTACACACAAACCTACTGAGATATAAAGTCACACGATTAAGATGATAAATAAAATAAATGAAGAAATGAAGAGGTTGACCGAATAGTCTACAATGAAAAAGAGATAAAATAGTGGATGGTAGAAAATAGGGAATTAGAAATAAAGGATAATTCCATACCTTACCAAATATTATATTAATCATCAATTTGATAATTAAACCACTAATTAGGTACAAAATAATATTTTAAACATACATTCCGAGATAAATACACTATGGTGTTTATCTATAATGCTAAACATAAGCTAATAGAATGTGTATTGGCAACCCATAATTCTCAAACAATGATATATAATCAACAATTCTAAGCATAATAGAATAAATAACAAGTTAGCTAGTGGCAATTCAAGTGCCTATATTCAACCAACCAATGGATCAATAACCTCCCATGGTAGATAAATCAAGGGTGATATAGCTATCATTCCGAACTGTATCTAGTGTAAATAATATAAACTGAAAACTTTGGGATACTTTAAGAAGAAGATTTTCCTCTTGATAATTGGACAACATTGGTAAACCAAAAATAAAGAGCTGTCATATAAAGTAAGAAAAATATAATGGAAAGCAACACCAATCATAAATACCTCAATAAGTCTAGAAAAAGTAGCTCAAATTGGTTACACATACTAGTATATTGATAAGAGAACGTCCTTCATTGCATCTAAATTTTAAAAGGCTAATATCATCAAACCAATCCATTCTAAAATAAAATAAGTAGGGGGCTACAAAAATATAGACCCAATAATAAAAGCTTATAAAGCAAATGGGCCTATAGTGGATAAAATTGACTACTAAATCTAACAAATAGGAGGAATGACACATTCTATAAAAATAAGCTGAAAATAATCTGACAAATCCATCTTTAACCAATAAAGGTTAAGCTATTGCTACAAGGAAATTCAAAATTTTTTGTCCGTGTGGTGAGTATAGAACTAACAACTCAAATTTTAATATTACTAATGAACTAAGGAAAATACAACAAAAGTAAACATGCCAGAGGTGTTGTCTTTTCTTGGGCAAAGATATTTATTACAACAATCTCTAAAGGAGCAAGAGTAGAACAACACCAAAACAAAACCAACCACCCATAAATAGACTCAATCAATCCAATAATATAATATAATTTAATTTCTAAATATCCATCTAATATTTAAGTGGAGATGATAGATATTCTAAATGCTCCAAAACAAAAGTAATGAAACCACTACTATTCTACATTACCCTAAAGATTGAAAATTATTTGTTGTGTAGTTGTATACTGGATTAAAGAGTAGCTTTGATTGTAATTCCGAAAGCTATATGGGAAGAGGTAGGTATCCCATATATAGAAACAACTAGAGAATCCATTCAAATTGATGGAACAAGAGTGAATGTTATTGGGGTCTTGAAAGATCTAGTGATGAAAATAGCCAAACATCTAGAACTCATAGTGGTCCAATAGGTAATTGTGGTGGATCTCCCTCTACAATTTGGAATGCTATCGTCATAGCAATGGACAAGAAAATTACTAGGAGATGGATGCATGGAAATGAATTATACCCATATGAAAGTCCCTAAGTATGGTAAATATATCTCTTGCACAAGCTAGATGAAGATGTGAATGTTATGTAGAATGAGCTACTTGAATTTTTAGATTAAGATTTAAATTATGATAACTTATTTTTGAACAAGACATAAAAAATGGAATTCTACAAGAAGATAAAAGGAATGAAAAAGATGAAGTATTTGAGAAAAGAAAACTAGAAAATGATCAAATATCAAAAGAACCAAGTAAATTTTAGTTAGTAACTAGTAAATAAGATCAAGGATCCACTATTGACAATGCACTTTGATGGGGATTGAATCAGAAAAGGGATAGGTGTAGGGATACAATTAAAAAATATATAGGGTGAAAAAAGGGCTATGCATGTAGGATAATTTTTAACTACACCACCAATATCATAGAATGTGAAGCATTGTGCATTGGGCTAAGACAAGCAAAAAAATCCTAGCATTGACAATTTGAAAATATTCAATGATTTAGAGCTAGTGGTCAATCAAATAAAGTCTATATGTATTATCGATGGTAAACAACTAAAAGCATATAAACATTGGTTTCAGAATCTGCTTGAAAATTTTAGTACATATGATATTGTTGTTGGCTTTTAAGCCAGATTATCTCATTCCAATATTTTGAATCTTGAGCAGTCTCAAATATAATAGCAATTAAACTATTATATGGCCAAACTAATTAACAATAACATTCATAAAAATAAAAATAATATGAACATAAATGGATAAAATCATTCATGAAATAACATGAAGAAACTTATAGTAGAATTACTCAAAATATACATACAAGCTTCAATAATATCAGTGTGATATTTCTCAATACAATACATGGAGATTTATATCCATAATATAACCTTTGAAAGGTGACTCTTCAATACTTGACTCTTGCACTCCTCACATATCTGGGAGTTGCAACCTTTCCTATTCCTTACATTAGGACAAATCTCACATGTCCTTTTGGCTTCTCATCTTGCCACTTGTATACATGACTCTTGAATCTCTATTTACTTGCACACTTAACTCTATGACACTTGCACACTTCTACATGACACTTACACACTTCTACATGCACACCTAATACATGACACTTGTGCACTTTATCACATTACATATTTGCACACTTAATTACATGACACTTGTGCACTTTCTCACATTACACACTTGCACACTTAATTACATGACACTTGTGCATATCCTACACATAGACACTTACATAAAAGGGAAAATATAAATCACACTCCTAAACTATAGAATCAAACCCTATTCTAATATTTACATTGTACCATAGGTACCATGGGGGTACATTAGCATGTACCAAATAATGTAATATTCTCCAACATCTCCTTGTATTACATTATTTGGTTATTAAAGACTTTAGTCTTCAATATATTTCCTTCAAAATTTTGTCTTGATATTCAATTTGCGATTCTTCTTCAATTTTTATTTCATATATCTTGTTTTCCTTTCTTTTGTGTTTTCCTCTATTCTTCTTCTTTGGTTTTCTTTTCTTTGCCTTCAACTGTGATATAACTGGTGATATGAATTTTGAACAATGAATTAGTAAGTCATCACAATAATATATTTTGGAATTCAAAGATTCTCTATTGAAGCTAACAAAAGCTTCATTCAAATCATGTGTCACAATTGACATATTATTTCTCATTTTTTCTTTAAATATCTCAAATGTGAGTAAAGACATATACATCATTAAAAATTACTTAGAAGAAAATATAATTGTGTTTTGTGAATTCCATCATGTTCTAAAAATATTTTCACGAAGATAGCTTATAAGTGTTGCGACCTTTTTGTCTTTTACATTTTTGAGAAATAAATATAATTTTTTATTTAAATCAAGTAACATTTCCTTATCCTCCATATGGGATCTAAAGGGGTTGCCCTTTAAGGGATCTAGAAAATGGTCTGGTGCTTTAACGATCAATAAATATGAAGGTTGAAGGAGCATGGAAGGCTAGAGGTTGAAGGAGTATGGAAGGCTAGAGGCTGAAGGAGTGTGAAAGGCTAGAGGTTGAAGGAGCATGGAAGGCTAGAGGCTGAAGGAGCATGGAAGGCTAAATGATGAGTTGATATTTGGAGTGTTAAGGCTAAAGGAGTGTGGAAGGCTAGGTTGGCTGAAGGAGCATCAAAGGATGGTTTGGCTGAAGGATCTACAATGAAAGGCTGGGATGTTGGGTGGAAGGCTGGGATGGCTAAAGGAACGTAGAAGGCTGGGATGGCTAAAGGAATGTGGAAGGCTAATAAGGCTAAAGGAGCATGGAAGGCTGGGTTTGTTGAAGGAGCTATAAAATAAGCCTGAGATATTGAGTGGAAGGCTAGGAAGACTGAAGGAGCATGAAAGGCTGCTTACAGTGAGAAAAAAAAATTACAAAGTGCAAAGGATTAGGGTTTTTTGAAAAATATCTCATCTTTTAGAAGCCATATCTTCATGAAGAGTTATATGATTCAACTGATTCTTAGACCATATTGTGTATAATTTGAATAGCTTTAAATGAGTCATCATATGTAGAAGTTTGAGCAATATTGAGGGATATGGGAAGAGGAATATTTGAAACAAGATATTTCAAGTTGCAAAAAAACTATTGAGGGCAGTAACAATTTCAAGTTGCAAAAAATATTATTGCAAATATTTACCAACTAGGGTTCAAACGATGGGAAGAGCAATGAAGAGCTATGTCTTCAATGAGGAAGGAAACTAGCAATTCAGATTTGGTAAAGCAGACTATGATAGTGAGATATTTTAGAAATATTACTCTACTAAGATGCAAGGCATAGATAGTAGAGGTGAAGTTTTGGCATTGTGAAGGCTGCTATAGGAAAATGTCAAGAAAGATGCTAAATTCTAGAGTAATTGTATTCATATAGAAATTTGAAAAGATCTAGAAAATAAAAATAAAAAATTTAGACATTTTATGTAAAATGATGTAGGTTTCTAGCTATAGCATCTCAATTGATATGAGAAGTGTATATATTTGTAAAATATCAAGCTCTAAAGAATTGTCAAGGGTAGGGGACCAGAGTACAACCTCTTATTATCCAACAATAAAATTGAAATTTACTTCTTTCCATCAAAAACATCTATCAATTTTTGTGAGTAAAATTTTAGCTTGTTCACCATTTCTTCCCTATCTTCATTGAATTCATTTTTATTGATTTATTTCATAATAATCAAATATCTTTTTAAAAACTTTTGGAGTTGAATTCCTTATTACTATAAAGCTTAATCAAATATTATAAATTTTAATTCTTCAATTTCAAGTTCCCTTTTTCAAAAATAAATTTTCAAATTCAATAGTTTAAAATTTTTAAATTCTATGAAGTAGAAAACCTTTTATCTCCCTAATAATTAAATTTGAAATTTTTCTAAATATTCAAATTCTAAAATTTTCAATTTTTCTTTTTGGAGTAGAAATTCTTCTCTCTCCAAAATTTAATATTTATCTTGTATTGGTAAGGGCTTTGGTTTCTCTTTGAGAGGTCCAAGGTTCAAACCCCACTCGGTATAAGGGGACTATGAACCCTCATAAAAACATGTGTAAACTCATTGAATTTTTTTTATCAAACTAGAGAAATTGATTTTTTGGTAGATGCAACTAAACTCGTGTTAAAATGATACTTTCTTGAGTTCAATGGCAAGTATTATAGGAAAATTAGAGCCACTACTATGGGTAGTAATTTTATTGTTGTTTATCCTTATCTTTTTCTCTACCACTTAGAGAAAGAAGTGGCTAGAAGAATGGATCTATCAAAATTAATATTTTTCAAAATATTCATTGATGATGCTTTACTCATTTGGATTGATTCCAAGGAATCTTTACAAACTTATTTTGACTATTATTGGTCAATTTATCCAGGTAATATCATGATTACTATTGATGTCTCTAATGTTTGTGTACATATATTGGATGTGGATTTTTTTAAAGGTTTAGATTTTGCAACCACAAGAAAAATTTCCACCAGATGCTACTGAAAGCCTCAAAATGCATACCAGTATATTCCATTCTTTTCATGGCATCCTTGTCATCAAAAATTTGCATTCATCATCAGTGAACTCAAAAGGTTTCTCAAAGAAAGTTCTTAGTTAGGATTTGGCTATGAAATGATAATTTTATAATAGGTTAAGAGCTTAAGGATATTCTCTAAACTTTTTGCATACTTGTTTCAAACAAGTTTCTTATGATCAAAGGTGCAATTTTTTACATGTTTATGTACGAGCTCCAATTTTGGGTATTGAACTCAAGTGGACCCCTTTGGTTTTAAAGATGGATTATTTTACTTTTACTAGATCTTTGAACCTTGGGGGTACTCTTAACCCAAAAATTCATGATTGTTTTCAATATTATCTTCGATTACAACACATTCCACAAACTTTGGTTTGTTGGCTCAATCCGAAGAAGCTAGGGATATATTTCATAAAAAGTAGACTTATCCCTTCTAAAGGTGTCAATTAACGATTAAGATTTAACTATACATTATTCCTGAGAAAGTATGGGAGACTTAGATCCCACCTTTACTCGAGGTTGTTTCTAACCATTACTATTTTTGTTTATTATTATAATAAAATTGTTATTTATTTATTATAAATGGTTATATATTATAATAATTAAATGGTTAGTTTTTACATGGCACCTTTAATTCTTTCTCTATTTCCAAGAAAGGATGGGAGACTTAGACCCCACCTTTACTTGTGGTTGACTAAGGTTTATTACTTACTAGCCATTTTTTTCTTATTAAATGGTTAGTCCTAGGGTTAGAGTTTCTAGACATTCAAATCTTAGTCTTTTTATAGAGTCCTTTGCATTCATTTTGCAAGTTGTAAGTTGTATTCCACTGATGAGCCCTTTTTCATTAGGGTGAAACTAGTTTGGGTTAATACAAAGCAACTTTTTTAGACTCTATCTTATATTATTTTTCATAGATTTGTTCTCATTACTTAATCCTTTTTAGTATTTTTCATTACTTGTTTTTTGATGTTAATCGCTTGCTTTCTATACTTTATTCAAGTATTAAACTAGTTTAGTCTAATACAAAGCAACTTTTTCAAACTCTATCTTATATTATCTTTTTTCGTAGATTTGTTCTCAATACTTAGTCTTTTTTTTCATTTTTATTACTTGTTTTTTACTATTAATCACTCACTTTTTATACTTTATCAAAGTGTTTCTCCTTGATAAAGTATAGAAAGAGAACGGTTACCAGTAAACAAGAAGTAATGAAAAAAATTAAAAAAACTAAGTATTGAGAACAAATCTACGAAAAAAGACAATATAAGATAGAGTCTAAAAAAGTTGATTTGTATTAACCCAAACTAGTTTTGCCCTAGTGAAAAAAGGGTCATAAGTGGAATACAACTTACAACTTACAAAATGAATGCAAAGGACTATAAAATACTAATATTTGAATGTTTAGAAACTCTAATCCTAGGACTAATCGTTTAATAATGAAAAAATAGCTAGTAAGTAACAAACCTTAGTCAACCACAAGTAAAGGAGGGGTCTAAGTCTCCCATCCTTTCTTGGGAACAGTGAAAGAATTAAAGGTGCCACATAAAAAATAATCGTTTAATTATTATCATATATAACCATTTTATAATAAAGAAATAATGGTTTTATTATACTAATAAACAAAAATAGTAACAATTAGAAACAACCTTGAGTAAAAATGGGGTCTAAGTCTCCCATCCTTTATGAGGAACAATGTATAGCTAAATTTTAATTATTAACTAACACCTTTAAAAGGGATAAGTCTACTTCGCATGAAATAGATCCCCAACTTCTTCAAATTGAGCCAATAAGCCAAAGGCCATAGAATGTGCTATAAACAAGGATGTTGTTGAAATAAATCATGAAGTTTAGGGTTTAGGGTACCCCCAAGGTTCAAATATTAGGTAAAAGCACAATAATCCATATTCAAAACCAAGGGGACCCTCTTGAGTCTAATACCCAAAATTGGAGCTCGTGCATAAACCTGTTGTAAAAAATTGCACCTTTGATAATAAGAAACCTGTTTGAAACAAGTATGCAAAAAGTCTAGGGGATATCTCTGAGTTCTTAACCTATTATAAAATTATCTTTTCATAGCCAAAAATCCTAACTAGGAACTTTCTTTGAGGAGAAACCTTATGAGTTCATTAATGATGAAGGCAAATTTTTGATGATAGGGATGCCATGAAGAGAATGGAATATACTGGTATGTATTTTGAGGCTTCTAGTAGAGTATGGTGGAAATTTTTCCTATCGTCGTAAAATATAAACCTTTGAAAAATTCCACATCTAGTATATGTACACAGACATCAGATACATTAGTAGTAGTCTTGATATTATCAGGATAAATTGATTGATAACAGTCAAAATAAATCTATAGAGATTCCCTGGAATCAATCCAAATGAGGAAATCATCATCAATGGATCTTTTGAAAAATCTAATGTCTGATAGATCCATTCTTCTAGCCACTTATTTCTCCAAGTGGTAGAGAAAAAGACAAGCATAAACAACAACAAAATTATTGTTATAGTATATTACATTATTTGGTACATGTATTAGATTAGTATTTACTTTGTGTTGTAATAAATGCACAAGGGTGCATAATATTCTTTTTTGCTTTTGATAAAAAATGGGGTTGAAGGGCCTCGACCCTTTACACAGAGCTAAAAATATGTACAAGAGAAAAAAAAGAGATCATACAAATGCAAGATAGCCCTATCTTAGTAAAACAAATAAAATTGGGCTAAACCTACTGATGGAGAAACTGAAATAATATTCCTCCCACTATCCTTCTATTTAACGTAGCTTATGTAGTGCTCAATGCTTTACATAACTGATAAAGAAAATGCTGATAATAATGTAATTTAGTGTGCTCAAATCCTTCATCGCATGATATCAATAAGTATTCTACTTTGCTCTGCCCTATTTATTTGCTAGCTTCATTATAAATTCTTATAATCTCTTCCAACTCCATGGGGTATATGACCAGGACCTTGAAATTCTCAGATTTAACTACCATATTCACCATTTTATTGGTAGCTTTTTTTTCCTCTCTATAAATATGTTTAAATTGAATTTCTTCCAGGTTTCCCAAAATAGTCCTCACATATGTAATTATTTGGAAAATGCTAGAATTATTTAACTCCCCTTTTTTAAGGGAAGTTATAATATTCTTGGAATCCCCCTCAAGAACAATTCTCCTAAAACCCAAATTCACTACAATTCGGAGGCTCGTAAGCATTGCCCTTGCTTCAACTTGGTGATTTATGGTAATTCCTAGATCCTCAACATATGCAACCACTACATGACCTCTATCATTCCTAATGAGGCCCCCACCACCAGCATGACCTGGGTTACCTTTTATAGCTTCATCGAAGATAGTTTTTACCCAGTATTTGTGAGGACATTCCCATCTAGTATCTAGTATCACCTTATTATTATTATTTTTTTATATTTAAGATATCTTTTTCTCTAGAGAGGGATCATTGCAATATTTTCCTAGCCAAAAATATTTTAAATACAATCCTTCAATAGTGATGTTTTTATCATGGCATAAACCCCCATTATTCCTCTATTTTTATTTTTGAACACTCGTCTAATTATTTCCAACCAAATCCCCCAAAAAATATGTGGAATATATTTTTGCCAAAGAATATTGCTTCCTAAGTACCACTATTCCCAAATTTTGATTAGAGAATCTAGAATGACCCAAAAAACATTAACTTCTCTCAATAACATATTTAGAATATCATAAAAAATCACAAGTTCCAAATAGGTGGTCCACACATTCATCCTCTTTGTTACATAAGACACAAACAGTTGGAACCATAATACCTCTTTTGAACATATTATATTTTGTAAGGATCTTATTGAGAATGGCAGTCCAAAAAAAACATAGAAACCTTAGGGATGATGTTTAGCTTCCAAATTATTTTAAGCTCAAGTTTCTCTAAGGTTACTTTTCCCAAGACTATATCCATCCTTCACCAAGTACTGGCCTTACTATTTTTTCCCCAAATTATTTGATCCTCCTCTAAACCTCTACTTATATAATAACTCCTTAGAAGGTTTTGTAGATATTTACCCCCCAGGCCTTACATATCTTCTTGCATGATTTTCCACTCCTAAAAATCACCTACCCTATGAATGTAACCATTAATTTTCTTACCATAGGTTCTGGTTAAATGTTCTTTAATATCTTTAAAATTTCTATAGTTCGCTAAATGCTCCTCTTGAATCCAAGGGTCTTTCCAAAAGTTAATTTTATCTTCCCTACCTACTCTCCATTTTAGATCTTGCCATATAAATTTCCTGTTATTGATTATATTTTGCCAAATAATAGACCCACATGGAGGATTAGAACAACTGATAAAGTGGTTTCTGCCCTCCAAGTATTTATTTTGGATAATACTAGCCCATTTCCCTAATGCTCCAATGCAAATTCTCCAACCAAGTTTAGCTAGAAAGACTCTATTTAGATCTCTCAAATTTTTGTTAAACCAAGACCCCCATTCTATAAAGGGTAGTAGCAGGTATCCCAGGCTTCCAGATGTATACGTTTTTTGCATTCAGTGCTATCCCATAAGAATTTTTTTTGTAGTCTTTTTAAAGTCTCTTCCACTTTCCTTGAAATCCTTACGAAAGACATGAAATCAATATAGACACTTTGAAGCATGTGTTTTATGAGTTGTAATTTATTCATAGAGGATAATAGAGATCCCTTCCAACCTTGAAGTTTTCTATTAAATTTACCAATAATCAGATTCCAAAGTTCATATTTCATCTTGCCTATAAACAAAGGTAAACCAAGATAGGTGATAGGGAAATTTTCTTCCTTATAGTCCAACACTTTAATTATTTCATATCTTATACTTTCCTCCATGTTTAAAAACATAATCCTACATTTTCCATAATTTATTTTTTGTCTGTAGCTTTTTCATACGAATCAAGGACTTTTTTAATCTCCAAAGCTTCTTCCTCTATAGCTTCCCCAAGAAAGAAAGTATCATCTAAAAACTGTTTATGGGATGAAGCTTCACCAATGGATGAATGTTTTAAACCTTTGATATTATCATCCTTTCTCTTTCTAGAAGTAAATGTGCACATTTGTCCATGTGTACATGAGTCCATAGAATAGGAAGTTGAATAGTCTAGAAGTGGGAAGGCCAAGAGTGCTTCATGTGAAGAGTCACATTACATTATATATACATGGTAATGTGGAGATGTAAAGGGATATGATTGTAATAATATTACTTGGTTATTTCAGTGCAATGAATCCATTTCTGTGAGCCTTTATTAATGGTATATTTAGAAGTAGTTATTTCAGTTATTTCAATATTTTATTCTTACAAAATATTTTCATTATCTTATACATTAGTTTGATACTTTATTTCATTTATATAAGTTTTATTATAAAAAGTAATAATCCTCAAAAGCTAACAATGGTATCACTACCACAAGGGACCATCATTGCTATAGTCAACCTAAACCTTGCTACGTATTTGCAAACTAGACTTGATGTTGTCCACCACTGCATGTAAATGATGTTGTAAGGAATTATTTGAAGTATGAAGGAGATTATATTTGGAAGAAGAAAATAGAGAATATTGGAGGAGAATTTCTATTCCAAGAACAAATTCAGAATAGAAGGATATTTTAGGTCTTGAAGTCAGACCTTAATATTGCAGATATTGAGGAGAATAAGAGACCCACGAAAGAGGTCTTATTGAAGGAATTGGTAAGTATAAAAAGATTGCAAATTGAAAATTGGCTAGTTTTTCCACAAGATTTTTAAGACTAGGACTTAGCACAAAATTGGTTATGCTAGTTTTGAGAATAACTAGTGACATTTTTCTATCTATGTTTTTGGTTATAGGAAATTAACACCCAGAAGTTGAGAAGCTTCCTACAAAGAATAGAGAAGAGTTTCACCTTCATTACCTAAAATTCTATGTGCTTTCCTCATGCAGGGGTTATTTCTATGTTGTAGAAAATTAGAGATTGAAGACTAGAGGAGACTCATGAAGGAAGTCTCCTAGAATATTACAGATAAGAATACTATAAATTGAAGAAGTTGAAGAGACCCAGAAGAGGTCAATTTTAATAACTTCCAATTTTGTAAGATTGAATATTGTAGATAGAAGATTGCAGGTAGAATACTATAGATTGGATATTGAAGAGACCCATGTAGAAGGTTCTCATCACAGTTTGGAGATTGGATAATTGGAAGACCTAAGAAGAGGTTCTACTAAAAATTTGAGGAGCAGCAAAATTTGGAGATCCAAGAAAGTGATCTCATTGTAGAATTCCCATAGTTAGGAGATTGAAGAAACCAGGAAAAGGTTTTAGTAATTTTTTGAGAAAAAGTTGAAGAGTCATGAAGAGAAGTTGAAGAGTTGTAGAACTAGAAGACCCAAGAGATAGGTCTCAAGATATTTCAAAGGAGAAGAAGATTAGATAAAACCTTGTTGCAGGATTTGGATAAGTGGCCATTGAAGGCATATTGGAGAAAATGAGAAGCAAGGGAGTGCAAGTAGAGAGGATATTTGAAGAAATTTTGTGACAAAACATTGCGAGCAAGGATAAATTTTTTATTTAGAACAATTTTCGCCATTCGAAAACAAACCCAATATAAAGAAGTGTTTGACAAGAAGTTTGACAAATTTTGGAGATAGAGTTAGAATATTTCAAGACATTCAGATTATTGAGAAAGGAGAACATCACTAGTTATTTTGGAGATAGAGTGAGAATATTTCTAGACTTAGCACAAAATTGGTTCTACTTTCCATATCACTTCGCACACAGCTTCACGTTCAGTATGATATTATACCTCTGTTGATGAGAGAGCAACCACCTGTTGCTTCTTGCTGTACCAAGAGACAGGACCGGATCCAAGATGAAATATATATCTTGATGTTGACTTATGATCATCATATGATTCGGCATAGTCAGATTCTGTGTATCCTTGCAAGAAGAATTTGTTATTCTTCTTGTATTCTAAGCCATATTCCATAGTACCATGAACATAGTGAAGAACACGCTTTGTTGCTTTCCAATGAGTGGTCTTAGGCTCTTGCATGAACCTCGAAAGATAGTTAACAACAAATACGATATATGGCCTAGTATTGGTCAGATATATGAGACTCCTAATCAACTGTCAATAGAGAGTACCATCTACCTAAGGTGAATCATCATATCGTGATAACTGAATTCCTGTTTCCATCGGAGTTGCCATTGGCTTGCAATCAGTCATGCGATATTTTTCCAATAGTGTCTTGGCATATTTTTTCTGAGACACTTTGATGTAGTGCTCCTTATGGCTGACTTCCAGACCAAGACAATAATGGAGAAGTATGATATCTGACATCTCAAAATATTGACACAAGTCTCTTTTGACAGTAGAGATCATAGTTTATGAACTCCTTGTATTGAGTAGATCATCAACATAGAGTACAAGAAACACTATTTTAGAACCTTGTTTCTTGAAATAGAGGTTGCATCTGACGAACATCTCTTAAATCCATGTTGTAGGAGGTGATTATCCAATTTTTATATACCAAGCTCGAGGAGCTTGTTTCAAGCCATATAAGGATTTGACCAATTTGCACACTTTCTGCTTTTGGCATTCCTCTACAAATCCTTTAGGCTGAGTCATGTATACTTCTTGGAGATCACCATTTAGAAAAGCACTCTTGACATCCATATGGTGAACTTTCCACCCATACTATGCTGCCATATCACAAATAACTCGAATTGTGGTCATCCGAGCAGTAGGTGCAAAAGTTTCCTCATAGTCAATGCCTTCCTTTTGTGCATAACCCTTTGCAACAAGATGGGCCTTATGCTTATCAATTGTTTCATCTATCTTGTACTTGAATTTATACACCCATTTGCAGCCAATGGGATTCTTTCCTTGTGGCAGATCGACAAGCTCCCAAGTTTTGTTATTTTTTAGAGACTTGTACTCAGCATCCATAACATCCTTCCATTGTGGCTTGCTAAGAGCATCTTGTACAGAAATAGGTTCATGTTCATTCATTGAAGACATAAACACCCTATCATCATCTATATCCATATCCTCTATTTCTCCATGTGGATCTATAGAAAGACTTTCAAAATATTGACAAAGATCATC
This sequence comes from Wollemia nobilis, assembly GCA_028583015.1. NCBI lineage: Eukaryota > Viridiplantae > Streptophyta > Pinopsida > Araucariales > Araucariaceae > Wollemia > Wollemia nobilis. The sequence goes on from JAQPPZ010003184.1 coordinate 2,001,091, forward strand.
AACCTCACTAGTCTCTGCTGTCGCTCTTTCCCTTTGAGCCATACTGCGAGTACGAGGTCTATCCAAAGTCAAATCTGGTGGAGTGGATAATTTTGCATCCTTTATTGTAATTGTATACCATTTTAGATTCTTCTTTTGTGGTGAAGAAGAGGTGGAAGGACCTCCTGTCTGTGTTGAAGAAGGAAACTTCTCTTCCTTAGATTCCACAAGATCTAGGTATACATTAGATGTGCTTTGTGATGTGAAAGCTTCATCAAAAACAACATATCTACTGACATGGATTTTCTTTGTCAAAGGATCTATCAAACGATAACCTTTAGAGTGCTCATCATAGCCAAGAAAAATGCATCTCAATGTCTTCTCATCTAGCTTCTTCCTTTTCTCTTTGGGTATGTGCATGAAAGCTTGACATTAAAAAATATGAAGACGAGATATGGAGGGTTTACGACCACTCCATGCTTCCTATGGAGTCATTCCTTTTAGGGCCTTTGTGGGTGCCCTATTCAATAGATATACTAAAGTGGTGACAACTTCTGCCCAATATTGTTGCCCAAGAGTAGCTCCTATGAGCATACAATGAACCATTTCCATAATAGAATGGTTCCTTCTTTTAGAAACTCCATTTTTCTGAGGAGTGTAGGCAGTTGTTAATTGTCTCGAGATTCCATGCTCAGTTAAGAATACAAAAAATTCTTTAGAGGTAAACTCCCCCCATCAATTTGAGTGAAGGGTTTTAATAGAAGTTTCTGACTCCTTCTCAACATATTTCTTGAATTGCTGGAAGAAATCAAAAGCCTCAAATTTTAGTCGGAGAAAGAAAACCCATATATTTCATGAGTAGTCATCTACAAATAACTAAAAATACCTCTTCCCCCCACAACTGTTGGGTGTGAAAGGACTACACAAATCGGTGTGAATCAACTCTAGAGGTTTCTGTGCTCTTGTTGAGCTCTTCTCAAAAGGTACTCTATGATGCTTTCCTACCAAGCAGTTAGAGCATACTGGCAATGTGGAAGAAAGGGAAGGAAGACCCTTTACCATCTCATACTTGCTAATCTCAAGTAAGTAGCCAGAACTAAGATGCCCATATCTCTTGTGCCATAGGGAAGTTGCCTCCTTGGTAGAGACTGTCATTGCAACATGGGGAGTAGAAATAGCATCTAAGGCAAATAAGCCATGCTTATATGAAGCCATTGCAATCTTCTTACCCTGCTTGGTAATAGAACAACACTTCTTGCCATTCTCAATATGAAAGTTGACAACCATAGCTTTATCCAAGATTTGTGTGACTAACAAAAAATTGTTAGCCAATCCTGGAACATAGAGGACTTTGTCAATATGACACTTGCCATCAAGAAGAGTGACTAAAATTGTACCCTCTCCCTAAAACTTATAGGTTTTGTCATCAAAAATAGTGACAGGTCTGCCCTCTTTGGCCACAAATGATTCAAACCATGATTTGTCACCAGTCATATGCTTACTAGAACCAGAATTGACATACCATACAAGATACCTCTATTTGGAGGCTATGGTAGTCATGAGCACCTTGTGTACCTATTCAGAATCTGAGTCAGATTCTTCAACAACAACATTCACCTTGGGTTGCTTGTTCTTGTTTTGTGGTTTGTTCTGGCCTTTTTGCTTATTCTTATGCCAACACCTGTTTGTGTCATGGTTGTCTTTATCACAAATTTTGTAATATCTCTTCTTTTGTTGAGGTTGTTTCCCTTTCCATTTTGAATCTTGTTGAGAATTACCTCCTTTCTAAAAATTACCTTTCTTCTTAGAACCCTATCTATTGGAGTATAGGGTTGTATTAGAAGAATCATCCCTATGAAGTTGGCGTGCCTCCTGTTGTTGAAGTAGATTGACCAACTCAATAAAGGTAATTATTTGTTGTGACACATGAATTGAGGTGATCAACATATCAAAGGAATCAGGCAAAGCTCTCATCACTACTAAAGTGAGAAGCTTGTTGTCTACTAGATCTCCCAAAGAATTCAATTTGCCTTTCAATTCAGATACTCTGCAAAGAAAGAGTTCAACTGTCTCACCCTGTTTCAAACTCAGATTGTGAAGTTGTTTTTGAAGATGAAGAATGGTGGAATAATTATTTCCCTCATAAATGGCTTTAAGGGCATCCCATGCCTCTTTACCATGCTCTTTCTCAGCTATATGAGGTTGAACTTCATCCGAGACAGTAAAAAAAATGAGCACCTTTGCTTGATTGTATTTCTTTTCAAATGCTATATGATCAACAGTTGGAGTAGCAGCTATGGATCTAGCTACTGGTGAAGGTCGTGTTGTTGCTCCAAAAGCAACATTCCATAAATCTTCCATGAATAGGATTGCCTTCATCTTATTTTTCCATGGTGTATAATTAGGACCTTTCAATAACTGATGAGCATTAGTCATTAACTTTGCAGAAGAAGCCATAGTGAGGATTCCTTATATCACCAATTGGTCCCTATTTCTATATAACTTAATGCCAGGACTTTATACCATACAAAATACCCGCCCTTACATGAGGGAGACCATAGGTATTTTGAAAAATTACCCGCCCTTACGTGAGGGAGACTGTAGGTAATTTTAAAGATTATACGATATGTGGAACTTAGGCGGTACTGAAAGGGAATTATATTGTTGATGGCACCTACCATAGAAAGTCATCAAACCTCATGCGTGGGGTGTAATTTTCCCAAAACACTTTGGATTTCAAAACATTTGTTAGGATTTACGCCTAAACACAAGAACGATTAGGGTAGTGGAATGGAGTAAAAAAATAGCAAAATGGCAAACTTCCAACGATTTATAAAGAATAAGCTTAGACGTCATTGTGGCAGCTATATTAGGTGGTGGATACAATAGAACAATCACGATAACTTTACTTGTAAGTACTGGCCATAGGTATCACAAATACCAAACGTTGTAGTGCAATAAATTGCACGAATAGGTTTTAATTATTTCGGGGAATTAGGGAGTGTACTTGATTTTAAATTTTAATGAAGTAGTGCAAAACATGAAAAAATGCAATATACAACATAAAAGTGCCCACAGAAATAAACCACTAGGTGTCGGGCACTATCGAAAATGCACCTTTACAATAATGCCAAAAATTGCCTTTTTAAAAATTACTCTCTATCCCCCCTTGATTTTGGAAAAAAAATATTCCCCCCCTTGAAAACAATTTCTCCCTTTTTTTTTTTAAAACATTTTTTTAATAGTTAAAAAAAATAAACTATTTCATATAGTAGAAAATTATTTAAAAAAAAAAAACTTTAAACTATAAAAAAATGATATAATTTTTAACTTTAGAAAAAAAATTAAAAAAACAAAAACTTAAAAGGAAATTTTTTTTTTATACCTTGGTGGGGGGGGGTCGACGGGATTTGAACCCATGACCTCAGGGCTCCCTTAGCTCTACCGCTCAGCTCACTACCACGTGAGCTAGCGGGTTGATCCGCTTGGATCAGGGGGTGCCCTCCTCCTTATAGAGGAGCCATGAGCCCAAAGATCGACCCGACCGCACCTCCACCTCGGTTGCAGCTTGGGTGGCACTCGGGTGGCGGTGCTGAGCGGCGCTCGAGCTGCATTCGGCTGGTGGACGACATAATATAAAAAAATTTAATTTTTTTTCAAGAATGCGATTTGTTGTTATAAGATCACTCAAAATCCCAATTACGACAATGAGATTACGACGTTACCGACGTGAAGAAATCATTTGAAATCCACTCTCCACTCTTTGGATCAAATCATTTTTGTAGATCGTATCCCATTTGCGAGAGTGCTTGTCAGTGCTAAAAAAAACACTTTCAGAGCACTTCTCGACGGTTTTCAACCTCAATGTGGCCTGTGCATTGATGAAAAACCTCCAATTGATCCTTCATGCCATGAAATACTTCAAAATAATGGTGAATTCTTGAGATGGTGTCCAGATGAAGGTCAAAACAGTATCTAAGGAAGCGTCGAGTTGAGTAGAGATGAAAACACCTACACGATATGCTATAACCATCCAGTAGGGCACACGCTACAATCTAGATCGCTTTCGATGTATGCAGCGTCAGGCCAAATATTTGCGATGGAAATGATTTCATAGGGATGAAATATCCCAAATGCGCAAGTCAAACAGTGTAAGGAGTTAAAAAAAAAACACTTACTAACCTTAATGACCACCTTACGGTGGTCAATCCTCCCGCTTGGCCTTTTGATTTCGTCCACTCAAGAGTGTCCACCCATAGTCTGTTATGTTGTCTGGTCGTCGATTAGGTCTAGGGTCATCCATCGTGAGTCAGTCCAAAAATTTGGACCAATCTGGAGTCGTCACCTCGATAAATGTGCCAAGGTGCTCACAGTAGTTGACCTCGGGAATCATGTCTGGGTCAGTCTACATCCTGAGTCCAGCTCTGATACCATGTTACGAAGTACGTCAACATTGTATTAATCAAGAGCTTTTAAATAATACAATATTAGGCTAAAAGTAGCCCATAGAAATAGGATCGAATAAACCCTAATAAAGCTAACAACTGATGAATAAATATATTCACCACTAACAATAGCTTAGGTCTAACAATAATATTGTTAGACTTACATTAGGAGAATAATGAAATAATATAGGTAATTATAACCTATCCTAACATTTTGGAGATCAATTTTAAAGTTAAAATCCAACAAGGAGATTGTAGGATAATAGAATATTGAGGTGCCTAAGGTTTTGGGAAATCTAAGGACAACCATAAAGTTTTGAAGGCTGATTTGTAGGAGAAGAATGCAGGATTTGGAGCAGATATTGAAGAGTTGCAGGAGAGCAGATTGAAGATAGCCTAGAGCTATAGTTTGGAAGTTTTGGGTAGATTTTGGAGTGCCAGTGGATAGGATATTGAAGGTGTTTAGAAAACAATAAAATCTAGCATTTTGAAGACTCTCATTGCAGATTTAAGCCAATAAAAGAAGGAAGGATTTGACTATAGAGTTGCAGGTTTATGAACACCAGTTTGGGTAGAATTAATAGATGCTAATTTTAGAGTGTATGAAGACAATATTGAAGGATATTTGAAGCCAAAAAAATATATTTTGTGGATAACATTGAAGGAGGATAGAGTTCTATAGATTTGGAGAGTTTTGGAGTAGTTTTGTGAAAGGTTATTTGGCAGCAAACAAGGAGAAGTTGAGCAGAAAACAAGGCTGCAAATTTGGTAAGAGTTAAAGGAGAAAAGTGAAGAACATTGGTGCAAATTTAAAAATTTTGAGACAACAATTTAGGTGAATTAAATCACCAACGAAATTAGCAAAATAGAGAAAATAAAGGTATGCAATACTGGTGCAATCTAAGTCTATTATTCGAGTATTGAAATCAGCTATACATTAGTTTTAAGTGCACCATATTATTATTTTTTGAGATCTAAATTGCATTATTTTGGAATAAAAAAATTAAGAACTTAAAGGAGTTCTTTAAGTTAAGGTGTTAGTAGTGTTTACATCTTAACAATCTACAAAGACAAAGTAGCAATACTAAGAAGAAATAAGAAGTGCATAGTATTGTTAGTGAATGCTTTGTTATTATAGATTTTTTAAAGCAAAGTGAATGCAATAATATAAGCTAAATGAAGTTCGAATAAGGGTTAGAAATTTGACAAAAATTTTAAGTGTCAAAAGACACTATAATAAGTATAATAGTCTTGGATGAGCACAAGCATAGAGAGGTGTTGAAAGCATTATTGTAGAAGAAGAATCACCACTAAAAAGAGCAAGAGGAACTACCACTCAAAAGGAGTGTAATCATTGATCTAAGGAGGGAAAGCAATTAATCTCTACACCATTGGAGATATATGTACATAAGCTTCACATTATCAGATATACGTAGATGAGCTCTACACCATTGGATGCTATCATAGAGACAAAGCCACATGTGAAAGCATAAAAGAAAAAAAAGACATACACCCTTGAGAAACAAGCATACTACTATGAAAAGTAAAGCACAAGAATACATTGAGATAAATGTATTGAAGCATGAAATAAAATGAGCATCAGAACAATGAATTTTTATGTTGAAAGCAATGAGCAATCCTAGGAGAAATAGTCTACATGCAAGTGCCATGTTGATTAACATTAGAGAAGCATTGAAGGAGCATTACATGTAACATCCATTATCACAATAATATCCATTAGATAAGGAAAATATATTGCAAGGGAGGTATAAGAGTTTGAGTGCCAAGTGGCACATAAAAGATAAAAACTTGAAGATTCTAGCACCCATTTTTCCAAGTGGCAAGTAGAAACTAGAAGGTCAAAGGTTAATTCGTGCCCAGTAAAGGAAATGTTCTCCCAAGGTATCAAAACATTGAAGAGTCGATTAATAAATATGGAAAATTAGTGCAGGCAAAAATGTGAGAAGGATATCAATAATTGGATGCAGTAAGAGAACCTTTGGAAGTTACAAATTGTATAAGTAAAGCTAATATCAGTCTGCAAGTTTATTAAAGCCAGAGTGGGAAAATTTATCTGTTGAATAAGCCAATGAATCAGGCCAAGATAGAACGTGTGAATACATTGTCATTCATAGACATACAAAGTGGAAAATTTACATAGAAGTCAAGTATTGTTGATCGAAGAATACAACTCTAAGCCTAAGGTAATTTATATCATTCAAATTACTCATAAGCTTGAGTTAGGAGTAATAAGGAATTTTATAAGGATATTATTTTCTAAGGTGAAAAGCAAAGGTATTTTGAGAAGAATAAGTCTATATTTAAAACCTTAGATATAATAGTAAATTGAAGAGTTATTAAAGGAGTAATTCTTTAGTAGAAGATATTGGAGAAATATATACATAAGAGTTTTGTAATTTAATCATTTAAAGTTACAAAACTATTTTATAATATTTACAATTTAATTGAGTTGGAGTAATAAGAATTTCTACAAAAAATTGAATTTATAAAAATTGCAAATATATTTTTCTATATTTCAAAGCTTGGAGGTATAAGGTTAATAATGACATCACATAAGATATTTCTCTCAGAATATTAGTTACTTAAAGGCTCTAATTATGCATCATAGAAAAACAAAGTAAGATCTATGTTGAAAGTACAAAACTTTTGGGATATAGTTAAAGGGACAAAAACTAAATCTACTGAAGATGCAAGAGAAATTAAGAAATATGAAGAAGATGAAGCAAAAGATCTAATTATAATAAATATTGTAATTATAGATGAAATTTAGCCATATATTAGTTCAGTAAGAACATCTACAGATGTATGGAACACTTTAGACAAAATATTTGAAGGAAAGAACAAAGCTACTATTTTGAATCTTCAAACTCAATTACATTCTCTAAAAGTTAACAATGGAGAAAGTATAGAATTGTTTCTACGGAGAATAGAAGATATAAAGGATAAGTTATTAACCCTAGGAAAAATAGTGGAAGAATTTTTTTTAGTTCAAGTAGTTTTGAGAGCACTTCTTGAAAGTTATAAGAGCTTGGTTACATCTTTACAAATTATAGGTAAAGATACATTATTTTATGAATTGGTTAATATACTACAAGAACATGAAGTGATCAATTCAGTTAAGGATGAAATGACCAGTAATGCATTAGTATTGAAATATAATCAGAAATGAAACATGGCTTCTATTTCAAAAGATAAACCTAAATGGAATGACCGATACTGTCAAATTTGTAAGAGAATAGGTCATAGTACAAGTTATTGCAGATTTAATCCAAGGAATCAATTCCAAGGGAATCAAATGAATCAACCAAATAGGTTACCTCAACAAAGATAATATCCAAATCAATATAGACCACTTCAATCATAATTTTAGCGGCAGTACAATCCTCTTTAGCTAAAATATAGAGAAAGAAGTCAAAAGGGTATTCTAGTCCAAGAGATACAGGAATTAGAGGAAGTTACAAAAGAGCATGAAGTCAAAGCCCTATCAGTTGCGTTTTATGATGATACTAATCATTTTCTTGATCAAGATACATACAAGGAAGAAAATGAAGAGCACAAGTTCTAGTAGGAGACTGAAGACTCATATTGAAGATAAGTCTTCAATAACCAAATAATGTAATACGAGGGGGTGTTAGAGTATATTACATTATTTGGTACATGTATTAGATTAGGATTTACTTTATGTGTTGTAATAAATGCACAAGGGTGCATAATATTTAATAATGTAAATGTGCACATTTGTCCATGTGTACATGAGTCCATAGAATAAGAAGTTGAATAGTCTAGAAGTGGGAAGGCCAAGATTTCTTCATGTGAAGAGTCCCATTACATTATATATACATGGTATTGTGGAGATGTAAGAGGGCACGATTGTAATAACATTGTTCTTTTAGTGTAATGTCTCCATTTTCGTAAGCCTTTATTTATGTCATATTTGGGAGTAGTTATTTGAGTTATTTTAGATTTTAATACTTACAAAATATTTCCATTATCATATACATTAGTTTGATACTTTATTTCATTTATGTAATTTTGATTATATTAAGTAATAACCCTCAAAAGCTAACAATTATTGCACATAGTAGTGCCTCTTATTTGCCTATAATACTTACCATTGAACTCGAGAAAGTGCCATTTTAACATGATTTTAGTTGCATCTACCAAAAAACCAATTTCTCTATTTTCAAAATATCTACTTATCAACATTTCATTGAGTGCCACAAGACCTTCATAGGTCGGAATGCTAGGATACAAGGATTCAATATCAAGAGTAACCAAAATATAACTAGTTGGAAACCTTACCCATTCAATCTGTTGAAGCAGAGAAAGAGAGTCAAGAAGATGATTGGGATGTGTAAAAAGTAGTCCAAGAAGTCTAAAGTGCAACAATATTGATAATGATTCAAGCATGTAATCATTGTAGGAGCATATTAGCGACCAAAAAGTGTATTTTTTTAAAATTTCTAGATGAAGTAGAGTGCACAAACTCTAGCCTTATGTGGAGGAATTTTAAGAGCAAAATTCCAATGCTTTTCTAGAAGAACATACCAATATCTGCTCTTCAGGTTATGCAAATTATTGTAAATGGTATCCCAAGGAACAAAACCTACTTCTATATAAACATTAGGATCAGACAACTACCTGTTACCTTCAACAATGTACTTATTCCTATCCAACACCACCAAGCCCATGTTCTTGTTAGCAGGTTTTATGATGATGGGTAACTTGCGCAAGGATTTTAGTGCATGCATCTAAGATCTAGAAAAAGTAGGTCAATTGATCACTAGAGTAAAATCAAAATTTTCACATGATAATCTTCAACCAATGGCAAGAACTCTTTTCAGTTCTAGAAATTTGTGTAGGGGATTCTAGTCAGGATTGGGAATTCTATCTCAATCAAAAGAATTCATAAAATAGGTCCTTAACCAATATAGCCTATGGAAGACTATATATTTTACTTGAGAATGGACTCCTTGGTCATGGAAGAGGGAATGGAATGTACTTATGCTCGAGGCCTATAAATTTAATCTATGGGTAAGAAAGAGAAACCAATGAAATATTATGGATGGAAACATTATAAATCTTATGATAAATTTGAAAAGGAGTCTTATTACCAAATAAATAAACAACATAAATCTTAGGATCTAGTATGAGAAACCATTATAAGTAGCATAATTGATAGCTCAAATAACTTATTTTCCTTTGGCCTTGCTTGGAGGTTTTGAGTGGGATCTAGATATGGACCTTGACTAATATTGACTTTGGGTTGTTTTCCTATGAGTAGCCAATGTTTCTTGCAGTTCTACATAGTGGGAAACCTCTATTTTTGAACCAGAGTTGTGGCTTTTTTAGCTTATTTTTGAGTCTAACTGCCTAGAGATATATGTAATGTTCTAATTTTGTTTCTGATTCTACTTCCAATTTTTTGCTTCTTGCTTCCTTTATTTTTTGAATCCTTACCTCCATTTTTTGATTGAATATTCTACTGTTTGTTCTATTGTTGTTTCTATTGCAACTGTATGTCTTTTTTGCCTCCTCTATTTTTTGACTGACCATTCTACTCTTGCTTATGTTGAGCAGGATGATCTGTATGAGAGAATTGGTTTCAAAGCATGGTAGAAAAATCATTGAGTTGGTTTTGCATGGACTGAAGAGTGTCAAAGAGTTTCTTTTCATGGCCTTGAATTAAATTTAAAAAAAACATGGAAACTACTTCTTCTATAGGAATTTCTTCTACCATTCTAACACCTTTAGCCCAAACAAAATATCTAGCAACGTTTTCTGCATTATGAGCAACCAAATATTTTTTGGTTGGTCAAATGCAAATTCATAAAATTATAATATCTAAGTTTTGCTTGCTCAATCCATGTAGTAGTGATAACATATCCATATACTCCTCCTCTAATGATTTTGAAATGTAGATATTTGAATACATATTCCATTTCTTCAAGCTGATTCATAAGTTTGGCAGTGAAGTGATCACTAAAAAAGAAAAATAGAAAAGAAGGAATGGGGGACTAGGAAAAGTAGGAAAGGTGATAGGCAAGAATTCTATTGTGATAGAATCCCCTAAGGATGTAGATAGAAGAGATCCTAACCCTTTGTATCCAGGAGCAGTAGATCTAAATTTGGTAGTAGCAGAAAGGTCAAAGGGAGGCGCTTCTTGGGGATAAGTTTTGAAGAAAGGTAAAAATTTACAAGAAGAGGAATTTGTTTTTCCTTTGGATCAGGATGAAAAAGGTTTTACTATTAAGATCCCAAAAATTTTGGTTGACAAAGTGATTCAAAAATGAAAAAATTCTTTGGTCAAAAATATTTGGGCAATAGATCGGATTTATGTACAATAAGAAAGTGGGTTCGGGATAAATGGAAACTTCTAGGGCAAGAAGAAGTGGTTGCTTTGCCTAATAATTTGTTGCCATTTAACTTTACAAATCCAAAGGATATGGAAAATTTTTTGTTGAGGGACCCATGGTTTTTTGGGAGGAGAGGGTTATTTTTACAAAAATGGAGTGAGGGCATTAATCCATCCACAACCACTTTTCAATTGATGCCCTTATGGGTGAGTCTACTAGGGCTTCCAATGCAATTTTGGGATGAAAATATTATTCTCAGGATAGCTAAATCAATTGGAAAAAATAATTTATTTTTATTTAGCTACTAAATCTTGGACCATAATGATAACAACCCATTATTTATGTATAGGTAGATCTGGTTGAACCGTTACCTAAATATATTAGGCTAGTTTCATATTACAAAAAATGGGAAAAAGAGATTCGGTATGAAACTCCATTTCCCTTGTGTAACCTTTGCAAAAGGGTAGGGCATATTTGGAAAACATGCCCAAAAAATCCTAAGGAGAAAGTTATGAATAATAGAACTAAACATCCTTTAAGGGTTTGGAGGAAAAAGGAAAAGAAATTGGTGAAACTTGTAAGGGTCAATCTTCAAATAGCTTTGAGGTTATTTCTACCCTTGACGGGGATAGCATTGTTGGAGGGTAAGAGTTTGTTTTAAAAACTTAACTTGGAGGTATTAATGAACCGATGACCGAGGTTTTTATTAAAAAGGAAATTTTTTCTTCTTTGCATGTAGAAGAGAAAATTGAGAAAGAACCACACTCTCTAGCAGGGCTAAAGGAAAAGAGCATAGACATGAGGGTTTCAGAAGAAACCACTCCTCAACAAAATGTGACATTGATTGGCTATGGGAGAAAATATATATTAACATTATTCAGAATGGGTCAGAGGATGAAGGAGAATGGAATTCTACTAGTGATTCGGAGTTGGAAAAAGAGGAAAAGGTAAGCCAAATATTTTTTGCTAGAAGTAGAAGGAAATCTAAGAATTTTGATTTGGGAATTTTAGTTTCTCGAGGAAGAACCAATATTCACAAATTCAGAAAAAGAGCCATTGCTAAGGATGTAGCTAATGTGAAGTAAAGAATTTTGTCTTTGGAAAGAGGAAAAATTCCTCAACTTGATACAAAATGAATTTTCTATCTTGGAATATTCGAGGTATGAATACCCAAACTAAAGGGTGCTTAGAGAGTTAAGAAAAGAGATGAGTGTTGATATTATTTTATTACAAGAGACTAAAGTGGATGATTCCAAATTTTAGAAGGTGAAAAATTCAATTTGGAAAATAGTTTAGGTGGAAATGGTTCCCGTTGATGGTCCATTTAGGGGTTTATGGACTTTATAGAATCTGAAGTGACTAGAGGGACAATGTTTGCAAATTATGACAATATTATTTCCATTTTGTTCACATGTAAGTATACTAATTTTTCTTGGGTTATGACTAATGTTTATGCTCCAAACTCATTAGTGGGTAGAATAAGAGTTTAGGATATTTTGAGGCAGTCTCATAGGGTTTTGAATTGGCCTTGGGTGGTTTATGGTGATTTTAATTCGATTATTTATCCTAGTGATAGGTGTTCTAGATTTTAAAAGTATGACTAAATTTAATGAGTTTATTTGTAATTGCCAATTGTTGGATGTTGATTTGAAAGGGGCCAAATATACTTGGTCAAATAAAATATTGGGATCAAACCTTATTCTATGTCAATTGGATAGGTTTCTGGTATCCCAAACTTGGATGGATTTATTTAATAATTTTTCTCTCAAGGCTCTTCCTAGGGTGGCTTTTGATCACTCTCTTCTTCTTTTGGAAATTTTAATGGGAGATTGACCTAAGAATAATCCATTTCATTTTGAATCGATGTGGTGTACTCCTGACACCGTCTATGAGATGATTGAAAAATGGTGGAATATAGATGTTTATGGTCCCAAGATGTATACTTATGAGTTAGTATAATAGGCTAGAATTTTACATTCATTAGCCTTATTTTTACATCCAAACTGATTATTTTTGAAGAACTCTATGGACATTTTTAATAGTTTTGCTTAAATGAAATGTTTTACATTTGAATGTTAATGGAGTAGATGTAAAAGGTAAATGTGATTATTTGCTATATTTCTATGTACTTTTTTGCATTGGAGTGTTGTTAAATACACAGGTTATTTTTCAATACTGCGGAACATATTTGCGGAAGGATCTATAGCTACATGCTTATTTCTCAAAAAATAAGAAACTCCTACAAATCCGAATATGTATGAAACCAACCCAGAAGCTGAGGATGGGTTTCTAGAAAATATGAGTTAAAACCTCCTGAATTTTAGGGAACCATTCCTAAAATTAAGGTACATATATTAGTGGAAGAGTGCAACAATTACAAGGAAGAACCTATCAACAACAACAATAATACAACAGGGCAAAATCTAAGTGAATAATAACATGAAAAATTAGGCAGTTAGGAAGTAGTTAGGAATAAATTGAGATAACTCATTATTTTTGTTGGTTAGTAACATCCAACAGAGGACATTTTGTCTCTCCTATAGGTTAGCAACAAACCTGATTTTATTTCTAAAATAGACTGTAATAGAACCTTTATTTCTGTAACTAATTTCTAAATTAGTTTTTAGAATTAGTTAAATTTGTTCTACAATAAGGAGCTTGGTACATTATAAATACCAGAGTAGGCATTGTATTTAAGGTTAGAGATAATTTGAAAAAATTTCTTTATAAGTATTAAATTTTTGTTTTAATATGGACTATCATGACTATGCATTTCCAACAATGACAAAATTTAACTTTTTGAAGGAATAAAAGTTATTTTTGGTTTATTTGATATCTGCAACTTTTGTATGATGGTGTGTAATTGATGTTAGTGTTTCAAAATAAATTTAAGGACTGTGAGGGAAGATAATTTATGCTATTGTAGGTTTAGCAAGGGCCCACTAAACCTAGACAGTCCATAAACTCTCTCTCCTATTAGATTTAGGAGTAATGTAGATAGTTGATAAATTGGTTTATTTTGAGTGGATTCCTTTTAGTTGATAAGTAGGAGTTGATTTGTTGTTATTTTAGCATTAATTAGGAGTAATATGGTTGTAGTCAACCTAGATAGCTATTAAACTAGTTACAAGCCTATGTAGTGTAGGATTTTATTTCAACACATGCTTTCATTTTCCAGTTTGTTTCAAGTTTTCCCTACTTTCCTAGGAAGGAATCACTTAGTGTATGCAAGAAAATATATTGGATCATATAGAGAAATACACCTTTTAAATCAAATGTGGTTGACAATTTAAGTGGTTAGCACGTACTCATCACTTTTTGATACTATTATCGGGGAAGGTTGCGAAAACAATATTGGATCTTGCAAAAGCTAAGGACTTTCCATGTTGAAATACTTGGAGGGGTTGTTTGGTCTCATCCAAAGCAACAAGTAATTATCAAGTGGATAACAACATAAAAAGTTAGATTCTATAGTAATTTAACTGCTTTAAATTTCATTGCTTTCTAAAATTAACTTTTCATGTTGAAATACTTGGAGGGGTTGTTTGGTCTCACCTAAAGCAACAAGCAATTCTCAAGTAGATAAAGGCATAAAAATTCAGGTTTTATAGTAATTTCATTTCTTTATAGAATTAAATATCATTTCTTTATAGACTTATATTTCATTACTTTTTAGAGTAAGTTTCATTCCTGTATTATTTTTGGTTGTAATTTTCTATATTTCTATCCTTGTTTTTGTTTCTACAAGTTTTATAATAGGGAGGAGAATGAATGAATGAATAAATTGGCCATGATATGAACATGGATGATTCATCCCTCAACCACCCCCCAAGAAAAATATTCCAAGAATTGAGCAGCAAGAAGAGGCTTCACAAAGCCAACAAACTATCATTTCCTCTACAATTGAGCAATAGTCCTTAGTTGGTGAAAATCAACTCTAATTAATATAGGAAATAGCTTATGTGATTATCAAAGAAATCACCCATACACTTGAAAGAGGAGGAAAAGGTGAGATTCTAAGGAAGTAAACCAAGGAATTAAAGGTTAAGAAGAACAAAGTGAATCATCTAGTTCTAGTCCTTGTACTACTCCAAGAAGACCTTACACTCAATGATTATGGACTTCATGGGATTTCCACATGGTTGAAGAAGAACCAAGATAACCACAAAGCACTTTCAAGTTTCCTATATGCCTTCCAAGGGTAGAGGGTAATAATAATGATGGGCATATGAAGAATACCTCTCTATCAACCATACCTACTTTTAAAGGACTAGCAACTAAAGATCTTGACATTTTTTTTTTGAGTTTAAAGTGCTTTGTCGCATCTGTTGTTGCCATTGCACAACTCACCCCAATTGGGGATCCACTTAGACTTTGGTTTTAATTTTTTATTTTTGTTTACATCAAGAATTTTAAATTGCTTACATTGCTCACATTAAGGTTTTAAACTTGCTTGCATTTGAGTATTTTGAGGACTTGGACTTTAATTACATTGATATAGATTGAATGTTTTGAATATTTGCATTTCAATGGCATTATTTTAGATTGAATATTTTAAAAAATTTAATTTCAAAGGTTTTATCCTAAAGTTCAAAATATTAAATTCAATTTTAGGGTTCTTCAAATTTTGTCACTTTTGCCCTACAATTTGATGTAAAATTTAAATGGCCATAACTTTTGATTGAAAACTCTGTTTGAGATGATTCAAAGCCTCACAAAAATATTTTGAGCCCATCTATATAATGATACCAAATTTGTAGAATATTGGATGTGAATTATTTCCAAAAATAGTAATTTCTTATTAAATCCAATGAACTTCAAAATACTATATCTCTTGATACAAAATTAATTGAGTTTTCTCAATGGATTCGGATACCCATTTGTCCTATTTATATGGCTGTAAATTTTCATGAAATTCTATCATGCATTAAATTTTATCATCCTACATTAAATTAGGTTTGAAACTAGCTCTTATTCAAGTATAAACTTACCCATTTTTTGCCTTCATTCACCTTCTTTAAATTCAAACTAGAAATGGTGCTAAAAGAGATTTGAATTCAAATAGTATAAACTACAAAATCATCTGGATGCCAAAGTTTTAAACTTACATCACGTCATCCGCTAAAAAACTAAAACATAGTTCTTTACTCTTAAAATTCCTAAAGTCATGCTAATACCTATTTCATTTTCCTAAAGTCCAAAAATGAGAAACCTTTGAAATTTTTTAATAATCCTAAGTTGGTTCACCCACTTCAAGATATTGTTTGTGTAGGTTTTATTTTGATGAACGGTACACATGAGTCCTCATAAAATGGAAGCAATCCAACATTAATTCTCAGCCATCCTCCTTTAATGGCCCAAGTCCATGATGGTCAAACACTTAAACATCGTACATATCTAGATAGATGTGTGGAGCACACTAATCGAGCCTTGATCTAAGGGTACACATCAAACCTTCCATGTTGCACTTTAACTAAAAGGTCCTCATAAGTCAAAATATTATATGTTAAATGTAGTGCACATCTTCAAAAATGAGTGGTGCACACAAATCCACATTGGAGAGAAATCCATTGTGTGGTATACGTTAATCCATTTTTACTAGACTTTTAATACCTAGGTCAACAAGGTCAAGCATGATAAAATTTGTGCAATTTGCTAAGATTTGACAATATGCACAAGCAAGCATATGGAGCAATATATCCAAGGGTACATATCTAATTTCCCTTGCCAATCATTAAGCACATAGGTTTTCAAAGTCAATAATGTTAAATTTCATGCATTTTTTTTAAAATCCAAGGGTACACATTAATTATTCCTAAATCTAATGGTACGCACGCACCACAATATACCTAATTTTAAATCCGAGAAATTTAATTTCATTCACATTCTTCAATGTTAAACCCTAGGTCATAATAATTAAAATGTTCCTAAGGTTTTAGTCTAAAAATTTAATGCTAAAGATTAAAATTAAAAACCTTGCAAGTTCTAAAATCTAATGGTACACACAAGCCCACATGGAATAGCAATTCATCGTGTGGTACACATTAAGTCATTTTTATCAACTTTTAAGCACCTAGGTCAAAAAAGTCAAGCCAACTAAAGTTCATGTGCCTCTCAAAGATCCAATAAATTTTTTAAACATTAAATATATAAGCTAAATGACATACGTTAAATATCGTGCATATCTCCAAATTTGAGTGGTACGCATCAATCCTTCCAAGATCGAATGATACACATCAATTAAAATATAGGGCAAACATAAATCATTAAACTTAATTAATAGCTAATAATATTTCATTAACCATTAAAAAAAATTAGCGGATAATAATTCTTGATTAAGGCCAAATTTAATACAATAAGGCCACACAATTTTTTGGAAAGCCTTAGTAGGAAATTTAATTGATATAAATGATCAAATTTTAGTGAAATGAATTAATTGGGATAATTTTGAGCCTAATCTTAAAAACTTTGGGCCTCAGTATTAATGTGGCAAACAATAAATTTAAAGGTATGAGAATTTTAATATTAGGGTTTAATACATTGGCCATGAAAACCTTAGTTTTAATATTAATACTTTGGTATTAAAATTAAAATATGAACCCTAATATTAAATTTAAGAAGCCCTAAAATTAAAAAACAAAAACAATGAAAATATTTTGAAACTTAAGGGAAGACATTAGCATTGGGTTTAATATTTTGGTATTAAATTTAAAATGAAATTTAAATGTTAAAACCTAATACTTTGGACTTAAAATTAAAATGAAATCTAATGTCAAACCTTAGAAAATCATTTAATAAATTTAATAATGGCCTACCTTAGTAATAATTATAATAAACATACGAATACTTAAAGGGAAATATTAATAACACAATAATTAGAGCGGATATTTTTTTTGATACTTTTCTTGCCAAAAATGAACTTGAACTGATATGTTGGTTTATTCTATGTTGTAGGCAATTGAACCAACGAAAGAAGAAATGAAGGAAATGGAGGAAGTCATGATAAATTTAGAGACCATCTATGCATGTGTAAGGAGGTAACCAAACTAGGCCATGAAAATACTTAAAGGGAAATATTAATAATACAATAATTAGAGCGAATATTTTTTTTGATACTTTTCTTGCCAAAAATGAACTTGAAATGATATGTTGGTTTATTCTATGTTGTAGGCAATTGAACCAACGAAAGAAGAAATGAAGGAAATGGAGGAAGTCATGATAAATTTAGAGACCATCTATGCATGTGTAAGGAGGTAACCAAACTAGGCCATGAAAGACATCGAAAGCCAAAGTGTCAAGGCTACATCCATTGAACTTGGATGGAATTTTGGAAATTCTCTGGTGCTTGATAGATAGATTAACTCAATAATTTAAGATTGACAACCTGGCCAAATTGTAGATAACAAAGGCTAGAATTCCAAATCTAGGCCAAGAGAAACCACAAATTGACACATCTTCCAGGAGACAGCTCATCAGTCCAACAATAAACCACCATAATACAACTGTAAAGCATTCAAAATTTGAAATTGTAAGGCTATAAATAGCCATGAAGACCCCATTTCAAAAGGTTGAATGCCATTTTAGTGATAGAAATTTTAGGAATTTATTTTTTTCTTGGTTAGTTTCATGAGCATCTGTACCCCTATCATTGTAACTTGAAGAATTATTCTTGCAATCACCTGATGTAAGCAAGTTTGAGTGTAATCATTGAACATATTATTAATGCAATGTATTAGAATTCTTGGTGTGATATGCACATGCTAATGGTCATCCCATTTAAGTCAATTCTAGTAAATTGTTCTTTCTTTCCTTTGAAGATGACACCACTTTGTTATTTGATTGTGCAAAGACCAATTGAGATAGAGCTGGTTGATTTTAGAATTGTTGCTTCATTAGATTTAGTTTAAGGCTTCAAGATTTAATAGCTTGGTTTTATTTCTTCCCTTAACCCTTTCTTTTAAAATTTATTTGAAATCCATTTAGAATAGGAGTAGATTAGATCAATTTCAATTTTTGGAGCTTACCTTACATGGTTTATGTGCTACATTTCTATAAGTTTCAGAAATAGACATTGCTACGTGCTATAATTTCCATGTTGAGAATGCAATGAATGTGATATATTGATAATATTAAGGTAGAAAAGTTTAATTTGTACTATTGAATGCTGATATCTAATGATTAATTATGCAATTGAGCTAGATATTTAATTACTCAAATTTAAACAATGAATTAACACTCACCCTTGTTAACAATTATATGTTCCTATGAGTTATCCATCTAATTCCCTTATCTCATGTTTTGATTTAGAATATTTGATAAGAACATAACCAGGTTAGACCAACCTTACCAGAACCTTGGGGAGATTGATTTTTTATTTCAAGAGAGGACATCTTAAATGAGTCCTAGTTATTGGTATATGTTTGCAAAGTGAACAAATATATCACTCAACACCAACAACTTTAAAATATGGGGCATTATGCTAGTTCATGGGTTTGGGTGAAAATTTTGTCACTACTTAGAAAAGTGATAATGAATGAAGGTGGTTTTCTTGGAGAAATACCAAGATTATTATCATGTGAGAGACCGAAAGAGTGAACTTTTCAATATGACTAAAAAAGAAGGTGAAGTATTTGAAGATTACATTAAGATATTTAAATTTATAATGAAGAGAGGTAACATTGAGTTGGATGATGATTTATTGAGAACTATATTTTTAAAAGAATTAAGAGAAGATGCCATTGATATCCTTAATATAATGGGAGGAGGGAATATTTCTAATATTCCTTTCCATAGAATTCTAGAGTTATGTACAAATTACTCTCACACAAGGCCATATTTATGCAATAACAAGCCAACTAGAACCACTGGAGGAGTTACAAGAGTTGAACTTAGTAATATGTTGGAAGATTTAAAAATAGATTTGCTAGGGACTTTTAACTCTTCCATGGAGTTGCCACAAAAGAAAACTGAGATAGAAGCTATCTATTTTCCTTGTTGTAAGAATAAGCATGCCTTACGTGACTATCATTTGGATAAAACTACTATTTGTAGCATTTATGATCAAAAAAATTCAAGGGAGGATTGCCAAAATTTACCTATAGTAAAGACAATGTTAAAGGAACCAAATTTTCAAGAAAAAGATGTTTCCTTTGTTGCACAAAGGAGGCCATTCCAGGGAGACAATCAAGGATGATATTCAGGTATGCCTAATCCTATGCTTATTCTAATTTTTCTTATTATAATCAAAATTGGTCAAATCCACAATGGTATCAATGGTCTAATAATGTTCCACCTTGGTCACAACCTGATTGGTCTAATCAATATTGGCCACAATAGGGTTGGCAAGGCCAGAAATGGTCATATCCATGACAATATCAACCCAATCCACTATAATTTTGAGGACAAGGTCCTCAAAAATATCAACAACAATGATTTTTGCTTCCTCAAAAAGGAAATAATAGTTATGCAACACCCAAAAAACTTCCTCTTCCTGCTCAACCAGTGCCTAACCCTAATAACAGACCTACCCAATAACCAATCTATGAAGCTAAAGGTATCTATCCAGTCAATTTATTTATCTTGCAATGAAATCCAACTCAGGTTAGGGATAAATTTACCTGGTCCTACTTCTCCTATCATCACTAAAGAGGAAAATGATAATCCAATAGAAATCGATCTTCCTACTATAAAGAGATCATAGTCTACTATTATTACAAGGCATATTGTAGAAAAACCTGCAGTACCTATAGATAAATTTGTAGGTATTATAGGATATTTTGCAAGGCCTACACAAAAAATAGAACATTCTCCTACAGCAGAAGGTGAACAAAAAGAGTCAAATGAACCTTCTTTTCTTCAGAGGTTGATGGTAACTAGGGAAATGCCCAAAACTAATTTTGATCTAATGGAAAATTGTACAATAGTAATTATAAAATCCCACTCTTACAAGCTTTAAAACATATTATCATTTTTTCCAAGGCCATTAGAGAGTTATGTATTAAACACCTACGCAAAAAAACTATTTATGTCATTGGGTACCAGCCCCAAAGCAACTTTTTGATCTAATGACAGGAAAAGTACCAACCCATTTCTCACCACATGAATGATACAAACTAATCCATGAGAGTGCTCAATACACTTGGGTAGATGGTATTTTATTTAAATTTTATCCTAACCATGTAATTCATAGATGTATGCAGGAAGAAGATATATTTGATATTTTGTGTGCAACACACTATGAACCATGTGGAGGACACAATGCAACCAAGAGAACCATCTACAAAATCCTACAAATAGATTACTATTGGCCAATAATGCATTGTGATGCCAAAGTCTATCTCTTGATGTGATCCTTTCCAAAGGATGAGAAGACCAATACCTTTAGTGGAGATACCTCTTCATCCTTAGGTGGTCTTGGAATTTTTGAGAGGTGGAGACTAGATTTTGTTGATCCAATTACTCCTTTAAGTTAGTTCAATGAATACATCCTATATTTTGGAGCACCATGGGAGATTGTATCAGATCAGGGACCATAATTCATGTCTAATGTAATAGTTGCCTTTGTGTATAAATATCAAGTGACCCATAGAAAATATTCACCATACCATCACCAATCTAATGAACATGTGGAGTTACCAATATGGAGCTTGAGAATACCTTGACAAAGATAATTGCTTCATACAAGATAGATTGGATGATTTCATTAAGCAAGTGATTCAAAAAATATATCTTTAGTTAATTTACGACTACCTTCTACTAGTGCTTGATATGTTTCCTCCAACAAGCATATATGAAAAAATAAAAAAATTGAAAAAATAAAAAAAACAATAAAGTTCTATGGTGAAAACCTTAACCGACACCATAGGGTCAAGGAGGAAGATGAAAACTAGTTTTTTTGGTATTCATCCTTGCAAAAATAAAATGCACTTGTGAAAACCAGCTTGCTGGTGCAAATGGACAGTCAATTTTTGAAAACCAGCTTGCTGGTAGGAATCATCTGCAAAAAAAAGAGAAAAAAAAACAAAAAAAAAACAAACACCACCAATTCAAACCTTTTCTTTATGATAATAGGTATATGCAATTTGCAACTGAGCGTGGATGTCTTTAGCATGCTATCCTCCAATGGTGATCACAAAAAACATAGTAGTCCACTCTAAATTTTCATACAATAAACAACGTACTAGTCCAAGTACCTTTTTATCTCTTTATTTTATTTTTAGCTGTAAATATTTTGTATTTGTCAATTCTATTACATTTATCCATTAAATTGTTCTACACCTCCCTATTCCATATATTTTAGTTTTATTTTCCTCAAGGATGTGGAAAATTCTATAGTTGAGGGAATGAGGATCATTCATGTAGCCTCTTTTTCTTGTATGTTCAAACTCTTTGTGCTGCCTACTATTATTGCCTGTTGGAAACTAAAACCATGTATCTGTTTTGTGATAAAAAAACTTGTATCTTGCCTATTGAATCCCCATAAGACACAATGGTGGATATCGAGTATATTAAGGTAGAAAATGAGGAAGAGGAGCAAGAGGAAGAAAATTAGCAAGAAGGATATAAAAAAAGAAAAAAGAAAAGAAAATAAAAGCAAAATACAACAATCATGGGCAACAACAAAAAAAATAAAAGAAAAAAGAAAAGAACAATAAAACACAACAATCTTGGGCAACAACAGAAAACTTCATGCAGTTACTAAAATAGAAAAGAAGGAATTAAAAGCGCTAAAATAGAAATGGATTGGAAAGTCAGGTTTAGGTGAAGGCACTACCAAAATTGGTACAACAAAGCCATTCTCTACTCCAACATCTCCTCCAGCCAAGTCAACATCAAAAATTGCTACAAAGACTATTAAGAAAGCAATCAAGAAAAAGAAGAGTGAAATTAGTGATTTATAGGATGAAAGAAATTTTATGAAGACATTCGATTGAGTCAATTAGGGGGAATGATGAGTTAGTAAAATAGGTTAGAATTTTACATTCATTAGCCTATTTTTTACATCTAAATTGATTATTTTTGAAGAACGCTATGGACATTTTTAATAGTTTTGCTTAAATGAATTGTTTTACATTTGAATGTTAACAGAGTAGATGTAAAAGGTAAATATTATTATTATTATTGTTATTTTCTATATTTTTATGTACTTTGTTGTCTTGGAGTGTTGTTATATACACTAGTCATTTTTCAATACTGCAGAACATACTATGAAAAGATCTACAACTACATGTATGTTCCCAAAAATAGGAAACTCTTACAAATTTGAATATACAAAAAATCAACCCAGAAGCATAGGATGGGTTTCCTAGAAAATAGGAGTTAAAACCTCCTAAATTTTAAGGAACCATTCCTAAAATTAAGGGAGCTATATAAGTGAAAGAGTACAAGGGCATAACTTGTCAACAACAGTAATACAACAGGGCAAAATATGAGTGAATAACAACATGACAACTTAGGCAATTATAAAGTAGTTAGGAATAAGTTGAGACAACTTATTATTTTTGTTGGTTAGTAACAAAAAATAGTGGATGTTTTGTCTCTCCTATAGGTTAGCAACAAACCTGATTTTATTTATGAGATAGACTCTAATAGAACCTTTATTTCTGCAGCTAATTTCTAAATCAATTTTCAAATTTAGTTAAATTTATTCTATAATAAGGAGTTTGGTACATTATATAAAGCAGAGCAGGCATTGTATTTAAGGTTAGAGATGATGTGAAGAAAATTATTTATAAGTATCACATTCTAGTTTTTGTATGGACTATCTTGTTTATGCATTTCCAGCCATGACAAAATTTAACTTTTTGAAGGAAAAAAAGATGATTTTGGTTTATTTGATGTTTGCAAATTTTGTATAATGGTGCATAATTGATGTTAGTGTTTTGTAATAAATTTAGGGACTATGAAGGAAGAAAATTTATGTTGTTGTAGGTTTAGCAAGGGCCCACTAAACTTGGATAGTCCATAAACTCTCTCTCCTGTTAGATTTAGGATTAATGTAGATAGTTGATAAGTTGGTTTATTTTGAGTGGATTCCTTTCAGTTGATAAGTAGGAGTTGATTTTTATTCTTTTAGAATTAATTAGGAGTAAGATGGCTACAGTCAACCTAGATAACTATTAAATTAGTTACAGGCCTGTGTAGTGTAGGATTTTCTTTCAACACATGCTTTCATTTTCTAGTTTGTTTCAAGTTTTTCCCTGCTTTCCTAGGAAGGAATCACTTAGTGTATGCAAGAAAATATATTGGATCATACCGAGTAATGCACATTTTAAATAAAAATTGGCTGACAATTTAAGTGGTTAGCACATACTCATCATATACAATATCACAAAAGCTTAAAAATGTAATAAAAATATTAAGATTTGGAACAAAGAATTTTTTGGTAATATAAGGGTTAAAAAATAGAAGCTACAATAGAGTTTGCAACTTATTGAGCAAAAAATTTAGAATTATGGCCATTCTAATTTTTTGGACAGGGAAGAAAAAGATTTGCTCAGTGATTTTCACAATATTTTAGTGTAGGAAGAGAACCACTGGAAGCAGAAATCAAGGGTTCAATGGCTTAAAGAAGGAGATTGTAATACAAATTTCTTTCATTTAACTAAATTAAATCATAGGGTAACAAATAGAATTAGATATTTAAGAATAGAATATGGAAGATTATTGTTGAAGTAGGAAGATACTAAAAGCGCAATTGTTGACTTTTATGAGAATATTCTAGTGACGATAGAAGCAACAATGGAAAATGATGTGATTCTTCAAAATATTCTATCCATTTTGAATTATGAAATGAATAGATGTTGATTATGTCTTTTACAGATGAGGATATTTTTGGGGCTGATTCAAAGGACAAGGCTTTGGGCCCTAATGGGTTTCCCAATATATTTTTTTTGTTTTTTGGCAAATAGTGCAGCAGGATGTCTATGCAGTGTTAAGAGAATTCCAAGAGAAAGAATTTTGCTAAAGGAATGTAATGCAAATTTTTTAGTTTTGATTCCAAATAAACAAGGAGCATATATGCCTAGATATTTTTGATCTATTAGTTTAAGAAATCAATTTATAATATTTTGACAAGTTCTTTCAAATAGACTAAAGTTAATTCTAGAACAAAGTGGATTTATCCAACAATGATAGATTTTGGATGAGATTATTACTGTTCATGATGCTTTGCACTTGATGAAAAAAAGAGGCTCTGCAAGGATGTTGCTAAAGCTTGATATGAATAAGGCCTTTGATAGATTTTCATGGTATTTTTTGGATAAGGTTCTAGTAAGATTTTATTTTGGATAAATTTTGAGAATATTGATATATTTATGCATACCTACTCCTCAATTTTTAGTTATGGTCAATGGACAACTTGTTGTTTTTTGCTAGAAAGCATGGATTAAGACAAGGAGATCCAATTTCTTCTTATTTTTTATTTATAATGGCTGAATCTTTAGGAAGAAGCTTGCAAAGGGTAAAAGAAACAACTGTTTTGAAGGGGATAAACCAACTTTGAATAATTTGGATATAACTCACTAGCAATTTGCAGATGACACTATCATTATGGGAGAAGCCTCAATTATTGAAGCCCATCAGATTATCGAAACTCTAAAACATTATAAAGGAGAATAAAGAAAAATATTGAATTTTACAAAAGTAGAATTTATTTTGCTAACACTCCAAGGGAAAGGCAATAAATAATTTCAAGGATTTTTTATTGTCAGGTTGAAGAGTTACGTTCCTTTTATATAGGGATACCTTTCTTTTAAGGGAGAATGAAAGCTAAACTTTGGAACAATATGATTGAGAGATTTAATAAAAAGTTAATAGGTTGGAAAGGTGTTGCACTTTCTCAGGCTGGTAAATTGGAGTTGTTGAAGACTACATTGCAGAGTCTTCCACTTTATATGTTGTCCTTATTTAAGATTCCAAAAAATATTGTAGATATATTGGAAAGAATTCAACATAAAATTTTGTGGTTCAAAGTGGAATAAAATCATATGATTAGTTTGGTTGCTTGGGATCGAGTATGCAAGCCAAAAGAAGATAGAGGGTTGGGTATTCAAAAGTTGATACAGATGAATAAAACTTGCTTGCTAAGGTTGGTTGGTGTCCTATGGTAGAGGAACATAAGCTCTGGGTTAGAATCCTAAAGGCTAAATATATGGAAGTAGAGTCCATTTTTTTGAAATGTGAGAATCATCCTTTTGGATCAAATTTATGGAATGGCATCAAGAACTCTTTCTCCCTCCTAACCAAGGAAGTGAAATGGCAATTTGGTAATGGAAATAAGGCTCAATTTTGGAAATATTTTTGGGCAGGTAATCAACCTTTAAATCAAATGGAGGATTTTAATCAGATAGTAGGTTTGTTTATGCTCAAATATGGAAGATCAATTGATGGGTATTTAGAAAATATACCTCAAGGTAGAGCTTGGAAAATTTTTTCTCTAGAACATTTAAACATGTAACAACTGTAGATTGATAAGTTAAATTGTTTCTTGAGTCAAATGTATGTTCCTTAGTTTGAGGTTGAAGATAAATTTGTTTGAGGGACAAAAGCTAAGGGGTGTTTTTAGTCAAATAAGATTGGATTGTACTGAGGTAATGTATAGTCAAAGTTCTTAACATTAATAGAGTTCGAATCAAGAATTTTATTCCCAAGATTACCTTTGTTTTATGGTTGGCCTACAAAATAAGACATTAATAGTGGATAAAATACAAAGAAGAGGTTTTCAAATGGCAAATAGGTGTAGTATTTGCGGTATAGGAGAGGAATTTATGGATCTCCTATTTCCTCATTGCTCTTTTTCTTCATAGGTATGGAATGAGTTTTTGAAGTTATTCCATATATAGTGGATTAAGTATGCTACACTTTGTGGCTTATGGGAGAGCTAGAATGTGAATTTTCAAAGTAAAAGGCTAGTTAAGCTTTGGTATCTGTTATTGCATCATTTCTTATGGTTTTAGTAGAATACTGTGGTTTTAGAATAATCTGCCTTGGAGTGTGAGATAGCTTGTGGTTGTGACTTACCTCAAGTTAAAAGACTTAATCCTATGGAAAGTTCTTCCTTGAGAGATCAAACTAAATGATAGCCTCCCCTTGAAGGATTTATTAAGTTAAATTTTGATGGGGCTTCTAAGAAAAATTCAAGTAGAGCTGGTGGAGCAGGAGTAATTAGGGATAGTAAAGTACTAATTATTTGTTTTTATGTAGAATTCTATGATATCTTGTCTAATCATTAAGCTGAAGCTAGAGAAATGATAGCAGGTTTGAAAATAATTCAAAAAGTAAAAGTTAAAAGATTAATTTTAGGAGACTCACATGTTATCATTAATGGTTTAAATTCTTGCATAACCCCAGGATGAAGTGTTGAACAAATTTCTAGATATGCTTTTCATTTTTTAGATGGTTTAGAATCTGTTCAAATTGTTCATATTTTTCGAGAGGGTATTGGTGCAACTAAATTAATGGCTAACAAAGGAGTATTGAAATAGGATTTGAAAACTATATTTTAACTATTTCCCACAATATATAGTTGCATTCTGTTGTTAGGAGGCTAAGGAAATGGAAAAACTTAATAAAAAGATGATGCAAACTCTTGAAGATAGTATTTGTTTCATATATACTAAAATTTTAGATGGTAGATGTAGAAAAAGTAGTAGGACAAGTTACTGTTACTATTTTGGTCATTGTAGAAAAAGGTTGTATTGTTTAGATAATGCATAATTTGTTTTGTAAGAAGATAAGCTATTTTTTGTGCTTGGATTGATTCATTTATTATTATTAGACTTCTAAGAGTTGTAAAAGGGAAGGGCCCCTTTCAAAACCCTATTATTTACCATTAGAAAAATAATATTTATCAATTTTTTCAAAAATCAAAATTTTAGAATAAATTGCATATATAAAATATCAATATTATTCAATATTCAAAATATTAAGGTTGAAGTCATTTTAACTCCCACCTGCAATTATTAACTCCAATGTGGTAGAACTCATTTTTTATCCACCTTTTGATTTATGCTTTCTAAGGTTCTTAATTCATCAAATATAAACCTTTGTACTATATTAATGCACTAAATAAAAATAAGGAAGATTACTTACCTTTAATTTATCCTACCAAATTAGGTCATTGTTGATCACATCACTTCAAGAATAAGTATGCTCCAATGTAATGCTTTCTAAGGTGTTTAATGAAGTCACTCTACTCTAAGAAACACTCATTGCTACTATACCCTTTCCTTTCAAATGTTATATTGATACTTGTCTTATCTTAGGAGGATGCAAATGATGCTCTTGCTTCTAAATGCAAACGTATCGATTCATTTTATTTTAGCCTTAACCAAAGCATCTAAACCTTCTTTGTTTCCCGTAACAAAGGCTTGAGCAAATACTCCAACGAATAATAATTTTCATCTAATATTGGTTCAAATTATTACCAAGTTACAGGCATCACATTCCAATTTAAATCACTCAACTTAGCACTAGCACGATCTGGTTTGGATGATCGATGATTTTTCTCAGTACTAGATCATTTTGGTTCGGATGATTTGGCTCAACATATTGTGCATTCTAGCTTTGATGGATCTACTCAATACTTAGCCTGCATAAAACACCTTTTGGTCCTTTAATAACTTCATTTGCCTTTGCAATAATATGATCATGAACTATCCCTTTTTTATATGTGGACTTTTTGTCATTTAATAATTTGAAAGCTATTGGACACTTCATCCAATGCAATATCTATGGAGTTTTGTTTTGTCCTTCAATAGTTTGAAAGCTATTGGACACTTCGTCCAATGCATTATTTATGGAATTTTCATCTACCAATGATGGTTTTAAACTATTAAAATATTTTTATGCAATATTTTTATTTTTGAGAATCCAAATAATATCAAGATAATATTGAATGTCCCCTTACATCCAAATTTTTTTAGAGTTGGCCCTTGCTTCTAGTTTTTTTTTGGTATTGATAAAAAAAGGGGGTTGAAGGGCCTTGAACCTTTACAGAGAGTTTGAAATATGCACAAGAAATAAATAAGAGAAGATCATGCAAATGCAAGATAGCCCTATCTTAGTAAAACAAATAAACCTGGGCTAAACCTGTTGATGTAGAAACTGAAATAATAATCCTCTTGCTATCCTTCTATTTAACATGGCTGATGTAGTGCTCAATGCTTTACATAACTGATAAAAAACTACTAACAATAATGTAATTTAGTGTGCTCAAATCCTTCATCGCATGATCCCAATAAGTATTTTGCTTTGATTTTCCCTCTTTAGCTATTGGACATTATCAATTCTTATAATCTCTTCCAAATCCATGGGGCATATGACCAAACCTTGAAATTCTTAGATTTAACTGGCATATTCGCCATTTTATTAGCAAATTTGTTTCCCTCTCTATAAATATGTTTAACTTGAATTTCTTCTAGGTTTCCCAAGATAGTCCTCGCATCTGTAATTATTTTGAAAATGCTAGAATTATTTAACAACCCTATTTGAAGGGAAGTTATAATATTCTTGTAATCCCCCTTAAGAATAATTTTCCTAAAACCCAAATGCACTACAATTCGGAGGCCTGTAAGCATTGCCCTTGCTTCATCTTGGTGATTTGTGGTAATTCCTAGATACTCAACATATGCAACCACTACCTGGCCTCTGTCATTCCTAATGAGGCCCCCACCACCAACATGACCCGAGTTACCTTTTGCAACTCCATCGAAGTTAATTTTTACCTAGTCTTTGTGGGGACGTTCCCATATAGTATCTAGTCTCACCTTATTGATTTTTTTCATATTTAAGATATATTTTTCTCTAGAGAGGATCATTGCAAGATTTTCCTGGCCAACAATATTTTTAATACAATCCTCCAATAGGAATGTTTTTATCCTGGCATAAACCCCAATTATTCCTCTGGTTTTATTTTTGAACACTCATTTGTTTCTTTCTAACCAAATCCCCCAACAAATATGTGGAATGCATTTTTGCCAAAAAATATTGCTTCCTAAGTGCCACTATTTCCAAATCTTGATTTGAGAATATGGAATGACCCAAGAAAAATTAACTTATATGAATAACATATTTAGGTTATCATAAAAAATCACAAGTTCCAAATAGGTGGTCCAGAAACTCATCCTATTTGTTACATAAGACACAAATAGTTGGAAGCAAAATTCCTCTTTTGAAAATATTGTCTTTTGTAAGGATCTTATTGAGAATGGTAGTCCAAAAAAACATAGCAACCTTAGGGATGATGTTTAGCTTCCAAATTATTTTAAGCTTGGGTTTCTTTAAGGTTACTTTTCCCAAGACTCTATATCCATCCTTCACCAAGTACTGGCCTTGCTAGTTTCTTCCCCAAATTATTTTATCCTCCTCTAAACCTCTACCTAAATAATAACTCCTTAGGAGATTTTGTAGATATTTACCCCCTCGGCCTTGCATATATTCTTGCATGATTTTCCACTCCTGAAAATCACCCACCCTATGAATGTAACCATTAATTTTCTTACCATAGGTTCTAGTTAAATGTTATTTAATATATTTAAACTTTTTGTAGTTTTCTAAAGGCTCCTCTTGAATCCAAGGTCTTTACAAAAGTCAATTTTGTCTCCCATGCCTAATCTCTATTTTAGACCTTGTCATCAAAATTTCCTACTATTGATTATATTTTTCCAAAAAATAGACCCACGTGGAGGATTAGAACAACTGATAAAGTGGTTTCTGCCCTCCAAGTATTTGTTTTAGATAATGCTAGTCCATTTCCCTAATGCTTCAGTGCAAAACCTCCAACCATGTTTAGCTAGAAGGGCTCTATTTATATCTCTCAAATTCCTCAAACCAAGACCCCCATTCTGTAAAGGTTAGCAACAGGTACCCTAGGCTACCAGATGTATACATTTTTTGCATTCAGTGCTATCCCATAAGAATTTTTTTTGTAGTCTTTCTAAAGTCTCTTCCACTTTCCTTAAATACTTAGGAAAGACATGAAATAAATAGGGAGGCTTTGAAGCATGTGTTTTATGAGTTGTACTTTCCCTACAGAGGATAACAGAGATCCCTTCCAACATTGAAGTTTCCTATTAAATTTATCAATATTTGGATACCAAAGTTCATATTTCATCTTGCCTATAAACAGAGGCAAACTAAGATAGGTGATAGGGAAATTTTCCTTCTTACAACCCAACACTTTAAATATTTTCTCTTATACTTTCTTCCATGTTTAAAAACATAATACTGCTTTTTTCATAATTTATTTTTTGGCCTATATCTTTTTCATAAGAATCAAGGACTTTTTAAAACTCCAAAGCTTCTTCCTCTATAGCTTCCCCAAGCAAGAAAATATCATCCACAAAATGTTGATGAGACAAAGCTTCACCAATGGATAAATGTTTTAGACCTTTGATATTACCATCCTTTCTCTTTCTTTCCAAAGTTCTTCCTAGGGTATCTACCATAATGATAAAGAGGTATGGAGATAATTGATCTTCATGCCTGATTCCTTTAGTAGAAGAAAATAACCTAGTAGATTGTCCATTAAGATTGAAATGTGGGGGTTAGAAATACACATACCAACCCATGCTCTCCATTTTTCATTGTAACCCATTCACTCCATTATTTTATCTAAGAAGAACCATGAAACCCTGTCATAGGCTTTGTTCATGTCTAGCTTAAGGAACATGCCTGACCCTTTCCTCCTTTGAAGAGAGTGTTTTTTCATAAATGGCAATGATGCTTTTAGTAATCTGCTTACCTACCACATAAACTCCTTGATCTTCATTAATGATTGAGGGGATGATATTTTTCAACCGATTGGCCAAAAATTTACAATACATAGACTCAAATGGATAACCTCCTTGCTTCTAGTTTGAGTCTTTATTTTCATCGGTTTTAGAACTAAATGGATAGACTCAAGTATATAATGAAATACTTTTCAAATATTAGAAGATTTATAATATCTCCCTTTCATATATCAATCTACAAATTCAAAATCTACAGTAATTTTAGTCTATATTCTTTTCATGTGAATCTTAATATAAATTCATATTTAAGACTTCTTTTGACACTAGCAATAGAGACTACTCAAAGTAGCTATGATACAACTATTTATTTGTAAGCCAAATTATCCTAGGTCCCAATATTTTAGATATTGAGTAGTCTCAAATATAAGAGCAATTAAACTATTATATGGCCAAAATAATCTACAATAATATTCATAAAAGTGACAATAATATGAATATAAATGGCCAAAATCCTTCATGTGATAATGTAAATAAACTTACAGTAGAATTTATCAAAATATACATACAATATTCAATATTATTAATGCTTGAATGTGATATTTTTCAGTACAATACATGGAGCTTCATCTCCATAATATAACCTTTGAAAGGTGACTCTTCAATACTTGACTCTTGCACTCCTCACATATCTGGGAGTTACAACCTTTCATGTTACTTACATAATATAAGCCTCACATGTCCTTTTGGCTTCTCATATTTCCACTTGTATACATGACTCTTGACTCTCTATTTACTTGCACACTTAACTCTATGACACTTGCACACTTCTACATGACACTTACACACTTCTACATGCACACCTAATACATGACACTTGTGCACTTTATCACATTATATATTTGCACACTTAATTACATGACACTTGTACATTTAATCACATTACACACTTGCACAATTAATTACATGAAACTTATGTATATATTGCACATAAACACTTACATAAAAGAGGAAAAATAAATCACACTTCCAAACTATAGACTCAAACCTTATTCTAATATTTACATTGTACCATAGGTACCATGGGGGTACATTTTTTTTTTGATTGATTGAAGGAAAGGATTTTGAAAGGGTCCCCAAACCTTTTACACCAAGTAGAAACAAAGAAGAGGATAAACCAAAGAAAAAAGGAGGGAAAATATTGATGAGACAAAAAGAGAGGACCTCGCTAAGAGGTCATGAGAGAGACTATATTTAAAGAAAATCCTAGGGAAACAACAACAGAGGGGGTATCTAGATATAGGGGTCCCACAAACCAACTATGAAGAGGATATCCAGAGCTTAGGAAGCCCACTAGCTAAATAGAGAAAGGAATATCATTGGCAAAAAAGTAAGAGAGAAGAGGAAGGAGGCTCTTCATTCTCTGTTGCGAGGAGTAGGTAAAATCACATGGTCCGCCAGATCATTTCCATAAAATTGGTTGTTATACTCATCTAGGATGACTATGGTCTATTGGAGTAGAGAGGTAGTTATTTTTACTACTCTAGTTAGGGCTCTCATCAAGTCATTGATCTCCAAGATGTAGCTTTTCCTGGTTATGAATAGAACACATGCTCTCTACTAAGAGTGGCTAGATGGCTTGGAGGAGCCACTTTTGGAAGCTCCCTTATGAATAGAGGAACACACAAAAAATCTTCTCACTTGAATTTTTTATGATGAGGGGGGTCCTCTAAAATCTCAAGATCATGCTCGAGGATGATGGAAGACTTTCTTTTCTTGGTCTAAGACTTTGCATAAGAGGATCAATTATGGGCCTCCAACTTAATAGTGGGAAATGCATCATCAAGCTTAGGTTTGAACTTGAGAATCCAATTGGTATTAGGAGAGGGGGTCTCTAGAAAAACTCATCAATTACATCATGTCGAGGATTCCCACAAAGTCTAGACTTAAGGATTTGGGGTTATTTGAAGGTCTTCCCACACATGATAAGATAGCCTTATGGGGCTCCTTCTAGAGCATATGTTTGTATAGGATGAGATGGAGGTCTTGATGCATAGAGAAGGATGAATATCCTTTCTTGATGTTTAGGATGGACCTCTGAATAGACCTAAATAGGTATTATGAGATATTAATATTCTTATTGCCATGTGTTGAGCAATGTGCAGCAAACAGTATTGTCATTGTTGTCAACATAGTCAGATAGATCTATTGATGCAGTGGACAGGAAGTTCAAAGGCTAGTCAAATGCAGAAGATAGGAGTTCAAAGGTTACTCAGAGTATGTACAGTGATTTTCCAAGAAAACCGAAGTGGACCACTTGCAAAAGATCAAA
Source organism: Wollemia nobilis (assembly GCA_028583015.1). Taxonomy (NCBI): domain Eukaryota; kingdom Viridiplantae; phylum Streptophyta; class Pinopsida; order Araucariales; family Araucariaceae; genus Wollemia; species Wollemia nobilis. The sequence continues at coordinate 2,034,953 of JAQPPZ010003184.1, forward strand.
GAAAAATACAAGTAAGAAAAGTGTCACGATATCGCGACATATACAGCAGGCAAGAAAAAATGTCGTGATTTCACGACATGTTGGAAGAGAGAGAAGAAAAAAGAAAAACTGTTGTGATATCGCGACATTTTGGCAAGAAAGAAAAACTATCGCGATATCGCGACAAGTTGGCAAGAAAGAAAAACTGTCGCGATATCACGACATGTTGAGAAGCAAGAAAAACTGTCGCGATTTCACGACATGTTGGAAGAGAGAAAGGCAAGTAGAAAAAGTGTCACGATTTTGCGACATATTGCAAGGAAGGTTGTACGGATGAAAAAGTGTCGCGATTTCGTGACATATTACAAGGAAGGTTGTACGGATGAAAAAGTGTCACGATTTCACGACATATTGCAAGGAAGGTTGTACGGACGAAAAAGTGTCACGATTTAGCGACATATTGCAAGGAAGGTTGTACGAACAAAAAAGTGTCACAATTTCATGACATATTGCAAGGAAGGTCGTACGGACGAAAAAGTGTCTCGATTTCACGACATATTGCAAGGAAGGTTGTACGGACAAAAAAGTGTCACGATTTCATGACATATTGCAAGGAAGGTTGTACGGACAAAAAAGTGTCACGATTTCGTGACATGTTGTAGGAGAGAGAGTTCGAAAGAAAAAGTGTTACAATTTCGTGACATATTGCAAGAGAGAGAGTCCGAGAGAAAAAGTGTCGCGATATCGTGAAATGTCAGGTTTTGCAACCCGAAGGCAAGAAAAAGTGCTAAGGAGAAAAAGTGTCGCGATATCGTGACATGTCGTGTTTTTGTGACCCAAAGGCAAGATAAAGCGCTAAGGAGAAAAAGTGTCATGATATCGCGACATGTCGCATTTTTGTGACCCAAAGGCAAGTAAAAGCGCTAAGGAGAAAAAGTGTCGCGATATCACGACATGTCACATTTTCGTGACCCTAAGGCAAGTTAAAGCGCTAAGGAGAAAAAGTGTCACGATATCGCGGCATGTGTTTTCGTTGGTTGAAGCTGAGAACAGAGCAAAGAGAAAAAGTGTTGCAATATCGTGACATGTATTTTTGCGGGCCAAAGCTAAGAGAAAGCGTACGGAAGAAAAGGTGTAGCGATATCGCTACATGTTGTATTCTCGCGGGCCAAAGCTAAGAGAAAGCGTGTGGAGAAAAAAGTGTAGTGATATCGCTACATGTTGTATTCTTGTGGGCCAAAGTTAAGAGAGTACGAAGGAAAAAGTGTAGCGATATCGCTACATGTTGTATTCTCACGGGCCAAAGCTAAGAGAAAGCGTACGGAGGCAAAAGTGTCGTGATATCACGACATGTGTTTTCACGGCAACAACAATAGAAGAGTTACAGGGGTAGTTGAAGTCGACGAAGACCAATGTCAGCCGACAAAGATTAGGGTTTGCAACCGACTATGATTAGGGTTACAGCCGACTAAGATTAGAGTTTTTCATCATGAAAATGTTGTTATAAAAGCATGGCTATTTGGAGAATTGAGGGTTGTCATCGATATCGTCGAATGCATGTCAAAGTGTGAAATGCGGTCGTAAGAGCGTAGAAAGCGTAGAAGCGATGAGATGATGGTGAAGTGCACAAAGTGAGCGAAGAGTCATATCAAATTGTCCTAAGTGCACTGTAATTGCACAGAGAGAGCAGAGTGCATAAGAGGGAGCAGACGATCGTGAAGTTTGAATGTGACAAAGCAGAGTGTGCGAAGTTTGGTCATAGTGCACAAAGAGGGAGCAGATGATCATGAAGTTCGACTATGATGAAGCAGAGTGTGCAAAGTTCGGTCATAGTGCATAAAGAGGGAGCAGATGATCGTAAAGTTTGACTGTGATGAAGCAGTGTGTGAAGTGATTGCGCAAAGAGAGAAGAGTACATAGAGAACGCAAAGGTGAAGTAGACCAGTCAGGGTCTTGTAAAAGCAAAGGTATCTTACTGTCAAAATTATAGATTCAAATTGAAGTCTAGGTTGTAGCTTGGCATCAGGGGTTGGAGCTCCTTTTTGTTGGTGCAGATAAATCAGGGGCTGATGCTCCTTCCAGTGGGTGCTGGTAAATTGTTTGTAAAGTTATAGCTTTGCAAAGGCTAGATTTGGATGGTAGTCCAAGCAGTCATTTTGAGGAGTAGCCACATTGGTGAACCTCGTTAAATCTTGTGTTGTGTGATGCTCTCTTGTGATACTTGCTTTATCTGGTTTTAAGGTTTCGTTATTTTAGTTTTAAGAGCTATGAATTTAAGATTAAAAGTCTACACTGATTCACCCCCCATCTCAGTGCCATTGTAAGACTAACAATTGGTATCAGAGCCAAGTTCCTATACAAGCCTAACCGGCTAGGGTGATCTTGGAAGTAACACAATGGCAGATGGTGAAGACTTCTCATCAAACAAACCTCCTTTGTTTGATGAAACTAATTACGCGATCTGGAGAATCAGGATGCAGACTTATCTTTGTGCTTTGGGATACTACGTCTGGGATTCAGTAGCCAGTGAACACACAATACCCATCACTCCTCCAATCGATGTTGCCGGTAAGAATCTGTTTGAGAATGACTCAAAAGCAAAGAAAGCTATCAGGAGTAGATTAGTAGACAGTGAACTGGTAAATATCATGAGTTGTAAAATGACAAAAGAAATGTGGGACAAACTAAGGAGTATTCATGAAGGAGACGATGAGATCAAGGAGGCCAAGTTACAAACACATCAAGCTCAGTTCGAAGCTTTAAAGTTAAATGACGATGAGAACTTAGAGGAATGTTATCATGACACCAACAGCTTCGAAGAAGAAACAAAAAAAGAATAGGAATGTGATGAAGAAGAAATTGATGCAAAAATAAATTTGAAAGAGGAACTAATTGCAGCTCTGGATGAAGTGAAGATAGAAAGAAAAAGGAATAAGGAAATCTCAAGAAATCTTGAGGATGCAAATGAAATAATAACCAGTTTGAAAGTACAGGTAGAAGAATTCAAAAGGATTGAAGAAACTCTCAGGTCATAGATCAATGAGAAAGAGATTGGTTGCTGCAAACAAGAAGAAGAGATTGTTTTATTGAGGAAACAACTAGAAGAGGCCAACACAAATCTCAAATTTGAGAAGAGCACAGAGTTACTAGATAAAATGATATGCCAACAAAGAAGCTCCACAGATAAGCATGGTCTTGGATATGAAGCTAAACAACCTTCATCTTCCAACTCTGTAGAGAAGAAGAAGTTCACTGTTGAAGGATCGAAGCAAGAAAATTTTGAAGCTAAATATTCAAAAGAAATAAAATATCAAAGGAGATCTACAACAAAGAAATCACAAAAAAAAATGTTCTATCACTCTCACTCTATTCATAATAATACTTTCAATGGCTATTGTTTCAGATGCAACCAGTATGGTCACAAGGCAATTTATTGTGGATTGAATAATAAATCAAAGAGTTATGTTGATACAAATACATCTACGTTTCTGAGTGAACACCATGTACAATGTTTTCAATGTAATGGTCATGGGCACATAGCAAGGTTTTGTCCAAGCACTTTTGTATCTAATCTAAGGCAGAACAGTAGATTTCATCATATGCAAAGAATGCAACATAGAAAGGGAATAAATCATGTACATAAAAGAAAGGAAAATAATCACTCATCAAGGATGCACAAGAGACAACCACACAAGAGAAATGTTTGAGTTCACGAAATGGTGCAAAACAGGGATGTACTTGAAAAATCCAAGCCCGAGTTCAAGAAAGTTTGGAGAAAGGTAGAAGAAAGGAAATCGTGTCTCCTTGGACTGAAGGAGACTACTCCGCTATTGCACTAAGCAAATCTAGGTAGCACATCCTCAGGGGGAGCAATATTGAAGTTTCATTTTAATGCTCCTATGTATTTGTTTGATTACCTAAGGATGAAAGGCAAGTAGTCAGGGAAGTTGTCATTATTGGTAGTATTGTTATATGTCATTGTTGTACTGGTAATGGTTCTTACTGCCACTGTCCAAAGTTAAGGATTATAACAGTTCAGATAATTTGGTTAGTGAAAGAATGTTGCCCCAGTCGCATATATGTGTTTCGATAAAAGCAGTGTATATTTGAACTACTCATTGACGTGAAGATTGTTGGATCTATTATGATGCTGTGGTGAAAAATATTGAAGTATGATTTTTGATTCATTTTTAGCTCATCAAGATGAGAAACTTTGCTTTGTGAATCATACCTATCCGAAGTCCAGAAGTATGAGTTTGAGTAAGGTGCACCATAGTTGGCCGTGAAGTATTTAACAAAATTTTGTCTCCTGATTCGAACAGTTGAAAGTAAGGTGTGACCAGCGGTGACTGTAGGAAACATAGACCAAGTTGAAAATATATATAAAAAAAGGGGTTTTGGTTGTGTTGTGGTACAATGTTCGATGCTTGCACAGAGTTGGTGGTAAAATTACTGTGTTGAACAAAAGTCGGTACAAGTGTGTGTCACTTGTCAATTTTGTTGACAGATGTGAAATCAACATTTTGATTGGAAACTTACTATACCTGACAACTATTAGACCAGATATTTTGCAGTCAGTATGCATGGTAGCATGATTTTAGGCTAATCCTAAGGAAACTCATGTGACAGCATTATGGTGGTTGATTTATGAAATATCATTGAAGGGAAAATTATTGTTTGTGGTTTCCTTTTTCTTGAAAGGGGTTGGTTGAATGCATAAAGGTTTTTTGAATTGAGAGTTGTGTTTAAACCTTGTGCTATAATCTTAGTGGTTTAAGCCCATTGGTTGTGAAAGAACTTGAGTTAGAAAAGAACATGAGCATCATTGTTATGTGATATTTGTGGTTGAGCATTGTTGAAATTATTTGAGTTGGTTGATACATACTTGGACTAAGGTTATGTGAGAGAGAGTTGTCTCTTGTGATGATTGGTTGAGTTGATTTGTTTAATCCTAGTCAAGTTATGTGTGAAATGATATTTAAATTTCTATGAAGTGGATTTGATTTGAGATCGCCATTCATTGTTGAGTTCATTTTGAGTACTACTTGAGCATGATTGATTGAGTTTTTGAGAAGGCCTTTGGGAAATATTTGAGGACAATGCTGGGACAAATTTCTAGCTCCTTCTAGAGCATATGTTTGTATAGGATGAGATGGAGGTCTTGATGCATAGAGAAGGATGAATATCATTTCTTGATGTTTAGGATGGACCTCTCAATAGACCTAAATAGGTATTATGAGATATTAATATTCTTATTGCCATGAATGTGATTAAGGAAGGTGAGATGGAAGCTTCTAAGATTGGTATTGGGTCCATCCACTATAAAATATTATAGAACATGAACCATTAACTTATACCAAGTCTTGGAAAGGGACTCCCGCATGATGCTACTTTTGTTCCTACCAAGCTTGTCCTATTTTTATTTTAAGTGATTTAGTTTGCCAACTAGGGAATGCTTTTCTCTCTGGATGATCTCAACATCATTGGGGAGACTGATCACTTTAACAAGTAAATCAATACTGATAGTGAACTTGAGTCCTCTAACTGAGACTCTACCCTCATCTTAAGAAAGGGCCAACTTATAAGAAATTTCCATGTCACTGCCACTAAATTTTTGGAGGAAAGGAAGAAGCCCATGATCATTGAAGATCTCCTTGACTAGCTTGTCCAACTGGAGGACCTCAAGATCGAACCTATTTTCATTATTAGCCATGAAAAATTATGAGAGGTACAAGAAGTGAAGGGAACAAGATGGGGGTTTATGGAGGGGTGAGAGTATGTGGTAACTAGAGCCTAGGCTAGGTGGTGACTAGAGCCTAGGCCAAGAACACAAATTACCAAGAACCAACAAAAAAGAGGATGACAAAATGCTAAAAAACTAGTTGAGTAATTTGGTCTATAACAAATGATAGTGCTACAACAATTTGATCTTAAAGAGGAGGAATAATACCCTATAGGAAGTATTGAGAAAAATTTGTGCATGTTGATGCATCTAAAGAAGATGTGCTATCATGAGCCTTGATGATCTTCCCTATGCCAGTAAATCCTCATCAAATTGGGTACCTTTATTGGAAGAAATGTGATGAAAGAATTGGCAAGGTGGTGACCAATGGGGAAAGTGGAATTATTAGGTAAAGATATCAGATTTTCCATAGGTAGGAATGAGTTGGTGACATGGTAGGGGTACAAAGTGGTGTGGAGAAAATTATTAAGGAAACTGCTCCATAATTGGTAATGAGTGCATAAAAGGTGGCAATGAACACTACAAGGGTAAGAAACAATGATGATGATGATGAGGGTGTCATGGGAGGGATTGGCAAGAATACAAATATTATTGAGACTACAAGGAAGGCTACACAAAAGAAACATGGCAAATAGATACTTGGTAGGGGACACTTGGATAGACCAAGAGTTGAAGAAGACAAGGCATGAGATTTAGTAGGCATTGGCCCAAGGGAAGACCATGACATTTAATCCTTCCACAAGACCATTTTGAGACCCAAAATTATGAATAATATTACCGTTGAGTCCATTGTTAGAGTTCCTATTAGTTTTTGAGGATATATGTAGTGGGAGAGATCTATAATAGGTCCTAATAAGATGTAGAAAATATGAAATAATGGAATTCTACAATATGATGAAATATATTATAAATAGAAAGTGGTAAAAATACAATGTAGTATGGAGGTAATGGTCACTCCATTAATATAAGCTAAAGAACTACATTGTGCTCCATCAAGGAGTTCTACCACTATCTACTACTCTACTATAATGAACTTGATGAGCTTGATATATTTGATATATCACTATGAGGCCCTTTATATAGGAAGATAGATTTCTTGGAAACACTCTATCTAGCTGTACAAGGGGACACCTTGCACATTACAACTTGAACCATATGGGCATTTTCAAAAGATAGAATAACCCTCAACTATAGCTCTCTTTGCATCATATGAAGACACTAACTACTTGCTTGATCAAGTTATAGAAAATAGAGAAGGAGAATACAAAATCCAAGAGTAATAAGAAGATCCAATTGAAGATGGAAGTCTTCAAATACCCAAATAATGTAATATAGGGGGGTGTTAAAGTATATTACATCATTTGGATCATGTAAATGTACTACCTTTGGTACATAGTTAGAGTAGGATATTACTTTAGGGGGAAGTTAGCTAGTTACTTTAAGCAATGTAATAAATGCACAAGTGTCATTGTGCAAGTTGTAATGTGCAAGGTGTCCCCTTGTATAGCCAGATAATGTGCAATGCATAAGATAGCCTTCTGGGGCTCCTTCTAGAGCATATGTTTGTATAGGATGAGATGGAGGTCTTGATGCATAGAGAAGGATGAATATCCTTTCTTGATGTTTAGGATGGACCTCTCAATAGACCTAAATAGGTATTATGAGATATTAATATTCTTATTGCCATGAAGGTGATTAAGGAAGGTGAGGTGGAAGCTTCTAAGATTGGTATTGGGTCCATCCACTATAAAATATTATAGAACATTAACCATTAACTTATAGCAAGGCTTGGAAAGGGACTCCCGCACGATGCTACTTTTGTTCCTACTATGCTATACACTCTATCTAGCTGTACAAGGGGACACCTTGCACATTACAACTTGCACATTGACACTTGTGCATTTATTACATTGCTTGAAGTAACTAGCTAACTTCCCCCTAAAGTAATATCCTACTCTAACTATGTACCAAAGGTGGTACATTTACATGATCCAAATGATGTAATATACTCTAACACCCCCTATATTACATTATTTGGGTATTTGAAGACTTCAATATTCAATATGGATCTTCTTCTATTGGGTACTGGAACTTGTATCCTCCTTCATTGCTTACTGTAACTTGATCAAGCAAGTAGTTAGTGTCTTCATATGATGCAAAGAGAGTTGTAGTTGAGGGTTCTTCTATCTTTTGAAAATGCCCATCTGGTTCAATATTTATGGTTTCTTTGCTATTCATGTCTTCTTTGCTATGATCTCTTCTAGCATGTATTTTCTTCCTTTTCCTCCTTCTCCTATGATTCTGCATTGATACTAGTGGAATTTCTGCTTCATGAGGAGTTAGTCTATCATTGCAATAATATTGATTTGTATTGCTAGCTTGCTTCATGTGTTGAGTGAGTACAAACACAATTAATGATAGGTAAATCATCAAACACTCCTCGGATGTGAATATAACTATATTTTGTGAATTCCACCATGCCTTGAAGAGGTTTTCATGAAGATAACCAATTAATTCTTCAAAGCTACCCTCTTTTTCTTCTTTAAGAAATAAGGAGAATCTCTCCTTATCACTAGTTGATAGATTCTCATACCCTTCAAGGGTATCTATCAGGTTTTGAGAATACAATTCCATTTCATGAAATAATTCTTCATTAATAAAGGTATTTCTTAATATTTCATCCATATTCCTTCTTGATAGTGTTTCTTGCTATTCCTTAGGGTTGTAGAAATGGATTTGATAGAACCTTTGTAGTAGTCTACCTTATGACTCCCTAGTTAAAGTATGTGAATTAGATTTGATAAAACCCTTGTAGAATTTATGTTTTGTAGAAACCTTATGACTCCCAAATGGATTGAGTACTTGATAAACTTTGATAAATGCTATTATTATCAAGTTTTGTAGAATACCTTATGTCTCCCTAGTGATTTTGGATATGCTATATGAGTGATAAAGTGATTTTGGGAATAGTAGTTCAATTTTGGGTTGATTTTGTAAAGTTTTGTAAATAGCAAAAATCAACTTCTATTACACCTTATTTCTCCTATTGAACTAAGAACTTGTTAATTTGATGAAGTTCTAATGGTTGGATTTATTTTATCCCTTTAATGTGATTTTGAGACAAGTATACCAATTAATTCCAACCCTTGATATTCCTTGATGAACTTCCTTTTATAGCCTTTTAATGTTTCTAAATTCCAATAATCTAATTTTGGTGTAGTATTCCTTATAACTCCCTAATTTGGAATATTAGAAAACAATAATATTTGCAATAATAGAAATTTAATTTTTCCAAGTAGAAATCCTTATTTATCCTATGTTTTAAATTGCAAATATTAAGCTATTTTTGTGTATAGTTCTCCTTTAATTTTTGCTTCCAAATGTGGTTGATTTCCCTATAGTTTCAACCTTATATTATACCCTTATAACTCCTTTTGATGAAAGCAAATTAAAATAAGGTAAATTCTTACCTTTATAATGTTGCAAACCTTAAGTAACTGGCACTGAATTCGGATGTGGATGACAACAATCTTTAATGCTTCTCTTGGGTGCTATGACCAATGGTAGGCTTTGATTCTTCCTTGACTTCAATCCTTGAATGGTGGCACCTCAAATATGGCTTCTTTGACCTGCTTTGAATGTCTTGACCAAGAGCTTTAAATGCTCTTCTCTTTTCTTACATGTTGCAACTCCTTGTTGCTACGAATGCGCTTCCCTCCTTGGTTTTAGGCACCTTAAATAGGAAGAGGATTTTTTAGAGAATGACAAGTGTCATGGCAATTTTATTTCAATGCTTGAAGAAGGTAGATGCTCTTTGACACTTGGAATTTGTTGTAGAATGGAGGATAGACGTTACAATATTTATGTGAGCGCTTGTATGCCTTGGTTACAAGTGTCACCCCTTCTCTAACACAACCAATGCTCTCCTGTGTAATACTTCCTTGGACTATTCCTTTCACGCATGCAAGCTTGAGCATTATTTTGAGCACTCAAATGGGAGATGTTAGGGTTTCTTCAATGGTGACAAGTGGCACCTTTTCTCTTTTGCATGAACCTTCCTCTTCAACATCTCTAGATGCCTCCTTAATGTATTCTTGCAAGCTTCAATGTATTATTTCTAGCTCTTTCTTTGCTGTATATTCTCCTCAATGCTTCGATGGCGCTTGGTATGTGAGTTGGTTCTAGATGAGCAATGCTTTGGTGGAGTTTTGTGATACTCCAATGGTGGATTTGGATTCTCCTTGTAGGTGGACATATGGATTTTGGTATTGCTTTCTTTATGCTTTGATTTTCTCCTAATTTCAAGATATTGTATTTCTACCTTTGTAAATGATAGCTCCTTCCTTGTGCTATGCTATGTATGCTTTGCAGGTTCCTTATTGTGGTTATCCAAACCATGGATGATGTGAGCTCTTTGAAGGCTATTTTGACCTTGCTTGGATGATGCTTCTCTATGGCTGCTTTGAGATGTTCCTTGCTTGTGAAGAATGTGTCTTTATGACACTTAGACCTTGTCCTTTTTCCTACATAGGATAGAATATTATGGTGCAAGATAATGTAAATAAAATTTGTAATAGAATACCTTATTTTTGCACCTCCTTTTGCAAGCTTTTTCTATTGGTTTTAATGGTGGCTTTCTTGTAGGCAAGGGCTGATTTGACGTTGTCTCCTTTTCTAGACAACTCTCTCCTTTTTCTTGGTTAATTTGGTAATAAATCCAAGCTAATAACCACGTAGATAGAAGCTTTTGAAGAAGTAGTTTCTACACTAATTTTTTACCTATAAATAACCCTTAGTGCACCTCGAATCTGAGACTCACCAAGTCTCGATTTGTAGCTTCTTTTACTGATTTTGGTGGTGGCTTTCTTCTCCACTCCTTGGAGGAATATGATCTATTTTTGGTGGCTTCTTTGGACCATGAATTGCTATAGGTTTTGTGCACCAAATAGTGTCTCTAGACACTTTGATAATCTACTGGTTTTATGCCCTTGATCTTAACAATCAAAAAACACAAACTAACCCCTTTTGAGAGTAACTAGTTAAAGATCAACTAGTATAGTGCAAATGGATTAATAATACCTCCAACTTAATGCAATTTAATGGTAACAATAATCTCACCTTATTAATCCTATAAATAAACTCTCAAAGTAGTTTCTAATGCACTTAATAATATCTGCAATTCTTAAGAGTAATTATAATGAACCCTTAAAAACAATCTACAATTTTTCACTACAATCAATGTTGTAGGATGTAGTCTTCTTGCTTTCTAGATAGATAATAGGTAGATGATATATTTATTTCTTTAAAAATACATCCAACTCCTATTTTAATGTGCAAGTAAATCTCTTAAAATAACTATCTTTTGCACCTTCTTGAAGACTGTAATATGAGCCCTTCTTTTTGCAACTTTAATCCAAATATGGTGCTTAATGATACTTGATAATGAACCCTAATTTAAAGTTCAACTAATTGCATCCAAGTTGCTTACCTTTAATGGCTTCTGTAGATGATGTAGATCTTGGTGTTTAGATTCACCAAGTTGCTTCCTTGAGATGAATGAATTCCGTAGCTTCTTGTTGGCTATCCAAAATAGCTTCTTGCTTCACCAAACTGTGGTCTCGAACCTTCTATCTTGAGCCTAGGGTTTGGTGGCTTGATCCTTCAAGTGATATTCTATTTTGTACTTTAGATTAAAAAAATCTCTATCTCTAAAATGTGCCTTCTTTCTATGAGAGGTAATCTCCAAATCTCTTGGATTTGGTAGGCTTCTTCTATCTGAATCCTCCTTCAATCTTCTTGTTGAAATCTAACTTCAAACAAGATCTTCTTCTCAATATTCTGAATGTCTTGAGGTCTTCACTAGATTCTTCTTCAAGATTTGGTACTCTTTACCAAATTCTTCTCCTCTTGGGCTTGTTTTCGAATGGTGAAAATTATCCCAAGTCCTTCACTATCAGGAGCTTCTCCTTGGTAGTGGATTTCTCCAATGAGTTCTTCTAGGAACTCTTTTGATGATGCTTCTACGAGCTCTACAACAAGGCTCTCCAAGCCTTCTTATTTTTCTCCTTGAGACCTCTCCAAGGTCTTCAATCTTGTAACTTCTATGGTCTTCCAAATGAGACCTTTCCTTCAACCTTCTACTTGTGGAAGTGTTGGTAATGAGATCTTCTTCTTGGATCTCTAAAATTTTTTGCTTCTCTGATCAAGAACAGGACTTTGCTAGTCCCTCTTTATCTCTTCCATGATTGGAAGTTTTCCAATGAGATCTTCTATGGATCTCTTTAGCTTATTCAGAAAGAAGTCTTTAATCAATAAAGGAGATCACCAATCTCCTATTTCATGGACTCTTCTCTGGAGTCTTCTTGAGAACTCTTCTTTGGAGTCTTCTTCTAGATTAGGAACTCTTCTCTAGAGTTTTCTTCTAGATTAAGAACTCTTCTTTGGAGTCTTCTTCTAGATCAAGAAATCTTCTGTGGCCTTTTTATTTTGGATCAAGGCTTCTATGGCATTTTCTTCTGGTACAAGGATTTTGTGGCCTTTTCTTCAAGTGCAAGGCTTCTATGGCCTTTTATTCTACAATGTGAATTTTTTCAATCTAGAAATGGAGATCTCCAATCTCCAAAATTCACCATGACTCTTCTCCTCGAGTCTCTCTTGCATGGATCTACAATGTCTATTTTATTGCAACAAAAAAACTAATCTCTACACGAGGAAAGCACATAGAATTTCAGGTAACAAAGGTGAAATCCTTCTCTATCTATTGTAGGAAGTGTCCCAACTTCTGAGAGTTAATTTTTTGCAACAAAGAAACTTTAGATAGTAGTTAGCATGAAAAAATTCTAGATCTCTTGAGATCAATAGTCTTCACTAGTTGATTCGTCAAACTAGTGGAATGAATGTTGAGTCCTAGTCTTCATGAGTTTTCCTGCAACTCTATGGAAAGACTCTAGCCAAATGTAATCTCAGAATTTTTGTAACTAAGATTTGTTTTAGTCCTCACTTGTGACTCTCCCTAATCCTATCTAGATGCACCATGGCTCTGATACCACTATTAGATTTTAAGGATATATGCAGTGGGAGAGATCTATCATAGGTCCTAATAAGATGTAAAAAATATGAAAGAATAGAATTTTGCAATATGACTGAAATATACTATAAATAGAAAGTGGTAAAAATACAATGTAGTATGGAGGTGATGGTCACTCCATTGATATAAGCTAAAGAACTATATTGTGCTCCATCAAGGAGTTCTACCACTATCTACTACTCTATACTATAATGAACTTGATGAACTTGATATATCTATTATATCACTATGAGGCCCTTTATATAGGAAGATAGATTCCTTGGCCAACACTCTACCTAGTTGTACAAGGGGACACCTTGCACATTACAACTTGCACATTGAAACTTATGCATTTATTACATTGCTTGAAGTAACTAGCTAACTTCCCCCTAAAGTAATCTCCTACTCTAACTATGTACCAAAGGTGGTACATTTACATGACCCAAATGATGTAATATACTCTAACAGTTCCTACCAGAACTAAAATCAAATACTTAAGATCTTCTCATCAACTTTAACATCATCTTACCAACACAATGACAATGAAGGTCCCAAGAGGGGCACCCAAGAACAATCTAAAATCTATGCAGATCAAGGCAATATAGGAAGACCAATATAAAAACCATTGAGCATAGGCATTGATGGAAGAGAAAATCCAATAATAGAGGAAAGAACAAGGATTAGTTCCCAATAGGACAACATCCAACAAGATATTGAGAAAAGTTGTTACACCAAATGGAGAGGTTTTCTTGTGAAAGGTCCAAGTTAGACAACACATCTGTTGCCTGATTGCCTTCTCAATAGACATGTTGGATGACATAGCTACTAAGTTTTTGTAAGGCTTGTTTGGAATAATTAATGAGGTTTTAGATACTCTAGGAGGGAAGTTGGAAACTTTTAAGATAATTGATTATGTTAAAATAATCACCTTCAATGATGAGTTTTTTGTGGGGAGACCATCAAGAAGATTTAGCCCTTAGTAGAGGGTTCTAGCTTCAATGAAGTGGTTGGTTTGGATTCCAATATTTTTGGTGTAGGTAAGCATAATTTGGCCTTGATTATGTCTAAAAATCCTCCTACACTTACCCATATTGGATTACCTTTGACAACTCAATCAAAATTTAGCTTGATCAAACCCTCCAAGGGAGGAGACCACTTGATCTTCGATCTATCAATTGAGGGGATAGAGGGGGGTACCTAAGGGAGGGAAAGACCTAAGGGTCACAAAAATCCTAGATTCCATAGGAGGTTCTTGGGAAACAACATGGGGGATCAGAAGAGAATTATCTTTGGTAGAAAAAAGAATATGAGCTCCAACGAAGGAGTCTTTGGAGGTATTGCAAAAGTCTTTATGATTTCTCTCTAACCAGAATCCTCATAGGAAGTGAGGGAGGCATAAAGACCAAAAATATTTAAGATGATACCCTAGGAATGGAGTGGGATATTGGTAGCATAAGTCAATTATGGAATTGGGTGGGGCCCAAGCAATCCCAAAGGTAGAGAGAATGGTGTGAAGGACACTTAGAGAAAAAGGACAATCAAGAAAAAGGTGATGTGTGGATTTAGAGTTGGCTTTGCAAAGGTAGCACCAATTGGGGATTGTCATTCCTTTGCTAAGAAGGTTATCAATGGTGAGTATTTTGTTTTGATAAACCAACCAAAATAAGAAGGCAAATTCTTGAGCCAAATGCGATTGGACAAAATTCACTTGACATTTTTGTCTTCAGAGTTGTAGTAGGTAGACATAACAAAATACTGACCATATTTTATAGCTTTCCAATTTTGGAGAGTCTTCAAAGTTGGTATTTGGTATGACATAAGTTATTAGAATATTAGTGAGGTCTCTTCTAGCTCTTTTTTTCCTTTCACTTAGGTTATCATGAGGAATGGCTTCCCATGTATTTATTTCATGGCTGGACTCCACAAAGTTGCAAAATTTATTTCCAAAAATATGGTCAATAACAAGTTTTAGGATGATCATATCTAGGTACTCTATGAGAGGATAGTCTAAAATCCAAGGATCATTCAAAAAATTAACGAGTCTACCATTGCCAAGCTTCCATATGATGCCTTTTTGAATAAAGGATATGATTTTTAAGATAGAGTTCCATAAGGCTGATCCAGCAAGAGGGGAGCTAGCTTTTAGGAGATTGCCACTCTGCCCAGGATACTTGACCTTGATGATGTCAAACCAATATACCTTTTATTTATTAATGATCTTCCAAGTTTTTTGTGCCTATGAGAGCCAACTTCATATGTTTATATTTCTTGAATCCTAGTCCTACTTGATATTTTTTGGGAGATCTGATCCTAAGCAACCAATGGGAATCTCGTAAGAGCTTTCGAGCCAGACCATAGGAAGTATTTTTGAATTTGTTCAATTTTATGACAAATGGATGAGGGGGCTTTGAGGAGGGAAAGAAAATAAATAGGGATACTTTGAAGGGAAGCTTGAACAAGAGTGGCTTTCCTAGCCTAACTTAGGAGGGCCCCTTTCCACCCTACAAGATTTTTTTGCATCCTTTCAATGACAATGGTCCAGAGGTGTTTAGAAGCATGGCCTGAGAAAAGGGGTAAGCCAAGGTAGGTGGATGGAATATTTGAGATGGTGCAACCAAGGATTTTGGCTATTTTGAGTTGCTTGCTGATGGGGATATTGTGGATTTTTTTTTGCTTTTGAGGTAATTGATATTTTGTCTAGTAGCTTCCTCATAGATGTTGAGGATGAATTTGATGACTTTTTCTTGGGGAACTAAGGATAAAGTGGTGAGGATGGTATCATCTACAAATTGTTGATGCATAATGGGATTGAGGGAGGAGGTAGCTTTGATTCCTAAGATGGATCCTTGGAGATAGGCCACTTTAAGAGTTATCCCTAGGGTTCAACAAGGATGATGAAGAGAAAGGATGAGAGGGGGTCTCCTTGCCTAAGTCCTCTAAATTTTTTGAAGTAACCAATAGTAGATCCATTAACAAGGATAGAGAAGTTGGAAAATTTGATACATTCTTTGATAAGATCAATCTATCTAGGGTGGAAGCCAAACTTGGATAGAACAAAGAACAAAAAATCCCAGGAGTCCTTGCTAAAGGCTTTATTCATGTCAAGTTTTAGGAAGAGCCCTGGCTTTATTCATGTATAGTGGATGAGCTCATGAATAGTTATGATATTGTCCATTATGATTCTCCCTTGGATATTGCTTCTTTGGCATGGATCAATAATGAGAGGGAGGATATATTTAATTCTATTGGCCATAACCTTGGTAAGGATATTATAAATGACACTGCACAGACTAATGAGTCTAAAATTAGAGAGATATTTGGCTTATATGGATTTGGGTATAAGATCAAGGAAGGTCAAATTGATATCTTTGGGGATGTGTTTACTTCTTTGGATTTCTTGAATGGCTACAGTAATATCAAGACCTACCACATTCCAAAACTTATGAAAAAAAATGGTCAAGAATCCATTAGGACTAGGGGCCTTATCATCTAACATGGTATAGATGGCATTTTTAATTTCATCCATTGAGAAGGGACTTATTAGAAATAAATTGAAATCTAGAGGAATTAAAAGGAGAATGTTGGCTAGGAACTTGTCAAAAACCTAGGAGGCATAGGAGTTACCTAGACTGAGAAGACCTTCAGAGTGTGTGATGACTTTAGATCTGATATCCTGAATATCTTTAGTCATTATCCTGTCGACTTTGATTAAATACCTGATTCTATTGAAGCTATGATGTCTAAGAGTGGTGGTTTAAAAAACTTAGAGTTGGAGTCTCCTTCCTTAAGCAAGTTTAATCTGGATTTTTATCTCCAAAATATTTCTTCACATGCTAGGATGTTATGGAATTTGGATAAGAGATATTTATTTATGCACTTGAGTTTTGGCATGGAATCACCATTCTGGAAGACACATTCAATGTGATTCAAATGACTTTGAATGTTCTATTTTTTGTAGAAGATGTTACCAAAGGCTTCTTTGTTCCATTGTTTAATATTAACTTTTATGAAGCATAATTTTTTGGCAACCTACGAGATGATAGGCCTAGAGAATTTCTTTCCCCACCATTCAAATATTAGGGGACTGAGATCTTGGTGCTAGAGCCACATTGATTCAAATCTAAATCAAGTTTTGAAGGATGAAGTTACTTGGAAATCCAAGAAGGAGAGGGTTGTGATTAGAGCCAATTTTGAGGGGGAATGGATATTGGCATCTCCAAAGAGGTATATTGCCTCCTTATATAGAAGAACTTTGTTAATCTTGAGTTAAATGAGTTTACTACCAAACCTTTTGTTTATCCAAGTATATTTTGTGCCTCTCAATTGGATGTCCATTAGTTTGTTTCTATTCACAAAGTTAGCAAAATCTTCATAGAATTTTGGGGTTATGGCAACACCTTTGCATTTGTTAGAAGGGAAGAATGGAGAGTTGAAATCTCCAGTTAACATGCATGGTTAATTGGAAAAAATGTTCCTCATTTGACTTAGAGTGTTCCATAGGGAAGCTCTTCTCAAAGGAGTGTTTGAGGTATAAATGTTTGAGAGGACCCATTTGGATTTAGTATTTTTGCAGTAGAACAAAATGTTTGTGATTATTTTTGAGGTAGAGAGGAGCCTTAATTCAATTTTGGATGGATCCCAAAGGCATAAAAACCCCCTAGAGGCTCCTTGAGTTGGTCTTGCAAGGAATTCACTATTCTTCCAAATGGTTTTGGAAACTTTTTCAACATTGCAAGCTTCAATTTTGGTTTCTTGAAATATGATAATGGAGGGTTTCAAATATTTCCTCATGGATGTCACTAGACATTGTTTGGTGTGTCCATTGAGGCCTCTCACATTCCATGATAGGATCTTCATTTATGACCTTTGGAAGAAGATTTATTCTTCCTACTTTAGGTTGAGGGAATTTGGTAAGGTGTTCATATTCAGGAGTTGGGTCCACTTTGATGTTCTCCTTTTGAGATAGATATAAGGTGGACTGGGTACCATTGGCTATATCTTATTTAGATTACCTTCATATTATATCTATGTTGGAAGGCTATCCTTTCTTCTTGTCACTCCCAACATCTGTTAAGCTCTTTTTTTGATATCTTGTCACCAACCTGGGAGGTATTTGGATGGAGGAGAATAAGGAGGTCAAAGAAGTATCCTTCTACAGGGAATTTGGTGAGGTTCTCTACCTAGAGGTGATGTGAGAGGGTGGAGAGGTTTTGAGTAGGGAGGGATGCAAACCACCAAAAGGATAGGTGGGAGGGGATTGGGTAGGATCTTGGACAAGCAGACCAAAGGTCTCATTGGAGAAAGGGAGAGTGAAAAGGGAGGATTTAGTGAGGGATTTATTAGGGTCATGAGAAGTTGGGATCTTAGATAAAATAGGTATATGAAGATCAAATTTTGGGGGGTTGGCATTCAAGGTTGGATTGGATTCTTCATTGGAGAGACAAAAAAAGGGATTTATATTAGAAATATGGGGAAGGCAGGAACATACCTAGGCTGAAGAACCAACACCTAAGTCAACCATTGGTTCCTTGCCTTTGGAAGTCACCATAGTGGCTCCATTGGTAGATATATTTGAATATTTCCTTCGGGTATCATTTATCCTTTTCTTGGATTGGGAACATTGCTATTCCTTTTTAAACTCCTCAACATGAGATTTGGGCTCCATCGCTAGTTTCAAGGATGGGTATTGAGGGGAGAGATGGCCCTTTTTTTGCACTAACAAATAGAAAGCTAGCTTGTTCTCATACTCAATGGTTTGGTGTCTATTGCAAACATCCAAGATGAGTTCAATGGAGGTGAGTAGGTCAGACTCCAAGTTGACATTGATGCACATTTGAGCATACATCATGCAAGTATTTGCTTTGGTGGCTAGGTCAAAGGCAAAAAGATCTTTTATGGCCTAGGAATTTCCTTTAGAATGTTTCATGCCAAAACTAGATGGGAAACCCCATAAGCTTGACCCATATCAAGGCTATGTTGATGCTTTGGGAATTTTTATTGAAGTCCAATTCCCATTTATTGAGGAAGAGGCTATGATTCTCAAAGAACCAAGGCCTTCCAATAATAATGTGACTAGATTCATCTACATTTTTTGATGAGGAAGAATCCTCTAGGAATGACCACAATCTCCATGTGACCTTGGGGTCTTCACTTAGTGAAGGCCCATATCCTAATGAATTCGATATTTGGCCTAGAACCAACAAATTTCCCAACAAGAGAGAATTTATATTGACATAAATTTAAAGCCATGAGCAGAGAAGGGATTTTTAGAACTCCTTGGTTTGGGAGTAGAGTAGGGTCTCCGCTTGAATTGATAGATAAGATTGAGTTTCTTTGGATTATCTCTACAAAGGAGACATGATGAGAAATTTTAGATAAAGAAGAAGTATCAAGGGTAGGGTCCCTCTCGATACTTGTAACCTACAATAATATCATAAAACCATCTTGAGATCCATTCTTGTGATCACTGCTAGTGCTAATATTACTACCATAGTTCTCGCCTGAACTAGATTCAAAATATTGAGAAAAACTTGCCATTGATCCAATATCCTCCCAAGTGATTTTTTACCACGGGGGTACATTAGCATGTACAAAATAATGTAATATTTTCCAATAATTGTATCAAATTTTAGAGAACATAATATGTAGGCCAATGTGTTAGCTTCTATGGTAATGAGATTTGATCCATAAATATATGTGGAATAAACCAAATGCGTTTAGAAGAGGTTTGCAGACCAGATGTTTCAAATAACTTAGACCATTGGAAAGTGTTTAATTATGACAAGAAAGTAATTGAATTCTTCATCCATGAGGTCCAACATTTTGAATGAAAAAATGAATATGAATATCATACTAAATATGGTGTGTTCCATTTAAAGACCAATCAATTAATTAGATACCTAATTACCCTAGAAATAATGTTTAATATAGTAATGACAAGAAGTCAATCATCAAAGTGAATCCTTATTCCTACCAAATAGTCAAGATTATTGAAGGGAAAATATTTCTAGGAAAATATTATATAAAAGAATATATTCTCATGTTCAAAGAATTATATTCCAAAGATGATGATGTTATGACACGGGGGTATGAATACCTCAAGGCATATAATAGAAACATATTTGAACATAAAATTTACCTTGATCCTAAAGCTATACCATTTATATAGAAATAGAGACTTGCCAATACCAAAATAGAAGCTATTATTAAAAAGGAACTCCTCAAACAATTTCAATCCTATATTATTTTTCCTATTCATAATTTAACATGGTGGTAAATTTGGTTCTTGTATAGAAAAATAGTATAGATATTTATGTGTGAAATTTCTAAAATTGAATAGATCTTATATAAAATATTATTATCCACTATTGTAAATGGAACTAATATTATAGAAGGTGTTAGGGACAATACTGTTGTCATTTCTTGATGATATTTTGGGCTACAATAAAATGGGTCACCTTTGCCAATCAATGAATGTATTATTTTCTATCAAATGTAGGGGACATTTTCTAATGGATTATGGATCTTACATGTTCAAGAATAATTTATGAGACCATACTCATATATCTAGATGATTTGACCATATTATAAAAATATAAAAAAAAGCACATAGATCATCTAGAAGTTATTTTCAAACAATGTTGTGAGTATAAAATATCCTTGAATCCTAGGAAGTTCATATTCTTTATCTAGGAAGGAAACTATTTAGACATGTGGTATCTAAATAAGGGATTATGATTTACCCCCATATCAAGAGCTACCTTTGTTATTATTAGTGAAGGATATATGGCTATTTATATGCCACATCCAATTTTTATCCAAATTTATCACTAATTTTATATAATTTGTCATACCAATCACAAAGATGTTCAAGAAAGATGCTAGTTTTACATAGAGTAAAGAATAAAATAAAAATTTTAAGGGATGGAAGATACAATTCCCAAAGCCCCAATGCTAATGTACCCTAATTTATTCAAGAATATTAGACTACATGTACTTAGGACATATGTCAATATTGCATTAGTTCTTACAAGGATAATAAAAATGAAGAACACCCCATATATTTCATGAGTCAAATATTCCATAATTATAATGAAATATATACATTTATTAAGAAGTAGACATTTGCTATAATATGTACTCTAACAAAGGAGTATCCATGTGTGTAGAATAAAAGAAAATATTTATAATCTCGGGCGCAACACTGCACAAAAGAACCTAACAGGATCCCAAAATTTTGGTTAAATGGTAGACAATATGACCTATTCTAGAGGGTGAATTCACTCACATTTTCAAATAGAAAATTGCTATTTTAGCACAAAAGTGAATCACTCTCTCATAGGCAAAATTGCTTTTAAAGGCATTGGCTAGAAAAGATTGCATGGAGTCCAAGGTAACAACCTAGAAAGCAATATAATATACCCAAGTGGTGCCAATGGAGAATTAGAATATATGTAAGCTATGTAGCATTAATTTAGGGGTGATTAGATTTAATAAAGCATAACTTTTGACAAAGATATAGCTCAGTTAGAGGAATTACTAGGAGTATAAATGTTTTACTTCAAGTAACTTTTAATTAATTGTTTTGCTCTAAATAGGAGCTCAGGAATCTATTATAAGGATATTTTAGGTTATTTGTGATAACCAAAGATACACTTTGTGAAATTGAACTATACACTTAGAATAATACTACTATTAATGGAAAGACTATGCATGATTTATGGATCAATTGTATCCCTTAAGTTTTTGTTTGAATGAATAACATTTGTGGCATTGTCCTTTCACTTTCTATTTGTCCTTTGTTCTATTATTGCAAGTAGTGTGTATATTTGATCAAATTTATGCTATTCAATTTCCTCCAAAGGTATTTATTGATCAACACATATCTTGCTACAATCATTGTTCATATTTCTTTTAGTGCATTTGATTATCCATTGCATCCATTTCCTTTAAATTTACTTTACATAAATTAGGTTAGTCTTAGTTTAGCTAGATTAATAGGGAGCTAGACTAAATTGAAGGACTAAAATTGTAAAATCCCTTTCTTATAATTGATAAAACATGACTTCATAGGTGCATACACTTACACATATAAACAATATCCTAATTTATTTAACACAATTTAAGTAAACAAGAGGTCTAATGGAGGTAAACCACCAAATGCAATAATTATTGTTTTGAGTATTGTGTTTAGGTATTTGAAAGCAACATTGAAGTAGTATTAGAGGATCAATAAATAAAACATAGATTCAAGCATCAAAACCATCATCAAACTCCATGGATAGGTAGATTTTCTCCATCTTGATTCTTATGGTTATAATTTGACTTAGAGTCTAAGAAGATGTAGCATTTATAATTTAAAAATTTATTATGACTTTATTGCATCTAAAAGTTAAAAATATTCTAGCTTAACATTTTTTCTAATCATGATATCTATGGATCTTAACATTTTTTCTAATCATGATATATATGGATTCTTTATTTTATTAGATTTTTAATGTGAACAATAATATTTTTTAATAGAAATGCTTCTATTAGTGTTATATTGGAGGAAATTATTGCACCCTTAAGATATTTGTCATGCTGCAAGACTTACCTAATCCAATCAACACTGTGGACTCTGGTGGATCCACCTCTTTGAATCAAAAAATTATTATCCTATGACTCTAGACAAACTGAGTAGGGTAAGGAAACCTCAGATGTGAGCCTATAATATTTATCATACACTCATGCTCATCTAGATTTGCAAAAATGAAATAAAACTACAACATAAAAGTTGACCAAGCTTCGAAGTAACTCCTAGCTAATGCTTCAATCAATAGACCGGTGCCTTATCCATTGGGTAATTATAACCAGACTTAATATATGAGGAAGAGAGATAAAGAGGAGAAGATAAAAATTATCCAACCACATTCATTCAAATAATGCAACAAAATTTATTAAGCATGCTAATTAAAGAAGATACCATTTACACATTCAAATTATGTAACATGTAAATAGGAAAAAAAACAAAATTGCATATAAAACTGCTAAATGGAAGAAGCAGGAATGTATTAATCAATATATCATTATAATGGGAGTATGATCAAGATAACCAGATCTCACTAAGCAAATACAAATGAGTTTTCCATTCAAATTATGTAATAGAGAATTGCTACTCTTCTTTCAAATGAGCATCCTAGCTTTCAACCTTAGCCACTAGAAATGATCTTAGTAAAGTAGGCACCTACTCAACAAAACTTGCACTGTAATGGGGAAGAAAAAGGGTGATTGGAAAAAACACACAAAAAAAATGCAATTAACGAGAATGGACACTCTGGTATACCTCTTGTAGAATTTTACTATGCAAAAATTTGATCCTTTTTTCATTGATATAACTCCTCTAAATAGTTTGATCATTTGGTCCATAATTGTAAGAACTGCAACTGCCTCAACTATGGCGCATATTATTAATTGCACTTGAGTGGTTCTCATTTGTAGCTTGGTAGTGGTCTCAGTTGGTTAAAAATAACTCCACTTTTGCCTGTTATAGTTGCCTTCATATTTGGCCAAAAATAGCTTTTAGGTTATTAATTAAATTCAGTAGTTTATTTGATTATATGGCTAACCTTAGCCAATATAATCAAATAATCAATTTTTTTTGAGGCACTAAATCAAGTAGCTAGATGTTATATTTCAATTTAGAACTTAATATATAAAAAATCATTATCCTCTAAAAAATGCATGAACATGCCTCCTCCGCACTTGAAGGGATCCACTGTGCCTAAATGGTACCAACAAAGGGGCACTCGAGCCACCCAAGTGGGCCTCTATGGGCAGTGCCACTTAGCACCTCCAGGAAGCCCCACACAGGAGGTAACTCGACCACCATGAGGTGGTCAAATTATCATGGCATCTCTGCATGTATAAAAAACATGGGGGCCATCTACCTCCCCAATGTGGGATATAGAAAATATACCAAAGAAAAAAAATTTCCCCACACTCATGTTAAACCTACAATTCATTGGTCACCACATGGTGTGCTTCAATTGGAGTGCTTCTAATCTATCACCTCTTCCTACTAGTGTTCACACTATTGGATTGCATGCTCTCACGTAGACCACTGATTTGCCTGAACCAATAGGACACCACCACATGTCATGCTCCTATTGGAGAACTTGGAATTATGCACTCTCCCTCGCTATAGTCTACATCATTAGATCTGTGCATGCTTGACCTCACCTATTGCCATGTGGCATGCTCCTATTGGAGATCTTGACGACTTGTGCTCCCCTCACATGCTGTTGGATCATGTGCTCTCATGCACATCGTACAATTTATTTTAATTTTGATTTTTATATTTTTATGAAAGGTTTAACACGGGCCACTTGGGGGGTTAGGTAGTGCCCCCTCATTTTTTTATTATTTATTTATATTGGTGGCACGAGATTAGGATTATAGGATGAGGGGTGAGAGGGTGGGTAGTGGATGCGAAGCATATATTAGGAGTTAGGATGGGAGTGGGGAGGGAGATTAGGCAGTAGCAAGAACTTAGGAGAAAGGGATGGGTTTAGCTTAGGACTTAGGAAACATAGAAGGTGGGGGGCATAGCATAGCAAAAGGGAATAGAATAGGGGATGGTTCATGGGGGAATGGGGTAGACTTAAACCATAAAAAATTATTTAATTAAATATTTAGTTATATATTTGAATTAAACCATAAAAAAATATTTAATTAAATATTTATTTTTGACCTTGGAGGTCAAAAATAATTAATTAAACTTTATTTATGCCAAAAGTTTACTAACAAAAGACCTTAGAAAAAAAAAAAAACCTAACCTTGATGATAAGCTTTTTCAAAAATACTCCTAGAGGGCGAGATAGGACTTTGAAAGACCAAAAAATTACAATAATTGAAAAGGGACTAAAAATTTATTAAAAGGAGACTAATTGGGGGATTATTGCAAATTTTCAAAAGACCTAACACAAAGACTCATAGGAAACCAAAAATTCAAAAATTACGAGTAAACTCAAGTTGGATTTTAGGATTTAACATAGGCTCCGACTGGAACAGGTGATGAAAAGACTCTTTGACACTAAATCACTTGAGAACTCTAGAATATCCAACAAACCACAAGGAATCAAAAACTTAACTAATCACCTAAAATAACACCTTAATCACCTAGAAAGAACACCTTAATCACATAAAAATAACACCCTAATCACCTAGAAAGAACACCTTAATCACCTAGAAAGAACAAGGCTAAAACACTTTTTTTGTGGCTTCTCAAGCCCTTAGTGTTGAATGATACAATTTTAAATGCTGGCCATTGATAGAAATTGAAAGTTCCATACCATCCAAAGTTTGCAATTTGTAAGTATGTTGGCCTACATTCTGAAGGATTTGATAGCGACCAAGCCATTTGGATTCCCATGTTCTATTTTAACCATGCTTCTCATTTTTGGGATCCCACTACAAAACTATATCTCCTTGCTGAAAAGGTTTACCCTTGGATCTCTTATTGAACAACTATGCTATTTTGTGAGCCTACTCAATTATCTTCATTAATGAATCCTTTCTATATTCCTACAACTTCACAATTTGATCAAGTCTTCTCTACAAGATATTTATATTTTCATGATCCAAAATAAGCAAATATAAAGCATGAATTTCCACCTAAGGAGGTAACAGAGCATTATCACCATATACTAGTTCATAAGGAAATTTTCCTATTCTTAATTTGGTAGATATTTTGTCAACCCATAAAGCAAACTTTAGTTCGTTGTCCCAAATTCTTTTGTTGTTTCCTAATGGTCTTCTGATTCTTGTGATTAAATTCTTATTCAAGTATTTTGCTAAACCATTCCCTTGAGGATAGTAATTCATAGAATGAGAAAGATCTATACTATACTTAGAACATAATTCAATCATATCAAAATAAGTGAAATAGTTACCATTTTTTGGAACTATCTTCCTCAAAACCCTAAATCTTGTCAATATATGCTCTTCTAAAAACTTGATGACCACTTCTATAGTGGATTTCTTGAAAAGTGTTGCTTCTACCCATTTGGTAAAATAGTCTATTGTTGTAATGATCCACTTGTGACCCCTAGAAGAATTGAGTAAAAGGAACTTTCACATTCACTGGCCTCAAGGGCATGGCTGAAAAATTCTTTTTCCCTATAAAAATTTGATAGTTTTGATAATTTCTATCGAAATGATATACATATTTAAAAAAGGAGGGCCAATGCTAACCAAATCTCATGATTTTGTGAGTAGTAGCCTTTGGACCAAAGTGACCCCCACAAAATCCAAAATGATACTCCTTCAGTACTTGATGAACATATTTATAAAACAAGTAGAGGAGAAACACACCATCTGGATACCTCCAATACAATATACTTTCATGAATTTAGTATCTTTGAGCTAATTGCTTGATAGACCTTATTTATTTTGGGGTATATCTCCTAGAAATGACAAAATTTGAAGGTAAAACATAATACCATCATACCACCTACAATAAAAATTATCAACTGCTCTATATTCTTGCTGCTCATCTACCATGATAGTGTTATTCATAGCCTCCCATTCTTAGTTAGCTAGATACTTTGCTAATCCCTATCCTCTGATAATTTTTACTGCTTTGAACTCTACATCATATTGCAGTAATTTAGCCATCCATCTTGTAGGAATACCTAAAGGTTTAGGTTGAGTGAAAATCTCTTTTACAATAATGTAGGGGATATAAGCTATAACCTTGTTGGATCTAAATATATATTTGAAATGAACTAATGCTCTAATTAATACATAAGCCTATTTTTCTAGCATAGAGTATTTTCGTTTAGCACCCTTCAATATTGTGCTCATAAAGGCTATTGGCCTTTCATTGTTCTCTTCATCCTTCTAAACTAGAACTACAATAGTAGTGTGTTCTAAATAAAATGAGTAGATTTTGAAATATTTGGAGTAATCAGGGCAATTCAATACTAGAGCTTGAGTAATTACATCTTTTATCTTCTAAAAAGTTGTAGTATTTTCCTCTATCCACCTTATTTCCCCATTTTTCTTGATCATGTCATTTATTAGCTTGGAAATTTGAGCAAAATTAGACACAAACCTCCTAAGAAAGTTAATCTTCCCAAAGAATGATCTAACTTCCTTAATATTTTTAGGAGGGGGATTTTTAGCAATTGCTTCTATTCTTTATGGACCAATGCTAATCCCATCCTTTGAAACAACGTGGCTAAGCAGTTCACCTTGAGTGGCCCCAAACACACATTTTCTAGGATTCAAAGATATGTAAATCTCCTTGCACCTATAAAACACTTGAGTTAGATGTGCAAAATGGTCTTCAAGATTTTTTGAAAAAGCTATAATATCATCAAGATACACTACTACTATCTTGAACATTAGACCCTTAAATGCAACATCCATGGCTCTCTAAAATTTTTCCCCCGCATTCATCAACCCAAATAGCATCCTGAGATATTCAAATATTCCCCATGGTGTGGTGAAAGCTATTTTGTGTCTATCTTTTGGATTCACTACAATATGATTGTAACCTAAAAATCCATCCAATAAAGATATCCTTGATGCCCCTACCACTGCTTGAAGCAACTACTACATGTTTAGAAGTAGATAGTTGTATTTGAGTGAAATTTTATTCAAATTTTTGAAATCTATGCAAATCCTGATCTCACCATTCTTTTTCCTAACTGGAACCAGGTTTTCCAACCAAGAAGAAAATCTCACCTTCCTAATTATATTTGTATCCAGTAACTTTTACACTTCTTTCTGCATGATTGGATGCAAAGTGGGATTGAAATTTCTTTGTTTCTACATGAAAGGCTAAGTATCCTTATGAAGGGGTATTATGTGAGTCATTACCTTTGTATTAAAGGTCTTCAGATATTCATAACTCCAAGCAAAATCATCAATTTTATTTTTTTGGAATTTGATATATTGTTGCTTCTCTTTTCCTAACAGAGCTTTATTGATCCTAACAATCTTGGGCTCTTCCTCTATTTTG
This sequence comes from Wollemia nobilis, assembly GCA_028583015.1. NCBI lineage: Eukaryota > Viridiplantae > Streptophyta > Pinopsida > Araucariales > Araucariaceae > Wollemia > Wollemia nobilis. Next base: position 2,062,748 of record JAQPPZ010003184.1, read on the forward strand.
ATATTAAATTCATCCATTTTAGAATCCTAAACTAGAGGTCTATATGATCTATTAGAGTCATCAAACACGATCTCTAAAGATACCAACCCCCTAGGGATTCTATTGGTATTTAGTTGTATGAATTATGTAGGTTTTCTTATAACACTTTTCAGTTTTTCTTCATCACTTTCATCACAAATAACATCAAAAAATTCATTTTGCATAGTCATAAAATCATTAATGTGTATATCATCATGAAAAAATTGTAAACATACCACATTATCAGGGACAAGTGGCTTATAAACAGATATGGCTGGAAACCTATCCATAAACCAAGTGTCTATCTCAGTGTTATCTACTCTAGAAGCATTAATTTACAACAAATTTGCATTGTGATTTTGTGCACTAGGAATATATTGCAGATCAAAATTCAAAAATCTATGTATTTTGTCCAACACTACTTGTTTATATTGCTTTATTCTTGGGTGCTTTGTTTGATATTTTCCCTTGATCTATTGAATTATTAGCTCAATATCCCCACTAACTTTGGGATAGTTAATACCCAATTCCTTGGCTTTCCTTAGCCCTAGCAATAAAGCTTCATACTCTGTAACATTGTTTGTACAAAAAAATTCTAACCTGTATGGTATGCCAAGATAGATTCCATTTTGTCAAAATTATCCCATCTCCTGATCCTACCTAAAATTTTGCCCCATCGAAGGTCATAGTCCATAACTCTAAAGTTAGAATTCTATTAGTTTTTGCATCCACTTCAACCTTCAGTTTTGGATCTATATTCTCATCATCATGCAGTTCTAACAAGAAATAAGAATACCATATAGAGTAAAATACCATGCCTTTTTCCTCAATATAATTCATCATATTAACCATATTATCATTGTGATCTTTGAATTCAACCAAATACCTATTGAAGGGTTCTCTCTTCAAGATGAATTTTTCCTTACCCTGCATTGGGATAGTGGCATATGACCAATCCAACTAAATAGTACCACCTAGCTGCTCTGCCCAATGCCTAGAGAGTAATATGGAAATTAAAGGATCCACATATACAACCACAAAATCCATTACCACACCTTTTTTAGGATATTATTCAATATGGACAAGAAGTTCAGTAATAATACTTATATAAGGTACTATCCTATTATCCATTATAAAAATAGGGGGTTGCTCTTTCTGATAAATCAATCCTAACTGATCAGCTACCTATTTTGACATCACATTCATGGAAGCACCACTATCAAGCATGCAATTATGAATAGCATATTGGTCCCCATAACTTGATGTATACCTTAGTGATATATAAAATAGTTTAACTGAAGATGGGGGTCTATCTGCATTATTCTCAAGGTCTACAGGGGTTTGAGGCTATTCTCCTAACTAATTATTTAATTTGAAAGCTCTACATACCTAGTACTGGTACTTTAGGATGGTCATTAATTCTCAAAAAGTGATGCTAACCTTCTATTTGGAAACCTCTATACCCAAATCAATCTGATATTTCTTATCATTAATTATTTTCTTAGATCTCTGATTAACCAAGTAATTTTGTTGCTTTTGGATAATTTCCTCTACATTAGTTTCTTTAGGAATCATTTGTAGCTTCATATGATTTACCTTTCTTTGTGAAATAACTCCTGTATTTTTCTCTTTTTACTATTCTATTTTTAAGGATTAAGAACATGTATCCTTGAAGAACACAGGCTTATACTGAGAGGGGGGTGAATAGTATAAGACCAAATTTTACTTTTCTTTCCCAAACAATATTATCCAATATTATGAATGGCAATATCAATACTAGTAATCAAAGCAATGAATAAATCATCACACACAAGAGAGACACAAATTTAACGTGGTTCACCCAATGTGGGTTACTCCACGAAGAAAATATTTCTTCTAAATTTTCTCAACTAATCTCTTGGAAATAGATCCCTATTACAATATTTATGGACCTCTATCCAAAGGAGATACCAATACCCTATGCTCTGAGTTGTGGATCTATCTCCACAAAAGAACTCTTTCCTCTTTTATCTAGTTTGTGGAACTTGATCTAGGAGAACTCTATATCCTCAACTGGTTTGTGTATCTCTCTCCATAGAAGAACTCTATCTCCCTAGTTGGTTCACAAATCACACTCCATAGGAGAACTCTTTCCCCTTGCTCTAGTTTGTGGATCTCTATCCATAGGAGATATTTATCCTCTATGATCTGGCTGGTCTATGGATCTCTATTCATAGGATAACTCTTTCCCCTTTACTCTAGTTTGTGGAAATCTCTCCATAGGATAACTCTATCCCATATTATTTGGTTCGTGGATATCTCTCCATAGGATAACTCTATCTCCTCTACTATGGTTTGTGGATCTCTATTCACAGGAGAACTCTATCCCCTCTACTATGGTTGGTGATATTTAAGAATACTTCTTCCCCCACTGCTCTAGCTTGTGTATTTCTCTCCATAGGAGACCTCTGTCCCCAATGCACTAGCTTATGGATATCTATCCACTAGAGACTACTATCCTCTTTGCTTTATCACCTCCAAAGTATGCTCTCAACTCTATCTCAAATCTACACTAAAATATATCCCAAGTCTAGCACAAATATGCTCTAAATTTGTCACAAATTTGCACCAAAATATATCTCAAATATGTCCTAAACTCCATCCCAAGTCTAGCACAAATCTTCTTACAAATCTGCACCAAAATCTGTCTCAAATATGTTCTCAATTCTATTTCAAGTCTTCACAAGACTTCCTCAAATATGCCTTCAAGCCTTCAAAAGACTTGCTCAAATATACCTTCAAGTATTCTCAAAAGACTTGCTCAAATATGCCTTCAAGTCTTCTCAAAATACTTGCTCAAATATGCCCTCAATATTACTCACAAAACTATACCAAATATTTCCAAACCTTGCACACAAACAAAGCTTATATCTTTTTCAAAAATACTTTCTTCAAATAGATATATTCTACTTAGAATTTCTTTAACCTATGGAACATATAGAGAATTATATGCACTTGTAAATAGCTCAATATGTTCTATTCAATCATTAAGTCTGTCACTTTCACATTTATTGCTCTTTTAAAGATATATCTAGTCTAGCATATGACATCTATCTTCTTGATGCACACACTTGCTTTCACAAATCTGATTTCTAATGTTTGCACATTCACTTTCAATATCACTAAAAACCAATGCTCAAAATATTCATACAATCATTCAAACAATGAAGCACAACTTGCTTACAAACCCTAACATAGGTGTTTCCACTTTCTTTCAAAAAGGATGCACAATGTAGATTTCAAAACCTAACTCCAATATTTCCAACAATGCTTATCAAACATATCCTTTTCTCTCCATATTATGTTCCAAAACATTCACTTCAACAAACACCTTAAACAAAGGATGATGTGCCCATACCTCTTAATTTTCTCTTATGGAGATATGTCTTCAAAACCTGTCTCACCAACAACCAATTCTCTTTGTGCCACTTCAATGGTTAGATTGCAAAATATTTCCTCAACACATCCACATGAATTTTCACTTCAAAATATATTTCACCATATACATATTACAATAAAATATCAACCACCATAACACCTTATTACTCCTATTTTCTCATGCAAAATAATGCTTCAACAAAACAAACAGAAATTACACACATGAATTTCTCATATACACCTTATACCTCCTTATGAAAACACAATAATGCACTTCAAATTTTAATAAGACCAAAGAAATTATTATTTCATCTCATGCATCCACCAAGCACTAGCAATCTCAAATTTCACCTTTTAACCTTTTCAAAAACAAAAAGCAAATCACTTTACTATCCTTATGGCTCCCTAACCATTTCACATCAACATAATAAACATTAACTAACCCTTATAACTCCCTAACCATTTCACAAAACTTTAATAAAAATTAACTAACCCTTATAACTCCCTAACCAAGCTTAAAGTGCATACCTTTTAACAAAAAATAATTTTGTCCTCAAGTGCTACCATCACTGTTCAAAATTGTGACCTTGCTAGCCCCCACACCCTAGCACAAGGGCAAACACCACGTGGTCTAGCCACCCACATAATCCAAAAGAGCATGCGCTCTTTTGTATCCTTTACCATTGGTGCCAAGACTTCAACATACAAAAAAACCTTCATGCGAATCGAATGATGGACCTACTGCCAACTACACACTCTGTAAGCTGAGCTTGATAGCTAGGCTACCATCCACCATTAGATGGAGTTTGGACACCCTCCACCTTTATTTTTGTGTTGCCTTGAATTTTGAAAAATCTTCTATGTCTGCCTTCACACCTTTGCCAAATGAATATGCAAGTAATACTTCAAGGGTTTTTAATTTTTTGAACACTTTGGCTTTGCAATACCTTAGCCCTTTTATACACATTACCTTTTGACCTTGGACGTTGGCACACTTGAAACAAATACCTCCATGCAATTTCGATTTTTGATTTTTGGCGCCATTAAAATTTCAAAAATATTATAATAAATTAAATCTAAGGTAGATTTAATTATTATAATTTTATTTTAACCTTTGGGCCTTTTAATATTTAATTATTATAATTATTTAAATCTTTATAGATTTAAATATTATAATTTTTCTTCTTCTTGAACCTTGTCTTTGGAAAACCTCTTTCTTTTTCTTTTGTAAATGCCACCATGGTAAAACATTAAACCTTTATTTTTCTGATCATAAATGACAACCAATGTCATTAACCTATGCCATTAATTCTTTGACATCAATGACAACTATATACTCAAAATTTCCAATAATTCTCTCTAAAGACTCAACCTCTTTCACTGTAAATATAAGCTTTCCCTGCTTCATTATATCAAACCTGGTATTAGGAGGCTCACTTAAGGTTGATGCCTCTTCAAAGACTATGGCTATTTATTCAAGATTATTGGCACATATGTTCATATCCCTCTCAAATTCCTTTTCTCTAACCTCATCCTCTTGAGTCTAGCATACATTAATTCTAATATCTTCATCTTTAGACTCAACATTTAAATCAACATTAAAATGTAGACTTAGATAAATACCATAAATAGGGTTATGTGGTGCATCACAAGTAGAGCAATACAAAGGATGATATGATGCTATATTGTTAGAGGGTATTGGGTTTTGAAAAAAATATAGATCCCTTTCTATTTATTTCTTTTTCCAATTTCCATTCCGATTCCTATTTCCCTCTTCATTTCTATTATTATTCTAATTTCTGTTGAAATTCATTTTGAAAGGAGGTGTATTATCTCACTTTTGTCTATTATCACCTTGTGAAATTTCTACAATGTTATCCTTACCTTTTTTAATCCTAGCAAACCTATTATTTAAAGTGGTAAACATCTCACTCAACTGATTAGCTATTTTATTCATAGGATCCTGATCTATTTTCTTAGGGATAGAGAACTCAATCTTATTGGGCTTCCTTTCAGGTTGATTGGGCTCTAAAGAATATGTTTTCATCTTCCCACTATCAACCATATTTCTTTCTATCTCAATAGCCCTTATAATTTTATCTTCCCACTATCAACCATATTTCTTTCTTTCTCAATAGCCCTTTCCATACATGCATCAATGGTAGTTGCTACTTGTCTCAGCTCATAATTGAAATCTTCAAGGAAGGTATTCTTGTAAAAAAATGGATTTCTCATTATTTCCTTAGTGCTACCAAAATCTTATTTCTAGTCTTAAATGATATCCTATTGAAATATTCCACTGATTCACTTTCTTTTTTCTTCATGGTGGCTAACTCTGTTAGCAAGGACTTTTCATTCTTCCTCTCTTCGCATTTCCTAAGGAAATTTTGTTCCATTTATTGGAAACTATGGATAGAACCAACTCCAATATGGTTAAACCATTCTTTAGCATCCTTCTCTAAAGTCTAAAAGAAAAGTCTAAGGATGACATCTCCATCATATACCTCAATATTATCCATGGCATGCAAAAATCCCTAATATGATCTTCACCAATAACAACATTATTTCCTTAGAATTTAGGCAAGTATTTATGAGCTTTACCAGGGAGGGGATTTAGATTTGGAGGTAAAATGAAATATCTATATCTATTGGTTCTCTACTAATTGATATTTTGATTAGCATTGATATTTTTATTTGCATTAGGGGCCACCATACTCACTATAGGTTGTTTCACTATAGGTATTTGGTTTATAGTAGGAAGGGACTGATTTAAACTAGTATTTGAACTAGAAATAGAAATAGTATGAATTAGAATTAAAGTTTTTCCATGAGATTTAAATAATACCTCAGGATTTGGTACTCCAACAAGCACTTCTTTTCCACTTCTTATTGTAGATGCCAGATCCAACTCCTTTCTTTATTTTCAATGTTTTGAGTTCATTTAGAGTCACCAACACAGATGTGTAAATAAGGAACACAATACTTGGTCCAAGATTGCTCAACATGATATTCAATCAACTCTCACAAATTTCACTCCAGGAAAGACTGAGAAATACAAACACAAAATAGTATCAAGTCTTCTCTGAAAACAACACCAAAAACTATTCGCAACTATTATAGCATAAAAATGGTTCATAAAAGAAAATAGACAGGTCTTAGAACTCTCGACAACAAGACTTATAATCCTTGATAGTGGTGCCAAAAACTATTGGGGGAAATTATTGCATCCTTAAGATATTTATCACGCTACAAGACTTCCCTGATCCAATCAACACTGTAGAATCTAGTGGATCCAACTCTTTGACTTAGAAAAATATTATCCTAAGACTCTAGACAGACTGAGTAGGATAAGGAAATCCCAAAGGCAAGCCTATAATATTTCTCATATGCTCATGCTCATCCAAATTTGTAAAAATGAAATAAAACTACAACATAAAAGTTGACCAAGCTTTGAAGTAACTCCCAACTAATGCTTCAATTAGTAGACCGGTGCCTTATCCATTGGGTAATTTTAGCTAGACTTAAAATATGATGAAGAGAGAGAAGGGAGAGAAGATAAAATTGAGCCAACCACATTCATTCAAATAATGCAACAAAGGTGATTAAGCATGCTAGTGAAAGAAGACACCATTTACACATTCAAATGATGTAACATGTAAATAGGACAACAAACAAAACTGCACATAGAACTACTAAAAGGAAGAAGTAGGATTATATTAATCAATAGATCATTACAATGGAGTTTGATCAAGATAACCAATTATTACTAAACAAATAAAAATGAGTTCTCCATTAAAATGATGCAATAGAGAACTACAACTCTTCATTCAATTGACATAACAAAGAACCTCCTAGATTTCAGTCTTAGCCACTGGAAATGATATTAGTAAACCAAGCACATTCGTAGAAAACCTGCATAATAATGGGGAAGAAAAAGAGTGACTAGATAAAACACAAAAAAAAAATACAACTGATAAGGATGGGCACTCTAGTATACCTCTTGTAGAATTTTACTATGCAAAAACTTGATCCTTTTTTCATTGCTGCAACTCTATATAGTTTGATCATTTGGCCCATAACTATAAGAACTACAACTGCCTTGATGATAAACCATATTATTAATTGTGCTTGTAGTGGTTCTCATTTGTAGCTTGGTAGTGGTATTAGTTGGTTAGAAATACCTACACTCTTGCCTGTTATAGTTACCTTTATATTTGGCTAAAAATAGATTTTAGGTTATTAATTAAATTTAGTAGTTTATTTGATTATATGACTAACCTTAGCCAATATAATCAAATAATAATAAAAAAATTGAGGCACTTAATGAAGTAGCTAGTTGTTACACAGGCAGCTAGTCGTTATATTTCAATTTATAACTTCATATTAAAAAATAATTATCCTCTCAAAAATGTATGAACAGGCCACCTATGTTCTCAAAGGGAGCCATTATGCCCAAATGGTGCCAACAAAGGGGTGCTCGGACTACCCAAGTGGGTCTCTACAGGTAGTGCCACTTGGTGCCTCTAGGCAACCCCATGCAAGAGGCACCTTGACCACCATGAGGTGGTCGACTTATCATGAAACTTCAGTGTGTATAAACAACATGAGGGTCACCCACCTCCCCAATGTGGGATATATAAAATAAATTGAAGACCAAAATTTCTCCCATGCTCGCGTTGAACCTATGATTCATCTACTACCATAGGGCATGCTCTTATTAGAATGCTTCTAACCTATCACCTCTTCTCGATAGTGCCCACATTGTTGGATTACACACTCTCACACAGACCATTGATTTTCCTAGACTAATAGGACACCACCACATGTCATGCTCCTATTGGAGTGCTTGGAATTATGCACTCTCCCATGCTCTAGTTTGCATCGTTGGATTTGTGCATGCTTGACCCTTACATATTGCAACATGACATGCTCCTATTAGAGCTCTCGAAGACTTGCACTCCCCCTTTGTGTTGTTGGATCATGTGATCTCATGTGCATCATTGGATTTATTTTAATTTTGATTTTTTATATTTTCATGAAAGGTTTAATGCGGGCCACCAGGGAGGGTTAGGTGGTTTGACCTCCTTTTTTTTCTTGGTGGTTCTGGATTAGGATTATAGTATGAGGGGTGAGAGGACAGGTAGTGGATGGGGTGTGGATGTTAGGAGTTAGTATGGGAGTGGGGGGATTAGGCAGTAGGAAGAACTTAGGGGAAAGGTTTGGGTTTAGCTTAGGACTTAGAAAACATAAAAGGTGGGGGGACATGGGATAGCAAAAGGTAATAGGATAGGGGGGTGGTTCATGGGGTAATGAGGTAGAATTTAGGATAAAAGCACAAAAGGGCTTAAATATATAATTAAATTTAATTAAAAATATAATCAAATTTAATTAAATATTTAATTATAATTTAATTAAATATATAATCAAATTTAATTAAATATTTAATTAAATTTAATTATATATTTGAATTAAACCATAAAAAATAAAATATTTAATTAAATATTTAAGACCCTTAAATATTTAAGACTTTATTTATGCCAAAAATTTATTGACAAAAGACCTTAGGAAAACAAAAAAAAAGGCCTGACCTTAGTGACAAGCTTTTTCAAAAATACTCTTGGAGGGTGAGATAGGACTTTGAAAAGACCAAAAATTTGCAATAATTGAAAGGGGCTCCAAAATTCATTAAAAGGAGACTAACATGGGGATTATTGCAAATTTTGAAAAGACCTAATACAAAGACTCATAGGACACCAAAAATAAAAATGTTAGGGGCAAACTCAAGTTGGATTTTGAGGATTCGACATGTCCCTATCATATGGTGCTTCTATTAGAAACATAAAATCAATTTAGTCTCAACTAGATATCTTTTGTTTTAGAAAATCTATTCTACATCTTATTTAAGATGTTGATTAGTATTCTATGACTGTATTTTAGGTTGAATCCATCAAAAGAGCTAGCTATTTTAACTTGTCTTTTGGTTAGATTATTAAAATTAAATAAAAAATCAATCTTTAAGTATCATTATTTTATATTTTAAAAAGAATATCTTAGTTTAGTTTCTTTTATGTTTTTAATTGGATAAATTTTTAATAAAAGGGCTTAGTCATGTTCAAACTATTATTCAAACTTAGCCATCCTACATATATTGATCCGATCTAATTGAATTATACCACCATGACTATAGAAATGATATTCTAGAAATTTTGTTGCCCTATCCATGGTTGGTTATCTACATTTTTGGTGATCTTGACATGAATACTAATTGGATCCATTAATTGTGTAATAATCCTATGTAAAACTAGAAAAGGACTAAAATTAAGAACCTCTGTAACTAATAAACAAGAATGCATATCTCTTTATAGATTAGATCATTTAAAACATTAAAACCAAAGAAAGAAATTGATAGTTCTATTGAGGGTTCTCACAATCCTCTGAGAAACCATTGTACCAATCACTTAGCTATATTGGATATATGCAATTCTAAGTTGTTAGTCACTCATTTAGGGTGTTGCCCATAATTATGTTATTTTATGAGTTAGTAGTATTTATAAGGAGGGTTTCATTTCTTCCACATATGTTTACATGCACTTCAACTACTACTCAAGTAAAATTACTCTTCTACATAAAGCTCTTTTCATACGTGCCATTTTTCTTCCATGTATCGACATGTATATCAAAATATTTTGTTATATAGGGATATTATGGCATATTAGATTTTAATATATTGAGATAGGAAGATGAAGCGATAAGGATATTCTTTTATTCTTCTCTTATAATAAACCTATAATCAAGATAAATTAACACAATAAAACTTTGCATAAAACTTAAACCCAAAAAAGTGAAACCCACTTTCTTGACATATATTTCTAAAAGACTTTATAATGGTTGTCAAAAGAAGGTATTTTATAAAAAATTATAGCTTAACAACTTGATCAACCAATATCAATTTGAATAGGGTTGATAAAACCCTATCTTAACAATTAGAATCCGATCATTAACTAGATTGAAGAAGAGGCTACTAACTCTAGTCCACCCAACTCTTCCCGTGATGAAGTAGGTAAGGTAACCTTTGAGTTATCTAAAGCTATAAATTATTGTATTCATATGATAGAGAAATGATTGAGAAATTGTGTAAAGAATATGAATAATTTCTTTAATTATCTCAAGGGTTGGGTTCACTCATGGATCAACCTCAATTTCCAACCCTAGACCAAAATATTCTTATGTTACAAGAGTAGTTTTATGCTTATATAAAAATCACTTTTTCTAGTTTATACATGACTTCAGTAAATCCAAATATCTTAGCCCCTCATACTAGTGTAGTCACTATGGAAGGAATTAGGAAATCCTCCCTTAGTTTTATAATTATGTGTTAAGTATATATTTATACTTTAAAGGATCTTTTTCAAATTAGAATTAACCCTAAACCTAAAAAATCCTAAAGTGTTGGATTGATCTTTAAAAAGCCTAATCCAAATCCTAATCAAAAACCTAATACAAATCCTAATCCAAAACCAAATAAAAATTCTAATCAAAACACTAATCAAAATACTCTATATTATAATCCAAATATTTTTCAAAATATGTTTCTTATCAATGCTATGTCATCAACTTTTCAAACTAGTCTTGGGTAAAACTATTCCTTGATTGTTGGAATTACCTTAGGAATCCTAGGTGCTCTAATCAAATCCTAACTCAATCTATACCAAATTCAAATCATTGAATTCTAATCTCTTAGACTTAATTTTTTCAATTTGCACAACCAATATCTTATCCACAACAAAACCGTTTTTATTAGCCCATCACTTATCAATAGCAAACTTATTATCCCCAAAAATATAAACTTTAGCCAATCTACCAAAAATATGTTTAAAATATTAATCCTATACACCCTAGAATTTAATCCCTTATTACCTATATTTAGTTGTTACAAAAAAATATTTACATAATCTAGAATTCTTTCTCTAATCAAAGGTACTCATATGAGGACCTTTGTAGCTAGCCACTATATCCCTTCATAGCTAGTAGAACTTTTCCTTCCAACTTTAAAACTCATGAGTTGTAATTTTAGAAGAAAAATAAAGACTTAATCAATTATATTAGAATATTTTGAATTGATTGTAGCAACATAGCTTAATATTAGAGTGGTATTATAAAATACCACATTATTGCTTTAGAAGCTTCAAAGACTTGGTAGAAATATTTTTTTAATAGTTCTCTATTTCTATTAAAGATAAGGTCACAATTAATGACATCTACCAACTAAAATATGAAAAGAGAAAAGCATTGCTAATTTCCTTGCAAGATGGAAAGCTCTAATAGGAATATTTCAATATATACCTCCATAGAAATTATGTCTTGGATATCTTCATTTTTGACCTCCATGAATATTTAGCCTTCTATCAAGAAATAGCAAGTGTATCTTATTTTGAAGGTGCCATAGATAAGGCCAAGAGAGTAGAAACCAATCTCATCACATGAGGGAAACTAAAGACAAAAATTGAAAATGATGAAATTAAAACCTCTCCTTACAACAATTGAAATAATAATCCTAAAGGATAGTACAAGAATAATCATGTTGTTGGTAATGAAGTAATTAACTCACTTGCTAAATCCAATAACATAAATATCATGAAAAATTTACAAAGGGTTATCTTTGGTAAGCCTAAGCAACAAAAGCCACCCTAGCCTAGAAGATATATTTTTGGAATAGATGTATCTCTAGAAGCTATTTTAGACCAAATCTTAAAAGATAAATGATAAAGTTACCAAAATTAAAACCTTTTTATCTAGAAAGGTAAATAGGGTTGATGACCATCACAATAATAGGTTTATGGGACTAAAACTGTAATATAAGACCTTAAAGAAAAAGGATAGATTATTTTCAATACCAACTCTAATTCTTCATCTCATTCACCTAGCCAATATTTGGGTATATTCTAAAATCCATTACCTAACCATGGGTGTAAAACTAAAAAATCCTTTATCAATAACATCAGTTATAATAATGGACCCCATACTAATAAAGGAGAAATGTGACACATTAATCAATATCATTCCATAAACCATATTTCTCATCATCATTATGTATTGATTTGACAAAAAAAAAAATCCCAATATGATCATCCCTAATTAAGTCAACCAAATAGACCTCCTATTGTAATTCAATATGAATCTAAAATAAATCTAAAGGTGCTTATGATCTATTAGACCATAATAAATAAACTACAACCAAAATATGTTTTTTAATATTCTCAAAAATATGATATATTGGTTAGGGTCTTAAGTGAATGAACAATTTCTAAATATTTAGAACTAAATGAGTTTACTTCTATCATTGGATTTATAGGGGGCATATCATACACACTTATATTTCTATGAAGATGACATTCCTAGTTATACTTGCTTAGTAAAAGATCCTATGCTCAATATCATGGTTCAAACTGATAATAAATTTGTCAAAATATTCATAGTTGAAAATGAAATTAAACTAAATATTTGTAGTCTAAATTTTATCATCCATTTTGGTCTAACTAAAAATAATCTTAAAAATATGATCTCACTATTTAGGTATTTGATAATTAGGAATGTGAGGATAGTGGTACAATAGTCTTAAACCTTGAAGTGGGACATCAAACTCTCACTATTCTATTTTATATTATGCATTGTGATATTTATTACAATCTTCTTCTAAGCTAACCTTGAATCCCATCCACTTTTCATCAATGTTTGAAGTATAAATATATAAACCAAATATATAATATCCTTGCTGATCTTGAGATATTGAAATACTATAAGGTAGTTGAAGTTCAAACCCAAATTTCTAATCTTTTTTATTATCTAATAGAAGATAAGGTTATAATCATTACTCTTTATATATATATAATCCTAATTAATTAAAAACCACTTCTCATGTACAATGGTCAAGTAAATATTCATTTAAAGATAACTAATAGAATCATTAGACTCCCTTAAAATTTATAACTATCATAATCCAACTTTAACAAATCAATTAGCAGCTCAATCATCTTCTAACTTGATTCCTTCCAAGCTAATAGATTCTAATTCTAACCTTCATAAATTAAAACTAGCCAAAATTCGTACTTACCATAGGATGTTAGGTCTTCCACATTAAGAATAATTAGTAACAAGAGTAAACAATATAAATTTGAAGTTGCCTTTTCATCTATGTCAAAATTTCCAATGATGAGAATATTATTGTTAGAAATTCATATCATGTTGAGAGACAATATGCTTCATGCTATTTTTCTAACTCTTATCCCATAACAAAATAAATATTATCTAATAATGATTATCACAAAAAGGGTGACCAAGGAATTAAAGAACACTTTAAAGAAAAATCCTGAATAAGTTATTTTGGCATAGGATTTAACCCTAACAATATCAAATCATATTCGGACTCAACCTCTAACAAGGAAAATAATTCTAGTCAAATAATAACTATGATAGTCTCTCTAACTAGTGTTATCTCTTTACATGGTCTCAAATAGCATGATGGAGGTTTCAAAAGTCTATATTATGTTATATTCATAAGTGAATATAATTATTTCATCTATAATTGTAGTATAAATTTCTTAATCCTGTCTTATCCCAAATTCATTATTGTTAAATACTCTTGTGATTAAGAAGAAGATGACATCATTCTTGTCCCAGAAATCTAAAGATATTAAGAATCTTCTATCCTAAAATCAATTCTATTTTGAGGGATATTTTTTCCAAATATCTATTAGAGTATTATCCTATGACTCTAGCTTATATCCTCAAATTATAGTCCTATATTTTAATAGAGAAAACCATAGACATCAATATAGGAATTTCATGAGAGCCTAAAATTCTTATATTAGGTAAAGTATTGACATAGATGAGTAGAAAAACTATACTAAGCTATTAGTTAAATTTAAATATATCTTTGCTTGGCCATACACCAATATGCTTAGTTGAAATCCATCCTTTATTGTTCATCATAATGAGCCTGGATGTTGTCATGTCATCTATATTTAATTTGATTGACTTAGCCTTAGGTTAGGATACATGAAACTTGAGCATTAGAATTAAGCTTCACTATTTTGTTAGACTATAAATAGGAGAGATGTGATCTAGTTGGATGATCATTCATTCATTCAAATTCTATCATCTCTAATGTGCATAAGAGACTGCCCTATTTAAGTGGCTAGGAGACTTTGCTATCTTTGAGTATCATGTATTGTTTTTAAGATTTAAAATATGGATATGTGATACTTTATTGGATTTAATATTTTAAATTATATTTCTATTGTGAATATTTTGGTTTGTACTATTTCTATTTTATCATGAGCTCAAAATAGTTCCGCAGTGTAAATTGGGAGCTAAAACGAGCAAGAACAAAAAACATTAAAATTTCAAAGTGCCAAAAAAATTATTAAACTTTCCACATTTCTAACTAGGCCAAATGGGTATCCAATATAGTTGAAAAAACTAGAAAATTAATTGTGGTTTGAAATATACGACCTTTTGAAAGTCCTAGACTATTATGGGGAATTGATGTTGCTAAACTATATTATAACCTAAATATTTTAAAATATTGATGATGTGTATGAAATTTTGTACCATTGTAAATCTTATCTCGATATATTTCTATCAATATTTGATTCACGTTAAACAGAGCTCTATAGAAAATGTCATGGTAGTTTCAAGTTTATAGCTAGTTGTAGGAGGAAAAGTGGCAAGATTCCAAAAAGTACCAACAACAACTTATAAATATATTTTTTCAAACATAAATTAGGACTATATATATGTGATTTCTAAGGAGGCTTATGTTATTCTAATTTTAAGAGAAAATTTTATAAGAGGAGGCATTCCAAAATCTTCCAGAGAACTCTTGAGAACAAAGGAAGGAGAAACAAAGTCGATGGAAGAACAAAGGGAAGGAAAGACATCAGAGTAGGGGGAGTAGAGTTGGAGAAGTAAAAATTGTAGTCTAATAAATCAGTTAAGGATTGTAATCAATGTATGTTTTTCTAATAAAATCTGCAAAAATCTTTAGACCATGGTTTTACCCATTTTGGGGTTCCACATAAATTTGGTGTCTCTCATTGAATTGTGTGAATGTTTGTTTGAGATTATTGTTGTTTATTTTACTTTGATGATGCAATTATCAGATTAATACTAACACTCATAAATTATAAACTAATTAAGCATATGGATTAAGCAAGATTTATAGATCTATATGTAGAGGTGAATCCATAGTGTGACACTTTACGGATTAGGTTTGGTATTAGAGAAGTTTCTTTTCATGAAGCCTGTGTATGCAAGGTAGAATATCCCTAAAAGGAGAGTTATTTAATTATAACCATGATATTAGGAGTAGAAGTATCATATATAGATAGATTTCATATCAAGCATAAACCCCAACCATGTCACAAGAGGATTTCCAACAAAGGTTCCTAGCAATAGAAGATACCCTCCACAACTTTATAGAGATGATGCTAAAGAAAAATTCAAGGAAGGGAAGAAAAGGATCAAATTCAGATTCTGATTTTAATTCTTACTATTATGAAAAGGAAAAATAGGTTGAAGGATTTTCATCAAAACAACCTAAAAATTCCTCATCACAACCCTTGACCCCAAATCCATTCAGAATGGAGGTCAGATTAGATATTCTAGTCTATAGTGGGGAACTGTATTCTAAGAAGTTGGATGGATGGATCAAATAGCTAGAAGTTTACTTCAGCACCAAGGGTTATACAAATTCATGGTAAATTAGCTTTTCTAGGCTGAATTTTGGTGGTCATGCTCTCACATGGTGAGAGGCATATGTTGTTGGATTGGCAAGAAAATAGTAGCCACCAATACAAACATGGGAACAATTTTCCAAAGCCCTTAGAGCCTGATTTTATCCCACATGGTATCAAGAAAGGCTTGAGGAGAAATGGAAAATTTTGTGATAGACACAAGGGTAGAACGTTCAAGAATACACCACTAAATTCAAGAAACAAGCAGTGTTGTTGGGCATAAATATGCAAGATCCCTAGATCTTCAATAAGTACAAGAGTGGTTTGCACTTTCAGATCAGGATAAAATTGAAATTATTTGATGTCAAGAACATTGATGAAGCATGCATTAAATCCATTTATTTGGAGATGAAGAATCATAAACCCATGAAGGAAAATAAAATTCCAAACCCTTCAAAGTTCTCAAAAATCATAGAAAATTCCAAGGGTTCTAGTAGCAAGGGTAAAAAGAAATCTAGATAAACAACAACTAAATAATAGCAAAGTGAAAAGCATTGCAAGGAGTGCGATTTCAACACCCATTCAAGTGAATATTATTGGAAGTTGCATCCAAAGAAGAGACCCAAATGGTGGAACAAGGATAAGAAGAAGGTAACAAGTGCATGCAAGGAGGAAGAATACAAAGAGGACATCTATAATGAAGGGTATGAAGAGGGTAAAGTTGTGTGTGTCACAAAATCCCAACCCTCAAGGTAGAAGAAACCCTCTATTTGATCAAGGTACACAATTACAGAGAAGAAAAAAAATAGTTCTGATTTATTCAATATACATGAGAGAATTACTGTTACAACAGAATTTACAGAAATCGTAGAGAGTTGCGCTTTATAGAATATTCTCAATTCTAAAATTACAAAAATATATTATCGTTCACAAAATTTTCCAGCCCCTGTGCATGCCTCTGTTCTCCTTTTTAAAGGTTCTCAGGTGACGCTTCATTTCCAGCTGGTGGCCCTTCGTTTCCTCTTCCAGAACCTTTCGTTTCGTCTTCCCGTGCCGCTTCGTTGTCCTGGTATTCGAAACGTCTGCCTTTTCGACTCTTCGTCTTCGGCTTTCCCTTCGGGCATGAAAATATGACAGGTCACGATATCGCGACACCTTTCGGTCTCTGGCCCCTTCTCTGTCCTTGCACCATGAAAATACGACATGTCGCGATATCGCGACAGTTTCGCTCCTTCGCTCCATCTTCCTGCTTTCGGGTCACAAAATCGTGACATGTCACGAAATCGTGACATCTTTGTCTTCCGTACGCTCTTTCTGCTTTCGGGTCACGAAATCGTGACATGTCACGAAATCGTGACATCTTTGTCTTCCGTACGCTCTTTCTGCTTTCGGGTCATGAAATCGTGACATGTCACGAAATCGTGACATCTTTGTCTTTCGTACGCTCTTCTGCTTTCGGGTCGCGAAATCGTGACATGTCGCGAAATCGTGACATCTTTGTCTTTCGTACGCTCTTCTGCTTTTGGGTCACGAAATCGTGACATGTCACGAAATCGTGACATCTTTGCCT
The DNA here is from genome assembly GCA_028583015.1 of Wollemia nobilis. Taxonomy (NCBI): domain Eukaryota; kingdom Viridiplantae; phylum Streptophyta; class Pinopsida; order Araucariales; family Araucariaceae; genus Wollemia; species Wollemia nobilis. Next base: position 2,080,487 of record JAQPPZ010003184.1, read on the forward strand.
TCCTTGCCTCTCCTATGAAACCTGTCGCGATATCGCGACAGTTTCCCTGCTAGCGTCTTTCTTCATTTTTGTGTCGCGATATCGCGACACCTTTTATGTCGCGATATCGCGACATCTTTTCCTGCTGACTTCTTCCTTCATTTTGTGTCACGATATCGCGACACCTTTTATGTCGTGATATCGTGACATCTTTTCTGCCCACGTCCTTTGTCTTGTTTCGATCACGATATCGCGACACCTTTTATGTCGCGATATCTTTTCCGCCAACGTCCTTTGTTAAAAACATGTCGCGATATCACGACACTTTTTATGTCGCGATATCGCGACACTTTTCAACACTTAAACATTTTTGTTTCTTTTTTTTTGTTGATGCAAGATTGCAGTGTTGCCCTGGATGCTCCTGCATCAGACACTCGAGGTTGATTTGAGAAGTGATCCTCACTTCTAAACTATTAGAGGAAGACCCAAGCGATCCACCTCCATTTTTGTCAGCCAAGTTGCATCTTCTGCTGGTCTGCCCTTCCACTTGACCAAATATTCAAAATACTGTCTGTTTTTGGTACTTCTGCCTTCTCTTGTGTCCAGTATTTCCTCTATCTCATCTGTGGTTGGAGTAGATGCTGGAATACTCCACAACTCTGCACTTGGTGTCTCACTACTATCCCCTTCATGGTATTTCACCAAATCTAAAATATTAAACACGGGTGATATGTTTAACCCACTTGGCAATTCTACTTCATACGCATTGCCTGAATCCCATTTTGCTAGGATTCTGCATGGTCCAAACTTCTTCATCTTTAGTTTGTTATAGGTTTTAGCAGGAAATCTTTCTTTTCTCAGATGGACCATCACTTCATCTCCCACTTTGAATTCCTTAAACCGTCGCTTCTGGTCTGCTTTCGTCTTATATTGCGTATTCATTTTAGCAATATGCTTCTTCACTTCTTCATGCAGGTTCTTCAGATGCTCTGCAAAATCCTCAGCCTCGGCACTACACTTTTCCCCTGTATTCAGCTTCCTTAACTCAGAAACATTTCTTGGACTGCTTCCATATATTATCTGAAATGGAGATTTGTTGGTACTCCTGTTGACAGAATTGTTATATGCAAACTCCGCTTGCGGCAAAATCAGATCCCATCCTTTGGGCTTATCTCCTATCAAGCACCTCAATAGGTTACCCAAACTTCTGTTTACCACCTCTGTTTGCCCATCTGTCTGTGGGTGGTATGCTGAACTGAATTTCAAATCTGTCTTTAGTTTCTTCCACAGGGTTCTCCAGAAATACCCAACAAACTTGGTATCTCTGTCGAAAATGATACTCTTCGGTAGACCATGCAGTCGTACCACCTCTTTGAAAAACAAACCTGCAATATGAACTGCATCATTAGTTTTTTGACAAGGGATAAAATGTGCCATCTTTGAAAACCTGTCAACTACCACAAATATGGAATCATTTCCCCTCTGTGTCCTTGGTAGACCAAGAACGAAATCCATGCTGACATCTTCCCATGGTTTCTCTGGTACAGGTAACGGCTGATATAATCCGGTGTTCTGTCTCACACCTTTCGCCATCTGATAGACTCTACAACTCTGCACAAATTTTTGCACATCTTGCTGTAGTTGCGGCCAATAATAATTCTCGCTCACAAGGGCAATGGTCTTATCTCGACCAAAGTGCCCAGCCAATCCTCCACTGTGTTTTTCTTTGACTAGGTTTTCCCTCATGGAACTTCTTGGAATGCATAATTGGTTTCCTCTGAACAACATTCCATCTTGGATCAGAAAATCCAACCACTTGGTTCTGTCCAAGGTAACTGGTGCCAAGCAAGCCTTCCAGGCTTCTGCAAAATCGGGATCTTCGGGGTACAAACCCTTCAATTCATCAAATCCCAACACTTCCACCTTCATTTCTGTCAACAAACTCTGCCTTCTACTCAAGGCATCTGCAACTCTGTTGGACTTTCCACTCCTGTGCTTCAACACAAAGGAATAACTCTACAGAAACTCAACCCACTTCAAGTGCCTCTGGTTCAATTTTCCTTGGCTATTTATATACTGTAAGGCCTAATGATCAGTATATAACACAAACTCTTTTGGCAGCAAATAATGTCTCCACTTCTTCAGGGCCTGAACTATAGCATAGAACTCTTGGTCATACACTGAATACTTCTTCCTGGCCTCATTGAGTTTCTCATTGAAGTAAGCAATAGGCTTGCCTTCTTGACTCAACGACAACTCCTATGGCATTGCCACTGGCATCACAGTCCACCTGAAATACCTTGTTAAAATCTGGAAGTGCTAAAATAGGTTGCTCAGTGACCTTCTTCTTCAACATATCAAAGCTCTTGTCTGCTCCTAAGGTCCACTTAAAGTCTTTCCTATCCCCTCTCATTGTTTCCGTAAGGGGTGCACAAATATTGCTGAAATTTTTGATGAATTTCCTGTAAAAACTGGCTAGACCATGAAATGATCTCACTTCAAAAGTGCTTCTTGGAGTAGGCCATTCAATGATAGCCCTCACCTTTTCTGGGTCCATTTTTAGACCTTCAACTGAGATGACAAATCCCAGGTATACCAACTCCTTCTTCACAAAATTGCACTTCTTCAAGTTGATCAACAACTGTTCTTCCCTCAGCTTCTCAAAAACCCTCCTGATATGCATCAGGTGCTCTTCCAGGGTTCTCATCGAATATCAAAATGTCATCCAAATAGACAATAACAAACTTGCCTAAAAACTCCTTCAACACTTCATTCATCAACCGCATGAATGTGCTTGGTGCATTGGTTAGTCCAAATGGCATGACCAACCACTCATACAAACCTTCTCTCGGTTTTGAAAGCAGTTTTCCACTCATCTCCTTCTCTGATCCGAATCTGATGGTAGCCACTCTTCAGGTCAATCTTGGTGAAGTACTTGGCTCCACTCAAACAGTCCATAATATCGTCCATCCTTGGCAATGGAAATCTGTATTTGATGGTGATCTTGTTGATAGCTCGGGAGTCTGTACACATCCTCCACTCTCCATCCTTCTTTGGTGCTAGTACTGCAGGTACTGCACATGGACTCAAGCTTTCTCGAATCAGCCCCTTTTTCAACAACTCATGGACTTGCCTGCTCAGCTCCTCACTTTCCACAGGAGTCATTCTGTGGGCTGCCTTGTTGGGTAAACTAGATCCAGGTACCAAATCAATATGGTGACTGATCTTCCTCATCGGTGGTAAACCCTCAGGCACATTGTCTGATATAATGTCTAGAAATTCTTCTAACAGGCGTTCGACCTCTGCTGGAACATCTGTGTACTATTCTTTCTTAATAGTAGGGATTAATGCATAACACATCGAATCCCTCTTCAGGCCATCCAAAAACTGTCTGCCATCCACCAGGCAGATTCTGGCACTACTGCAGACTTTCTCATCCACTTCTTTCAGTGGCTTCAATTTGTGACGTACTCCATCCTTTGTCAGAGAGTACGTATTTGCATGCCCATCATGCACTGCACGTCTGTCAAATTGCCATGGTCTTCCCAACAGCAAATGGCAAGCATCCATCGACAAAACATCACACAAGACCTCATCTTGGTAATTCCCAATGTGAAATTTGACCAAACACTGTTCACTGACAAGCGCTCTGTGGTCTTTCTGCAACCACGCAATCCGATATGGATGCGGGTGCTTCTTCTTCCCCAATTTCAACTTAGTAACCATCTCTTCCGAAACTAAGTTGTCTCGTGCTACCATTATCAATGATAACATTACAGACCTTCCTCGCACATTTGCACCTTGTGCGGAACAGACTCTTCCTCTGTTCCGGTTCTTTCTCGTCATTCAACAGTGCTCTTCTCGTCATCAGCACTTCTCCTCCTACTTCTTCAGAGTGTTCTGACTCTGCACCTTCATCTCGCCACAGCAGCTCTGGCATGACCCTCAGGTCTCTTGTCCGTCCTTTCTTGGTGTTGAGGACACTCGTATGACCGATGTCCCTCTTCTCCACACTGGAAACAGGTTCCACGGAATACCCCTCTTCCATACCCACGTCCAGGTCTACCTCTTCCTCTCTGGTAGCCATTGTTCTGATCACGTGGGCGGTAGGTATTCTCCTTTTTCTGTTCCTGGGGTTTGCTTGTTTCCCCAGTCTTCTTCTGGTCTCTGTAATTTCCTCCACCGGTTCTTCCACCATGATCCCTTCCTCTTTGTTTGCCTTCAAATCTTTGGTTCAGTTTCTCTTCAACCTTTAAGGCCAATTGATACGCATCTTCTATGGTGGCTATTTTGATCAAGCTGAGTTCTTCCTGAATGTTCATTCTCAACCCATTGATGTATCTGGCTACTTTCTCCTTATTAGCCCCTGAATGGCCAGTTCTGATGGAGATCTTGTAGAATTCTTCTATGTATTCTTGGACAGACTTGCCTGACTGTCTCAAACTTTGCATCCTCCTCAACAGATCCAACTCGTAATCTATGGGAATAAACTGTCTCTTTAGTTTCTCCACCATTCGGTCCCATCTGGTTATCTTTTCTTTTCCATTTTTATTTCTTTCGAGTTGTACTCCTTTCCACCATAAACTAGCATGGCCTTTCAATTTTGCTTTTGCAAATTTTATCCGGTCTAGATCTGCAACCTCCTCATACTCAAAGTATTCCTCCATATCGTTGATCCAATCAATCAACTCTTCTGGGTTGAGATTCCTAGAATAGGTAGAGACATCAAACTTCGGCCTCTTCCCGACCTGAGATAGGGCTTTCAACAATCTAGCTTCAGAAGGATCCAATGTTTCTTCATCATCTGATGGATCATCAGTTACCCAGGCTTCATCGTCACTCTGGTCTTCTCCTTTTGGCTCAACCCCTCTTCGCAACTCTTCTTGCAGGGCTTGCACTTGCCTCTGCAATGCTCTGAAATCTTCTTCAGGCACTACATTTCTCCCACGACCATGGTTCTTTCATGGAGGCATTCTGCTCACTTCTCTCGCAAGTCTGAATCGATCCTGGTGCAAACTGCCTCACGTTCGGTGCTCTGTTTACATGCTTCAGGGACCTTAAACTTCTCTCTTCTCAGAACCCTTCCATAGATCCTGGCGCAAGCTGCCTCACTTTCGACGATCTGCTCACACACTCAGGAACTCCTGCTCTGATACCACTTGATCGAGGTACACAATTACAGAGAAGAAAAAAATAGTTTTGATTTATTCAATATACATGAGAGAATTACTGTTACAACAGAATTTACAAAAATTGTAGAGAGTTGCGCTTTACAGAATATTCTCAATTCTAAAATTACAGAAATATATTATCGTTCACAAAATTTTCCAGCCCCTGTGCATGCCTCTGTTCTCCTTTTTAAAGGTTCTCAGGTGACGCTTCATTTCCAACTGGTGGCCCTTCATTTCCTCTTCCAAAACCTTTCGTTTCGTCTTCCCGTGCCGCTTCGTTGTCTTGGTATTCGAAACGTCTGCCTTTTCGACTCTTCGTCTTCGGCTTTCCCTTCGAGCATAAAAATATGATAGGTCATGATATCACGACACCTTTCGGTCTCTGGCCCCTTCTCTGTCCTTGCATCACAAAAATACGACATGTCACGATATCGTGACAGTTTCGCTCCTTCGCTCCATCTTCCTGCTTTTGGGTCGCGAAATCGTGACATGTCACGAAATCGTGACATCTTTGTCTTTCGTACGCTCTTTCTGCTTTCGGGTCATGAAATCGTGACATGTCACGAAATCGTGACATCTTTGTCTTCCGTACGCTCTTTCTGCTTTTGGGTCACGAAATCGTGACATGTCACGAAATCGCGACATCTTTGTCTTCCGTACGCTCTTCTGCTTCTGGGTCACGAAATCATGACATGTCACGAAATCGTGACATCTTTGTCTTCCGTACGCTCTTCTACTTTCAGGTCATAAAATCGTGACATGTCATGAAATCGTGACATCTTTGCCTTCCTTGCCTCTCCTATGAAACCTGTCGCGATATCGCGACAGTTTCCCTGCTAGCGTCTTTCTCCATTTTTGTGTCGCGATATCGCGACACCTTTTATGTCGCGATATCGCGACATCTTTTCCTGTTGACTTCTTCCTTCATTTTGTGTCGCGATATCGTGACACCTTTTATGTCGCGATATCGTGACATCTTTTTCGCCCACGTCCTTTGTCTTGTTTCGGTCGCGATATCGTGACACCTTTTATGTCGCGATATCGCGACATCTTTTCCGCCAACGTCCTTTGTTAAAAACATGTCGCGATATCGCGACACTTTTTATGTCGCGATATCGCGACACTTTTCAACACTTAAACATTTTTGTTTTTTTTTTTTTGTTGATGCAAGATTGCAGTGCTGCCCTGGATGCTCCTGCATCACTATTAAGGAGGAGCAAAATATTGAAGCCAATAAGGAGTTATTTTGGGTGTATATCCAAGCAAAGAAAATAAAAGTTACAACATTTTTTGATATGAGATCACAAAGAAATTTGATTTTTGAATATCTAGTGAAGTATTTAGGTTTGAAAGCTATAGATCATCCACAACCATACCCATTGGTTTGGGTGCAACAGGATGTGGAGCTCTAGGTAGCAAAGCAATATACTTTTGGATTTTCTATCAATGATAAATTCAAGGATATAATCACCTATGATGTAGTACCCTTAGAAATTTGTCAATTCATATTTGGTGGCCCATATATATGGGAAAGGGATGTCTTATTAAGAAGAAGGTTGAATCAATGGGAACTAAGAAAATATGGTACTAAGTTTCTAGTAAATTCTAGTAAGATGAAAAAAATTCTAACTTGTGATAGTGCAATAAGCCAAACACCTAGTGAATGTGAGCAAAAAATGTGTGCTTATGATGATAAGAGGTACAAAGGATCAACAAGGAGGTTGAAGCAGTTAATTGCAATTCAAAATAAAAGCTGGAAATGGAGTTATTGCTATAAAAGTTTTGAGAACTGATGCAAGCACCATAAGGCTTACCACCAAAGCATGAAGTGGAGCATGAGATCTAATTACTACTTGATTCACATATTCTAAAAATTAGGTTGTATAGGTAGTCCATAATAGAATCAGATGAGGTGAAGAAGTAAGTACATAAGCTATTAGATCAAGGATTGATTTGCCCAAGTGCATCACAAGCTGGATTCCTAATTGTACTAGTTTCAAATAAGGATGGCAATTGGAGGATGTGCATTGATTATCGGGTATTGAACAAGATTACCATTAATAATTGGTACCCACTACCATGGGTTGATGACTTGCTAGACCAATTGAAGCATGTAAGGTATTTCACAAAGCTAGATTTGAAATTAGGATACCATAAAATCTGGATGATCAACCTTCAATAACAAATAGGTTTATTCGAATAATTGGTGATGCCATTTTGATTAACCAACACTCTTGAAACATTCATGAGGTTGATGAATGATGTGTTGATAAATTTTCTAGATAGGTATAATATTATTTTTCTTGATGACATTAGTTTTTAGTCCTACATGGGAAGATCATATACAACACTTAAGGTCAATTTTTAAAACAGTAATAAAGGAAGATTTGAAATTGAATCTCAAGAAGAGTGAGTTTGGTAAAATGTCTTTGGTTTATTTGGGATATGTCATTGGAAATGGATAGATAAGGATTGATCCAAAAAAAGTGGCAGCCATAAAAATGGTGCATTTGTTGTGGGGATATAATCAGCATACTACAAAAACTTGGGATGAAAGTCTAACATATGTCCAATATTGCTACAACCAGGCAATACACTCATCTACAGGGTTATCACCATTTGAGGTGTGTTATGGTTTCCAACCACACTTGCCTTTTGATGGAGCCTTTGAAATTAGGAAAGAACCCAGTATATCTGAGTTAAAATAAGAGAAAGCACTAAAATTTATTTAGTGTATTCAGATAACACATCAAAAAATAGAAGAGAAGTTGAAGAAAACACAACAACAATACAAAGAATGCCATGATAAGCATAAAGTGTCATGATTTTTAAGTGGTAGATTTAGTATAGTTGTACTTAGATAAGGAAAAACTACAAGGATTTGGAAAAAAATAAAACCCATCATGTATGGTCCTTTTAAAATTTTGGAAAAGTATGGGGAGAATGCTTCCGTCTTGAATTGCCCAAACCACATGCAAATGTAATCTATTGTGAATGTGGAGAACCTAAGGTTGTTTGAGCCGTTTCTATTGGATGAACAGAAAAATGTCTAGTTTTACATAATTTGGATGATCTAGTCTTAGCTAAGTTTGAGATATCCAAGGAAGATTTGGTCTTGGATAAGAATAAGCGAACAACTCACCAAGGAGAAGAGGAGCTATGAATAATCTGTCCAAAGGGGAAATCACTAAGCAAGGCAAAATGACTCTCAAGGAGACAGGTGGAGGTGTAATACCCTCATGTAAATAAATAAGATTTTGAGGGACCAAAATCCTCTAATGAGGGAGGTATATGATCAAGAGCTCAGAATAGTTTCGTAGTGTAAATTGGGATTTTTTTTGAAAATTTTCACATTTCTAATTCAGCCAAATGCATATCCATAATAATTGAAAAAACTAGAAAATTATTTTTGGATCAAAAGATATGGCCTTTTGAAATTCGTGGACTGTTACAGGGAATTGGTGTTGTTGAACTATATTTTCACCTGAATCTTCTGAAATATTGATTTTGTGTATGAGAATTTGGTACTGTTGCAAATATTATCTTGAGATATTTCCATCAAGATTTTATTTACATAAAATTAAGTTGTCTAGAAAAAGTTATGACAGTTTCAAGCTTCCAACTAGTTGTAGGAGGACAAGTGGTGGGATTTCAAAAAGTACTAATAATAGCTTATAAATATAATTTTCCAAACCTAAATTAGGACTATATATGTGATTTATAAGGAGTATTATGTTATTCTAATTCTAAGAGAAACTTTTAGAAGAGAAGGAGGCATTCCAAAATCTTCAAGGGAACTCTTGAGAGCAAGGGAAGAAGAAACAAAGTTGATGGAAGAACAAAGAGAAGGAAAGACATCAGAGCAGGGAGAAGAGTTGGAGAAGGAAATATTGCAGTCTAATATAATAGTTAAGGATTGTAATCAATGTATGTTTTCCAATAAAAATATGTAGAAATATTTTGACTATGGTTTTACCCATTTTTGGGTTTCCACATAAATTTGGTGTCTCTCTTTGACCTATGTGAATGTTTGTCTATGATTATTGTTGTTTATGTTACTTTATTGATATAATTATTAGATTAATACTAACACTCATAAATCAAAAACTAATTAAGCATAAGGATTAAGCAATATCCATAGATATGTATGTAGAGGTGAATCCACAGTGTGGCCTTTACAAATCACTATTACTATTATTCTAGAATTTATTAACAAGTTTATTATTTTTAGAAGTTGTTCATTACAAGTGGGACAAAGATAAGGTTTTTAATTACTATTGTGGTATAAAAGGGAATAGAGTGGTGAGAAAGATATTTTAGAACATATTTCTATTGGATTCATATTTTTCAAATGAGTGACTTATAACCAAATTTTTCTACTATCAACCATTAAACATACTAATATTCTATCATATTATAATTTAGATAGAACTACTCACATTTCCCAAACTCAATAAGAGTATTAATTGTTCCAAGATCCTTGTAAAAGACCTATCTCATTTTGAATGTCTCATTGAGCTGATCAAAATAATATATATTTGGTAACCTTTTTTCTACATAATTTAAGATCTATTGGGGCCATATCATTTAGTTAGAATTGTATGTTCTACCCTTTCACTTCCATAAGATAGGAAATAATAAATAGACATCCATAGAGAAAAAATTGACTAATGATGATTGTATAATCTAAATTAAGAATCATATAAGGTATCAAGGCAAGCATTTTATCATCCCAACAAACATTAATAGCTTTGACCCTCTCACTCAATCAACAATTGACTTCATAGGTTCCTCTTCCACCCCTCCTATAGGTCATGATGACTCATTTGATTTTTCCCTAAGAATAGAACCAAAAATTTACTAGTACTTTTAGAAAATGGTAAGAAACTTGCATGGAAAAATTTAGTAGATCAAGAAAAATCAATTCACTTGCATAATTTCTCCTTTGTATAGAAATAAAAACTAGGGAGGGGGATCTACTTGCATGGTTTTATACTCATCCTCCCATAGAACATCAAATTCAACTTCCCCTTAACACTCTTTTCATATATAATATTTTACTATTCAAAAATAGGTAATCTTTACGAATAAAGACTATTTTATATCAAAATCAGACAAATTTTGAACAAAGTATTATAAGGATTGTAGGACCAAATGTTTTGTAGTTTTTATAATCCATACTCTCTTAGCTTTATCTCCACATTTCAAGCATAATTCTTGCCTTTTAAGGTGAATGTGTGATTTATTTTTATAATTTTACAGAATACCCTTTATTTTGGCCTCCAATGCATGTCTAGTCAATATGGTCTAATTGACACATGTATTCATATGCTACAAGATAATACGACACATGTGCAACATGATGAAGTGGTATAATATAAATTCATAGAGTCAAATAAAAGGTAATATATTTACCATATACTAATATCTTGATTATATTATTGAATGTTGATAATATTCATATATCATCAAGTATATACCCTTTGAATCACCTTTGTTTGGTCCACCAGTAGAGCACCTTCCATATTGCCCCAAAAAATCGATTGTGTGTGTATCTATTTGATATTCGAGTGGATAATTGACCATACTAGGTAGGAAGTGTAATTGAAAATGAATTCATTCTTATGGTGTTATTTAATTGATGTTTTATCATGACTACAATAAACAAAAATAATAAAGCTTCTATTAGTAGTGGTAGTTGTATTTCTATACTACATTTAACTAAGAAATATGATGCTCTTGCACATCATCATTATTCTCTTCTAAAATAAACATGAATTGTAAATAAATTTTTAAATGTATAGATTGAACCATTTTGTGTAAGGGGAGTTAAAACTCCTATGCATCTATACAACCCATTAGGTTATCTTGAAGTAACTCTACCCAATCGACCATCTTCTATTTGTTATAGTAGTTAATCTAGGATTAGGTTTTAAATGATAACCATTTGACAATGAGGTCTTTCATCAACATCATTTTCTTGATTACTTATACCATATGGCTATACACATTATGTACATAGACCTATTATAAAATTTGGCACATGCTTCCATTTTGGGAGATTCTATACCTAATGCACTATGATTTATCCTTTTATTGAAATATAGTTTTAATTTTAAATGAGTTAGGGGTTTTCTAACAAAATATAAAGCTACATTTATAGTTTTCTTGACATTGTGTGTGCGTCAAGTGTAGATTGAATTAACCATAATTTAGCAAAGTCCCAAAAAAATATTAGGGTTGCCTTTATTAGATTTTCTCTTCTTTTTCAACACAATATTGAAGGACCTACCTTAGATAAACTTGCTTTTATTTGTATTTTCCTTCTTTCTTCAATTCTAGCTTGAGATCATGCCATCAGGTGGACTAGCATCAATAGTTATGACTAGTAGGTTGATGGGCATGATATATGCTATATATGCTTGAGTCTCAAGGATAAATTCTCTAGAGTCTATGTTCTCTTCAAATTTATCACAGTATTTTATAATCACCTTAATAAATTCTAAGTAATTTTCCTTACTCATCTAAATACTAAATTTATGGTTTATATCCTTTAGTTAATGAATTAGTCATAATTCAATAAATTGGTGTTAGGAGAACTCAATCATGGAATTTATGGATGGGTCAAGAGGTCAATGTGAGATTAAAAATCATGGTAAATTGATGGGTGTTAGCTTACTGATGTTTATATAATTTTACTTACTCCTCTAAGGAATTAGTGACTTGGGTCCCATTTTGATAAAACAAGATGCATTTCAATGGGTCAAAATTAGTGAATTGGTGGAACATTGAACTTAGACAAATTATTTACTTCTTTTCCTTCATTGTTTTTAGATGGTTAGGTATTATGATTAGGTGCCATATAATTTAGTTGATTCTAGTGGGATCTCCTTCCTTGAAAATGATTTAATTAACAATATCTTGGTAGAAGCTTTGCTGATGTATGTTTTTTATTTTCCAACCTTTGATTTGTTGCTTCTTCTTAAGATTTGATTTTGAACATATATACATGTCTACCAGTGCCCTTAAAATGAGTTCATATATATAAAGGGTGTCTTTTATAATTATAACACTATGATTTTACTACAATATCCATCCTAGAAAATAGGTTAGGACCTATTTTGGGTATTAGTGATTGTTTTATTTCTAGTTATTAAGGTGTCTCAAGTATCCTTGCTCTATAAAATTACTCTATATGAATTTGGTATCTTAGAGTACTTTCTCATGTCCCTTATATAGCTTTTTAACTTAGAATATGTTTTCCAAAACCTTTACCTCCATAAGTTCATATATCAAATTAATTGGGTCATATATCATCTACACTTGTTGCCTTTTCCAAATTTATTTTTAACATTTACATATGAGAAATAAAAGTTACTTAGTCATTCATTAATGATACTTGACATGCATTCAAGTGTGGGAGTTCAAATTCAAATTTGGATCTCACTAAGATGACACATTGATGGCATATGTTAGTAGGGTATGTTAGAAATATGCTAGGTAAGGGTATCCCATAGACCAATGAATCAACCTTAGGTATATCAATTTCTTGTACTCCTTATTTTGACCTCTACTTGTATTTGTTAATGGTTTATAAACTAATTTCGAAAAGATATTTCATACTAGATGATATCACATTGATGTCATTCTCTTACCACACATTCAAACTTGCTTTTGATGAATCAATAGTTGTGGCATTCATCTAGTGAATTGATGCATTAGGACACATGATAAAGATTTAATGAATAAATGAATAGGATATGGTTAGATAATGGATGATCAAGCAGGTGGATCAACACTTTAATTATAGTCTTTTTTTTCATTTTTTTGAATCTTAATGTTGTCATTTTGAAGGATCTTTATTCCTAATTATGAGTAGAATGGATTGAAAAGAAAAATAAGACTTGGGCTAAGTAAGAGGGATTTTTCAAAGATCATTTAAAGTAAAAGAAAAGGGAATAGAGAAGAATTGGGAAGAATAAAAAGGGAACTTATATACATAATATATAATTTGATGCTCTAACTTTGAGTTAAATACATATGCTTTAGATGTTTCTCATTCATAAAATGGATAATTATTGATCATCTCACTAGCTTATATGAGTTCACACCTTAAATATTAATAATATAAGATAGAATGATCTATAGGAGTTAAATTTGACATGTTTTAGGTGTTTTCTAATCTTCATATTATTTGAGTACCATATATCTACCCTTGATTCAACACTTGTTTTCTTTTTATCAAAGTAACACTTGATTGCTAGTTGATGGTGGTTGAACCCTTTAAATATATTTCACTCAGCCTTTGGTTGCATAGATTATATATTAGTATTTTACAGTTTTAAACTACTCTTTGAATTACAAATGGAACTCCAAACTAATGGGTAGCATTACTTCTTTCTAAACACCAACTTCTATGAAGAATTTTTGATGAATATTTAGGAATTACCCCAGGTCCCATATCACTTTCTATAGCTGAGTGTGGTAATCTACCTATGATTTAGTTTTTTTTTGGTGTATTTGAACCATGTTCTTGTTTGTTTATTTAGATAATACATTCCCATAAGGGTAGTAATTTAATACATTTTTATCAGTATGTCATATTTGAAATCAAACTATATTAAATTTGAGCCTCAAAGCACTAACAAATTATTTATGATAATCACTGAATGTGCTCCAAACCTTATGATGATGTCATCCAATAGATGCATTATCAAATATTTATTGGCATTATTCACCAAGATAAATTTTACCTCTTATGAATAATCAGTTGCTACCAAAATCTCTATGTGACCATTAGACATAATATTAATTTTATTGATGAAGTTCAAGCCCATTGCTTAAATAGTTTGGATACAATTACAAGTTGTAGTAGTAGTGATGCTTTATTTATATTTCCAATGAACACATAGTAGGACTTACATATTTTCAACCACTAGACAACATGAAAGATGATCATGGGCCAATAATATCTAGATTTTAAGATATTTTAAATTATAGCATATGCCAAATAATGATAACATACATCATGATATTTTCAAAAAAGATCAAGCATATCCTCCCTTTGGACACATATTAGGAATAAAATTTCATATATTTTTAATAATATAACCCCATTTATCAATATTTAATTTTTAAATTTATATCTAGATCACTTTTTATGTATAGGCATAAGACCTCAAGGGATAGTATTATTTTGCATGTACTCTACAATCTCTTACATTATTCCAAACTAATATTGGGTATATTTTTACTCTATTTGTTATCCCTTTTTTCCAATGAAACAACTTAATTATCTCCATGTAACTTAAAATTTTTTTGCACAATGATATGCCTTGTGCCAAGCTAGTTGGTTTTATCTTAGTGTTTAATTTCTAGACCACTTCTCTCCCAATTTACGTAATAATAAAAACTATGGTATCTAGGTGCATATAAAAACTATAGTATTATAATGGGATAGATAATTCCTAAACTTCTTTTATGTCTTCATCATGTCATAACCTACATTTCAAATATTTTTTTTATAACTGCACAACATTTGGATCATGAAAGCGATGGGTATTTTATACCTGTTGGCTCCTATTTGAGTGATTACAAAAATATATGAAAATATATTCAAATCCATAACTCATAAATTAATAAGGATTTTAGGTCACTGATTTAATCATTTAGATTCATGTTTAGACATTCTACTAAATATGTTTTTCATAGTGGGACAACCTAGACCAACAAGTGGTATTTTAACTATATCTCCCTTATCTTCCATCATATTAAGGAAATTGTAAATCCAAATTAAATATATTAATAGGTATATAATTAGAATAAATAGAAACTTTAAATCATTTATTTGAACCCTTAAATCTACAAAAAAATATTCTATTACATCTAAACAATTAGACTAGTAGACAACATTTTGTATGGATTTCCTTTATACAATATCAAAATTGGATGGTTCAAAAAGTTATAGAAACTATATTCAAAGGTGTTGGATAATATTACATTATTTGGGATATGCTAATGTACTCCCATGGTACCTTCATGGTACACCTTGTAAATATTAGACTAGGGTCAAGTCTTAGATTAGAGTGTGAGTAAATATTTTATGTAATGTAATAATATGCAAGAAATGCACAAGTATCATGTAAATGAGTGTGCAAGTGTAATGTGTGTAGATGTGCACAAGTGTCCCATATGTAAGTGTGCACATGTTTACTTATATCAGGGAATGCTATCTTGTATATGTGTGCATACAAGATAGAGTCATGTGCATGCAAGTGTCAAGTAGGGAAGCCAAGAGTCATGAGACTTGGCATAAGGAAATAAATAGTCAAGTAACCAAAGAGTCACTCTACAATGTGTATATGTTACTCCATAGAGGGATATAGCATCCATAGAATTCATAGTGAGTATAGAGAGTGTTGTTATAATCATTGTAAGAGATTTTTATGATATTTTTGTAAGATCAAGAAGAGTAATAAATATTGTATGCATTTGAGAATCTAATATTGTAAGTTGTGTTACATGCTTTGTACATGTATGAATCAACTTTAATACAATTTATTATTTAGAAAAATAGCTAACCCTAACATCGATAAAGGATTTTTAGGGATAGATAATCCTTGACAACTTATTTCTATCAACACTCAAAATAAAGTTGAAGGATTCAGTACAATCAAGCTATCTTGGTTGGAGCATCAGGGAATTTTATAGTCACCTTGACATTATTAGAGTTCTTAGGTGTGACCTAAGACATTACTGTAGTAGAAATTGTTCATCAAAAGAATGAGAATTTTCCTACAATAAATAGAAAATAATTTCATCTTCAAGTGCAAGAGAAGGAGAGCAACATGGATTGATTTAAGTTATAGGTTATTAAAGTTTTAGGTCATAGATAAATTAACCTTGACAAAGAATATTAAGGTCTTTAATAGAGACCTTGAAAAAATGGATTCAGGGTCTTGAAGGTAGACCTTGACATAGTGGATTTAGGTCTTGAGATAAACCTTGATAGAGAAGGATATAGATATTGAGGACAAACCTTGACAAAGAAGGATTTAGGTCTTAAGGATAGACCTTGACATAATAATTTTTAGGTCTTGAAGTAAGACCTTGATAGAGATAGAAAATTAGATGTTATATTTTTAGAATAGAGATCTTGATAAGAACTAGGTCATTAAATATTGACCTTGACATTTGGCTTGACATTGGCGGCCATATAAAATCTTAGAGAAAGTATTAAAGAGCAAAAAATATTAGAAGAAAGAACTACAAAAATAGTAGACATTTAAGAAGAAAAGACCAGAGAAGCCTATATTATATTGAAGATTAAGAATTCTCCATTGAAGGAGAAGAGATAAGCATTATTTAAGAAGACAAGTCTGCACTATTAAAGACATATAAAGGAATATTTACAGACAGACTTTGAATATGCATATGTAAGGTATTTGTAGAGTTAAAGAAGATATTTGGTGCAACTAGAGAAAGCTTACAAATCTAATGTAAGCATATACATGCAGAGAAGTATACTAAGACAATGACAACATAAGTTAAAGGAAGCACAAGTTAGAGGAAAGTATACATGCATACATAGCCTAAGATAGTATTCTAATCCAACGAAAACTCATATTATAGGAAGCATACATAAGGAAAAACATACATGCTTAAGCAAACACTTATATGATATCATAAGTTGTTGGAACAACAAAAAATAAAAATATAGTAACAAGGTAAACCAATTGCTTCAATCAATATGGACCAACCATAAATAAAGAATATAAGCATAAGGTAAACTGGTCATAAAGGGAGAATAAAATCAAAGCTATTGTAAGTTGCCCTAGGAAGGAGCCATAGCCATTAGAGAGTGTGGAGCTATTTTAAAATCTAAGATATAGAAGAGCATCAATTTTAGAATACTACATTGGATAAGAGAGTAGTGATACATTGGTATTGCACCAAGGTGGATATGAGCAAGAGAAGAGGATTAAGTATTAAGTTTTTAAGGAAAATGCATTGGTATAAGTTTGTAGTGGCTTAGTCTAGTTTGAAATAAAATCAGGAGCTTTGAGTTGGAAGTCACAAACACCAAAGAAGAAATTGAATATTACCTAAAACTTGCACCTAAGAAAGAGATAAAACATATTTAAAAATTATAGTAATTATAAGTTCTAAGCAATGAGAGATCTAGGTGCAATCAATCAAACCTAAAGAAGAGGTAGTGTAAGTGTAGATGACCCAACAACCAAGCAAAAATGTAGCACCAAAGGGATAAGCAAGTGAATATGAAGTGCCAAAGGGATAAGAAAGCAAAGACAAATCACCAAAGGGACAATGTAGCACCCTAAAATTGGTGCAGTGAAATCTTAAAATTACATTTACTCTAGTAAATAATTCAAATTCAAATTTTAACCTCCCAAACCGCCCGTTAACCGTCGTGTAATCCGTTTCCCCCTTTCCCGCACCATTTTTAGAGTTTGTTTTGACCATTTGATGATATCGTCGCCGATCAGACGATATCGCCCCAGATCTGACGATTTCGTCTAGGCTAGGACGTCCAGACGATCTTGTCCCAAAACTGATTTTGCATAATTAGCTTCTGTTCCAACGGGCCTCTAATCCGGGCAGAAGCGTGTCTGTGCCGTTAGAGACCCTCCCCCATTGGAGATCTCCCAAATAGGGATGATCTCCAACCTCCTAACCTCCCTCCTAAGCCTATTTAATCCTAAGCCCTTCCCTTAGCACCCCCCTGGCTGATAATTCCCTATAACTCGACTTCATACACGTTAAAACATCCCAAATTCATATTTGCAGTAGTTCTATACCAATTTTGTTGTAGGTACCTTAGTGTTTTTTAGTCGGAGCAAGCTTACATCGTCGTCGACGATCCTGTTCAGATCGGAGGCGATCCTGTCGAATCAGAGATGATTTCATACTAATGCGAGACGATTTCAACTATAGTCAACGTTGAGGCAATCAGTGCCCTAAGTTTGCATTTCTTTATCTTTTAATCTATTGTTTTATGTTGTAATTAGCTAGCTTATTTATTATTTTATGTTATCTTGCATTTTGGAGTTCACCCATCTAGATCAAATGCATAATTAAGTCATAATTATTGATTAAATTAGCATAATGCATTCATGTTTCTATTTTTAAGTTTCAGTTTGATATTATTGCTATCATTTTACACTATTTCCCTCTGTTAGAATAGTTGCATTTTCTGTGTTTTGCACATATTTCTTTGTTTGCAGGTCTCTGATGAATTCGTCATATCTCAGATGATCTTGTCTGATCTTAGATGATCCTATCAACTCAGAGGCGATCCTGACTGCTTAAAGAATCAGAATCTTCATCAGACATTCGGATCGGGTATTTTCTTTTAACATTCTTTAATTTCTCTATTTTTTGTCTTAATTCTATTTTTTGTATTCATTTAATCTGCATCTTCATATAGAATAGCTTAGACATATTTTGGCCAAACCTAGGACTTGAATGCTTAAGGCTAAAACAAACACATAAAACACATTCCCAACCTAGGCATGGAAACTGCCATTAAATGTTTCCTGGTGAACCCACCATCCGTCAAAAAATCACCATAATACACCTCCCTTAAGAGGCGGGACCTTCGCAAGGCCTCTCAGTCCGAGGTACCGTGCCATCCTTTTCACATCCCCCTTCGGGCATGGATCCTATAGCCTAAAGGTAAGGATGTGAAAAATTTGGAGCGATACATTTTGGTGAACCCGATGTGAATGCATTGTAAACCTTTTGAAAACAAAAACAAAAAAAAATAAAACAACTAAAACATAGATGCATTTTAGATCATTTAAATTTAATATCATGTTTAGATGGTAGCTCCTAAGAAAATATTAGCAGTTACTATAAATGTAGAAAACCAATTGGCAGCCATAGAAATCAATTATGTGCTTAGTGTGCCTGAAACAGATAGAAATCAACTCTTGTGGGATGAACTTGATAGAAGACTTAGTGTCATTTCATCTAGGTCAACAGAACTTAAACAAATCAAGAGGCTTATCCTAGATAGAATCCTGGATCCTCATCAACTTGTCTTTTATCATGAACTTCAGAGAGCCTGCCATAGATGGTTAGCTTATAGAAGAGCTCTTGTATCTTCAGAATTGTTCACCTTCGAGGAATACCTCGAGAACACAACCATTGTACACCGGTTCCTAGGTCTTGTAGAAGACCAAGAGGTTGTTCTTACGGATAGGGAAATATGGAATAGAGTTCCTCGAGCTGTGTTATATCGAGAGTATTGCCACGAGCTTTACTTCTATCAACCAGCATCTGAGACAGATAATATCACTATAGCTCTTTTCATTAAATTTTTGAAGGAAAACTTTCAATTTGAAGAAAAACACTTCATGACTCCTGAAGAACTCAAGCCCATTAATGACATTTATAAATTGTTTATAGAAAACTAGATTATTACTTTCAGTATTATTTCTTGCATTTATTGTGTTGTTTGTCTTTACAATATTATTTCAAAAACAAAGAAAAACTAAAAACTAAAAAACATAACAAAAACCAAAAACATTTCATTTTAAATATTGTAGTAGGTATATAATTAATATATACCTCTTAAACTTGTTGCATATATATATATATATATATATATATATATATATATATATATATTTGCTGAAATCTAAAATTAAGCACAATGCCTAAACTTAGGAATGGTAAACAAACTGAAGGAGAAGAAGAATATTGGTTACAAGATAAAACTAGAGACCCAAATGTACTTCCTGAAGATCCAATTCCGAAAGGAGAAACTCTAGATCACCCAGAAGATGACTTAGGTGAAGATAATGAACAAGAAGAAAGTGTTAAAGAGGATGGACCCTCATCCCCTAGAGTAGCTCCAGATGGAACTATTGCTTTTGACAATGTAGATCATTTCCGAAAGTTTCTCAATGATAACATTGATGCTCTTAATGTGGCAGTTCGTATTGATAAAGGGCAAATTAGTGACACTAAAGCAGCCATGGAACATGCGTTTGATGTGCGCACTAATCCCTTGTCTTTCATTGATCAAGAAAGTGATAAGGCTGGACCATCCAATACAGATATGGTCACTATGATTCAAAACATGTCAAAAAAATAGGTTACCCAACCTCCTAAGGAACCTATTATTCAACCTAAAATCATTCCCACACAAAAGAAAACTTCCTTCACTACTTTACTTCTTCAAACTATTGATCAATATGCTTCAAGTAAACAAAAACCTAAAATGAAGCCAAACACCAATTTTCAACAATCTGGAATACATCATAATACAACTTCAAAATTCCTTCATAACACCTTTCCTACCAATAATTTACACAATAGCAACATAGCATCTAATCTTCATGTCCCTCCATCATATGCTCACAAATCCCATATCAATGCCCTACCGAACCAATATGGTGGGCAAACTAGTAATCTGGAAGCCATGGTGAAACAATTAGCTTCCCGTATGGACCAGATAGATCCCTCCTATCCCTCATACAATTATCGAGAGATATGTAGTCAAACTTTGGATCCCATGGTTGTAGCACAACCATACCCTAAGCATTTTCCCATGCCCATCTTGCCTATATATAAAGGAACCGAAGATCCCATAGAGCATCTTCGCATGTTTAGGATAGCATGTCATGATATATCACATGATGACTTGCTATTACTAAAAATGTTCCCGAAAAGTTTAGGTGGAATGGCATTAGAGTGGTACTATCAATTGCCCACTCATTCTTTGAGAAACTTTGAAGAAATAGCTGAATCTTTTGTCCATCAATTTAGTGCCTACATCGAGAGGCATGTAACCATTAAAGATCTATACAAATTAAAACAAGACAAAGATGAATGTTTTGCTGATTTCTTAGCTAGATGGAGGTAGTTGACAGGAAAACTGCACTTTGTGCTACCTTATAGGGAAATGTTGGACATTTTTATCAATAATTTACAAGAACAAATATCTTATGAGCTATCAACTGCTACTTTAACTACCTTCGATCAAGCTATAGATCTAGCTCGAAGAGTAGAAGATGCCCTCATTAGGAGAGGCCAACTTAGGAAGAAGGATGATGAGAAAACATCTAGAAATCAATATAAAAACAAACAAGTTGTCGGTGACGGAGTCACTGACATGAGAAATGTTGCTAATATCAATGCAACGAAGACAACAGAAAAATTTATATTGAAACCTCCTGATAAGCCTCCTTGAGAATTTACTAGATTGAATCAACCATTATCAACTATTTTACCTCAATTACTTGAAAGAGGTTTGATTCAATTACCAGCTATCCGGGAACCTGATCCAACTATACCCGGATACAGAGCTGACTTACATTGTGATTTCCATAGAGGACCTGGACACTCTACCAACGCTTGTAAAAGGTTGAAACATAAAACACGGGATCTGATTGATAATAATGAAATGGAGGTGCAAGCCTTCCAACCTAAACAAAATGCTCCTAATAATACTCAAAAGACCATTCCCCAAAATCAAAATCAAAATGCTAATCAATCATTAGACATATTTCAACACCCTTTACCAAGACATGGTAAAGAGGTGGCCAATCAAATCGAACATCATAATGTTCCTCCTCCTACCCGATATGTAGGAACTATTAGTGGACATTTACTTAATCCTGATCCTCAAATATTTGACACAACCTTATCCCTGGTTACGACCAGGCCCTTACATAATATTCCAACTTCAGATTCTAGTGATATAGAATCAGATACTGAAAGTGAACTAGACATCACTTCAAACCAATCGAATAGTTCTAAAAATGAATTAGATCCTATTCAACCCATCATAGATGCTATGGTTCCAGAAGAACCATTTCCTAGAAGAGTTACTACTCGACCTTCTTCTAATCAATTCCTCCCTAATGAACAAGCCATAAATGCTAGACCGAGACCAGTTCAACGTCCTCAATATAACATTGTAGGTACCATTGGAGTCGTTACTCGACAACAGGCTCAAAATTATCAACAAGAACCAAATCAGAATGATGGATCAGTTCCATTTGTTTTGAAAAATCCCAATAAAGGGAATCATGCTTCCCATGTTCAACCTAAACCCCCTTACAATATTAATGAGCAATTATCCAATACTACAGCCAGAATTTCCCTTTTGGATTTGTTAAGATCCTCTCCCACCCATAGGGATGAGTTGATGCTTACATTAAGCCAAATGATGGTACCTCAAAACATTCAACCTGAAGCTATGGCCAATACTATCATCACTCGAGAAGTTGATTGTATTGACTTCCGGGATAAAGATATCCCACAACACAGTTTACATAAGGATAATCCCTTATATATTACTGCTCTAATTGGAGATGTAGCTATCAAACGAGTCCTGATTGATAATGGCTCATCTCTAAACATTTGCACTTTTGACTTCTACCAACGATTTGGCTTTAGAAGTGATGAAATGAAGAAAATTGATATGATTATCAAAGCTTTCAATGACGAAACACAAGAAATGTGTGGAGTTATTACCATCCCCTTGCAAGTTGGTCCTAGAACCCTAGAAACAACCGTGTTTATTGTACATTGCCCAGCATCATACAATATACTTTTGGGTCGCCCTTGGATCAATGCGATGCGAGCGGTCCCATCAACTTTACACCAATGTGTTAAATTTGAATTTAAAAATCAGTTGGTCACTATCCATGGTGACCCTAGACCCTTTGATATGTGTGCTTTGGCAGAACCCGTTGGAGTGCAATTTTGCCCTGCTCTGTCATCCACACATCCTAATTCTTATTTTTCATCTAAAACTATGAAACACACACCCATAACTTCACCTATTTCCCCTCCATTAATTTCATCCTCCTATATAGATCAACAATCTTCCAAACAAATCACTCTAGAACCTCAAAAAGATCTTCAATCTACAACCAATCCTTCATGTTCTATCCCTATAATTTCAAAACCTATAGACACACCTATCATACCTTCCACATTATCAACAACTATCATATCTTCCACATCTAAAGATATAGGGAATAATCCTTCTACATCTTATGCTCTTTCTGATGAACTTTTACCAGATTTATCCACAACCTTAATATCAGAAAAAAAAAATGCTTTCATGCAAGATTCAATTCTTCTAAATAACTTGCCACCATCTCCTCGTACTTTGGGCCTCCCACAACCTATGGGAAGTACTTACCAAGTCGGGAGTTGTGCCTTCATTTATAAAGGATATGACTGGGGAAGAATCCCTTGGAATATCAAACCTCATCATGAGGGATACACTCGATGTTATTTTACCAATGAATATATTAAAGCTAAACCCATAATGCTTAAAATGGGATATAAAGGGAAAGGTTTGGGACCTTTCCAAAATGGCATGAAAGAACCTTTCGAGGTAGAACCGTGGCCTACCCGTTGTGGTGTGGGCCTATTTCCTAGTAAGGGTCAACCCTTTCCTTTTGAAGATGATGATCACCTCATATGTTATCAAGATTATTTGGATAGGCATGTTGATTTGCCTCTAAAAAATTAGTCGTTTACATGTAACATGCTATCCATAGCTTACCCTAAAATGATTGCTGACCCCGATGAAGAGTTGGAAGGAGATATCTTCCATGATGTCTCTGTTGAAGAGATGTTACACAATGGATTTTATTTTGATGGTTCTATACCAACTATAGCCCAACTTGAGACCACTAATCCTCAAGATGAATTATCCAAATTAACCTTACAAGAATTAAAAGAATTGGGCGTTTCACCCGCCCCACCTAATTTTGAAAGAGATCTACACATGGAGGTAGAAAACGTCATTAAAATTAACATTGGAACTAAGGATAATCCTCACATAATCAATATTGGATCAGAATTAACTCAAGAAAAACAAGAACAATACATTGCATTCCTTAAAGAGTATGAAGATGTCTTCGCTTGGACATATGAAGATATGCCAAGTCTCGACCCTTACGTAGTCATGCATCATCTAGTGGTCCATCCGGATGCTAAACCTGTTAAACAAAAACTTAGAAAAATGCATCCCAAAGTGGCTCTGCTAGTCAAAGGGGAGTTAGAAAAACTCTTGAATGTTGTATTTATACAAGCTATTGATTATGCTGAATGGATCTCAAATGTAGTTCCAGTCACTAAGAAAGAAGCCACCAAAGTTAGGGTTTGCACAGATTTTAGAGATATTAATGCTGCATGCCCTAAAGATGATTTTCCTCTTCCAAACATGGATCAAATTATTCAATTTACTGCCAGGAGTGGGATGATGTCATTAATGGATGGATTCTCCGGTTATAATCAGATCAGGATAGCTCCTGAAGATCAGGCTAAAACAACCTTTATTACCCCCTGGGGTACCTTTTGTTGGAAAGTGATGCCATTTGGCTTAAAGAACGCAGGTGCAACATATCAATGAGCTATGACTTATATTTTTCATGACATGATGCATGATATCCTACATGATTATGTAGATGATATTATAGCTTGCTCTATTAATGAAGATAATCATTTAGATGATTTGAGAAAAGTTTTTAATCGATTACGAGAATATCTTATTCGATTAAATCCAACAAAATGCATATTCGAAGTTAAGTCCGGTAAACTATTAGGGGTTTTAGTTTCTTTACGTGGTATCAAAATTGACCCTCTCAAGATTGTGGCTATCACTGATATGCCCGCACCTACTAATATATCTGAGTTACGAAGTTTACAAGGTAAGCTTCAAGCCATCCGTCGCTTCATCGATAAGCTGGCGGACAAAACCGGTCCCTTTCTTAAACTCCTTAAGAAGGATGTCCCTTTTAATTGGGACGACGAATGTAGAGAAGCTTTTGAAATTCTCAAACAATACCTCCTTAATCCACCTGTGCTTTCATCGCCTAAACCTGATCGCCCATTTCTCCTATATATTTCAGCTTCAGATTTTGCCTTAGGAGCTATGTTAGCTCAGCTTGATGATGAAAAGAGAGAACGTGCTAATTATTATATTATCCGAACCTTCATCAGTTATGAAACCCGCTATACAACATTAGAAAAACTATGTCTAGCAGTTGTGTTTGCTACACAAAAATTATGCCATTATATGCTTAGTCAAAAAACTTATGTCATTTCCAAATATGATCCCTTAAGGTATCTCATGAGTCGACCTTATTTATCGGGTCGCATAGCCAAGTGGGTTCTTGCTCTAAGTGAGTTTGATCTCACATTCATAGGACAAAAGTTTGTTAAGGGTCAAATCATAGCAGATCAATTAGTTGCTGCACCCATAGAGTCTACCCATCCCCTCATCATTGAGTTTCTGATGAATGCCTTCAATTAGAGGTAGACCATATTGAACAATGGTCCTTATACTTTGATGGAGCCCGATGCATGAGTGGGGCTGGTGTGGGTATTATTTTAATATCCCCGCAAAAACATCTTATTCCTCTGTCCTTCAAATTAACATTTGCTTGCACCAACAATACTGCTGAATATGAAGCTCTAATCCTTGGATTACGAGCTGCCTTAGCGCTAAAAATTAAACATATTTTAGTTTTTGGTGATTCTCAACTGGTTATAAACCAAATTAATGAAGTTTATCAGACCAGAGATGATAAAATGTGCCCATATAAGGCCTATGTTTTACAACTAATGTCTCTATTTGATCAAGTTACCTTGGAAGCTATTCCTCGAACTTGCAACCGTGCAGCTGATGCTATGGCCGCAGTTGCATCTCTCCTGCCCTTGGAGTTAGATGACGAATATGCCACTATCATTATTCGTCGACTCTAGGAACCCACTTCAAATAAGTCATGCTTAGAGCCTTTAGATGTGTTTCTAATCAATGAAACTACTCTTGAACCTTGGTATATGGATATATTTGATTTTCTCCAAAATGGGACTTTCCCTACCAATTCTAATAGAAACCAGCATCGGTTATTACGTAGACGAGCAAGTCGATTTGTAATAATTGGAAATACTTTATATAGGATATCTTTTGAAGGTATCCTATTAAGATGTTTGAATTTAGAAGAATCTAAATCAGCCTTGAGTGAAGCCCACGATGGATCTTGTGGAGGACACTTCAGTGGTAGTGTCATTGCTAAAAAGCTCCTTAGGATAGGATACTTTTGGCCTACCATGGAGAATGACGCACATGATTATGTATGCCATTGCAACAAGTGCCAGAAACATGCTGACCTTGTCCATGCGCCTGCACAAGAGCTACAGGCTATTTCATCTCCTTGGCCCTTTTCAAAATGGGGTTTAGATATTATTGGAAAAATCAATCCTGTGTCATCTAATGGACACAAATTCATCATAACCGCCACTGAGTATTTCACGAAGTGGGTTGAAGCTATGCCTTTAGCTTCCTGCACTAGCACACAAGTCTCTAAATTTATTTTTAATCAAATCATTTGTAGGTTCGAAATTCCTGCAAATCTCATCTTTGACAATGGAACTTGTTTCAAAAATAAAGATGTTAAAAAATTATGCCAAAAATATAAGATTCAACATCGCTGGTCCACTCCCTATTATCCTCAGGGTAATGGTCAAGCAGAAGCATCTAACAAAACCTTAATCAAAATTCTCAAAAGATTGGTCAATAAAACTGGCCGTGATTGGCACATTCAATTATATCAAACCTTGTGGGCCTATCGAACTAGTGTTCGAACCCCCACAGGAACTTCACTATTTGTTTTGGTTTATGGTGCTAAAGCCATTTTTCCCTTTGAATTAGAAGTTCCTTCTTTGGCTCTACTACTTCAAGATACCGAAGTAGGAGATGAATATCGAGCTGGCAGACTCAGTCAGTGGAACTCCTAGATGAAAAATGCATCAATGCTTTGGAGCATTTCCGTGCCTACCAAAACAAGCTTAAAAGATCATATGCTAAAAAAGTTCGTCATCGATCCTTTGAGATTGGTGACCTTGTTTTAAAAGAAAATCAAAAAAATACTAATGCAACTAAGGACCTTAAAGGTAAATTTGAGCCCAACTGGCTTGGTCCATACATTATCACTGCTAAATTTGAATCGGGAGCATACAAATTATCTACCTTAGATGGTAAAGAACT
Source organism: Wollemia nobilis (assembly GCA_028583015.1). Lineage (NCBI taxonomy): Eukaryota > Viridiplantae > Streptophyta > Pinopsida > Araucariales > Araucariaceae > Wollemia > Wollemia nobilis. The sequence goes on from JAQPPZ010003184.1 coordinate 2,107,682, forward strand.
TAAAGAACCCATGAATATTTTGCATCTTAAATGTTACTATATATAAATTTGGTCATTTCATCCTTGTATATATTTGTTTAAAATAAATCAAAATCACTATCTTGTATTTCTTTCAATTTATAAATTCAAAAAACACCAAAAACATTCATAATCATCAAAATCTTCAAAACTATTTGTTGTATTTATTTATGGCACTTGTTAATTTTTTGTTCATAAACAAAAATAATAAAAAAACAAAACAGCAATATTCTTGACTCTTTCGAAACCAAGACAATATAAAGAACAAAGAGAGAGTCAACATTCTCAAAACTTCTCAAAAATCATTTATATATATTTTCTCACAATTATTGTAGTTATATGTTTCAAATTATTTTGGATAAATTAGCATTTATTTGGAATCCCCCACTTTCACATTCACAAAAATAAATATTTTGATTTTATATGGCATGATTACTAATCTCTCTTATATCAAAGTCCACAAAATTCAATTAAATAAAGTTTGATCATAGAGAATTGATCTTGTTATTTACTTAAACCAAGCACATCTTTTCACAATAAAATGATTATATTTGTAATTTCCATGCTTTGCTACATAGTAGAAGTGGTTTCTTGAGCGAAAAGTTTCCCCTGCTATCCTATCTTGCACATGGTCTAGAATCTTTGAGAATTGGCAAAAGGACAAGCTCACCCCTACCCAGAATAAAAATCCCTTGCTCTATAGCTAATCCGAGCAAGTATCCCTAGCACAGAAAGAAAAAGCAAAGTTCAAAAGAAAAAGAAAAAAGAAACAAGTTATTTCAAGCATTATTTCAAAAATCAAGCAAAAAAAAGCAAAAGAAAGCAAAAGCAAAAGCAATAAAATCCCTTTCCCTACCCTTTGAAAAGAAAAGAAGGGTTGATGAGCTTGAATCCCTGGAATTCTCAATTATTCGAAAACTATGAGGTAAGCACCATAACAGGTGGTTTGTGCCCAACCTGCTTGGCCTTGGGTAACTCCTAGCATGGCGATATGTCTGTCACATTAGCGACCTTATTTTGTACAGACCTATGTCTGCTTATGGATTAGCTAGCTCTTGATAATCCGACTTACATAGTAGTCTCGTATGGTTATATGCATCTACATCATGGTTAATGAACACTTCTTTGGTTCATTCAAATCACTTGTATCATAGTATCTTGCTCAAACTAGTAAATGAACATAGCAATTGCACACACATTTGTATTTGAGAGATTTTGTGTATCATTATGATAAATCAAGATTGGAAATGAACTCACATATGCACATAGGATTCCTTATAAATCTACCTTTTGTCTTTAAAATACTTTGAAATATATTTTTGCAAATTGTTTGAAATAATTCATTTTCTTCTTCCAAGTACAGTTGTTTCGACAACTATATGCATAATAGAAAAATCAAAATTTCTTTCAAACCATCCAATCAAAACATACATATATATATATATTATTGACTTTCACGACGATGGTATAGTTCTAAAACCAAAATTGGAATTTTATGCCTAGCACAAGTCCTCATCTTCATATTTTTTGTTTATTAAAAAAATTAACCATGTAATAAAACAATCTATTTTCTTCTTTGATTTTCGTGATGATGGTATAAGTCTATACCTACATATTCTATGCCTAGCGCAAATCATTGTAACAATTTTTATTCCCCATTTATTTAAAAATCATGAAAAACCATATGACTTAAATCATTCTGTTATACAATTATGCTTTAAAACAAACAAACATTATCACTATTTCATGCCATTATGTCAACCTTCAATTTTGCAATGATGGTATAATTCCTAGGGAATTATCCAAAAATTTTATCACACTTAGGAATTTATGCCTAGCAAAAAATCATTTTAATCATATTTTCATGCATACTATTTTTATGAAACTTTGAAAACAAATCATCATCTTCATCATTTGCACCATTGCACCAAAGTCTTAAGACAGTCTCTTAAGCACTCTTTTACTTTTAACAATATTTCTATACTGGGATTAGCTTGACGACCGAGTGAGTGGCGACTCCATGAAATGGTCTATAATAGCGACAATGTCCTTTGAAATTATTGTTAGAAGTCTCTTTTTATCTTTTATCACATCACATCACAAACAACCAATTTGTTACATCAGATTATTTCATTTAAACTCTTACAGCATGACATCAAAATTATAATATTTCCAATGACATAATTACATGAATCCTCAATCCAATCATCAAATCAATCACATAAAAACATTAAAAGCATCATAAAAATACATTTAAGACATAAGTCATATGATCAAAAAAATATCTCATCTGTATATATCAACAATATATGTACATCATATCAAAAACCTGGATTGGTATGCCATAATCTACATCTTGGCATACTCAATCCTCTCAATCAAATATCCTCTGTGCAGTGTCTCGAGAGCCCCTCGAGCTCTCAGCCTCATCTCCTCCCCCACCCTGAGGTGGACAAGGTGGTCCCATCGTAGTATGCATGGTACTACAAGTCCTACTCGTCGATCGGGATGAAGTCCTTGATGACCCGATCCTGATCGAATATGCGATATTAGCTGGAAGTGGTAGTACTCCTCTGGCACCATATGATAGTATAATTTTTGATAGAAATTTATTTGGGCAATAGCTCGTGCCAGCTCCCTAGTGCTCGCCCCTCTACCCCATGCCCTGAGGCATGCAATCTCATCTCTGAGCTGTGTAACCTCAGCTCGATGTCGTGCAACCTCCTCTTGTAGGGTCTACACCTGTGCTTGGAGATGTATCATCTCCGCTCAAAGAGTCGCTGTCTCGCGACTCTCCCCAGTGTCGACACCCTTACCCTTATCGAGCGATGGTGGCCTCTCTCTCTATGGAGAAGGGGGTCTCTCCGCCCTCCTCTCTCGCTGCTACGGCCTCTCCTGTGCCTGTGGCCTCATCTGCTCTCTCCCACCGTGACCCTGGGCCACCTCCATAGCCGCCTAGCATCGCCTCCCTATCTGACGCACAATTACATGAATCAAACCCTGAGCCCTCGTCATCCAAGGAGGGCGGATGCCTGCATACCAAGCATTGTAGCCATCGGCTACCCCTACGTCATCCCCATCCACTGGTTGAATGGGGGCATCGTCCGAGTCCTGACTCCAGAAGCGTTGCATGTCTAGAGCCCCACTCACTATGGTGTTATCTTGGACAATCCAGGAAAACTCGTAATCCCTGAGAGATGGGATCCCCTGTTGTAGACCGAACTATCGCAAAAATCGCTCGTAGCGGTGGAGCTCCACCTCTCCCCTCTTCATCCTCAACCAGCAAACTCGCCTGACGTGAGCCAGCTCCTGTCCATCCTCGGCCCACCCTGGGTGCTCTTGCCATGGCCTCCAGGTGATCTGGTCCAGGACAAGGTCATCCAATAGTCTTCGGGACATCGGTAGGTTAATCCACCGTTGTGACCCTCTCCGGAGCCACCAGTAGAAAACTCGGGGCCTCTCCCCGTCAATCCTTGTCAAAGGAAGCCCTACCGACATTCGCACTATAATGTGCTCCCAGCACCAAACCTGTAGGAGCGATGTCATAACTAGACATCGATCGCCCTTGTACACGACCCCATGCAGGATCCTGTACAATCGACATAGCACAAAACTACCCCAAGAAAACCTGTAACCATGGTCCCGCATGTCGCAAATCACATCTGCTAGCATCCATGGTACCCTACACCCACTTTGGTGGCACAGTAGAAGTCCACCAACCACTTCGGCCAAAACCTGTGTGAGTCTAGATGCCCCAAGAATCTGACGCAGCGACTCGATGTTAACTCCGCCCTTCTCTAGGGAAAAGCTTGGGTCACCACACAACCGCCCCATAGCATGGCCTTGATTGGTCGTAGGAGTGATCAATTGTCCTTGTATGGGGATCCTCAGAATCCTCCATACATCCTCCAAAGTGGGAGTCATCTCCCCTGTCGATAGCCGAAAACAAGAAGAACCCGGATACCACCTCTCTGCTAGGGCTGTCAGTAGCCCCATGTCTATAGAAACTTGTGGCATTTTTGCCACATGCAGTAAGTCAGCCTGTGTCAGCTGATCCTGCTCTGCCTGTGTTATAGCGGCCAAGTCATCTCTCAACCCATTCCCTGCTCTTTAGCAATCCTCTCTGCAACATAAACAACAAAACAATAACAATCATTAATAACACTCATTAATTAAAAATGCAAGTTAAAATAAGTTCAATTTTATACAACTGATGATATCGTCCACTATTGGATGATATCGTCCCAAATTTGAGCATAATTGTCTCTAATTTCGCAAGCCGAAATCGTCCCTAATTTGATGAAATCGTCCCCCTTTCGCCGATTTCGCCCTTAGACGAAATCGACGAACTTGAGACGATTTCGTCAAAATCGGGACGATTTCATCCCGATGACGTCGACGGCCCAAAAACGGCCGTGATGCTCAAAAATTCATTTAAAATTCACCTAAAAAGCATGTAAATTCAAATTCAAGCATTCTAAGTTAAGTCTAGACTCTTACCCGTAGCCCGTGCCGGACCTCTGTCGATCTGTGCGTTGTCTCCACCATTTTTGCTTGCAGAGTTCTAAAAACTAGAAAAATGAACAGTAAAAATGAATTAGGGTGTTACCCTATTTTTCTTAATTTTATTCAAAAACACAATTAAAAAAATTTTAAATTTTTTTTGCGTTTTTGTGTTTTTACCTCAAACGTTCGATTTGGGTAAAAACATGGAGGGGGCACCATAGTAAGCTATCGTACGATTCGACCAAGAATCGTCGCCTAAAAATGGGAATAATTTTTGATTTCTCGTAGATCGAGAAGAACTCATCTTTAACGCATTTTCTTCAGAAAATTCGCTAAAGAGGGGGCAAAATGTAGCACCCTAAAATTGGCACAGTGAAATCTTAAATTACATTTACTTTAGTAAATAATTCAAATTCAAATTTTAACCTCCCAAACTGCCCGTTAACCGCCATGTAATCCGTTTCCCCCTTTCCCGCGCCATTTTTAGAGTTTGTTTTGACTATTTTCGTCCTAGATCTGATGATTTCGTCTAGGCTAGGACATCCAGACGATCTTGTCCCAAAACTGATTTTGCACAATTAGCTTCTATTCCAACGGGCCTCTAATCCTGGCAGAAGCGTGTCTGCGCCATTAGAGACCCTCCCCCGTTGGAGATCTCCCAAATAGGGATGATCTCCAACCTCCTAACCTCCCTCCTAAGCCTATTTAATACTAAGCCCTTCCCTTAGCACCCCCTGGCTGATAATTCCCTATAACCCGACTTCATACACGTTAAAACATCCCAAATTCATATTTGCAGTAGTTCTATACCAATTTTGTTGTAGGTACCTTAGTGTTTTTCAGCCGGAGCAAGCTTACATCGTCGTCGACGATCCTGTTCAGATCGGAGGCAATCCTGTCGAATCAGAGACGATTTCGTACCAATGCGAGATGATTTTGACTGCAGTCAATGTTAAGGCAATCAGTGCCCTAAGTTTGTATTTCTTTATCTTTTAATCTATTGTTTTATGTTGTAATTAGCTAGCTTATTTATTATTTTATGTTATCTTGCATTTTGGAGTTCACCCATCTAGATAAAATGCATAATTAAGTCATAATTATTGATTAAATTAGCATAATGCATTCATGTTTCTATTTTTAAGTTTCAGTTTGATATTATTGCTGTCATTTTACACTGTTTCCCTCTGTTAGAATAGTTGCATTTTCTGTGTTTTGCACCTATTTCTTTGTTTGCATGTCTTTAATGAATTCGTCTGACGAATTCGTCAGATCTCAGACGATCTTGTCTGATCTCAGACGATCCTATCAAATCAGAGGCGATCCTGACTACTTCAAGAATTAGAATCTTCATCAGACATCCGGATCAGGTATTTTCTTTTAACATTCTTTAATTTCTCTGTTTTATGTCTTAATTCTATTTTCTGTATTCATTTAATCTGCATCTTCATATAGAATAGATTAGACGCATTTTGGCCAAACCTAGGACTTGAATGCTTAAGGCTAAAACGAACACATAAAACACATTCCCAACCTAGGCATGGAAACTGCCATTAAATGTTTCCTGGTGAACCCACCATCCATCGAAAAATCACCATAATACACCTCCCTTGAGAGGTGAGACCTTCGCAAGGCCTCTCAGTATGAGGTACCGTGCCATCTTTTTCACATCCCCCTTCCGGGCACGGATCCTATAGCCTGAAGGTAAGGGTGTGAAAAATTTGGAGCGATACAGACAAGAAAGCCAATATGAAGTGCCAAAGGGACAAGCAAGTGAAATCTAGTGCTAATGAGACAAGCAAATAAAATACAATGATATAGGAAAATAATTCTTTAGTAGAGTGTAACATTTTTACTATTATTCATGTAGCTAGTTGGAGCAATGTTTGATTTGGTGGCAAAAAATCATGTAATATTGGCAAAAGATAATGCAATATTTGAATCATTTTATCTAACGTCTCAAGGGTAGAATACCAAGTGTTTATTCAAAGGTGAAACGTCTAACATATGTTCAAAGTGAAAAATTTCAAGGAGTGCATGATAAAGATAGTCACACGAATGTAATGGAAGCCACTTCAATGTAGTTTGAAGCATAGATTGAGGCAATTTGAAACATCTAAGAATTTCAATTCGTACTAATTTAGGATTTTTATACGTTTTTTCTAAGGAGCAATAAGGTTAGAAGAATAATAATGCTATTTAGATTTCAAGCATAGGAGTAATAAGGAAATTAAATATTTTTAATAATTTGAAGAGATGAGTTTTCTAGAATTTTTTTTAAAGCTTTAGTATTTTTTAGGAGTGATAGCTAGTTTGGGGTTTATTAAATCTAAAGTTTGAATTTGATTTTATTATTAGTTTTTTGAAATTAAAATAAAAGTTTTACGAATTGATTTGGGAGTCAAAGGGTTTACAACATCAAACTTAGGAGATTAAATTTGCAAAACTTTAATTTTCTTAGATTCTAATACTTGGGAGACATAAGGAATTCTACTTTATAAGTTTTGTAATTTAGAAACTTTGAATTTATTTATTTAAACCTAGGGAGTTATAAGGTAGTCTAAATCAAAGGAAATATTTTCCCTAGTTTTTGAATATCATTGAAGAAATTGTTAAGGATGAATTCAATAATGAATATATAGTAAACAAACTTAAAATATATTTTCGAAGAATGATACATGTTTTTGATAATGAGGAAAAATCAATAATATTACAAAATAGTCAAGATTACTATTTTGTAGTTACTATTTTGGATGTTGTTACTATAAAATAGTCAATATTACAATACTATTTTGGATGTTGTTACTACAAAATCTTATTCTAGTAGTTCATCAATCTCAAAAATAGAATATACTAAAAATGTTTAAGATCTTCATCATCTACAATTTATCTACATGGAAAATAAGGATATAATATATTTGGTTGTACATAAATGGTTATGCTATTTTATCAAGAAAACAAATGAACTTGAAATTCTAAGAAGGATGAATAAAGTAGTAAAAATATCTTCAAGATGTGTTTATTGCAATAGAATTGGTCATGAAAAAGCAAACTATTGGAGTCTTCATCCATGTAAATATTGTGGAAGAAAATCTCATTCATATACTTCCTACTACTACAAAGAGAAGTATTGTAGAAAATTTGAAAGAGCATTAATATTTATATTAGATTATATTTATCAAATACTCATTTCTAAAGCATCTAACAATGAGTCCAAGTGTAAAAATTTTTAAGTACAGTAAGAAAAGTCATTCAGAGAACAAGAAAACAGGAAATGGATCAAACAAGATCTAATTATACCTCACAACATAATTAGATCACATGTACTACAAGACTACTTATAGATTGGAGATTGAAGTAACAAATGCTGAAGAACATCAATCATAATTCAGAGATAAAGTCAAGCAAGAAGAAGAATCAAATGAAAAACAAGATGATCCATTGCAAAGTATTTTAAAGGATGAAGACCTAGATTGAATACTAAAGTCTTCAATAATAAAATAATGTAATATAGGTGGATGTTGGAGAATATTATATTATTTGGTACATTCTAATGTACCCCCATGGTACCTTCATGGTACACCTTGTAAATATTAGACTAGGATCAAGTCTTATATTAGAGTGAGTAAATATTTTATGTAATGTAATAATGTGTAGGAAATACACAAGTATCATGTAAATGAGTGTGCAAGTGTAATGTATGTAGATGTGCATGAGGGACCCATATGTAGGTGTTCACATGTGTTTTTAGATTATGGAGTGCTAAGTGAAGAGTCATGTATAGGTGTGCATACAAGATAAGGTCATGCGCATGCAAGTGTCAAGTAGGGAAGCCAAGAGTCATGAGACTTGGCACAAGGAAAGAAATAGTCAAGAAACCAAAGAGTCACTCTACAATGGCTATATATTACTCCATAGAGGGATATATCATTCATAGTGAGTATAGAGAGCATTGTTATCATCATTGTAAGAGAGTTTTTTGATATATTTGTAATAGGAATAAGAGTAATAAATATTGCATACATTTGAGAAACTAATATTGTATATTGTGTTACATGCTTTGTACATGTATGATTCAGTCTATTACATTCATTTTTTTTGCATATTAATGAATGTCAGTTGATATACTATAAGCCTTGATTTACATATTAGTTGGCTCATATTATTCTTATTTATATTATTATCTTGATCTTACTATATTGTGGCTATCATATATTTGATCCTGTGAATTTTATCCTATGAGTTTACATTAATATTAAGGCTTCAAAAGCCATCAGTGGTATCAGAGCTACAACAAGAAGTTTCTTGCACAAGGTAAATTTATTTAGTTGCATATAAAATCAATTTTTATCCAGTGTGAAAAAATTGGTTAGAGTATGTCTACTTTAAAGGGAGATAAACTTGGACTCTACTATAAAATCATAGGAAACAAAATAGACCAGAGTCTTTCCACAGTTGTAGGAACAACTAGTGAAGATTAGGACTCAATTGTAGAGTCCGTCCACTAGGATTAAGTATAACCAATGAAGACTAGGACTCATATTTGGGTGAATCAACTTTAAGACAGTTGAATATTCAATAAAATGGAAACCCTAACATTGATAAAGGATTTTTAGGGACATATGTAATCCTTGATAACTAATTGCTATCAACACCTAGAAGAAATTTGAAGGATTTAGTACAATCAAGCTATCTTGGTTGGAGCATTAGGGAATTTTATCATCACCTTGATATTATTGGAGTTATTAGGTGTAATATAAGACATTGATGTAGCAAAACTTAATCATTAGAAGAGTGATAAGTTTCCTACAATAGATACAAAAGAATTTCATCTTCAAGTGTAAGAGAAGACAAAAATATCTCATCAAACAAAGATTGATTTAAGTTGCATGCTATTGAAGTTTTAGGTCATAAAGAAATTGACCTTGACAAAGAATATTTAGGTCATTAATAGAGACCTTAATAAAATGGATTTAGGATCTTGAAGGTAGACCTTGACATAGTGGATTTAGGTCTTGAGGTAGACCTTAACAAAAAATGATTCAGGTCTTGAGTACATACCTTGACAAAGAAGGATTCAAGTCTTGAGGATAGATCTTGACATAATAATTTTTAGGTCTTTAAGTGAGACCTTGATAGAGATAGAAAATTAGAGGTTATATAATTGGAATAGAGACCTTGATAAGAACCAAGTTATTAAATATTGACCTTGACATTTGGATTGACCATATGAAATTTTAGAGAAAGCATTAAAGAGCAAAAATGATTAGAGGAAAGAGCTACAACAATAGTAGAGATTTAAGAAGAAAAGGATAGAGACGTGTATATTATATTGAATATTAAGAATTCTCCATTGAAGGAGAAGAGATAAGAATTATTGAAGAAGACAAGCCTATACTATTAAATACGTATAAAGGAAGATCTACAAATAACCTTTGTACATGCATACACAAGGTATTTGTAGAGTTAAAGAAGATATTTGGTGCAACTAGTGAAAGCTTATAAAGCTAATGTAAGCATATACATGCAGAGATATGTATAATAATACTAGGATAATATAAGTTAAAGGAAACATATGTTAGAGGAAAGCATATAGGCTTATAGATCCTGAGATAGTATTCTAAGCCAATGAAAACTCATAATAAAGGAAGCATACATAATGAAAAGCACACGTGCTTAAGGAAACACGTCTATGATAGCATAAGTTATTGGAATAAAAATAAAGGAAAAGATACCAACAAAGAGAAGGTGAACCAGTCACCTCAATCAAGATAGATTAGCCATAAAGAAAGAATATAAGCAAAAGGTAAACCAGTCATAAAGGAAGAATGAAAGCAAAGCTATTGTAAGTTGCCTAAGAAGGAGCCATAGCCACCAAAGAGTGTGGAGCTATTTTAAAATTTGAGATATAGAAGAACACCTATTTTAGAATACTACATTGGAGAAGAGAGCAGTGATACATTGGTATTGCACCAAGGAGGATGTGAGAAGGAGAAGAGTATTAAGTATTAAGTTTTTGAGAAAAAAGCTTTGGGACTAGTTTATAATGGCTCAATATAGTTTGATTTAAAATTAAGAGCTCTGATTTGGTAGTAATAAACACCAGAGAAGAAAGTGAATATTGCTTGAGAAAGATACGCAACACATTCAAAAATTATAGTAACTTTAAGTTCCAAGCAATGAGAGAGTTGAGTGCAATCAATCCAACCTGAAGAAGAGATAGTATAAGCACAACCAAACCAACAAGCAAGCAAAGATGTAGTGCCAAAGGTATGAGAAAGTGAATACAAAGTGCCAAAGGGACAAGCAAGAAGAGATAAAGTTCCTAAGGGACAAGCAAGCAAAGATGAAGTGCCAAAGAGACAAGCAAGGGAAATACAATGCTAAAGAGTAAAGCAAATGAAAGCCAGTACCATAAGGAAATAATTATTTGGTAGAGTGTAACATTTGTGCTATTATTCACATAGCCAACTAGAAGAATATCTATGTTGGTGGTAGAAAATCATGTAATATTGGGAGAAGATAATGTAAATTTTGAATCATTTTATCTAATGTCTCAAGGGTAGAATACCAATCATTCAATAAAATGTGAAACATCTAATGTAGGTCTGAATTGAAACTTTTCAAGGAGTATCTAATAAAGTCATTTGCACCAATGTAATGGAAGCCCCTTTCAATGCAATTTGAAGCATAGATTGAGGTAGTTTGAAATTTTCAAGAATTTCAAATTGCACTAAGCAATTTAAGGAGGGATTTTTTAATTTAGGATTTTTCTAAGGAGCAATAAGGTTAGAAGAATAATAATGCTATTTAGATTTCAAGCATAGGAGTAATAAGGAAATTAAAGTTTTTTAATAATTTGGAGTGATAAGTTTTCTAGAATTTGTTTGAAAGCTTTAATGTTTTTTAGGAGTAATAAGTTTTTTGGAGTGATAAGTTAATTTGAGGTTTATTAAATATAAATTTTGAATTTGGTTTTATTTATTAGTTTTTTGAAATTAAAAGAAAAATTTTGTAAATTGATTTGGGAGTCAAAAGGTTTACAACATCAAACTTAGGAGATTAAATTTGCAAAACTTTTATTTTCTTAGTTTCTAATACTTGGGAGACATAAGGAATTCTACTTCATAGAATTTCTAATTTAGAAAATTTTAATTAATTTATTTAAACCTAGGGAGTTATAAGGTAGCCTACATCAAAGAAAATATTTTTCTTAGTATTTGAATATCGAAGAAAATATCAAGGATGCATTCAATAATGAATATATAGTAAACATAATTAAAAGATATTTTTGAAGAATGATATATGTTTTTGATAATAAGGAGAAATCAACAATATTACAAAATAGTCAAGAGGATGCACCATTGGATCTTGTTACTACAAAATCTTATTCTAGTAGTTCATCAATCTCAAAAATAGAATCTACTAAAAATGTTGAATATCTTCATCATCTACAATTTATCTACATGGAAAATAAATATAGAATAGGTTTGATTGTACATAAATGGTTATGCTATTTTATCAAGAAAACAAATGAATTTGAAATTATAAGAAGGATGAATAAAGTAGTAAAAATATCTTCAATATGTGTTTATTGCAATAGAATTAGTCATGAAAAACCAAGCTATTGGAGTCTTCATCCATTTAAATATTATGGAAGAAAATATCATTCATCTACTTCCTACTACTACAAAGAGAAGTATTGTAGAATATTTGAAAGAGCATTAATATTTATATTAGATTTTATTTTTCAAATACTCATTTCTGAAGCATCCAACAATGATTTCAAGTGTAAAATTTCTGAACTACAGGAAGAAAAGTCATTTAGAGAACAAGGAAAAAGAAAATGAATCAAACATGGTCTGATTCTACCTCAAAAGGTAATTAGATCATATGTACTACAAGGCTACTTATAGATTGGAGATTGAAGTGACAAAGAATGAAGAACATCAAGTAGAATTCAGAGATGAAGTCAAGCAAGAAGAAGAACCAAATGAAAAACAAGACAATCCATTGCAAAGTCATTTGAAGGATGAAGACCTAGATTGAAGACTAAAGTCTTCAATAACCAAATAATGTAATACAAAGGGGTGTTGGAGAATAATAAATTATTTGGTACATGCTAATGTACCCCCATGGTACCTTCATGGTACACCTTGTAAATATCAGACTAGGGTCAAGTCTTAGATTAGAGTGTGAGTAAATATTTTATTCAAATTAATAATGTGCAGGAAATACACATGTCATGTAAATGAGTGTGCAAGTGTAATGTATGTAGATGTGCACAAGTGTCCCATATGTAAGTGTGCACATGTGTTCTTAGATTAGGGAGTTCTAAGTGAAGAGTCATGTATAGGTGTGCATACAATATAGAGTCATGTGCATGCAAGTGTCAAGTAGGGAAGCCAAGATTCATGAGACTTGGCATAAGGAAAGGAATACTCAAGTAACCAAATATCCACTCTACAATGGCTATATATTAATCCATAGAGGGATATAGCATTCATAACATTCATAGTGATAGAGAGTGTTGTTATCATCATTGGAAGGGAGTTTTTTGATACATTTGTAAAATGAAGAAGAATAATAAAGGTTGGATGCATTCGAGTAACTAATATTATAAGTTGTGTTACATGCTTTGTACATGTATGATTTAGGCTATTACATTCATATTTATGCATATTAATGAATGATAGTTTATATATTGTAAGCCTTGATTTACATATTATTTGGCTCATATTATTCTTATTTACATAATTATCTTGATCTTATTATATTACAACTATCATATATTTTATCCTATGAATTTGATCATGTGAGTTTACATTAATATTATGGATTCAAAAGCCATCAATGGTATTAGAGCTACAACAAGAATTTCTTGCACATGGTAAATTTATTTAGCTGCATATAAAATCAACTTTTATCCAATGTGAAAAAATTGATTAGAGTTTGTCTGCTTTAAAGGGAGATAAACCTAGACTTTACTATAAAATCAAAGGAAGCGAAGAAGGCTAGAGTATTTCCACAGTTGCAAGAACAACTAGTGAAGACTAGGACTCTACTATAGAGTCTTTCCACTAGGTTGAAGGATAACTAGTGAAGACTAGGACTCATATTTGGGTGAATCAACTTTAAGATAGTTTATTATTTAGGAAAATAGCCAATACTAACATTGAAAAAATATTTTTAGGAATTTAGATAATCCTTGATAACTAATTGCTATCAAAACTTTGAAGAATTTGGTGCAATCAAACTATCTTGGTTGGAGCATCATGGAAGTTTATAGTCGCCTTGATATTATTAGAGTTCTTAGGTGCAATCTAAGACACTAATGTAGCAAAAATTGATCATTAGAAGAGTGAGAAGCTTCCTAAAATAGATGAAGAAGACTTTCATCTTCAAGTGCAAGAGAAGGTAGAAAGATTTCATCAAACATAGATTGATTTAAGTTGCAAGATATTGAAGTTATAGGTTAGAGAGAAATTAACCTTGCTAAAGAACATTTAGGTCTTTAATAGATACCTTGAAAAAATGGATTCAGGTCTTGAAGGTAAACCTTGACATAGTGGATTCAGATCTTGAGGTAGACCTTGAAAGAAAATGATTCAGGTCTTGAGGATAGACCTTGACAAAGAAGGATTTAGGTCTTGAAGATAGACCTTGACATAAGAATTTTTAGGTCTTGAAGTGAGACCTTGACAAAGATAGAAAATAGAGGTTATCTATTTGGAATAGAGACCTTGATAAGAACCAGGTCATTAAATATTGACCTTGATATTTGGCTTGACATTGGCAGCCATAAACATTTTTAGAGAAAAAATTAAAGAGCAAAAAAATTTAGAGGAAAGAGCTACAACAATAGTAGATATTTAAGAAGAAGATTCTAGAGAAGCCTATATTATATTGAAGATTAAGAATTATCCATTGAAGGAGAAGAGATAAAAATTATTGAAGAAGACAAGCCTGTACTATTAAATATGTATAAAGGAAGATTTACAAACAACCTTTGTATATGCATACATAAGGTATTCAGAGTTAAATAAGATATTTAGTGTAGCTAGTGAAAGCTTACAAAGCTAATGTAAGAATATACATGTAGTATATTAAATGAAGCATACATAAGTAAAAACACACATGCTTAAGAAACACTTCTATGATAGCATAAGTTGCTAGAGTAAAAATAAAGGAAAATATAGCAACAAAGAGAAGGAAAACCAATTACCTCAATTAAGACATATCAACCATAAATAAAGAATATAATAGTAGGTAGACTTGTCATACAGGGAGAATGAAATCAAAGCAATTGTAAGCTTCCTTAGAAGTAGCCATAGCTACCAGAGATTTTGGAGCTATTTTAAGATCTAAGATATAGAATAACATCTATTTCAAAATACTACATTGGAGAAACAAGAAATGATATGTTGGTATTGCACTGAAGAGGATGTGAGAAAGAAAAGAGTATTAAGTATTAAGTTTTTAAGAAAAATACATTGGGATAAGTTTATTGCAGATTAGTCTAGTTTGAAGTAAAATTGGGAGCTCTAAGTTGGAATTCACAAACACCAGAGAAGAAAGTGAATATCATCTAAAACCTACACCTGAGAAAGAGAAACAACACATTAGAAAACTATAGTAACTATAAGTTCCAAGAAATGAGAGAGATAAGTACAATCAATCCAACCTGAAGAAGAGATAGTGCAAGCACAACCAAATCAAAAAGCAAGCAGAGACACAACACCAAAGGAATGAGCAAGCAAATATGAAGTGCCAAAGGTACAAGCAAGCAGAGATAAAGTGACAAAGGGAAAAGCAAGTGAATATGAAGTGCAAAGGGATAAGTAAGTGAAAGCCAATTCTAAAGAGAAAAGCAAACAAAATCTAGTTCCATAGGGAAATAATTCTTTGGCAGAGTGTAACGTTTGTGCTATTATTCATGTAGCCAGCTAGAGGAACATCTGAGTTGGTGGCAAAAAATCATGTATTATTGGTAGAAGATAATGTAATGTTTAAATCATTTTATCTAACATGTCAAGGGTAGAATACCAAGTTTTCAGTCAAAAGTGAAATGTCTAACATAGGTTTGAACTGAAATGTTTCAAAGAGTGCCTAATAAAGTCATTCACATTAGTGTAATGGAATCCACTTCAATGCAGTTTGAAGCATAGATCGAGGCAATTTTAAACATCCAAGAATTTCAAATCACATTAAGAAAGTTAAGGAGCTATTTTTTAATTTAGGTCTTTTCTAAGTCTTTTCTAAGGAGCAATAAGGTTAGAATAATAATAATGCTATTTAAATTTCAAGCATAGGGGTAATAATAAAACTAAATTTTTTTAATAATTTGGAGTGATAAGTTTTCTAGAATTTGTTTGAAAGCTTTAATATTTTTTAGGAGTAATAAGTTTTTTGGAGTGATAAGTTAATTTGAGGTTTATTAAATCTAAAGTTTGAATTTGGTTTTATTTATTAGTTTTTTAAAATTAAAAGAAAATTTTTGCAAATTGATTTGGGAGTCAAAAGGTTTACAACATCAAACTTAGGAGATTAAATTTGCAAAACTTTTATTTTCTTAGTTTCTAATACTTGGGAGATGTAAGGAATTCTACTTCATAGGTTTTATAATTTAGAAAATTTGAATTTATTTATTTAAACCTAGGGAGTTATAAGGTAGTCTACATCAAAGGAAATATTATTATTAGTATTTGAATATCATTGAAGAAACTATTAAGGACACATTCAATAATGAAGATATAGTAAACAAAATTAAAAGATATTTTTGAATAATGATAGATGTTTTTGATAATGAGGAGAAATCAACAAGATTACATAATAGTCAAGAGGATGCACCATTGGATCTTGTTACTACAAAATCTTATTCTAGTAGTTCATCAATCTCAAAAATAGAATCTACTAAAAATATTGAAGATCTTCATCATCTACAATTTATCTACATGGAAAATAAATATAGAATAGATTTGGTTGTACATAAATGGTTATGCTATTTTATCAAGAAAATATATGAACTTGAAATTCTAAGAAGGATGAATAAAGTAGTAAAAACATCTTCACTATGTGTTTATTAAAATAGAATTAATCATGAAAAACCAAATTGTTGGAGTCTTCATCCATGTAAATATTGTGGAAGAAAATATCTTCATCTAGTTCCTACTACTACAAAGAGAAGTATTATAGAAGATTTGAAAGAGCATTAATATTTATATATATATTTTTTAAATACTCATTTCTGAAGCATTTAACAGTGAGTTCAAGTGTAAAATTTTTGAAGTACAGGAAGAAAAGTCATTCAGAGAACAAGAAAAAAGGAAATGGATCAAACATGGTCTAATTTTTCCTCATGAGGTAATTAAATCACATGTACTACAAGGCTAATTATAGATTGGAGATTGAAGTAACAAATACTAAATAACATCAAGCAAATTTCAAATATGAAGTCAAGCAAGAAGAACCAAATGAAAACCAAGATGATCCATTGCAAAGTCATTTGAAGGATGAAGATTTAGATTCAAGACTAAAGTATTCAATATCCAAATAATGTAATATAGGGGGTGCTGGAGAATATTACATTATTTGGTACATATTAATGTACCTCCATAGTACCTTCATGGTACACGTTGTAAATATTAGACTAGGGTCAAGTATTAGATTATAGAGTGAGTAAATATTTTATGTATTGTAATAATGTGCACGAAATGCACAAGTGTCTTGTCAATGAGTGTGCAAGTGTAATGTGTGTAGATGTGCACTTGTCCCATATGTAAGTGTGCACATATTTCCTTAGATTTGGGAGTGCTAAGTGAAGAATCATGTAAAGGTGTGTATACAAGATAGAGTCATGTGTATGAAAGTGTCAAGTAGGGAAGCCAAGATTCATGAGACTTGGCATAAGGAAAGGAATAATCAAGTAACCAAAGAGTCACTCTACAATGGCTATATATTACTCCATAGAGGGATATAACATTCATAGCTTTAATATAATTCAAAGTGAGTATAGAGAGTGTTGTTATCATCATTGTAAGAGAGTTTTATGATACATTTGTAAGAGGAAGAGGAGTAATAAATATTGCATACATTTGAGCAACTAATATTGTAATTTGTGCTACATGCTTTGTACATGTATGTTTCAGGATATTAAATTCATAGAAAATGAACGTTAGTTGATATATTATAAGCCTTGATTTACATATTAGTTGGCTCATATTATTATTAGTTACATCATTATCTTGATCTTACTATATTACGACTATCATATATTTGATCTTGTGAATTTTATCATGTGAGTTTAAATTAATATTAAGGCTTCAAAAGCCATCAAAAGGCATATCTTAAATATAATTTTTTATTAGAACATTCAATTACTATATCAAATCTACTAAGAGCTAATCTAATTTACTAATTTTATGTCAATTTTAGGCTAGACCAATGGTTGCTATTTTAGACATAACTCTCTATTTCAGTATCAAATTTGAATGATTCTAATTGGATATGAAACTATATTTAGAGAGATATATCCTACATATATAAGTTTTAATGATTAATTTGAATGGACCTTAAAATTTATAGAAAAATATACTATTTTACAGTAGTCTTAAAAACTTTAAAATGCCACAAAAAGAATGGGCATATATCTTAATAAAATTCAAGATTGAATTTTTCTATTTAATTTTCATAGTTTAGGTCATTAGATTATATTCTAGTAATGATATATCAATACATATAATATAATCAATGTTGAATTTATTTATTTCATTATGTATTAATGTTATGTTTTGTGATCGGGGTGACACTCATTCAAGGGTATAAGTGACTAAATTTAAGCAAGAATCTCAATCTAGACAGGGAAGGGGAAGAGTTGTAACAATACTAATTTTGATTTTGTTGTTTGTTGTTGATGCTTGGACCTAGTTTTTGGACAAAGGTTCATGCCACCAGATGCATTATTCTTTGCATGTCTAGATCCGATAGGTATTGTGACTATTTGTATTTTTTTTGTGGTTATTTATCTCAAGATATTCTACTTCTTCCTTTGTTGATTTTGTCTATTTTTTATTTTTCTTTCATAATTTGTCCATGAATTTAACAGAGGAAAGTGAGCCAAGAAATAAAATCTCTAATATTTTGGTGAGAGTTTTATCTTTTGGCTTAGATTAGAGTTTGGTCAACTTTGTAGCCTTGTCATGGTAATGTTGGTGGGTGATATCCCTCCCTACACCAAACCCTCCTTTTGGGATGTTACCATGATGACTGCTTCCATAACTCATTTTACTTGTTCTCACTACCTCCTATGTTCAACTAGTCAAAACTGGAAAATATAACCAAAAAATTGAAGGCAAGGAAGCCACAAAAATCCCAACCAAGTAACAAAGGCTCCTATGTTCCTAATTTAAATGATGATCCAGTGGTGGATATTCCTCTAGACTATATTCAAAGTCTAATACTCACCGTAACTGAGAGAGTTCTTGCTTGCAAATCTATGGATATTTGGCCTAGCCCAACAACCATTTAATGATGGTTCACCTCTTCTTGGGGATCTAAAATATCTATATATGAATTCATGATGGTAGGGATAGGGTATTTCATACTTATTTTATTCTACATAGAGAAAAGAGATGCAATATTTCAATGAGGCCCCTAGGTCCTTGGATCAAGCTCTCTCTACATGATACCTTGGTCATCTAATTTTGACCCACTACTGGAAGAACCAAAAAATGTGTTAATTTGGGTAAGAATACCATTTTTACCCCTAAATTTATGGAATAAATCAACTCTTGAGATGATAGGTAACTCTATTAGCACATTTGTAGACTAGGTTCCTTCGAAGGCCAATCATGTAACTTACATTAGGCTGTGTGTTCAAGTTAATATGAAAAAGAGCTTTCTAAAAATACAGGTATCAAAGTCTTGGATTGTATCCATACCCAACCACAAGATTATGAATGCATTCCCTTTAAATATATTACCTATCATAAATATGGTCATTTCTCAAGGAACTGTCCCAAAAAGGTAAAACAAGAGACAAAGGAAGAAGATCAACAATTCCAAATAGTAAGAAAAAAACAATCGAGAAGATCTAGAAGTAGAAGGAGGCCTCAATCACTTCCAAAAGGACAAAATAATAATAATTTATCTATTTTATCACAAAATGAGGAATAGAAAAATTAAAAAAAGGGTAGTATCCATTGGATTTGGAACCTAATTTGTCCCTTTATTTTGGTATCAAATTTGCTAATTATATAACAACAAAAAATAGTGAGTTTTTTTAGAAAAATTTATCTGCTCTAGATTTAGACCCAAATTTGGCTTGCCATATTAACAATTTGAAAATATAGCTTCATTTGTATCCTATGTTGTTTTCCTATTTCAGTAATTCAGTCATTTGGAAGGAGGAAAATAATGGAAAATACTCTGTTAAGTCTAGATACCATTTTCTTGAGATAGAAGGTAGAAGTTGGTTTCTAGTGAGAAAATTTTGGATTAAAGGTCTCATCCCTAAAATAGATTTCTTCTTATGGTTGGTGGCTTAAAATAGAATATTAAAAATTGATAACTTACATGAAAAAAGGTATCCCTATTGTAATAGATGTTTTTTGTGTGAACATAATTTGGAATTGGTTTGTCATCTTTTTCTTGAATGTTCCTTTGCTAGACAATTTTTAGAGAAGGTTTTGGAACCCTTTGACATTCCTTGGGTATTCCCAACCACTATAGGATATTTATGTGTACATTGGGATCCTCATTTAAATAGTGGTATATTGAAATCTCTCTAGAGGTTTCATATTCCCCATTTTGTGTGGGAAATTGAGGAGTGAAATAATATGGTTTTTTAAAATAGGAAAAGAGAGGCTTTTGTGGTTGCTTTTTGTATCCTCAATATTGTTGTGGAATCTCAGACCTTATCCTTTCTTGAGGTAACTAAAAGTAGACTCAAGGAAACCATTACTATTCATTGTAATTTGAATCCTTTAATCTATTTGAATTTGTTGAGGTCTTTAAGGTTGGAAATTAGTTGGGAACCCCCTCCAGATGGGTGGATGAAATTGAATGTGGATGATGTTGTGAAAGGGATCCTGGCATGTGCTAGTGTGGGTGGAGATATTAGGTATTCTAGGGGGATGGTTATGCAAGCCTTTGCTAAACATATATCCATCTAGTTCAACCATCTTTCTAAGGCTCAAGCATTTTTCACAAGGGCTAAGTTAATCAAAGAAGGGTGTTATAGAAATATTATTGTTGAAGGGGAATCCTTGAACCTTATAAATATTTTGAAAGGAAGATAAGAAGCTGGTTGGAGCATTGTAGATATGGTTGTGGGGATAAAATATATCTTATATTCTTGTCACAACCTTCAGTTGAAGCATGTTTATCGATAGGATAATGGAGCCATAAATTTACTAGCAAACATAGGGGTGGAGGCTCAGGATATTATCATATCAGAAGATAATTTCTCACTTCAACTTATTGAATTTATGGCTAAGGAGAAGCCAAAGTGGCCCAATGATGTTCACTTTCCAATTGGAAGAATCTAAATCTTAGGGATCATCTCTTTAGATAGATTACTATAGGTTACTTGGTCTATATGTGGTAGATTGTTATGTTTGTAAAGTCAACTATTGTCTAGTTTTTCTTGTTATTTATGTAGACACCTAAAACATGTCATATTGAGGAGACTACCTATTTGGACTCCCTGAAGACCATGTGACCCACCTTGGGAAACCTTAGGGCTAAAAAAAGTGGTCTTCACCACTCAAATGAGGTCATTTTCCTTTGTAAATGCAATCGTCCTACCCTAGAGTGGCCCCCAGTCAAGGCCACTCTACCTTGGAGTGACCCTCAATCAAGGCCACTCTATCCTATGATGGTCCCCAATCAAGGATGCTCTACCAAAAATCAGCCCCCAATCAAGGCAGCCCTACCCTAAAGAAGTCATGCTTGAAGTGGAACAAAAAAAAGAGAATCCACGCGTGGGTTGGGAACACCAATTTTGTGCATGCTCGAGCCTAGTTTAGCATGTACGCTTGTCCTAGAATAGCATTGTGTAGGTTAGAAGAGCCAAGTGGTATTGCATAGGATTTTGGGAAGAGCATGTAGGCCACCTCTCTCGTGTGAATATTCTTTGCCAATAATAGGTTCCTGTTGAGGGATCTATAAATTGGCATTCACCCTCATTTGAAAATCCTAAAGTTTTAGAGTTTTCAAGCAATGAAGTGCTGCTGGAATTGAACCACGGACCTTCAAGTTTGTTTGCATTCTTCATCATTTTAGCATAGTTGCATTTTATTTTATGCATTTGCTCATCATGTTTTAGTCATTTATCGTATTTATTTACCTTTTCATCTGCACATGCTATTAATGCTTTTGTGTTCTTTGTGTGTAGATCACATATTTTCTACAAGGGAAGAGGAGCACAAGAGTTTAACATTATCACCTCTTTTTGAGGTCATGAAGAAACCCTTTGCAGGATGGTTTGTGGATGTGAGAAGACCACATAGTGCACTAAACTATTTTAGAGAGGGTTAAACCTCTTGGATTGTGTACTTATTGTATCACATTATTGAACTCCCTAAAGGGGATGTATTTGTAACCTATTTTGATCAAAATAAGTTTTTATTAATATAAAGGATCTGATTTATCATTTACTTATTTTATCATAGTTTGTTACATTGCATGCTCTTGTGTTCATTTATTTGCAATCATACATTTTCAAGTTATTGTGCATTCAATTTTTGAGCATTTCAGTGGTTATCATGGTGGGACCTAGTCCCTATTTTCATAGAAAATACTAATTGTTGTTATTTTTGTTGTTTTTGAGTTGCAGGTATCACTGTCCCTTATAGGTATGATCAATAGACACAACCGCCTAACCCTAGAGCGGTCTTATTCTATTACTGTCTGACCTGAGAGTGGCCCTGTTCTATGACTACTTGGCCCCAGGATGACCTAGTTCTACGACTGCTTGACCTCGAGATAGCCTAGTTTTGTGGTTTCTTGACCCTAAGATGGCCCCAATTTGAAACCATTTTGATCCAAAATAGTCATATAGATGGCCTCCCCTATGACCCCCCTTTATGGATGCTCACCATTACGAATAGTGTGTGACCACCCACCTCAAATAAAAAGGCAAAAAATAGTAGCAAATGGGATATTCATAAAACATAGGCTATCAAAGTAAGTGCATCTATATTTATTTTCATATTTTCATAAAGAAAAGTAAAAAAAAAAGAAAAGTTTTTCCATTATAGAAAATATTGCAATCTTTGTTTATTGTTTCTTTGGCTTGCTTGTTGCTGCTTGTTTATAGGCTACTCATGTAGGGTGCATTTTTAGATTTCTGAACTTGAAACATATATTTTTTAGGAATCTAAATTTGAAACATCATTTTATATGCATTAGCAAAACATCATCGTATGCTCTATGCTTTATTTTTTTTTGCATAAAATGAACCCCACACACCATGTCCTATTTTAAACATCGATGAGTTGGATTTCACCACCAACCATCGATCAAGACCAATGGTGGATTTCATCACCACCTGTTTGGCTTGCATTGTGGATCTTCGAACCCTATTTTTGGCCAAGGTTGGCTCCAAGATCCATCGAAGCCATGGAAAATAGCACATATTTCTCTTCTAAGAGTGTATAGCTACCCACGGTGGATTGGGTGAGGATCGGTAGGACCTATGTCCCCTCATCGGTTATGGGTTTCATCTCCATAGCTTGATGGGATTCACAATCTAGACTTCACCACTAGATATGTGTGTGTGGGCATACATGTGAAAACCTTTAAACAAATTGAGAGTTACATCAACCATTTTCAAACATGATAAGAGTAAAATTTAGATTTACAACAAATCAAAACACACCAAACAACTTAGGGATTCACATCTAAAACTTAAAGGAGATAATCACATTGTTTTATTGTGTATTTTATTTGATTGTTTGATTGTGTGTTTCTAAAATTTAAAGGAGATAATCACATGGTAACTACATGTGGCCAAGCCCGCTCAAGGGCTAGTGTCATAGATGATTTCCAAGGAGGCATGGAATACCTCCACTTTAGTCCTAAATATTTAGTCATTCCTACTTGGCATCCTGGTTTTTACATAGAGCCTATCCTAGAGGAAGTCCCCATCCCAAATGCATCTACTGATCCTTGGTACGATCACAATGATGACTTCCATAGCCAAGATACTTTTTATGCTCACCATAGATAAACCTTACAGCACGGGGAAGGTCCTAGTAGGGTGGTACCATGAATCCACATTCTGACTCACCCTATATACCAAGTAGAGAATGATCAATAGTATACACCATGGATAAGGTTGGATGATCATGCCACTCCTTTTGACTATCCAAGGATGAGTTGATAATATGCCTTTTTAGACAGGTATGGCACTCATCGTCTTGCTCGAACACCCATGTCAACTCACCCAGTCCTAATCACTAAGGAGGAAAGGAATTTTGATCATCCCCAAACTCCTCAAGAAGAGTATTCCATGCAAGCACATTGTGCCTCTACACCCCCTAAGTGTGTCAAGCTTACCTATAATCCTAGGTACCAAGTCAATGTGGATTCCCTTGATCATGGGAAATATATAGCCAACCATTTTGGAGCTACAGATCAGGCTAATGTCCCTCATATTAACACAAAAGGCAATCGGCCCCATACTATTGACCAACTAGAGAAAGCCCTTAGAAAGCATGCTAATAAACAAGCAATGTTGAACCAGCTACGATTGGATAAACAATGCTTGGATGAGCAGTATCAACTAAGCTAGTAGATACTGCAAGAAAATAGGGTGTACCAAGAAGCAATATACCAAGAAAAAATACAAAAAGCCATGCAAGAGGTGGTTCCTACACCACGTACACATAGGCCATAGATACAACAATAATGCATGGTGCATAAGCAAAACCTATCACCTAGACCTAATCAAAACCATCCTCCTCATGCCCCCCCTCAACAACATAGGCCTCTACAATGTCAAATCAATAATGCTCCATCGGAGCATGTAGCCTATGAGGACTTAGGGTCATATTACCAAGATCAAGGGTACCTCGAGTCGCATTATGAGGATATGGTAGATGACCATGATCAACCACCTCACTCCACTAGGCATCTTCCACCTCCCCCTCCTTGAGGGCAAAGGCATGAATATGAGTTCTTTTCCTCTGAATCTTACAAGGTGCTCACTAAGCATATTTAATCACTGGAAAAACAAGCTTTGGGAATGGGTTACAAGAAACCCACACTAAGTCAACTATGCAACAAACAACTACATACTTTTGTCCCATATCCCCCATATCTGGTTCATTTTGAGATGCCCAAATTAGACAAGTTCAAAGGGGATGATGATGTGCATGAGCATGTCACTAGTTTCATGAACCTATGCTTTCAACTTCAGGATAACGATGCCTTGTTGCTAAGAACCTTCTTGATAATACTCTTGGGCCTAGCCCTAGAGTGGTTCAATCATCTTCCAAGGCACAAAATTCATAGCTTTGAACAACTTGCCAATGCATTCCTGGAATGCTTTGCATTCAACGTTAAGAAGAAAGCTACCTTGACTGATTTATATTATCTTTGATAATTTGATGATGAACTAGTCTTGGATTATGGAAACAAGTGGTGAGTGGTCATGTCAAAATTACCATTTGCCTTACCTATAACTAAGCTCACTTGGTTATTCACAAAGATTTGTTCAAAATAGATTTCATTGCTATTACAACTCCAATAATATCAAACCTTCGAGGAAGCTTTGGCTCAAGCTAAGGTCATAGAGGATATCAAGATTTAGGAAGGGAAACTTAAACTTAGAAAGAAGGAATGGAACAAAAATCTAAAAGGCAACCAAAATCAATAGAAACCCGCAATGGTTAATCAAGTTATCTTAAATTTTCCAGGGCCCACAAATCCTAATCCATCATAACAATATAATTATCAGGCCCAACCCCCTCTTGTGTAGTATGAACAACCCCAATAAAATTAGGGGCAAAGGCAACAACGCCATCAACCTCATAATTATACACCATTACCTAAGTCATTGGCATCACTATTTAATCGATTATGCGAGGCCAAAGCTATCAACTTACCAGATATCCACCCCTTAGATCCCAACAAGCCCAAACCAAAGTGGTATCAAGAGGACCAATACTATCCTTATCATCGAGTAAATGGTCATGACATTCAATCATGTATCACATTCAAGAACAAAGTACAAGATATGCTCAACAAGGATGAACTCCAAATCACCAATCCTCTCACCACCAATAATCAACAAATGGGCATCTTTAAGGATCCATTGCCTACACATGATATGAAAATAAGTTAAATCCCATAGGTAATTGAAATCCATACAACCCTGCCCATGCACGGGTTTGTAGGGATGATCAATATTATGACATAGAATAGGAGGTATCCAAATCAGGCTACACCACCTGTAGCTCCAATAAATATCCCTTCCATGTCGCAGCATGTGCCATCCATAAATCCTATCCTAGGTCTACCACCTCATCCAGTGGTAACTATTAGAAGTAGGTTTACTCAGAGCCTATGAATCGCATCAACCAGACTTTCCATGTATGAGCTAATACAACAATCTTAGCCACACCATGAAGCTCTAATGGAAATTTTGAAGTCCGTTGAATTGTAAACCCAGGACCCCAAATCATTTGTCAATTTTGTGGGGTATATTCAACATTGTAGAGAGCCTACCATTACATTTCATGATCATGATATCAAGGCAACTCCCACTAATGGGCCCGATCCACCATTGCACATCATTGCTAGTGTAAATCATATTCCCTACAAGTGGGTGTTGATCAACATAGGTTCCTCCATCAATATCATAACAACTGATGCACTAGAGCACCTTAGCCTCCCAACTTTGCATATCATAGCATCTACATTCACCCTTCGAGCATTTAATGATGCTTTATGCTCCACCATTGGCACAATAGTCCTTCCCATTCAAGTTGGGCTAAAAACTATTCCTACATTGTGCCATGTCTTGGAGGGTGTAATGTAATATAATATATTTCTTGGAAGACCTTGGATGTGAGATATGAAATGCATCCCATCCATTTTGCATCAATGTATCAAATATATACATGAAGGGCAAGTCCATGTGGTTCATACCGATATTGAGCCCTTCAAGTATTGTAATGTGGTCCATAACCTATAAGAGTCTACCTTACCATCCACACATCTAGATATCAAACCAAGTGATCCCATCAAGAGTCCAAATTGATGCCATATTCCACCATTAAAACTTCCCCATCCCTGCCATCACCATTAGTTTCTCTCGATATCCCTTCTTCCTCCTTGAATCCTTCGAGCAAGCAAAAGTTGAAGGGACCAATTGAGAAGATTCCTCCCTCAATTTTTACCATCCTAGAAGAAGATGCTCCAACTCTTGTGGACACTAATAAATTACTTGCTACTATTGATGAGTTATATCAAGCCATACATCCATCATAATCATCCACCCCACAATAGGTCATAGTTTATTTGGAAAATCCTAGAATCATTGAGTATTTGGTACAAAATATTATATTCACTCCACTCATTGAGTCCGTGCAAGACATGGGTTGGTCCCCATTGGTACCATTGTACTCTTGGGGGTCCCATAGAATTAGATAAATTTTATCTATGGGGGCCTTGCTGAATCCACAAGTCTATCACCTATGGTGGCATACAATGCTGAACCATTTTTAGGGAATGTCACTTATCTATCAAACTCATATTTTTCCCTACGATACTTTCATCACTACCATTGGCATTGAAATATTCTTGGTTGGTTTAAACAGGGTCTTCAAATGCCTTACCAACCATAGTATCAACTCCCTATAGATAAATTTGGTGTAGGGTACTCCGTGCATATGCTAGATGAACTCCTTGTAGATTCTCTCTAGCATCTAACCTTAGGCTTTGAGGAAAATATCAATGAGAATGATTACACTGACCTAGGATATTTTCATCTATTAGGAGACCATATCCCTATTATAATAGTTTCTATATAGTTTTTTGATTCCCTCAATGATACACTAGAAGAGTATGAGGATGAGATAGAACTTGCGTACCTCAATCCTCATCATAGTCAATAGCCTATTGATTCTATTAGGAAGATATCTGAAGAATATAAGGATGCAATAGACTTAGCCTATTTAGACCCTACCCACATGATATGGATTTGCAAGCAAATTTGCATGAATATTTGCTTTTCCTCTAATCAATAATACATCAGTAGTTGGATCCCTAATACAAAAGAATAGACCAGCCAACAAGAAGGGCATGTCTCGACCAATGAACCTGAGACTGATTAGCTTAAAGAGGGTAGTGGATCCACTCAATATCAGGATGAAATATCAATTTAACCCTCTTACCATGAGTTTGATATAATATCCATTGCTTCAAATAGATCAAAGGGTGTAGTAGTTGTTATTGCACCTATCAATGATCTCAAGGAATTCTACCTTTATCTATTCCTAGTGGGGATACCCATTTTACAACAACTACTACCACTACAAGATACGATAATCTTAGCTCCTCCTAGGTCTCATCCAATCATTCCACTTCCACATAAGCCACCTTCGATGCATTTAAAGCCACCCATCTTCGATAGGCTCCATCCACCTACAAATGGAAATCATCCACCATCCATCAATATAATTTCCATTGACCTAACCACACAAATTTAAAATCCCAATGACCCTTCAAAACCATTGCACTTCAACCATGAGCCCATTTATTTTGATTGCGCTACCATTCCCCCATCACCGACAAAGTTCTTCCATTGCAAAGAAATATTACAACCATTTAATTTCTCCCAAGGGTCATTCGAAGATGTGTGTCAAGATGAGATCAAAATTGATGAATAGACCAATTCTCCAAATCTAGTTGATGACATCCATTTGATCCATATGCCTCATTAGGATAATCCTACAATGTAGTCCTTGCCACCTTGAGCGAAAGGTTTCCCTTTCTCATCCTATTATGTGCATGGTCTAGGATGCTGAGAATTAACAAAAGGACAAGCTCCCCCTACCCAAAGAAATCAAATCCCTTGCTCCACAAAAATGAGAAAGTATCCCCCACCCCAAAAAAAAATAAAAATAAAAATATATTTTCACCACTAAGGCAAATAAATCCTCTTGCTCCTCACCAAAACTAAGCAAGAATCCCCAATAAAAGAAATAAAAATAAAATAAGGGGGTAATGAGCTTGAATCTCTAGAATCCTTAGTTATTCAAAAACTATGGGATGATATCCATTACAACAATGGGTTGAATGAAACCCGCCTGGCAATGGAGTAGTCTAATGTGTGGTGATATGTTTGTCACATAGTGACATTTTGTATAGATCAATGTCAACTTGTAGTTGAGCTAGTTTTCGGTGGCTTGTTTTGCCTAGTAGTCAAGTCCAACTACGTCCAACATCAGGATCATGATGACTATGAGGTGATCCTAATTACAAAAATGGGTTGAATAAAACTCATCTAGAAATGGGGTAGTCTTATACGTTATCTTAATGAACATCGCACACACACACAGGGATATTGAATATCTTGGTTTTCCTAGCAAAATTTATTCTTTCAAAGTATTGTATAGTCAATATACCTCATTTGACTGGTTAACTAGGTTGTTTGAGTCTCATGAAAACCATATTGTTCCCCTAGAGCATCTTATTGGTCATCCATCCATCATCTAAATTTTCATCATCTTACATATGGTTGGCTTTCAAATGTATGAATTTGGTGAAAATGTTAACATTTTGATTGATGACTTTGGTACATCTGTGGTGCTTACATTTTCGGTTATTTTGCATATGAGGTTTAATTTATCAAAAAAAAATAAACAAAATGATTATCATAAAAAAGTCCCAAAGGCACTTAAGCCCTTTGGTCAAATCATCACAAAAGGCTCCAAAGGTACCCATATTCCTTTGGTCACAATAAAAATGCTCTAAAGGTACCCACATTCCTTTGGTGAAAATTCATCCAAAAAGCCCCAAAGGCACTTAAGCCCTTTGGTCAACATAAAAAAAAGCTCCAAAGGTACTCACATTCCTTTGGTCACAATAAAAAAGGCTCCAAAGGCACCTCACCCCTTTGGTCACATAAATCTAAAAAAAATGAGTAGGTCTTGTATCTAGTGATTTACTCTATAAACCTGGTGATTGTAGCGATTGGTTGTCCATGCAATTCGGTAGGATGAGTAGATTACCATAATATTACTTACCAAAAAGAAGTAATAAATGGGTCAAAATAAAGGTTGTAATGGTGTATGAGCCCTTAACTTTTATAACGATCCTAGAAAACCCACATCAAATCATCTTGGTCAAGCGACTTGTTGCTTTCATCATTTTTCCGTGTCCTCATCGACTCATTTCTTGAGGGGGTAGTCATTACATTATAAACTTTATAATCAAATCAATAATTAAACACTCAATCATGCAAGTTGCATTCATTCAAGAATCATTGCCAAAGATAATCATGCCCTTATTTCTTGGGGTAGATAACAAGCAAAAACTTAAATTAAAACACATTATAGGATAGATGAACCTCTGCTTATTTGGTATGCCTAAGATCATGGCCTTGTGGACTAGACGAAGGTCCATCGTTGGTTGAAAGGTTTATTAAAATATAATTCCTCAAATTGTCAAAATCAATGGTTCAAAAATGGATACCCTTTTCATGATTGGGGCATCCAACATTGATCAGATTGGTGAACATCATAAAACCTCAAATTGACTTTGGATCATCTATTTTTGCTCCGCATTATGTTTTCACACAATGCATCCCAAAAAGGGGCATCTGTAGACACCTAAAACATGTCATGTTGAGGAGACTACCTATTTGGATTCCCTAAAGACCATGTGACCAACCTTGGACAACCTTAGGGCTAAAAAAAGTGGTCTTCACCACTCAAATAAAGTCATTTTCCTTTGCAACCGCAACCGTCCTACCCTAAAGTGGCCCCCAGTCAAGGTCGATATACCCCATAGTGGTTGCCAATCAAGGCATCTCTACCCTTGATCAACCCCAAATAAAGATTGCTCTACCCCAAAGTGGCCCCTAATTAAGGTTGTCCTACCTGAAAGTGGCTATGCTCAAAGTGGAACAAAAAAGAGAATCCACGCGTGGGTTGGTGGTGCTGATTTTGCACACACTCGATACTAGTTTAGCATGCACGCTTGTCTCAAAATAGCAATGCGTAGGTTAGAAGAGCCAAGTGGAATTGAATGGGATTTTAAGAAGAGCATGCAGGCCACCTCTCCTGTGTGAAGATTATTTTCTAATAATAGGTTTCTGTCGAGGGATCTATAAATTGCCATTCACCCTCATTTGAAAATGCTAAAGTTTTAGAGTTTTCAAGCAATGAAGTGCTACTAGAATCGAACCATGGACCTTCAAGATCATATTTGAAACACCCCTTGTAGGTGAACACTTGTATTACATTTAACACACCTCTCATGGGTGAACATCTATATCATATTTGAAACATACTTCACAGATGAACACGTGTCGTATTTTGAAACACCCCTTGAGGGTTAGCATAAAATCACTCTTTAAGTACATTGTTGAAAGGTGCATGCTTCTTGAGCTTATATATTCCATTCTAGAGTGCCACTTAAGAGTTTACTTAAGGGTGGACCACTGTTTATTGTCTTTATTAAAAAATTATATATATATATATATATATATATATATATATATATATATATATATATATATATATATATATATATATTATTGTGATGATTTACTAACTCAATGCTTAGAAGGTATATCATCAGATATATCACAAATGAAAATGCAAAAAAATAAAAGAAGAAAGAGGAAGAGAAGGAATCACATCAAGGATAATAGGAAAGAGAAGTTTTACAAAGCAACTTCAAATATTGATCTTAAAGAGGTAGATTGAAGATCAAGACAAAGCATAGGTCCCATGATCGATTGAAGGTGAAGACCTAAATTATCACTCTCCACCTTCTCCAATCCCATCACCCCCACATTTTGATATCCATCATATCCTCTCTCACCTCGATGCTCTCGAGCTACACCTGAGTCATTGTCACTACCGCACATTTACTCGCTAGTTGTTTTATGCATTTGCTCATCATGTTTTAGTCATTTATCATATTTATTTACCTTTTCATCTGCACATGCTATTAACGCTTGTGTTATTTGTGTGTAAATCATAAATTTTTACAGGGAAAGAGGGGCATAAGAGTTTAACTTTATCACCTCTTGCCGAGGTCATGAATAAACCCTTTGCAGGATGGTTTGTGGATGTGAGAAGGCCACATAGTGCACCAAACTATTTTAGAGAGGGTTAAAACCTCTCGAATTGTGTACTTATTGTATCGCATTATTGAACTCCCTAAAGGGGATGCATTTGTAACCAATTTTGATCAAAAAAAGTTTTTATTAATATAAAGGAACTGATTTATCATTTACTTGTTTTATAATAGTTTGTTACATTGCATGCTCTTGTGTTAATTTATTTGCAATCATACATTTTCAAGTTATTGTGCACTAGTTTTTGAGCATTTCAATTTGAAGTGTAGTTTGTGTGTTTCTTTATCGGGTGCTTGAGGTTGGTTCTTTATGATTGCTAATAGTTCAGATGGACTTGGCACCCTATTTTCTTCGTATTTTATGATCTATTTGTAAATAAGTTTATGTAAAAAATATGGGGACCTTTAAATCCTCTTCTTAACCTATTAAAAAATAAGAAGATGAAATGGAGGAAACTCATGCTACCAAAGAAAACCTTTAGGAAGAGGATATTATAGCTGATGAAAGGTTTTTTAAATTGGCTCTAACCCCTAGCCTGGGTGCCCCCTCGAGTTTCTAAGGGATAAACTAAAGTTGTGAAGGAACTCGAATAGGATGGATGAGAGATGAATAGAAGAAAAAATGACCCTATTCGAGGTAAAATAGGGTAAAAGGTTGTAGGTAAAAGTCATTTTTACCACATGTGAGAGAGAAAGTGCTATGAAGAAAAATTTGGGATTCGAAGAATGACACAATAGATATGTCCAATCCATAGGCTAGATATAGTGCGAGGTGGAGTAGGCCCAAGTGGGATGCCAGTAAAGGTATGGAATTTTTTTGTTTTCTATTTTGTTTTGTTTTTTGTTTTTTTTTTTACTTTTGGGACACCATGGTCGACATATTCATCCCATGGACATGAATAAACCATCTCAAATATGTCATGAAGGTGGCATATTCATGATTTTTATAGGTCAACAAATTTTTCATTGTTCAATGAATTCTCTAGTCGATGAATTTACTTTTAGCTAGAAATTTTTCTAAAATTTAGATTTTTGAAGGTTGATCTATTTTTGTAGGGGAAGTTAAATTTTATTGTTGTTTTTGCTTGGCTAGTGTTAGACGTGTTAGAGTTCCAAGAGGAGTGCCTTCACACTTTAT
Source organism: Wollemia nobilis (assembly GCA_028583015.1). Taxonomy (NCBI): domain Eukaryota; kingdom Viridiplantae; phylum Streptophyta; class Pinopsida; order Araucariales; family Araucariaceae; genus Wollemia; species Wollemia nobilis. The sequence goes on from JAQPPZ010003184.1 coordinate 2,140,659, forward strand.
GATCCCTAGTGGTAGCTATGACACCAATAGACCAAGAAGTATTAGATGTAATGGGTCTAGTGTATTTGGTGATGATGCCCACTATTGAGTTGGATCCTGCCCTCTTGACTGCTCTAGTAGAGGTGAAATTTAGAGTGTGGCACATTCTTGTTACCAACATGAGAGATGACAATAATACTAGGGTATGTGTGGAGGATCCTTCAAGTGCCTATTTGAGGCACTAATATAGGGATGAGTCATAATCAAGATCAATTCATTTCCAAGATGACTCATGGTGACCATTTTGAGTCGAGGCACTATGGCATTGACATCGATGCCATATTTTAGGTAGGTTTATTGGATTTTTTGATGAATTTATTATGTGTCATATTTTTGGGTTTGCTGGTTAAAGATACTAGTAAGAGACTATTACACTAGGGGTTATTTGAGATCAATGCTCAAATGAGAGATGAACAAGTACAGTTTTCTTGGGGACCATTCATTCTATACAAGCTCTATCAAATTCTCCATATTATGGTCTACAAGAAGGGGAAGAACCTAGTTTGTTGTGTCCTACAAATTTAGGTGTGGGAGCACATTTTTGTTAGGTTACCTCTTGGGTTACTTATTATTATAGAAAATCTAGATGTACTTGTTGGTTTTAGATGGGATCATTCCCATGAGATAGATAGGAGAGCCTTTAGGGGGGTCATGATGGCAACTTGAAGGATCATTGATGATTTCCAACCTAAAAAAATATTATGGCATCCCTAGAGATATCATGCAAGGTGAGATGAGGATGGCTTCAAGCTAGCTAGAATACAAAGGATCAGATGGCTATGGGGACCATGTGGAGAGTTTGAACTCTATCATCCATATAAGGTTTAGAGATAGTTTGGCCTAGTAGCATTGGTTCTATAAGGTCACTTGAGAGAAGAAGAGAGGCTTTAATGATATTATAGACCCTAAAGGTTTTACTGAGGAATATGTAAAGGATCCTCCTATTATAGATCCTAATTGGATGACATAGGTGTTTCTCTAGGGTACCATCAATGGTATTGCTATATTTACCCCATATGAGTCACACCAGTTGTTAAGAAGCCATAGATGACCCTTAGGTTGAGTAGGATATATTGACATCATGTCCAAATGGCACAAAAGTGATTACAACATAGACTGAGGGATGTATCAATGTCATCTTGAGAATTTATTGTGTCTCCTTTAGATACAACTCATGATACCAAGGTAGGTACTAGAAGGACCACTAAGGAGACATCCTAGAAAGAGAGGAAGGCCATGATGAGGAAGATTGAGTTGTTGTAGGGACTTTTGAATTAGGTATTAACAACATAGGATATGTATCTAACAAAAAGAGATCAGGCTTAGGCATAGAGAGATTAGACGAGGACTGTGCGGGATAACACTATACCCAAAGTGGCTATAGTTAGGAATGGAAGTAATGATATAGTTGTTAGAGGTTTGTTTAATCAAATAGATACTCTTTAGGCTCAACATACTATATAGATGACAAGGAGTACCCACACTAGGGTGATGTATTATGCAATTATTCCTATCAAGGAGGGATAACAATGTCCCTCAAGTAATTGATCTCATTCTAATTCTAGGATGAGATCGATGACATAGCCATCACAATAGTCAGGCTAGTTTTCTCCATATCCATCCAAGGGTGGGTTAGAGACCTAGGGCCAACTACATGATGTTTTTGGTTTTTGTGAGTGGCATGAGAGCATCATTTTTTATGAGATGCCCCAACTAGTTGACAAGATCTTAGCATACTAGTTTTGTTAGATTATGGTATACTATATTGATATGATATGATATGATATGATATATATCTATATATATAATTTATTTATTTATTGGATTGTGATTATGTTATCATGTGATTAAGTTGATGTGATGCAAAAATTTATCTAAATTGTATGGATGAGAAAATGAATATCATGATGTATGGATGATGTTATATGTTTGATATTGTATGTTTGGATAGGTAGTAATTTGATGTTAGAGTTGTTTTAGAATTTTTACACAATTAATTTTGTTTTGGAAAATTTGACATATTGAAAGATTCGATGGGTACTTGACATATTTTCATAATCAAAATTTTATCAAAGGATGATATAAAATCTAAGCATAATAGGGTGAATGTTAGTTGTTAAAGAGATGGTGAAGTGATTTGAAAGATAATAGGTTTATGGAACCAATATTTGGATAAATTTTGAGTAATCGCATTGATACTACAGTCAAGTTTTAAAATAAATTCACTAAAATTTGAAGATGACTTAATTCTTGAATTTTGAGATGGGATTCATGTTAAATGATGTTAACAAATATTGTTGGTGTGATTTATCATGAGTTAGAGGAGGAAGAAGTATTTTTCACAAATTTATTTTATTTGTGAAAAGTAAGGGTTAGGAACCAACATCTAATCATGAGTGAATATGAAAGTTTCTTTAGCTATTATATATATTATATTATATTACATAGATATCAATTTGAAAGGCTACTTGAATAATGCCTCGTAAATTAATTTTATGTCATCAATAGACAATAAGTGGTGGCCTCTTAGCTTGATAACTAGACAAGTGCTGAGTTGACTATGATTGATAGCATTTTTAGGTAGTCCATGCCATAGGATAGTTTATGTCCTATAAAATATTTTGTTTACTACTAAGTGGTGGTTCTTCTAGCCTAATTAATAGACAAGCACTTAGACAAATTGTTGTATTGTGTAGGTAGTTAATACCCCTTTTGATGTTTGGACAATCAATGTCCTGATATGGTACAATGCTTGCAGATAGTTAATGTCCATATGATATAATGCTAGGATAATCAATGTCCATATGATACAATGCTAGGGATAGTTAATGTCCATATGATACATGTTATGGTACTTTTGCTTTCTTGGATAGTCTATGTCCATATGATATGGTACTCTTCATTTTCATTGGATTTGGATAGTTTATGTCCTTATTGTTGGATTTTTAATGCCCCCAATTTTAAGGTTTATTTAGATGATTAGTGATGTGATAAGATGTTAATAGGAGATCTTGCCATCAATAGTATTGATGTCATAGGATTTTTGTCATTTAGCATATTTTTAGAATATTTGAAGATGTCAAATCATCCTCTAAAATGAGTTGTTAGAGGTGATAAGATTCATTTGTGATAAGATTGATCATTTGAGACCTTTATTAGGGCCTGTAATAATATAATATATTGTGTAATTCATCACCTAGAAGGTACTAATAAGAGGGCTCAAAATGAGAATATTTTTAGAGTAAATGAAGATTTTATAAAATGTTATAACTATCCATTCCTATGACTTAGGGAATGACATCATTTGGCAAGTAGAGGATTGTTTTTTGAATTGAACTAATTTCTTGTTATTTTATTGTTTGATGCATATATGAATCAATTCATGAAGCAAGCAACTATTGCAAGTAAGCAAACATGAAAATCAATGTGTATTTTATTGATTTACCACTAGCATTTAGGACCCAAAGTCTATAATGGTATGTATAGCTTGGATTCTTTATTGCATCCCAATGGTCATCTATCTAATTCTCTATCATGATAGCTCTTTTTATGAATATAACAAGGTTGCATTAATTTTGGAAAACAAACTATTATCACAAAAAGAGTATCTAAGGAGATTAGGATAGAATTAAGGTGATTTATATCATGATTTTATTTACCCACAACAACCTAACAAATAACACCCTCTATGTGCTAAAATATTTATTAAAGTTGTTGTAGGGGATAAAGCCAATGAAATAAATCGATGTGTAATGCTAAGATGTGCTAAATGCAACAAGCAGATCATGCTAGATAAAATCAATAAAATATGTAAAGTATATACATGATCCTAGGAGTGGGGATTTGCTAGCATCAGAGACCTAGTATGAATGCAATGCATGTGAATGCTATCCTAACTAGTGGTCATCATCACCTCATCATAAAATCCCCTAATTTCTATATGCACACATAATCAATGCATAAATGCAAGCATATAATCATGATAATAATGATCAGATGATAGATAATATATGAGTAATGTCTCAATGCTTCTCAGTGAAGGAGGAGAAACAAAAATTATTCCCCATAGAATATTTTCAAAGCTATGAAAATTATTTAAACAAGAAATAATTCTTGTTCTCTCCTTCCTCAAAATCTATGAGCTTATACCTTTTTGGGGAAGGAAGATGATGAGAAGGTAACTCTATGTCAAAGCTATCTCAAACATGAAATTACCTTTACCACTTCCTCCTCAAAAAGACTATGCTATGTAGTATAACTAGAGTCTGCTAGCATATGATCCCTAATATAATATGAAGAAGGTAATCATTGCATCTCGATAGAGTAAGGTAAACAATGAGTCAAGACATGCAGTCTATGCATATGTGCAATCATACAATTATGCAAAATTAAACAAGAAATGCATCATGTATATGAAATTAATTGATGATTAGAAAGATTTAGCCAATTTGTGTTATATTTATGTCAAGAAAATTGATGATATATAGGGTTGTCAATAATTACACTTCATCATATTGCCTTAATTTAGAAAAAGAAGGTGGTTATATGATAATTATGATAAAGGTTTATACCAAGATAGGATTTTTGATTTAATTATCCAATATCATTAGGTGTTTGAAACACTTTGTCTAGTATTGGGTAATTTTATTTCATTCATCCATTTTAGGTATAATGATAAATTTGATAATTGATAAAGTTGAATTTGTGATAGATCCTTATATTGAGGAAGAAGGTTTGATAGAATTATTCCTCACTTGTTGGGCATATAGGAATGCTAATACTTGCCAAGTGTTAAATCATTATATCCCACCTTCTATCTAGATATAAGAATGAATCACAAATTGATCAGAGGTTGGTATGTTGATACCATTATGTTTGTTATTATTTATGATGTATGATAGACCCCTATATCAAAGAAGAATGTTTGATAGAATCATTCCTCACTCATTGGGTGTATAGGAATTGCTAATGCTTACCAAGTGGTGAATGATTCTACCAAACTTTCTATTTGGATATAAGGGTGAACCATAACTTGATGAAAATGATGTTTGGAAAATAATGCTTGAAGAGATGTTAATGAGATTGAAATTTTTGATAGATCCCTATACAGAGGAAAGATATTTGATAGGATTACTAAATGTAGATGAATGCTTTTAATTCTCAAGCATTCACCAATCATTGAATAATCTGATCACCCATTTTTCCTAGGTATAGGGTTGAGTCAAAAGATATGTTGATAAAAGAGTTAAGGGAGAACTTAGCTCAAGGTATGACTTGTTAGCTCAGAATTTCCCTTTTATATGCCACCCTTAAGTCGACATTGTAGTATCAATATCATCATTAAGTGCTAACAAGTCTAGAGGAAGCATTTGATGAGAAGAGATGAGATATTTGCTACCTCAAGTACCTAACTAAGATGCAAATCTATAATGTGATCTATCCTGACTAGGATCATCACTAGTCATGGTGAATCATCTTGACTCCATATGCAAACAACAAGCATATGAACACAAGCAAGTGAAATTATCATTCGATTATGCAACAAGCAAACATATGATCAAGCAAGTCAATGCATGTAAGTTCTTTAGAAATTTTAGATTCTAGAAAGAGAAGCCAAGGCATCAAGCTATAGTTGGGTCATAACTGGTGACCACTATATGCCATCAAGACCTCAGTTTCTTTTCAAAATTCAAAATATCAAAAGGACTAGAGAGGATTTTGGGGAAGTCATTGAGGGAGTCCACTAGCTCAATGACCTACTACAAGTGCAATGCAAGTGACACTATTTGCTAGCTAGGATCATCATCACTTCATTATAGGATGCCCCCTCATGACTTTATGGGATGAATAGGTAGACGCAAGCAAACATGCAATTTAAGCATATGAAGGCAAGCACAAATATATTAAAAGGCAATCATGCATACAATAAATCATGCAATCAAGCACATGACCAGGAAAACATGTAAATTCAAGCATAATATATTTTTAAATGCATTATATTGATAGGTTCTTTATGTTCATTACCATCTAATGCAGCCAAGTGATATGCACCTAACCCATATTTGGTTGTTATGATGAAGGGACCTAACCAGTTGGGTTCAAATTTACCCTTAAGGTCTTCCTTAGCATTAGTATTTTTCTGGTTTTCCTTAAGGACTAAGTCTCCTACTTTGAAGGAATGAGGTCAAACTCACTTCCCATAGGCTTTCTTAAGTATTTGATGATACACACGTAAGTGCTCTAAGGCATGAGTCCACTTTTCATCAAGCAACTCAAGTTGGCTAAGTCATGCATGGTGATACTCATCATCAACTACTACATCCTTTAGAAGGATTCTAAGAGATGGGACTTCTAATTCAAAGGGAAATATGGCCTCAGTCCCATAAACCAAGGCATAGGGTATAGCTCTAGTTGGAGTTCTCACACTAGTGTGATATACCCATAAAGTAGGATATAGTTATAAATACCAATCCCTACCAGTTTTGCTTATAAGCTTCTTTAATATTTTTATTAATATCTTGTTAGAAGCTTCGACCTACCCATTACCCTATGGGTAATATGGTGTTGACCACTTATGCTAAATTTTGAATTTAGCATAGAGTTTGACTACATACTTATTTTTAAAAGGAGTGCCATTATTGAATATAAGTATGCTAGGAATGTCATATCATGATAAGATTTGATTTAGGATAAATTTGAAGACTTAAAAACTAGTATAAGAGGATAAGGGCATGGCCTCTACCCACTTGGTAAAGTATTTAATTGTCATGATGATGAACTTATGTCCATCGAATGACATTGGATTTATTTTTTTGATAATATCTAGCCCCCAAGTAGAGAAGGGCCAAGGAGATGTGATCGATTGAAGCTCTTGAGATGGTGCATGAATTAAGTTATCATGCTTTTGACATTTATCACATTTGTGTACATGGTTACGAGCATCTCTTTCCATAGTCAACCAATAATAGCCCATACAAATGAGCTTCTTAGCAATGGCACTTCCATTGAAGTGTCCACCACATGCTCCCTCATGGGTATCTTGAATGACTATTTTGGCTTCATTCATATTGAGGCATCTTAAGAGAATACCATCAAATATTCATTTATAGAGGATATCTCCCATTATCACAAATCGACAAGCACATTGCCTGATATTATTTCACTTATTATGATTTAATCCCTTAGGTAAAACATCACTCTTAAGAAAATCATATATTTCCTTATACCAAGAGTCAAGGATTGGCATTTGTTCTATGGAAAAAATAGCCAATGGTTCTTGACTAGATTGTAAGGTTGTAGGTTGCCTAATTTAATAGATGATAATTATTGCTTGTTCATCCTCTAACTCTAAAGGTATAAGTGATGCAATGACAACCATTGCATCTACTTGATGATTACTAGAGTATGGAATCATATCGATGGTTACCTTTTCAAAATAAGCCATCAAGTTATCCATAATGCCTTTGTATGGTTTTAGTTTATCATATTTAGTTTGATAAACTCCATTAATTTGGTTAACTATTAATTGGGAATCTCCAAAAATGGAGAGGCTAGTGACTTTTAGAGCTAGGGTTACTCATAGCCCAAGGATAAGAGCTTCATATTCAATCATGTTATTAGTACATGAGAATTGAAGCTTGAAAGACAAGGGAATTATGATTTGTTGTAGTGATACTAGGATGATTCCTACCCCTACTCCCTTAACACATCTTATGCCATCAAAGAAAAGAGTCCAAGAATCTTATTGTGATGCCTCAAGAGTGCACACCATCTCATCAGGATACTCAATCTCTAAGGGATGATTGGTTGGTAAAGGGGTTATTGCTAGTTGATCAGCTATCACTTATCCCTTAACCAATTTTTGACTAATGAATTCAAGATCAAATTCATTAAGTGCCATAACCCATTTGGCTATCCTACCTGAAAGGTAGGGTTTAGACATAAGGTATCATAGTGGATCAACCTTAGCTATAACATATGTTTTATGACTTAACATGTAATATCTCAACTTTTGAGAAGCAAAGACCATTGCTAAGCACATATTTTCCAAAGGGGTATACCTAGTTTCATAACTAATGAGGGTTCTACTAATATAGTAAATGACTCATTCTCTATGTTGCTCATCATATTGTGCCAACATGGCACCTAAAGCATGAACTATCATTACAATATACAACAATAATGGCTTGAGGGGATTAGGTGGAATGAGGATTGGAGGAGATAATAGGTATGTTTTTAAAGCATCAAAATATTTTTGACATTCCTCATCCCAATTGAACTCAATCCCTTTTTACAATAGCCTTGAAAATGGTTGGCATTTGTCTGCTAATTGGGATATAAATCTTCGAATTGCTTGGAGCTTGCCTTACAAGCTTCTAAGCTCTTTTAAGTTTTGAGGATATGGCATGTTGGTTATTGCTGATATTTTATCGGGATCTACCTCAATGCCTCGTCTAGACACCATAAATCCTAATAACTTGCCAGATGTTACCCTAAATATACATTTGGAGGGTTTTAGACAAACCTTGTACTCTTTGAGTCATTCAAAAATTTATCTCAAGTCCATGACATGATCTTCTCTTTTCATTGATCGTCTAAGAATATCATTGACATAATATTCAACAATATTGTGCATCATATCATGAAAGATATATGTCATGGCATGTTGATAAGTTGTACCAACATTCTTCAACCCAAAGGGCATAACTTCATAACAAAAGGTCCCCTAGGGAGTAGTGAACATTGTTTTGGCTTGATCTTCTAGTGCTATGCGAATTTGATTGTAACCAAAAAATCCATCCATTAAGGATAACATTCCACAACCAAAAAAGAAATCGACTATCATGTCTATGTTTGGCAAAGGAAAATCATCCTTAGGATAGGCTTTGTTGATGTCTCGAAATTCTGTGCATACTCGCACAATACCTTCTTTCTTGGCAACTAGGACTATGTTTGAGATCTAATCAAAATAGTCAATAGCTTTAATAAACTTGACTTCCAAAAGCTTTTGGAGCTCCTCTTTAACTAGCAAAGCAACTTTAGGGTGCATCTTTCATAATTTTTGTTTCACCGACTTAGCATCAGGCTTGACTACTAAGTGATGAACTACTAAAGATGGATCTAATCCTAGCATGTCCACATAAGACCATGCAAAGATATCATAATATTTAGTTAAGAGCTTCGTATACTCTTCTCTTTCTTCCAAAGTTAGGATATTTCCTAATTTTATCATCCATGGATTATCATTTGACCCTATGTTTATGTCTATGGTTTCTTCTATTAGGATGTTGGATTCATCTTCATAATATGGAGGAGTAGGTATAACCCCTAGACTTTGAAGCTCATCGGCCTCTAAAGTCCATTGCTCCATGTTAAATGATTGTGAGGGATGTGTATCTAAAGAAATAGTTCCTTCAATAGGAATATCACCAAAAGGAGAAATATTATTGTCATTATCCCTAAGAGGAGAGTGAGGTAAAATTTTCACCTCACAATCATTTATGTGCAATGTTGATACAAGATTAGCCATTGAGTGAGATGTGATATCATTATCTTCTTGCAATGAAGATGGTCTATGCTCATTGTCGAGGCTATCATTGGAGTCTTGTCCAATTTCCTTAATAGGCTCAATACTTATGGTGTTAATTTGCATGTATTGTGAAAAGAGATCAAAATAGGCAAAAGGGAGAGGTTCAACTTCCTCATATTCATCCTAATCTAGACCTATTGTCAAAGTTGCTTCTATTGGAGGTTCAAATAAGGACAACCAAGCATCATCATCATCACTTTTAGAAGAAGAAGCAATTATGGTTATGAAAATACCCCAATCCACAATGCTTGGGCTAGGTTTTAGTTTCTAAAGGCTCTTTGATTCCTTATTCTCAAAGTCCTAAGGCCTTTTCCTGTGTAGCCAAAGTTACAAAGGATTTGCTTGGGGATAGGGTAAAGATTGGAAAAAAAACATGAGGTGTATCTATGCTCTATTAGTTGTTGGAGGATATTACATTATTTGGCACATGCTAATGTGTCCCCATGGTATATTTTGTATAAATGTAAATATTAGATCAAGGTTTGATTCTAGAGTTTAGTAGTGATATTTATAATTCCCCTTTATGTAAGTGTCTATGTGTAGGATATGCACAAGTGCCATGTAAGTAAGAGTACAAGTATGTAATAAGAGAGTGCACAAGTGTCATGTAATTAAGTGTGCAAATATGTAATGTGAGGATGTGTACAAGTGTCATGTATTAGGTATGCATGTAGAAGTGTAAGTATCATATAGAAGAGTGCAAGTGTCATAGAGTTAAGTATGCATGTAAGTAGAGAGTCAAGAGTCATGTATACAAGTGGCAAGATGAGAAGCCAAAGGACATGTGAGAGTTGTCATATGGAGAGAAATAGTCAAGTACTTGAAGATTCATATTGTATGGTTATATTATGGAGATAAAACCCATGTATTGTAAGCAAATAAGATCACATTCAAGCATTAATAATATTGAAGCTTGTATGCATATTTTGAGCAATTCTACTATAAGTTTCTTCATGTTATTGCATGAATGATTTTGGCCATTTTATATTCATATTTGATATTTTCATGAATGTTATTATTATTTATATTGGCTGACTTATATATTGATTGCTCTTATATTTGAGACTACTCAAGATTCATAATATTGGGACCTAAGATAATCTGGCTTAAAAGCCAACATTAATCATGGGTTAGCTCCATGCATTCTTTCCTCATTTGTCATTCTTATGGATATGAAGGTGCAAGTTCCTATTTGCATGATCATTCCTTTCCTAGAGGTAAATCTAAAAGTATGAGGTGATGAATGTAACCTAACCAAGTATAAGGCTAACCACTCATGGCACTGGTTATTAAGGTTTATGTTGTATATATCTTTTATATTTTCTTTACCTTTGGGTATGGATTGAATATTGGTTCCTTATTCATGATGGATACTTATTTTATTAGTTGAATCAAACCTTAAGGTATCATCAATGAAGGTATTAGAAGCATTCAATGAAGGAAAAAGTTGAGCTTTTAGATTTTTTGATTAGATGTTCTATCAATAGGTGAAAGGATCATGGTCAACTACAGTGCTATACAACTTACCTTAATATTCAAACTTGATACATTAATGATAAATTGAGGGGACAACCTGCATTGCATGGATCTAATATTACCCTAAAAGAAGGTTATAGTTTAGCTTGCATGGTAACACATGAATAGTGTATTTAAAACATAAGGCCCTACTTTTACTGGTAGAACTATAGTCGTGATAGCTTCCTATTCTTCATTGTCATAGGATTTTATGACAATATCTAATTTTTCTAAATATTTCTTATTGAGTCTATAATAGGAATAAAGTTAAGGCTACAAATATTGATTGATAATCCATTATTGATGAGAACCCTTTTGATGATAATCCATTATTGATGAGAACCCTTTTGATGATAATCCATTATTGATGAGAACCCTTTTGATGGATTTCTCATCAATATTGCAATCAATATACAAGGGTATCTCTCTAAGCATAGAGGCAATTTGAATGTCATACCTAAAGAAGGATATAGTTGTGTTTTTCACACTAAGTGATCCCACCATATTAGCTAAATCATTAGGAGTAACATTTTTAGGTACTATTTGTTTGCTCAAAAGCTTGAACAATTTTTCTCTATGACTTGGAGAATTTCTCAACAACTCAAGTATGGATATCTTAGCTAGTGTTTCCTCTAATTGTTTTTGAAGGCTAAAAGTTATTTTTATTGTGGTTTTAGAACAAAATATGGTTCTTTAGGAGCACTCATACATCTTGGCCATAAAACTAAAGGATGTTCAGGAGGTAATTCTATGACTTGACCCTTTTCACTGGCTTGTTGTCTAGTTATAGTACAAACATGAATCATCCCTATAATATTTTGATAAGTGGAGGAAATTTATTATATTTCACTTTATTGATAATATTTTATCCATGTTTAGGTAGGATGTCCTAGAATATCCCCAAATGTTGGTTGGAAGATATCATTTGTTCAAGATCGTTGACCACTAGACGACCTTGCTGGATAAGATCTTGTACCATATTCTTGAGAGTGATACACTTTTTGGTATTGTGGCCATTAGTGTGATGGAAAGCCATTAGTGTGATGGAAAGAACATTTTTGGTAATCCTTGAACCAAGAAATATTCTCCATTTTAGGTTCATGCTATATTATAGGGGGTAGCTCTATCATATTAGCATCTAATAGTTGTGTCAGTAAGAGGATACCGACTAGTTTAACTTAGTGAACTTTTTAAGAGGTTTTTCTTGAGTTTTAACTAAGATTAACTTGTATAATACTATAAAAATACTAACATTACCTATTTTAGGATTAGTATTGGGGTGAGAGTTAGTTACACAATCATCCACAACATGTTTATTTTATAATTGTCCTTAAGTGTTGGAAGGAGGTGGTTTCTCATCTTCCTTATTGATTTTTAGTTTCCCTCTTTGTTGAAGGGTAGATTCCATTTATTTTGTAAGATCAACCATATTATTGAAGGACACTATACGAGTCATATCTAAAGTATATGATAAATTTTCTTGCAATTTATGTATGAAAATATGCAATAAATCGTTAGATGATTGAGCAAAAGGTAGTTTTCTAACTAGCATTCATCATCTATACAAGAATTCATTGATAAATTTATTTTTTCCTTGTTTAAGTTGATAAAAATAATCAACTATATAAATTTTCATGATATAAATGGTGAAATGTTGAATGAACACTTTGGCTAGGTTAAAAATTTCTTGATCGAGTGATGAGGTAATTGATAAAACCATTCCAAGGCCTCACCACCAAGACTCATGGGAAAATACTTTAACAACAACATTTCATCATACTTGATGTCATGGATTGCTGCTCTAAAAATTTGAAGGTGCTCTATAGGATCACCTTCTCCCTTATATAACCAAAAATTTGGCAACACAAAGCTCAGAGGATAAGGCCTATTTGTTAGATTAGGATCTATAGGTTTACTACAACAATATTTATAAGAATAATTTTTAGGTGCACCTCCTTGAATGGAGGCTAACTATTGGTTGAACTTAGAATTTTATTTTTCTAACTCTTCTAACCTACCATTTAAATCCTAGAATTCAAGACAAGGTGTTGAGGGTACTATAGGCTAAGACTGAGGGTTAACTAAAGGGTAATACTAAGCACTTGTATGGGATGACAAAAAAGAGATTGTTGTGTTATTAATTATAGAGTTGCCTTGGAAAGGTATATTAGTAGGAGAAATGTTATTAAAAGGGACATTAGATAGCATAGGCATGTTATAGAATGGGTTAGAAGCAACCACATTCAAAACATGAGGTATACTAGGAAGAACATCCACATGTTGGACTTGTGGATAGCTTAGGTGTGGAGATATTGGAGGGTTTAACTTAAGTGGCTCTATGTTAGGATGTATAGAAGCCAAATTCCCTAAAGAGGATGGGATACTTGATGATATCTATCCTAAAGTTGTGGTACCAATTGAGTATTGTTGGTAAGCACTCATATGATTTGATCTACGTTGATGCAAAAGTTCTAAAAAAGGTTATTTTGTAGCAACATAAAGCCTTTCTTCTGCTTTAAAAGTAGCTTCCATTATTTCTTTATTTCCTTAAAGGAAGGTAGTAAGGTGATCCATGGACTTGAAGACTACCTCTCCTTATTCATTGTGAATAGGAGAAAGAGTTCTAGAAGGAGGAGCTTCTTCCTCTTCTTCCTCATAGATAGGATTTTCAATGAAAGGTTGCTTCTCTAGAAGTTTAGATGAAGCGTTTGAATTTTGTGCCATTTGTTGCATAATATTCTAAGTGATATAAGGAGGTTCAAACATAAAAAATAAGGAGTTTAATTTATTAAGTTTTTTTTAGAGTATTTATAGCAAATAAGAAGATGTTTGATATCCTTATGTCACCTTGAAAAACAACCCTCCTTGTGACTCTTGCTAGTCCATCATAATATACTAGCCAAGAAGGATTTCTCCCCAAGGTTTGTACATCGATTTGCTCAAGGGGTCATTAACCTTTCTCCAATAGGACTAAAAATTGGTTATATTCTTGTTATATTGATTTAATTTTATTTATCTAAATAAACAATATTAAGTGATCGTGATTTGTTGAAAATATGAGCAAGATTTATTGTCATTGATGTCAAGAGTCAATTTTAGTGAGCAGTGCAAGAAGAAGGATGTCAAGAGTCAGTTTTAGTAATCAATGCAAGAGAAATATTGCTTCTAGACCTAAGGGAAATAATATTATAATATCTCCCATTATAATATTCAAGGTGGTTAGATAAGATCTACAGTAGAAATAAGAAGGCCCAAGAAAAATAATATTATAATATTAAAAGGTCTAATGGTAAGATCTAAAGTAATTAAATTAATTAACCTTATGGTTATGAAATTAATTATAAGTTAATAATAATAATTTTATTATTAATTAAATTATAATCTAATTTAATTAACCCTAAGGTTAGGGTTATAAGGGCAAAATTAATGCGCCGACGTCATCCTTTTCTCCTTCGTCGATGTCAATGAATTTGGAGGCATGGGTATAAATACCAAAAGCCTAAGTGGCTTCAAACTATCCACAATCGAATTAATTAATCTCCCAAAAAGCTAAGGTGTGCACAATATTTCGGTGAGCGAAAGAAGGAAGAAGTCCTTCATTTGACTTCTTTTGGAAGGTTGCAAAGGATCAAAAGAAACAAGGCTCGGAAGCCTTGTCACCACCTAGCAAGGTGGGCAAGTGGTAGTTGGAAGTGCTTTCAAAATGCAAGGTGATGCATTCGATTCACAACAGGGAAGGTCGTGAAGTTGTTTTTACACTAAAGACACCAAAGCTTTTTAGTTTTTGGTTCTAAGGAAGGAGAAAATGCACCGTGGGTGCTTTTGCCTCCCACGTGAGGGCTTAGCTCACGCGGATAGGTAGCCATGGATAAAGTCCTGTAGGTGCTTCGAATTGGATTGAATCCTATCGGGAGCACTTTGAGAGGTATTAAATTTTTATTATAAATTGGTTTTTGCTCCTAAGGTTGTGTGGTATAGTTTTTAGCTTAGGGATATATAAGGTTGATAAAATTAAATAATTATTTTTATTTAATTTTTTGGTGGATTGAGTTATTTAGAGTGGAGTTATAAGGTGTAATAAGAAATTTATTTTTATGTATATTTTTTGGTGAATGCTAATTTCAAGATGGAGTAATAAGGTGTATTTGAGTTTAATTATTTTTGTAATTGTGAAATATTTTGAGGAAGTGTTAGAGTGATATTCTACCATCTAACCCTTGATATTGACAGAGTAATTGTGATTGAGATAGGTTTTGAGGCCAATTCTTCATCAAACAAAAGGTATGGGTACATCTTCCTTGTGAGTGATTGTTGGATGTTATGAATGCTAAGTTGGAGTGAAAAGTGTTGTTTGATAAGCAATGTTGAGTTTGATTGTTAATTTTTTTTGAGTGAATGTTGATGATAAAAATATTGTTTGATACGCATTGTTTGAAACATTGAAAGATTTTTCATATTAATGATTAGTGTTTATGCAAGATCATGAGTATATTTTTTATGTGAAGTTGAGAACTATCTTGAAACTAGGGTTTGTGCAAGATCATGAGTATCATTGTTATGTGATATTGTTTGATAAGCATTGTTGGAAATAATTGAGTAAGTGTTCATATGCTTAGACTAGGGTTTGTAAGTAAGGAGTATTTTATTGAGTGATTGGTTAAGTGGAGTTGATTGAGCATAGTTAGTTGAAAGTGTTGAAGTGATAGTTCAAGTTCTATGAAACAAATTATTCTATGTTCTAAATTATTTTGAGAAAGAGAGTGAAAGTGATTGAGTGTTTGTGAGTGAGAAACATATTGAGTCTCTAACCATTCTCTATATGTTTCTATGAGATTAAAACAATATTCTATGTGAAACTTGTTTGTGTGATTGAAGAGGTTTTCTATGATAGATTGAGTTGAGTTGTATAGAGCTTTTGTGAAAGCTAGTGGACATATTGGACAAGTTCTAATGAGGACTTGTGGAGCATATTTGAGACAAGTCTTTGAGAAGACTTGAGAGCAAAGTTGATTGATTGATTTGTTCAAACCTTGGGTTAAGGTTGGGAAAGATCTAGCAGATTTGATTTGTGATTGAGTCAAGATTTGTGATAAGGCTTGAGGAAAGATTTGAGGACAGAGTTTGGCATAGATTTGAGGACAGGTTTGTGCCAGAAAAAAGATAGATATTGAGAAGATTTGTGCTAGACCGAAGGCCTATGTTTAGTGCAAATCAAAGATAGAGATTGAGCAGATTTATGCTAGATCGAAGGATTATGTTTAGTGCAGATTAGAGATAAATATTGAGAATATTTGTGCTAGACTGAAGGAATGTTTTTAGTGCATATAAGAGATAAACATTGAGTAAATTTAGGCTAGACCGAAGGACCGTGTTTAGTGCAAATTTGATACAGATTTGAGAGTAAGCTTTGGAGGTGACAGAGTATAAAGGACAATAATCTACAGTGGATAGAGGTCCATCGACTAGGGTAGTGAAGATAGGTATTTTGAGTGAGGGCAGGAGTATTCAATGGATAAAGATCCATAATCCATTGCAGTGGGGGCAGTAGTTATTCTAGACTAGCCAAAGTAGAGGAGGAGCTCTCCTATTGATAGAAATCCATGAACCAAATGATGAGATTGGTGTCTCCTATGGATAGATATACATGAACTTGATTAGGGGATTGGTGTCTCCTTTGGATAGAGATCCATAAATATTGTAATAGGGAAAGGTTTACCAAGAGATTTATTAAGAAAATTTTAGTGAAATATTTTCTTCGTGGAGTAGCCCACATTGGGTGAACCACGTTAAATTGGTGTTTCTATTATGTGTGGTGATTTGTGCATTGATTTGATTAATTCTATTGATATTGCCATTGATATATTGCATAATATTGTTTGGGAAATAAAATTAAAAATTGGTATTGTATAGTTCACCCCCCTCTCAGTATAAGCTTGTGTTCTTCAATTGGTATCAGAGTAGGTTCCTTTGGAAGAGTTTAAAAACTTGAAGGAAAATCTTACAAGAACATAGATGGATTCTCAGAATGGATCATCAAGAAATTTAGCACCATTTTTTTATGGGAACAATTATACACTATGGAGCACAAGGATGAAGTTTCATCTAATGGCACTTGGAAATGAAATATGGGAAGCAGTTGAAAATGGATACACACCACCATCAACTCCACCTACTGATAAATATGGTAAGCTTCTACATCATTAAAATTCAAAAGGGCTTTCGTGAAACAAATTTTATAAATATTATGCATTGCAAATCAGAAA
Organism: Wollemia nobilis; assembly: GCA_028583015.1. Lineage (NCBI taxonomy): Eukaryota > Viridiplantae > Streptophyta > Pinopsida > Araucariales > Araucariaceae > Wollemia > Wollemia nobilis. The sequence goes on from JAQPPZ010003184.1 coordinate 2,158,065, forward strand.
AGGAAATTTGGGATAAGTTGCAAGGCATATATGAAGGAGATAAAAATGTCAAAATGGCAAAGTTGCAAAATTTCAAGAGAGCATTTGAAGACCTAAAAATGAAGGATGAGGAAAACATTGTTGCATATCTACTTCACATGGATGAGGTTGTTAACTCCATGCAAGGACTTGGGATTGAAGTTATAGAACCTGATGTGTGTGATAAGATTCTAAGGTCACTCCCAAAAATATTTAGTGAAAATATTTCAGCTATAGAAGAGTCAAAAGATATTGATATTTTGACAAGGGATGAATTACATGGCATTCTCATAACATTTGAGTTAAGAATAAAAGAGGAACCCACTCTCCAGAAAGAAGCAACATTTAAAGCCACTAATAAGACTAAGGGTAAGAAGTCAGATTCAAGCAATGAGTTATCCAATGATGAAGAAGCATATAATGGTATAAGGAAAAAGGACTCAAGAAATTATAAAGGTACAAAATTAGTTAGATGTTTTAAATGTGGAAAATATGGTCACTATGCATCTGATTTTCTAGAAGCTGGAAATAGCAATGGTGATGAGAAACAGGATCATAAGAATAGGGATGCAGGAAAGCATAGGTACCAAAAGAAAAATAGGGATGGACAAGGCACACAAGGAAATAAGTTTTTCCAAAGGCATAAGAAGAGTTTTTATGCAGATAAGGCAGGTAAGAATTCAAGTGATAGTGATGAAAGTTCCTCAAATAATGATAAATATGAAGTTTTATTTCTGGCAAAAGAAAAAGTAGTTAGAAAAAGGTCACCAATTATTCTCAAGTTTTTTAGATGTGGTAAATTTGGTCATGTTGAATATAGTTGTACAATGAATGGATTTAGTTTTAGTGATGATGAATATGAAGATACACTTGAAGGACCAGAAGAGAATCTTCTTATGGCAATAGAAGAAGGAAGTACTTCTAGTAGAAAAGAGTCAAAAAAGAATGAAGATGTTTTCAAAGGCAAAAAAATAGAGGAAGAATCAGATAAAGGAGAAGTTGATATTGAGGGTGAGCTTATTCATGCCCTTGATTCATTAAGGGAGGTAAGAAAGCAAAACTCAAAACTCAAGCTTAAATTTCAAGAATGTGATGAAGAGAAAGGAAAGCTTATAGAGGATCTAACCAACTCAATAGCTAAGACAAGGAGATTCAAAGATAAGTTAGAAGCAAAGGTTTTAGAATGTGAAAGGTTAGAGCATGAGGTAGCTTCACTAAGAAAGGAAGTAAAATATTCTAAGGACAAGTTACACAAGTTTGGGAGAAGCTCAAAGAAATTGGATAAGATTATCAAGACACAAAAACTGACATCAAACAAGACAGGTCTTGGTTTTGAACATGTACAAAAGAAATAAGGAGAGGAGTCAATCTCAAGTTCTGAAGAAGAAAAAACTTTAGAAGAAGAGAGTGTAAGAGAGAGTGAGACTTCTGAGGATGAGTTGGACAATAGAAAGTTCAACAAGGAAAGGAACAATGCACAAATGAGGAACAAATGGAATAGGAAGCAACACAATGTATAAGAGACTAAGAGACCAACAAGGTCAAGGCAAGGCAGTTTCAATGGATGATGTTTCTCATGTCACAAGTTTGGGTACAAAGCTACACAATGCAAGATACATGGAAAAAATGAATATGGAAGTTTCAAAAATAGGCAACTTTTTCAAGGGTATTGCTACTCTTGTAATCAATTTGGTCACAAGGTAGTGAATTGTAGGGTTCATGATAGGAATAGATATGGCTTCACTAGGATAAATCCCAAGATATTTGCACCTCCAAGGAATAACAACATTAATTATTATAAGTGCAATAATGAGACATACAACAAAGTGGTGTAGAGCAGAAATTTTAAATACAAGTAGAAATAGGAATAGTCAGAGGAATTAGAAGGATCAGATGAGGAGGAAAGTGGACAAAGGTAAATATCAGTGCATGCTAGGAGTAGAAATACTCCCACCCTAGAATTAATCACCTCAAGATGAGGTGGGGGAGGGGCTAAGCTAAGAGTCTCATTCTTAGCCTTGAGCCCCAAAGGTGGCCCTTTGCCATTAATGACAAAGGGGGAGAGCATTCAATCAGGGGGAGCATAACAAGAAAAGATAAAAGAAAAGGTAAAAGGTAAATGGGTTACCATCAATGAAAAAGGGGGATATTGTTGGAAATATGAGCAAGATTTATTGTCATTGATGTCAAGAGTCAGTTTCAGTGAGCAGTGCAAGAAGAAGGATGTCAAGAGTTAGTTTTAGTAATCAGTGCAAGAGAAAGATTGCTTCTAGACCTAAGGGAAATAATATTATAATATCTCCCATTATAATATTCAAGGTGGTTAGATAAGGTCTACAGGAGAAATAAGAAGGCCCAATAAAAATAATATTATAATATTTTATTATAATATAAAAAGGTCTAATGGTAAGATCTAAAGTAATTAAATTAATTATAATAATTTCATTATAAATTAATTTATAATTTAATTTAATTAACGTTACGGTTATTAAGTTAATTATAATAATTTTATTATTAATTAAATTATAATCTAATTTAATTAACCCTAAGGTTAGGGTTATAAGGGCAAAATTAATGCGCCAACATCATCCTTTTCTCCTCTATCGACATCAACAAATTTGGAGGCATGGGTATAAATACCAAAAGCCTAAGTGGCTTCAAACTATCCACGATCAAATTAATTAATCTCCCAAAATCTGTGTGCACAATATTTCGGCAAGCGGAAGAAGGAAGAAGTCCTTTGTTTGACTTCTTTTGGCAGGTTGCAAAGGGTCAAAAGGAACAAGGCTCAGAAACCTTGTCACCACCTATCTAGGTGGGCTAGCGACATTTGGTAGCACTTTCAAAATGCAAGGTGTTGTGTTTGATTCACAACAGGGAAGGTCGTGAGGTTGTTTTTGCATCGAAGATGCCAAAGATTTTTGGTTTTTGGTGCTAGGGAAGGAGATAAAGCACCGTGGGTACTTTTTCCTCCCATGTGAGAACTTAGCTCACACATCTAGGTAGTCATGGCTAAAGCACTAGAGGTGCTTCGACTTGGGATCAAATCCTATCGGGAGCACTTTGAGAGGTACTAAATTTTTATTATAAATTGGTTTTTTCTCCTAAGGTTGTGTGGTATAGTTTTGAGCTTAGGGAGATATAAGGTTGATAAAATTAAATAATTATATTTTATTTAATTATTTGGTGGATTGAGTTATTTAGAGTGGAGCTATAAGGTGTAATAAGAAATTAATTTTTATGTATGTTTTTTGGTGAATGCTAATTTCAAGATGGAGTAATAACGTGTATTTGAATTTAATTATTTTTTGTAATTGTGAAATATTTGAGGAAGTGTTAGAGTGATATTCTATTATCTAACCCTTGATATTGACAAAGATAGTAATTGTTATTGAGATAGGTTTTGAGGCCAAATATTCATAAAACAAAAGGTATGGGTACATCTTCCTTGTGAGTGATTTTTGGATGTTGTGAATGCTAAGTTGGAGTGAAAAGGGTTGTTTGATAAGCATTGTTGAGTTTGATTGTTAATTTTTTTTTGAGTGAACGTTGATGATAAAAATATTGTTTGATATGCATTGTTTGAAACATTGAATGAGTTTTCATATTCATGATTAGGGTTTATGCAAGATCATGAGTATCTTTGTTATGTGAAGTTGAGAACTATCTTGAAACTAGGGTTTGTGCAAGATCATGAGTATTATTGTTATGTGAGATTATTTGATAAGCATTGTTGAAAATAACTAAGTTTTCATATGCTTGGACTAGGGTTTGTAAGAAAGGAGTGTTTTATTGAGTGATTGGTTAAGTAGAGTTGATTGAGCCTAGTCAGTTGGAAGTGTTGAAGTGATAGTTCAAGTTCTATGAAACAAATTGTTCTATATTTTGAATTAATTTGAGAAATAGACTAAAAGTGATTGAGTGTTTGTGAGTGAGAAATATATTGAGTCTCTAACCATTATCTATATGTTTCTATGATATTAAAGCAATATTTCGTGTGAAACTTGTTTGTGTGATTGAAGAGGTTTTCTGTGATAGATTGAGTTGAGTTGTATAGATATTTTGTGAAAGCTAATGGATATATTGGACAAGTTCTAATGAGGACTTGTGGAGCATATTTGAGACAAGTATTTGAGAAGACATAAGAGCAGAGTTGATTGATTGATATGTTCAAACCTTGGGTTAAGGTTTGGGGCAAATCTAGCAGAGTTGATTTGTGATTGAGTCAAGATTTGTGATAAGGCTTGAGGATAGATTTGAGGATAGAGTTTGGTGTATATTTGAGGATAGGTTTGTGCCAGACTAGATATAGAGATTGAGCAAATTTGTGCTAGATTGAAGGATTGTGTTTAGTGCAGATTAGAGACAAATATTGAGAAAATTTGTGCTAGAATGAAGGACTATGTTTAGTGCATATCAGAGACAAAGATTGAGAATATTTGTGCTAGACTGAAGGACTGTAATAGCGTAGATAAGAGACAAACATTGAGAAAATTTGGGCTAGACCGAAGGATCCTGTTTAGTGCGTATTTGAGACAGAGCTGAGAGTAAGCTTTGGAGGTGAGAGAGTAAAAAGGACAACATCTCCAATGGATAGAGGTCTATTAGCTAGGGTAGTGAAGATAGGACTTCTGAGTGAGGGTAGGAGTCTTCAATGAATAAATATCCATAAGACAGTGTAATGGAGGCAGCGGTTCTTCTAGAAGATCACCAACCAAAGAAAAGGAGGAGTTCTCCTATTGATAGATATCCACAAACCAGATGAGGAGATTGGTGTCTCTTATGGATAGAGATCCATGAACTTGATTAGGGGATTGGTGTCTTCTTTGGATAGAGATCCATAAATATTGTAATAGGGAAAGGTTTCCCAAGAGATTTGTTGAGAAAATTTTAGTGAAAGATTTTCTCCGTGTAGTAGCCCACATTGGGTGAACCACATTAAATTGGTGTCTCTATTATGTATGGTGATTTATGTATTGCTTTGATTACTACTATTGATATTGCCATTGATATATTGCATAATATTGTTTGGGAAAGAAAAGTAAAAAGTGGTCTTATATTGTTCACCCCCTCTCAGTATAAGCTTGTGTTCTTCACGATTAAAGTGTAATAGATTTTATATATCTTAATTAAGGATAAGGCAGTAAGTAATGACGTTTTCAATAGGAGACCTGAGTGATGTGTTTCACGTGGGGTTTGCCAAAGATGTGGGATGCCAAATAGGGCACATGGGGATATTGGCCCTGAATGTGTTCCTTCTAGGGTTGTCCACACTTGGGCAAGAGAGTGTTGTTGCCAACCTATAATTGTGAATATGTTTTGGGTGTAGTGTTTTATCTTTGGTGGAAGATTTTGGTTCACCAAGGGATTTATAGATTCTCTAATCTAGTTTAATATATTCAATTTATCAAATATGTAGGTTTTGTTCTATGCTAGAAGTTGATATGGAAGATGCAGATGCAATATAACATAAAAATAAAAATGCATAATGTGCGACCCCGAGAAGTACGCACTATTGAGTGTTAATTTTACCCAATTGTGAAATTACACTCTCCCTTAGGATTTTGATCTCAAATCCCCCTATTGCAAAGAATTTTAAAACAAAACAACTTCTCTAAGGTCTCCACTATATTAGCATTTGCATATGTGTATAAAAAAAACAACTTCTCTAAGGTCTCAATAAAGATATATCAATTCAATGCTTGGGATACCTTAGTGATTGCAAGTAACTATAAACAAGGGGCATGTGTTGGTTGAAAATAAACCAAATGAAGAGACGTTATTCAGAAGGGATAGGAAGCCAAAATATCTAATGAGAATTTTGAATATGGCAAGAAGGCATGGAACAAGGGTTGGATCTCTTGGAGATCGCATGCTGCTAAAATGTCAGGGTTGCTACCTTTTTGGGAGAGGCCAGATTTTGCTGGAAAGGATGTAGAAACATGGAGTGTTTGTATGTAATTGCAGGATTTCTACACTTTGGAGTAAAATAAGAGGAGAAAATCTCTGAGTGTTCTCAATTTAATGTCTATTTTTCCTTTCTTTGTTTTTTGAATTTCTAGACAATGCTATTGCTTTTATGGGTTCATTGTTGAATGTTCAGGAGCAAATATTTCCCATTTTTCCTTAGAGTCTTGCACCCACTTTGTCTCGAGATGTGTAAATACAGTTTCGGTTGAGTTGGGTTATGCTCAGAAAAGTCTCATGTCTCGGATTTTGCATGCTAGGGTAGCCTAAAACTACATTTTTTGGTTTTTTGCATTTTATTTCAGTTTTCAGATTTTATTTTATTTTCTAACTTTTTATTTTCAATTTTTTTTTTTGGACATTAAAATAAAAATAAAAAAAATTCAAAATCCAAAAATAATTGCACAGATGCGTAGAGTATACTTTGGAGTTCCATTTTGCACTTAGACGTTTTTGCTTTGGAGTCATTTCGTATTTTTAAAAATTAGCCGAAGTTGTTATTTTTATTGCAGATTTTAAAAATTCGAAATTTCATAATTTTTATTTTGGGGCCAAATTTATTTTTTTCAGTTTTATATTTCATTCATGAGCCTATGATGACATTTCCTTCATGAAAATTTCAATTTCATTGAAGGGGTTATGTTTATGGCATTCCACAAATTGGCATGTTGGGAGCAATAAATGCACCTTTCTTCATGAAAATTCTGATTTCATTGAAGAGGGAGAATTTTATAATTTACATAAAAAGGTCATTGTTTCAAAGCATTTAATTATTCTCCTTTATGAAAATATTTCATTAGAGAGGAATAATTAAAAGGACATTAAAAGCCTCTATTTTAAGGCAATGAATTATCATCTCTTTGTGAAAATTAATTTCACCAAAGAGGGATAATTTATCAATCACATTAAAGGCTATCTTAATCTACATGATAAGAAGCTACATTTGAGGAGCCTATTCATCATTTTAGATTTACATTCATAGATAGATTTAATCTTCATTTCAATACTTAAAGTAGGATTTAATGCAAGATAAAACTTGTTTAGAACCTACCTAATAAGAGAAGATAAAATCTACCTTAAAATCCTACAAGATAAAAAGAATTAAGGCACTACATCGTGGTCATATGAGGGCCAACTCACATTTTTTTCATTTTGGTTTCATGAACAATCATTAAAGTAGCATGGTAAAATAAACCAACATTACCCCTTGTTTACAGTTACTTGCAATCACTAAGGTATTCCAAGCATTGAATTGATATATCTTTATTGAGACTACTAATACACATATGCAAATGCTAATATAGTGGAGACCTTGGAGAAGTTTGTTTAACTTATTTTCAAGAGGGAATTTGAATGCAAATCCTAAGGGAGAGTGCAATTTCACAATTGGGTGAAATTACCACTCAACATGCAACACAACTGAACCTACTTGTAATGTTATTATTATATCAAATTCAAAGACAAAGACAAACATGCAAGCACATATAATGTGAAAGTAAAAAGCAAAGAAATATTCTATTATTAATGCTTCCAGATCTCGGTTACATGTACGTCCCTATGAGGGATACTAATTTTGATAGAATCTATTACAAGTGGGGCAACAATGAATGTACCTCCCGCAAGGGGATGGTGCACCTTCACAGGCCTCCCGATCTCGCACACCAAACTGTTTGAGGGCTTACTGATACCTCCTCATGATCTCATAGAGGAGGGATATCGTACTCTAGATACTTCAGACTGATCCTAGGAACCTGTATCTACGGGTATGGAAACAATAGAGCATAGTAAGTAGTACGGGCCACCTCTTTGAAAGATGCTCTTATTAGCAAATATGATAAATAAGACAAATGATAATGATACCAATGAAATACGAGCATAAACCAAATAATAAATGCATAGAGAGCTTAGAAATACAATGCAAATGTGATTAAGCAATTAGATCTGAGCTATGACTAATTAAATAAATCAAGAAGTAATGGATCTAAGCTAAAACAAAGGGAAATAATATCTAGTACCATAAAGTATACCTACGGGCCACTGTCCAAGACAACGGTCATGAAGTAAAGCTCTCCTCCTTATGAACCAGAGGCTATAGCACTATCTCCTTTGCTCTAATTTATGTTCAAGGGTTTCTAGTTGTGTCTTGGTACACTGGTTGGCAGTGAATAATAATGGATCTAAATAGCGAGAGTGTAGTCTCTCCTCAACCAGATAGAACTTTGTTTCTCCTCAAGGGTGCATAAATTTGCTCTCTAATATGATAGGGCTTCGTTGCATAAACTCTGAGAATCATGAATATTTTGCTATTTGTGGGAGAGTCCATATGTAGACCATCCCTCTTTCAGATTTGAATCTTGGGTTACTAGAGAAGCCTTAATCCAAATCACATGTGACTGACCATCCCGGGTGGAAATCATCAGTTACAAAATGGAATTGAAGGGGCAGTAAGGAGGAAATCATGGAGTTCCTTACCAAAATCTACCTATAAACAATACAAGGTGCAGTTAGACTACGTGATATGGGACCGTATTTACAACCAGATTGTGCATGATGCTAGTTGCTATCAGGTCCAGTGGCTAGGTGTGGCCACTGTAAGCTTTGGTGGCTAGATGTGATGACCACTCTGCTTGGGAGTGACCAGGCCTGGATGGGCTAGAACTACCCTTTTTGAGTGGTTAGGACCACTGTTTGCTCTTGGAAAGGTTTAATACTGGTCATATGTTCTATGGATGTGTCCATATGGATAGTCTCCTAAACATGACGTATTTTAGGTGTCTACAGATGCCCATTTTTGGGATGCACTGTGGTAAAACATAACGCAGATCAAAAATAGACCATCTAGGGTCACATTGTAGGTTGCATGATGATCATTGATCTGATCAACATTGGATACCCCAATCATGTAGAAGGTGTGAATCCTAGAATCATTGCTTCCAACAGGATGGAAGGCTTAAATTTTACATAAACTTTCACTCATTCATCAAAAAATCGAGTAGCTTGATTGCTACTATAGGCTTCGGTGCAACTATAGATCCAAAATGAGGAGAGCTACAAAATTAACTTTCATGTTTTCTTTTTGCCCCAACAAAGGGTAAGCTTATGATAGTTGTTGGCAATGATTCATAAGACGAACACAATTTGACATGATCGAGTGATCTTTTTTTTACTTTGATTATGATTTTTTGAATTTTTTTGACCCATGATTGCCATCTGTGTGACCTCGAGAAGCATGCACCACAACTGACCCTACTTGCAATGTTATTATATCAAATGAAAATGAAAAAGCACACAAGCACATATAACGTGAAAGTAAAAAGCAAAGAAATATTCTATTATTAATGCTTCCAGATCTCGATTACATGTACGTCCCTCTGAGGGATACTCATTTTTGATACAATATATTACAAGTGGGGCAACGATGAATGTATCCCCTACAAGGGGATGATGCGCCTTCGTAGGCCTCCCGATCTCGCACACCAAACTTTTCGAGGGCTTACTAATGCCTCCTTCTCCTGATCTCATCTGGGAGGGATCTCATGCTCTAGATACTTCAAACTGATCTTAGAAACCTATATCTATGGGCATGGAAACAATAGAGCATAGTAAGTAGTATGGGCCACCTCTCTAGAAGAGGCTCTTATTAGAAAATATGATAAATAAGACAAATGATCATGATAACAATGAAATACGAGCATAAACCGAATAATAAATGCATAGAAAGCTTAGAAATACGATGCAAATGCGATTAAGAAATCAGATCTGAGCTATGACTAATTAAATAAATCAAGAAGTAATGGATCTAAGCTAAAACAAAGGGAAATAATATCTAATGCCCTAAAATATGCCTACGGGCCACTGTCCAAGATAGCGGCCACGAAGTAAAGCTCTCCTCCTCGTGAACCAAGGGCTGTAGCACTATCTCCTTTGCTCCAATTGATGTTCAAGGGTCATCGGTTGTGTCTTGGTACACTTGTTGGTGGTGAATAATAACGGATCTGAATAGCGAGTGCATAGTCTCTCCTCAACTAGATAGCACTTTGTTGCTCCTCAAGGGTGCATAAATTCGCTCTCCAATATGACAGGGCTTCACTGCATAAACTCTAAAAATCATGGATCTTTTGCTCTTTGTGGGAGAGTCCATATGTAGACCATCCCTCTTTCAGATCTGAATCTTGGCTTCCTAGAGAAGCCTCAATCCAAATCGCATGCGACTGACCATCCTGGGTGGAAAGCATCAGTCACAAACTGGCATTGAAGGGGTAGTTAGGAGGAACTCAGGGAGTTCCTCACCAAAATCCATCCATAAACAATGCAAGGTGTAGTTAGACTACGTGATCTGGACTCGTATTCATGGCCAGATTGTGCATGGTGCTAGCCACTATCAGGTCCAATGGCTAGGTGTGGCCATTATAAGCTTCAGTGGCCAGATGTGGCGGTCGCTCTGCTTGAGAGTGGCCAGGCCTGGATGGGCTAGAACTACCCTTTTTGAGTGGTTAGGACCACTGCTTACTCTTGGAGAGGTCCAAGAGGATTCATATGGTCTATGAATGTGCCCATATGGGTAGTCTCCTAAACATGATGTATTTTAGGTGTCTATAGATGCCCCTTTTTGGGATGCGCTATGGGAAAACACAACGCAGAGCAAAAATAGACCACCTAGGGTCACATTGTAGGTTGCGTGATGATCATTGATCTGATCAACATTGGATGCCCTAGTCATGCAGAAGGCGCACATCCTAGAATCATTGCTTCCAATAGGATGGAAGGCTTAAATTTTTCAAAAGCTTGCACTCGTTCATCAGAAAATCGGGTAGCTTGATCACTACTATAGGCTTCAGTGCAACTATAGATCCGAAAGGAGGAGAGCTACAAACTTAACTATCATGTTTGATTTTTGCCCCAACAAAGGGTAAGCTTATGATAGTTGTTGGCAATGATTCATAAGATGAACGCAATTTGACATGATCGAGTGATATTTTGTTGATTTTGATTATGATTGTTTGAAAATTTTTGACTACCCCCTCAAGCGACGAGTCGATGAGGAAAGGACAATTAATAAAGTGATGAGTCGCTTGACCAAGATGAAATATTTGGACCTCTTTAGAGGGTTGCTTTGTTGTTATAGGGTAGGTCCCATCCAGGTGTGATTTCAACCATTTTTGGTAATTGTACATCTCTATCCCATGGGGCGGTCTGGTCGCAATGGCCTTCTTAGGGAATTAAGATGATAGCAATTCTATTGTGGCTTGTGTTTAATCACTATTTGTTATAGGAGAAATGAGATGGATCCTCGCTCCCGTGGGGCAGTTCGACCATCCTGGCCTTCTTCGAGATTGAAGTGATGTGTCCCAATTCTACCTTAACTATTTTGCCCCAAGTGGCCTTATGGTAATTTACTCATCTTGCCGAATTGCATGGAGCGCTAGTCGCTACAATCGCCAAGTGTATAGAGCAAATAACTGATTACGAGGCTCACTTGAGATTTTGTTTATTTGATTTTTTTTGTGTTAATTTGAATTTTATGATGTTTTTGGATTTTGCTTTATGTTATTTTTTTGGTATTTGTGCACATTTTGGTTGTTTTGGATTGATAGATGTGCTTATTGACTCATTTTGAGGTGCTTTATGGTGAGAAATTGAGTGAATTTCTCCTTGTTTCTTAGCCACTGTCAGGTCCAACGACCCCCAATTGCTGCTTCGTGGTCGCTATCAGGTCCAACGGCTAGAAAGTGTGGGCCACTGACGCCAGCAATGGTCGAGGCATGATTTGAAAATACAAAAGTAAATTCTAGGGTTTTACCTTTCATTATTTCCAGCTATCAATTGTACTTTTGAGCTTTGAGGTGAGAAAGTGCAATTGTGACATGGAGTGCTACCAAATTTGCTGTTGATTTGGATGTCATGGCCGAGTAGGGGGAGGCATCTATGAGCAGAGGAGTCGGAGCTTCACGGGTACTCTACCAAACCCTGATCTATTTATTTAATTTGGTAAAATGAACCTAATTAATTAATTTGGTAAATGAACCTCACTAAACCTATTGGAAATGAACCAAACCCATCAATAGGTCTAGGTTAAGGTTAGTTTTAGTGGGTCCAGGCTAGTTTTAGGACTTTTCCATTTTTTTGTGATTTTTGGCCAAGGGGAGACGTCGTTGGCATGTCACCCGTTGGCCATTGCCACTCAGAGTGGCTTACCTGGCCCGAGGCTAGCCATTGTTGTCGTCAATGACCAACTTAAATTCCAACGGTTAAATTTTTGACCATTGGAGGTTAGCCACTGTCGACTTTAACGATCGCTTCATGGTCACTCCTGACATGAGTAGCTATAAGGCCTTAGGCTTATTTTTCAAATTTTTGAATTTTTAAGTAATTTAATTGATTTTTTTTACAATTTTGAAGTGTAGTTTTTTATTTTTTTGAATTTTTAGGTGCATTTAATCATTATGTTTGTTACCTTAAGCTTATCTTAGATTATCTTACACCATTTTTAGGATTTTGCATTTATTAGCTTGTAAGTGCATTTAATTTAGGTATTTATTTTGCACTTCTAGATTTTGTCTGCATGGGCTTGGGACCCAAAATTGCTTGTGGACCTCCTACCCCACATGGATGACACTGACTAGCATTGGCTCGATGCTCATGGCCTCTAGTATGTCACTAGGCTTTTGATGATCATGTCAGATCAGGCCTATCTTACTGCCCTAGCCCATAGGTGGGACTCCAGGACTAACACATTCCACCTCCCTACTGGTGAGATGACCATTACACCGGAGGATGTGTACAAGATCCCCTTTGATGGAGTCCCCATTGTGTCTTCCCCCACTGATGCTAGAGAGGTAGTCTTCATGAGAGTATTTGGGAGACATGTTGCTACTGCATTTTAGGATACCCGATCTGGTGGGGTTTTCGTTGTTCGGTGGTACCGAGAGAATGTCTTTTCTCGAAGACATGTTGTCCTACTGATGGTTATCTGTAACATCCTTCTACCTGAATGCTCTAGAGTGAGGTTCCCATGGAACCTCTTGGTGATGGTTCAGGATCTGATTGATAGTGAGGCGCCTATTATCTATGCTTGGGGGAGTGCATTGTTGGTGTAGTGCTATGATGAGTTATATCATATCCAGCGATGGGGATGAGCCAACATCACTTGCAGCCTACTCCTATAGATCTGGGGCTGGGAGTATATCATGGTGGACCATCCAAGAGGTCTACCTATCGAGTTTACTGACATAGTAGAGGTTACTCAGTGCTATGGATCTAGATGGGCTCGAGAGTGCGAGGAGCACAAGAGTCGATGCTTCATAGGGGAGCTTTCCCACTACATGGCTACTCTGACTAGCTTGCAGGCCCAAGACATCATTTGGAGGCCCTATCATGCTTGCCCCACCTAGGAGGAGGTAGATAGGTTCATAGCTTAGACTTGACATGACCGATGGGTTATCGACTGCAAGGATGACATCAGAGAGTTCTTCTACTATTCTAGGGTGCTTCGATAGTTTAGCATACAGTAGGATGTTCCTCTTGAGCCAGTTGTATACCGATGGATTGCTATTGAGAAGAACCTTCCACCACCCCAAGTTTTAGTAGTTTCAGAGGAGGATGACCCTCCCATAGTTGATGTGAGCGTAGCTGATGCTGGGGTTACTGAGGCATATACCTGTTGGTGGGTTACGTGATTATGGTAGGGTGGTGGCCACCTAGGGTGGTCTATGGATGAGGCAGATGTTGAGGATCCTGATGGGCATTGAGTGCAGGCTCAGATAGAGGACTGGGGGTAGGTAGAGTAGTAGGTGGTAGAGGAGTAGGTCACCCCTAAGGAGGAGGAGGAGTTAGCTCTCAAGGAGCAGGAGTCCCCTCTTTAGGCTCAGCTGCACCAGGTAGAGGTTGAGCTTCAATCAGCTCAGATTCAAGTATAGTAGTGGGATTCTACTATTACTATGCTTCAGACATAGGTTGCATAGGTCACTACCGAGTGAGATGCCACCCAGATCCAGCTTGCGGTAGTCGCTCCTACTATGTAGGGGCCTACAAGTTTGGATGTAGGGACCGAGGTGAGGTGGCTACAAGGGATCATAGAGGAGAACGAGGACCAGATGGCATCAGATATTACCTACATCATTACTCTAAGGTCTCAGATTCGGCTACTAGGTGCCACTCCTAGGGAGAGACCCATAGTAGGGGGGTCACAACACAACATGCGGACTACATCAGGGTAGTATTTAGTCCAGCCTAGCCAGAGGACCAAGACCCATACAGAGAGGACTACGGGGACTAGCTCCCACCGTTTGCACAGGGACAGAGCCAAGGGTGGAGGTGAGGTAGGGGGTATAGGCCCAGGTTGATGGCTTTATTGTACTGGCTTCATTTTTTAGTGTAAGGTTGGGTGACCTACATAGTTGTAGCCTTATGGTAATTTTGTACCTCCATGTACTCATTTGACACACATATATATGATATCTAGACTTTGAGACTCATTATGTGTATCTTTTATGATTATGTTTTTATGTTTATGTGATGCAGTATCATGATCTTATGTGATATGATGTGATGTGATGCTTTAGATGTTATGATGTGGATGTGTAGGTGGACTACTTTATGATTTTATGCTACATGGTGTGGATGCTTAGATGGCATGATCTAGATGTGTAGATGCATTGTGATGATGGATGCATATATGGATGCAATGCTTATTGTTAAATGCATGTTTAATTTTGGTCTATTGTATGCATCTAACTTATGTTGTTATGATATGGTAAATGAAATGTGTGTAATGCATTATGTTGATGATCTAATGTGAATGAACCTGTATGCTTTAATCACTTAAAACATATGGTATGATGTGACATGGGTTTTGACAATCTAATGGATGACACCACAGAATGTATAAAAATCATGAATAAATAATAACTCTTATAATAAGAATTAATCATTTAAACATCCAAATGTGAGATGAGATGATGTGATATGTATGTACTTTCTTTATAAGCTTTTGTAAGTTAAAAGATATCCCCAAAATAGTCAGTGGTCGTCTGAATGTCATTGCTGACATTCATCCGATATCTATCCTATTTCATGCACACCCTTTAATGAACAAAACCTCCTAAAGAAAGTTGATGCGAGTGATGATATGAATTGTTGCTATGAGGGGATTTTTGAGGTTTTCCATGAGACTCAAACACCCTAGTTGCTCCATCAAAAGTTGTATATTGATCATATAGAGCTTCTGAAGGATAAAGCTATGTTATGAAGACCTAGATACTCATTATCCCTATGTGTGCAAATGAATATATTAGATAAAACATAAGCATACCCCAGTGCCAGGAGGGATTCATTCAGCCCATTGATGTATTGGGGATCCTCAAATGTTTATCCTGATCCTAAGTTGGACTCAATTGGATTAGACCACTAGGCAGTACAGGACACCTAAAGCTAGCTCTTCCACATGCAAACATTGGTCTATACAAAAGCAAGATGCTAATGTGATAGACATATCATCGTGCATAAGGATACCTTACGGTTCATTCATGCTGAGAATTCTAGGGATTCAAGTTCAATACTCCCTTCTTTTCTTCATATTTATTTGGGATACTTGCTCATGCTTAGTGATGAAAATCACTATTTATTTTGAATTTTTTTTTTCCTTTGAGCAAGGGATTTATGTAGTGATGATAATCATTGTTTATTTTGTTTTTGAATTTTTGCTTTGTTCAGGATTTTTGCTTGTTTTGATTAAAGCAAGGGATTTCTTTGGGTAGGGGTGAACTTGTCCTTTTGCCAATTCTTAGCATTTTCGAACCGGTCGCATAGGGGGATGAGCAAGATAAACTTTTCACCTTAGGATACCTAATACCACTTTGCAGTGTTCATCTTTCCCTTGTTCCAACTAGGATTTTAGTATTTTGATTAGTGATAGGATTTTGAAATATACCAGGTGCTATCAAAACTAAACCTCACCTATTAAAAGCTAAGATAACTTTCTACAAAGTTTGATAAAACCACTAGGTATGGCTGAGTGATTGAAAAACCCTAGTATATTCCTTATAGCAATAGGAGGGGTTGTGTTGAAAAATACAGTTACACACATGGGTTATGGATGATGATGGATTTTGAAGATGCATGATTGAGGTACAAACATGGTGTCATTTGTAAGATTGTGAATACAAATCTACTAAATGTAAATGCAATGGATGCAACGTGCCTAATGCAATGCAACTATATGGATGCAAGTGCGAATGCATAATGTAAATATTTTTGTATTTTTGATGCTTTCAATTATTTTTTAGTTTTATTATTTTAATTTTTTTGACCTTTTTTTTTTTTATTTTTTTTTTTTATGTTTTGCTTTTGACCAAAGGGCTTATGGTGCCTTTGGGGATTTTTGTGATTTGACCAAAGGGCTTTAAGATGCCTTTGGAGCTTTTGTGAGTTGACCAAAGGGCTTTAAGATGCCTTTGGAGATTTTGTGAGTTGACCAAAGGGCTTTAAGATGCCTTTGGAGCTTTTTGTGAGTTGACCAAAGGGCTTTAAGATGCCTTTGGAGCATTTTGCTTTTAAAGTTTTCTACTATTTTTGTAATTTTGAAATTTATTTGAATGTTTTTGATATTTTGTTGGTTTATGTGTGAAACACCTTTAAATGAATAATTTTGAGAGGCTATGGCTCCTCAACACCTTCTAGCATTGCTAGGTGATATGCCCCAGGCCCAATCTTCTTAGAGATGATATAGGGACCTATCCAATTGGTCATAAATTTGTCTCATAGATGTGGTGGCAGATTTGAGTTCTGTTGGTTTTCTTTAAGCACAAGATCCCCAACTTTAAAGTCTCTCAGGTGGACTTTATTGTTATAAGCTCATGTTAAATGGTCCTGGTAAATGTGAAGATGCTCAAGAGCATTGATGTGATGTTCATCCAACAAGGTCAACTAATCCAAGTGAGCTTGTCATGTGGTGTCATCATTGATGAACTCTTTCAATGTGATGAGCAATGTTGGAATTTCCAACTCTAAGGGCATAATGGCCTCAGTGCCATATACAAGCAAAAATGGTGTTGCCCTAGTGGGTGTTCGTACGCTAGTCCTGTAAGCCCATAATGCCAGGGGCAATTGCAGATGCCAATCCTTATGATTTTCTTTCACCATCTTCTTTAAGATGGCTACTATTATCTTGTTAGAGGCCTTTGCTTGCCCATTTTCCTACGGATAGTATGGTATCACAAAACTATGCTGAATGTTGTATTTGGTCATTAAAGCTCACACATTTTTGTTTTTGAATGATGGACCATTATCCGAGATTATCTTGAAGGGTACCCCAAAATGATAGATGATATTGTGAAGTATGAACTCCGCAATCCGAGGTCCAATTATTGAGGTTAAGGGGACCGCTTCCACCCATTTGGTGAAGTACTCAGTGGTCGTTAAGATAAATATGTGTCGGCCCAAAGATGGGGGAGAAATATTTTTGATCAGATTGAAACCCCACTGAGAAAATGGCCAAGCCGCCTGAATGGGTTGTAAGGCCTGAGATGGCAAGTGCATCAGATTTGCATGATGTTGACATTTAATGCATTTCCTGACATACTCGCAGTAATCCTTCTCCATGGTGGGCCAGTAATAACCCATTCGAAGGATGCACTTGATAATGGCCATGCCATTGAAGTGGCCATTGCATGTACCATCGTGAGCTTACAAAATCACCCAAGCTAATTCTTGGGGCTCTAAGAAATGAAGGAGGACTCCATCATAGCTTCGATGATACAATATACCTCCTAGCAAGACATATCTTATCACTTTTTGCTTGAATGCTCATATTTCAGCATGCGATAGTCCCTGTGGGATGATTCCAAGCCTAAGGAAATCTTGTAATTGGGATAGCCAATCCTGATAGGCTACAACCTCGATAGATAAGATGACTTGTTCCTCCTACAATTTGATTTGCACAAATGTAGATTGAGAAACAACCTTATGGTGAATAGTGGTACCATTCTCCATAGGACCCTACGAGATCAAGGACCCCCAAGGTGCCTTCTCTAAAAAGTCTTTGGCTTTACAGAACTAGTCATGGTCTGGCTCTATATGAATCATGTTGACTGATTCTTTGTTATCAAAAGCCTCATGTTGCATCATTGCATGTGAGAGCATTTTCACATGAATGGTAGTGAAATTAGCAGATGGATTCTGAGGGATCAAGGATCCCAAAGATGCCATGGTGTCTACGAATCTATTTGATGAATGAGGGATTGCCTCGATGTCATACCATTCTAGTTTGGCTAGATAGGTGTCAACAAGCTCCTTGTAAGATTTCAGGATTGGATCCTAGCATTGAAATAGTCCCTTGACTTGGTTGACTATGAGGAGGGAGTCACCAAAGATATTTAGCCTCTTGATTCTCATGGTGATGGTTATTTGGAGACCCAATATTAGGGCCTCATATTCGGTGTTGTTATTAGTGCAAGGGAAGTCTAGCTTGAATGACAAGGGCATTGGAGCACCTTATGGCATGAAAAATATAATCCCTGCATCGCCTCCTTGCTCACACTTTGAACCATCAAAGAACAAAGTCATGTCAACTTCATTTTTTGGTTCTTCAGGTTTGGGTGCTTTTGATAATGCGAAGACTGCATCATCAAGAAGTTCTATGGTGAGGGGCCTACTATTCTGAAGAGGCACCTTAGCTAGATGATCAGCTATGACTTGTCCCTTGATGGACTTTTGGCTTATGAATTCTAAATCAAATTCTATCAATAGCATGATCCACTTTGCAGTACGTGTATTATGATATGTCTTGCTCATCATATACTACAAAGGATTTTTTTTGGATATTACATATGTCGTATGGCTCAGCATGTAGTGGTGCAATTTCTTGGTTGTAAAGACCATTGCTAAGCATAACTTTTCTACGTATGCATATCCTATCTCATAGCTCACCAAGGTGTGGATGATGTAATATATCACTTGTTCTTTATCTTGCATGTTCTTTTGAGCCAACATGGTGCCCAAAGAAAAATTGATGGTGGATATATATAACAAGAATGGCACATCTAGCCTTGGTGGAGCTAGGACTGGCGATGTTTCTAGGTACTCCTTGATTTTAGAAAAGGCTTGTTGACATTCTTCATCCCACTAGAATGGGACCCCCTTGTGTAACAGTTGATTCATGGGTCGACATTTGTTCGATAGTTGTGCGATAAATCACTTTATGGATGCTACTTTGCCCTGTAAGCTTCTTAGTTCTTTGATGTTCGTGGGTGGGGCCATTTCTAGGATAGCCTTTACCTTTGTTGGGTCTACCTCGATGCCTCATTTGGAAATGATGAATCCCAAGAGTTTTCTAGAAGTTACGCCAAAGACGCATTTCTTGGGATTCAACCTGACATTATGCTCAATTAGGCGATCGAAGACCTTTCTGAGGGTCTCAACATGCTCTTCACGCAACAATGACTTGGCCAATAAGTCATCGATGTAGTCTTCCAAGATCTTGTGCATGTAGTCATAGAAAATGTATGTCATAGCCCGATGATATGTGGCACCAACATTTTTAAGGCCAAATGGCATTACTTTGTAATAGAATGTCCCCCATGGAGTGGTGAACATAGTTTTATGCTGGTCTTTAGGTTTAATCTGAATCTGATTGTAACCAAAAAAACCATCCATTAGGGAGAGCATCTCATGACCTGCAGTTGCATCTACAAGAGCATCTATGTTGGGCAATGGGAATGAATCCTTTGGTGTTGCCTTATTGAGATCCCTAAAATCTATGCAAATGTAGATTCTTCCATCAAGTTTTCCTATGGGCACCATGTTTGATACCCATTCTGGATAGTCGATGGGAACAATAAAGACTACATCCAACAATTTTTGCAACTCATTCTTAACCATCAAAGTGATGGTTGGATGCATCTTTCTAAGCTTCTACTTGACCGATTTCTTCATGGGGTCTAGCGAAAGGTTGTGGACAACCAATTTTGAGTCGAGTCCTAACATGTCTTTGTAGGTCCAAGCAAAGAGATTTGGTCTCTCTTTCAATAGAGGAATAATGATGGCCTATTCTTCTGGAGATAAGCTTTCTCCGAACTTGACTTTATTTGGATTGGAAGGATCATCACTGATGTCCACTTTGAAAGTCTCCTCTATTGCCATATGTGACCCCTCCTCAAGATGGTGAGGAGTGGGGATTAAATGGATGTCATCTGCTAGATTTATAATTCCCAACGACTTAGGATCAAGACCAAGCATGATAGACATCATGTGTGCAAATTGGTGCAAAATGGAATGGTTGTAGCATCTCTTCATTAGGGAAGAAATCTTCAGGCTCTAGGGGTGAGTCAACATGATCCCAATCAATAGCATCTAAGTTAAGACACAATGGTTTTGAAGGATCTGTTGGGTTATGGAGTGGAGTGGTCAAATCAATGGAGATCATGTTGATGGATGGAATGAAATCTCCAAGACCACGTGGGTGAAGCTCTACATCAAAGGTGTGCCCTCCATACTCATGATGAGGCTCTAGGGGCATAGGGATCTCAGGATCTAGTCTATGGATAGATGAGATGATGGGATCATTAGGCAATAATCGCTCTCTAAATGTTGGTAGATCCGGGAAGACCATGCGATAGATGACATCTAGATTTGGTGGTCTTCCTAGGAAGCGAAGGTCAGGATCTATGGCATGAAGTACCACTTCTCTCTCAACAAGTAGATCAATCGGATGCAAGTGGTGAGGCCCAAGATAAGCCATCTTGGTCTCATCCTCAAAGTCATCATCACTTATGAAGAAACCATTGGCATTCATTTTTAGCCCTAGGATGGGGTGGTGACTTGTCTACTGATGCCCAAGATAGGCCATCTTAGTCTCATCTTCATAGTCATCATCACTTATGAAGAATCCATTGGTATTTAACTTCTGGCTCAATGATATGGCTCGCATGTCTAGGCCCCAAGTAGGCCAGCTATATTGAGTCCTCTAACTCATAGCCACTCTCATCTGACATGTATCCACCCTCATCCAAGATGTACTCACTCTCATCCGAGATGTATCCACTCTCTGTGTGGCCTATCCAAGCAAGATTTTGCACATACCGAGGCCCATGGTAGGCCAGACCAGATGCTCCTTCATCCTCACTTGGGACATAATCATACTCCTCTCACTCATATCCATGCATTGGCTCTTCCTCCCATAGGATGGCTCCTGATGGGGGTGCTTCAAGAGAGGATTCAGAGTGATACTCATCAGGTGGTGCGATATTGATCATAGACACCCATCCATCACCCAAGTAGTTTTTCTTAGGGGTTGATAGGGATTCTAGTCAACGTCATCCCTGAACCCTAAGCTTAGCCTATCTAGGGCTGCTACCAAAGAATCATCATGAATTTGTATTTGGTACCCTAGACTGCACCTATCAGTAGGTAATTGGTACTACGACTGGAATGGTAGCTATCACCCTTGCTCATGTAGGCCTAGGCCATAGCCATGCCAATGACACTACTCAAAGTACCTTAGAGCGAACTCAGGATTTTAAAAGTAATGGATATTCATGGTGAATGGCTCATCCTTGACTTCTTCAATATCAGAAGTAGTATGGGCACAGTCCAAACTAGCATAGATGAAGTTGGTTTGATTAGGGGGAACCCCTAATGGAACTACTATACCCACTGGAAAATTTGGGACTCTTGGTCATCCCATGTCTTATGCAGACTCAATGATAGGCATGAAAGTCATATTCTACACAAGATATTCACCTAACCCTGTGTTGGCTAAGTGGACTATCACCTACAGTGCAGATGACATTATTGATGATGCAGGCGAGGTAGGTTGAGGTACCTCCTTGGCTATGTCCTAGGAATCTTCCTCCTCCATGGGATTTAGAATTTCTATAGTTGCTATAGTTGGAAGCTCCTTAGGTCCTTCCTTCACTAGGGGTGCTTTCAGCTTCTGATTATCTTTTGCCTTAGATGTCAAAGGATTTTTAGAAGCACCAGTAGTCTTAGATGTAGGAGGTGGTGCCGATGTGGATGGGTCACCTCGCACTGATTTGATTTTGCTCTCTGGTTGCATGGTTGGGGATGAAGGCCTTATGTATAGATGCATTGATAGAAGGACAAAGTCCCCCAATAAGTCGACCTGATGCATGTACTTAAATGGCTCTTCATCGGATGGAACCACATGAACTTGTCCCTCATGCACATACTTGATGCATTGGTGCAGGATTGAGGGTATGCACTGCATGTCCCTTATCCAGGGATGCCCTAGAAGGATGTTGTATTACATCACCCCTTCCAAAACATGACACATCATGAGGATGGTCTTATGTCCTATATTTATAGGTAAAATGAATGTACCCACCGTGGAGCATAGTGCATCGTTGAAAGCCCTGAGCGTGTATGAGGTTAGGATAATGTTGGACTTAGGGATCTTTAGGTGCCCTATGGCCTTTGTAGTGATGATGTTGATCGATGAGCCCGTATCGATCAAAACCCACTTGAAGGGTATGTCATTGATTGATGCAATAATATGCAGTGGTGGGTCTACTAGGATAGTAGGAACTACCTTGATTTTGTGATCATAGAAATAGATCACAGGCTCTTGGCACTACTGCACTTACCCCACAAAGTGTGTGAACGCATCTGGGTTCTAGGGTTGGAGCTCGATTGATCTCAAAATCTCCATCAAAGTCTCCCTATACCTAGGGGATTGTTGTATGAGCTCATAAATTGATAACTTAGCCAAAGTCATTTGTAGATTTTGTTCTAGTCTACTCCGAATAGTTACCACAGGTCGTGTTGGTGGACCTAGGGGATTGTTTTACACCTATCTCTATCGAGGTGCAGCTAGGATATGAATAGGCATATTTGGAGGCTATGGTTACCCATATCACCGACTCCTAGTTGCCATATTTACTATCTCAACCATTCTGATGCATCCTTGCATGGGTGGCTCGACTCGAACCTGGTTGACTTGGGTGCCCTGATCTCTAGGGGCCTCCTGATTTGGCAATGGGTTCCTGAATATACCCATGTCTCTATTATTAGGAGCTAGTGGGTTGTCAACTTTTAGCTCACCCTTCTCAATCATGTTTTGTATGACATTATTGAATCCGATACATGTCTCGATGTCATGCCCCTGTATTCTATGATATGGGCAGTATTGATCTTCCCTATATCCCTTTGGCTTGGGATGATTAGGGTCAAGAACTTGTACATCAAGAAACCTGATCCTATGTGCCTTCCTCAACTGACTAAATATCGATTGCATCAATTCAATCAAAGGTGTGTAATAGCGAGGTGGTCGATGCTCCCTGTTTTGGCCTTAGTTGTTCTTTGGGTCATAATTAGCCAATGGGGGATGAGCTTGATAATTATGGGGTTGCTATCCATTCCCCTCATTTGGTGTGGCCAATACAACCTGATTAACCTGAGCAGGCTTGGCCTAATTTTGCTTATTTTTGTCATTCTGATTATTCTTGCTCCACTCTTTCTTGTTTCGAATGAGTTCCTCAATGGGGATAGAGAATGATAGTTTCACCATGATTTTTCTCCACCTGTCCCCATAGTCCATCACTGGCTCATCATCATACTACTTTAAATTATCCAGATCGGACAGGTTCACCTTCTTCTTGGTGTCGAAGGAGAAGTGTTCAAGGAATGCATTTACTAGTTGCTCAAAACTAGTGATGCTATGCTTGGGCAATTGATTGAACCATTGAGTCACTATGCTCGAGAACATCATGATGAACATTCTCAACATTAGGGCATCATTCTACTCAAGATGGAAGCATGCATTCATGAAGTTGGTAATGTGTTCTTGCGCGTCTTCCTCTCCCTTAAACTTGTCTAGCCTAGGCATTTCAAAGTGCCTAGGATATGTAGGACTCGGGACTGAGGGGCACAGAGGTTGGTTGTGTATCTTGCTCAATGTTGGCTTCTACCCACCCGTGTCCTATTTTTCAAGAGATTTGACTCTCTCAACGAGTATCTGATATGCCTTCAAAGAAATAATTTCTTATTCTTGAAGGTTCACTCATGGTGGTAAGGGGGGTAACCCTATGTTTGCCTTATTTGGATGTCTGTACTCATCCCCCATAACCATGGATGGAGGCTCAGGATATATCTATTCCTAATATTCCATCCCTATGCGTTCCTCATTGAATTATGTTGTTTCAAGGTCCAGGTGTTGTTGATGTTGTGAAGGATGGTGAGTATGCTCATTCCTTTGTCTAGTGCTTCTCTCCTACTAAGAATCGACACATCTCTCATGTTGGTATCTCTCACCACCTATGTGTGTATCAGCTCAAGCTAACCTCTCTGCTAGCTCTTTGTGCTCAAATCTTTCTTCTCTTGAGCATTGTTCTTGTAGGCACAGGCACCTCTTCCTTCGCTCTTCTTGCTCAAGAGTTTCTACATGCTCTCGCTCGATGTGCAATGTTTCCTCTAGCCTACGTATATGATCAAACTAACTTGCTACTGAAGGTTCATATATTTCTAACTCCATGCGAGGAGTTCTAATGTTTAGGCCCCTGGAGGAGGCTCTTGTTGTGTTCTTACCCTTGTCCACTAGGGCAATTTGTTCAGTATACTATGTACTATTTTGAGTACCCCCATGGTCAAAAGTAGTGCATGTGCTGCGAGGTCGCTTTGAAGCTTCCCTTGGTTCATTGGTGTGTCTAGTAGTTATGCTACATGAACTTCCTAAAGTAGAATGTTTAGTAGCAATGCTTCTTGGAGCTAGTCTCGAGGGAACTCGATCCAACTCATCAAGTTATCTAGTTCTCCACGACTGATCTCGTGGAGTCCCATTGGCACCAATGAGCTCATAATACAAGGGTACCCTCCCATCTATAGGGAGGCTATAGGATGTCTTGGGTCTAAGACTGGGTGTAGCCCTAATGTCTTACCCCTTAGTGGGATGATATATCCTATGTGTATCATGTGAGGTTTGGGGTCTTGCAACCCCTACATGCCTATGCGATGATGGAGGTCTTGATGCCTCCTCATGTCGACGTGATGAAGGAGGTCTTGATGCCTCCGTATGTCTGTGTGATGAGGAAGGTCATGAGGCTTCCACATGTTGGTGTGATGAGGGAGGTCGTGATGCCTCTGCATGTCTATGCAATGAGGAAGGCCTTGAGGCCTCCTCATATCTGTGTGATGAGGGAGGTCATGATACCTCTATATGTCTGAGTGATGAGAGAGACCATGAGGTCTCCTCATGTCTATATGATGAATGAGGCCTTGAGGCCTCCTCATGTCTATGTGATGAGGAACCAGGATGTGGCTCTCTCGCTGGGGTTTCTCGAGGAGTCCCCCCAAGGGTTGAGTTGTCACCCCTAATACTGGTTGAACTTCATCCAGTGACACTATGGGTGGGTGGCTCAACATTAGTGTGACTATGAGTGTGTGGAGCATCCGTTTCCACCTCGGTGGTGGACCGAGGGTAGTTGATCCATGTGTATACCATGGTGACTTATGAGTTATCTTCTTAGGTAAATTCCAAACCACACAAACAAAACAAGCAGATGTTTATCTCATTTAAGGATTTATGTGTGTTCCCTAAACTATTTGGTGTGTTTTGATTCGTTGGATATATAAGCTAACTCTCATCGTGTTTTGCACTTTTTTTGGATGGTATACTTAAATTTTTTAAGGGATTTCACCTGTACACTCATAGCTCAACAACCTAGTGATGAAATCTAAGCCATGTAATACAACCTATAATGTGTGGTAATGATTTCCACACATGGTAAGGGAGCATAGGTCCTCTTGATCCTCACCTAGTTTTCCCGTAGTTACTGATATACCTCTCTAAAGAGAGATACATGCATATTTTCCATGGGTTATGATGGTTCTTGGATCTGGTATTGGCCACGGATGGGTCCCGATGATACTCTTTCTCATGAGCCAACCAAGTGGTAATGACATCCATTGTTGGTCTCATTCAATGGGTTGGATGTGAGAGCCCAACGCCGCTGATGTTAAAAATAAGTCGTGATGTGTGTGGGGTTATTTTTAACCTTGCATGTAAACAAAATGCATCACTAAGCAAACATGATCTTTCCTATATGCCTAAGATAAAAAACATTTCATTTTAGAAAGATGCATGTATTCAGCTTATATGAACTTCAAAGAATGCATTCTACTTCATGAATTAATGGACACTAGCTAGGCTGCATGTAATAAAACTACATACAAAAGCCTAGCATGCTGGAGACTAGGGAAAACCTTACAAGAAGATGCTTTTTGTTCCTAGCAGCGACTAGAGGAAACTAAATAAAATACTAAGAAACATCGAAAGCATTTTTCTTTTCCATTTTCTTTATATTTTTCTTAGTAAAAAATATGATTTAAGTTATTTTTTTGGAAAACGTTGCAGACAAAAAAACATAGAGAAACAGAGAATGCTACCAACCTCAAATATTGATATAATGGTGGAAATTCTACCCTTTTTTGCACTTTACTTCTAGCTATTATCAACCAAAGTGATTGCTTCTGGTCGCTGACTGTAGGAGCGACTAAGATCTTCTGGTTGCTGTCGACCAGAGCAGCAAAAAACTGTTGGTCATTGTCGACCAGAGCAGCTGGACCTACACATATAAAAACTCGTGAATGTCAATAAATCAATAAAAAATAAAAACCTGGTGGGGGTCCCACCGTGATTGCCATTTGTGTGACTCAGGGAAGTGCACACCATAACTAACCCTACTTGCAATGTTATTATTATATCAAATACAAAAATAAATACAAGAATGCAAACACATATAACATGAAAGTAAAAAGCAAAGAAATATTATTTTATTAATGCTTCCAGATCTTGGTTACATGTATGTCCCTCTGAGGGATACTCATTTTTATACAATCTATTACAAGTGGGGCAACGATGAATGTATCCCCCGTAAGGGGATGATGCACCTTCATAGGCCTCCCGATATCACACACCAAACTATCCGATGGCTTACTGATGCCTCCTCCTGATCTTGTTTAGGAGGGATATTTTGCTTTGGATACTTTAGACTGATCATGGTAACCTGTATCTATAGGCATGGAAACAATAGAGCACAGTAAGTAGTACAGGCTACCTCTCCGAAAGAGTTTCTTATTAGCAAATCTGATAAATAAGACAAATGATCATGATAACAATGAAATACAAGCATAAACCAAATAATAAATGCATAGAGAGATTAGAAATACGATGCAAATACGATTAAGAAATAAGATCTAAGCTATGACTAATTAAATAAATCAAGCAGTAATGGATCTAAGCTAAAACAAAGGGAAATGATGTCTAGTAACCTAAAGTATACCTACGGGCCATTGTCCAAGATAACGACCATGAAGTAAAGCTCTCCTCCTCATGAACCAGGGGCTGTAACACTATCTCCTTTGCTCCAATTGATGTTCAAGGGTCATCGGTTGTGTCTTGGTACACTGGTTGATAGTGAATAATAAAAAATTAGAATAACAATTTTGTAGTCTCTCCTTAGCCGGATAGCACTTCGTTGCTCCTCAAGGGTGCATAAATTTTCTCTCTAATATGACAAGGCTTCACTGCATAAAATTTGAGAATCATAAATATTTTGTTCTTTGTGGAAGAGTCCATATGTAGACCATCCCTCTTTTAGATCTAAATCTTGGCTTCTTGGAGAAGCCTTAATACAAATCATATGCGACTGACCATCCTGGGTGGAAAGCATCAATCACAAACTAGCATTGAAGGGGAAGTTAGGAGGAACTCAAGGAGTTCCTCGCCAAAATCCACACGCAAAAAATGCAAGGTGTAGTCAGACTGCATGATCTAGACCTATATTCATGGCCAGACTATGCATGGTGCTAGCCGCTATCAGGTCCAGTGACTAGGTGTGGCCCCTGTAAGCTTCAGTGGCCAAATGTGGCGACCACTCTGCTTGAGAGCGGTCAGGCCTGGATGGGCTAGAACTGCCCTTTTTGAGTGGTTAGGACCACTGCTTGCTCTTGGAAAGGTCCAAGACTAGTCATATGGTCTGTGGATGTTACCATAAGGGTAGTCTCCTAAACATGACATGTTTTAGGTGTCTACACATAAGACAAAGAGCTATATATATGCAAGTTTCATTAGATGAATGCTATCTAAGATAGAGGTTATGAAAGAAAAGAAAAATATTTTCTTTTCTTGAGAGAAAAAGTGCAATATAGATATAAACACACAATTTAGCCTAATGCAATCCTATATGCACTATTTATTTTGGATGCCTAAGGAAGTGAGATAAAATATTAAACTAAGCTACAAATTCTTTAGATTTTCTCTTTTCTTTATAGGGTAAACAACAAAGCATATAAGGAGTATATAGTTTATGCTATAAATTGAAAGTTGGAGGATCAAAATTTCTTACCTACTCCACCATTTGATTTGAATATATAGTCTGAAATCAAATATACCTTCTAAGAGAATACGCTGACTAGAAGTCTTTCAGTTGGAAAATTCATGCAAACCTATGAAGTGGATAAAAAAATAGGGATATTATAATTCAGGGGTCTACCAAACAACAACAATATTTTTTCTTCCTAGTTTGTACAATTAGGCCCTCTATTTATACAAAAATCAAGGTCATCTTACCTTGGATGTGGATTCTAAATGATCTATGGTGAATACAATAGTTAGAAGTATTCCAGTTTGCAGATTCATTGTTACGACAAAACTAAATAGACAACAAACATATCAAAATATAGATATGATTTGTACTATCAAAATGATGCATAGGGATAAGTTTTAATTAGACTAGATGCTGGGATAAATGGAAACTTGAGGCTTGTTAGATGTATGGTGAATATATTACCTATAATATTTATAGTTGGTGTATTCATTCTTGATACTAGAAATAGGTAATGAATGTTATTCTGGCAAAATGATGGAATGACCACACTATGTAAATATCCACCTAAAATTAATCTAGATGGAAAATTTTCTTGATCCATTAGTGTAATGATGAATTTAATTATGGGGGAGCTATGGATTTATTTTGCTAGTGTAGTAGAGTTTTTGGTAGTTGTCTCTCTCCTACAAAATCTTTCTAAGATGCCTATAGACTAAAATAGGAGAACTAAAAAATGGTGATTAATTTTGAAAATACAGAATATAAGAGTGCATGTTATGAAGCTAAATCTTAAAAAATACTAATAATAATTAATATGAAAACTATAATGCATAATAGAAGAATATCATCAAGCTTTTGAGTGTGATATGTCCCCCTTTCCTTCCTTTGGAGCTAAATAATCTATGACTCCACATAATATTTTTGGTAATGCTTTGTTATGCTCTGATGAGTTTTAATTTTGGAAGAGTTTCATTGTTAAAAATTGTGTCTCCTTTAAAATGTTATCCTAGGGGACCAATTTATAGAAATTGGTCCTCCTAAGGTTTCCCAAGTGGGAGAGGTAAAGTGGTTGGCATGCTAGCTGGCTTGGATGGTTGGTAGGGTAGATTGGTTGTTGATTGCAACCTACAATCAACTACCCTTTGATTTTAGTATAATTAGGGAAAGTACATAGATGGGAATCTATATCCTTCCTTCCCTATCCAATGATCATCTGCACTTGTATAAGGGTAGTCGGGTGAGATTTGCATGCTGGCAAACCATTGCAAGTGTGACTTTGAGTTTCTTTTTTTGGGTGTGAATAAATTGCTTGAAAAAATATGTTGATGAGCATATTTGAAATAAAGTGTATTCATGCACCTAATTATTAGAGGTCAAACCTAGTAGATAGTGGATGAATTTGAATTGTTTACGAATAAGCCGGGCTAAAAGTGTATTATCTTTGGAAAATTTTCTCTAAGATGGTAGATTCATCTCTGTTGAATTTTATCTACAATTCTTGGGGTTGGGTTATATTTTATGGTTAATTTAGTATTTTTTTTATTTTTATTCAAATAATTATGTAAAAAATGTAATCCAATATTAGATATATACAACTAAATGTTTGAGACTTTGTTTTGATCCATTCAAGAATCATTGGAAAGATCAAAGAAAGAACACAAATTTTAGTAGTCGACTCTATTGCAGAGAAATTTTTTGATATGTTTGTAGAAAAATGATCTAGACGCCCTAAAAATGTAAAACAAAATAGTTACTAAACACAATTATTTCTATTTTTATTTTCATGGTCAAAATGCATCTCTAGCCATGTCAACGCATTCGTAGAAGACATAAAATAAAAGAAAAATTCATATGCATGTATTTATCAATTAAATGCACTTTTTAACTCATGGAAAGTGAATCATCATATTTTCAAATGGTTTCTAACTCATGGAAGGTGAACCACCACATTTCCACGTGTGTGACCTTCCATATTTAATAAGGTGGATTTCCAACACACCAAAAATATTATGTAAAGAGCTATGTACCCCTAAATGTAAAGATATGAGAAATGTGTAGTATAGGGGTGCAGTATTCCTAGTGGGGAGGTGATTTATAATGCTTAATATGGTCAATTTACTAATCCCAACTTGTTTACCAAATCGTATGACCACACAGTCTCTAAAACTACTAGTTTACGCCCAATGAACAACTTGTATGAAAGCCAAATCGATACACTGTAAGATCCAAAATAATACAGTGAGGGATATTGTATGAATACACCCTAAACCAATCCTTAATATTTGGTTTTTCAAGCTTCTGTACATAGTTTTGTAACCCAACAAGTCGATTTCCCAAAACTGCCAAATCAGGTAAGTTTCTTCCAATCACATAAACTACCAAATCGGGTAACTATCTTCTGTACGATTTGTATGAACTCTAGTGTACGATTTTTATAGAATGAAGGTACAAAAAAGTGCCAAATTGGATACTATAATGGTAAAATTTCTCTTAGATAGGTTTTGTAATGGTTTAATGTGGTAATTAATCATTTTCCAATAACATACAAAACATATCAATGAGGCTTGAGAGAGTTGCAAATCCAATGGCAATGCCCAGAAATCATACAGTAGGGTTCAATACATCTTCTTTGGGATTAAAATAATTACATATCATTCCAAAAATCTACACCAATTCTAGTTCCATCCAGTATTCCACAATAATGCATAAATTAGCCCAAAACACTCAAACAAAAGTACATGCTACAAAACTAAACCATCAATTGCTATTAAACCATTCTAGAATAGTAAAAAACATGAGAGAAACTATGATTTCTGATTATTATTCATTAATTTTTAGTAATGACATACAATAATTCTCTCAAAGCATAGTCTAACTCCTAACACTTGCTAGATTAACCAGAAGAATCCAACTCTATCAAATTATAACTAGTATATGTCCAGACCATAAAAATTGAAAATGGGGCCTTATATAATATTTACCAAGATATTCCAAAGTGGTTCTTGAGGAAATTATTTATTTACAATTGACCATGCATAACGAAATTCATTAATTAAAACTTTTACTAAGTCTAACACCTTAATAATCAAATACATGTGCAATTACAACCTGAAATTACATTTCCTATGCATTTCACTTAATTTCATTGCATCTTGTACGACTTGCAATTACCTTATATGGTTTTCCAACTTGACTATATGGTTTACTCCTACCTGTATGATTTACAAAACTTGTCAAAACTATCAAAATTTGAGCAAATCCATTTATCACTTCTTATAGGAGGTGGATTTTCTGCCTACATCTGCCCTCTCCTTTACTTTGGTCGGTGTCCTATTTGACTCGTCCTTTTGTTTTAGTTGTGCCTCATAATACGTGACCATAAATTTTAATTCATCCACTTGAGATTGAATAATTGCATGTTCGTTCTTCAATCCGACTGCATAGGTCCCCATTTACACTGCTTTCACCCCATGGTAATTGGTTGTCTCTTTAGCAGTATTTAGGAGTTCCCTCATTTTATTTTCATGATCAATGGCACTCTTATTTAGCTTCTCCTACAAATGATCTTCTATTTGAGTTGCAACCTGAAACTCCTCATTATTCTCTATAATGGTCTTCAGGTGGTGGTCAATATAAGCCTCCAAAGCATGAACAATATCTTCTTTGGCCTTAAATTGTGCTTGCTTCTCTAGGACCATGTCATTATATTTTTTATTTTCCTTCGTAAGCTCTTCTATCTTCTTGGACTATGCCATCATTTGCTCATATTTTTTGACCAACTATTTTTCACCTGTTCATCCTTTGCTCTGAGTTGAGCCTCCAACTCTTTAATCCTGTCTTCTACTATTTGCGAGACCTATCACTTATCTTCAAGCGAGCTAATTCTAGCCTTAAAACTAGTTCTAATGCTTAGAAGTTATTATTCCAACTTATTTATTTTCTCCTCTATCGTAGCCTTACACTTTTGCAATTATTCCTCCATTGTAATCATTTACTTTTGAGTGGCTTCCATATCCTCCTTTTGAGCTTCCTTGAGATGATAAATATGCTCCAATCCGATGCTCAACCATTCTATATAATCTGTTAGGAAGTTCAACTTCCTCAAAGTGATAGTCAATCCTATAGTAGCCCTCCCATGTTCTACATCTACTGTATTCATGGGACAAGTCAGATGATTGGTTCTATCTAGGTACAATCTCAAATGTTGTCTGTAGTTGGTTCTCACTGCCTCTGGAAAGTCGTTTCTTCCCAACATCATGGCTACCTCTTACATGGGTAACTTCCATGGGTGATGTACATGAATGTCTACAAAACTCATTGTACACTCCTTGTTGCTCATCCATTCCGTTATCTTCTCCAACATGAGAGACACTTGTTCCTCCCATAGCTTTAATTCTCCCACACGCCCAATATAAAACTATAATTTGGTGCTAGCTATGGCATTGCCTATCTGAGAGAATAAATGTTCCACATCATTTTCTACTCCCTGTATTGTCTCCTCAGTTTCAATCTTACCAAACTATGATACCTTTAGAATGTACCTTGTTTGCATTCTCTGTAGTTTCTCCTCTGTAGGAGTTTTTTCTTCCTCCTCTTCCATGTGATGGCTAGAGATTCCTCCAAGCTCTAGTAGTGCTCTCTCTATATTTATCTTTTCTCTTAGTGGAGTCTGTTATATTATCTTCTCCACCTCCACACCATCTTCTATATTCACAATCTCCTACTAATATTGTTGCTACTTTGTTGATTCCTGGGCTTCTCTCTATTCAATGAAGCCCGCTTGTTGCTCTTCAGTCACCTGATCTTCTTCCTGATTCTACTGTATCTCCATTACTGTGACTTTTTCATCAATAGGTTCTTCTTGTTCTTATGATGATTTTGCCTCTTCTTGCACATCACTTGGATTATTTTATTTTGAACTTCCTTCCATCATGAATTTGAAATGGGGCTTCTTTTTTTTAGACTCTTCCTCTGAGGCTTCCACTCTCACTTCAGTTTCCTCCTTTTCCTCCTGAGTAGTGGCTGCAACTTTTTGTGCTATCTACCCCACTTCTATATCCTCCAATAATTTTTAAGAGTCTAAAATTTCAAATTCGTTATGCTAGAATATTTGTGGGTATTCCAGTATCTTCTCTGCTTCTACCCAATTCCACTCATGTAGATCCAGCTTCTCCAAGTCTGACTGTATCTTTTCCTCTTGCTGATTCTTCTGCATAGTCTTGATTTATTTGTTTGGAGTGGGATTATTTGCCATTATTTCCCGTTGTCTCCTTGTCCTTATTTGTATTGGGTTGGATTACCTCCACACAATTTCCTCCTTTCCTAAACTGATGGTAGCTCCTACTGTCATTGCTGAATTACTTGTTGCTCTAGTTTAGGTTCCAACTTCCTAGGCCTTTTTATTTGGGGATGTACATCCTCATCATCTGAAGAAGTATCCTCCTAAACCTTAGTGGTCTACTACTCCTTTGTTTGAGACTTCTCTAGAGTCTCCTTCTGTACTGGTACTAAATTTTTCCACCTTAAAATGGTTGACTATCCCGCCTTAACATTCCTAGGTTCTATCAAATATGGAAAGTGGATTCCTATTTCTGTAAAAATATTTAATAACAATCTAATAGCATGGAATGCCATTTCAAATTTCTTCGGTATTTTCATCAATACTTCATGCATATTACTTTCTAGATAAGTACCCCAATCATACTTGATGCCTTTGGTGATAACTTATACATATAGAGCCATCCAAGTTGGTATATTTTTAGCCCATGTATCTTCTAACAGTGGAGCCATCACAGTATTCATAGAACATGGCCAATCATTCCCCTTCAATTGGCTTTGTTTAATTCTTTGAGTACCTACACTCGAGATATTTGCATCGGTTTATGAATTCACATTGGTTAACAAAGTAATGATTTCATATGTCTCAATTGAATCAACCAACTTCTTAACTATCTCCGTGTTGTATGTTGGCAATCCGAATGTCTTCCTAAAAGCTTCTACCAAAAATTCTACTCTCACTAACCTCTTGCCCACATTGACAAAGGCATTGCAGGATTATACGCCTGAACCATCTACAATAGATAGTTTTAGATGAATATATTATGGTGTGGTGGCACTTGTGCTATTACCGCTACACCAGCTTCCTCAAACTATTTTCTCTAGGGGTGGTTCTTATTTTATTCATTACTCCACCACCTCCTACATGTCTCTCCTCCATGTTGTACGAATGATATATTCATTAATTCCACCTAAAATTCCTCAGGCCCACTACTAAAATACTCATCTTGATATGGAATATGTACCTCAATCCTCAATTCCCTCCTCATAATCCTATCTTGTGCCATCCTCCTCTCGGTGTCTTAGTGGTGTTCTCCTTTTGTTAGCCCTCCAATAACTCTGATCTCTCCACAATCTATATCGTCACCTTCTCTAAGGATGAGTACCACACCAATAATATGATTCAAACTATCACCCTTGGTACTACCATGGTTATCACTCTCTCTCATGCAGGGGGTCCTGGTGACCATTCCACCCTATTAGCTGTAATTCTTCTTAACCGGTATTTGAACTCCTCGGCTGAAATCATTTTCTTGCCATACCTCTTATTATATTGCTACTTTAAAATCACCAATTCTACAGTTAGAAGTGTCTCAAAAATCATACAATCTACTACAAATCATACAATATGCTTTCCCACTTGCTCCTATATGGTTTCCTTATCAATAGCCACCTTCAGATCGTACACTGTTCAATATTCAAACTGTTCGATCTTCTACAAATTGTACAAGTGTAGCTTGAAATCATACAAGGATGTACTACTTTGTACATTATCCCTGTCCAACTACTCCCCCTCATCGATTTCATATGATTTCGTACGATTTTCTCCAAATGGCTAAAAATAGCCCAAAAACTACACCAAAATCATAAAAAAAAAAAAATCTAAGACCATACACTCTACCACAAAATCATATAGTACATCTTTTTAAACCCTTATCCTCCTAAAAATCACATTTTTCACTTTTCTTCTGTTATTTCTCTTTGACCCATTTACCGAAATGCTTCGATCTATCTTTTCAATGCTTTTCGGGAGAAATTTTCCAATTTTTCCACACTTGGTGCAATTTATCCCCAAAAACAAAAAATTTTGGTTGTTAAATATGGTTG
The DNA here is from genome assembly GCA_028583015.1 of Wollemia nobilis. Taxonomy (NCBI): domain Eukaryota; kingdom Viridiplantae; phylum Streptophyta; class Pinopsida; order Araucariales; family Araucariaceae; genus Wollemia; species Wollemia nobilis. Next base: position 2,193,551 of record JAQPPZ010003184.1, read on the forward strand.
TATGGTCTGCTACTTCCTTTCCTCCATCTTCTCCATTTTGTTTTTTGCTACTTTTGTCAAATTAGGATTTGTAACTTCTTTTCCTTGTAATTTCTTTGCTTTGGCTTCAATCCGACACTTCTTCAAACCCTAAGTACATTTTTTCAACAACCTGGTTTGTTTTTGAATGCCTTTGGCTGCAAAACCTCCTTTATTTTCTATTGAACTTGAATTCTTCCTTCAATGGAGTTAAACCCTTGCTTTTTCTCCTTTTTTTTCTTCTTTGGTTTGATTTCTTCGAATGCGAAAAGTCTCCTTTGTGCGAGTTTAAAAATGGGTCCCAAATTATTGTAGCTTACTAGTGATTTTTAATGCCCATGTAGTTACCTCCATTCAGTTGCATGCGTGTCACCTTCATTCTCCTACAAAAATTAGAAGTCTTCTTTGTACAATTTAAAAAAATTGCTAGGGCAAGCCTTATATTTAAACTATCTCCAAACCCTAACTGCTCCAAATTTGAAATTGTGCCATTTTGCATGTCTTTTCATCTTCCTTGCCTGGATGATTGACAACTCATCACTTTTCATGTGATTTTTAACTTTTTCTCGCTCTTTTTTGACAACTCATCAATCCACACATGCGAAAATTTAATGTGATGAATGAAAATCATACAACTGTACCTAAAATCGTACACTATATGACCTAAATCATACAATATGCATTCTTGTATGATTTTCAATTTTGACAACTCATTGATCCACACATGCGAACATTTAATGCGATGAATGAAAATCATACAACTATGCCTAAAATCGTACACTGTATGACCTAAATCATACAATATGCATTCTTGTATGATTTCCAATGTACCTTTTACAATTTCACTTGTACAATCTCTCATTTATGCTTTTTGAATTCAAAAAAAAATTGTCTTGTGCGATCTATCACTTGTGCTTTTTCATCTTAAAAATTGACTTGTACAATCTATCACTTAGAATTTTTTTTGTCTATTTTCTCTCTTGAAGAGGCCACTGTTTCTGGTTTTCAAACCACTTCCTTCAAAATTGCATCCCGAGGGATTTTCACAATTAAGGCATTTTATTTTTCTCTTTTTTTTTCATTCCTAACCTATTTACACTTATCGCCATGGAAATCATACAATTGCATTCACTTGTACGATCCTATCGGATTCTTATCTTGGAGGTTCAACTGCGATGTTCTAAGTGGTTGTGTCACCTAGAACCACTTGGTCCCTAGGTCGATTCATCTCTACTTATGTTGTTACTAAATTTCCTAGCCTTCCCATACCATGTGTACAATTTGAAATTGTACAATTGCAAGCTGGAATATCTTCACCTAGTGTCCCTTCCTCTTGTCGCACAGGTGATTGATCCCTTGGTAGCGGTGTCCTTACTACTCTACTATCATTCGAGTGACTTCTCCACCTATCCCCTTGAATAAATTCTAGCTCTAGACTAGGTTGCTAGATCCTTAGTTGTCCCTAGTTTCTTTCATCCACAAAATGTACTCTTCCTATACCAGCAAGGCCTCTCCCACGTGAGTGTCTTCCCAATCCTATTCCTCTTGACATCGGATTTATCTACACCAATGGTGATTCCTCCCTTTCTTGGAGTAATCATCTGCCACCTACCACTCTTTGAGGTCCTCGTTAGATTAGTGGTGGTCATCCTAATGGATACTACCTTGCAAGGCTAGGTAATATTCCTCTCATCTGTGGTAACTCTAGCAAATTCCTTTTCCATATCATACAAGCTAAAGGTGTATCTCCTGGCCATCTAGGAGTAGGGGGTCAGAACCTTTCTCGTATTCTTCCTCCTCTAATTGTAACATCACCTTGTCCTTGATCACTTCATAGTTGAATACCTCCTCCCATTTCGAGCTGAAGCCTTAGGGGTCCTTCTTTGTTCCTTCCTTCCATTGCTCAGTTATCACGAGTTATCTCTACCAACTCAATATTGGCTAGTGGACTTCTACTTCTTCTTATGATTGGTGATAATTGTCATAGTGCTCTGATTCTACGATCTGCATATGCTAAGTGATGTCTCCACATTCTTTCCTCGAAGCTTCTTTGTGGAGATGAATTTTTTGAGACTTCTCTATATGCGTCAAAAACTTTTGTCTCAAAACTTGAGTTATTCTGATTCTCTTCTCCGTTTTGCCCAATCTATTGGTAAATTCACTAGTCTCTCCAATATTTGTACTTATCTCCTTTGTCTTCTCAATTTTTGATAGGCTATTATATATGCTTGCAGATCAAGGTTAGTTTGAAATTCCTATGATCTCCCTAGTTGTCATTGTGTTGTTGTTCATGTTGGGGGATCATGATTATCTCAAGGATTCTGGAGATTCCTTGTTCCATCGTCATCATAACTACTTTATGTTCTAGGTTCCCTTAGTATCCAAGGAATTCCTTCAATACTGGAGTCACTCAAATCCATACATACATTCCCTTATGACTCAGGTGATGTGCTTGCCTCCTCAATGTCTCGCCACATCATTTCCACATCTTCATTCATCATTTGTGGCTCACTTGGTGGTACTTACGAACTTGTGCTTGCTCCATCCTTTCTTACACTACTTCTTGGAGATATCCCCTCATTATCCTCAAGTTATCCTTCAATATCTTGTAACCTAGCTATTCTTTGTTCATCTAGTATTCCTATTGTACTATCCAATTCTTGGATGGTTTGTTCTCTCAACCTTGCATTATGACCTCGTAATGTTTGATATTCTTCCTGTAATTGTTGAGTCTACAATCACATTCTCTACTGTAATAGCCCTATTTGAGCCAATGGAGTAAGTCCAACCAATTCTTCATCGATGATCTCGTTCCTATATTCTTTTGAAACTTGCATTTCAAAGGTGTCCACTCTATCCTCATATCGTATTGTTAACTGTATTCTTCAGCATCCTTCAGCTTGTTGGGTGGTTCCCTCCGTTCCACCTAAGGATACATCATATTTTTGCTTACTTGTAGTGATTATTCTTACCTTTACCTATTTTTGGGTAATAGTATTATCTCCTTATGTCCTCTTTTCTTTGGAGGAATCCATTCTTCATCTTCCTCTTCTACTTGTTTGGTTCCATCTACAAATTTGACATGCACTCACAATCTTCTTATTTCTCTAGGTCAAGGTGCCAACTCTTGCTATTCTATGGTTGGTCATGTCTCATCCTCTTCTATGAATAAGTGTGCGAGTACCATATTAGACTCCTCCTATGATGGACCTAGCTCATCTTGAATCCCTAGTTGAGCTTCTGCTCGTCTTCGTTGTTCAATCTCTTTTGAAGAAATGAATAAGCATTGTACCTTGTAAGGCTTCAACTTTGAGCCATTTACAGTGTTGGGTACCTCCATCCCATTCAAGTTCTACAACTTGACTGCTCCATTATTCATTACTTCAACCACTTTATAGGGATCAATCTATAATGTCTTCAACTTACTGGGATTTATTTCCCTCTTCACATTAAACTTTAGAACCAAGTCACCCGGACTAAGTTCTAACTTCTTTAAATGTTTGTCATGCCATGCCTTCCTTATTTTTTGGCCTACATCAATCACCCATTATGCCATGACTCATATTTCATCTAACTTGATTAGTGCTATTAGTCACTCTTCCAAAATGTATTGATCACCCAAGCGATGCTCTACCGTGACTCTCAGACTTGGTATCAATAATTCAACTGGCACCACTACCTCCTATCCATACATCAACTGGAAATATGTATGCTTTTTTGTAGGTTTAAAAGTTGTTCTATATGCCCACAAAATATATGGTAGCCTTTCCTCCCAATTTGCTCGCTCTATTCCATAGGTTTTATACAAAGTAGATACTAGGACTTTTTTTGTTGCTTCTGCTTGCTCATTAGCTCTGGGATAATACAAACTAGATAATGAGTGCAAAATCTTGAACTCCATCATCAGTGTTTTGATGATTTCATTGATGAAGTGTCCTCCTAGATAACTCATTATCTATAGTGGAATACCAAATCTTGTGTTTATTTGCTCGTACAAGAATATTGTTGTACTTTTTGTTGAGTTATCAAGTAATGCTCTCGCTTCAACCCATTTTGTCAAGTATTTCGTTGCTACTACGATGTATCTACACTTCCTTCTCTGAGATATCTTTAATGGTCCGATGAAGTCTAATCACAACCTTTCAAATAGTTCCTATGGTTGTGATGGATGCAATGGCATAAAGTCCCTCTTTACTAGTTTTCCTACCCTTTGACAAGTATCACATGCTTTCACATACTCTTTTGCATCATTATACAGTGTGGGCCACCATAGTCTAGCTAGTAATATTTTTCTAGCTATCACATCTGGTCCCATGTGCCCTCCTACTAAGAATTCATGAGCTTCTTTAAATGCTACTTTGACTTCTTCCATCACACATATTTGTAAGATACCATCACTTCTCATCTTATACAAAAATCTTGCTATCAACTAGAAATGTGCTAACTTCATGATCACTTTCTTTTTCTCGGTTGCTATCATTTCATGTGGCAACTCTCCTATGGAAAGATACTAGCCAATCAACTTGTACCACGATGGAACAACATTGATGGCGAATAATTATGCATTAGGAAATTAATCTAGAAATCCTATTCCTATAGACTCTCCTGATCGTATCTAAGATAACTGGTCTATAATGACATACTTCTTATCAGGTCTCACTACTACTCAAAATATGAACTCCTATAGGGTGATGAGCCACCTACTGATCCATCCTTGTATCACTGGTTTATTTATCAAGTACAACAGAGCTTGGTGATCTACATAGAAAGCAAAGGGATTCACCAAGAAGTATTGCCTAAAATTTTGGACTTCATATACCATTCCCAAAGCTTCTCTTTATATTATACTGTAATTTCTCTCTAGCCTTGACAATAGGTGACTAGCAAAGAAAATAGGTTGATCTAGCCTAAACTATTCCTCTCATGCCAAAGCATATCCAATTGTAAAATTTGAAGCATCAATATGGACATGGAATTCCTTATCCCAATTCGAGAACACCAAAATCGGGCTACTCACAAGCTTAGCCTTCAGCTTCTCAAAGGCTCCTTGGTGCTTCTCTATCCATCTAAAAGGAAAATTCTTCTTCGTCAATGAATCTAATGGGTAGGATACATGTGCATAATTCTTGATAAACCTTTGATTATATCCCATAAATCCCAAGAAGATTTTAAGTGAACTCACATCGTATGGTTCTTCCATGTGTAATATCACACAGATCTTATCAAGGTCTATTTTTAATCCTTCACTGCACAATGTGTCCTAACAATTTCCCATATGGTACCAACAGGTAGCATTTCCCAATATTTAATGATATCTATACATTTATACACCTACTCATGCATTCACTAAGGGCAGGAAGATGCTCCTTGATCTTCCCATAAATGGACCAATCATCCAAAAATGCTTTGAAGTTCCATGTTGCCAATTGGTCAAATATATACAGTATGATATGTTGAAATATAGCAGGGGCATTACAGATCCTGAATGGCATTCAATTATATGCATATATTCTATTATCCACAATAAATGTGGTCTTTAGATTATCCTCCTTGCTATACTAATATGATTGTAACCTAAAAACCCATACAAAAATGAATATATCTCATGTCTTGTGATTTCTTCTAGGATAGAATCTATGAAGGGAATAGGGAAGGGGTCCTTAATAATTACTATGTTTAGACTCCTAAAGTCCACACATATTATGACCTTGTCCACTTCTTTCTTCAGGGTGATCACTATAGGTGATAACCATTCATTGGTTGTCACCCTAGAGTTGATTCCTACCTCCAACATCTTTTCTATCTCTACATTCACTAATGCAGCATACTTTGGGTTCAATATATATGGTAAATTCCTTACGGGTTGTGCTCCAGGTATTAGTGTAATCTTGTGGACACATAAATCAGGTAGTACTCCCTTTAAGTCCTTATATGTCCATGCAAATATATCCTTATATTCCAAGAATATCTTAAAAGCCATCACTTTCAGTATAGGGTTCCAATCATCATCACAATGATTCATCCTAGGTTCCTCCTACATTCCTATATTGATACCCACTATTTGAGGTCCTTCATATTTGATATTATCCAGCTCATTTTCTACTTTCTCTACATTCTTTGGGTATGTCGATCTTGTATCAATCTCTACATCTCCCACTGTATACTTTACAAAACTTTTTGAGAATGTCCATTTCTCTTCTGCCTTCTTCTTAGGTTCTTGATTGAATTTTGGTTCATCTTGTTTTTAATTGATCTCCTCTAACTCAATATAGAGGCAGTTGGGCTAAAACATTTCATACTCCTCCATTTCCCAATGAAGAAGTCCGCTATCATATCTAGCTTCATATTCACTACATTCATCTAGGTACAACATTCCTTCTCCATCAGGTTCATACCCTTCATCTCCTGAGGAATTTTTTGCTTCATCCATCGTAGCTACATCCTCACAAAATTTTTGATTAGCTAGATTAATCATATATTTATGCTATTCCTTCTTGAAAATGATCTTATTCTTTCCCTAGTTGTGATTAAATTTGGCTACTCATAACCATCCTCTTCCCAGTAGAGCATCGTATGCAGGCTTTTGTATTGTAATCACAACAAAATCCAAGACAAACTCTTGGTTAGCTATCACCACTTTTTGTGCTATCAAGACTCACTTTGTCTCAATACCATACTGGTCAATACCATATAATCAAAATCTCAAAGCCCATAGATATGGAGTGCCTAGTTCTAGCTAGGTTATTTCAGGTAGAACATTGACGTTGGATCCTCCATCCATAATGACTTGCGTTAGTTTGTTCCCTAGCATCTCCATATGAACTAATACAAGTTTCTTTCCCACATCAATCATAAATATAGTCAGATCCATGAATTGATATTTTATTTCCTTCTCCTAAATTGGTTTTCTTTGCACTTCCATCACCTTATGCGGTTCTATTTCTTCCACCATTGTTTTTTGCAATGCTGGAATAACTTCCAACAGGATCAACACTTTAATCTCTACTATGGTGTCCAAAACCTGTGCTGCCAGATTCTGCACAATTGATTTCTCTTCTTATGGTTTTTTCTGGTTCCTTCTCTTCATCTAACTTCACTTGTTTATCTTTTTGTGCTTCATCCTATAGTATTTTCTTTTCTAATTGCCAACATTGCTTTTCCTTTGTTGGCTCTGGGTACTTATCCTTTTTATCCTGATTCCTAGTCACAACTAAAACTTCCTGGGTTTCCTCCTTAACTTTAACCTCAATGTCTAAATAATTGACATTATATGTGTTACTTGAACTCACCTAATTTGGGCAATTTGCTTCTTTGTGGTTCCCCGAACCACACCACCTACACATATGTGTAGTGCTTGCTTGCGGTGTTTCCTACCTCTGAGGTGAAGGATAATTTTCATAAAATACCCCATTCTTAGAAATTGCAACATTGTATGATCAGAATTCCTTCTGAGTCATACTACAAACAACTTTATCCTCCTTGCCAATTTCCCTAGTTTAGCCTTCCACCTCGCCTGCTATTTATATAACCGCAACTTGTTTCTTGTTACCCGCTTCCTAGGGTCTTCTGTTTCTCTCCCTGCTCATGGATTGTGAGGACCTGTGGATGTACTCTTGCATTATACGGACATAGCATTACCTCATGTACCATCACATTACAAATGTGACAATATTCATTTCATGGACACTTTGTATTTGTATGCCCTTCAATCTTACATTATGTGCACCAAATGTCATTCCTATCAGGTTTGTTCATTTGTTCTTTCATGATCTTGTCGAACTCTTGATGAAATGATGCCACTATCCTTTGTATAGTATCATATTCTCCACTATCTAAATTATTAGACTTGGGGTGAGAAAAAATTCCTGTATATGTCTATTTCGATTCAATTTTGAAATTATTTCCATGCTTCATAGGTTCTTCATATATTTTTGATGGTACTACCTTCATATTTTTCTTAGATTTCGGTAGTAATCCATCTACAAACCACCACCTTACCAAGACTCTACATCTTATCTACTAACTGCTTTAGTCTGCGATTGTATGATTTCACATCTTCGTTAGGTTTTTACTTCATCATGCAAATATCAATAACAATATCTCCATCATCCTTCAAAGGATGAAATTCTTCAATGAATTTATCCTTCACTTGAGTCCAAGTCTAAAAATCTATAGTATTTTTCCTTTTTAGATACTAATCGATTGCCAATCCTCTCAAGGTAGAAGGAAATAAGGTTACCCAGTCATCTGGTCGATCTGAACCATTTGCCCTCCAAATGGTTATACAAGTTCTGATATGTATTGTGGGGTATTCCTTACCCTCACCTGTAAAAGGTGGACATATCTTCTTGGCTATCTTATTAGCCATATTTGAAGAATCATCCTCGTCACTTGAGGTCTCCCATGAAATATTTTTTTGATTCCTCCTTGGGGTGTCTTACTACAGTCATTGTCATAAGTCTCTATTTGAGGTATCTTATTTTATACCAAAAATCATTGACCAAACTCACATGCATCTTCACTCCGTGACCTCCTTCACTGATGTGAGGGAGATGGTCCTGGTCCTTCTTCCTGATACCTCACACCCTATTGCTCTAGTGCCTGACTCCCATCCTTTGCACTCCCTTGCAACCCTTCCGTCACTTTCTTAGGTGTCACCATCCACTCTCCTTCCTCATGTACTACATTTTTTTCAACTTGTGCCTCTATGCTAGGTGGTTCTATTTCCTCGTCTTTTGTCTCTATTAGGAGTGTTTCAAAATCTCCTTCTTCATATGCCCAAACTTGCTCTATTTCTGGTTCATGTGTACTATGGTTTGAGTTACTTGCATTATATATTTGAGAAATCCTCATGATCCTTCTTATTGGAATGTTCTCTCATACTTCCTGTCTCCTATGCTTTTGTACACTGGTGTCTGTCATTCGCATCCAATTTTATAGTATTCTTACTTTGTCAATTTGACTCGTTTTAAATAAAATGCCAGATTTGATAAGGAAACGATGCAAAATGTAGCATAGGGATGTAGTATTACTGGTGGGGAGGTGATTTATAATTCTTAATATGGTAAATTTACTAATCCCAACTTGTTTACCAAATCATACGACCGTATAGTCTCTAAAACTACTAGTTCACACTCAATGAACAACTTGTACGAAAGCCAAATAGACACATTGTACGATATAAAATTGTACAATGAGGGAGATTGTATGATTCCACCCTCAACCAATAATTCATATTCAGTTTTGCAAGCTTTCATACACAGTTTTGTAACCCAACAAGTCGATTTCCCAAAACTGCCAAATCGGGTAAGTTTCTTCCAATCGCATAAATTGCCAAATAGGGTAACTATCTTCTATACTATTTGTATGAACTTTGGTGTATGATTTGTATGAAACGAAGGTACAGATAAGTAAAAAATTGGATACTCTAATGGTTCAATTTCTCTTAGATAGGTTTTGTAATGTTTTAATGTGGTAATAAATCATTTTTCAATAACATGTAAAACATATCAACGGGGCTTGAGAGAGTTACAAATCCAATGGTGACGCCCAAAAATTATACAGTAGGGTTTAATATATATTATTTGGGATTACCACCATTCCATATCATTCCAAAAAGCTACACCAGTTCTAGTTCAATTCATTATTCCACAACAATGCATAAATTAGCCCAAAACACTCAAACATAAGTACATGCAGCAAAACTAAACCATCAATTGCTATTCAACCATTCCAAAATACTAAAAAAAATGAAATAATATATGAGTTCTTATTATTATTTATTCCTATTCAATAATGACATACAATCATTCAAAATTGATTCCAACTCTAATAACCAGAAGAATCCAACTCTATCAGATTATAACCAGTATATGTCCAGACCATCAAAATTGAAAATGGGGCCTTATATAACATTTCCCATGCCGTTCCAAAGTGGTTCCCGATGCAATTATTTATTTAAAACCACCCATACATAACGAAATACATTAATTAAGACTTTTACTAAGTCTAACACCTTAATAATCAAATGCATACACAATTACAACCTAAAATTACATTTCCTATGCATGTCACTTCATTTCATTGCACCTTGTATGATTTTCCATTACCTTGTACAGTTTTCCTTCTTGAGTGTACGGTTTACTCCTACCTTTATGATTTACAAAACTTATCAAAACTATCAAAATTGGGTAAATCCATTTATCACTTCTTCTTCTGGGAGGTGGATTTGCTGCCTACAAAATGGATGCAATGTTATATCCTCACATATTTTCATAGAGATTGCTTGCATTGTACAACATGTTATAAGCAATAAAATCATTCTAGTACTTTGCTTATATGCTATTATGTTCTACTTTTTTATACTCTATTATTTTTTAATTGCATACTTTGTTGATCTTCCTTAATTAAAATTTTTGAGTTTGGATCACTTATGGTCATCTTGACTGTTAATGGATTGATACATCTATCAACAACTAGCTTGTACTTGGTCATAATAGAAATTAAAATAAAATAATCTTTAGATTCAAATATCAAATAAAATATAAACTTGGTTTCCACATATCCTACCTTCAAGCTCTATCACCAAGGCTTAGTACTTTTCCTTATAGTGATCCATTATAGCATAGACATGGTGTGCTCATCCCTAGTATCCTACTAGGGGTGGTGATCCTTGAGGCTTGTATGTTATCAAGTCCTACTTTTTTTGGGATACTTACTATTATAGGGAACCCATGTATATATCTAACATCCTCTAAGAAACCCTTATTTTAAAGGTCCATTTGTGCATTTGGAAAGTCATCATGACCACCCATTAGTCACAAAGAGACTCATACTTGGATATGGATCCTATTGACAAGGTTGAATGTTTGGAGGTCCTCTAGATTGAGATTTATTCCTAGGTCCCATGGAAATACCCCTCTATCTTCTCTTCTATGGTTGAAACTAGTAGATTTGTCATAGCATTTGAGGTTGTTACAACTACTAAGAAGTATATGTTTATGAGGATCATCCTCAAGGGAAGGGATTTGATCCCTTAGCTCTAGCATCTCTAGAATTCTATATTTGATGAGTCAAATACTCCCTCACATCTATTCATCCTAGGTAGTATTGATCAATAGGATATTCTATATTTGTTGGATCCTTTTAGGTAGTTGGCATTCATAGGTCCACATCTCTCTAAAGAGTTAGTTGAAGACCTTAAGCGAATGAATCAATATTCATCTAGTAATTCTCAATATAGACACCATCCTTCAAAAGTGCCAAAAATATATCCCAATAGTCATCCATTGATATGCTATGCTATTGTATATTATAAAAGTCACCAATATCAGTTGTCAAGGAGAATTTAAAAATATATCTAATCTTAAAACCACTTCTCAAATTTCTCCATGTTATATTTTTGATGGTCAACCCTAATGATATATATTTTTTGGAATTCATAATATTTTCTAAAATAAGCAAACCATCCACTCAAATATTATATAGAAAGTGGAAAAGGATAATATATATATATATATATATATATATATATATATATATATGAATATGATGAACATCAATGGGCACCATAAATATTCAGTATCCATAGATTATACTACATAATACTTTGATGAGAAATAAGGAGTGTGAGGGGGGTATTTATAGCAATAACAGAACCCCAAAACTACATCATATAGTTTAACCTAATCCAATATAACAAGTGACCTTTAGGCTAATTATTATTATTAAATAATTTATAAAAAGGTTAACCATGGCCCATTGGGTTTACATAATAAAATATTAAATACATTGCACAATGATATGCCCTTAGGCCTATCCAATACATCACACAATATCAGCTCTTGACATGAGTCAGATTACAAATTCAACACCCCCTATAATTTGAACTTAGGGGTTAAGGAGAGAAGACATAGTGAAATAATATTTTCCTCCTATATTGGATTCTCTAGTGGGCCTCTATAGTTGAGGCATATTCATACAAGTCTCCCTCTTCACCAAAATATCCCTACCTTGCTTTAGGAGCTTAGCTTCAATCTTATGCAACTTCAATAACTAATTCTTTGTAGGATGTCCCTCCCTTTTATAGTATCCACAAGTGGTATTTGTTTTCTTTGAAGACTTATCCTTGATCATGGGCCCTTGGGTCTTAGCCTTGTTAGGTTGGAATTCCTTTACATGAGCATGTATGTGAGGAGTTACACCATCATAATTGTGCATTTCAACCTAAAAATGAACCAAAAGAGAGAAAAACTGATCAAGAGTAGGAGTCTCTAGGGATTCCAAGAACATAGAAATCATATAAACTATTAGGTTCAATATCTAAAAGGAGGGGGAGAGAATAGCAAGTACAATATTAATGCATTCTACATCATATTTCTTTTTACCTTTAGAAACTACAATATCTACCCTCAAATATTTGAATCTCACAATATAGTTCTTATGTTATCAAACTCAACTAGCTTAAGAGAAGAAAAATCTAATTCCAAGTGACTTACTACAATAGTATTAACCTTTCCAAAAGGTTCATGCAACTTTGACCATACCTTGATAGGATCACTTTCTTCTTTGCTATGTAAAAGCAACTTTGGTTCAATAAACAATGAAGACAAACCTAAAGCCTATTTTCCCTTTTAGTAATTAGCTTTATCATCAAGAATTTTTGCTTTATTCTCGTGAAATATATACCACAAGTTCTTACTTCATAGTAGGGTAATCATTTGTGTTGACAAAATATCAAAATTTCACCTATTAACATAAGGAACTAAGGCTTTTCCATCTATCTTACACAATACAACCCCTAACACTATAGTAGGTCCATGAACTAATGTCACCAATGCATAGAGCTCAATAAATTATGTAATTTGAAAAAAAATATCAAAATGCTTTCATATGCAAAAGTTATGACCTCCAAAATATTTGCCCTAATGGACCCAAAAAATAAAAAATTAAGGTTTTAACCTTAGGAAAGATAAATTTAATCTCAATATGCCACTTGGAAACCTGTAATTCATTGGAACAATCCACTCACTTTTTGTCACTTTAGCTTCTCTGATTCACCTAGTTGTTGGCACTTACATTTTTCTAATTGGATGAATATATATATATATATATATATATATATATATATATATATATATATATATATATATATATATATATATATATATATAAATATAAATTATTACATGGCTCCCAAGGGTGTCATGTTAGCCATCATATTAGCCTTCCATCATAGTATTTCTACAAAATTCCCAAGTAGCATAGGGTAGGTTTGATCCTTGGTCTCACAACTATGATGATCATGCTAATAATCAACTTATTGGCCATAACCTTTAAAAACAAGGGCATACCCTTCTTACTTATGTCCCTATTAAGGAAAAGTATACAAGGTGAAAGCAATATTTAAAAAAAGGTCATACATGGGATTTAAACACACACCCACCCACCTCTAACATCATCCTACTAACTAATCCACTACCACAGATGACCACAATTGAAAAGATATATTTTCATAGAACAAGCACTTTTTTTTCCTACATCAAAGGGTGAGGTAGCAAGTTGAACATTTGAACACCCAAATTCATGGCAAGGGACCAACTACCACATTGCGCCACTAACTAGAGTAGGAAAAAGGTTATTCCATCTTATCACCATTGTCATCATGATCCATGTAGATAGGACAAAAGGGGAGTGATTGTAGTGATTCAAACCTAGGTTAACCCCACTTGATTAACTTATCACATGCTATGCTATCTACCATGAACACCCATATAGATGAATCCAATCACACTACCTCTCCTTAAAGAGAGGCTACACACACTTGGTACCTTTTGAGTGTCAAGTCGTAGTTGGCACATGGGAAAGCCAACAATTTCAAATTCAAATTTTTTTGCTTATTGCTTTCCCTCAAATAAATAACAATTGAGGTAATTTTTGGAAACTATTTTTTAAAAGAAGCAAACAAATAATCTCCAAATATCTCAAAATAATTAATAAGGAATGTGAAGAAAACTACTTTTTGCCTCTTATGCAAACAAGGCTTATGAGACTTTTAGGAAAAATATTGTCTTAGGGCTCAGAAAGAATAATTGAAGGCTTCGAACAATATTTATGTGTGACCAAGAGAGGCAAATCCATACCCGCTCTAATACCTTTTTGGAATTCATAATATTTTCTAGAAACAAAAATAAGCAAATCATCCACTCAAATCTTATATAGAAAGCGAAAAAAAGACTATAAAAAGAGATATATATGATAGGCACCCATAGGCACCAAAAATATTCACTATTCATAGATTATATTGCACAACACCCCAATGAGAAATAATGAGTATGAAGGGGTATTTATAGCAATACCAAAACCCAAAAGTATATTATAAGGTTTATCCTAAGCCAACATAACAAGTAAGATTTAGGTTGATTACAAATATTAAATAAGACTTAACCATAACAAGGTTAACCATGGCCCATTGGGCTTATATTATAAAGAATAAAAAGTATTAAATACATTGCACAATGAGATGCCCTTAGGCCTATGCAATACATCACACAATATTGGATCTTGGCCATTATTTTGATTACAAATTCAATATTTTTCTTATGGTCCAACCATAATGCAACCTCCTCCTCTATAAAATAAATTTCTAAATAAGTCTTCTTATTATTGCAAATATTTTGAAGTGTTAAGCAACATTGAACACTAACTAACCATACCTCTACTATGACCCCATCTACTGTTCTAGAAAACTTAAGAGGTTTAGTATTTATGATACTCTAAATAAAACCACCTTAAAAAATGTATATTTAGGTTCAACCTTGGCCTTAGATGTAGGTGAAAGACATCGAGGTATTTTAGGTGTAGATCAATTCCTTCCACATGCTAAATTCTCTTGATGAGCCATTTATTTGACATCCTATGACCTATGTGCTATTTTATTTTTATATAACTTTTGTAATGGTGGTATACAAGCTCTAAGACCCCTTAATATATCAATCATTTTTTTTTTTTTTAATTTACATGGTGGAATCGGTAGCCGCCACGAATCCGGGCAGGTTGTCCAACTTTTTATGGCCACCACAGTATTCTGCGTTGTCCGCCCAGAAGCCGCCACACAGATCTTTGCGCAATCCGCCCCTATAACCACCATGCCACAATCATTTTAAACCTTTTACGCCACTGAAAGCACCAGGAAAGGGACAAGCGTTCAGTCCGACGAGGCCCAAGATTTGAACCTTGGACCTTCGCCTCCCTTATGGGGTTTGGATGAACCAAAATATATCAAACATATAGAGTCAAATCTAATGGGTTTGATAGGGCCTGAGTTAGGGTTGAGGACTTAGATAAAACTTGATATCCTTGTCAACATTCATTCAGTTGGATAGCTTATTGTGGGAAAGTCACTCTCCTTGTTGGAGCCATATGATATAATAGTAAGAATAATTAAAGTGAGGATAGTATTATCTTACATAAAATATGCTACAATTAAATCCATTCAATTATAGTATAAAATTAAGATCTTAAAATAATTTCATAATTTCTAAATTAGTTCAATCCATAACATTTCAAGGTACTATGTCAACTCAATCATAATACTATTCCTACAATTTTAAACAATGGTCATAATTCTTATGCAATTATAAAAAAAATGACAATTATATACTTCATTTAATAATAATATGCCCATGAAATGAAAAAAATCAATCACACACACACACACACACATATAATATATATATATATATATATATATATATATATATATATATATATATAATTATTTATATGGGATAGAAATAGACCCCACCTATATTATATCATTACCACATAGTGGTATTACAACAACTTGGCTATTATGCATGTATTGCTTAGCAAGATTTGAACTTGGATCTCCTTCTTGAAAGTTGAGGAATTTAACCCATTGAGCTAATGTCATTTGATACCTTCATTTAATCTTTTATTGCACATAATTTACAACATTTTACAATTATAAAATCATAATAACCTTGTATTTTTACTAAAGTACATAAAAACTAAATACACTTTAAGAAAAATTGCTAAAAAAGAGAAAGATCCTTTGGATGAATATATTATACTATGAGGGATGTAGACACATTTTTAAACATATATGAAGGAATTAATTTCATTAAAACTCTATAGCTAAGAATTTTTCTAGAGTAGTATTGGGATTGGTGACCTCTTGGGAAGTCCTAATGTTGCACCATTTTCCTTATTTTTTAAAAATAAGCTAGATATTACTGAAAATGGAACCTTAGATCTCTTCATTCCAAAATATAGACCTATCTAACACACTATGCAAAAAATTTTAGCATAACCCACTAATGTGAATGTGATTTCTTATCCCTTTCAAAAAGCCTAGATGTTTGCCTCCTTGAAAAACCTATATTTTAGTCTTCTTGCATTTAAAAACTATAATTTAAACACCTTGCATGGCAACCTTGTGTTCTAACCTCCTTACCTTGGAACCTATATTTTGATTCCCTTAAGTATTTTAAAAAAAATAGATTCTATCTACACACTAACACCCTTGGAGCCTTCCCACCTTGAAGAAGCTATGATCTCTCAACGAGGATTATTCAAAAGGTTGAACCCTTATTGTTGACTCTAAATTTTACATAGATTGAGGTGAAGGGTGCCTATAGTGGACGTATGGATTGTCAGGGGAGGGTTTATGTAATTATGAATATCTATCTCTTCTTTACACTATTTTTTAAATCTTGTTATTGTTTCTATCCCCCCTTTATTTTTCAATAATCTCCACCTTATTACAACCTTGAATGTTATTTTTGAGTGTCTAAGGGGATACCTATACACACAACTAGATTTGTGAATATAATGTTACCTATAATACCTCTCTCATATAGGAAATTATATCTATAAAGATTCTATTAGGAAAAACACCTTGTTGGGGTTGTAGTTGTTGATAGGTAATATTATGGGTAGTAGGACAACACTAATAGAGTTTGATTATGGATATATCATATTGCTACCTATTATACATCTATTCATTTATTTGTCACAAATATTACTAGAATTTTTAATTATTTATATTAAGACTTGTACAGTCATTCTTAACATAAAATCTTCATTCTACAACCATGGTAGTCATAGGATCTTAGAATTTGAACCTTGGATCTTATACCAAATTTAATGACCCTATTTAGGCATTTCTCTGTAATAATAGTAGTAGAAACCATTTTATGGAAGCTAAAAATTAGTAGCTCAAATGTACCCATTTTTAAAAGGAAAACATATTAAAATAATCAAACGTTACAATTAGAATTTGTTTTTATACACATCAACTATTTAGAGAAAATAATAATGCCCTATACACTCATAGTGGACTTTTAAAGTGGGTGACCTAATCCCAAATTAGTCACTAAGCCATAGATTACCCTTACATCATGCTCGCTACATGGGGCCTCCAAAACCACTTTGTTAATGTTCCCTTTATCTAAACTAGGTATATGCATGTATATTCCCCTTTGAACTTAGAAGCAGAACCTATCCTTGATATGTGCATGACCATGACCATGGGTTTAAATAATATAACATAAAATATAGAAGGAAATTCATACTTTTAAAGTGAAAACTCTTTATGACCAACCACTCTGTAGGGGGTAAAGATGTGGTCCCATCCTAAGGATAAATAAGAAGTGATCCATTTAACATTAAATCTCTTGGATGGACCAGACTAGTTGCGATGGTCATACACTTTTTAACCCCAATATTGTACACTCAAGGGATTAACCCCTTTCTACAAATCTATGACCCATAGAACAAGATCTACAAGAAATTCTTCCTTTAGATTTAGCTAGGAATTCTCATAACATCACATTAGAAAATATTTCCACATAGGGACCCTCTCAACCTTATTTTCTAATAATATATATGAAATTCCTAATAGGAAATGCTATAAAATTTACTATTTACAAATAACAAGGTAAATTATTCATGCTACATATTAATTCCCTAATTCCAATAGTAACAATTCTACAACAAAATATATGTAACCATAACCAAATTCCTAGCAACAAAAACACTAAATAATAAAATAAATCATAAATATCATTTTCCCACACTCCCTTTAACACATTAAATATAAAAAAATACAATCATAGAATACTAATAATTTTACTTCTACATTAATACCTCAATATCAATTAAAATACAATACCGTGCAACAAAAAATTAATCCTTACAAGCAAGTGTAAAATTCAAAACCCTCCCTATTTCATTTTCTCTTTTGATCTCTAAATTTATTACACAAATTAACATAATGCAAGGGAAATAGGTCCAAGATCTTATCATTAATCACCCAATTATGGTAGTTTTGTACAAGCTTCTATCCAATGTAGTTGTACCCTCTCATCTTCTATAACTCTTCCTCTCTTATCATAGTATAGAATGGATTCTTTTTATTTTTATTTAATCCTTATAAAATTATTTCAAATATAAAATAGAGGTTACTCTAATAGAGACTTGACATATGTCCCTTTGAAGCTCTCTTTAAAATAAGGGAAGATAAAACACACTTATTTATATTACCTTTATCTTAATAAGTCTACGATTTTAATTTAAATATCTTTTCTAAGTTACACTTTATTAATAATGAGATAATGGTCATAATTAACTAATACTATTAACTAATTATATGCATTTAATACAAAGGGTTTAAGCACAACCATAACACAATTATTATTTTTCCTTGAATTTTTTTTTTATAATTTTATATTAAGAAAATATGAAATTGCATTCTTTAGATGCCTCTTTGGAATTTCTTCAAAGCTTCAATAATGACCTAAAAACGAAGGTGCTTATACATCATGACTAGCTATCTCTATCAAGCTAAGTTCTATCCTTAGATACCTTCCCAATTTGTCAACTAATATCCTCTACATCATCCACTTTTAAGTTTTTTGAAAAATTTGCTTTAATTGTGCTTGCTTTAATTAGAGTGAATGAATCCCCTATATAGATATATGGACTAGTTGTAGTCATAACACAATTCTTATAATTAATTATAATGCTTCCAAAAATATGAAAGACCATTATACATTTTATTTCTTTTAAAGATTAAATAATGTGAAATAACCCAATAAAATGAAGTAGTATTATTACCCCTATATAAAATCCACATATCATAACATTCATATAATGTCTAAAGCAATGAAATATAAATGACCATATCAGAATTATATCAAGGTTTAATGAATATTTGAGTCCAAAATAAAAAAGATACATCAAGGTGGTTAAAAATATGAAAAAGGACATGACATCTTCCACCTTTATTTAAAAAATTTCATCCATATTTTCCTTTGTAGTTTTAATTTTTTTTAAGTTAAAAATTGCACATATTTATCTCTCATATGGAGTGTCCTAAGTTTCTTCTAATTTTTGCTTTGAATGACTTATAACAACCTCAATCATCTGATAAGGAAAAGAGGTTTTCTTTGTTACTTCTTTTAGAATGGTAAATCCTTGGTCTAAGCTAATTTTACTACAATTTAATCTCATTTCTTCATTTTTGGGCTCATCACATAACTAAAGTTTTCAATTTTTTTCAATCCTTTTTATTTTGTAAGTTTTTGTTTTGCAATCTCTTATCATCTATTTAATTCCATAAAATTGTAACATCGAAATATAATATTACCATAATCCACGTGTTGATCCTATTGTCTCTATTCATATTTAATATTAACAAATTTTCAAAAATATTTTCAAATATCAATGATAATACATATTCAAGTAAACACGATGTGTGCTTCTCCTACATAGTAGTTAGTCCTTCTAGCAAACTCTCCTATAACATTACCAATGTATGTTATTCACAATATCCTTTTTCATAAACTAATATGAAGACGGTTTCGCTATCCATGCCAGAACAGAGAAAATAATTCGCTACCGCTAAGTTCCTTCAATTTACGCAAATCACAGAATTATCAGTAAGCCAAATAGAAGAGGGTTTCGGTCTATTCTGTTCTTCTGCCAGGGCCCGAAGGAAAAAGGATATGGCATGGGATTGAAAAAGGAGGGTAACTCTGGAGAAGAAGGTTCTTATCATCATTCAAGAAAATCTAATAACAAGGATTGGAAGTTTCGTGCAGTGCTTCAATGGCAACAACGCCCTTCTTCTTCACGGGGCAATGAAGGGCCACAACATGATGGTGGTGATGAGAGCAGTGTGAAAGCTATGGAGAACACAATAAAAACTGTTATGTTCTTGAGCTGTTGGTGTCCCGGTTGAAGGAGAATTGTTTCTCTATGTTAATATGTATGTGACCATGAATTTTGTATGTTTATAGAAAAACATCTGATATCTCGGGTGCCTTCAACGAATGTTAAAAATTTCATTTTATTTCTGTTGTTTTATTTATACTTCTGTGATCTACCTATGTAAACTTCCTCTCTTATCACGTAATTGGAATGTTGGCCCCGGTATCTCAAGAAGTCTGCACTTTTCAATCGTAGTTTGTAGACATTTGCTTTGTTATAACGTACTTTCTCCGACAAACAACTCATTGGTCTATTCCATCGTATCAAATAACCACCTCTACATTGAGTTTCTACTTGCTATTGAAGACTCCTTATTAAGTATAACTGTATTGTTTCGAAAGCAGGGGATTGGGGAATTGGATGATCGAAAATCTTTGATAATACTATGTGAACTGATGCATTGGGGCATATGATGCAGAGGTTGGCACTACATGGATCATCTCCAAGCTAGTTGAAATGAATGAATTAGAAGATGAAAGATAAGGGACTATAGGAGTAGGATTTTGAGCAAAACCCATGTCCGTGCTTGTGAGATTAGAAGGAAGGTTGATGATAAAAGGATTGGAGGTTGGAACACTAGAGGGTACATTCAAATTAGGGATGTAACTGACACCTACTTGTTGAGATACGGGACAACTCTCATTGTCCCATAATAGCTCCTCAAGAAGAGACACAAATTAATGATATCTCAAAAATGATGAAATGTTTTGCATCCCAACATCTATGAAAATGGTGACGGTAGGAAGCATAGAGTCAACACGATTAGAAGTTGATGGATTAAGGTTAAAGCGGCATGGGTTAGGACTAGGTTGTTGGGATGATTCAAGAGTGAACTTTTATAAAAATATCGAGTTGTCCCATAATAGTTCATCCAAAAGGAACAAAAATTAATGATATTTTAAAGATGATGAGATGTTTTGCATCCCAATATCTATAAAAATGGTGATGGTAGGAAGCATAGAGTCAACAGTATTAGAAGTTGATGGATTAAGGTTAAAGGGGTATGGGTTAGGACTAGGTTGTTGGGATGATTCAAGATTGAACTCTCTTATAAAAATATTTAGGTTGTTATTACCTTTCTTAAGAGGGATACCACAAGTTTTTTGTTTTTACAAGAAGGAAGCCATGTGATCAAAGGATTTGAAATCACTTTTTCGTGATCATTATAGATGGGGAGTTGGAGAATCTAAGAATGAACCCTTCATCTTCTTCTTCAAACTTCAAAGTTAGTGGTAGAAACAATTTTATAGAAGTTGAAACATAGAAGCTCAAATATACCCATTTTTAAAAGGAAAACATATATACAATAATAAAAAAATAGAATTAAAATTTGTTTTTATGCACGTCAATGCTTTAGAGAAAACAATCCTATCTTATACACTACTAGTGAACTTTTGAAGTCGGTGACCTAATCCCACATTAGTCACTAGGCTATAGATTGCTCTTATCTCATGCTCTCTACATGAGGTCTCCAAACCCACTTTGCTAATGTTCCATTTCTCCAAACTAGTATATGTACCTATCTTCCCATTTGAACTTAGAAATAGAATCTATCCTTAACATGCGCATGCCCATGGTCATGGGTTAAAATAATATAACATAAAACCTAGAGGGTTTTTCACACTTCTAAAGTGGAAACTCTTTATGAGCAACCACTCTATAGGGGGCAAAGGTGTGGTCCCGTCCTAAGAATAAATAAGAAGTGACCCATATAACATCAACTCTCTTGGATGGATTGGATGGTCATACACTTTTTAACCTTACTCTTGCACACTTAGGGGATTAATCCCTTTCTACAAATCTATGGCCCGCATAACTAGATCTAGAGGAGATTCCTCTTTTAAATTTACTTAAAAATTCTCATAACATCACAATAAAAAAATATTTCCGCATAGGAACCCTCTCAACCTTATTTTCTAATAATATATATGAAATGTTATAAAAATTACTATTCACAAATAACAAGGTAAATTCTTCATGTTGTATATTAATTCCCCAATTTCAATAGTAACGATTTAAAAAAAAAAAAAAAAAAACATGTAACCATAACTAAATTTACATAAAAATATGTATACATACAACACTAAATAATAAAATAAATCTTAAATTCAAATTTTCATACACTCTCTTTTAACATTTTAAATATAAATAAATATAATCATAAAATACTAATAACTTCTACCTCAATACCTCAATATCAATTAAGATACAATACCCCACAACAAAAATAAAATTCAAAACCCTCTATTTCATTTTCGCTTTTGATCTCTAAATTTATTATATAGATTAACATAATGCAAGGGAAATAGGTATGAGACCCTATCTTTAATCACCCTGTAGATTTGTACAAGCTTCTATCTAATGTGGTCGTACCCTCTTCCCTTCTACAACTCTAGAATGGTTATTTTTATTTTTATTTGGTTTTTATACAAATCCCTTAAATCTAAAATAGGGATCCCTTAAATAAGGACTTAACAGGTGTTCCTTGAAAGCTCTCTTTTAAGATGAGGGAGAGAAAATTCATTTATTTATAATATCTTTATTTTAATAAGTCCGGTCTAGTGGATTGGTAAGATGGGTTAGTGGATTAGTAAGACGTTGGGCATTTATTAAGAGGAGACCTAGGTTCAACCCTCACGGGCATGCCCACTTTAGGGAAAAGTAGTAGTCTGACTAGAATCCGTTGAGTGTGCGCTAGCTTGATGACGACGGTACCAACACCGAGCCACCGGGGATCTCCCTCACTTCAGGTCATGGTTACCGAGGCGAAGGAGGGATTATAATGGTAGCTCTATAATTTGAATTTACGATAAGAGGCAATGTGATTTGACCCTGTGATCAGTTGTTAAAAAAGGAAGGCAGTTGCGAATTCCCCTATGTATTAAAAAAAAAAATTACAATTTATTAATAATGAGAAGATGATCATAATTAACTAATACCATTAATTAATTATACATGTTTTTAATAAAAATTGATAGTCATAATTAACTAATACCATTAACTAATTATAAATACTTTTAATAAAAATTATTTAAACTCAACCAAAAACAAAATTATAATTATTAATTATAATGCTTCACAATATACGAATGACCATTATACATTTTAATTCTTTTAAATATTAAAGAATGTAAAAGAACCTAAATAAACTAAAGTAGCATCATAATATCCATAGAATGTTTAAAGCAATAACCATATCAAAATTATATCCGGGCGAGTATGGGGTGGTCTATTGGAAAAGACGCCACTTGCATTATCGGTGATGTGATCGGGTTCAATCCCGAGAGCTAATGTGTATAAAAAGTATTAATAAAAAAAATATTATATCAAAGTTTAATGAGTATTTGAGTTCAAAATCAAGAATATATAGTTTTTTTTTGTTAAATAGGTGAATTGGTTACAATCACAATTTTTAGTAACTGCTAGGGCAGCTAGTAGGGTTTAAACTATCAGCCAAGGCTCTTTACACACCCATCGTCTCGTTAATGGTAACCCAACGTGAGATGGGGGACTGCCAGACGCACAAGGTTCACACCGTCTTCATCAATCTAGTTCAACACGTGGCATGAAGGAGACTGTCGCATAAGCAGAAAAAGATCGTCATCATCATTCAGGTGCAACACGTAGAGTAGTCAGACCGGACTACTGGTTATGCATGAGCACACCCATGGAACCTAGGTCTCCTCTCGATAAACGTCTCAACTTACCAATCCACCTAGACCCAGAGACATCTTCCACCTTTATTTGAAGATATATCAAAGTTGGTAGGATTCAAACTATCAGCAAAGGCTCTTAACACACCCATCGTCTTGTTAATGGTAACCCGACGTGAGATGGGGACTGCGGAACGCATAGGGTTCACACCATCTTCATCAGTCTAATTCAACACGTGGCATGAAGGAGACCGTCGGACAAGCAGGAAAAGATCGCCGTCATCATTCAGGTGCAACACGTAAAGTCATTGGACCGGGCTATTGGTTATGCATGAGCACACCCGTGGAACCTAGGCCTCCTCTCGATAAACACCCCAACTTACCAATCCACCTAGACCCAGAGACATCTTCCACCTTTATTTGAAGATATATCAAAGTCTTTACATGGCATATTCCACCTTTATTTGAAAAATTTCACCCTTCCTTTATAATTTTTATTTTTTATTTTAGTTCAAAATTGCACATAGTAATTTCTCATCTCTAGTGTTCTTTTAAGTTTCTTTTATTTATTTATTTATATATATATATATATTTATTTATTTATTTTAATGACTTATACCAACCTTCCTCGTAAGAAAGGAAAGGGGCTTTTCTTTGCTATGTCCTTTGGAATGGTAAGTATTCTCATCTCAACTATCACTTTTGATAGAACTTATCAATATGAATCAAACACAAAGTCATACACACACTCGCCCAACCTTAGACCTTAGAAGAAGAGCCAAACCCTCCCCAATAAACCAATCAAACTATACAAATATTTTATAACTAAAAAATTATAAATAAATATGTATCCAGTATAGTCCCCAAGGGCTAGGTGGATTGGTAAAACGTTGGTCACTTACCAAGAGGAGACCGAGGTTCAAACCTAGGGGGCATGCCCAATTGGAAAAAAGGCAGTAGTCTGACTTGAGTCCGTTGAGTGTGCGTCAGGTCTCCCTCACTCTGGATCGTGTTTGTCGAGGCAAAATAGGGGTTATAGTGGTAGCACCGTGATTTGATGCTACAATTGAAGACCATGCTGACCCTGTAAATAGTTGTTAAAAAGAAAAGGTAGTTCCGAATTATTATTTTATCTATCAAAAATAAAAATAAAAATGTTAATTCAATCATACAAATTGTGATCACAATTTAAAGAGAAAATTTAAAAAAACAAAAAAATAATGTTTATGTCACCGTAAAATATAAAACTTTCAAATATAAAGGTCTCGGAGTCGTGACAGACGCGCAACAATTTATGTTGGCGCACAAATCAACAGCAACGAGCTTAACATTTCGAGATTCGTGGGTAAAGACCACAGGATAAATATGATGTCGCTGACGACATAGCCCACAGGAACAGAAATATGATGTCGCTGACAACATAGCCCACAGGAACAGGAAAATTCAGTCCCCTGTTTTTATCATGGTGGGTTCATTTGTTATCCACACAAATTTCCTTTCTCTAAAATATGCTGCATCGGTTATCATACCACAAACTGCCCATGCCAGAACAGAGAAAAGAATTCGCTACTGCTACGCTCCTTCAATTTACGCAGATCACACAAATTTCAGTAAGCCAAATAGGAGAGGGTTTTGGTCTATTCTGTTGTTCTGCCAGGGCCCGAAGGAAGAGGATTTAGCATGGGATTGAAAAAGGAGGGTAACTCTGGAGAAGAAGGTTCTTATCATGACTCAAGAAAATATAATAACAAGGATTGGAAGTTTCGTTCAGTGCTTCAATGGCAACAACGCCCTTCTTCAGAGGGCAATGAAATGTCACAACATGATGGTGGTGATGAGAGCAGTGTGAAAGCTATGGAGAACACAATAAAAACTGTTATGTTATTGAGCTGTTGGTGTACCGGTTGAAGGAGATTTGTTTTTCTATGTTAATATGTATGTAACAATGAATTTTGTATGTTTATAGAAAAAAAAAAAAACATCTGATATCTTGGGTGCTGGAATTCATGGGCCTGTGTAATATGGACACTGTGAATCAATTGGTTTGATACAGAAAAACCTTAGATTGCTAGGAATATTTTCTTCATACTAAAATAGTTAAACTCCCTACTACCACTCTATTAAGAACAAGCAGTCTTACCTTTCAAGTTATTCACCAATAGAGGGCTTGTTGAGCATTCTTCCCCAATGATACCCCGTCTCTGTTAAGTAATTGTTTTTTTTTTAATCTTTAAGCTAAGGATGATCTTGTTGAGCATTGTCTTCCCCACTGATACCCCGTCTCTGTTAAGTAATTGTTTTTTTAATCTTTAAGATAAGGATGAGCATGCAGCATAAATAAAGTAGGAAGATAATAGAGTAAATAAAGCATGTTTTTTAAGTCTATTTTATTTTTTAAATGTTGGGCGTTTCATCATTAAAGCACTTTCAGCAGAGTTTCAAATAATTATTAGATAGTATATCCTCAACATATGAGAGGGAGAGATTTGAACCTGGAGCCTCTTCAACACGAGAGTTTCAACTACCCACTCTGCTCTCCAACTCCCCTACATGGGCGGATGAAGTTTATTTTTAGAAAACAAATTATATAAATTGTAATTTTATGATAAATATAAGTATGCAATTTTAATAGTTTTATTTTTAAACATAATTTTGTCTTTTCTTTTTCAGTTTTGTTAGCAGCTTTTAATTGTGATGTATTTTTCTATTAATTGGTGCTCTATTTTGGGTGGTGTTTTGTAGTTTTGGCGTAAAATTGGTAAAAAAACTCACAAACAATTTACAGATTACAGGGCAATGGTAATAGGAACTAGAGCTTTCTTGTATTACTTTCTAAAAAAATGTAATCACTGAGGCCCCCCTTTACAATTTCGAAATTTCCCTATAATACCCTGTTTTCCCTTTTCTCACCTAGGACAAATCATTTGAAATTTGAATTTTGGGGGCAAAATTTTTTGGGGTCATAACTCGCTCATTGCTCGGATTGACTATTAGTGCATATTTTCGAAAATCTCTCGAAAAGAGCTACAACAACGTAGTGTCCCAAAGGGTAGTATGACCAATTTTCACCCCTCTGAAGCCTCTAAGGCCTTCAAAATTCATCCTTAAGTTTTAGTGGTAGGATTTCACCATTTTGGTAGGATTCAAACTAACTAGTTTTAGAACAGAATAAAATTAATACAAATTTTGGATGATGCAAGATCAATCTTACACCACTGGATGCTCCTACATCAAGTTCTTGTTTTCAACAATTGGTATTAGAGCATAGGTTAAGAGAGGTTGAAAGAGAGGCAGTAGGCAATAACCTCATCATAATTTTTCTATCTAATAGAGAACGATGTGATCATTGAACAATAAAAATACACTCTAATGGTTTATAAAGAACACTATTGGAATGCATTGACATCACAAGAACCAACCAACAAGAGGGAAGAAAAGAAGAAAGATGCATTAGTAAGGTATTTTATCCAGAGTGATGTGGATGCAAGTATTTTTTTTAAATTGATTTAGCTACAAGTGCCAAGGAGGCATGGGACACATTGCAAATATCTTACCAAGGTACAAGCAAAGTGCAGCTGGTCTAGTTGCAAAATTTAAGGAGATAATTTAAAACTTTGCAAATGAAAGACAATGAAAAGATTGTTGATTTTCATCTTTGTTAACCAACTTTGCATCCATAGAGAAGACACTATAGATTAGGTAATTTGCAAGAAGGTATTAAGGTCTCTACATATGAAGTAGAATTTTAAAGTTATTGCAATTAAAGAAAGTAGAGATTTATCAATTATAAAGTTGGATGATTTGATAGGTTCATTAATATCCCATGATAGTAAATTGGATAAATTTTCTGAAGACTCATAATAGGATTTTTTAGAAAATGCAAGGGCTCAAAAGGGAAATAATAGTCCCAGTCTATTCCAAGAGTAAAAGTAGACCTCAAAAAGTGGAAGAGGTGGAAGAGAACATGGATGTGGAGGAGGCCGAAGTGGAAAAGGATATGGACATGGTGGAAGAGAACATGGATGTGGAGGAGGCCAAAGTGGAAAAGAATATGGACGTAGAGGAGGTCGAAGTGGAAAAGGTTATGGATGAGGAGACATATAAGAGAAAAATTCAATGTCACTATTGTAAGAAATATGGGTATTTCAAGAAGCAGTCCTCATAAAATGAAAGAGGTGGAAGAGGAGATGGACATGGAGGAGGCCAAAGTGGAAGAGGTGGAAGAGGATATGGACATGGAGGAGGCCGAAGTGGAAAATATCATGGACGAGGAGATAGATAAGAGGAAAATTAAATGTCACTATTGTAAGAAATATGGGTATTTCAAGAAGCAATCCTTATAAAGTGGAAGAGGTGGAAGAGGACATGGACATGGAGGAGGTCTAAGTGGAAAATATCATGGACGAGGAGATAGATAAGAGGAAAATTCAATGCCACTATTGTAATAAATATGGGCATTTCAAGAAATATTGTTGGAAGAAGCAAAAGGACATGCAAAACAAATTAGAAAATTTCAAGAGTGATAATGGAGAATATTATAAGACAAATATTTTCCTCTCAAGTCATGTAGTTGAAAAAATAGGTAATGATATGTGGTTTGTGGTGTTCTAACCATATGACAAGTAATAAAGCATTATTTTTTGAAATGAATAAAGAGCAATGTGACATTAGGAAATGATAAAACTATTGAAGTTGTTGGTAAAGGGACTCTAGTTGTTCAAACCAATCAAGGAGAGTAACACATTCTATGTACCTGGTCTTAAACACAATTTGTTAAGTGTAGGGAAATTATAAAAGGAAAATTATGAAGTTTTATTTAAAGACAAGGCTTGCATTATCTTTGACAAGAATGAACTATCGGTGTATGAAATACCTATGACCAACAATAAAATATATCCAATAAAAATGTAGTATGCAAATACCAATATGTTGAAGGTTTCAATTAATGATAGTAATTGGCTATGGCATAATTGTTATGGTAACTTGAGTTTCAAAGGATTGAATTTTTTAAAGGTGAAAAATATGGTGCATGGACTACCAAACATCTTAGTAAAATATGAAATATGTCGTACATGTGCACTCAAAAAACATGGAAAAAAATTTCAATGGGAAGGATATGGAGAGCCTCAAAAAAATTACAGCTAGTTCATACAAATCTATGTGGTCCCATGCAAATACTAACCCTTGGTAATCATTTTTATTTCCTCACATTCATAGATAATTATAGTAGAAATATTTGGATTTTTTTTGAATAAGAAGAGGAGTGAAGCATTTAGATGTTCTGTGAAGTTTAAAGCAATGGTTGAAAAAATAAGTTAATATTGTATTAATATTTTAATGATTCGTAGAGGAGGTGAATTTACCTCAAAAGAATTTATGGCATATTGTGAAGAAAAAATAATTAAAAAATAATTAACAACTATTTTCACACCATAACACAATGGTGTGCTTAAACGAAAAAATCATACTATAGTAGACATGGCAAGGTATATGTTGCAAGCCAAGCATATGGGAAATGAATTTTGGGGAGAAGTTTCCACAACTATATATATTTGAACCAAAGCCCAATTCATACAATATTGAATTGCACACTTGAAGAAGCTTGATCAGGATGAAAGCCTAGTGAAGCCTAGTGTAGGTCATTTGAGGGGTTTTGGATCCATTTCATACGTGCATATTTTGGATAAACATAGAAAAAAGTTCAATGTTAAAAGTGAAAAATGTATTTTTGTGGGATATTCTAGTGAAACCAAAGCATACATGTTGTGGAATCATACATTTTAGAAACTGATTCCTTCTCATGATGTGATATTTGATGAAGGGGGATTTTGATAATTAGATGAGCAACAAGGAAAACCAGTTGTCATAAAAGAAGAATTTTCTCATTCCAACAATAGGATCTAAGCTCCCCATATCATGAGGCTATGCTGACCAACTAGATTGAACGGAAAACAACCGATAACATTTTTGGTGGTAGCTAAGCCAACCCTCGCCATTAGCAGAAGTTCGGGAACCCTTCCAATGATATCTAAAAGGGATCCACATTTGGTAATATTTCGACCCAAACAATGATTTCAAACTCTTCTTCTCTTCAAATGAAAGAGGCCATGGATTTGGCTAGCTTCCATGTTTTATTGATATTATAGCGACTATCCATATATGCACAATTACTCGGTGCAATTATGAGACCACAAACTACAAACCCAAAGGAATGAAACTTAATGGTTGTGGAGGAAGAAGAGGGATACGAGGTGACCAAAGAGGAAACTGACAAGGCAAGCTCATATTCCTCCCTCAAGAGGAGATTAACACCTAATAATTTATGAAATTCAAAGCATCTTGGGGGTTTTAAGTTCTAAAACCTTCGTAGACCAATCAAGTTATTTGGTTCCTATGAAGGTCACCCAATCCATGGTAAAGGAGCAAAAGAAAGACATTTGGCTAAGACCAAAAGAGGAGAATGCCTTGGGCACGCCCACCAGAGAAAAATGTTTTATAGTCCCAATCATCATCGATACTCTAGAAAAAGAATAATAGGTGGGCCAATGGTGAAGGATGCCCCTTCAAATTGGAGAATGTTTGAAAAGGTGGAAATAAAAACCCTAATTGGCATGCAAGGAAGAGCCCCATTGAAGGAGTCAAGCGAGCCACTGAGAATATAGATCATCGAACCCCACTAGAATATCAAATGAACCCAAAGTGGTCAGATGCAAGAGAAAGAAAGGTAGTCCAATTTTGGTCTTGCCATCATCATCAAATGGGCATTGCATCCAAAGCAATAGATGACACTTATAAGGTAGCAACAAGGTTACCTCCAAACACACTTTGTTAATGTTCCCTTTCTCCAAACTAGGTATATGCATGTATTTTACCCTTTGAACTTATAAATAGAATCTATCCTTGACATGTGCATGACCATGGCCATGGGTTTAAATAATATAACATAAAACATAAAATACTCTTCACACTTCTAAAGTGGACACTCTATATGACCAACCACTTTGCAAGGAACAAAGGTGTGGTTCCAACCTAAGTATAAATGATAAGTGATCCATATAACATCAAATCCCTTGGATGGACCGGACTAGTTGCAATGGTCATGCACTTTTTAACCACTTTTTACAAATATATGACCCACATAACAAGATCTACAAGAAATTCTTACTTTAAATTTAGCTAGGAATTCTCATAACATCACATTAGAAAATATTTCCACATAGGGACCCTCTCAAACTTATTTTCTAATAATAAATATGGAATTCCTAATAGGAAATGCTATAAAAATTACTATTTACAAATAACAAGGTAAATTCTTCATGTTATATATTAATTCCCCAATTCCAATAGTAACAATTCTACAACAAAAGGCATGTAACAACCATAAATAAATTTATATAAGAGTATGTATATACACAAACACTAAATAATAAAAGAAATCATAAATCCAAATTTCCTCATAGTCCCTTTAACACCTTAAGTATAGATAAATACAATCATTGAAGATACAATACCCTGCAAAAAAAAATTAATCCTTACAATCAAGTGTAAACTTCAAAACCCTATCTATTTCATTTTCTCTTTTGATCTCTAAATTTATATAGAAACTAACATAATGCAAGGGAAATAGGTCGGAGACCTTATATTTAATCACCCAAATATGGTATTTTTGTATAATATTCTATCCAATATAGTTGTACTCTCTCCTCTTCTACAACTCTTCCTCTCTTTTCATAGTGTAGAATGGATTATTTTTATTTTGAATTTAAATGGTTGAATCGGTAGCCGCCACGAATTTGGGAAGGCTATCCAAATTTTATGGCCACCAGAGTATTCTACAATGTCTACCCCTGAATCCTCCACATAGTTCTTCGTGCAATCCTCCCCTATAACCACCATGTCACAATCATTTTGAACCTTTTACGCTGCTGAAAGCTCTAGGAAAGGGACAAATGTTTAGTTTTACGAGGCTCAAGATTTGAACCTTGGACCTTCACCCCCCTTACAGGATTTGGTCGAACCAATTGGTCTACACCTCAGACCTTTTTTATTTCTATTTAAATCTTATAAAAATATCCTTGTCCCTTTAGAGCTCTCTTTGAAATAAGGGGAGATAAAACTCAATTATTTTTATTACCTTTATCTTAATAAGTCTAAGATTTTTAATTTAAATATTATTTTCTAAGTTACACATTATTAATAATGGGACAATGGTCATAATTAAATAATACCATTAACTAATTATAGATGTCTTTAATACAAAGGGTTTAAGCACAACCATAACACAATTCATTTTTTTTACTCGAAAAAAAGTTATAATTTTATATTAAGAAAATATGAAATTACGTTCTCTAGATGCCTCTTTAGCTTTTCTTCAAAGTTTCAATAATGACGCTTATACATCATGACTAGCTATCTCTATCAAGCTTAGTTCTATTATTATAAACCTTTCCAATTTGTCAACCAATATCCTTTAAATCATTGTCTTTAAGCTTTTTGAAAAAATTGCTTTAATTATGTGCTTGCTTTAACTGGAGTGAATTAATCCCAATAGATAGATATATGGACTAGTTGTAGTCATAACACAATTCTTGTAATTATTTATAATGCTTCACAAAATATGAATGACCATTATACATTTTATTTATTTTAAATATTAAACAATGTGAAATAACCTCAATAAAATAAAGTAGCATTATTACCCTAATATAAAATCCACATATCATAGCATACATATAATGTTTAAAGCGATGAAATATAAATGACTATATTAAAATTATATCAAGGTCTAATGAGTATTTGAGTCCAAAATCAAGAAGGCATATCAAAGTGGTTAAAAATATGAAAAGGGACATGACATCTTCCACCTTTATTTGAAAAATTCATCCCTATTTTCCTTTGTAGTTTTAATTTTATTTTTGTTAAAAATTGCACATAGTAATTTCTCATATGGAGTGTTATTCTAAGTTTCTTCTAATTTTTTCTTTGAATTAATTATAACAACCTTCATCATCTGATAAGAAAAAAAAGGTTTTCTTTACTACCTCTTTTTGAATGGTAAGGACTTGACCACTTCAAAATTTTCAATGAAGAACTACATTGTACCTACTCACTACTATAATCTAACTCTCTATAGTAACATTGTCTCTTTCTCACTCTCTACCTTAAAGGCCTATATATAGGAAAATATGTGCCTTGGCCTTTAATCTACCCATGAATCTTCATCTACCTATCCTATGACTCATGTACATGTGGACTATATGCACATTTACATCATTGCACATTCTAACACTTGTGCATTTATTACTTGCTTGAAGTAACTACTCAAACCTTACTCTAAAGTAAACTCCTACTCTAGTTA
Source organism: Wollemia nobilis (assembly GCA_028583015.1). Lineage (NCBI taxonomy): Eukaryota > Viridiplantae > Streptophyta > Pinopsida > Araucariales > Araucariaceae > Wollemia > Wollemia nobilis. The sequence continues at coordinate 2,226,875 of JAQPPZ010003184.1, forward strand.
TGTATCCAAGGTGGTACATTGGCATGTACCAAATAATGTAATATACTCTAAAACCACCCTGTATTACATTATTTGGGTATTGAAAACTTTAATATAGTCTAACACCCCCTCGTATTACATTATTTGGGTATTGAAGACTTTAGTATTCAATATGGATCTTCATATTTCAAATATTCTTCATCTTGATCAGGTCCTTCTTATTCTTTAGTTTTTAGATGATCAAGTAGTGCATAGTCTTGTTTTCATCTCATATTTTTTATTTTGAATCTTCTATTTCCTTATTTGCTTTTATGATATATGGGTTCTTTGTTTTCTGTAATCTATTCCTCAAAAAATGCATTAGTATTATTTTGGAATACAAAAATATCTTGTGAAGTCTCAATTGAGTCTAGAGTATACATATTTCTATGGATTGATCCAATAGCTTCTATCTTATTTTGATTTATGATAATATACATATTGATTCCATTTTGCTCTCCACTAGCTTGGTTACTAAAATAAGATTACATGTTAATCCAGGAACATACATCACATTATGTAACAAAAAGTTTAGAAATGACTTACTAGGTGTTACACACCCATACCCATGTATATGATAGGTTTTTCCATATAAAAATTTCAACCTATAATAATTAGTGATTTCAAGACAATCAAACCATTGTAGATTTCCTGTCATGTGATGACTAGCACTAGAATCAATATACCAAATGTTCTTTTCAATTTGACTTGTAGAACTGACCGTGTTAGGACTAATTTTTCATCTTTGATGTGGTATATTGTATGTATCTTTATCTTGAATTCTTTTGTAGTGTACCTTGTGATAATATGCCCCTCTTGCTATTTTATTCATTGTAGTATTTCTTATGTCTTTCAATCCTTTTTAACTTCCGGATTCTGACCTTCAACTCTTGTAGTATATGATAAATTAATAGAATTATTTTAGCTCTTTAGTATTTTGAGAATAATTTTGATAGATCCTTTGTAGTAGTATACCTTATGAATCCCTAGTTTAGAGTATATGCTCAACCTTGCTAAGAACTTTTAAATTTTATAAATTTTGTAAAATGCCTTCTATCGTAAGTGTTTGAATGTATTATGAGTCTTGATAGTATACTTAGCTTTCTTAATTTGACATGAATTCCTTATGTCTTCCTAATTTTCAACTTTACTTTCTTGCCTTATGTCTCCCTAATAATTACTAAGTAGACAACTAAATATAAATTGTGATGCACCTTCAAGTTTTAATACGGTTAGTTTCCTTCAAGACCTTTTAGTTGGATTAATGTAAAATGCAATGTCCAACTTTCAAGCAATTATAGTTTTGCTCCTTTAATTATTCAATTTTTATGGTTCAATTTTCTAAATTCCAAGAACCTAAAGGTTGGTGTAGAATTCCTTATATCTCCCTAGTTTGAAAATCTAGAAATTAATAATATTTGCAAACTAGTATTTCAAATTTTCCAATGTTGAAAACCTTATATCTCCTACTTAATTATTTACAAATATTCTAATGTTTGAATCTCATGCAATTTAAAATTACTTTTACGATATATTCCATTTGCTTAAATTACCTTCTAATTCACTAATATTGGTTCTTCAATGCATTAATAAACTTCAACCTTATTTTAAGTACCTTATAACTCCCTAAGGAAGGCAAATATATAATTATGTAATGCTTTTACCTTCCTTGAAATGCATGTGCTAATTGGCCTCTGGTTTGTCTCTTCTATCCATTTTTTTGGCACTGTAATGCTAGTATCCTATGTATGAATGAGAGTATTTATTACTCATGGGTGCCTTATGATATATTCCTTCTCCTTAATGCAATTTGAATCTACTCAATGTTCAACTCCAATGCTCAATATCCATATTTTAATCTTTGTGCTCTTCTTCAACTTGGGCACTTTAATATGCTTCATCCCTTCTTGGAACACTGACCATGCAATGTGTACATTGCTCAGTCATGTAAATAGAGATTATATTCTTGATGAGCATTATTTTAGGTGACTTAAACACTCTTATCCACCTTTAAATGATGTGCAATGATTATTATTCCTCCAAACCTTTGAATGATGCTTTCAACACTCAAGATGGATGTTACTTCTATCCTAGATGCTCTCTTCCTACGCAGGTGTTATGAAGAATATTTTAGTGTATTATTTTATTGTGCCAAGTGGTACAAAATACCTTATCTTGAGGTAGCAAGTGGCACTCCTTTCCCTTGCATGCAATTTCTTCCTCAATGTCTTCTACTTCCTCAACGATTCTTGCCAATGAATGCAAGTTGTTTGGTCTTGGCTTCAATGCTCTTTCTCTGGTGAATGGTGGAACTTATCTTCCATAAAGTTAGCTCTAGAAAAGATGGTTGTAAGGTGGCAATGGTGGTTCTAAGATACCCCAAATCTACCTTCTTGGCTGATGGTTCTTCTCTAATCAATGGTATCTCTTAGGTGCTTCAAAGCTATCCTATTAGCTGGTGATTCTTCTCCAATCGATGGTAGCACGTGGGTGCTTCAATGCTATCCTTTTAGCTGGCAGTTCATCCAAGCTATTGATGGGGTAATGCACTCTTGTTTGTAACTTAATATTTTATGTTGCTTGCAATATGTTATCCTTTGTGCTTGCTTTACGTACATTCTTGAATGTTGCAAGTCACTTCTCTTATGCCATTGTAGGCACTCTTTTAATGAGCCCAATGGTGCTATATTTGGTGTCTTTAGATACCTTGAAAACCTTTATTATTGAACCCTTCATTGGATATTTTTCTCAGCTTGAATTTTGTTGTACAAACTTGATAATATGGCCGGTTTGTTGGTGTAATATGTTGGTTTTTGTAGTGTCTTTAAGAAACTCTAGCTTTATCCTTTTTATGCTATGTAGGACAAGAGAAATATGGTGCAATAATGTAAATACTTTTGCCTTGATTTGCACCGTAATTATGAGACCTTATAGTCTCATTTTGAAGCTTTCTATCTTCCTTGATGAGGTGGCTTCTTTCTCTACTCCTTGGTAGATTAACATTGTCTTCTTTACTAGACAACTCTCTCCTCTAACTCCTTTGCTTGGCTAAATTAAAAATAATGAATCCAAGTTTTTAATCATGCAAATAATATGCCCTTTTGGATGACTTAACTTTGCACTCTAGTAAATGCAATCTATGCTTTAGTATAGCATCTTCTTGCTTTCAATAGAAGATAGGATGTTGATATTTTTTTCTTTCGAAATATATCTAACTCCTATATTTTATGTGTAGGTTTTAACCTTGTAGAAACTATCTTCTGCACTTCCTTGAAGAATTAAACTTGAAACTCACTCCCTTGCAACTTTAACTTCTAATATAGTGCTTAATAAAACTTAATAATGAACCAAGTAACTAATGTTCAAGTAATGAACCTTTTGCACCAAAGTTGCTTACCTTAATGACCTTTGTAGATGATGGAGATCTAGGTGATTAGATTCACCTAAATGCTACCTTGTACTAAATGAAATCGTAAATTTTCCTTGCTTTAAAAAACAATTATTCATCCCACCAATTCACAGCTTTGAAAACTCCTTTAGTTTGCTACCTAAAAATATAGTTTGGTGGCTTCAAATCCCCTTCAAGATATACCTTGAAAATCTGAAACTTAGCAACTATTAATGCTACCCCAATTATTACTTTTTTTGTCTTCAAATCTAAAATTTTTAGAATGTAAAGTAGTCAATTTCTCCTTCGAAATTTGGAAAACTTCTTGCCAAATCCTTCTTCCTTGGGATTGTTGTCGATTGGTGACAATTGTCCCAAATTTTCCTTTATCAGGAACTTTTCCTTGACTTCTCCTCAAATATTCTTCAATGGACTTATTCAAGTCTCCTTCAATGAGGCTTTCCTAGCCTTCTTATTGTTTCTCCTTTTAAGTAGCTTGAGGCCTTCTCCTAGGGCCTTCAAATTTTTGCAACTTCTCTAGTCTTCTCAATGAGATATTTTCTTCAATCTTCAACTATGGAAATTTTGCAATGAGATTTTCTTCTTGGATATTTGAGATCTGCTACTTCTAAAATTTGGAATAAGACCTTTGTTAGTCCTTCTCTATTTTCAATCTTCCTGTAGACACCTAAAACACGTCATGTTGAGGAGACTACCTATATGGACTCCTTTTAGACCATATGACCCACCTTGGGCAGCCTTAGGGCTAAAATAGTGGTTTTCACCACTCAAACAGGGATATTTCCCTTTACAACCATGGTTGTCTCACCAAGGGATGACCTCTAGATCAGGGTTGTCTCACCCCGAGATGGTCATGCTAGAATAAAAATAAAAAAAGAGTGGGACATAACTGGCAGTCAAAACTACCAGTTAAACTTACGCATGAACTCATCCTACAATTTAGCATGTGCATGAGCCTAAATTAGAACAACTACATGACAAAATAATTTGCATTGAAATTTCAAAGATAGGCATTCACTTTTCTTAATGTGAACTACCTCTTCACTTTTTCATGCATAGGGTTGTGCTATTATTAGATTCCTTTCAAGGAATCTATATAATAGCACTCACCCCTCATTTAAAAATATATCCATATCAAGTTTTCAAATCTTCAAGCAATGAAGTGCTGCCAAAATTTGACCATGAACCTCCAAGCATTTTACATTCTTCTCAACATAGAAAGTATGATGTTGGTTCACTCCAAAGGTTGAAGATCACATCCATATTCGCTATGCAATCACACATATCTACTTTAAATACTGATCTAGACCCAATAAGCCATTCTCATGAATACATCAATCCATCGACCAAACCCTAGATCAAACCTAGAGTCACCCTCACATCGACCTCGAGAAAAGTACTTACAGGTTAGCGATCATCTCGCTTAGAGATGGCCCACAGAGGTATGATCATCCCACCCAGAGATGACCTCTAGGGCATAGATTTATTTTTCTTATTTTCTTTCAATAGAGTTTTAGTATATTTTATTTCCTACTTTTTACAGTAGTTTAATTTTCATTTATGCATCTGATTACATATATTTATTTTAGTTTTATTATCATTATATCGAGCCCTATCTCGAAGGGCTCCGCATATGCTACTAACATACTTTACTTTCCTTGTGTGTAGGCTACAGGTTTCTATGAGGAAGGAAGAGCGCAAGAACTTGATATCATCAACCCTTATGGTGGTCATGAGAAACCCACTTCAAGATAGTTTGTGGGTGTGAGAGAGATCCTATAGAGTACACCTTAATATTTCATGATTGTATTCATTGTATCAAGACTTGGTAGAAAATCCCCTTAAGAGGGATCTCATTGTAACCATTTGAAAGGAATAGATTTAATATTAATAAAGGGGCACCATTATTTTATAATATCTTTTATCATTGTGGTTGTATCATTGCTATCTATTTTAGTCTTTTATTTTATTTCTTGGTGTACATAATTTTTAGCACTTTAGTGGTGATCATGGTGGGACCTAGTCCTTATTTTCTATTCATTCTACTAATTACTATCTATTTTTCTATTTATAGGTTGTAGGTCTAATCTTCTACCATAAAGATAGCCCATGTTTAACGATCATCTAACCCTGAGACAAACCCTATTCGACAACCATCCCTAAGAAAGATGGCCTCAGATCAGAGAGTAGAAACAATAGAGAGTTGGATCTTCATCAAACGTAGGACATCAAGGTGAGTACATCTATTCTCTATCTCTATTTTTATAAAAAAATTTGAAAAAATATTTTAGATTACAGAGCATAAAATAGAAAATTTTATAGTGTCAAGCTCTATCTGTGACCATCTCTAGTCTAGACGACCCCTATATGAGGTCATCCCTAGTTCAGATGGCCCTTTTATATGGTCATCTTTGATATAGATGGCCTCTATCAGTAGTCATCTCTATTTAGGATGGCTCTAAACCTATCACTATTTGGCTTACCTGTTGTTGCCTACTCAAAGGCTGATATCATGTAGGGTTCTACATTTTAGAAGTTCTATTATTTTATAGAATTTTTGAAAGTAAAACATTATTTTTATGCATTAGTGAAAGATCATTGAATGCTTCTTGATTTTAATTTATTTTGCATAAATAAAAATAACCCCACACACCATGATTCATTTTAACATCAATGAGTTGGATTTCATCACCAACCATTGATCGAGACCAGCGATGGTGGGCTTCATCTCCACCCATTGGCTCGCACCATAGAAACCTTAGTGGCCAAAAGTGAGTGGCTTTCTAGACTTCATCACCAAAAAGTCCCCTACTCTTGGGTGCACCTAGAGTAGGAAGGATTAGTGAGCCCCTTTACCATAGGGCTCTTTAAAATAATTAGTGGATGCAACTATCATTATTGTCCATGCCTTAAACATGTGGGTTAAGTGAAATCCAGGCTTGGTCGATAGCAGGACATTAGATAGTGCAACCCCTTTAGGGGTTATTTTGTTCCCATAAGGTTACCTTGAGCCAATATCCATAGGAAGCCACTTTTTATCATTTGAGTTACATTCCCCGATAGGGGGTGTGCTCGAACTACCTTTTAGTAGTTTTCTATTTTTTTACCCTTAGTTTTCATAGGAATAGGGGTTTTCAACATCAAAATACACTCAAATAGTTATAGGGACTCACAATTAAAATTTAAATGAGATAATCACATTGTTTGCTTGTGTGTTTCTTTATTGTTTGTTTAATCAAGACCATGGTAACAATGCACAACCAAGCTCGATCAAGGGCTAGTGCCACAAAAAATTTCAAGGAGGCATGGAACACCTCCGAATCAATCTAGAGGATATGGCCATTCCTGAATGGCATCCTAGTTTTTATAGAGAATCTAACCTAGAGGAAATCCCCATTCAAGATGCATCTATTGGTCCTCGATATGATCGAAGTGATGACCTCCATGGTCAAGATACTTTCTATGCTTTCCATAGACAAAATATTCAGCATGGAGAGGGTCCTAGTAGGTTAATATCATAAGTTCACATTTTGACTCACTCTATCCACCAATCAGAGCATGATCAAGAGTACACCCCATGGATGAGGTTAGATGATCAAGCCACTCTACTTGACCATCCATGGATGAGTCGATAATATACCCATTTAGATAGGTATGACACTCATCATCCTACTCAAACAACCATGTCAGCTCATACAATCCTTGTCAATGAGGAGGAGGGAGACTTTGATAATCCTCCTACTCCTCAAGAAGAGTATTCTATGCAAGCACATTGTGCCTCTACACCACCTGAGTACATTGAGCTTACATTTAAGCTTGAATACCAAGTCAACATGGCTTCCCTCGATCATGGGAAATAGGTAGCCAACCCTTATAGGGTCATAGAGCAAGCCAAGTTCCTTCATATTAATATGAAGGTCAATCGACCCTACACTACTGATCAACTAGATCAGGCCCTTAGGAAGAATGTTGATAAACAAGCATTATTGAACCAATTATGATTGGATAAACAATGCTTAGATGAGCAATATTAGTTGAGTTAGTAGAGGCTACAAGAACATAGGTTGCATCAAGAAAGGCTATATCAAGAGAGATTACAGAAAGCCATGCATGAGGTGGTTCCTACACCTAGTACCTATAGGTAGTAGATCCATCAAAGGTACCTTGTGCACCACCAAAACCTACCACCTAGACCCAATCAAAACCATCCTCCTCATGCACCTACCCATCACCATAGGTCCTAACAACATCAACCAAACAATCCTCAACAAGAGCATGAGGCCTATGAGGACTTAGAATCAGAGTATCAAGATCAAGGGTACCCTAAGTCACTTTATGAGGATATGGTTGATGATCACAATCAACCACCTCATCCCACTAGACATATTCCACCTCCCCCTCCTCAAGGGCAAAGGTGAGGAGATGAGATCATTTCATCTAAAGCTTACAAGGTGCTTACTGAGTGCATTAGATCATTGGAAAAGTAAGCTTTAGGGATGGGTTATCAAAAACCCACATTGAGTCAACTTTGTAATCAACCACTCCATCCTTCTATCCCATCTCCTCCATATCCAAAGCATTTTGAAATGCCCAAGTTAGATAAGTTCAAAGGAGATGATGATGCACAGGAGCATGTCACTAGTTTCATGAACCTTTGCTTTCAACTTCAGGATGATGATGCCTTATTACTGAGAACCTTCTTGATAATACTCTCGAGCCCAACCCTAGAGTGGTATAATCATCTACCAAGGCACAACATTCATAGCTTTGAACAACTTGCAAATGCATTCCTAGAATGCTTCTCATTTAGCATAAAGAAGAAAGCAACCTTGACTGATTTATACAATCTTCACCAATTTGATGATGAACCAATCTTGGATTATGGTAATAGGTGGTGAGCGATCATTTCAAAGTTATCATTTACCTTACCTATGATAGAGCTAACTCATCTATTCACAAGGAGTTGTTCAAAATATATTTCATTATTGTTACAACTCTAACAATATCAAACATTTGAGGAAGCCCTAGCTCAGGCAAAGGTCATAGAGGAGATTAAGGTTCAGGAAGGGGAGATAAAAATTTAAAAGAAGGAATGGAACAAAAACCCAAAAGGCAACCATACTCAATAGAAACCATCAATAATTAATCAAGTTGTCTTGAATGTTCCAGGGCCTATAAAGCAAAATCCACCACAACAAACCAATTATCAGGCCCAACCCCCTCCTACATAGTATCATAATCAACCTCAATAGAATCAAGGGCAAAAGCAACAATGCCATCTACCTCACAATTATACACCATTGCCTGAATCTTTGGCATCACTTTTTAATCAACTATGTGAGGCAAAGGCTATCAATTTGCTAGATATTTACCCCTTGGATCCTAATAAGCCAAAGCCTAAGTGGTATCGAGAGGACCTATACTATCCTTATCATCAACAAAATGGTCATGACATTCAGTCATGTTACACATTTAAAAATACAAGATATGCTTGACAAGAATGAACTTCAAATTGATAATCCTCTCACTACCAATAATCAAAAAATGGGTATATTTAAGGATCCACTACCTACACATGAGGTGCAGGTAGATCAACCAAGATAGGTCAATGAAATCCACATAGCCCCACCCAATCAAGGGTTTGTAGGGATGATTAATATTGTGACAAGGAATAGGAGGTATCCTAATCAAGTTGCACCACCTATAGCTCCGACAAATGTTCCTTCCACATCACAACCTTTACCACCAACAAATCCTATCCAAGGTCCTCCACCTCACCCGATGGTGATGATCAGAAGTAGACTTACCCAAAGTCTATGAATGACATCGACAAGACTCTCCATTTATGAGCTGATACAATAGTCACCACCACATAGAGAAGCTCTAATGGAGATTCTAAAATTAGTTGAATTGTAACCTAGGATCCCAATGCTTTTGCTAATTTTGTGAGGCACATTCAACATTGCAAGGAGCCTATTATCACATTTCATGATCATGAGATCAAGGCAACTCCCACTAAAAGGCCTGATCCTCCACTACACATCATTGCTAGTGTGAATCAGATTCCTTACAAGTGAGTCTTGATCGATACAAGCTCCTCCATAAATATCATTACAACTAATGCACTACAACATCTTAGTCTTCCAACCTCACACATTGTAGCATCTACATTCACCCTCCAAGCATTTAATGATGCTTTATGCTCTACCATCAGCACAATAGTCCTTCCTATTCAGGTTGGGCTAAAGACTATTCCTACATTGTGCCATGTCTTGGAGGGTGCAATGCAGTATAACATATTGCTTGGAAGACCTTGGATGAGAGATATGAAGTGTGTCCCATCCATATTGCATCAGTGTCTTAAGTATATACATGAAGGGCAAGTTCATGTAGTTCATGCAGACCTAGAGCCCTTCAAGTATTGCAATGTGGTGCACCACCCGCAAGAGTCTACCTTGCCATCCACACATCTAGACATCCAACCTAATGACCCCATCAAAAGTCTAGATCCATCACCATAATCAACCATTGAACCTCCTCCATCTCCACCATCACCATCGATTTCTCTTGATATCCCTTCTTCATCCTCGGATCCTCCAAGCAAGAAAATGTTGAAGGAGCCAATCGAGGAGATCCCACCATCCATTTCCACCATTTCTATAGAAGATATTCCAACTCCTATGGATGAGGAAGAATCATCTATTGCTATGGATGAGTCATATCAAGCCACACCCCCATCATCCTCATCCACCCCATCGCAAGTCATGGTTCATTTGGCTAATCTTAGACTCATTGAGTATCTAGTGCAAAATGTCATATTCACTCCACTCATCAAGTCAATGCAAGACATGGGTAGGCCTCACTTGCCATCACTACCCATTGGTACCATTGTGCCCTTGGGGGTGCCCCAAACCAAATAAAATTTATCTATGGGGGTTTTGATGATTCTACAAGTTCATCCCCTATGGTGGAGGATGATGATGAGCCATTTTCAAGGAATGTCAATTATCTATCAAACCTAGATTTTACCCTATGGTACTTTTACCACTACCATTGGCATAAGAATGGTCTTGGCTAGTATGAACAAGGTCTTTGAACACCTTACCAGCCATAATATCAGCTCCCTACAGATAAGTTTAGCTTAGGGTATTCCATGTGTATACCGGATGAGCTCCTTGTAGACTCACTCCAACACCTTACCATAGGCTTTGAGGATGAGATTGATGAGAATGACTACACTGATCTAGGCTACATTCATCTACTAGGAGATCATCTTCCCATCATAATGGTTTCTATTGAGCCCTTTGACTCTTCCAATGAGGCATCTAAAGAAGATGAGGATGAGATAAGTTTAGCGTATCTCGATCCTAGCCACATTTAATGGCTTAGAAATCAGGTTCACATGAACCCTCTTTCATCCTCTAATCAAGAACATACTAGTGGTTGGATCTCTGATGAAGAAGAAGAGACCAATGAGCAAGAAGATATTGCCTAGCCAATGACCCTGAGAATGATTGGATCAAAGAGGATGATGGATCCAATCAAGATCATGATGACATATCCATTGATTCATCTTACCATAAGTCTGATGCAATATCTATTGCTTCAGATAGCTCAGAGGATGAATCAACTACTATTGAGCCCCTCAATGATCTTGATGAATTCTACCTTCATCTATTCCCTAGGAGGATGCCCATTTTATGATAGCTACTACCACCAGAAGATCTAATCATCCTATTCCACCTAGGCCTCATCCAATCATTCCACCTCCACCTCAACCACCTTCAATGCACTTGAGGCCACCCATATTTGATAGGCTCTTCCCACCCATGAATGGAAACCATCCACCATCCATCAATATGGTTTCCATTGATCTGACCACACCACTCCATAATCCCAATGACCCTTCAAAACCTTTGCACCTCAACCATGAGGCCATTGATTTTGATCACATCATAATTCCACCATCACCCATAGAGTTCTTCCCTTACAAAGAGATATTACAACCATTTCATTTCTCCCAAGGGCCATCTAAAGATGTTTGTCAAGCTGAGATCAAACCTGATGAAATGATCAATTCTTTAAATCTAGCTGATGACATCCATTTGATCCCTACACCTCATCAACTCGAGGAGGGATCCCACATGTCAATTGAGGACACAATTGATGTGGATATCGACACCGATCCCATAGTTCCTAAAAATGTCAAGTTGGGACATAGTCTATCCCCATAGGAACAAGCCAATATCATAACTCTCTTGAAAGAGAAAAGAGAAGCCTTTGCTTGGTCTTATAAATATATGTTAGGTCTCGACCCGAATTTGGTCATGCACAACCTCACGCTCGATCCAAAAATCAAACCAATCAAGAAAAAGCTTAGAAATATGCATCCAACAATAGCATTAATGGTTAAATATGAATTACAAAAATTGTTGGATGTAGGGTTCATTCAACCCATCGATTATCCTGATTGGGTCTCCAACATGGTACCCATAGGAAAACCCAATGGGAGGATTCACATATGCACAAATTTTTGAGATCTTAACAAAGTGACTCCTAAGGATGAATTTCCCCTCCCAAACATTGATGCTCTAGTCGATGCAACTGTAGGTCATGAAATGTTATCCCTCATGGATGGTTTCTCAGGCTACAATCAAATTTAGATCAATCTTGAAGATCAGCCCAAGATAACCTTTACCATACCTTGGGGGACTTTTTGTTACAAAGTCATGCCATTTGGCCTCAAAAATGTTGGTGCAACATATCAGTGGGCCATGACATACATATTTCATGACTACATGCACAAAATCTTAGAGGATTACATAGATGATTTACTAGCTAAATCTCTATTGCATCATGAGCATGTCGATGTTCTAAGGAAGGTCTTTGATCACCTCATCGAGCATAATGTTAGACTTAACCCCAAGAAGTGTGTCTTCAAAGTTACATCTAGAAAACTCTTGGGTTTTATAGTCTCAAAATGAGGCATCAAAGTTGATCCCACCAAATTCAAGGTGATACTCGAAATGCTTCCCCCTACCAACCTTAAGCAGCTTCGCAACTTACAAGGGAAGGTAGCATCTATCCGATACTTCATAGCACAACTTTTGGATAAATGTTGACCAATGAATCATCTATTACAAAAGGGGGTCCCATTCAATTGGGATGATGAGTGTCAAAAGGCCTTTGATGAGATCAAATAATACCTAGCATCACCACCAATATTAGCTCTACCTCAACCAGGTGTGCCATTTTTACTATACATATCAGCTATCGACTTTGCTTTAGGGACCATGTTGGCCCAAAATAATGAAGTAAATAAGGAACAAGTTATTTATTACATCAGTCACACCCTAGTTAGCTATGAGCTCAAGTATGCATACATTGAGAAGCTTTTCCTAGCAGTGGTATTCACCACCAAGAAGCTATACCATTACATGCTCAATCAAACAATGTATGTCATGTCTAAAGAAAACCCTTTGTGGTACATGATGAGTCGAACATACCATAATAGTCATACCACAAAGTGGATCATGTTATTGATAGAATTTGACCTTAAATTCATAAGTCAAAAATCTATTAAAGGTCAAGTAATTATTGATCAACTAGTAGAGGCTCCTCTTCAGGATAATCAACCTCTTACAATCGAGTTGCCTGATGATGTAGTTTTTACATTATCAAACTCGATAAAACTAGAAGAACCTAAAAAAAAGCTGATATGACTCTATTCTTTGATGGTTCCAAATGTGAGCAAGGGGTGGTATAGAAATCATATTTTTCACACTACAAGGGGCTCCTATACCCCTTTCATTTAAACTTGATTTCCCATGCACCAACAATAATGTTGAATACAAGGCCCTCCTTTTGGGTCTTCAAGAAGCTATCACCATGAAAATCAAGAAGCTAAATATCTTTGATGATTCCTTGCTCATTGTTAACCAAGTCAAGAAAATCTACCAATGCAAGTGTCCAATATTAAAGTCATACAAAGCCCTTGTGGACAAGCTACTAGCTAAATTGGAATGGTACAACATCGAGGTAGTCCCTCATTCATCTAATCATTTTATGGATACAATGGCTTCCTTGGGATCCTTAATTCCATAGAACCCTTTAGATGATATTACAACCATTCATGTCAAAATGCTTTTACAATCAATGATTTCATGTGAGGCTTCAAAATATGAAGAAGTTATCCACATGATTCAGATTGAACCATACCAAGAATGGTTCTCTCACATACATAACTTTTTGAAACATGCTTCCTAGGGGTCTTTGATCCCAAATAATCCTTTTGATAACAACACAATGATCTATCTTAAGGTTCTATCCCAATCGATATTCATGTGAGATGAATCTCAAAAGGAACAAGCAGTTCATTCAATCAAGACTCAACAATATCAAGATTGGTTCACCCAACTAAAATATTTCCTAAAGCTTGGTAATATCCCTTTGAGATTGTCGCATGTCATAAAATGAACATTCAAACAAAAAGTGATAAAATATGTCTTGTTAGGAGACATCTTGTATCATCGAGGCTATGATGGTCTTCTCCTTCATTGTCTAGAGCCCCATAAATCTGCTTGGGTAATTTTACAAGCTCACGATGGTACTTGTGGTGGCCATTTTAATGGCATGGCTATCGCTAAGTGCATCCTCTAAATGGGCTATTATTGGCCTACTATGGAGAAATATTATTGTACTTATATTAAGAAGTGCATGAAATATCAACATCATGCTAATATTTTGCACGTACCTTCTCAAGCCTTACAACCGATTCATTCGGTATGGCCTTTTTCGTAGTGGGGCTTTGATTTAATTGGGAAAATATCACCCTCATATTTGGGTCATCACACATTTATCTTAATGACCACAGAGTATTTCACCAAGTGGGTGGAAGCAATCCCTCTTACCACTATGATTGGACCAAGCATTGTGGAGTTCATACTTCATAATATCATATGTCATTTTGGTATTCCATCCAAGATCATCTCAAATAATGGGCCTCCATTTAAGAACAAATATGTGTGAGCTTTGACTATAAAGTATAACATTCAACACAACTTTTCTATGCCCTATTATCCATAAGCTAATGGGAAAGTAGAGGCATCAAACAAAATAGTCATTACCATTCTCAAAAAGACTATCAAAGATAATCATAAATATTGGCATCTTCAACTACCTCTTGCATTATGGGCTTATAGAACTAGCATTAGGATACCCACTAGGGCAACTCCATTTTTGCTAGTATATGGTATTGAGGCCATTATGCCCTTGGAATTAGAAATTCCTTCATTGTGCATATCACTCCAAGAGTTCATCGATGATGATATTGCATGACAAGCTCACCTTGACCAATTGACCCTTCTTGATGAATGATGCATTAATGCTCTCGAGCACCTCCGCATTTATCAATATCACCTTAAGAGAGCTTATGATATGAAAGTCCATCTTAGGGACTTCAAATTTGGGGATCTTGTGCTTAAATAAAATTAGTAGAACTCCAACTTGTCACTGCACTTGCGAGACAAATTTATGATAAACTAGTTAGGCCCATTTATCATCACGTAGAAGATAGGGCCTAGGACTTATAGGTTAGCTTCTCTTGAGGGTGTTGAGGAACCTGAACCTCTCAACATTCTCCACCTATGGGTATTTTATGCATGACACATGATGCATATAAAAAAAAAATACCAAAAACATTAAAAATTTACAAAATACAAAAACATTGCATTGCATTCCACCATGCATTTCATGTCATTATATTTGCTTACTTGCATTAGGCATGTTCTTTCATTGCATTAGCATTAGGACTAGTTTTTTTCTTGCATGCTAGGATCTAGCACCATGCCTATATATTTGTCATCTTTCTTAATCAACCTTTTCCATCATCATCATTTGCACTTTTCCTTATGAGATTTTGCTTATTAAGGGGTCCTCATAAGATAGGGTAGATATCGGATGACCATCAACAATGATGTTTAGATGACCACTGACTATTTTATGCACACCTTTTAGTTTACAAAATATCATAGGAAAAACCCCACATTCCACATATCATTACCATCCACATTCCCCTTTTTGAGTAACTATGTTTTTCAACACAACCAATAAGTTGCTATAGGGTGTTCACTAGGGTTTTTGGTCATTCAACCATTCCTAGTTTTCTTTTCAGATTTTGTAGAAAGCTATCTTGATTTTTGAAGGTAGGGTCTTGCTTTGATAGTACCTTGCATATCTCAAAATCCCAAACACAAATTCACACATTAAAATCCAATTTTGAACAAGGAAGGATGAAGCTACAACGTAGTCCTTACCCCTTAAGCGAAAGGTTTCCCTTGCTCATCCTATTATGTGCATGGTCTAGGATGCTGAGAATTGACAAAAGGACAAGCTCCCCCTACCCAAAGCAATAAAATCCCTTGCTCCTCCACAAAATGAGCAAGTATCCCTAAAAAAAAAGTGGTTTTCACCACTAAGCAAATAAATCCCCTTGCTCCTCATAAAAAATGAGCAAGTATCCCAAAGAAATCAAAAGAAAAGAAGGGGTAATGAGCTTGAATCCCTGGAATCCTCAGTTATTCAAAAGCCATGGGGTGATCTCCATTACAACAATGGGCTCTAAGAGTCAGCCTAGACAATGGGGTAGTCTTACGCATGGTGATATGTCTATCACATTAGCGACCTTATTTTGTACAGACCAATGTCAGCTTGTGGATGAGCTAGCTTTTGGTGGCTTGTATTACCTAGTAGTCTAGTCCAACTACATCCAAAATCAGGATAATGATGACCATAGGGTGATCCTCATTACAACAATGGGCTCTAAGAGTTGGCCTAGCAATGGGGTAGTCTTATGCATCATTAATGAACATCACTATGCACACACAGGGATATTGAATATCTGGGTCTTCCTAGCAGACTTGTATCTTTCAGAGTCTTGTGTAGTTAGTTGTTAGGATCCCATTCTAACATTATTTTGTAATTATTATTTGTTTATGTAATGACCCACTTCCAATGTGGGAGATCTCATTATAATGTTATTTTGTAATACTTTGTAATGTATGTGGCAAGTAAGGCACCTAGCCAAGTGGTGTCATCTCATGTAACCTTTATCAAGATTATAACCAATGTTTGGTAGAAGATTCTAGCTCAAGTGGAATTTTGCATGTAAGTCAACCCTTGAGCTTTAGGTATGGTTACATGAAGATTTATATTTAAAATACATGGAGCCATATATGAATGTATCTTTTTGAAAGTTAATGAAATATTGAAGGAGGTTTCCCCCTTGAAGAGGCCTGTGATTCTAAGTTATTTGTGAGATTGTTTCAATTCTGCAATTACTTTCTACATAGTTTTATTTTGTTATTTGATGTATTTCAATTATTTTTTAGTATTTTGTGTGAGTGAGCTTAATTTTAATAGTAGGTTCCTTGCAAGTGGTATCAGAGTGCTTTCTAGGACTAATTTCTTCTATGACTGTGATAATTTTTGCTCAGCCATGTCCACCTGTTAAGTATAATGTTCTATGTTTTTCATTCTATTTTCCTTTATTTAAAAACCAAAAAAATCTGCAAAAACTAAAAAAGCAAAAAAAAAAAACATTTTTTTCCAGTAGTTGAGTAGGTTAGAAACCTTGTCTTGGAGGTTTTAAAATATCATGAAGGAGTTGTCATTATTGGATAAGATAGATAGTGCATAAAGCATCTAGTGAAGTGAGGTGTGATCAACCTCCAATATCCAGACCTTAGATAACACTCATGCACGGAATCGAGCTCCCACACATCTTTGGGTGTATTAGAAGACCATTCTAGGGTTAAAAACAAATTTCTAGTAGGAAGTTTTTTGGCCTTGTATCATCCATAGTCCATGAGACACAGCATCCTAGATTATTACCCTCCCATACTATTAGAGAGGCAAATAGTGTGCTCAAGGGTATATGTGGAATCCTCCTTGGGTAGTGGTCTGAAATATTGGTCTGAGAACTATTGTTCATCATTGTGGTATAACAAAGGGCCTATGGGTGTTACATACTCATATTCCTAGTATACCTCAATTATATACAAAAATTCAATCTAAAAACACATCTTCCTGTTCTACTAAACCTGCATTCACGACCCCCAAAAAGTGAGCATACGAAGGACTTTCCTATCATAGAAGAACAAATTATGCATGTACCAAAAATCAGGACAAAGTCTAAAAGTGTCTATAATACTTTAAAATATTCTAGTACCATCTGGGTTAGTGGTAGTAATAGTCAAGAAAATACCAATAATAGTCAGGTCAGTAACAATAACATTCAGGTCAACAGTGACAATGATAGTCATCTATAACAGTAAAAAATTATAGGTGGTCAGGGTCAGAAATATAACCATCAGTATTAGTAACTACACAATATAGAGAATCCCTAGTTCAGTGATGTAAATAGTATCAGTAAATGTAGTATAGGTGAAAATGATATATATAGGAAAGTGACAAGGTGGTCAATTGACAGAATGGCCAGGTCCGCGATAGTTGATCTAGTACCCAACTTTTGAACCATAGCTCCAAATAAAATTGACCACACTAGTAGACTCATCAAAATGAAGGGAAATTGCTTTTGGGGTGGTCAAAATTCATGGTGTGATATAGCTCATTGTGACTGTCTTTTCAAATTGATTATTTTGATATATAACACCTAAGAAATTTTTTGGACCCCATACTAAAAATAGTAACTCCTAAAACCACACTTCTATTTTTAGTAATTCAGTAAAAGAGGTTCAAGACTACCCAAAATGGCTGGTGGTACTCATGGACATCAAAAAGAGATAGATCAAGTCACCTCATTGTTGGAAACTCTACAAAGCACCATTGATAGCATGTAAATATCAAATCAAAATATGATGACAGAGCTTCAAAATTTTAGAGATGATTACACTACCTCCAAAACCCGCATAGAAGAACAACTTGCAAATGTTGAGTCCAAATTGCAAGGTGGCCCAAGCAAGTATGAGTACCATGATGAATACTTACCTTTTGATAGAGGTAAAGGAAGGGCAACAAATGACTCTCACCCTTGCTATGATCATGATCCTAACTTTAATATGCCTAAATTAGACTTTCCTAAGTTTAATGGGAAGGATGTGGATGGGTGGTTATGTTGTGTTGCTCAATTTTTTAGACTCCATAATGTCCCTATATATTATCGAGTTCAAATGGATTCCTTCAAATTGGAATATAAAGTTTTTCAATGGTACAAATAGTTGCAGAACACTAACCCTAATCCTTATTAGGAAGACTTCGATTTTCAATTACTCACTCACTTTAGCCCTAGTGAGTACAATTATTTTACAAGAAAATTGACAAAGTTGAAACAAACTTTAACAGTTCGAGATTACCAAATACAATTTGAGAAATTGGCCAACAAAACTAAGGGACTAAATGAAGGGTTATTTATGAGTTATTTTGTTAACAATTTGAGGGAAGATCTCCAAGCCGAGGTCATAATGTTTAAACCACAATCCATGATGTAGGCTATCAATTTGGCTCATTTAGCCAAATCAAAATTTTTAGCTTAGAGGTGGATATCTAAATTTCCATAGGCTAGACCCTCTTTTCCTCCTAGATTCCAAAATTAGAATGAACAAAAACTGTTGCACCCACTGTTGCACCCAAACATCTAACCATTGATAAAATGGATGCGCGATGTGCCCAAGGGTTGTGTTATAATTGTGATGAAATATTTTCTCACAGGTATAGGTGCACCCAAAAGAAGTTCCTCATATATGCTGATGAGTCTGACTCTAGTGACCACAATGATGATGACACAAAATCAGTTGAGAACCACCCTAACTAGAGGAAGAAAACCAAGATGAACCACATACTGAGATTTTTTTCATGATCTTTCTAGAATTACTACTCCCTAAATCGTGAAAGTTATGGGTTATTTCAAAGACCTACGTCTTATAATCCTAATTGATTATGGTATTACACACAACTTTATTGATCTCCGCATTGTGAAGAAGGCAAAATTTTATGTACATACATGCAATTCCTATGAGGTATGGTAGCCAATGGTGGGACCTTACCTTGCAAAGGTAAATGTTGTAATGTTAAGGTAAAAATTGGGGACTATGAGCTCAATCAAGATATATTTGCACTTCAACTAGGGGGATGTGATACCGTGTTGTGAGCTCAATGGTTGGGCACATTGGGAACCATCTCTTGGAACTTTGCTGAGCTCTGGATGCAATTTTCACAGAATAGACAGTCCCACACTCTCCATGGCTCAAAAGCAAGGCCTTCACATATTATTAGTTCAATCTATATGGAGAAGTTAAAAAATTGTCTTAGGGTATCATAGCTCATATATTTGCGATCCAACCTCACACTTTCGAGGTGAAGTCTGTTCTCACCGATTTGAATCTTATTTTGGCCAAACATGATTCTATTTTTGTTGAAATTTAAGAATTGCCACCTCGTCACTCACATGACCATGCTATTTCATTGTTACCTCGTAGTGCACCACCCAATATCAAACTGTACCGGTATCCTAATGCTCTTAAGTTAGAAATAGAAATAGAATAATTAGTACATGAATTATTGAAATTTGGTGTTATTCGACCAAGTAATAGCCCTTACTCTTCTCAAGTATTATCGGTAAAAAATAAATATGGCTCTTGGTGATTGTGTATAGACTATTGAGAGCTCAATAAGCTCACCATCAATGATAAGTTTCCCATTTTAGTGGTGGATGATTTACTAGATGAGCTACATGGAACTATGTACTCCAAATTAGACCTTCACTCTAGGTATAATTAGATCAGGCTTAAGGATGAAGATATTCCCAAGACTAATTTCCATACTTATGAAGATCACTACGATTTCTTGGTGATGCCATTTGGCTTGACTAATGTTCCTTCCACATTTAAAAACCTTATGAACAACATCTTTCACCCATTTATCTGAAAATTAATCCTAGTTTTCTTTGATGACATTTTGGTTTATAGTTGTTCATGGAAAGAGCACTTCGACCATGTGGATCAAAATTTATAATTTTTGGCATAACATCAATTTTTTTCTAAGCGGTCCAAGTTTTCCTTTGGTTTGACAGAAGTGGAGTATTGAGGAAACATTGTCACCAAATATGGAATCAAAGTTGACCCCAAGAAGTGTAATAACCCTCCAAGATCTACTTTCTTATATACCTAATTTGTCGACAATGATGAGATACTGCTAATATATCTGTGGATGCATAGGTAGGTAATATTACTGGAGGGAACAATTCAAAGGAAATATGTCTCCTTAGTGGGCAAAAAGGGTTATCCGATGTAAGGTAAGTCAAGGGAAATGATGAGCGGTGGAGTATTCATCATTGATAGGGGCAAATAACCCTATCGGTAATGCATCCCGCTAGTGGTCCATATAGATGCATATCATGTAGTTGCATCAATAGGAATGCTTTTGTATGTGTTATTTTGGAATTTATTTATATAAAAATATATATATATATAATATATATATATATATATATATATATATAATATTAATAAAAAAATAATATAATATATAAATATAAAAATATCAACCTTGTTATCTAATAAACAAGGCAATATGAAAATATCAAGCAATAAAATTATTATGTGAAAGTGGTTGTTGATCGTGGAACCATTGTGGTTTCCACATAGCAAGCTTCAACAATGAGTACTGGTAGATTATCAACAATTGTAAAGCATGAAGATAACATCTTCTAAAATTGGGGGTAAAAGGGGAAATTATTATTATTGTTATCTTTATCTTCTTGAACGGGTAAACGGGAAAAATAAGAAAAGGGGAAGGACTTGCAAAGGAGTAAAAAGGAAACTAGCATTGTAAGGACTTGTAGAGGAAGTAAAAGGAAACTAGCATTCATAAGGTTGGATTTATGTAACATTTTCATTTGATAAAATTAATATTATGAAACTATGGTTATCTGAATGTTAAGTGTTGGAAATTTTTGGATTTTGTATAAATAATTACAGAAGGAATTGTAAATTAAATGTGAACTAAAAGATCTTTAGTTGCATGTGATAATGATCTATAATGTGAACTGCATTTTGGATGATTGTATGCATATGTAAATTTTTAGTTGCATACATTTTAGTTCTGGCCGCTTTGATCCTTGGGAAGCCTTGACAAACCTTGGTACGAATCCTGAAAACTCCTTGAAGAAGTAATTTCATCTTTAATTCCTCTCTCATGGTGAAGCATGTGAAAATTCTCTATGTTCGGCCTTTGAATGCAGTATTTATATTTGAAACCTGGTCATTGTTCTTTTTAAGGAAAGCATTGTATTGAAGAATAAAGAATTAGTGAACTATGAGCCAAAGATTCTAGATTATCCTTTTAGATTCTAAGCATGCGTTGTTTGCATACTATAGTTTACTTTTTAATAACATTTTGGTTGAGCGAGATGCTGAGCGTCTCATTAGGTTTATGGAAAATAAAATGTCATTCTTTTATTTTGTAACTTTCAAGACTTGAAGTACATAGAAAATTAGAAGCCAAACACAGTTGTTGAAGCTTATATATGGTACTATTTATATTATTGGATTTTATTGAGTTCAGTATAGCCAAAAATACTATATAGAAATTTTGTAACACTCTTTAGATGAGTAAAATATATTATAATATGGAAGAATTTGATTTCTGTTTACCTAAAAAAGACTTTTTGGTCTATTGCAATGTATTGTATATAAATTGTTTGTTCTATTATGTTATAGACACATTTAGAGAATTTAGATCTAATAATACAATTATGGTTAGCCTCTACTTCAAGAAAAAAATCTTCATTCCCATATATGGTTCTCAAATCTTCAATATAATCTCATCTGATGAATGAAACCAGAACTTGATATCCATAAATTATGTCACGGTGGCACCATTGATTTCTATTCTTTGAAACCTTCCATAATTTATAATTTCTGAATGATTTCTCGGTTGAGTAGCTTCGGCATTATATTTAGAGTTTGCATGGCCAACAAGTATTTTTCTTTTAAGTTTCCTTTCATGCAGGAAATCATAGAAATGGCTATCTTTCCTTGATATGTAGCTATGTAAACTGATTATAATATTGTCAAAGCAAGTTTTGTCATAGGTGTAATTATCATGCATGCTTCAACGAAACCATATATGCATAATCATCATTTATTCCTTGAATTATGTTAATTATCATGGGAAGAAAAGTCATCTAATTGTTGTCATGTATTTAATCGGCAAAAAGTATATATGTAAAATTATAATTTTATATAGCTCTCAAAAAGTAGGGCATCATCGAATGTTCTAGAGTTTGTATCTGTAATGGTTGAGCTTGATTTGATTGGACCAGATAGGCTTACTTCCTTAATAATTGTATACAAACACTATGTACAGAAGCTAGGTTACATTGGAAATAACCACCCGAATGCTTGCACTTTTACCTTAGTTACATTTATGACAATGAAATCAGTAGAGCCGTGTCTAGAAAAACACTTGCTAGACTTCGTGGGATGGATTTCCAAATAAAGAATTTTAAGATTTAGTTATAGCAGTTGAGACACATATTATATGGGTTATGTTTTTAGAGATATACCTAAAAACCTCAAACAATACATTGATAGGATAGGATCCAATAAGCCCGAGTTATATACTTTATAACTTAGTCTATAGAAAATAAAAGTCTTGTCAAATTACTTTATTATCATGATATATAAATGGAAATTCATTTTGATAAATAACTTATGGTAATATAAATCTCATATTAATCTAAATTTACTATTGAACTTATGAAATATTTAGGGTAGGCTTGCTTGGATTATTTCCTCTTAGGAAAAAATGAAATGTAAATTATTTAATATATAATATTATATATAAGCTTTATTGGTATTTATTTTTGGTTATGAACTATATTGATAAAGAGTACATAAATATTCCTTGTGACTAATGAAACCCATAAATATTATAAACCCTAAGTGAACTAATCGGGATGAGAAAGTTCCAATATTGTAGGAAGGACAATATTGATTCGCAACCCAAGATTGTGGGTAGGATAATCTTAATTTTAAAAAAATATTGGTGCTTGTGGGAGGACAAACACTAGTTTTTTAGGATTAACCATACTTCTGACAGGTAGGGTCAGAACGGGAGTTAACAGAGGGATGATATGGGCATCACTCCTAGGATTTATCCTGATAGTACAGAGTGGTGAATATTGTACTTGAATCATTGAATGAATACAACCCAACATAATGGTATGGGATATTATGTTGTTAACAAGACAAGACATCGGGTAGTTACCAGGGTATTGGTAAACCCTAGATGAGCTCCAGGGAAGATGGTTGTTCGTCTAGCTTGGGCATGTATGCGCTAGTTCTTACATGACATGAATTCATGTTAATACATGGGAAAATTATGTGTCACACCTCTAGGTGATATGGTCCCTAGAGGAAAAGAAACCCCTTACCTGAACTTGGAATCTCGGGTTGAGGGAGAGTGAAGTTCAAAAAGGCAACTACAACAAGATTTGTCCAGTATCGATCTCATGAGTTATTTTGACTATAGTGGAATGGTACTCATGAATAAGTTAACATACCTCGTACTAAAACAAATTTGATATTGATTAAAATTATTTAACAAAAATTTTCTATATTGAGTCTTCAATTTTTGGACAACCAAGTAGGTAGGACTTGGGTTGTTACATTTGGTATCAAAGAAAATGTTGTGAACCCCTAGGCAATAAAACTTTATAAAACTAGTGTCTAACATAGTGTATGTTATCAAATTGAACATCTAAACCAAAGAGTGATAAGGCTCCTTTGTGAACAGGCAATGACATCTAGACTAAAAGTTATTTCTTCAAAAAGACCTATGGTGGTACAACGAGTAGGATTGATCAAAAATATTACGATAGTACAGTGGGAAGGGCTGGACGAAAATCCTAAGAGGGTTATCAAAAGGGTTATGAGAACCATAACTACAGAGGAAACCAAAAAACCTCCTCAAGTTATTAGGAGGGAAAAGAACTAGCTTCTAGAAAGGATAAAATGGGCCGAATGATGCAATGAATGCAGGAGCAAATAAGCCAACAAAATGAGTGAATGGAACAGTAGAGAGCTCAAATGACTAAGCACATGGATAAAAAAAAGAGCACATTGAGCAACAAAAATCTCAATTGCCTCAGCAACAAGAGATGATATCACAATAGTAGAAAATAATATGAAATCTATCCAACGAAAAGGAATCGATAATAACTGAGGAAGAAACATCTATTGATCTCAAGAGAAAACAAGTAGGTTATGAGTTGGATAGAGATATGTGAAAAATTGATATAGTCTTATTCGATGGAAAAGGTGGTGGAGAGGAGGACAATTATAAGGCCAAGAAAGTCTACTATCAAAAATCCTTTGATAAGAGAAGAGTCGTAGAAGAAGATAAATGTTGGCCTAGTTAAATAGGATGAGAATTGGATCAAAAAGGAGTGAAACAAAAACAAAAACAAATATGACAAGAACAAAAGTAGGTACCACCGAGGTGGCCCTGATGGGAGAAATTTTTGGGATAGGTATGATCAAAGGACTAATGCCCCAAGAACTGGTACTCAAGAGGGCAATGATGGAAATAAGAAAGAAAGAGTACCTCGAACTGGTTGTTGGATCTGCCAAGAACCTCATTATGTTGATAAGTGTCCTTTGAGAGTTGATAAGAGGAAAGAACCTACAGAGCCCACCCATAAGATATATGCAACAATAGGTAATCCTAAACTCAATGGCCAAGCAACACCTTTCCTATTGAAAGGTAAAATTTATAATAAAAATATTCATATTTTGATTGATTCTGGAGCAACTGATAGTTTTATTTCTTTAAATATTTTGAGGGACATACCAAAAAAACCTGGGTTTATGGCTAATGGGTGGAAGGTCGAGTATGGGTCTAGGCAAACCTATACCATTAATCAATGTTTATTTGACCCTCAGATAATATTACCTCAAGGAAAAACTAGCTGGCATTTATATGTGGCCCCATTACATGCCTTCGACATAATTTTAGGCATTGACTGGCTCAAAGCACACAAAGCATTGTTAAACTTTGAGGAAATATGGATGGATTTCACTGATGATACCAAGCAAAGGATTCGGATTTACTACGACCATGAATCAGTGGAACCACATATTTTGACAACAATGCAAGTTAAAAGGGCAATAAGAAAGGGTAGTAGAGTCTTTGTAGTCAAACTTAATAGAAGAGAAGAAACCGAGTCTGGGGCAAGTCTTTTCCAAACTTATCTAGTATTAAATGACTTTCAAGATGTCTTTCCTAAAGATCTACTGGGTCTTCCACCCCAAAGAGAATTTGATTTCTCTATAGAAATTCTACCAGGAGCAAACCCCATAGCCTGAGCACCTTATAGGATGACTACAATAGAGTTGCAAGAGCTCAAGACTCAACTTCAAGAGCTATTAGAAAAAGGACACATTAAACCTAGTGTCTCTCCGTGGGGTGCACCAGTTCTATTTGTTAAGAAGAAGGATGGGACACTAAGGCTATGTATTGACTATAGAATATTAAACAAGATGACAGTTAAGAATAAGTACTCTCTACCTAGAATAGATGACTTGTTTGATCAACTGAAAGGAGCCACAATTTTCTCCAAAATTGATCTTAGATCTGGTTATCATCAGCTGAGGATTCGAGAAGAAGATACTCATAAGACTACCTTTCGGACTAGATATGATCATTATGAATTTACAGTATTGCCTTTTGGATTAACTAACGCTCCAAAAGCTTTCATGAATCTGATGAATAGTGTGTTTCAGGAACAACTAGATCGGTTTGTACTGATATTCCTAGATGATATACTGATCTACTCCAAAATCAAAGAAGAGCATGATCATCATATGAGGATTGTTCTCGAAATACTCAAAAAGAACCAATTATACGAGAAATTATCCAAGTGTGAGTTTTACGCACCCCAAGTACAGTATTTGGGTCATGTAATTTCCACTGAAGGGGTATCTATTGACCCAAAGAAAATAGAAGCCATTATTGATTGGCCTACTCCAACAAATATTTCTAAAGTGTGAATTTTTATGGGGATGGTTGGGTATTATCGTCATTTTATCAAGAATTTCTCTAAAGTAGCCTATCCAATAACCAATCTCCAAAAGAAAGGAAAAGCTTTTAAATGGATGACATAATGTGAAGAAGCTTTCATAACTCTTAAAGAAAAATTAACAACACCTATTCTTAGAATATCATATCCTAAACTTCCATTTACGGTGTGTACTGATGCCTCCATAGAAGGATTAGGTGGAGTTCTCATGCAAGAAGAGGGTGTTATCACATACAAGTCACGAAAGCTTAAGAAACATGAATTAAACTATGCCACACATGATTTAGAATTGGTTGTAGTGGTGCATGCTCTTAAAATGTGGTGTCATTACCTGCTTGGTAAACCTTTTGAGCTTAGAATAGATCATCAAAGTTTAAGATATATTTTTACTCAACCAATGCTCAATGCTAGGCAAAGGCGCTGGATGGAATTTTTGATAGAATATGATTTTGGCATTGAGTATATAAAGAGGAAGGAAAATAAATTAGCAGATACTTTGAGTAGAAGAAGACATATCAGTGCTATGTCACAATGTCAATTTGATATAATTGAACAAATAAGAAACCTTCAACTTCAAGATGAATATTCTCAAAAATGTCAAGATCTGATTCAGCAAGGTTCTGATAAAGCAAAAGAATTTAGAATCTGGGAGGATACATTGTATTTTAAAAATAGAATGGTAGTGCCAAATTATCAGGACCTAAGAAATATGTTACTACAAGAGGCACATTGTGCTCCTTATTCCACTCATCCGGGCTATGTAAAGATGTATGAAAATATGAGAAAATATTATTATTGGCCAGGAATGAAAAAGGATATCGCTGAATTTGTGGCTAGATGTTTAGAATTTCAAAAGGTGAAGGCGAAGAATCTACATCCAGATGGATGCCTATATTCACATGAAATCCCAATATATAAATGGCAAGTTGTGACTATGGACTTCATTGTTGGTTTACCTAAAAACCATTTTTAGCATGATGCCATTTTGGTAGTGGTTGATAAATTGACTAAAGTGGCATATCTTATTCTTGAAAATATTAAATATGGAGCTCTCGCAATAGCCCACAAGTTTTCCAGGGAAGTGGTAAGGCTACATGGCTTTCCTAAAATAATTATATCATACAAGGACTCTCAGTTCACATCTGAGTTTTGGCAGACATTGCATCAAGCATGGGGAACAAAACTCAATATTAGTACTATCATCCAGAGACAAATGGACAAACTGAAAGGGTAAACCAAGTCTTAGAGGATATGCTACGAATGTATTGTATGGATCATCAAACAAAGTGGGAAGATTACCTTTTTCTGGTGGAATTTTCTTATAATAATAGTTACCATACTTCCCTAGGTATGGCTCCATTTGAGGCTCTGTATGGGAGAAGGTGCAGAACACCATTATCATGGAGTAATCCAAAGGATCGGGTGATGATCGGGCTGGATATGGTTAAAGAAATGGAAGAGCAACTCAATGAAATTTGTCAAAGGCTCAAAGAAGCTTCAGATCGATAAAAGAGTTATGTGGATCTTAAGAGAACACCAAGGGAATTCACTGTGGGAGACAAAGTATTCCTAAGGGTTAAACCAACTAAAAGCTCTATCAAATCCTCTAAGATTAGTCCAATATTTGTAGGACCTTTTGCAATTATTGATAAAATAAACCCAGTAGCCTACAAATTAGAC
Source organism: Wollemia nobilis (assembly GCA_028583015.1). Classification (NCBI taxonomy): domain Eukaryota; kingdom Viridiplantae; phylum Streptophyta; class Pinopsida; order Araucariales; family Araucariaceae; genus Wollemia; species Wollemia nobilis. The sequence goes on from JAQPPZ010003184.1 coordinate 2,255,080, forward strand.
TTACCACCCAACTTGTCAAAAACCATGATACCCATGTTCCCCCCTCAGCCCTGGACGACCTGCGTATTGAGGTGTGACCAATTAAGATCCTTGGTTATAGAACAAAATAGTTAAGAAAGTAAAATATTGAATAATGTAAGGTCCAATGGGACTAGTATTTTGAAAATAGTGCCACGTGGGAGGATGTGGCTATCATGAAAAGATAGTTTCCATTTTTGTTTGAACAGTGATATAATCATGTCATAGTTTTCATTTTTGTTTGAACAATGGTATAATCATGTTTTGGTTTGAGGAGTATAATATATATATGTTGTTTGTGCATGCATGTTATTTCTATGATAAATGATGATTAAGTTTTTGATCATGTAAATTTTGATGCTGTACTATATTGATTTTATATTATTCATGGCAATATTTGTTTTTATGTTTCAATGGGCAATGAAAACACAGGGACTATGTTTAATATTAGAGGGGGAGTATGTAATAACCCTCCAAGATCTAACTTTCTTATATACCTAATTTATCTGCAAGGATGAGATACTACTAATGTATTTGTGGATGTAGGGATAGGTACTATTACTAGCGGGAACAACTCAAAGGAAAGATGTCTCCTTAGTGGGCAAAAAGGGTTTTCCGGTGTAAGGTAAGTCAAGGGAAATGATGAGCGATGGAGTATTCACCGTTGATAGGGGTAAAGAACCCTACTAGCAATGCATCCGCCAACGGTCCATATAGATGCATATCATGTAGTTGCATCAATAGGAATGCTTTTGTATGTGTTATTTTAGAATTTATTTATATACATATATATATATATATATATATATATATATAAGATAAATAAATATATAATAATTATAAATAATAAAATAGGTTTTGTATCAATAGGAATGCTTTTGTATGTGTTATTTTAAAATTTATTTATATTAAAAATATATATATAATATTAATAAAAAATAATATAATATATAAATATAAAAATAACAACCTTGTTATCTAATAAACAAGGCAATCTAAAAATATCACGCAATAAAATTATTATGTGAAAGTGGTTGTTGATCATGGAACCATTGTGGTTTCCACATGGTAAGCTTCAACAATGAGGACTGGTAGATGATCAACTGTTGTAAAGCATGAAGATAGCATCTTCTTCTAAAATGGGGTAAAAGGGGGAAATCATTATTATTGTTATCTTTATCTTCTTGAACGGAAAAATAGGGAAAATAATCAGAAAGGGGAAGGACTTGTAGAGGGAGTAAAAGGAAACTAGCATTGTAAGGACTTGTAGAGGAAGTAAAAGGAAACTAGCGTTTGTAAGGTTGGCTTTTTGTAACATTTTCATTTGATAAAATTAATATCATGAAACTGTGGTTATCTGATTGTTAAGTGTTGGAAATTTTTGGTTTGTGGATAAATAATTATGGAAGGAATTGTAAATTAAATGTGAACTAAAATATCTTTAGTTGCATGTGATAATGATCTGCAATGTGAACTGCATGTTGGATGATTGTATGCATATGTAAATTTTTAGTTGCATATCATTTTAGTTCTAGCCGCTTTGACCCTTGGAAAGCCTCGACAAACCTTGGCACGAGTCCTAAAAACTCCTTGAAGAAGTAATGTTGTCTTTAATTCCTCTCTCATGGTGAAGCATGTGAAAATTCTTTGTGTTTAGCCTCTGAATGCAGTATTTATATTTGAAACCTGGTCGTTGTTCTTTTTAAGGAAATCATTGTATTGAAGAATAAAGAATTAGTGAATTGTGAGCCAGAGATTCTAGATTATCCTTTCAGATGTTAAACATGCTCTGTTTGCATACTAGAATTTAGTTGTTCATAAAATTTTGATTGAGAGAGATGTTGAGCATCTCATTAGGTTTATGGAAAATAAAATGTCGTTTCTTTTATTTTATAACTTTTAAGACTTGAAGCACATAGAAAATTAGCAGCCAAACACAGTTGTTGAAGCTTATAGATGGTATTGTTTATATTATTGGATATTCTTGAGTTCAATATAGCTGGATGGACTTTGTATAGAAATTTTGTAACACTCTTTAGATGAGTAAAATATATTATAATATGGAAGAATTCGATTTTTGTTTACCTAAAAAATATATTTTGATCTATTGCAATGTATTGTATATAAATTATTTATTCTATTACATTATAGACACATTTAGAGCATTTAGATCTAATAATACAATTATGGTTAGCCACTACTTTAAGAAAAACATCTTCATTCCCATATATGGTTCTCAAATATTCAATATAATCTCATCTGATGAATGAAACCAGAACTTGATATCCGTAAATTATGTCATGATGGCACCATTGATTTTTGTTCTTCAAAACCTTCCATAATTTATAATTTTTGAATGAGTTCTCGGTTAAGTAGCTTCGGCATTAGATTTAGAGTTTACATGGCCAACAAGTCTTTTTCTTTTAAGTTTCCTTTCACGCAGGAAATCATAAAAATGGCTATCTTTCCTTGATATGTAGCTATGTAAACTGATTATAATCTTGTCAAAACAAGTTCCATCATAGGTGTAACTACCGTGCATGCTTCAACAAAACCATATATGCATAATCATCATTTATTCATTGAATTTTGGAAATTATCGTGGACAAAAAAGTCATCTATTTGTTGTCACATCATTATTCGGTAGAAGGTATATATGTAAAAGTCTAATTTTATACAACTCTTATGAAGTAGGGCATCATCAAATGTTGTAGAGTTTGTATCTATAATGGTTGAGCTTGATTTTATTGGACCATATAGGCTTACTTCCTTAATAATTGTATACAAATACTATGTACATAAGCTAGGTTACATTGGAAATAACCACTAGGTTACATTGGAAATAACCACCCGAATGCTTGTACCTTTACCTTAGTTACATTTATGACAATGAAATCAGTTGAGCCATGTCTAAAAAAACACTTTCTAGACTTCATGGGATTGATTTACAAATAAATAATTTTAAGATTTATTTATAGCAGTTGAGATGCATATTATATGTGAAGAACACAAGCTTATACTGAGAGGGGGGGTGAACAGTATAAGACCGCTTTTTACTTTCTTTCCAAATCAATATCAATTAATGTCTTTAATTGCAATAACCAAATATAGTAGTGTGCATTAATAACTTAAATAGCAGTAGTAAGCAAGAGCACAGGTCACCACACACAATTAAGACACAATATTTAACGTGGTTCCCCAAATGTGGGGTACTCCACTAGATAAGATCCTTATAATATTTCACATAGAAATAAGGATCCTTATCCAATATAATGATTTCTTTGACTTGCTCAAATCTAGGCAATAACAATTTCACACAAAACTTGTCCAAATATGAATAACAAGCTCACATAGAACTTGTCCAAAATTGAATAACAAGTTCACATAGAACTTATCCAAATTTGAATAACAAGCTCACACAGAACTTGTCCAAAATTGAATAACAAGCTCACACAGAACTTGTCCAAAACTGAATAACAAGCTCACCAAGAACTTGCCCAAAATCTACTCCAATAAGCTCACCAAGAACTTGTTCAAATATGCTCTAGCAATCTCACCAATAACTTGTCCAAATATTCTCTAGCAAGCTCACCAAGAACTTGCCCAAATCTGCTCTAGAAATCTCACCAAGAACTTGCTCAAATCTGTCCCAAAACTGCCCACAAAGCTGTCCACAAAGTTGTCCCAATGTTGTCCATAAATCTGTCCCAAAACTATCCACAGATCTGTCCCAAAATTGTCCACAAAAATGTTCCAAAACTTTCCACAAAGGCTATCCCAAAATTATTCACAAAGCTGTCCCAAAAATGTCCACAAAGGCCTTCTCAAAGGCTCAATAAATCATGCTCATGTAGCACTCAAATCTCATCTATAAATCTATCAAGGCAAAGCTTAAATATGAACTCAACAATGAATAGCAATGTACTCTTCAATGGATGACAACAATGATCCACAATGATCTCAACTCAACTCAACTCAAATCAACTCATAGAATCATAAAGATAATTGTTAGAGACTAAATATGTTCTAAGCTCAATCTTCAACTCAAATCAACTCAAGTCAACTCATAGAAGCATAAAGATAATTGTTAGAGATTTAGTATGTTCTAATATCACTCTCAACTCAAATAAGAATTATGGAATAGTTTTTTTCATGGAACTTGACCAATCACCTCACACAATCACTTGACTAGGCTCAATCAACTCAAATCAACCAATCACCACAAGGGACTACTCTTTCTTACAAAAACCCTAGTCCAAGCATGTATCAACCAACTCAAATGTTTCCAACAATGCTCAACCATAAATATCACATAACAATTATACTCATGTTCTTTTCAAGTTCTTTCACAACCAATGGGTTTCAACAACTATGCTTATAAAACAAGGTTTAAACACAACTCTCAAACCAGAAAACCTTGAAGCATTTAACCAACCACTTTCAAAAAGGAAACCACAATCAATCGTTTTCACTCCAATGATATTTCAGAAATCAACCACCATAAAAAATCAATAGGAGAATGTACCCATACCTTTTTTATGCAAAGAAGTTGTCCACAAAATCTGCCACACTAAATACAACTTTCATTTCCAATCTCAATAAGGGTTAGTGGACTTCAAATAATAATCACAAGATAATAATAACTCAATTTACACCTTTTTATTCCAACTTAATAAACACATCCACCAAAGTCCTTTTTAATAAAAACCCTTATCAAAAATAATAATCAATAAGGCTCTCAAAAATATTTTATAACAACTCCTTATTTCTCCTAAATCTTAATTTTCACTTTCATGAATATCAAAATAAATCAACAACTCATCCACCTCTGAAATAATAATCACAACCCTTATAAAAATAAATTTTAATTAAAAAATTTAATTATTCCTTAACCACCTTATAACTCCTATCCTAGGGCATCAACGAAATTAATTAGAGAAAAAGTAATTACCTCCTCAAGGGGATTCAAACCCCCAACTTGCACACACCGCGAGTGCCTTATCCGTGACTAAGGTTGCCACACGAGCTAGCCACTCGTTCAAAATAAAAAGGCATGACGTGCCTTAAGTCCTTCTTCCCTTCCACGCAAATCAAAAGTGCTTCGAGCACTTTCCTTCCAATGTCTTCAAATGCAGTTAAGGAGATTCAAACCTTGACATAAAACACTACTACACTCCTTAACAAAAATCCAGTTGCCAATGCGCCACTCTGCCCACAATGTCTTGGTATTTCGACCAACCCTAGATTTATTCACTGTCTCCCTTTTCAAAATGATTTTCGCACGAGCTCTCTTCGGATGCTTAGCCAACGATTAACACGAGCAAGGATTAATTTCAAATGAACCTTAGGATCCCCATTTATATAGTCTTCTCCTCATTTTTTATGATGTCGACGCATTATTTATTTTCCCTCTTTCTTTAGACGTCGACGCTAACTTTAATTTTAATTTTAAAATTAAAATTAAAATTTTAAATAATTAAAATTTAAACTAAATATTTAAAATTAAATATCTTCATCACCGGAGCACATTTTTAGATGAAACGAAAGGCCAACCTGGGTTTTAAGAAAAACCCATTTCAAATTTACCTCCATGGTTTTAAATAAAACCTTTTATTTTGCCTGCCTTGGTTTTCATAAAAACCCTGATTTTATCCATGCTTTCCAAGATATCATTTGCCCATCAAAACTCAATTTGATCCATATGACATCAATGATTCATGTCACATCAAGGACAACATAAAATAACTCAAATTTCCAACAATATGGGTTATGTTTTTAGAGATATACTTGAAAAACTCAAACAATACATTGATAGGATAGGAGCCGATAAACCCAAGTTATGTACTTTATAACTTAGTCTATAGAAAATAAAAGGCTTGTCAAATTACTTTATTATCATGATATATAAATGGAAATTCATTTTGATAAATAACTTATGGTAATATAAATCTCATATTAATCTAGATTTACTATTGACTTTATGAAATATTTAGGGTAGGCTTGCTTGGATTATTTCCTCGTAGGACAAAATGAAATGTAAATTGTTTAATATATAATATTATATATAATCTTTATTGGTATCTATTTTTGGTTATGAACTATATTGATAAAAAGCATATAAATATTCCATATGACTAATGAAACCCATAAATATTATAAACCCTAAGTGAACTAATGGTAGAGAAAGTTCCAATATTGTAGGAAGGACAATCTTGATTCACAACCCAAGATTGTGGGCAGGAAAATCTTAATAAAAAAATATTGGTGCTTGTGGGAGGACAAACACCAAATTTTCAGGATTAATTGTACTTTTGATAGGTAGGGTCAGAATGGGAGGTAACAGAGGGATGATATGGCCATCACTCATAGGATTGATCTTGATAGTATGGAGTGGTGAATCTTGTATTTGAATCACTGAATGAATACAACCCAACATAATGGTATGGGATATTATGTTCTTAAAAATACAAGACATCAAGTAGTTACCAGGGTATTGGTAAACCCTAGATGAGCTCCAAGGAAGATGGTTGTTCATCTAGCTCGAGCATGTATGCACTAGTTCTTACATGACATGAATTCATGTTAAGACATGGGGAAATTATGTGTCACACCTCTAGGTGATATGGGCCCTAGAGGAAAAGAAACCCCCTGCCTGAAATTGGAATCTTATATTGAGGGAGAGTGAAGTTCAAAGCGGTAACTACAATGAGATTTGGCTAATATCAATCTCATGAGTTATTTTGACTGTAGCGGAATGGCATTCATGAAGAAGTTAACATACCTCATACTAAAAAAAAATTGATATTGATTAAAATTATTTAAAAAAATGTTTCTATGTTGAGTCTTCCATTTTTGGACAACCAAGTGGGTAGGACTTGGATTATTACAAGTATATGTAGGCAGTCCAAGACTAGCCAAAACCCTGCACTCTCAAAGGACTCGCAAATTTGTTCGTAATTATGGAAAAATTTTAGCTCCCATCACTTCCATGTTAAAGAAATATTCTTTTACTTGGTAAGGACCCGCTAAATAAAATTTCAAAGAATTGAAGCATGCTATGACCACCACTCTAGCCCTAGCCATGCTAGATTTTCCAAATATTTTATCATTGAAAGCGATGCTTTTGGTCATGGTATTGGTGCAGTGTTGATGCAAGAAGGGCAACCCTTGGCTTTCACTAATAAATCTCTCTCCAGTCGTAATTTGGAAAAATCTACTTATACCAAGGAGATGATGGTAATTCTACACACAATAATCCATTGGTGACCATATCTCATTGGACATCATTTATCCATTAAAAATGACCATCAGAGTCTCAAACACTTTTTGAAGCAACGGGTTGCCAACGGGTTGCCAAACAATAAAATGGATCTCTAAACTCATGGTCTATAATTATGATATCACCTATAATAAGAGAAGGAAGAATATCATGGTTGATTCTCTCTCTCACCAATTTGAGGCTCTCAATATATTGTGTGCCATTTAGTCACATGTTCCCCAATGGATCGATTCCTTATGCCAAGAGGTACTTCAAGATTCTGAGTTGCAAACTTTGGTTGCCTCCCTACACACTGAGCCTCCTTCATGCCTAGGCTACACTTGGTATGACCATGATTTGCATTACCACAAATGCATTGCTTTTTCCCACACTTCTCCACTTTGAACTTATCATGAAAGAACTGCATGCTACCCCATCTACAGGCCATTCAATATTTCTCAAATATATGAATGACTTAAGCACACTTTTTTATAGAAGGGTATGAAAAAGGACATTCAAGATTTTGTGGTAGCTTGTGATACTTGTCAATGGATGAAAGGTGAAATGTTGCATTCTACAGACACTCTATAACCCTTTCCCATTCCTAATCAGGTTTGAACTGATATTTCCATAGATTTTATTGAAGGGTTACCTAATTTTTGAGGTAAATCTATTATCTTCATGGTAGTGGATCATCTTTTGAAGTATTCTCACTTTTTTTCACTCTCCCATCCATACACAACCTCCACCATTGCCTAATTTTTCATTGATTCTATTTTCTACCTTCATGGTATGCCTACCTCCATTGTGTGCGATCATGACCCAACCTTTACTAGTCATTTATGATAAAAATTGTTTAAGTTGTAGGGAACTTAGCTCAAAATGAGTTTAGCCTATCATTCATAAATGGATTTCTAGACTAAGAGTGTCAATAAATTTTAGAGACATACTTCATTTCTTTGCATCTGATCATCCTACTCAATGGGAGAAGTGGCTTCCTTTGCCTGAATTATGGTACAACACTTTCTATCACACAACAACCAAGGTTACCCCTTTTGAGGAAGTTTATGGGCACCCTCCACTCATGCCTTCCTCTTACATTCCGAGTAGTTACAAGGTCCATGCAATTAACACTACTCTTAGTCAACACACTGATGTCCTCCATCAACTAAAGATAAATTTGGATGTAGCCCATAATTGGATGCACCAACAAGCTGACAAATATCATTCTGAGCACAACTTTGATACGGGTGACATGGTTTTTCTTTTCTTGAAACCATAAAAATAGTCATCCTTCCAGCTTTGCCGGTAACAAAAAATTGTGAAATACTATGGGATGGTGCCACAAATTACAAATTGGTCCTCCCACCTACCTCCAATATCCATCCTATTTTTCATGTCTCCTCTCTCAAAAAAATTGTGGGCACTCAGGTACAAGTTATTTTTGCACTCCCAAAATTGGATGAAGAAGTTTCTATCTTGCTCGAGCCTGAACAATTGTTGGATCACCGGACTCACACTCTTTGCAATTGTATCATTAGTGAGATCCTTGTTCAATGGCATAAAATTTAACCAGAAGATGATACATGGGAGTCTATCCACCAACTCCAACACCAGTTTCCTCATCTTCAACTTTGAGGAATTTTTTTTTGAAGGGGAAGGACATGTTAAGATCCCATCCTAAATTTATTTTGTAATTCTCATTTTCTTATGTAATGACCCACTTCCAATGTGGGGTATCCCATTATAATGTTATTTTGTAATACTTTGTAATATATGTGGTAAGTAAGGCACCTAGCCAAGTGGTGCCATATCATGTAACCATTATCAATATTGTAACCAATATTTGGTAGACGATTATAGCTTGAGTGAAATTTTGCATGTAAGCCAACTCTTGAGCTTTAGGTAGGGTTGCATGAATCTTTCTATTTAAAATACATGGATCCATATATGAATGTATATTTTTACAAGTTAATGATATATTTAACAAGGTTTCCTCCTCAAAGAGGCCTGCAATTGTAAGTTATTTGTGAGATTGTTTCAATTCTGCAATTTCTTTCTACATAGTGTTATTCTATTATTTGATGTATTTCAGTTATTTTTCAGTATTTTATGTGAGTGAACTTAATTTTAATAGTGGGTTCCTAACATCAGTATACATATTTTAACTGGTCAACTAGGGTGTTTGAGTCTCATGAAAACCATGTTGTTTCCTTATAGCATCTTATTGGTCACCCATCCATAATTTACATTTTTATCATCTTACATATGGTTGGCTTTCAAATGTATGACTTTTGTGAAAAGTTAACATTTTTATTGATAACTTTTATACATTTTGTGGTACTTACATATATATTCATTATGTTTTAGCATATAAACATAATAATTAAAATTTTCATCATCATGTCATCAATACATAATCTACATGCATCATTGCATACATATAGGCATCCATCTATGCATAAATACTACAATGTCTAGGCATATATCCATCATATACAATTCCATCCATAATTTCTTCCATGTATAAAATAAAAATAAGCAATAAACACATGACAGGATGCAATAAAAATCATATATATGAGCAAATATAGTATATCATGATACAAAAATACCCGTAGGCTACAATAGAGTGGGTCCTAAAACCTCACACCCAAAAATAGAACAATCCATGAGCCCAAGTCAAGAAGGGCCTACACCATGTACTAGAATGGAATATTATGACCACTAATTTTCATCGCCTAGTGACCACCCTTTCATCATGGATGTGTGGTGATTATCCTGATAAAGTGTGAATGACGAGTTATTGCTAAGAGACATTAGGTATCAATAAGTATCATGCAACTCACTAAGAGTGTGTCTTTCATAGTTATTTATGTTAAGCAAATGACCTTTAAAACCTAATAAATATCATATGTCATATATTTAGATCACCATACACTTGAATACTACCATATAAACCATAGAATTAAAACACTATACGATGAGTGTTGCCATACAATTACTATGACTATAAAAAGAGTGTGACTATATGAGGAGAAGTGTCATATGAGTGAAAGCATCATATAAAAGGAGTATTTTACTCAAGCATTATCGTATAATTAAAGACCAATCATACAATTGTATGACATCATACAAGGATGAAAGAAAATCTACCATAAGATATTGCCATCTCATAAAGGATTTTAAATTTGTCTTGTCATCTCAAACCTTGTTGATTGCACGTGTGATTACTATGCATCTTGAGGATATGAACTTGTGCTACTTAAGAAGGTCATCCATAGGAGGACTCTCTTCTCTTGTTTGTATCATTTGGTATTAGAGTAAAATTTTATGATATGCATTAGAGGAAAGATGGTACAAAGAGGAAGAGGAATATTGTGTGGTCTGAAACCTTTACCCATGGATATAATAGAAATATTGAGAGGAATTACCACCAAGTTAAATGCGATTGAGACTGCCCAAAGGAGAGACATTCATCTTGATGAGATTAGTGACTATGAAGAGGAGAAAATTGGCCATGCAAAAGCTTGAGGTGAAAATCAAGGAGAAAAACCAAAGCAACGGTTGATTTGGGCAATCTCAAACATGGGTTGCAAATAAATATGGATACTACCAATTTTAATGGAAATTTGAATCTCGAGGAATTGATAGATGATAATGGGTATAGAGCTATTATTTGATTATGAATGTAAGGATCCAAAGCAAGTCAAATTTACTTGTACATGGTTGAAGGGACATGCTTCAATTTGGTGGGATCATGTTCATACTGAGAGGTAGTGAAAAGGTAAGGATAGGTTCCAAACATGGGATAAGTTTGTATCCAAATTGAATTCTAAATTTTTTATTTATTGATTATCATATTATATTATGTATAAGACTCCAAAACCTCAAGCAAAAGGAGTTGGGAGTGAAATAATATACCGATGAATTCTATAAATTGACCATAAGAGTCAATCATATTAAAGATGATGAGGAGAAAATTGTGAGATACATAAATAGGTTAAGGTTGTCCATACAAGATGAAATTGTTTTACTTTGAATTAGAACATTTGAGGAGGTATATCAATATGCACTCAAGGTAGAAGAGAATTTGACTTGCAAGTAACAAAACAATTACTAGAGGAAGAGGATAATTATCTAATTAGTGTGAAGGAAGAGAACAATCAAATAATTATAAAGGGTAGCATATACAAGAAGAAGAAGCTAGTACTTCTCAATGTGATTTTAAAAAATAGTTCTCAAGAAAATGATGGATCGTTAAGAGGACAAGGTGGATTTAGGAGAGGAAGAGGATGTTGATTTACTGGAAAGTGTTATATATTTTTAGAAGTACATAAAGCATATGCATACCGTCAAGTGATACAGACCTATAGGTATGGAAAGGAATCTTGTAATCAAGTTGCACAAGCAGATGAAGAGAGTGTTGCTTCACCAAAGCACATAGAGTAACCAGAACAAGGATAATTCTTTATGATGAAAAGGGTATTGTTGAAACCAATAAAGGAGGTGCATGAAATTGAGAAAAAGAGGAACTTTTTCAAGGCAATTTACAAATTAGGAGGTAAATACTACAAGGTGATTATGGATAGCGAGAGTATGGATAACTTAGTGTATATGTATATGGTATAAAATCTTGGGTTGAAGAGGATTGAAGACCCAAATATGTATAAGGTATCATGGTTGCAGAAGGGATATCAAATTTTGGCAAATGAACAATGTACAATAAACTTTTAAATTAATTCTTATAAGGATGAGATACTATGTGATATTGTGTTTTTGGATGTTTGTCATGTCCTTTTGGGAAGGCCATGGTAGTTTTATATAAATATAGTGAATGATGGTAGGGTGAACGCCTACACTATTGAGAAAGATGGCAAGAGGTACGCATTAAGTCCATTGAAGGACAAATAAGACAAGGTGAATAATAGTCCCATAGTATCCTTAAGTATAGAAAAACAATCCTTAAATGGAATGAAGGAGAAGGAAACATGTTTTTATTTCATAGCTAAACCCACAAAATAAGGGATAGCGAACAAGTTGGATGAAATCCCACATGAAGTGAAGGATTTGTTGGAAGAATATTTAGAGATTCTTTTAAAGGATGGGTTACCACCCATGAGGAGCATTGGTCATCACATTGAATTCAGTACCAAATTGAGCTTACATAATAAGACAAATTATAGGATGAAACAAATATATAATGAGAAGGAAAATGTAGAAACAAGTAAGAGAATAAACATGAGGAAGAGGTAATTGGCTTAGGTCACTAATCGTAGTGATAAAAAATATGACAATGTAGCAATTTTTGCTATAGATAAAGAGAAAGAGAAAAAGAAGAATAAATAGATAGAAGAGGAAGATGAATATCAAGGTGACATTTATTATCAAGTTATCCATGACAAAGGCCATATTTATAGAGTTGATAATAACAATGGTACTTCAAAATGTGGTGAAGAACATTGTGATAGTGTAAGGTATCTAAATAATGATGAAAAATATGAAGAAATTGGGTGTTTTGAAAGGCACACCAAAAGCATTGGCTCCAAGTTAATGAGAAGAATGGGGTATAATGGTACAATACTAGGAAGGTATGGGCAACGTGTGCACATGCCCATAATGCTATAAATAAGGCCAAATAATGAAATCCTAGATATTTAGGTCAAGTAAGAAGCAATGGGACTAAATTTGCGTGAAGCAATATTAGTATAGGGGATGCAATAGGATGGGTTGTTGTAGTCTATGTGGAATATTTGGACACATTACAACCACATATTGAAACCTACATCCTTGTAAGATTTATGGAGGAAATAATTACTTCAAAGGAAGGTGTTGGCACAAAAATAAGGTAGTCAAAAAAATACATATTGATTGTGGTTGGATGGAAGTGATGTAATGGAACAAAGTAAAACTAATGTTGAGTGTATTCTATAAGAGAAGGTTTAGTTCTTAGAGGAAGGCTAGGACAAGACAACAAAGTTGACCTTGTGGAGATAACCAAGCTAAAATGGTAATAGCTTGGAAGAACCATTCATGTTCATGAGTTGGAGCTCATGGAACATTCATATTACCTAGTGAGTATGATGTAGGAGCATATTTTAGGAAGGAGAAATGGACAAAGGTGGATGGTGGTCCATTTAATAATTACCCAAATAAGAAGAATTTGGAACAAACAGGAAAACATCCAAGGACAAAAAAAAAGAGAAAATGACTAGGGAGTTGTAGAGGAAGCAATGCAAGAAGAAATAAAAAGAGAAGAGATTTGGAAGGTTGGAGAGAAGTCTGAGAATGGCAGAGAAAAATTTGAGGAGGTTGATCAATGGTTGGGTTTTTGTGAATGGAATCCAAGAGGATATAAAATGGAGAGACAACAAATGAAGAAGAGAGAGGAATGTGCAAGGGTAGAACATAATAAAAATAGAGTTTAATCTAAATGGACGTATATTTTGTTGTTAGTTGCTCAAGTTGAAAATAAAATAAAGATCCCAAACATTATCTACTCTATGTTATTTGTATTATGTGAAGAGTACTTAGGTGATATTATTAAGCTTGTATTTGAATATCTTGGTATGCAACATTACATATTACAATTTGGAGTTGTATGAGAAATGATTAATTATGTATCAAAATGGAAGCTTATGAGGACCAATTACCATTTCCAAATGACCACCCTTTCATTGTGGATGTGTGATGACCATCTTGGTGAAGTGCAAATGACAAGTTATTATCATGAGATGTTAGGTATTAATAAGTGTCATTTAATTCACTAAGAGTGTGCCTTTCATAGTTGTTGATGTCAAAAAAATGATCATTTAAACCTGAGAAATATCATTTATCATACATTTAGACCACCATACACTTAAAAGCTACCATATAAAATATACAATGTGATCATTGTATGATGAATATTTTTGTACAATGACTGTGGTGGTACAAAGAGAGTGATTGCACGAGGAGAATTTTTGTATGAGTGGAAGAGTCATACAAAAGGAGTGTCATATTGTAAGAAATAAAGATACATCCAAACAAATAAAGACAAAAATGATCTCATATCTTTTACAATAATGGTATGCCCCAAATTACAGGGGTTGCAAAAAAGTGTGTTTGCTTTCAGATTAGAGTGAACAAAAGAGGAAAAACCCCTTTTGCATATCAATGGAATGTGGGTGTGATGAATTTTCGTTACTCCAATTAGATTTTTGGATGGGCTTGAATATCCTTGTGGGCCATCCTTGCTTCAACAACTACTCAAGAACCTATCACGTGCACACTTTTTTTACCAAAAAGAGGTTAATAACATATGATGGGTCTCCATGGTGTGAGACCCTTTTTGAAATAAAAATATAGATATCAAAACCTTGAAAGTAAATGCTTGTAGAATAAAAAATAATATGCAAAAGATAGAAAATAGTGAAATAAAATACCTTGTTGAGTTACTTGCTTCGATGTAGGTCTATTGATGGTTGAATATGCTCCTATTCAAATAGAGTTACACTTGATTCTTTGTTACTACAAATGATCTAAAAATTAGTGGATACATTCTAGGGTTTATCAGGAACCTGACATCAAAATTGTATCACAATCCAAGTCTGTATGAGTGAGGTATGGTCAAAACAAGTTGGGTAATATTAAAAATATTATGCAAACATGCAGCATGATGGTATGATTTTATCCCCCCCCCTAAATCACAAAAGTGATGGGATTTTTATAACCTTTTGGAAGGTTAGGGTTAGGGTTAGGGTTTGGCAAGTGGATTAGGTTTTGTGAAGGGTTAGGGTTTGGCAAGTGGCTAGGATTTGGTGTCTACACATACAATTAAAGACCAACCATACAATTGTACAACATCATACAAGGATGACAAAGGAACCACTATAAGACATTACCATTTCACATAATACTTTAAACTTGTCTTGTCATATTGAACCTTGTTTATTGCATGTGTGATTACTGTGCGTCTTGAGGATATAAAATTATTTTGCTTGAGAAGATCGTCCATAAGAGGACTCTCTTCTCTTATATACATCAAGTTTGACCTTTCTTATAGTTGAAACCCAAACCCTTAAACCTGATATTGATAGTGGATTAATAACATTACTAATATTAAACTTCACAATTTTTATCCAAGAAGATGCTTCAACTTGATCTACTACACCTAAATATAGCAAGGTTTGTTAATGTGTCATCAAAAACCCTAAACAAAATTGTCAATGCAATATCACCACTTAAAGTCAATATAATAGATCAATTGTTAATTTATAGGCCTATCTACTTTATGATCCATGTCACCAAACTTTAATATTACATACATGTCAAATACTTAGGGTTCAAGGTTTATTACTTATGTTTTGACCTTAAAATTTTATAAATTAGCATATGACCACTTAGGGTTCAAGGTTTATTGCTTATATTTTGACCTTAAAATTTTATAAATTAGCATATGAACAACATGTGAATGAAATAGAAAAGAAATAAAGACGCAAATATGGTAGGCATATGTTTAAAATCCAAGTACTAACTTGGTCAGTGTACCTCTATCCCATGTAGAAAGTTCAAGCATATCCATCAACTATATTATAAATGTTAGTAATTCTTTTGTAATACATATTATCCCTTTTGAAGGACCGAGTGTGGCATCAAACAAGATAACAAGTCATAAGTCCTTGGGAAAAGAGATAAAAAAGCAACATATCATAGCCAAATCAAAAGATCTATGTATAAAAAGTAAAGTGATTAATTAGAACTCTACTCATTTTTAAACCATTTGTATTTCTAAAATAGAAAAAAATATATATATTGAACAACAATAATACAAGATAGAAAAACATGCACCTAATACTTACCATAATATTTTTCACAAAATTTTAATGGACTATTAGATTTAGTCTCCTATGTGAAAAAATACAATATTTACTTGCAAGACGTGGGAAAAAGTGGCAAAAACCATGCACAACTCAAGATAGCAAAAAACAAAGTGCATTAATGCATCTAAGTAGAAAAAAATACATACGAGCATGGAGGCCATAATGTGTTTGTAAAACTTGGTGTAATATTATAAAAAAATATTAATCTTTGACCCAAAAATATGTGCATATGGTGCTTATGCCCCTTTATATATGTTCATCTAACTTTATTATAATGACACATCAATGTGAATGTGTGACATATTTTTTATTATGCTTCTCTATATCTGCATTTGCATGATATATATTACACTTATAATTGCACTCTTTTGATACTAATGCAAACCATCAAGACAGTAAACATTAGTAACAGAGGCTCATGTTGTCTCTACCTCTCTTATCCTCTTGGCCTCCATGTTATATCTCTCATTTTTTAAATTTTCTTTCTATCCTTTCTTGACATTTATGCTTCCTCTTCTATGCAAACTTTGGGTGGTTATACAAATGGTTTGTCAACCATTTTAATAATTTCGGCAATGGAGGTTTTAGTAACGGAGGCTCCCATTAGATACAAATGATATTATAATATAAAGTCATGATGAACCATAGGAAGAAGGCATGGCATGTGATGACACAAAAATATTCTAAGGTGCAATATATAAGATATTATTTAACAAAAGCAATTGTACAACTTATTTTGCTTACCAAACAGTTCTTATATCCCATAATAGGAAAACCAAATTTGACATTTATAAATATGTTTTGATGCTCTTTATCAATAGAAGTGACACACATATGACATATAAAAATTATTTATCAGGATTCTATAAAAATGTTTTGATAGGCATTCAAATACATATGGTGCATTAAAAGGTTTCTTGAAGATACATGATATAGTGATAAAAAACTAGATTTATATTAAAAAAAAAAAATTAGATTTATATTTCTATGAAAAATGATTTGATACAAATTTAATTCACAATGCCTCTTAAAGAAGTAAGCATAATTGAAAATATTTTGACATAGATACTTAAATAAAGTTTTCTTTGATATGGTGTAATTGTAAGATTTAACCTTTAATTTATGATTGCATATTTAAATAATTAGTTCATATGATCTTTTTGGATTGTTTCCCAAGTGTCCTTACTAGTATACCATATGGTGGATGGTATGAGTTTGGACATGGGAATTTTAATCTATGGCACTTAAAATGAATGGTACTAACAAAACATATAAAGCAAAAGATATCTAATTACAAGCAAAATGTAAAGCATTAAAACCTATGATGATGCCATTTTGACATGCAAAAGATTCTTCTAAGATAGTAAGGAAAAATATATAGTTAGACACAAGAGCAACAAAAGAGAGAATGCCAACATGAAGCACGGTACCCCTTGATAGGAAAGTTAGCATGACCCATTCTATTGATTGATTTATGATCTTCATGGTTCTTAAAGAGTGCCCTAACCTTTTTATTAGTTTTTATGCAAGATTGAAGCAAAACAGTAGCTTAGTTACGGTTCAATTTTTTTTTTTTAGGATAGAGTTGCATTTTAGGATAGAGTTGCATTTGTTTTAATTGAAAAACAATAGATTTATTCTTTGTTCTGCATCTGCATTAGGAAATATTTTCATAGGTTCCAATTTTACGCAAAAATATTGAGTAGTAAGGCCTTTCATTAAATCATTTAGGTATTATTATTGCTTAACTTTTATTTATTGTGGTAATTAGATTAACCTTTTATTTTATATTGGCTAGAGAGAATAGCTATAGGTCATATCCTAATCTCTTCATTTATGTCAATTTTATTAAAACAAAATCTAGTAAGATAAGCATCACAAATATCCTTTATACAATTTATTCATTATTTTTTTCCATAGATAAAGGTAAATGACATTACCACTAAAAAGTCAAAACTTTAATCAACATTGACAATTTTCTTACTTATATATATATATATATATATATATATATATATATATATATATATATATATATATATATATATATATATATATATATATATAGTTTTTTAAAACAAAGTCATATTTTATTATCATAAAAATGAAATCATAATTTTATTACGATGGTTTTAAATTATTAAGAGAAATATGATAAGGGTCGAGTATAAAAAATTTAGTATGGCTAATGGCTAATGAAAAAGTGATGCATATGTGCCTAATAGCTATTGGTGTGGGAGGTGAGCAATTGATACAAAGGTAAATTTGCATTAACCATTAACATCAGGTTACAAAGTTTAAATAAACATTAAAATAACCATACTAGAGAAAAGGGGGGAATAGGAGAAATTAAGGGAGAAGAAATTAAAATCAAATTCTCTTGCCGCCCAAAGATGTTGCCGTCCAACTAGCCATCCTGTAAGGTAAAAGGTAAGTAATCTTACCCAAGGTAAAATACCTTTTTTAACCTTTTACCAATGGTAATTTTCCAACATTCTCCCCCTTAAAGTTGAGAGGACTGACTATACAGTCTCTCAACTTTATAAATTGAGCTTTAGCCATGCCTTTGGTGAAGATGTCCGCTAGATTATCCAAAGTGCTACAGTATTCAAGCTCAACTATCTACTGTTCCACCATATCTCTTATGAAGTGATACTTCATATCAAAATGTTTTGACCTTTTGTGGTGGATCGGATTATATGCCAACCGTATGGCACTGATATTATCACAATTCAGTTTGGTTGGACCAATTTGTTTTTCGCCAATCTCTTCAAGGATTTTCCTCAACCAGAGGATTTGAGTACTAGCATGGGTAATGGCTATATACTCAGCTTCTGTAGATGATAATGCTACAACAGATTGCTTCTTGGAACTCCAAGTTATTAGTCCTAAACCTAGACTAAAACAGCTTCCTTGATGTAGATTTTCTGTCATCTATATTACTGCCCCAATCGTCGTCACTATAACCAACTAACTTCACAGAGTTAGACTTGTGGTAATGGATTCCAAAATCCAATGTACCTTTTACATATCGTAAAATTCGTTTGGTTGCTTGAAGATGCAGCTCGGATGGGCATGCCATAAACCTTGATACTAGAGAAACAACATACCGTATATCTGGCCTAGTGTTGGTGAGAAACATTAAACTCCCAACCATGCTTCTGAAATTGGTCATGTCAACTTTTGGTGCTCCATCATCTTTGCTTAGCTGGATTCCATGTCCTGTTGGTGTTGCAACTGATTTGCACTGCTGCATAGCAAATTTTTGAATCATGTCACGAGCATATTTCTGTTGACATATGAAGATCCCATTCTTTGATTGATGTACTTCCATTCCTAGGAAGTATCTCATTAATCCGAGATCCTTCATCTCAAACTGATTCATCATGGAGTTTTTGAACTCCATATTCATTTTATTATTACTACCCATAAATATTAGATCATCCACATATAAACAAACTATGAGGATATCTACTCCATTCTTCAGTTAGTATAGAGTTGGTTCACTCTTGCTTTTTGTGAAACCATACTTGCTGAAATAGTTGTCAATTCGTGAGTACCACGCTCGTGGTGCTTGCTTGAGGCCATAAAGTGCTTTTTTCAATTTATAAACAAGGTTCTCTTTTCCTTGTTCTTGGAAACCTTGAGGTTGTTGTACATACACCTCTTCCGTCAGGTATCCATTTAAAAATGCACTTTTCACATCCATGTGTTGAATGTTCCATCCTTTATGGGCTGCCAAGGAAAGAACAGCTTCGATTGTTTCTTGTCGAGCAATTGGAGCAAAGGTTTCCTCATAATCTATTCCATATTTCTGAGTAAAACCCTTAGCTACTAATCTTGCCTTGTGCCTTTCAATGCTTCCATCAGCATTGAATTTGGTCTTATAGACCCATTTACATCCAACACATTTTTTTCCCTTGGGAAGCTTCACAAGCTCCCAAGTATCATTCTTTTTAATTGAGGATATTTCCTCTTCCATGGCATCTTGCCATATACTTTCAAGACATGCTTTTTCATAGCTAGATGGTTCTAGTCGTGCAACAGCCAACAAAGCATAATTGACTACATCACCCCTTGGTTCATGAGACTCATCATCTCCCGACATTTGAAGATTTTCAAGTCTTGACAAAATGTCGTCCATATCACTAGCTTGACTCCTAGTGTATCTTTGTTGGAAATTCCTATCCAACATTTGAGAAGATGGATGACTCGGTAGTATGCGCTTTCCTCTATTTGTCTCTTTCCTTTGAGAAACTGGATCAATATCCATCGGACTTGGAGCGCTTACGGATCTATGAAATCGTTTTGGAGAGTTTGGGGGTGCCAACAAAGAAGTCCCTCTTGGACTTGGTGTACCACTTGATGTACTTGATGAAGATTCCCTGATGTGGACTTTGTGGAGGGGAACTTTTTCCACTACTTTTCTTGGGTTGTACAAATGTGGAACTTTCCGAATTAGAGTCTATATCAACAAATTTTTTATGACCCCATTCTCCCCCTTCATCAAAAATTACATCCCAGGAGATAATTATTTTATGTGTCTTGGGATTGTACAATCTATACCCTTTGGTTGATTCACAATACCCTACAAAAATACATGCTTGACTCTTTGGATCAAGCTTCTTTCTTTTCTCCTCAAGAATGTGTGCATAAGCTAAAGAACCAAATACTCAGAAATGTTTGACATTTGGTTTCTTACCGTACCATCCTTCATAAGGAGTGATACCATCTAAACTAGAAGTCGGACTTCTATTTAGAATATATGCACTAGTTCTCACTGCATCCGCCCAATAGTTGTATGTTAGATGCTTTGTCCGAAGCATCGTTCGTGCCATTTCAACAAGGGTGCGGTTCTTTCTCTCAGCCACACCGTTCGTCATGGGGTATAGGCAATGGTGAACCGCCTTTTTATCCCATTTTGCTTACAATAATGTAAAAATTCATTTGAGGAGTACTCTCCTCCTCTATCAGTGCGAAGACATTTGACATAGTAGTCACATTGCTTTTCTACATTATTTTTGAAGTCTATGAAGCAATCAAATGCTTCATCTTTGTGTTTCAAAAATAGATCCAAGACATTCTAGAATAATCATCTATGAATGTTAGAAAATAAGAATTGTTTCCAAGGCTTTTTGTTTGCATTGGACCACCGATGTCCGAATGTACTAGCTGAAGAGGATAGCTTGCTCTCCACGCTTGGCCTCTTGGAAACTTCTGTTCGGAGTGCTTTCCCAAAGCACATGCTTCGCATACCTTCTTATGTTCTTGAATCTTTGGTAGTCCTCATCACCATAGCTTGTGATGTTAACATTTTCAAGCTAGCGGAATTGAGGTGACCATATCTCAAGTGCCACAATTCACTTGGATTTGTAATAGCAATGTTTGCAAGTTGAGCTCCCCCCGGCTCACCAAATTTTAGAGGGAATAACCTATTCTTTGTCATAGGTACTTCGGTGATGACTCGGTTACAATTGTTTTTATCAAGGATTGTACATTTGCTGTCATCAAAAACTAATTTGTAATGCTTCTCCATCATTTGGCCAACACTTAACAAATTGTGTTGTAGCTATGGAGTATAGTATATGTCATTCACTTTTTTAAGGCCTTCTTTTGTTGGAACTTCCATAGCTCCAATGCCTTCAACTTGCAAAGATTTATTATCCCCTAACTTAACATGGGATTTGTAATTTGAATCTAATGTAGCAAAGAGATTTTCTTTGCCACTCATGTGGTTGGAGCAACCAGTATCCAAAATCCATGTATCTTTAAGATTTTGATCTCGATCTGTCCATAAGAGAGAAAAAGATTTGATGGACCTTCTTCTTCTTCGTAGAATGAGCCATATTGATCGCTTTGATCCTTTGAAGTCTTTGACCAACAGTCACGAGCGAAGTGTCCTTGTTTCCCACAATTGAAACAAGTTGTTTTAGTCTTGTTACTTCCTCGTCCTTGATTTCCATGGCTTGCATTGCCGCTTTGGTTCTGATTGGCTCCTCTATTTTGATTTCCACCTCTGTTTTGATTGCCTCCTCTGTAGGAGTTGCTTTGGCCTTTGCCTCTTTGTTGTTGTCCTCTGCCTCGGCCTCTTCCTTGTCCTCGTCTTGCAGCTTCATTCGAAGTGAAGGCTTTGTCATCACCTCCATAGTTTGTTGAAGGTGCTCCTTGAAGTCTCTCTTCATGTGATGTTAATGATCCAATCAAACTATCAAATGTAAGAGTAGAAAGGTCTTTTGATTCTTCAATTATGATGGCAATGTGATTCCACTTAGGAAGAAGTGTTCTCAACACTTTCTTCACAATTGTTTCAATTTGTGTGTCATCACCTAAAGTTTGCATCATATCAACTACTGCTTTGACTCGCATACGTAGTCACCGACTCTTTCATTTTCCTTCATTCTGAGATTTTCAAAATCTCTTTTTAAGGTCCAAAGCCTGACTTGCTTCACTTTATCACTTCCTTGGAATCCTTCTTTCAAGGCATTCCATGCATCTGTGGTAGTTAAGTAAGATGCAATTCTAGGAAAGATACTTGGATCTAATGCCGCTTGAAGATGGTATAAGGCAAAAGAATTATTTTTCTGTGCATCTTTGAAGATCTTCTTGTCGGTTGCACTCAAAGTAGTCCAATCTGTTGGAGCAATGTAACCGTCTTCAATACTATCCCATAGTCCTTTTCCTATGAGTAATGTCCTCATTTTGATGGACAAGTACTCATAATTATCCCCACTGAATTCGGGGATTGGTAGATTGTTACTTGATCCCATTATTATCTACTAAAACAAGAAACCTCTCTTATATAGTCTTATTTCAAAAAGACTTTACAAACTATCAAGCCTTGCTTGATTTACAATCATAAACAACTCACTCTTGTTGTTGTGATTCAACAATTACAAAATTGTCAACGACTTGTTCATCGTCGTCACTGATCAATATAATTTCAGGAGAAGGAGTTTGTAGGATTTCAACTGAATTACTATAATGAGTATATTCAGATCCTTGTGGAGCAATCTCCACCATGTCAGATTGTTCAAATCTGCTCCCAAAGGAGTTATCTTCTGAATCTGCTTCGTATCCTAGATCAGGATTTCTCTGTTGGGCAATAACCGCGTTTTGCAACTGTGAAAAGACTGTATTGATTCCTAGTGTTCTCACGTGCTCATCAAAGCTTTCAGCGTTTGTTCTCAGTAACAAACTACAAAGTGCTTGGTAACATCCTTCCGATCTTATCATTTAAGAAAATTTCCCATAAATTTTCTTTTACAAAGATTTCCTCTTAGGAAATTTTACTAAATTTTTTTACCTCTTAAAGCGTAAATTTTTTTTTACAACTATTTCCTCTTAGGAAATGTCAATCATCAACTTTAAATGATAAAAAAAACTTTTCAACAAAATTTTTAAAATTTTTACATCTATTTCCTCTTAGGAAATGACAATAAAAAAAATTTAAAAATTTAAAGTTACCTTAAAGTTTTTTTTTTAAAGAAATATTTTTTTTTAAAAAAACTGTTGACCCCGCCGAGGTTCGATCGTGCGACCTCGCGGGCGTCAAGGCAAAGGGTAGCCGCTGTGCTACCGGGCAGATCCGGGAGCTAAAGCAGGCTCCCTGCCCTTATTGCTTTCGCAAGATCGCGCGAAGCAAATAAAAAAATGACCCCACCGAGGTTCGATCGTTCGACCTCGCGGGAGTCAAGGCAAAGGGTAGCCGCTGTGCTACCGGGCAGATCCGGGAGCTAAAGCAGGCTCCCTGCCCTTGTTGCTTACGCATCGAACGCGAAGCTATTATGGCTTCGTGCTTCGGCGTGAAGCAATGGTTTTTCTTTGGGACTTTAGTCCCACATCGCCTATGCGGCGATGTTTATGCTCTTTAAAAAGAGCAAAGCACACAATGTGCTTTGATTGCCTATGGGCAGTCACAGGCTGTGAAGAACCTTTTGCCTCGGGCCACGTGCAGGTCGCCACGTCAACGAACCACCTTGGGCCACGTGCCACCTCGGGCCACGCATAGGTCGCCACGTCAACAAACCTCCTTGGGCTACGTGCCACCTCATCAACGAATCGCCTCGAGCCACGTGACGCCTTCTCCAACGTGCCGCCTCGTCAACGTCCAGCTCCACCAACGCCTAGGGAATCATGTCGATCTGCTCCAACGCCTCGAGAATCATGTCGATCTGCTCCTGTGGGCCTCCTCGGCTCCTACGGGCTGCCTCGAGATCCGTGTCGCTGCCTCGAACTACGGGCCCCACCGCCTCGAGATTCGGGCCGATCTCGGCTCTCGGCTCTGATACCAAATGTGGGAGGTGAGCAATTGATACAAAGGTAATATTGCATTAACCATTAACATCAGGTTACAAAGTTTAAATAAACATTAAAATAACCATACTAGAGAAAAGGGGGAAATAGGAGAAATTAAGGGAGAAGAAATTAAAATCAAATTCTCTTGCCGCCCAAAGATGCTGCCGTCCAATTGCCGTCCAGGTAAGGTAAAAGGTAAGTAATCTTACCCAAGGTAAAATACCTTTTTTAACCTTTTACCAATGGTAATTTTCCAACAATTGGGATTATATAAGTTAATAAATATGACTAAACAAATATTTATTTCTTATATGAAGGATATACATTAAAAAATTTAACATGTATTTTTTATAATAGGTTATATGGGATTGAAGTAGGCCTATTCATATTACATCATGACCATATAGTGGTATCACAACAACTTTGTAATTATACATATTTCATTTGGCAAGATTCAAACCTTGGTCTTATCCTTGAAAGTTAAGGAATTTAAGTGATGGAACTTATGCCATTTGATAAAGCTAGCAATGTATAGTTAAGAAGCAAATAAAATATAATTATTACAATAAAATAAAAAAACTTGTAACATAAGTGTGTAATTAATAATATGATTCACACACCTTATTGTTGTGCCAAGGAAAAAAAAGAATGAAATGTAGAGAAAATATTTTAAAATATTGAAATCAATGAAAAATTAAACTTGTTGGCTTCACTCGCATCATACATCAAACAATTGTACATTAGTTGAAATAACTATTTTAAGAGGGCCTAGTAAACTCTTTTTTCATAAGTTCACCACAAATTTTTATTACAATATTAATAGAATTTAAATGGGATTTAAAGGAATCTATTTAGTATAGGTCAAATAAAATAATATATTAAAACTAATTCTAACATGTGTACAATAATAAAAAATATCTTCGAATTTTCATTGTCGATCTCCCTAAAACTAGGATAATAAATTTAAAAAACTTTAGTCAAATATTTATTGCATTTTTATTCTTAATTTTTAAAAATTACTAAAGCTTAATATAGAGTTAGAATCCTAATACAACTTTAAATTTTGACTTCCTTAAGTGGAAATCTTAATATAAAAATAACAACAATTAGAATAAAAAGCAATCAAGATATCTTTTACGTAAATATTTATATTCCTCCTAAGTAGATATTAAGGTAGTAAACTAAATAGCAATCTTTAAGTATCTTGATCATGAGATATTTTAAATGGTCTTTGAATTCATTAAAGAAATTGATAATATGAGAACTAATATTTTATTGAACAAGAAGTAGAGGGACTTCAGAATACTATTCATTTTCACTATAGTGTTATCCACACTCTTTTTGTCCCTCGAAGTTATCCCTTGCTAGTTTAAAAATTTTGAACTAGAGAATTTGAACTTTCAACAAATTTGCTTAGTTCCAAACAAATATATAGGTTATTGAATTTTCTCATGAAAGGAAAATATTGGGTTTCTTGAATGGTTGTTGGCCACTAGTGATAGGAAAAAGATTTTCTCTCATAGATAGAACATGTAGAAATTTATGTACTTTATCCTTATCTTATATACTTTATTATCAAAGTTGAGAATCAAAGCTTCCTAATCACATATTTCACATATTATATTTTTAGCATTGTCCAAAACTATAGACAAGTCTCTTAAAACTTGGTAAATGCATACAATATTTTGTAATTAAAACTCTTTGCTCTTTTATTCTATGGTTGTTCTTCAATATTTCACCCCATAATAATTTCCATAATTATTTATTTAAAATTGGTTTTAAGCTCCTTATTAATGTAAGGAAGTAGTCTAAGTCCTTTTAAAGATTCTAATATACTTATTGATCTAGTCTTAAAAGGAAATTAGACCAAAATATTAACGTTGTGAAGATAATTTCCATCATTTGTTATAAATAGCTATCACATAAATGAAATAATGTAAACCTAAATTAATAAAAAGGACCAAACTTAAATCCAAAGAAATCCTCACAACATAACAAAAGTTGATAATACTTGCAATAAAATAATATGTCATGTTATCATCTTCGTCTATATTCTCATTTATCACTATAGGATCATCACTCATTTGAATGACCTTTAAGTCATATAACTACCTCAACATACAAAAAGTATAAAGTAAATCTAGAAACCTATCACATTACTCTAAGGACATCAAAAACCAATTAATAAATACAATTAATAACATATGTATCCTTAGGTACAAAGGGTAGAAGACAAGGTATGTTTGATAATAATTTAATTGTTCAACCTCATATAGGAAAGAAGAGTTCTCTTTATCAAGAAGCTATAATAAATATCTTTTTAGTAAAAAGCTATAATAGATGTAATTTCCATAGACACCAAATTCAATTGAATGATTACAACTCTCTTGCGATCATGAATTTCCATTTGATGATTGGAACTCTCTTATTGTTATAAAATTCAATTTGACAAAAACATATGTATGTATGATATCCAAGGAAATGGATGGATACTCCATTATTTAGATCCTCACCTCTTCGTAAATCTACAAAAAAAACTTACAGTCAAAAGCATTCTCTATGTTGTTGAAATATTTTATTCTTGCCTCTACCTGCTAAGAAAATATCAAGTGCTTTCATCATCAAATTATGGTATTGTTAATCACCACTATTAATCTAGTTCTATCACAAAACAATTATTATATTTTATGTGATAATAAATACTTCTATTATTGCAAATGACATTTACGGATGTGAACACTAGATAGAATCACAAATGTGTCAAATATGTAGAAAAAATAAAGCCTAATCTATTTTTACCAATTCCTAGGAACTTTCTTCTGAACCTCTCTTCTCATTAACAATAAATATTTTAGAAATATGTAGAAATTTCAAACATGCATCAATTTTTTTTGAAAAAGGTGAAAATTGTATTATGAAGACAAATTAAAAGTTAAAATGATTGGAATACCACTTTTGGCCAATCCCAAGATCATAGTAAAACTAACTTTGACATATCTTTGAACCACAAATTTCTTAGTGCGATCCAAAGAGCAAAAACTCCCATATTGATTACAAATTTCATTAATACTATTACAAAGAACCTAGATTTGCTTCTCTCTCTTACCATGATTTTAGGGGCTATCCCAAATTGGAACTAAGAATGCTACAAGAAATAATGTGAAACCAGACCAATGATTAACCATCATAATCAACTACCCTGGTCTAGCACACTTTGTTGTCTAAATATCTATTGGATAGTAATGAAACTCGTTGGTTTAACTTCATACTATATACAGTACCCCTATTTTGACCAGATTTCAATAAATAACTAGCAAGATGACTGCTTCCATTTTTAACCAAAAATAAGTTGCTACATTCCTTCCTTTGCCTACGTGAACCAGAACGACATCATCAAACTATTGCCAGATGATATTGATCTGATTCACTATGTTCTTGATCCACCATGCACTCGATCCTAAATTCCTAATTTCATCTATCGATCCCACCAAAACATAGAAGTTGGACTCTGCTATGATCTTTCGAACTCCATTCTCGCAAGCATTGAGATAACCTTGTATGATTTCCACATCCTCTACTTCATTATTTATCGCTACTCCTAGACCTTTCAATTTCCAATGAAGGACCTTCCCCTTGTAGTCTCTTTTGAGGAAACCAATGTCCACTGCCCTTGGGTTGTCCTTGGCTACTCCATCCGTGTTGATTTTTTTCAACCTAGGGATGGGGGTTACAAACCCCCATGAGTTTACGTCATGGAAGCGTTCTCTCTCTCTAGGTTTTTATACTCTCCCACATGAGCATTTATTGTTTCGATAACCTTGTTCAATATTTTGTGACAAACTAGCTCTATCAAAGTTTATTCCTCTCTAAAAAAATTGTCATTTCTTTCTAGCCATATGTAGCATAAGAAAAAGATCGAACCCAGATACCAACCCAACTAATCTGATTTAATTTTTAACCTTCTTTGTTTTCAGTCCTCCTATATATTAATAAGTATTAACAACTCGTTGAGGTGGGCCTTAAAGAGATCAACCCATTGGCTCCACAACTCCAAGGTAAAGTCATAGTGGATGAGCAATTGATTTATTGCTTGATCCTGGGTATTGCACACGATACATTTAGAGGGGCCATGAGAACCCCTATTGTGTAAGTTATTATAGGCGAGGAAGCTCTGGTGCATAACTTGGTAAGAAAAGAAATCGATTTTTGGGCAGCACTTTGCCAACCATACCTTATCCCATAGAACATCCGCGAGCACATATTAGGGAGGGAGGAGTTCTTTATAACCATTTAGAACTGTATATATATCTAAATTTCCATGACCCCAACCTATCTTGTCCTCTTCCTCATTACCTCTAAGGTGGCCTTGCATGAGAAATTCTAGATCCTTTAGTATTCTAATCGGAGTAGTAAGGATAGAGAACTTGTAAACTACCATTGCTTGATCCACTAATTGAAGAAGAGTCACTCTTCCTTAAAACATTTAACATTACGTACAATTATTTACCTTTGTGCTAATTATGTCCACTAGTGTTTTCCATTCTACCACATTCAACCTCTAATAGTAAAGTGGAATCCCTTGGTACGTAGTCCAGAGGGAGGAAGTCCTAAGAGATGCATACGATATTTAGAATTTGATCTTGGATCCCCCTTTCGGTATTAAAGAATACTACCTTGGACTTGGCTCCATTTGCTTCTTGGCCTCTCATGATCAAAACTATGTCTCTCGCATCATTTAGATCCATAGCTCTAAAGAGGACCTAGTTTTGTTTAGATTTTATAATCTGTAGGATGAAATTAAGTATCTCTTACTGCACTACAATATTAGGATGGG
Organism: Wollemia nobilis; assembly: GCA_028583015.1. Classification (NCBI taxonomy): domain Eukaryota; kingdom Viridiplantae; phylum Streptophyta; class Pinopsida; order Araucariales; family Araucariaceae; genus Wollemia; species Wollemia nobilis. The sequence continues at coordinate 2,284,346 of JAQPPZ010003184.1, forward strand.
AAGAAAGAGAATACTTTCAAAGTAGATATTTTTTTTCTTGTTATCTACTTGGCACAATGTCCATCACATTACCATGAAGGTATTTTAGGTTGGATAATGCATTGTAATTTCTTCCTGTTGAGGCCAAGTAGTGGAAGAACTTGGTATTTCGACCCCCCTTTAGAAACCAAGAAGTTTTAGCTCTTTGTCTCCAATATATCTCCTCCTATTTATCTATACTCTTTGATTATTTTTTGACCTAATTATCTTCCTATTCCATGTCTTCTATGATTTTTTGAGTTCAAAAGAGTGTGGCCAGATCCTCCATCCTTGTAACCAGTGGTGCCCTCTAAAGCTAAAATTTTGAATTGTTATTTCTTTTCAATATTTTGTGTTGGGTGTTGAAATATTGGAGCTTTTTAAAGACTCAAAATAATGCTATTCCATGGAAACGGTGCTCCTCCTCTCACCATAATAGGATTTTATCCCTAAAGAGAATTTAAAAGTGTTCTAAGTATGATTGAGGAATTCTAACCTAAGTGACCATCATAGAAAAGTCTCTTCAAATACCAAGAATCTATCCATATTTATCTTCTTGTTTGCCAACTCTACTTGTTTGTTTGACCAAGTATGAGAAGGCACCACATACTAGACATAAATATTAGTATTACTTTAGAGATCATAAATCTATCTCCTTGATCCAAAGATGAGAAGCCCCCTTCTTGATCCCTAGATAAAATATTAGTATTAAATTTGCCAGCCTAATTCACCTCTTTCTTTCCTATCCTACTTGCATGTAAAACTGACCATTGAAGGTGTTGCTCTCAAAAATTATTTGAACCGTAGAAATATGAAATTAACAAAAGTTCTCCTAAACTCTTACTCTTGAAGAGACATATGATAACCCCATTTCCGACAACATGATCAATATATTATCTATTGTAGAGGGTTCCACAAGGTCATTATACCTAGTGAAGCACGTTGGGATGCTACCATCATGTGCTCTACCTATCTCCATATTTTCTTGGCTATTCTATCCATGGCATGTATTGTAGATTTCATCTCTTGAAGGAGAATAAAATCTAAATGATGACTTTAAGTTAAATAATGAACCACAATTTGATGACTTTAAGTTAAGCCTATAATATTCAATGCTTTTACAATCATTGAAAATCATAAAAAAACCTCTTCAAACACCAAGAATCTATCCAGCTTTACCTTCCTATTTGCCAACCTCACTTGTTTTTATGTCCAGATAAGATAACTCCCCACACACTAGACATCAATCAAATTGAGTTGATTTACTTTAAAGATCATAAATTTGTACCCCTAATCCAAAAATGGGATGCCCCCTTCCTAGTACCTAGATGAAATTTTAGCATTGAAGTCACCAACCATTATCTAATTCACCTCTTCCTTTCCTATCCTACTTGCTTGTAAAACTACCCATTTGAGGTGTTGCTCCCCAATTTTTTTTAAACCATACAAATTTGAATTCAAGAATGGTGAACGATTGACAAATAGCCACTGCATACTGCATTTTAAATGAAAGGATGTATGATGAGGATGCAACTGAGAAGGGCATTAGGGTTATTTTATTTGACTAGCTGGCTTTCTTTACTCAGAGAATACATGAGCAATTAGTGAGAATAAAAAAGGGTTTTGATGCACCTTGCTTCAGGCATTACTCAAGCCTAGTCTGGATATTTTCTGCTATTGTAAGGAACATGATGCCCTAGATTTTGGTTAAGGATAAGAACAAACAGGGAGATCCCATTATTATTTTCTATTGGACTTATCATATGAGAAGAACCGAGTCTATGTATAGATTCAATTTGGAATTTTTAGGTCTAGAATTAAAGATAATATATGGGGAATGCCCTAGGTTGCCTTCTCTTGCCAAGAAACTATTAAGAATATAAGGTGCAGAGGAAGGATATTGGTACCTCCTAACAGAAGGCACAATCATTAGACTGTATAGATTCACTGGTAAGCCTTTTCTATTACCACATTTTGTTACATATAGGCTATTCACCTTAGAATACTTGAGGTAAGAAGATTTTATAAATATGAACTATGGTTCTAGGAGAAAAAGGAGGTGTTTGTTGACTTACCATAATATTGATGATATAATTGTTACCAAGATGCGGTAAGGGGAACAAATTGACCAATATATGGATAGGTTGGGCCTATTTTACATTCCCTAGAGATGGAGTTATGACCCGGACAATGTATTCTACAAGAGGAACATATCCTTGAATGGAGAAAAGGCCTAAAATTTTGAGAAAAACCTAGGCCTCATTTTTAATAGGGCAGAAATAACAAGGAAACTGCTCTTTTGGAGTGGAATGTATCCAATATGCAACAACTTCCTCCATGGTTAGACTTCTATGAATAAATTTTTGATTTTGATCCAAACAATAATGCAAAACATGGGTTGAAGGAGTCTACCATCAAAGAAGTTGAGGATAAAACAGATAAGAAAAACACCCCTAGTATCAAGAAACTACTGGAAAAGAGGTAGAGGAAGAGAAGAAATGGAATGAAGCCAAGATATTAGACTAGGGGATGATGAGAATCAAGATTGGTAAAGAGAAATTCAAGTTTACATTGAAAATTGATGATGAATTTTCTAATAAGTATGACAAGAATGTCACAACTTGGAAACCAAAAGACCCAAGGAATATAGTGCTAATTTATCATAAGTCATAGACATGGCCAGATTCTCCCTCCTCACATTCATGAGAAGAAGCTCAATAAGAAGAAACTGATTCTCCATTGACTGCTGCTGAAGTTTTGAAGATATTTCAACCTTCAACTAAGAAAATAAAGAAATTTCCTAAAGGGGCACAGTTGATGAGTAAGATGCACTATTCTTATGAAAGAGCTATCAGTAAACCAGTAATTCAAATAGTAAGTAGGCCCAAACACATAGCCTTGGATGGAAAACCCTCAGATACAAAGATAGATTGGACTCAGAAGGATAAGAACTTTTGGTTCACACTTGTAAGTTTCACCTCTTCCACAATGGTAGAATTGAATCCTATTTTTGAACAGACATTACAGGAAGAACCCATACAAGAAGGATTTTCTGAGGAAGACATAGAGAATGATAAATAAGTACCCTTGCAAGTATTACAAAGAAAGGCTAAAAGGGTACCAGAAAGAGCATAAAATAATATTTTCAAGAAATAGAAGTTGGATAAGGAGAAAATTATTAAAGAAACCCCTATTTTAGCTGCGAAATAATTGATACAAGTACAAAACAAAACACAGAGACAGATACAAATCACCCTACATCAGTAGGAAAAGGTACGGTCTCTAAACCCTCTTCTCCTCCTCGTGTAGATTCCCCTAATAAATATCCTTCCCTTTATGAGCAAGAGATCAAAACAAATGTGCCTTCTCCCCCTCATAGCTCACTCCCTATTTCAGCAGTCAATAATAAGGCTCAAGTCAATCCATCTCCCCCAAGGTCACCTCAAATTCCCTCTTCATCACCTATAATTCCTCCCTCATCATCTCCCATATTTCCATCCTCGCAATTACAACCACCTCCGTCAGTTAAGAAACAATTTTTTTTGAGCACACCCACTCATCCTACTGTAAATTTCACTTTAGTTTCTATGAGTCTACCAATTGCAATAGCAGCAGTGGTCATAGATTCCATTGTGGTCACAAAATCAACTGTAGTTACTTCTTCCCAACCATTTTCAACTGTTGATTCTTCTCTTGCATACCTTGTATCCTCTTCCTTTGAGTTACACCACCCAAGCAATTTTGTAAAAGGAGCAGGAAGCTTCATAGAAAATTCAATATTTATGGGTTGAGAAGCTATCCAAAACTTCCAAGAGAATGACTACAAAGAGGAGAAGCATTTTTGTTGACCCAGTTTCAAGGCAAAAGACATCTAGATCCATGATTCCCTTGGTGAGCAAGCCTAAAGCTGAGATGAATTCTCAAGATTATTGCATAGAAGAATATAAATAATATATTGAGTAGCTACATGTAGAAGATGAATTGGTCATGGCCAAGGCCCACTTAGACACTTTTTATGTGAAGAATGATATATACAAAGAAAATGTGGACAAGTTGGAAAATAAAATAGAAAGGCTTCAAAAGACTGTTGATAATTAGAAACAAGTGGAGAAGGTTCTAAAAAAGGAAGTAAAGATCTGGAAAGATAAGTTTTAGGAGGCTAATGAGATCAAGGAGCAAATAGAAGAGAACAAGAAGAAAAATGAAGAACAAGCTAAGAAAATACAGAGTTTGAAGTATCAACTACAAATTGAAAAGGCTAAGTCTTCAAGTTTCTCCAAGGCTAGGATAAAGAAAGTAAGAAATGAATTGCTCTCTTAAGTTATGGAAAAAGGCTTAGAGATGTAGCCTATTATTGATTATTTGGACAATGCTAGCCGCCTACTCCAAAAAATTCAAAAGGATCTAGATAGTTTCATTGGATAGTTACAACCCATGGTGATTCCAACTGAGCAAATTTACAAGCTGGTAGATAACAGTCTTAGTGACCCTGCTAAGCCAATTCCTGATAAGGAGTGGAATATTTCTTAATTGCTACTATAACTATGGTGAAGAAATATCCCTCCAAAATTCTTGGCTATTATTTAACAAAGTGGAAAATATGATCAGGGATGTAGTGGATATAAATAATGAAATGATTTAGAATGGTTTTAGAGGTCTTTGGATGGAAGATAAATCTTTGTTATTAGAAGAAGAAATTAAGAAGAGTACTAATGAGAGCTTGCAATATGAGTATGATATTGATGCTCTTGAAGAACCAATTGATCAGGAGCAGGCTTCATAGATGATTATTGATTTTACCAGGCTCAAAGATCTAATGGAATACTTGGTAAACAAAGGAAGTTTTACAAACTATGAGGGAATTTATGAGCTATAGTACATTCATAAGCAGCTGAAGGAAAATTACAACCCCTCTGAAGTAGTTTGGAAACAAGCCTTGTAGACCCTAAAGGTAATGGTGCAGTTGTTTGGAAGTAATGCAGAAGAGAAAAATAAAGAGCAAACCCCACCTAAGGAAGAAGCTGAGCAAGAGCAAGAAGATAATGTTGAAGAAGAGACTCAACAAGAAGAATAAGAAGAGCCAGATAGAGCAACTGTGGACCCTAAAAGGACACAAGTTTAGCATTATTGTTTTGTACATATGTAGTCATATAGAAGTTTAGTTTTTGTTTGATTCATTTTACTCTCACATTGTCAAAAGGAAAGAATAAAATAATGAGGTCAGAAAGAAGCAGAAAACGAGTTTTGTGTGAAGGAATTCATATCATTTATTGTAAGAATGCTTTATTAGGGGAACATAGCTATTTTTTACTGAAGCATTGGAGCAGTTTTGAAGGAGTGGCATAGATATTATTATTTTTTGCATAGTCTCCATGAGAATAGTTATCCTCTACGATGTATGAAGTATGGTCTTGATATAAATGTTTATACTCTAAGATGTTCATAAAGTTTTCAGAGGGTAGTGTTCATATGGAAATTATTATTTGAAGCATTCTTTTGAAGATAAGCATTTTTTGACTCCTGATGCCCAATGGATAAGACTCTGAGTTCGAATGGCTTTGCAAGAAAATCCACCTCAGAGGTGCCAAAATGTAGGCCCAAAATGGCCACATCCTTAGAAAATATTGAAGATTTTATTCTAAGGCATGAAATATCTATTCTATTGAGGATATAGAGTATTTTGGAGTGGATCCACAATGAGAGTTCTCGATTTCACTCAACAGTTAGTGTTTTTTTGCCTTAACAAGTTAAATTTCCGTTCCGCTCGGTTCATAATGTATTTGGCAGTGGATTCCAGGCAAGTCGTAATTCTATAAAACTTTTGGGTAAAGATGATGTCAATACAATTCAAAAGTGCAGAATGGTGATTCTTTTCAAATTTCATGCACTCCAATGACTAAGTATTGGGAAGTATAATTATGTTGGTTTTTAAGACTAAAAGTGAATGGAATGGAGAAAAGCTAATTTTACATTGCCTTCGATGCGGAATGGTGATCGTTGTTGGTTTGGTGCATGCTCCAAGTGACTAAGTGTTGAAAAGTTTAAATCCACTGAGTTCCAAGAGTATTTTTGTGTAGAATGACAACATAAAGGTAGAAAACACTACAAAGAGTGTGGAATGGCGACAAAGGATTAATTTTACTACTTCCAGTGTGGGTTGGTGATTACACATTCCAACTAAGGGAAAGATGACGTCAATATACTTTTTGTGTAGACTACATTTGATTGATGCTAAAGAATATAAAGAAGGTTAAATAGCAAGTTGGTAGTAGATTTCATTTCGCTCATTCCTCAATGCATTCCATGCCAAAATTTGATTCCATAGAACTAAAGCCACTAATGCTGAAGTCAACAATTAAAAAGTGCAAAGTGGCATTTGATTACTTCCTAACCAATTTGTAGAGCATTTTTAAGTTTTAATCATGATAGTTCATCAAAAAGCATCGACGACTAATATGACTCTGACATTATAAAATCATTTAAAGGTAGTTTCTCACCGAATAAAAAAGAAGTCTATTGGAATGCAGGAAGACAAAGCATCAAAGGGTTTTCAAGAACAAAAACCAAAATTAGTTGCAGATCTATGACGGAGTGGGGTTTTCAATAACAATGAATGGATTAGATATGGTCTCCAATGGCCTAAAATCCAACTGCCATCGACAAACCAGCAAGTTGCTGAGAGCTAAGCTACCATGGTCGATCGATCGTAGTAGATTTCTCGGATTCTGCCAGCCAATGACATAATACTAGCAAAACTCTCTGATGAGCTATAAATTTGTAATATTTGTAATGTCTCCTAAATTTATTTCATTAATCAAACTATAAATAGAGGTTGAACCCTCATTTTTAAGGGTCGGATCTAGTGTGTTTGCTTGCCCTACTATAAATATTCTTGTGAATTAATGGAAGGAGCATTACTCTAATTTTTGACTCAAAATTTGTTATCTTCGCTATCTTTGTGCAAGAGATTTAAATATTTGAGTTGCATTTTTGTCAATACTTTATCGGTTAGTTCATTCTACTTTATTGGATTACTAGTTGTGAAAGTAATTGAAATTTATTCATAGTTAGATCTGTGTTGTTAGGAAGTTTATTTCTATTAAATCTAACTATTGGTCTATTATGCTAATTTGGATTATCAATATTAGATATTGGAATTGCTTTCTGTAACATATCTCTGTTTTTGCTTTAATGTATGAAGATTTCATGGGTTTGGGTGCTATTAATTTTGAGTGATGATATACTAGAAGTAGTTTGTGAGAGCTTTTTACTGTATTTTCCTATGTTATTAGCCTATTTGACCACTGTTTTGTATAATATCTCTAACCCTAATCCTTTTCTAACCATTTTCTTAAAACCCTAATTGAGCTTTAATTGTGTCAACACCATTCTAAGTTGACAAGAAACCAACCTACTCTGGAGGTTGGATTGAAGTTGCCTTTGGTCCATCCAATGTTGAGTGTCGATCTGTGACTATCGGGTGCATGCCTGGATAGAAAATTGGAAGATAATCAGCCACAGTCTCAAGTAAAACTTGATGTCAATTCAGTTCCCAACAACTACTAATCTAATTATACCACAAAGCAATTATTATGTTTTATGTGATAATAAATATTTCTATGGTTGCAAGTGATATTTATAGACATGAACATTAGATAGAATCACAGATGTGTCAAATGTGTAGAAAAATTAGTGCCTAACTATTTTTTTCCAATTCCCAATAAATTTCTTATGAACCTCTCTTCTCATTAACAATAAATATTTTCGAAATATATAGAAATATCAAACATGCATCCAATTTTTTTTGAAAAATGTGAAAATTATATTAAGAAGATAATTCAAAGTTTCAATAATTGGCCTACCACTTTTGGAAAATCCCAAGATCCTAGTAAAACTAACTCTAACAACTCCTTGGACCACAAATTTCTTGTGTGATCCAAAGAGAAAAAACTCCTATCCTGAATACAATATTTATTAATACTATTCTAGATAATCCAAATTGTCTTCTCTCTCTTACGATGACTTCAGGGGCTATCCCAAATTGGGACTAAGGATTCTACAAGCAACAACGTGATACCAAACCAATGGATAATCATAATAAACATCTACCCTAGTCCCACACACTTCATTGCCTAAATCATTGTTGGATAGTAATAAAACTTGTTCATTCACCTCCATCCAATCTACAATATCCTTATTTTTATTATATTTCAATTAGTATCCAACAAGATGCTCACTTCCTTTTTAAGCCAAAAATTCATTCGTTGCATTCTTCCCTATGCCTACATAAACCGAAATGGCATCCTCAAATTTTTTCCAAATGGCTTTGATCTGACTCACTATGTTCTTGATCCACCACACACTCAGCCTGAAATTCCTAATCTCATCTAGTGATCCCACTAAAATTTGAGAGTCAAACTCCACTATGATATTTTAAACTCCATTCTCCCAAGCATTGAGAGAGACTTTTTTGTTTTCCAAAGCCTTTGCTTAATTATTTGTTTCTACTCCTAGGGATTCCAATTCTCAATGAAGAACCTTCCCCTTGTAGTCTCTTCTAAGGAAACTAATTCATGTTGCCCCTGGATTATTCTTGGATGCTCCATTTGAGTTGATTTTTTCCTAGCCGATGGGTGGGAGTTGCAAAGCCCCATGAGTCTGTCTCATGGCAATGTTCTCTCCTTGTTATCTTTTTGCTCCCCCACATATGATTCTATTGTTTATGTAACCTTAAAAAATATTTTTTGTCAAACTAGTGCTATTGGAGCATATTCCTCTCTAAACATTCTAGAATTTCTTTCCATCCATATGTGCTACTAGATAAAGCTTGGACCCAAAGACCAACCCAAATGAACTAATTTATTTTTTAACCTTATTTATTTCTAGACCTCTCATATATTAGTATGTTTTAACTATTGGTTGAGACGGGCCTTGAAAATATCAACCCATCGACTCCACAACTTTAGGGTAAAGTCACACTAGAAGAGAAAATGATCTATTATCTCCTCCTAGGTATTACACATGATACATTTAGAGGGGCCATAAAATCCCTCTTTTGTAAGTTATCATAGGTGAGGAAGCTTTGATGCATAACCTATTAGGCAAAGAAATTGATTTTTGGCCAACCCTTTGCCAACCATACTCTATCGCATGGAACATCCAATCACATTGAGGGTGAGGGAGAAATTCATTATAACAATATTGAACTATGTAGATGCCTAAATTCTCATGACCCCAAGCTATCTCATCGTCTTCCTCATTTCCTATAAGGTGGTGTTGCTTTAGTATCCTCTCTAAAAGTGGCAACACATTTTGAAACATTGGGACTGGCCACTCTTCCCACTACGTTAGTTGCATATGAGAGAATGTCCCATTTATCCTTATATGTAGATAACATGCTATCTTGATCCAAAATCTAGCCTTCAGGATCTATTTAAGGGGTTGCGACTATTAATTTTGAAGTTAAAGCAGGTATTGGTCCCAAGAATTGGTCCAAAAATTTGCTTTATCTCCTCTACCCAATTTACAAAATAGTTTTAGTTTTACCACTTTCTCTTCTAATTTCAAAGCTTTCCAAACAATAGAACCTTGTCACTCATAGGGATATGTCTTGGTTTCTCATGAGGAATGTTACCTAAATACTTACTATTAATAATTTTGGTAAACAACACTTCCTCATTAGAGATCTATATCCAATAAAGCTTGCCTACTAGAGCTTGGTTATTCAATGTTGCTTTTCAAATTCCTAATCCTTCACTTGCTTTAGGCTGATAGATTTTATCCCAACTTACTAGAGCCCATCACTTACCCATCCTTGGACCATCCCAAAAGAATTTTCAAATGAGCGAGTCCAACTCCCTTAGGATTCCAATTGGAGCCGCAAGGATAGAGAAATTGTAAACTGACATTTCTTGAATCATTGATTAAAGAAGTGTCACTCTTCCTCCAAAAGAAAGCCAATGATGTGTCCAATGATTTACCTTACCACCAATTTTATCCACTAGTATTTTCCATTTTTTCACCTTCAACTCTTTATAATGGAGTGGAATCCCTAGGTAGTCCAGGAGGAGGGATACTTGAGAGAAACCTAATATGTTTAGAATCTGATATTGGATCCCCCTTTCGATATTAAAAAACACTACCTTGGACTTTATTGCATTCACTTCTTGGAATTTGGCTTCCATATAGGTATTTAAATCAAACTTGAGTGCTCTTACATCTTTGACATTGGTTGCCCCAATCAAAACTATATCATCTACAAATTGTAAATGGGTCAAATTCATCGCTCCCACTTGAACTCTAACAATAACTCATTGTCGCTTGTTCTTTTGAAGAAATCTTCCTAATCCTTCAACAAGAATAATAAATCTTCCTAATTACCCTACAATACTGAAAGAGAATCAAGGGAATAACATTGATGAGGATTTTGAAGGAGACCAAAGAGACACAACTCATGATCCGCTCTTTCCATCCATGAGAGAAACCAAAGTTATTTAACATTCGATCTACAAACTACCAAGGGATTCTATCATAGGCCTTAGACATGTCTAATTTGATAAACATGCCTCTTCGACCTTTTTGATGCAATGTATGAACTTCTTATTATGCCAAAATTACTCCATGCAAAATTGGTTGATCCTCTACAAATTGTCCTTGATCTGGAGAGATAATACTATCTAGTACCTTCTTGATCCTTTAAACCATTAGTTTAATAATGATCTTGTAGATAAGATTGCAAAGTGCAATTGGGTGAAAGTATCCAATGTTAGAAGCCTCTCCCACTTTAGGAATCAAAGTGAAGAAAGTGTGGCTCATATCCTGGTATGAAACTAAATAGTGCGGGAAGCGGGATCGTTTTTTATATTGAATCACTTTTTGATTGTAAGGTAGAAAACCCACAATAGACTTAATTTATATATTTGTTCGATGATGCCTTATTATCATATTTGTATTGCATTTAAATACCTAGTCTAATAGTTGTAAGAGTGAAGGGTTGTGACCCTAGAATATAATTAATAAATAATATAAGTATTAGGACATGTTAGGAGGGTCCTAACATGCCACCCCCCTTAAAGGAGCTTTGTCCTCAAAGCTGGAAATTTGGAAATTGCTGCTGGATATCTTGAAAATTTTCCCACGTTGCGTCTTCTAAAGGTAGACCTTTCCAATGGATTAAAACTTCTATGATATTGTGAGTATGAAGGTGACGAGAGCAACGATCCAAGATAGCTTATGGCTTGACTAGAAGTCCTCCATCATTGGAGAATTCAAGGAGAGTGGTTTGTGTCGTGATATGGGCTCCAACTACGAGCTTAAGGCAAGATACATGAAATACGGGGTGAAGTTTGGAAGAGGGAGGAAGCTCTAGTTTATAAGCAATGGTCCCAATACGTTGGAGAACTTTATACGGCCCGTAAAATTTGGGTGCTAACTTCTGAGAACCTTTTTGTTTAAGAGAGGATTGACGGTAAGGTTGGAGACGTAAGAAAACCATATCACCCTCGTGGAAACTACGTTCACTTCTATGTTGATCGGCTTGCTGCTTCATGCGATGTTGGGCGGTGTGTAGGTTCTCTTTTAGGATCCGTAGTATGTCATCTCTATTAGCAAGTTATGTTTCCACCGCATGGACTTTTGTAGTCCCTAGAATATAGGAAGTGAGGGATGGTGGTGTTTGACCATATAGTGCTTCATAAGGAGTCATTTTGATGGATGTATGGTATGAAGTGTTATACCACCATTCTTCTAGTGAAAGCCACTTTAACCAATGGAGTGGTTGAGTAGAAACAAAACATCGAAGGTATGTTTCCAAGCAGTTATTTACAACTTCTGTTTGGCCATCGGTTTGAGGATGGTAAGCGGAGCTCATACGAAGTTGAGTACCTTGTAATTTGAACAATTCCTTCCAAAAGGTGCTAGTGAAAGTTGGGTCGTGGTCACTAACAATTGTGGAGGGTATACCATGTAATTTAAAGATTTTATCTAGGAAGAGGTGGGCTATAGTTCTAGCGGTATAAGGATGAGCCACGAAACAAAAATGGGCATATTTAGATAAATGATCAACGACTACGAAAATGGTTGTTTTTCCTCCTGATTTTGGTAATCCTTCAATAAAGTCCATAGAAATATCTGCCCATGTTTTTGTGGGTATAGGAAGAGGTTGAAGTAATCCTGGAATAGCGAGGGTCTCCCCATTTTGTCTTTGGCAAACTTCACATTCTTTTACAAAGTTTTGATGTAATTTTTCATTCCTACCCAATAGAAGGAGGTAGTGGCTCTTTTCTAGGTTTTTAAGAACCCTGAGTGGCCTGCAGTGGGTGAGGTATGTAACTCATGAAGAAGTTTTTCACGATAAGTTGAATTGGGGGTGAGGACCATCCTCCCTTTGTATCTTAATATATTGTCCTTCCAAGTGTATGGAGGTTTGCTACTAGGATTATGTTGAAGTTGTTGAATTAAGGCGTGGATAGTAGGATCATTTATCCATTCTTCATGCACCTCATCTACCCATTTAGGAATAAGGGAGGAAAGAGCATGGACTTGAGGCATATCTTCAAATTTTCTAGAAAGTGCATCGGCTGCCATGTTGTCCTTTCCCTTTTTATATGTAATTTCATAATCATAGCCAAGAAGTTTAGTAACCCATTTTTGTTGTTCCGGGGTATTAGTCCTTTGTTCCAAAAAATACTTCAAGCTATGATGGTCAGTGCGTATAATGAAATATTGGCCAATAAGGTAAGGCCTCCAATGTTGAATAGCATGGAAAATCACCAACATCTCTTTTTCATACGTAGAGCGAGCTGAATTCTTAGGAGAAAATGCTTTGCTTATAAAAGCTAGAGGCCTTTCATCCTGCATGAGTACGACTCCCATTCCTATTCCTGAAGCGTCACTTTCAATGACGAACGGTTTAGAAAAGTTGGGCATGGCTAGAACAGGGGTGGTACACATTGCAATTTTCAAGGTGATAAAGGCCTCATCCGCTTTAGACGACCATTTGAAAGCATTTTTCTTAAGTAATGCTGTTAGAGGAGTAGCGATTTTACTATAATTTTGGACAAATTTTCTATAATATCCCGTTAGTCCAAGAAACCCATGTAGAGCTTTTAAGGTTTTTGGAAAGGCCAATTTTTCACCTCCTCGATTTTGGAAGGATCTACCATAACTCCTTCCTTTGAGACAATATGCCCTAAGTATTCAATTTCTTGTTTTCCAAAGGAACACTTTCATATTTTTGCATAAAGTTGATTTTCCTTCAAGATTTGGAACGCTTGTCTAACATGGTCCAAATGTTCTTCCCATGTTTTTCTATAAATCAAAATGTCATCAAAGAAAACTAATATAAATTTACGAAGAAAAGGGTGAAATACCTTATTCATTAGACTTTGAAAGGTAGAAGGAGCGTTGGTCAGGCCAAATGGCATCACCAAGAATTTGTAGTGCCCTTCATGAGTGCGAAAGGTCGTCTTAGGAATATCCTTTTCATTGACTCATATTTGGTGGTATCCTGACCGTAAGTATAACTTGGAAAAATAAGCTGCCCCGTGGAGTTCATCTAATAGCTCGTCTATGACCGGAATAGGAAATTTATCTTTGATGGTCATTTTATTAAGCGCTCGAAAATTGACACATAAACGCCACGAGCCATCCTTTTTTTTAACTAAAATAATTGGAGAGGAGTAAGGGCTTTTGCTAGGTCTAATGACTCATGCCTTAAGAAGCTCTTGTACTAATTTCTCTATTTCGGTCTTTTGGAGGTATGGATAATGATAAGGTCTAATATTAGGAGGTTGATGCCCTGGAAATAGTGGAATAGTGTGATCATGACTTCGTTGTGGAGATAGTCCTTTTGGTTCATTGAACACCGCATTATGGTGGTCTAAAATATTTTGTAACTCTGGTGTCTTGTCTTCTTTGTGACTAGGTTGAATTGAAAATAATTTTGCGACCATTCCTTTGTTTCCTTTTCGGATAATTTTCTCCATTCTATGTGAGCTGACGATTTGGGAAGGTCCTGATTTTAGGCCTTGGATAATATAGGTTTGGTTCTTTGCTGTGAATTTCATCCATAGTTCATCAAATTCCCATTGGACTATGCCCAAGGTTCATAACCATTGTACGCCTAGGACAATGTCGCACCCACCTAGGGGTAGGACGTACATGTCGCCTTTCATGTTATAAACCCCCATAGTTTTATATTTCTGCATTTTCCTTTACATGCAATTTTTTTGCCATTTCCAATCATCACTTCAAAGTTATTGCAAGGGTATATAAAATTTTTTGCTTGTTTAGCCACCTTTGGATCAATAAAATTGTGCGTGCTACTAGAATCTAGGAGCACGGTAAGGTTTTGTTTCTTAAAATACCCTTTTACTCGCATTGTTTGAGGGGCAAAAAATCCAGAAAGGGCGTTGAAGGAAACCTTTGGTGCATTTTCTTTGTCACTTTCAAGTGTGTTGGATAATACCTCTACTTCAAGTTCAGGTTCCTCTTCAGTAGAATTCCCTTCCTCTATGGCATCTAGAATATATAATTTTCGTGAGGCACATTAATGATTTCTGTCAAATTTCTCATCGCAATGGTAGCAAAGACCCTTATCTTGTATTTCTTTCATTTCCTCGAAACTCAGACGCTTAATTGGTAGAGCGGGGTTAATTTTGGGGGCTGTGTAGGAGTTTTGGGTTCGTCCATTTTGCATTAGTTTGGGGTTGGTATAAGTGTTTGATGTTTTCCCCCAAGTTGGTTTTGTGAACCGATTTCATGCCTTGATTTTGTCCTCCGCTAATTTCGCCAAGTCGATGGTCTCTAACATGTTTGTAGGGTTATACATTTGCACATATATTCAAATTTCTTCTTTTAATCCATTGACAAAACATTCTTGAAAGAAGGCAACATCTAATCCGGATGTTCGATTAGCTAGCCTTTCAAATTTTGCTTGGTATTAGCTTACCGAAGTGGTTTGGCATAATTTAGTGAGGGCCCCTGTAAAGCTTTGAAACTTGCTAGGGCCGAATCGCACTAATAGATTCTATGTAAAGGTTGACCATGTCGAAGTGCCGTTAGTTTTCTCGAACCATTGGTACCATTGGATGGCGTCGTTTTCCAAGTGGAAGGAGGTGATATGCACTTTTTGCATTTCCAAAATTTGATTTAGTGAGAAATATTGCTCTGCTCGGTAGATCCAGTTTGTAGGGTCTCCTTCAAATTTTGGGAAGTCTAATTTGGTCGTCCGTGGTAGAATGGAAGTTTGTGGACCTCCTAACATTGCTCGGTTTGATGACCCATGGTTGGGTGAATTTGCATGTGTTGTTGCCTGATTTTGCCTGATGGCATCAAGTTTAACATCCATTGCAAATATTTTCTTGAAGAGTTCTCTTGTGTTACGGGTATTCTCCTCTCTTTCTTGTTGAACTTCTTCAATGAGCCTTTCGTGTTTCTCATGAATGGAATCCAGTGATCGTCGTCCTTTAGCCATTGCGGTTGGTGTAGGTAACGATCAATATGACTTGGTACAGGTGAGAAAAAAATAAAAAAAATAATTTTAATTTTTTTCCTTTACGTTTCGGACGTCGAAAACCTTGATGCTGCGTTGAAGATTTTAGCTTTTTCAAAACAACCACTAGTCACCACATGAAAGGTCGAGCAATTTGGGTGTAAGACAACTTAATTCGTACCTTAGGAGAAGGTTTAATTTTCTGTGAGGATTTTGACACGGATCCGTGAAGCATGAATGTTGTTTGCATCCTCGCGAATGTGGACTGGCTGAAATGTGTGATGGGAAAAATTTTTAATGGTGAATTTTCTCCTTGATCTAGCTCTGATCCAGATGGTATGAAACTAAATAGTGCAGGAAGCAGGATTGTTTTTTATATTGAATCGCTTTTTGATTGTAAGGTAGAAAACCCACAATAGACTTAATTTATATATTTGTTCGATGATGCCTTATTATCATATTTGGATTGCATTTAAATACCTAGTATAATAGTTGTAAGAGTGAAGGGTTGTGACCCTAGAATATAATTAATAAATAATATAAGTATTAGGACATGTTAGGAGGGTCCTAACATATCCCATAATATGCTTTTATTTACACGAGATTCTTCCACTACCTTGGTTACATCCTCCCCTATGTCATTCTTAAAATATTGGAAAAATTCAATCAAGAACCCATCAGGGCATAGGAACTTTTCGGTTCTCATATTGAAAACTATGTGTATCACCTCATCTATATCCACAATTTTCAATAGGGCTTAGTTTTATTCAGTTGTTATAACCTATGGGATACAATTAAGTGTCTTTTTGTGTTGCAATATTAGAATGGGTAGAAGCAGAGAAAATATTTTCAAAGTAGAAATTTGTAGCTTGTTGTATACATGGGATAGTGTCCATCACATTGCCATGAAGGACTTTTAGGTTGGACTGTGTGTTGGACTGTCTTCTTGTTGAGGTCAAGCGATGGAAGAACTTTGTATTTCGGTCCCCCTCCAACAACCAAGAAGTTCTATCTCTTTATTTCCAATAGATTTCCTCTTGTTTGTCTATACTCTAACTTTTTTTACTAGCTCATCTTCCTATTTCAAGTCTTTTGTGTTTGTTTTAGTTTATAAGAGTGTGGCTAACTCCTCCATCCTTACAATAATAAAAATCTCTAAAGCTAAAAGTTTTATTTATTGTTTCTTTTACAAATTTTGAGTTGAGTTTTGACATGTTGGAGTTGTTTAAAGACTCCAAACAATGTTGTCCCATGGGTAGGGCACCCCTCCTCCCACCAAACTAGGATTTTATCTCTAATATCCTCCTTTTCCAGCCAAAAATTCTCAAATTGAAATGGTCTAGAGAATTATTTATGACCCATATCCTATTCCAAGAGAATTGAAAAATGATTTGATTATGTACAATTGAGAATTTTCAACTTGAGTGACCATCACAAAAAACCCTATTTGAACACCAAGAATCTATCTAGCTTTACCTTTCTATTTGCCAATCCTGCTTGTTTATTTGTACAAGTATGAGAAAGTCCCGCACACTAGACATAAATAAAATTGAGCTGATTTACTTTAGAGATCATAAATTTACCCCATAATCTAAAAATGGGATGCCCCCTTCCTAATCCCTAGATGAAATTTTAGCACTGAAGTCACCAGCCACTATCCTATTCACCTCTTCCTTTCCTATCATACTTGCTTGCAAAACTATCCATTTGAGGCGTTGCTCCCCAATTTTTTTTAATTGTAGAAATTTAAAATCAACAAAAGTTCCAAATTCTTAATCTTGAAGAGAGATGTGAGAATCACCCTTCTTGCAAAATGATCAATTGTTGTCTAGTTTATAGGATTCCCCAAAGTCAGTGTACCCCCTAAAGCACCCTAGGATGCTACAACCATATCCTCTACCTATCTCCATATTTTCTTGGCTATTCTATCTATCACCTGTATTGAATATTTCATCTCTTTAATGAGAACAAAATCTAAATGATGAATTTAAATTAAACAATGAACACAAATTTGATGAGACCTATTGTTGAAGCCTATCATATTCCATGATTGTACAATCATTAAAATTTTTGAACCCAATAAGTATCAATCTGCTTTACTCTTCCCTAGTTTACTCCATTTTCAATTGCTTTTGATTTTATTTTCATCCCACACTCTTGGCTTGGGAGTTTTTTAATCATTTCTATGCTTGCTGAATTCCAAGAGTATGCTTCCCTTTGTCTTTAACTCTATCTTTCATTAAGACATCCCTATCAACCAAGACCATAGTAAGGTTGAGGTTCTTTGAAGTTGTTATGACAATATTGTTTGAGATGAGTTGGATATTGGTCTTCAACACTCGTTGAGTTATATTCTACTAGACTACTATATTTTTAAAGGGCACATTTTCCCCCTAGGGTTCCCCCATTATAGTTATCTCATTCTCCATGTCCATTAGGGTATTAATAATTTCATACCTATTTAGGTTTCTCTCTTCTATCTAGTTTGACCACATCACCTTATTTTACTTTTTCTTTCTCTTAGGTGCTTTAAGACCCTCTTTTAGTGTATTTAGGCTTGAGTTTTGGGTCAAGATTTTACCTTCTTATCAGTCATCTTGTCATCATTGTCATTAGTCTTCAATGGGATGGGCTCCTTTTGGATATTCTCGAGGCAAAACCAGACAAGATGTTCATACTTATGATAAATCCTACACTGGAAGGGGATCACTTCATGGTATATTTGCTTGACCTAGGTTAAATATCCTATATCTATTTCTATTTTAGCTGGAAGAAGGTGATTAAGATCCATATCAACACTGATCCAAGCATAAATGGTTGAAGCTCCCATCATCGTATCTCTAGATACTCCCAAATAGTGTTCCAAGAAATTATCCAATCTCTCAAAAACTAGTTCACACCAATATTCCATTGGCAGAGCATATAACCGAACCTAAACAACCACTATAATGACTTCCATTCATGGATAAATCCTAGCTTCCAAGGCTGCACAAAAAGACTTGTTGCTCCATATCTTCTCTTTCCTAATTCAAAAGCTTTGTTCATATTTGCTCATGAAGATAAACTCACAATATAATATCCATTACTAATGAGGAATATTGAATTATCCCCTAAAGGATCCTAGTTATTTCGAATCCAAGAGGTCACAAACCCTAGAGACGGTCTCATGCCAATAAAATTATATATTAGATCATGGTTACTCTTGTATAAATGTTTTCAGTCACCAGACTTTGTCTAATAACAAGTTTGGGATGGTGAGCATCATGGGAAAGACAACCATTAACTATGGACTAGAAGCCTTTATCCATTGGCTTATTGGTTGCAGTAGCAGAGAAGATGGATTTTAGGGCATCATTGCTCAAATATTCATCCTTAGCTTCTTGTATCTCCCTCACTGTGTCGACAAAGGACTACTTGGGATAAGGGGATAGAGGGAGGGCCCTCTCGAGGGCCCTCACCAGCAGCCATGGACATGTAGAAAACAATTTTAATCTATGATGTGTATGTGACAAAATACAAAAAAAAAAAAAAAATTACTTGTAGTTTTTTTAATAGTGTTGGATATGAAGAAAGCCAAATCTAAGTCCCACAATCCACATCCATTCCACTAAGGCTTCTACATGCAATGGCGGTGACATTGTGTGCAAACCATAGCAGAGGTTTGTTTAAATTAACTTCAAATACTCCTAAAAAAAACTAATTTCACAATAACTATTTACACTAATATAAAAATATATAATATTTTTGTAGTAGGGCAACACCAAGAATACTCCTAAGAAATATAATCATTTTATAAAATATACCTTCTATAAGTCAAGACTCTTATAAAGAATACTTGATATGACTTATTTTTACAATTACAAATACATCTTTCTTTATACAAGAATGTGATGGTTTACTAAAAAAAAACTTTCTAAGTTTTTTTTTTTTTGAGGGATCAATACTTTTTATACACATTTGTCATGGGGCTTGAACCCGCTTCTCACCTATAATGCAAGTAGTTTCCTTGCATTATTGGTGACACATGATGGATGCGTATAAGAAGTGTTAATCCCCACCTCGGCAAGGATGTCGCTTGTATTATGGGTGAGACTCGGGTTCAACCCCTATGACTGATGTGTATAAGAATTAATCCCCCACCTCGACAAGGATGAGACCTGGATTCAACCCCCATGACAAATGTGTATAAGAAGTATTAACCCGCAGTATTAACCCCCAACAAGGATGCCACTTACATTATCGGTGAGACTTGAATTCAACCCCATGATAAATGTGTATAAGAAGTATTAACCTGCAGTATTAACCCCAATAAGGCCACTTACATTGAACCCATGAAACCAAAAACTTAGAAAGTCGCTTATACTAATTCACCTTCCATAATAAATAAAGATGAAAATAAAAATATATACATAATATTATAGTATATTAAATATTATTATAATTCTATATATATCTTATACCATACTATAATATTATATTATATTCGTACGTTCATATACTTAAGCTACTCAACAAATTTTTCGTGGGTGAACTGAGAGTACGCTAGTCCTCACCGTTAGCTAACAAATTTTTAAAGTCATCTGGACGTGTACTTTAAAGTCATGTTGAATTTTTTAATATTGCCAGAAAGGAGACAATTGATCGTTTCGTTCAATGCTCTCGGCTAGGTAAAGCTGCAAGCCAGAAATGAGACAATTGATTTTTTAATATCTTCAGGAGACCATACTTTTAACGAACAGGTCCTGTACTGCTTTCTGTTCTGAGCACAATATTTCAGAAAAGCACGGAACTTTCGTTGAAAACTGCGGCAGTTCACGACATCAATAATCGGTGGCAAATTCAGAATATTGATTACGTTGTACTTGCATTTGAATAGGAAGTCACCAGTACCACTCTGAAAGAAAAGAAAAACAAATCCCTCGATCATACCAAGGTTCACTCTCAATACCAAGGTTGCCTCTTTGGTTTGCTTGCCAATTCGGCCGTGCTGTTCTTAATTTACAGCCCACAATAACAAGTTGTCTAAGTAGATGGATCATCCATAAACATAGTTTATCAGAACCGGGTATCAGAGCTTGACGAAATTTGGATCGCTTTTGGATAGTATATCAGAACCGGGAATCAGTGCTTTGCTTCAAAATTGAAATTTCCTATTTTGAATAGAAACATCACGGAACCCAAAGAAACTTCATGTTTTGAAATCTGTAAATCGCCATAAATAAATAATCACCAGTTAAGGGTAAAATAAAAAACTTCTGCTTTAATTCATCCAATCTGTTAAAATTGATTAATTTATTTGCACGGTATGAAGGGTACGTGTTCCTTATTAATCTTGAGGTGTTGTACATAAATCTCCTTCATAACATACATCCCCTCCTATTTTATACTTGCATTTGTAATCATCGAGTTCCCAGTTAAATATTTTGCTTTTGGAAAATCGTTTAAATTAGTTATTCTAATAGATAAACATGGATGTGTTTGAACCGTTGGACAAACGGACATATTATATTAAATAAGTGCAGTGCATTGCTTGTGAGGTATTTATTTACTTTAAGCTCGAGTCTTTTAAGAATTGTGGTTTATTGGACAGATGGATGTATGATCCTGAGGGCCTTCTATAGTAGCGCGTAGAGGTTTGGAGAAGGCCCTGTCAGACAGGCCATAATAAAGTGAAGGACAGATGGATGTATGATCCTGATGGCCGGGCCTCCCACTCCTCACCCACCACTATGAGAATAAGAGTAATTGGATCCCGGCATAAGCGCTCTTTAAAAGCTGGATTTGAACCAGTTTAAGAGAATTTTTATAACTTTATACTATTTTGTTATTGTTGATTTCGTGTGAGGGGATTATTAGTGGTTGGTTAGATGTTGGTGTCATCTTTGGGTTGCCGAGCATTTAAGGAAGTCAGGTCAGTTTACTATGGTGTCATCTTTGGGCTGGCGAGCACTCAGGGAAATCAGGTCAGTCTACTACTTTTGCATAAACAAACATACCTTTAAAATTTAAACCTAAATTTCTTCTCCGAAACTTATCAATCTACAACCTTAAAAACAATTTCTATTAACTCTTTAAAATACTATAAATTCTTTGGTATTTACTACCTATAAGTATTCCTTTAGAAAAAAAAATCAAAATAGACTCCTTATTTATAAGGACTCAGGTTAAAAGCACCTTTACTTTACTCGTCTCCACCCTAAGAAAATGCCTTCATTTCACTGCACAAAATACAATTTTGATTATTATCATGCATAACTCTAATTGAGAAAAAATATAAAGTTTAAACTATTGGCACTTAAACATTTCACATATCAACCCCATATATATAGGAACTAACTTAGAAAATAATTTCCTTCCCTTCTAATTTATATGGATTTATTTATTTATAAAATAAACATAAATTTTATAAAGCATTTTAAATGTAGTATTTTATTTTAAATTATATAAAAATTTGAAATATATTATTTTGTTTAAAATATGTAAGATTTAGATAATAATCTTGTCATAATAAGATTAATCATAGTAGTTAATAATATATTAATTAAATATTATTAAATTGAATAGATTTAGTTGAAATTTTATTAATATATCAATTAAATATTGTTAAAGTTTAATAGATTTAGTTAAAATTTTACTAATGATAGTTAAGTTTAAATTTTGGAACATGTAAATAGATAATGTATCAATGTTGTGTGCATTGTAAGTGTATTTATAGAGGTGGGTTTGATGAATTTTTTATTTTTGTGATGTCAAATGTGAAGACAATTTCAACCATGAAGGTTTCACTCCAGCTTTAAGATATACTAAGTTTGCTAAGATGTAAGATAAAATAAGTTTTAACAATTTATTTTTAAGCTCATAATACTAGAAGCACTTTTTATGATGGTTATGTTCTTAATTATAAATCTAAAACAATTTGGTCTTAAGTGTTCATTGAGTGAGCTTGATGATGAAGGCTTGGATATTTTAAATATGAAATATTGAGCACTTAAGATATGAGGTTTAATATTAGATACCCATGAAAGGTAAGGTATATATGCTTCATAGGTGAATATATAATAAAACAAGATTGAATTCTATCATTCATTATGGACCAGATGAAGGCTTGGGTATTGAAATATGAGGTTCAACATTTGAAACCCATGAAAGGTAGGGTATATGTGCTTCATAGGTGGATAGATAATACAACAATATTGAATCCTATCATACATAATGGACCATCATAGTAAAATGCTTATATCTTTGAATATTTTTTTTTCAATTTGTTATATGGGATTGAAAATGGCTCCACCAATATTACCTCATCATGACATAGTGGTATTATAAAAAAATTTAATTTTCGATCTCCATCAATTCACAAACTAATATTTTATTGAAAGTAGATTCTTGATGAACATCTTCTAGTAAGATAGTAAAGGGAGTTGATGATAATTATATTAACAAAGATATTGAAGATGATATTCAAAATGTAGAAAAGAATATTGATGAAAAATACCTCATATGAATTTATGAAAGAAGTAAATATGGAATAGCTTCAACTGTACAGACATGGTTTAACTATTTCATCAATAAATAGATAAACATGATATTCCTAAAACAGATAACAAAGAAGTTGGGATATTTTTACTATGCTCCTATTGCAGCCAATTTGGTCATGAGAAGGTAAAATACTGGAGTTTCCATCCTTGTAAATATTGTGGAGGAAAATCTCATCCATATTACTCCTATTATTACAAAGATAAGTACTATAAAGGATCTGAGGAGAGACTAATATTTAGATTAGATTGTTTACTCCAAGTTCTTATTTCAGAAGCATCCACTAACAATGAGTTTAAGCTTGAAATTTTTGAAGATAAAGGTAACAGGCCATACATAAAGCCAAGGAATAGAAATGGAAGAAGTTATGATCCTCTTATGACTTGCAATATTATGAGATCACTAGTTCATCAAGGATACCTAGAAGACTACAAGGTTAGAGACTCTTCCAAATACCCTAAAACAACAAAATGCAATGAAATGAAAATGATAAGAAGAGACAACATGAAGACAGAAGCATACAAAGAAGAAGAACTAGATCAATATGAAGATCCATATTGAATATTAAAGTCTTCATACCCAAATAATGTAATATAGGGGGATCTTAGAGTATATTACATTATTGGGTACATATCAATGTACCACCTTTGGTATATTACTAGAGTAGGAGATTACTTTAGAGTAAAGTGTTGGCAATTTTGGGTACTTTGGGTACATTGCCTTTGCTCAAGTGTATAAGTTGTCATTGATGTCAAGAAGCTCTTGAAGGAATTTGATTTGATGTCAAACAATTTGTTTTGATGAAGGTTACGGCATGACAGTTTCAAAGGTCTTTTGTAAACCCCAAGTTGGCAGGTTTAAAGATTACAGGTGGATGCATTAGTTTAATGCATTTGGGTCCAGGAGGAAGTATTTATTTAAATAATTAAAAACCTTGTTAAGGTTCCTTTTAATTATTTTTAAATAAATATTAATTTATTGTTTGCATTGGGTTCTCCTAACCCATGGCGCAAATGTCTTAACTTTGATGGCGCTATGTTCTAAGATTGTGGGCGCTAGCCAAGACCTCCGCCGACGTGTTAAACTCCTCGTCGACGTCAAGAGTTTATGGGAAATATGCATATAAATCTCCCACGATGAAGATCAAAGATTATCCCATCCGCATTTTTGAAAAGTGTTGCTCGCTGTGATTTCGCGATCTGATGTTCGATTTCTTCTTCGTTGAGATTTCGTGATCCGTTGTTCGGATATCCGTCGTTCATTTTTTGTATCCGTCGTAAGGTTTCGTCGTCGTCGTTCGCGTCAGAAGACAGGGAGGCCTGTTGTTTATTTTAGCCCTGGCGCAGAAGGTACAAGGGAAACAGAGTGAGGTTCAAACCTCACCGGACGCCTTTGGCGCACCGGTAGTGGCTAGGCTGTTGGCGCGCTACCCGAACGGGAGGTTTCGCGTTCGAATAACGTGAAAGGGTTTTTCTTCGTTGAAGTGGACGCAGCGGGTGGTGTTAGAGTTCGTGCGCAATTTCTCCATAGCACGATTTTTGGTGTTGGCCAAGGTATTTTCGAAATTAATTTTTGCTAGTGTATTTTGCGGATGGAGGAAGTTTATTAGAGAGAAAAATAGCTTAGGAGTTATAAGGAGTTTGAAGCTTGCTTTATTTTGATAAAAGATTCTTTTTAAGGTGTTGTTTGCATTATCTTATTGCATTCTTATGAGAGATAAAGTTTATTGTTGATAAGACTATAAGGGAGAAATAAGGTGTATAAGGGATAAATATTTCTTGTAATGTTGAGAGTGCTTTTGGTTGATTATGGAAATGAAAGCATGATGTTTTAAGGTTAGAATTGCTTCTTGTGTGAAGTTGTGAAACCTTAAGTGGGCAGCTTTGAGATTGACATTAGCTTTCATTAAATTGGTTATAATCAAGCTATTCTTTACTTGGTTAAAGTGTTGGGCTTACTTCTTTGTTGATGATTTGAAAAGTTGTTTTGTGCTATTGTGATTTGAGTTGGTGGATGCTTTTTGTTCAAATAATGTTGGAGAGAAAAGGAGTTCTACTTGTTTCCTTTTCTAATGTTGATTGTGAAATGCTTCAAGGTTGTGTTTTGAGTTGAATGGTGTTGATTGAACCTTGTTTGATGAGCATTGTTGTTGAAGCCCTAATTGATGGTGAAAAGAACATGAGTATCATTGTTATGTGATTCTTTGCATAGTTGGCAATTGTTGGGGTTTCATGTTCTTGAAAGAAAGCATTCTATCCTATCCATTTCAGATATTGAGTTGAGTTTTCAGATTTGAGATTGAGATTGAGCTGAGTTGATTTGAGTTGAGTTTTGAGATTGGGAGTTGAGTATAGAACATATTGAGTCTCTAACAATTCTCTTTATGCTTCTATGAGTTTGACAAATCACATTGGGTCTCTAACAATTCACTTTGTGATTTCCTACTAAGAAAGTTTTCTTGGTGAGCTTGCTGAGTTTTTGGACGAGGTTTCGGTGGGGACTTGTGAGCAGTTTTTGGACAGGTTTCGGTGGGGACTTGTGAGCAAGTTTTGGACAGGTTTCGGTGGGGACTTGTGAGCAGATTTGGACAGGTCCTAGCAGAGGACTTGTGAGCTGAGTTTGATAGTTCTATCAGAGAACTTGAGGACAGAGGTGCACTGGTTCTATGAGAAGAACCTGAGGATAGATTTGGCAAGTCTTTGAGAAGGCTTGTATGCAGAGGATTGATTTGTTCAAGAGTTGGACAGATCTGACAGACAGAGGAAGACTTGTACTAGACCGATTGACTATGTTTGGTACGGGTTGTTGAGCTACTGTGGACGTGATCATAGAAGGCGAAGGTCTCTTAGGCTAAGCATTGAGGACAGGAGGTCTTCGGTGGAAAGGAGTTCCACGTGCTTGGCAAGAGGTAGAGGCGGTTGATCTTCTGAGGGATCATTTCCAGAGTAGAGGGGAAGGTATCTCCTTTGAGCAGAGGCTCATAAATTTTGATTGGGGGAAGGTATCTCCTTTGAGCAGAGGCTCATAAATTTTGATTGGGGGAAGGTATCTCCTTTGAGCAGAGGCTCATAAATTCTGATTGGGGGAAGGTATCTCCTTTGGGCCGAGGCTCATAAACATTGTAATTGGGAAGGATTCCCAAAGAACTTTGAGATAACTTTTAGAGAAAAGTTTTGTGGACGTAGCCTGACCATTCTGGGTGAACCACGTTAAAATTGGTGTCACTTTGTGGATGATATTGTGCATTGCTTTGATATTGCTTTGGGTATATTGCTTTACTATTTTGAAGTATAATGGAAAAAGTAAAAAGAGGTCTTATACTGTTCACCCCCCTCTCAGTATAAGCTTGTGTTCTTCAATTGGTATCAGAGCAGGTGCCTTCGAAAAGTTTAACAGCTTGAAGGAAAAGCTAGTAAAGAACACAATGGATCATTCAAGTGGCAATGCAACACCTATTCTTGATGGGTCAGATTTTGGTCTTTGGAGTGCAAGGATGAAGGTTCATCTAATGGCACTTGGGAATGAGGTTTGGGAAGTGATTGAAGATGAGTACACTATTCCTGAACATGGTCCTAATACTAAAGAAGAAAGGCTCCTACATCACAGCAATTCAAAAGCAATGAATGCAATCCTGAAAGGCTTACAGAAAGCGAATCTCACCAAAGTGATTCACTGCAAGACAACTAGTGAAATGTGGAATCGGTTGAAGGTGGTTCATACGAGGTGATACAAATGTCAGAAAGGCCAAGTTGAGACACTTCAAAGGTATGTTTGAACAACTCAAGATGAATGATGATGAAAATATTAGTGACTACATGCTTCGTATGGATGAGGTTGTTAACTCCATGAAAGACTTAGGTCTTGAGCTTGCTGAAAATGATGTTTGTGATAAGATTTTAAGATCTCTTCCTAATAGATTTAGTGAAAATATTTCTGCTATTGAGGAAGCTAAAGATTTGGATAAGTTGAAAAAGGATGAGCTCCATAGTATACTTGCGGCATTTGAGTTGAGAACTCAAGTGAAGGTTGATGTCAAGAAAGAGGCAGATTTCAAGGCTACTAAGAAATCCAAGGGTAAACAACTTCAAGAGAGTGATGAGTCTTCTAGTGATGAAGAGGCATATTACAACAAGAAAGGCAAGTTCTCTAGAAAGCACAAAAGTATGAAAAATATAAGATGTTTCAATTGTGGAAAGTTTGGTCATTATGCTACTGATTGTACTATTCCCAAGAATGAAAGTGATGAAGATAAACAGGATTCTAAGAGCAAGGATTCTGAAAAGCACAAGCATCACAGGAAAAACAAAGATGAGCACAACAATCAAGGAAAGAGGTATTCTCACAAGCACAAGAAGAGTTTCTACCTAGACAAAGCAAGTAAGTGTTCTAGTAGTGATAGTGAAAGTTCTTCAAGTGATGATGAAAATGAGATGTTGTTCATATCAAAAAAAGAGGAAGAACCGAAACATAGATTCATTATCATGAAATGTCTTAGATGTGGAAACTTTGGTCACCTTGAGGATGATTGCACAAATAATGATTTGGTTTCTAGTATGTATGAGGATGCTTCAGAAAACTATAAGGAAGATGCATGTATGGTTTTTGAAAAGGGTAGCACCTCTAGTGATAAGAAATCTGAAAAAGGCTTTGATGATTCAAAAAGCAAACAAATAGAGGAAGATATAGAGGAAGGTGAAGTAGATCTTGAAGGTGAACTTATTAGTGCTCTTAGTGCTTTGAAAAAGGAAAGAAAGAAGAATGCTAGACTCAAGGATAAGTTAGATGAATGTTATATGGAAAGAGATGATCTTATAGAAAGTCTTGACTTCTCTATAGCTAAGACACGAGAACTCAAGGATGAGTTAGAGTCTAATGTTCTTGAGTATAGTGAGTTAGAACAGAAAATGGCTTCTTTGAAAGAGAAAACTAAAGAGTACAAGGATAAGCTTTACGAGGTTTCAAGATAGCTCCAAAAAGGTTAAGTCACTCATCAAAGGTCAAAGAAAGACAACAGATAAAACAGGCCTTGGTTTTGTTAAGCCACACAAGGAACAAGTTGGAGAGTCTAGTAAGAGACTCCAAAAGGAAGAGAGTTCCGATGAGGAAAGTATTTCAGAAAAGGAGTCCTTGAATGATAGATGCACAGAAATAGAAAACATAATTCAGAATGAGAAGAAGAAGTTTTCAGAACCTAAGAGGTCAAATAAAGGAAATTTTCAAGGCGGATGTTTTGCTTGTCACGAGGTTTGGTCACATGGCTTCACATTGCATGGCTCAAGTGAAGAAGGTAAATGACAGTTTCAGAAGTGCTAGTTACTTTCAAGGGTATTGCTACTCTTGTCAACAGTTTGGGCACAAGGCAGTTTATTGCAAGGCAAATAACGAGAACGAGTTTGGTCGGACAGGTTTGGCCAGAACAGGTTTGGTCAAAACAGGTTTGGTCAGAACAAGTTTGGCCGAACAGGTTTGGTCAGAATAGGTTTGGTCAGAACAGGTTTGGTCAGAACAGGTTTGGTCAGAACTGGTGGATTCAAAGATCGGGTTTACCTCGGAGAAACAACATCGTCAAGTGTTTCAAGTGCAACAATGAAGGTCACATAATCAGATAGTGTAGAGCTGAAATTCTAGAATACAGGAACAGGAACAGTGGCATGATCAGGTCCAAGGATCAAGGCATGGACAAGAACAGGGATGAGAACAAGAACAAGAACAGTGACAAGAACAGGAATATGGGCAAAGAGTTCAAGAGAAGGCCCGACAAGGAAGTTATAGACGCCGATGATGATCAGTGCCTAATGGGAGTTTTACTCCCACCCCAAAATTAATCACCTCATCTGGAGGTGGGGGAGGGACTAAGCTAAGAGGCTCATTCTTAGTCCCGAGCCCCAAAGGTGACCCTTTGCCATTGATGACAAAGGGGGAGAGATATGAGTAAGGGGGAGAGCTTCAAAGTGAAGAGGAGAGCTTCAAGTCTGGGGGAGCAAAACTTCAAAGGAAGATTCTCGGTTGTGGGCACAGTTGGTCGAGTTGTTAGCACGAGTTGGTTTCAGTTTTGGCTCTTGAGAAGTGTTTTCGGTAAAGGTTTGCCATCAATGACAAAGGGGGAGATTGTTGGCAATTTTGGGTACTTTGGGTACATTGCCTTTGCTCAAGTGTATAAGTTGTCATTGATGTCAAGAAGCTCTTGAAGGAATTTGATTTGATGTCAAACAATTTGTTTTGATGAAGGTTACGGCATGACAGTTTCAAAGGTCTTTTGTAAACCCCAAGTTGGCGGGTTTAAAGATTACAGGTGGATGCATTAGTTTAATGCATTTGGGTCCAGGAGGAAGTATTTATTTAAATAATTAAAAACCTTGTTAAGGTTCCTTTTAATTATTTTTAAATAAATATTAATTTATTGTTTGCATTGGGTTCTCCTAACCCATGGCGCAAATGTCTTAACTTTGATGGCGCTATGTTCTAAGATTGTGGGCGCTAGCCAAGACCTCCGTCGACGTGTTAAACTCCTCATCGACGTCAAGAGTTTATGGGAAATATGCATATAAATCTCCCATGATGAAGATCAAAGATTATCCCATCCGCATTTTTGAAAAGTGTTGCTCGTTGTGATTTCGTGATCTGATGTTCGATTTCTTCTTCGTTGAGATTTCGTGATCCATTGTTCGGATATCCGTCGTTCATTTTTTGTATCCGTCGTAAGGTTTCATCATCGTCATTCACGTCAGAAGACAGGGAGGCCTGTTGTTTATTTTAGCCCTGGCGCAGAAGGTACAAGGGAAACAGAGTGAGGTTCAAACCTCACCGGATGCCTTTGGTGCACCGGTAGCGGCTAGGCTGTTGGCGCGCTACCCGAACGGGAGGTTTCGCGTTCGAATAACGTGAAAGGGTTTTTCTTCGTTGAAGTGGACGCAGCGGGTGGTGTTAGAGTTCGATCGCAATTTCTCCATAGCGCGATTTTTGGTGTTGGCCAAGGTATTTTCGAAATTAATTTTTGCTAGTGTATTTTGCGGATGGAGGAAGTTTATTAGAGAGAAAAATAGCTTAGGAGTTATAAGGAGTTTGAAGCTTGCTTTATTTTGATAAAAGATTCTTTTTAAGGTGTTGTTTGCATTATCTTATTGCATTCTTATGAGAGATAAAGTTTATTGTTGATAAGACTATAAGGGAGAAATAAGGTGTATAAGGGATAAATATTTCTTGTAATGTTGAGAGTGCTTTTGGTTGATTATGGAAATGAAAGCATGATGTTTTAAGGTTAGAATTGCTTCTTGTGTGAAGTTGTGAAACCTTAAGTGGGCAGCTTTGAGATTGACATTAGCTTTCATTAAATTGGTTATAATCAAGCTATTCTTTACTTGGTTAAAGTGTTGGGCTTACTTCTTTGTTGATGATTTGAAAAGTTGTTTTGTGCTATTGTGATTTGAGTTGGTGGATGCTTTTTGTTCAAATAATGTTGGAGAGAAAAGGAGTTCTACTTGTTTCCTTTTCTGATGTTGATTGTGAAATGCTTCAAGGTTGTGTTTTGAGTTGAATGGTGTTGATTGAACCTTGTTTGATGAGCATTGTTGTTGAAGCCCTAATTGATGGTGAAAAGAACATGAGTATCATTGTTATGTGATTCTTTGCATAGTTGGCAATTGTTGGGGTTTCATGTTCTTGAAAGAAAGCATTCTATCCTATCCATTTCAGATATTGAGTTGAGTTTTCAGATTTGAGATTGAGATTGAGCTGAGTTGATTTGAGTTGAGTTTTGAGATTGGGAGTTGAGTATAGAACATATTGAGTCTCTAACAATTCTCTTTATGCTTCTATGAGTTTGAAAAATCACATTGGGTCTCTAACAATTCACTTTGTGATTTCCTACTAAGAAAGTTTTCTTGGTGAGCTTGCTGAGTTTTTGGACAGGTTCGGTGGGGACTTGTGAGCGAGTTTTGGACAGGTTTCGGTGGGGACTTGTGAGCGATTTTGGACAGGTTTCGGTGGGGACTTGTGAGCAGATTTGGACAGGTCCTAGCAGAGGACTTGTGAGCTGAGTTTGATAGTTCTATCAGAGAACTTGAGGACAGAGGTGCATTGGTTCTATGAGAAGAACCCGAGGACAGATTTGGCAAGTCTTTGAGAAGGCTTGTATGCAGAGGATTGATTTGTTCAAGAGTTGGACAGATCGACAGACAGAGGAAGACTTGTACTAGACCGACTGACTATGTTTGGTACAGGTTGTTGAGCTGCTGTGGACGTGATCATAGAAGGCAAAGGTCTCTTAGGCTAAGCATTGAGGACAGGAGGTCTTCGGTGGAAAGGAGTTCCACGTGCTGGCAAGAGGTAGAGATAGTTGATCTTCTGAGGGATCATTTCTAGAGGAGAGGGGAAGGTATCTCCTTTGAGCAGAGGCTCATAAATTTTGATTGGGGGAAGGTATCTCCTTTGAGCAGAGGCTCATAAATTTTGATTGGGGGAAGGTATCTCCTTTGGGCCGAGGCTCATAAACATTGTAATTGGGAAGGATTCCCAAAGAACTTTGAGATAACTTTTAGAGAAAAGTTTTGTGGACGTAGCCTAGCCATTCTGGTGAACCACGTTAAAATTGGTGTCACTTTGTGGATGATATTGTGCATTGCTTTGATATTGCTTTGGGTATATTGCTTTACTATTTTGAAGTATAATGGAAAAAGTAAAAAGAGGTCTTATACTGTTCACCCCCCCTCTCGGTATAAGCTTGTGTTCTTCATAAAGTTAAGTAGTTACTTCAACATGTAATAAATGCACAAGTGTTAGAATATGCAATGATGTAAATGTGCATGTAACCCACATGTACATGAGTCATAGGATAGATTCAAAGTTATAGTGAGGGCCAAGGAACTTATCTTCCTATATATAGGCCTTATATGTTAGCTTTGGAGGATATATGCAGTGTGAGAGATCTATCACAAGTCCTAATAAGATACCAAAAATATGAAGGAAAGTAATTCTGTAATATGACTGAAATATACTATAAATAGAAAATGGGAAAAATACAATGCAGTATGGACATGATGGTCACTCCATTAATATAAGCTAAAGAACTACATTGTACTCCATATAGGAGTTCTACTACTATCTACTATTCTCTACTATAATACATTTGATATATGATATATCTCTATGAGGCCCTTTATATAGGAAGATAGATTCCTTGGCCAAAAATCTACCTAGTTGTATAGGGGGGCACCTTGCACATTACAACTTGCACATTAAAACTTGTGCATTTATTACATTGCTTGAAATAACTAGTTAAATTTCCCCTAAAATAATATCCTACTCTAACTATGTACCAAAGGTGGTAAATTTACATGATCCAAATGATATAATATGCTCTCTAACACCATCCTGTATTAGATTATTTGGGTATTGAAGATTTCAATCTCCAATATTGATCTTCTTCTATTGGGTACTAGAACTTGTATCCAGATTTAATGGTTTTGGGTGAGCATTTTAAGTTCTTAGGATTCCCCTTATCTATTTTTTATTATTGCTAAAGCCTTTGTAAGATATATTTAGGTAGCCTATTCTGAGGGGTTAATTTCAGAGATTAAGCCTACCTCCTCCTACAATACCATAACCCATCAATAATTTATGGATGATACTCTTATTTCCTCAAGATCCTATATTCTGGAAGCAAATGAGATTAAGTTTATTCTATCTTCTTATGAGGCTGCCTTCGGATAAAAGATAAATTTCAATAAGAGCAATGTGTTTTATTTTAATGCCCCCCTTCAAAGGTGAGTAAAAATCACAAAAATATTTGAATGTTCCATTGGGCAACTCCCTTCCATTTATCTAGGTTTACCACTTTTTAGTGGTAGGTTACTAAATTCTTCTTTACTTCCTATGATGGAGAGGATTAGGAGAAAGTTGGCAAGCTATAAAGGTGCCCTCCTCAAGAAATATGGTAAGACACAACTCATTAAATCCACCCTCTAAAGTATCTCAGTTTTCTTTTTTCCACTATTCAAGATGCCATAGAAAATCTGCCAAAATATTGATAGCATTCAAAAGGCCTTTCTTTGGACAAGCATGGAAGAAAAAAAACATAAAATTCCCTTGTGGATTAGAAGTAGGTTTGTTCTAAGAATATCAAGGGTGTATTAGGCCTTAGGAAGCTAAAACAAATGATTTGGCCCTTATTGTAAAATAAGGTTGGCCGTTTTTCAAAATGGATGAAGTTGGATGGGAAGATATTTTAATAGCTAACTATCTTGGTAGAGATGATAATTTCCTTGATATTAAGGCCAATCCAAAGAGCTCTATTTTTTGGAAATGCCTTCTTTATTCCAAGTTTATTATTCAAAAAGGCTTGAGATGGAAGATTGATGATGGTAGAAAAGTTAACTTTTGGGAATATAGTTGGATTCATAATGAGCCTTTGATTACAGACTAACTTCTAAACTACTTAAAGCCCTTTACTACACAATATTATGGATCTAGAGTTGTCGAATATCTTGAGAATATTTTATCTCTTATTAACCTCTCCCCTAGGAAAATTCATGCTCTAAGTTCTTTATCCAATATTCTTAGAAATCATATCCTAAATCCTAACCCATCGACTGATTGTCCTATTTGAAAAGTGGATAATAAGGGTCTTTTCATGATTAAATTAGCTTACTTTATTCAGTTTGATGAGGAAGATGGTTGGTTTCTAGCCAGTAAGATATGGTTCAAACACCTCATATGTAAAGTTAAGTTCTCCTTTTGGTTGGCCACCTAGAAAAAAATCCTTACTATTGAAAACCTTCACAAAAGAGGCCCACACAATTCAAATAGGTGTTATCTATGTGAAGTTGCCTGAGAGAATGCTAATCATTTATTTCTTGAGTATATCTTCTCCTTAGAACTTATACACCTTCTTCTCATCAAATTCAATTTTATCTGGACCATGCCTAATAACATTTTGGACCTGTTTTTGCAGTGGGTTACCCCTTTATGGAGTCATTTGCTTATAATTTATTGGTATTTCTGTTTGTCATATTTTATTTAGGGTATTTGGAATGAAAGAAACAACAAAGCCTTCAATAATGTTAAAAAGGATTTCTTGCATGTGGAAGCTAAAAATTTTAATTCCCTAAAAGAAAATGTTTCCATAATCCCTATCAAAGATGAAAAATGGTTCATAGTGAAGGTAAGCTTGTAATCTAGCTATGTATCCTAAATATGGAAGATATTTTAATTTTCCCTCCCAAATCCTAGAGATCTTGTCAAATGATAACCTCCACCTCAAGGTTGGATAAAATTGAACTTTGATGGGGTGGCTAAGAGTAACCCAGGCACCGCAAGGGTTGAAGGAATCATCAAAGATGACAAAGGGGTTATTCTTTTGGTCTTTACTGACTTCTTAGGTGTTCAATCCAATTTTTTGCCAAATCTCACATACTTTTTTGAGGGGTCATCCTCCTAGAAAAGTTGAATGTAAAGAAGGTGGTGATTGAAGGCGACTCTCTTTTTGTCATTAATATCACTAAAGGAGAAAATTCCCCCACTTATTCATTGCATATTTAATAGAATATATTTACCATCTTATTGAGAATTTAGAAGGTGTTGATTTCAAGCACACCTTTAGAGAAGGAAATAAGGAAGTTGACATGTTGACCAACTAGGGGGTCAATCAGGATGCTCTTCAAATCTGGATGAAGGATTTTCTTGTCTTTTTGATTTAGTGTGCTCCAATTTTGAATTCTAGTCTCTTTTTGTTTGTAGTTGATAAGGTACTCCCTCTTGCTTTTTTTAAAGGAATTTTCTTCATTCTGCCTATTTGTGGCTATTTTCTTGTATCCCCTTGCCCCTTGGGGTTGCTCTCCTCTTGATCCACTTATGGTTACTATTTCTATTGTGTCTCTTATTGTAAATGGTTAGGTATCCTTTAAAGATCATGTGTTTTCCTACCTAATAAAAGAAAAATTAGTATTTTATTCTCTATATTATGTCTTGAATTTCATAAAGATCACCATATCTATATCACATATTTTGAAAATAATTCAACATATTAAACCTAAATTGAAATATTAGAAATATTTTAGTAAGATTAGGAATCATTTGATAAGGATTTAATCTAGATTATTATAGATTAAGAGAAATAAATCCAATCCTTTTGTTCTTAATAAAAATGAGGATAAGTATAAGAAATCCTTCTATTTTTTATTGAAGGATTAGGGATCTATAAAATGGTTAATTATCTAAAATATTTAAGGTTATTAAAAAATATTTGCTTATGTTTAACATCTTCTCATTAAAAATGCATGTCTTCATAAAAGGATTCAGGAGATGCTAGTGGATTATCTAAACAAAACAATTTGATTTGGAACTTAATCCAACTAATTTGATGAATGGATATGGCTTCAAAAACTATGAATAATATATAACCTAGAAATAGATCCTTTAGAGTACATAATGATTGTAGTTGAATATATTTTAAATAGTAAAACACTACAAGAATGTGATCTTATTATCTTTAAAAATTATATTAAATTCTCTAATTTTGAAAATATT
Organism: Wollemia nobilis; assembly: GCA_028583015.1. NCBI lineage: Eukaryota > Viridiplantae > Streptophyta > Pinopsida > Araucariales > Araucariaceae > Wollemia > Wollemia nobilis. The sequence goes on from JAQPPZ010003184.1 coordinate 2,319,915, forward strand.
GAAGAAACATAATTAGAAACAATCAAATGTTATAGAGCCAATAGTGAATTGTACTAAAGGAGTAGTTTCATAGTTTTGTTGTAGTTCCTAACCAAGAAGAAGCCTTACCATTAAAAAAACATTTCATATATATATATATATATATATATATATATATATATATATATATATATATATATATATATATATATATATATATATATATAAATAGTTTAGTTTTCATTGGATTATTTAAATTTATTTTACGATATCCATAAATATGTATATTTTTGTGAATTCTACTATATTTACTAGATCAACCCTTAACAATTTTACAAAAATAAAAATATACTCTAGTAATAAATGTAGATGTTTTCTTTCATCTGCAAATTATTTTAGTAGGTGGACTGAGCATATTATTGCTAAGAACTTGATCAAATCCATAATTAACATTTTTTTATAATATGACAAGGAATAGTTAAGTAACTATAAATATTGTATTTGATAACACATTTTCAATAAGCCAATGTTGGAAATATTGAGTTGTCATTGATGTCAAAGGCAGAAATATCTTCAAGGATGAAAGGTTGAGTTGTCATTGATAGTAAAGACAGAGATATCTTCAAAGGTGATTTCATATGCTTTAATATTTAAATGGAATGTTTAATTAATAAAGTGGAAGGTTTATATTTAAATCAAAATATTTAAATATATAAAAGTTTAAATAGAGTGGGAGGTTTATATTTAAATCAAAATATTTAAATAAATGTTGAATAAAAGTTGAAATATTCAAACATTTAAATCATAGATTTAAATATTATATAAGAGACATTGTGAAAAGAAAGTGGGCTAACTTGAGCACCACATGAAAGGTTGAGTATATAAATATACATACCGAAATTCAATTCAATTGATGGATCATCGAATACCTTCGACGTGCGCACCATGTAAATAAGGTGAAACTTGAAGCAGCAAAGGGATATATTTGTGAAAGAAGTGATTCGAATATCTTCGATGTAGATGCTCGACGAAGCTTAGACGAAGATCATATCGTAGAAGGGCATGGAGCAGCAAAGTATGGAGAACACAACATTACCAGCTGTGTATGGTTAGATGAACAAAAAATGGATCAGAAGAAGAAGATGCAGATCACGTTGAAGCATATGTGATGGACCACGAAGGCAAATCTAAGAACCAGAGAACATGAATCAGAGTGGAACAATGGAAGCATTGAGCAATTACCCTAAAATTATTTCTTATAGATGCACCAACAAAAGAAATTGAAACTATGTTTCTAGCCAATAAAAGAAATTGAAACTATGTTTCTAGCCAACAAACAGTAACAGTAGAAGACATCCCTATTGTTGATGTTTGACTCAAAGCTCACAGGGTGGATGAAGTCAAGCATGACAAATCCCACGGTCTAATGAAAGGTGCACACATGTTCATCGTCTTGTCCAATGGAGTGAAGTTCGAGGAGGTAATCTGGTTGAATCCTTGAAACAACAAGCAATAAAAAAAATAAAAGCGGTTGCAAGCACAAGAAAGAGAAGGCTATAAGATCACCTTCCATCAGAGGTGGTATAGCTGAAGTGGTTTATTTCCTGTTGGTAGGAACGACAGTTGAGAAACCAGGTTCGAGTCTTGTGCAAAGTGAAAATCTTTTGAAAAACAAAAAGAAAAAATAAGGGTACCTTAATTTATATTTGAAAATGAATTTTTATTATAAAGTATTGTTAAGAAATAGAAATTCCCAATTCTATAACCGACTAAGTATTATAACCGACTAAGTACTTTTCTTCAAAATAGAAATTCCCAATTCTGAATAGAAAGATCACGGAACCCAAAGAAACTTCATGTTTTGGAATCTGTAAATCGCCATAAATAAATAATCACCAGTTAAGGGTAAAATAAAATACTTTTGCTTTACTTCATCCAATTTGTTAAAATTGATTAATTTCTTTGCACGGTATGAAGGGTACGTGTTCCTTATTAATCTTGAGGTGTTGTACATAAATCTCCTTCATAACATACATCCCCTCCTATTTTATACTTGCATTTATAATCATCGAGTTCCCAGTTAAATATTTTGCTTTTGGAAAATCGTTTAAATTAGTTATTCTAATAAATAAACATGGATGTGTTTGAACCGTTGGACAAATGGACATATTATATTAAATAAGTGCAGTGCATTGCTTGTGAGGTATTTCTTTACTTTAAGCTCGAGTCTTTTAAAAATTGTGGTTTAGACACAGGCCCCAATAAAGTGAAATTGAACAGATGGATGTATGATCCTGAGGGCCTTCTATAGTAGCGCGTAGAGGTTTGGAGGAGGACAGATGGATGTCAGACACAGGCCTTAATAAAGTGAAGGACAGATGGATGTATGATCCTGAGGGCCGGGCCTCCCACTTCTCACCCACCACTATGAGAATAAGAGTAATTGGATCCCCCGTCATAAGCGCTCTTTAAAAGCTGAATTTGAACCAGCTTTAAGAGGAATAAGGAACGGGTTATATTCAATCATTTTCTTTTTTTTATAATTTTATATTACCTTATTGTTGTTGATTCGATGTGAAAAGATTGGGAGTGGCTCGAAATTCATTGGATTGACAAGTACTTAGGTAAGTCAAGTAAGACTGCTACCTTTACACAAACAAGCATGTATCTAAAATTTAAACTAAATCTGTTTTTATAAACGCCAAAACTTACCAATTCACCAATCTTTAAAAATATGTATTTTTTGATTGAAAGGCCGCTTCTATTAAATAGAAGAAACTGTGATTTGCAGCCAAAAAAGGAATGGGTGGAAAAAGGAATCACACCCCAAAAGCTACAAACTTATCCTAATAGCAGATAAGGAAAACCAAGAGCACAGAAACAAAAACACCTAACACCTCGCAAAGCGTAGAAACCCTTACAACTGGCAAGACCTTAAGGACAAAGGTCTTTGGCAGGCCAAATATTATCCTCAGCAGTGGAGGGCCTTCCTCATCCATCAAGTTGATCCAAACCCCATCCAGAAACATGAGTGGTGGGGGAAGAGGGTTGAGACCAACCGGAATGGTGATCATGACTACCCGAGGCCCCCCAACCATCGGAAGGCCCGAGCATGGGCTGCTGAGTGAACACCGACGGGTCAAGCTGAGAAGTGCCCAGAACTAGCTGCTGCAGCGTGCCACCATGATCCCGATACCTGCTCCGTGGAGCCTACTGCTATGCACGTTTCGAGCGCTGATGTGAGCGAGAGCGAGTAGGGTAAGGAGGTGAGCGCTCAGAGGCCTTCCTACTAATAGCACAAGGGTACATCAGTAGTGCCTGCAAATGGTCCAACTCCATCGCTACTTTTTTTTCTTGATCACAAATCTGAAACCAAACATCATGAAACACTTCAAGTTTGTCAGAAAAAGAAAAAAGCTAAGACAGATCCACCTGCTAGAAGACAATCTTATTTTTGGCTTTCCAAATGTGAAACAGAAGGCTAACTCTGAAAATGTGCCACACCTCCCTCAACGGGAGAGAGAACTGGATAGAATCCCCTAGCAAAACATGATGCCAAGTAAGGGGCAGAGACATGAAGGGAGCAAAGAAGGAGCCAACCCAGCTCCAAGCGAGAGTAGCCTACCTACAGGCCCAAAACAAATGTATACAAGATTCGGGCTCATGATAGAAGGCACAACGAGGATCAAGAACCCCCATATAAGAGAGCCTGTTGCCAAGGGGTAAGCCTTGATACAACAAGCTCTAGGCAAAAAAGGCTCTCTTTGGCTCTAGATACGATGCCCAAGCAACCTGAAGCTGAGTTTTCCACCGAGAGGGTGTGGAGATAAGATCCTATTTAACACTGAGCTTAGGCACTATGGGAGCAGTTGGCGAAAGCCATTGATAGCCTTGCTTGGCAGAGTAATTGCGCAGCGAAGTGCAAATATACCAGACCCAATATTTCCACCAGGGCTTCTGAGATCTGACTCCAAGTTTTTGCCACAAGGAAAAGGGAGTATGGTCGAGAACAATGTCATAAGCAGCCTTATTAGTGCTATTTAAATCGAACAACCTTTTGAACTCATGCCAAGGAATCCAGTCTCTGCTCTCTCTAGAATAGAAGTCAGAAATGGATGCAATGCCCCGCTTATAAAATTTTTGAGCATGAACCCAGGGAATTTGCGCTAACGACTTACCTTGGAGATTGAAAATAGGGGACCACCAAATATTAAGCTAGTTAATGGAAAGTCCAGAGCGAGCATGAACCCCTTTCCAAACAATCCATAGATTTAGCTGTTGCCAAGCATTCCATATACTTTTAAGAACAAAAGAACCAGGGATCTTAATAAAAATAGGGATCAACACCAGAGAGGGCAGATCTATGCCAGTCCAAGCACATCGATTCAAAGGGAGCCCAGCTAAAATGCAGTGGCGAATAAGTACTTTTCATGCCTCAGACCCTTTGAGCGCCCGCACAATCCATTTGGCACACAGAGCTACCCCTTGACATTAATAGTCAAGCAAGCCCATACCCCCTGCTGACCGTGGGAGACAAAAAAAATCCCACTATGAAAACCGTTCCTTTCAGACCCAAAAGACCACAAAAAATCCCGTAGTAATTTTTCAATCCAACTGTAACAAGCCTTGGAGGGGACCCAACAAGAAGAGTAATAAACATGAGTAGAAGCCAATACTTTCGAGCAAATTTGAAATTTGCCAGCCAAATACAACTTCTTGGTAGTCCAGTAATCCAACTTACGTTCGAATTTTTGAATGACATAAGCCCATAGTTGAGACGAAGAGCCTTGAAAAGCAAAAGGAATGCCCATAAATTTAAAAACCTCTCCAGGCTAAATCCAGTTCCATTGCACATGCTGCAGTCATTGGGGAAGAGGCAGCAAAGATTGCCTGAAACAAGACGTTTTCCTCCATTGAATACTAGACCCTGATGCTTGGCAAAATATGTCAAGGCAAGATAGGGCCATCGACAGGGATTGCTCATCCTCATTCAGTGTGAGAAAGGAGTCATCAACAAAATGGTAATTTAAGAGTTGCCCAACATTCTAAGGGAGGGAAATACCTTGAATCAGCCCAAGAGAAGCACGACTGGCCAACAAGTATCCAAAAGCTTCTGCTACTAAAATAAAAAGTGATGGGGCAAGAGGACACCCCTGTCGAAAAGATATATGCAGACCAATAGCATCCATTTGAAATCGATTGAGGGATAACACAGCTGACGCATCCTGAAAAAGCATTTTTACAGAAGAGATGAACTGAGGACCAAAGCCCAAAGTAGCAAGCATGGAAAGGATAAACACCCACTCAATGCGATCATAAGCCTTTTCAAAATAAATCTTGAGGAAGAGAGAATGTTGACCAGACTTGTGAGCCCACTCCATCCCTTCCCACACAACTAGAACATTATCCAAAATATAACGGTTCTGAATGAACCCAGTTTGCTTTGGATGCACAATGACTAGGAGGATGGGCTTGAGCTACAGCACCAAATATTTGGAAATGATCTTGTAGCTAACATTGAGCAGTGTAATTGACCTCCAATTCATGATGATTTCAGGGTCCCCAAATTTAGGTATGAATTTTATAAGGCCTTATTAATCAGAGCATCAAGAGAGCCAGTTTGTACAGATTCCAAGTACACTTTATGCAAATCAGGGCCAACAAGCTCCCAATAGGTCTTATAAAACTCACAGGGGAAGCCATCAAGCCCTGGGGTCTTAGCATCCACCATTTGGAACAAGGCATCCCTAAGATATTGAATTGATAATGGATGCTCACATTTTTCATGCTACCCTAGAGAGAGACAGCATAGGATAACTACTTTACAATCCTGAAGGGCCTGCTCTCTTTCGGGAGTAAATGGTTGAGCAGTAAAAACCTGATAATAATGCCTAACAAATTCCTCAGTAATATCGGGGAAAGATAAGCTTCAAACCCCATTAATCATGAGAGCTTGAAATTGGGTAGAGGCTCGAGATAGCCTGAGTTTCTGAAAAAACTCCTTAGTGACACGGTCGCCCACTTTAAGCCAATATAACCGTGCGTGAATATGAGCCCCTCTTGCCTCATAAGCTTTAGCGACCTTAAGATCATGCCAGATCTAAGCAACATGTGCCTGAATGGAAGTGTTGAATGGGGAAGCCTCAAGACGGAGGGAGGCCTGAGCAAGCTCATTATGCAGAGCGATATTGGAACGACGACGTAGTTGCACCACCTTCTTCCCCAGACTTCAAAGCAAAGAAGTGGTGCAAAAAAGGGCATCATTCCACCACTCAATCCAACCCGAATCACCACTGGGTTTTGGGACAAGGTTCCAGATCCGATGTATGTGACAGACAGTGGTAGAGTACTACAGGAAAGAGGTATTAAGAAAGAATCGAGCATGGATAGACCACTAGCGGGTGGCACGAGCATGAATAGAAAACAAAATGGGTGAATGGTCAGACAAAACTAAACCAGGAAGGGTTTCAACAAAGGGGATTGAGGGGAGTCGACGAGAAAAGGAAAAATCACCCTGATCTAACAACATTGCCCAATCCAATATTTTTAAAACCCTAGTAGAACCATACTGAAAATTATACCATGTGAACCACAAGTGTTCAAGAAACTGACTTGCAAAAAAGTAACTATTGGGGTCAAAAACCCCCAACTTATTCTTCATAAAGTACCACGCCTTACGCTCCCTCGAGGCCCACTTATTAGGGGTCTGGCCCACCTTGTCATAAGCCTTCTCGACCATGTTGAAGTCACCACATATCAACCAGACCGCAACGGGTAGATACAGGGCACATCATCTCCATAGGGAACATCTGTCTTGGACCTCATTTGAGGCATAGATGTTTAAAATACCAAAGGAGAGACCACTAAATTTGAGCAAGACCCACACTGCACGGTGAGAAGGATCAGAACCCCATGTGACAAAATTGTGAGTCCACCCAAGACTAAGCAAAATGACAGCACCACCACTGCCCTGACTGTGACTGGTATTATACATCTGAATGCTAGGCCATAATAAAGAGCAAGCTGACTGCAGGTTGAAGTTTACCACCTTGACCTTTTGCAAACAAATAAAATCCAAATGACTGTAAATACTGGAGCAAGTATTTAGCTCAACTCTATATATAGGAACTAACTTTGAAAACAATCTCCTTCCCTTATAATTTATATCAATTGAATTATTTATAAATAAAGATAAATTTTATAAAGCATTTTAAATATAGTATTTTATTTTAAATTATAAAAAAAATTAAATATATTATTTTGTTTAAAATATGTAAGATTTAGATAATAATCTTGTTATAGTAGGATTAAACATAGTAGTTAACAATATATCAATTAAATATTATTAAATTGAATAGATCTGGTTGAGATTTTATTAATATATCAATTAAATATTGTTAAAGTTTAATAGATTTAGTTAAAATTTTATTAAATATAGTTAAGTTTAAATTTTGGGACATGTAAATAGATAATGTGTCAATGTTGTGCGCATTGTAAGTGTATCTATAGAGGTATGTTTGATGGACTTTTTATGCTTGTGATGTCAAATGCCAAGACAATTTCAACCATGAAGGTTTCACTCCAAATTTAAGATATAATAAGTTGGATAAGATATAAGATAAAATAAGTTTTAACAATTTTTTTTTAAGCTCATAATACCAGAAACACTTTTTATGATGGTTATGTTCTTAGTTATAAATCTAAAAAAATTGGTCTTAAGTGTTCATTGAGTGAGCTTGATGATGAAGGTTTGGATATTTCAAATATGAAATATTGGGCACTTAAGATATGAGGTTTAATATTTGAAACCCATGAAAGGTAAGGTATATTTGCTTCATAGGTGAATAGATAATACAACAAGATTGAATCCTATCATTCATTATAGACTAGATGAAGGCTTGAGTATTGAAATATGAGTTTCAACATTTGAAACCCATGAAATAAGATTAGGAATCAATTGATAAGGATTTAATCTAGATTATTATAGATTAAGAGAAATAATTCCAATCCTTTTGTTCTTAATAAAAATGAGGATAAGTATAAGAAATCCATTTATTTTGTATTGAAGGATTAGGGATTTTTAAAATGGTTAATTCTCTAAAATATTTAAGGTTATTAAAAAATATTTGCATATGTTTAACATCTTCTCATTAAAAAAGGCATGTCTTCATAAAAGGATTCAGGATATGCTAGTGGATTATCTAAACAAAACAATTTGATTTGGAACTTAATCCAACTAACTTGATGAATGCATATGGCTTAAAAAACTATGAATAATAAATGACCTAGAAATAGATCCTTTAGAGTACATAATTATTGTAGTTGAGTATCTTTTAAAAAATAAAACACTACAAGAATGTGATCTTATTATCTTTAAAAATTAATTAAATTCTTTAATTTTGAAAATATTGAAGAAACATAATTAGAAACAATCAAATGTTATAGAGCCAATAGTGAATTGTACTAAAGGAGTACTTACATAGTTTTGTTGTAGTTCCTAACCAAGAAGGAGCCTTACCATTAAAAAAAACTTTTCATATATATATATATATATATATTATATTGTATATATATATACATATATATATACATGTATAGATATATTATATTGTATATATATATACGTATATATGTATATATATATCTTATATATATATTGTATATATACATATACAATATATATATATATATATATATATATATATATATATATATAACTTTATTTTATGATATCCATAGATATGTATATTTTTGTGAAGTCTACTATATTTACTAGGAAGTAAAGGTTAGTACTTATTCCTTTATGTTTGTAGAAGCTTCATTTCAATCATCAATCCTTAAAAATTTTACAAAAATAAAAAACATACTCTAGTAGTGGATGTAGATGTTTTCTTTCATCTGCAAATTATTTTACTAGGTGGACTAAACATATTATTGCTAAGAATAGGGTTATGCATAAGGGGTCGACCCCAAAATATATTTATAAAAATTTGGTGAATCGGTTTCAAAATCTAGGTGAATAGTTTCGAAACACATGTAGATTCACCATTATTAGGGGCAATGTTGAAAATTTAAACTTAAAATGGTTAAATTATTATAAAATTGGAGCGAATTGACCCAAAAAATGTTTTACACCCAGAATTGTTTGCCTAATGGACCCTGGTCAAGGATCCCAAATATTAGCCAGTTCCAAATTTTTAAAATCCAAATTTTAGCCAATTTTACGAAAATAGCCACTATGCATAACCCTGGATAAGAACTTGATCAAATCCATAATTAACATTTTTTTTTTATAATATGACAAGGAATAGTTAAATAACTATAAATATTGTATTTGACAACACATTTTCAATAAGCTACTGTTGGGAATATTGAGTTGTCATTGATGTCAAAGACATAAATATCTTCAAGGATGAGATGTTGAGTTGTCATTGATAATAAAGGCAGAAATATCTTCAAAGGTGATTTCATATGATTAATATTTAAATGGAATGTTTAAATATTAAAGTGGAAGGTTTATATTTAAATCAAAATATTTAAATATATAAAAGTTTAAATAAAGTGGGAGGTTTATATTTAAATCAAAAGATTTAAATAGATGTTGAATAAAAGTTGAAATATTCAAACATTTAAATCATAGATTTAAATATTATATAAGAGACATTGTGAAAATAAAGTGGGCCAACTTGAGCACCACATGAAATATTGAGTATACAAATATACATGCCAAAATTCAATTCAATTGATGGATCATCGAATACCTTCAATGTGCCCACCATGTAAAGAAGGTGAAGCTTGAAGCAGCAAAATGATATATTTATGAAAGAAGTGATTCAAATATCTTCGATGTGTGCACCAAGTGGAGGAAGCAAAAATTGAGGCAACAAAGGGATATATTTGTGAAGCAAGAAATTTTAACATCTTTGACGTGCGCACCAGAGACGTCACAATGGTAAAAAGGAATATGATGGTAAGATTATTGATGTTGTAATGTTTTGATTTCCTTTGAGTGTCCTCAATAGGAAAGGAGAGATAGAACACAGATATTTGTTCATCAAAGGAGCACAAGAGCATTCAAGATACAATAAGGATACACACAACAATATATGAAAAAGAGAAGAGTTTGAAGCTTAGACGCAGATCACATCGTAGAGGGCATGGAGTAGCGAAGTATGGAGAACACAACATTACCAGCTGTGTATGATTAGATGAACAAAAAATGGATCAAAAGAAGGTGCATACCTTGGATGGTATGTTGCAACAGATCAAGTTGAAGCATATGTGACAGACCACGAAGGCAAATCTAAGAACCATAGAACAAGAATCAGAGTGGAAGAGTGGAAGCATTGAGCAATTACCCTAAATTTTTTTCTTATAGATGGATCGACGAAAGAAATTGAAGCTACATTTATAGCCAACAAACAATACAAGACATCCCTACTGTTGATGTTTGAATCAAAGATCACAGGGTGGATAAAGTCAACCACGACAAATCCCACGGTCCAATGAAAGGCGCACACATGTTCATCCTCTTGTCCAACAGAGAGAAGTTCGAGGTAATATGGTTGAATCCTTGAAACAAAAAGCAATAAAAAAATAAAAGTGGTAGCAAGCACAATAAAGAGAAGGTTGTGATATTACCTTCCATCATGTGGTATAGCTAAAGTGGTTTGTTTCCCGTTGGTAGGAACGACTTTTGAGAGACTAGGGTTTGAGTCTTGTGCAAAGTGAAAATATTTTGAAAAACAAAAAGAAAAGATAAGTGTGCCTTCATTTATATTTGAAAATGAATTTTTATTATAAAGTATTGTTAAGAATTTTTGTATGAAAGTTTCTTCATAAAAAGCAAAATATAGGGAAGCAAGAAATTATTGAAGAACTAAGGGAAATATAAGAAGTAATTCTTATAAAATTTTATTTTGTAATTTTTGGAGAAATAAGGATATAAATTTTTTGATTTGATATTTAAATCAATAAGGAAAAAAGAAAATTATTGACCATATTTGGAAGGCACATACAAAAGGAAAATTAGTTTGTCAAAGCAGTATTTGTGAGCATGTTGGAAAGGATTTGAGCAGTATTTGTGAGCAGATTTTGGAGCAGATTTGAGCAATGTTTGTATGCAGGTTTTGGAGTATATCTGAGTAGTGTTTGTGAGCAGGTTTTGGAACATATTTGAGCAGTGTTTGTAAGAAAATTTTTGGACTAGATTTATGAGCAAGGAGATTGGTGTCTCTTATGGATTAGTGTCCACAAAATTGAGCAGAATGGGATTGGTGTTTCTTGTGGATTGGTTTCCATGAACTTGAGCAGAAGGGGATTGGTTTCTCCTATGGATTTGTGTCCATGAGCTTGTATAGGGGATTGGTGTCTCCTATGGATTGGTGTCCATAAAATTGAGTGAGGGGATTTATGTCTCCTGTGGATTAGTGTCCACAAACTTGAGTAGAAGGGGATTGGTATATCTTGTGGATTGGTGTCCATGAACTTGAGAAAGGGGATTGGTGTCTCCTATGGATTTATGTCCATAAAATTGCACAAGGGGATTGGTGTCTCCTATGGATTGGTGTCCACAAATTTGAGAGGGGATTGATGTCCATAAACTTGTATAGGGGATTAGTTTCTCCTGTGGGTTGGTGCCAATCAAATTTATTGAAGAAATATATAAGCAATATTTTATCGTGGTTTTCTCCTGAGAGGGTTTTTTGATGTAAAATATTTATCTCTTATGTGTATGGTGATCTATGCATTGTTTAATTATTGCATTGATATTATTTGAGGTTATTTATTTGGAAAGAAAATAGAAAAGTTTTATCTTATACTATTCACACCGCCCTTCACTATAAGCTTGTGTTCTTCAATTGGTATTAGAGTGGGTTCCTTCATGAAAGCCTAACAACTTGAAGGAATATCTTACAAGAACACACATGGCTAGACAAGAAGGTTTTTAATAAAATAGGGTACCACTATTTGATGGGACTAACTATGCCTTCTAGAGCATAAGGATGTGGAGTTATTTGATGACACATGGCTATGATATATGGAAATCCATTGAGGATGGATTCACACACCCTACAACTCCTCCCATGGATAGAGATGACAAGAAACTATTTGAAAATAATGCCAGGGAAATGAATGCAATATTAAGTGGGTTGTATGAATCAGAGTTTGTGAAAGTCATGCAATGCACCTCAACAAAAGAAATATGGGATAAGTTGAAGAACACAAGCTTATACTAAGAGGGGGGGTGAAATGTATAAGTGTAGACACCAAAAAAGCACCAATCCGATTAAGTGACTACAAACACTGATCGCATTGACATACACAGCTTTCAGGGCAGCCCTCAAAGGTCAAACAGTGGTCCTGACCACTCACACAGCAGTTTAGAAGGTCAAAAAATGAGCAGAGCAAAGTTGGTCGCAAACTGCAACCAGGCTTCAAATCCTAAACAAGCCTTCAATCTAAAGTGAGCCTTTAACAAACTGCAACCTTCAAACTTCAAGTCTTAAGCAAACTGCAAAACTTTAAGGCAAACCTAGCAAAAAGGGGAACCTTGGCCTTAGACGTCGCGAAATCGCGACGTCGCGAAATCGTGACACCTTTGGCCCAGAGGGGAGCCTCGGCCAAAGGTGTCGCGATATCGCGCGTCGCGATATCGCGACACCTTTGGCCCAGAGGGGAGCCTCGGCCAAAGGTGTCACGATATCGCGCGTCGCGATATCGCGCGTCGCGATATCGCGACACCTTTGGCCCCGAGGGGAGCCTCGGCCAAAGGTGTCGCGATATCGTGCGTCGCGATATCGCGACACCTTTGGCCCAGAAGGGGAACCTCGGCCGAAGTGTCACGATATCGCGACGTCGCGATATCGTGACACTTCGGCAGCAAACACTTCTCTTTTCAAAGGCAACACTTAACCAGTCAGAGACGGACTTCGGCGTGGCTGCCACGTGGAAGGCATGGCCGCCACGTGGCACCCTTGCGTGCCCATTTTCAAAAAGACCCCGTGGGTCTGCAGAACGGCGGAGCATTAATGAGACAAGCAGTTTCAAAACAAATCCGATCCGAGGCCATGCCTCATAACTACCAATGTCAGTGCGAGCCATGTCCCGTAATTGCCTGACAAGGATCAAATCTCAGTGGCTCCTACGGATTTAGGGTTTGACATTAATGCTTCGGAGGTGAAAACCTCTATAAAAACTAGCTCAATACAATGTAAACAGACAGACAGAAGCATTTTAAAAACACAACGAAGTGCTGCTGAACTCGATACCCGACTGCATCAGTTTGGGTTTCTCCTTCTTCACATCCAGAATCTCTTGCAAAGAGAGGTTGGTGGGTGGTTTTGTCAGAAGCGTGAATCTGACTTTCAGACCCGACCAGTGGATCACAATAATCCATTAATTTGCCGACATCACAGTCTTAGATTTCGAGCCCATCCCTAGTGGATTGGCGTCGAAACTGAGTTTTCACAGGGCGGCCCGCTTGGGCACCCCACGTACGTTCATGGTTTTTATATAACTTTTTTCTTAATATTTTTCGAATCATATCTTTTATTTTTCAATATTACTTTATTTAAATTTTTTTTATTCACATATCTAATCAATCTTCACTATTTCTCATTATTTTAATTTTCCTCTTATTGAGTGCTACTAAACGCTTTACCATTTCTTTGAATGCAGGATAAGCAACAACAAGCAAAGATTTATCAACATAAGCGGCGGTAGTACTTTGGCCCATCCATTTCAAATGTGGGCATGCAGATAGAAGCAATATTAATCTCGATTGTAACCGAGACAGACTAACACTCCTGGCCCCTGAAAAGGAGGAGATGTATTGTAACCGAACGGAATTAATTTAAAAGGGTTGTGCTCCTGCTTTTCCCCTTTATATTCGGTTCATTCAAAGTTCTATTTCCATTACGTCTGAATACTATTTTTCATTCCGAAATCTCATGCTTTCAGTGGCGATCACGGTGGGACCCGAACCCACAGTTTTATTTTAGGTTAAATTACTGATCTAAAAATTGCTTGTTTTTTTTAGTACGATTATTCGCTCTCCAAGTGACAGAGTCGTATCTCTCACCCTGGGACGAATAAAATATTCGTCTCACCCTGGGACGAGTACGGTTCTGTTATTCGCCTCACCCAGGGACGATTACGGATCTGTGCATTTTTCAGAGCAAATCAGAAACATCCTATCCGGGCAGAAAAGAGGTAACAGTTTCTTCGTTTTCTGCTATGTTATTTCTGTTTATTGTATTTGTTAATTTTTTTACTTGCATTTTTATTTTTTTAATTATTAAAGAAAGGTAGAGAAATTTTTCGTAAATTTTCTTGCTTTAAAAAAAAAAAAAAAAAATTAGTTTTCTACTTGCTGTTTTCCGGTTTGTAGTGTCTGTCTGGCATAGGGAAAGTTTTCTTTCTTTGCTGCCTGTTTCAATTTTGCAAAGTAAAATGAACCCCACACACCACGTGGTATTTTAAACCAAGGCGTTGGTCGTAAAACCCCAACCCTTGAGCAAGACCAAAGGTGGATTCCGTTATCACTTTGGCTTGAGATATTGCATCCATTTCCCCGATTGTCACTGTTGTTAGACGTAAATCCTGACGAAAGCTGACCGAGTGTTGCTGGGGTGATTCCCATGCACGCAAGGATAAGTCTTCTATGGTAGGTGTCATTAACAGGACAATCCCCCTTCCGTACCGCCTATGTTCCACGTACCATCTGCTCTCACGTACCTATAGTTTCCCTCTCGTAAGGGCGGGTATATAGAGAGGTTGGTATATCGGTCCGACAATGGTATATTGAAGGGGCGACCATTTATGGGAGTCATATGAGCCAACATTATGCATTTAAACGTTCTTCCAAAATTGCAAAAACAAAACAAAACATCAAAATGCACTAAACCAGTTTAGGACACACTATTTAATCCTTAAAAGAGATAATCACGATTTTGTGTATGAGTGTGTTCATTTCTGCTTAGTGTAGACCAAAAGACAAATCACCATAAACGAGATAAAATCTGCTTAGATAGTAGAGAAGCGCCACAATGGTGTACACCCGTAGCCAAGCCCAATCAAGGGCGGACGCTGCGGAAGGTGCACAAAGAGAGGGCGCTAGTCGCCTTCGCTTTAGCCCTGAGGACTTGGCCATACCGCCTTGGCGGTCTAGCCTACAAGAGAGTCCATATCAGGCCCCATCAAAAAGAAATTATTGGGAGCCTCCTCATTGGGGTATGCCCATCCAACACAGCCCCTTTCGGGAAGACGCTTTACACGTAGATCTCAATGTAGGTAGACAACCGCCTCTTGAGGCTAGATTTGAATGGCCACAGCGCGATGAAGCGCTAGAGAGGCATACTATCCATTTGGAGAGACAACGTGGATATGGCGTCTCTTCTTTACCTCCCATCAGAATAGAAAGACAACATCCAGAGCGCAGGGCTCTTTACACAGGGCAAGCTAACTCCGCCCGCCCCTTTCACACCCATGAAAGGGAGTACGAGGAAGATCATCGCATTCCTCGGGAACAACATACAGCGCGGGAACCTTGTGTTTCTGCACCTGCTAGATATCATGATCACACATCAAGGCTAGAGCCTCAAGCAAATGTCGCCTACCCCGACAAAGGGAAGCAACCCATTGAAATTTTAGACCATCAAGATCGAGGCAAACACATAGGCAAAACATTCAAGCCTCCTCAACAAAAGAGGGCAGACCCAGTTGACCCGACAGTTGCCAGACATGCCGCTCGCCAAGCTCGAATCACGCAGCTTGAGCAGGGTCATCAGGAGTTAGAGTACTTATACCGCTTGAATAAAGAGCGCATGCAGCGCGAAGCGGATGAGTTGCGCTATAAGCTACCTGAGAGGGTGCCAACCCCTCGCACCCACAGAGAGGAACAATATGAGAGGCACAATCCTTTGGTGCAAGACAGGTCTCCGCGACCTCGTCAAGCTTTGCCTCCGAGACCTTATAGACCCGAGAGGGAGGCCACTCCCCGAAACAATGATGGGTACCCTCAGCGGGGACTCAATCAAGGTCATAGGTCTCGCCCAGAGACTCCTCAAGAAGTTTATGAGGAGTACGAACCAGAAATAGAACGGGCCGAAATGCCCCATCAAGGCGGGAGGGCTGCCAATCGGCCACCCCCCCATAGGCCTCCAGTCTCCCATGACTCACAACGGGAGCAAACCAAAGAGGAAGAAATAAAATCTTCCGATGCATACAAAGCGCTATTAGAGCGTTTGGAGTCTATGGAGACAAAAGCTTCTGGGCATCAAAAACCCACATTACGTCAACTCCGCAGTCATCCAGTGCATCCCTCAGTGCCTACACCTCTTTACCCCGAACACTTCAAGTTGCCTCAATTGGCAGTTTTTAAAGGTGAAGAGGATGCACAAGAACATGTCACAAGGTTCCTAAGTCAATGCTTCGGCATCCAAGATAATGATGCATTGTTGCTTCGAACTTTCATAACCACATTCGCAGGCCCTGCCTCGGATTGGTTCACACAATTACCCAAACACAGCATAAACAATCTCGATCAATTAGTAGATGCGTTTCTTGAACGCTTTGCTTTCAACACAAAGAAGAAGGCATCACTGAGTGATCTGGCCAGCCTCAGGCAATATGAGGAAGAAACAATGACAGCATACGGGAATCGCTGGAGGGCTTTGCTTTCTAGGTTACCCTACCGTCCCCCTATGTCTGATCTTACGCAGATGTTTGCACGGAGTTGCTTAAAATCAATCTCTGGTCTATTGCTGCTGCAGCAATACGACAGCTTAGAAGAAGCTTTGGCGCAAGCCAGAGTTATAGAAGAGATTAAGATAGGCGAAGGCGCAATTGCCAAGCCTAAAAAGAAAGAGTGGAATAAAACCACTAAGACTGGGAATACGCAATCACAACCCGCTGCGGTTAATCAAGTTGCGATAAATGTTCCCAAGCCTGTGCAAGAAATGCAGCCCCAAAAGGCTAATTACCGAGCGAGTGCCTCCTAGTTATGAAAAAGACAATAAGAAACAGGAGCGAGAATCAGCGAGCGTCGCCCTAGGCGACAATTCACCCCTTACACGGAGTCCAGGGACTCCCTATTTGACCGCTTGTCAACGGCAAATTTAGTCACCCTTGCCAGAAATCCAAACTATAGACCCTAACGCCCCCAAGCCTAAGGGATATAGAGAGGAATTATATTGTAGATTCCATAGGCGCAGGGGACATGATTTAAATGGATGCTGGAAATTCAAAGGACTAATCCAAGATTTAATCGAAAATAAAACATTGGCCGTGGACAACCCCATAGCGCCAAACAACCAACAAATGGGGGTATTCAAGGACCCCTTGCCTGCCCACGAGGCACAGGCAAAACCTCTCCAAGTTAATGAGGTGCGCCAGAATCTTCCCATGCAAGGATTTGTGGGAATGATCAGCATAGTGACGAGGAACAAAAAGTACCCAGCAGTTGCCCCCGAGGTAGCTACGAGGGAAGTTCCAACGACGTCGCAGCCTCAACAACACCCTATGCAAGTACCTCCGCCTAGACCAGAGGTCACGATACGGACCAAACTCACGCAGAGTTTGCGGACCACATCGGCTAGGCTGTCCATTTACGAGCTTATTCAACAATCAACACCTCATAGGGAAGCTCTTATGGACATTTTAAAAACCATCGAATTACAGCCTCAAGAAGCAAATTCTTTCAACAACTTCGTGGGACATGTGAAACGATGTACTGAGCCGGTCATCACCTTCAGAGAGGATGAAGTCAAAGCAATATCGAATGACACGGTAGATCCACCCCTGCACGTTGTTGCGCGGATCAACGGGATCCCATACAAGAGAGTGTTGGTAGATACTGGCTCGTCCAGTAACATCATCACCACTATAGCGCTAAAACATTTAAAGCTGCCAGCCTCTCATATCACAGCCTCCACGTACACACTGCGAGCGTTCAATGATGCAATATGCTCGACAGTCGACACAGTTGTTCTACCTATCCAGGTAGGACAAAAGACAATACCAACATTGTGCCATGTGTTGGAAGGCGAGATGGCTTACAATATATTGCTAGGGCGGCCTTGGATCAGGGACATGAAGTGTGTCCCTTCCATCGCTCACCAGTGCTTAAAGTATGCTTTTGAAGGAGAAATACATGTAGTCCCGATGGACTTGGAACCCTTCAAGTATTGCAATGCGGTACAACTAATGCCTCAATCGACCCTCCCTTCAACGCATTTGGATTTCCAGTTAAATCCATCTAAACAGGGTCCAATACCGCAGGCACCACTGGTGACCAAATCACCAAAATCCCAGCCAGGTGAATCCTCATCATCTGCTCCTTCATTACCAACGCCACCTGTCATGGCTAAACAGAAGGACAAGGGAAAACAGATCATGGAAGAGGCTCAGCCCCTAGAAGAGGGGTTGCCAACAATTTCAACGGTATCAACAGAGGAAATATCCTAGCACAACGGAAGCTGAGACTCCTAACCCACCAAACATGGAATGGACTCAGGAAGGACTCCCGTTCCCTCCCTCCCAAGCATCAACAATCACTGTTGAAATGGCTAGTACAGGCCTGGGGGAGTACATAGTGCAGAATGTTGTGGCAACGCCCGCATTAGAGTCAGTCCAGGATATGGGGAGACCTCGCCTTCCCATAGGAACAGTTGTTCCCCTAGGTCACCCACCCAACCAGACAAATTTTGTGTATGGGGGCCTTGATCATGGTCTTGAACCATGTAAGCAAAAGGAAGCAGACGAAGAACCTTTTGTTGAAAACATCAACTATCTATCAAACCCACAATTTGCCCTAAAATATCTCGGCCAATGCAATTGGCATGGATACGGGCTAGGCAGATATGAGCAAGGGATGCGTATCCTTTGCCAACCAAGATATCAGATGCCATATGATAAGTCGGGAGTAGGGTTCAACCACCCCCTGCCCTTAGACATCTTGGTAGAAAATATGCAAGACCTAGAAATAGGCAACAAGGAGGGATTGGCACCAGATCTCTATGCCAACCCAAATACAGAATTTACATTGGGAGATTACCTCCCATGGTCAACAAACACCCTTGGCAACAGCAGTAATCCCTCTCCTTTGCTAGAGAGAGGTGAAAGTTCGGACACTCATCCCCAAAGAGAATATCAATGGTGTCCGGACATCTTTTCGAAGCTGTTCCCCTTAGAGGTTCCAGTTGAGTCAGTACAGTGTCAAGAGAGTCAGGTCCCTCCACCAAAAGTGGAACAACCGCAATGGGACCAGATTAACTTACTGGAACAAGGAGAACCCTCAACGTCGCAAACAGTTGTTGAAGTGAATGAACATTTTTAGATCTTCGACAGTGACTCAGAAGATGAGACTGAGATGGACTATCTCAGACATGCGCGACGGCATCACCGCCCTTTAACTCATGAAGATCTAATGGGACAGATGGGCATAAGATTAGGACATGAATGGTGGGTAGACCCAGTAGGGTGGGACCTGATCTTGGATCCATGGCTCCACATTCACGATGAGCACCGTCCACCCCGAGACCCTATCATGACAACAGTGCCGAGGGAAGACCCTGTCCTCCATTTAGCACATAGGGCCGATCCATTCGTGCCCGTTCCCCTAGAGCCAGATCCAGAGTATAGGGAGCATCTAGAAGAATCAAGTTCTCATACCCATGGTAATGGAGACCAAATTCATTCCATCCACATGATCTCCATTGATCTGACCGCACCCATCCGCAATCCGGCCGATCCAGCACGGTCATTGCATCTAGACATAGATGCCATCGACTGGGATCGCGTCAATTCACCTTTATCACCATCAGTACTGGCCTTTCGATGAAATACCTCATTTTACCCCAAGGACAACTCAGGATATTTTTTAGGCTGAAGAGGAACCCGAGGTTCCCAACGTAGATCTAAATTCAGCTAATGATATCCATTTGATCCCGACTCCACATCAGTTGGAGGACGGATCCCACATGTCGATCGAGGAAACGAGCGATGTAGATATCGGCACAGATCCAATGAATCCATAGATTCTCAAGTCAGGGGTAAGTCTTTCCCCCGAAGAGCAAGCCGACTACATTGCCCTTCTCAAAGAGAAGAAGGAGGTTTTTGCATGGTCATACAAGGATATGCCAGGACTAGACCCGCAACTAGTCACGCATAATTTAACGCTTGATCCGACAATCAAGCCCGTAAAGCAAAAACTACGTAAGATGCACCCAACAGTGGCCTTAATGGTCAAAGACGAATTGCAAAAGCTGTTGGATGCACAGTTTGTCATCTGCGTGGATTATCCGCCATGGTTGTCCAACATGGTTCCCGTCAAGAAGCCCGACGGGAGGATTCGCATATGCACCAATTTTTGAGATCTAAACAAAGCGAGTCCTAAGGATGATTTCCCCTTATCGAGCATCGACGCGTTGGTAGACGCTACAACAGGTCACGAAATGCTCTCCCTCATGGATGGTTTCTCGGGATACAATCAGATTCGTATCAATCCTGAAGACCAACTAAAAACGGCGTTCACAACGCCTTGGGGGACATTTTGTTATAAGGTCATGCCTTTTGGCCTTAAAAATGCTGGTGCCACCTACCAACGTGCCATGACATATATCTTCCATGATTACATGCACAAAACTTTGGAAGATTACATGGATGATTTGTTAGCCAAGTCTCTTTTGCGCTCAAATCATATCGATGACTTAAGCAAGATCCTCGATCGCCTCATGGAGCATAAAGTTAGACTAAACCCCAAGAAGTGCGTCTTTGGCGTCACATCTGGAAAACTCTTGGGTTTCATAGTCTCAAAATGAGGAATCGAGGTGGACCCAAAGAAAGTCAAGGCAATCCTTGAAATGGTTCCCCCAACTACAATCAAGCAGCTCAGAAGTCTGCAGGGAAAGGTCGCGTCGATTAAACGCTTTATAGCGCAATTATCTGACAAGTGCCGACCCATGAACAAATTATTGCACAAAGGGGTTACATTTCATTGGGATGACGAGTGCCAGTCAACCTTTGACGAGATCAAACAATACCTGGCTTCGTCGCCGATATTGGCACCACCTAGACCAGGAGTGTCGTTCTACTTATACATCTCAGCTACTGAGGTGGCACTGGGCGCCATGCTAGCCCAGAAGAATGAACTTCACAAAGAACAGGCTACATACTATCTTAGCCGCACCCTGGTCAGTTATGAACTTAACTATGCATACGTTGAGAAACTCTGCTTGGCAGTGGTGTTTGCTACCAAAAAGCTACGCCACTACATGCTCAGCAACACTACGTATGTTGTGTCTAAGGAGAATCCATTGCGATACATGATGAGTCGTACTTATCATAGTAGTCGCACGGCGAAATGGATCATGTTGTTGATGGAATTTGACATAGAGTTTATTGGACAAAAATCTATCAAAGGACAAGTCATAGCCGATCAACTAGCAGAGGCTCCTCTTGAAGACGATCAGCCTCCGGTCATAGAACTACCCGATGATGGGGTCTTCCATGTCTCAGAATCGCCAGATTTCGATGAGCCTGAGTCACAAGCCGACATAACCCTATTCTTCGATGGTTCTAAATGTGAGCAAGGTGGTGGCACGGGAATTGTATTCTTCACACCGCAAGGTGCCCCAATGCCCCTGTCATTTAAATTAAACTTCCCATGCACCAACAATAACGCAGAGTATGAAGCCTTGCTCCTAGGTCTTCAGACAACAATCACCATGAACATCAAACGACTGAATATCTTTGGTGATTCGCTGTTAATAGTCAATCAAGTCAAAGGGGTATATCAATGCAAATGCCCTGTTCTGAAGGCTTATAAAGCCCTTGTGGACAAATTCCTGGCAAAACTTGAGTGGTATGACATCGAGGCCCTCCCTCGATCATCGAATCATTTTGCGGACACAATGGCCTCCTTGGGGTCACTAATTCCGCAGGACCTTTCCGGTGATATGACAACCATTCAAGTCAAAACCTTATCGCAATCCGCGATGGAGCGTGCAAGCTCGGACTTAACGCCAAGAATCCACATGATCCAGATTGAACCATCCTCGGATAAGTTCTCTCGAATCCGAGATCGTCTGAAACGTGCCAACTGGGGGTCCTTGTTCTCCCCTACTCCCATTAATAGCAACACAACGCTATTCTTGCGGGTTCTATCCCATTCAACGTTTGCTAGGGAGGAACTTCAAGAGGGATTGGTTGTTCATACTGTCGAGGTTTCGATCAACAGGATCGGTATTTACCCATCAGAGACTACCTCAAGCTAGGTAGTCTCCCACTTGGATTGACTCATGCCACAAAACGAGCACTCAAGCAGAAAGCGGCTAAATATGTCTTGATAGGAGACATTTTGTATCGTCGCAACTATGAAGGAATCCTCCTTCGTTGCTTGGACCAGCAAGAGTCCACTTGGGCAGTCGCCCAAGCGCACGATGGTACATGTGGTGGCCACTTCAGTGGTATGGCCATTGCAAAGCGCATTCTTCGCATGGGCTATTATTGGCCATCTTTAGAGCGAGATTGTTGCACCTATGTCAAGAAGTGCGTGAAGTGTCAACATCATGCCAATTTGATGCACGTACCTTCTCGAGCCTTGCAGACAGTCCAGTCTGATTGGCCGTTCTCGTAGTGGGGCTTCGATCTAATTGGAAAGATCTCCCCTGCATCGTCAAGCCGTCACACGTTTATCATAACGGCCACAGAGTACTTTACCAAGTGGGTGGAAGCAATTCCGCTTACCTCTACGACAGGACCCCGCATTGTGGAGTTCATTTTGCATAACATCATATGTCATTTTGGTATTCCATCCAAAATAGTCTCGGATAATGGAACGCCTTTCAAGAACAAAGACGTGCGTGCTTTGACCACAAAGTACAAGATTCAACACAGCTTTTCAACACCCTATTATCCGCAAGCGAATGGGCAAGCAGAGGCGTCAAACAAAATGCTAGTTGCCATCCTTAAAAAGACCGTCGCAGACAGTCATAAGGATTGGCACATTCAAATCCCACTTGCCCTATGGGCCTATCGCACTAGCATTCGGACACCCACTGGGGCCACTCCGTTTTCGCTTGTGTATGGCTCCGAGGCAGTCATGCCTCTCGAGTTGGAGATTCCTTCCCTACGCATATCAATGCAGGAGTTCATCGATGATGATTCTACGTGGCAAGCCCGGTTAGACCAGCTTACGTTGCTTGACGAACGACGCGTTAATGCTCTCGAGCATTTACGTATTTATCAAGAGCGACTTAAGAAAGCTTACAACATGAAAGTTCACCTAAGGGACTTTCGGGTTGGTGATTTGGTTTTGAAGGAAAACCAACAAAATTCCAGTTTGCCATCCCACCTAAGGGACAAGTTTGCGGCAAATTGGTTAGGTCCATATATCATTGATAGCAAAATAGGACCCGGGACATACCGGCTAGCTTCTCTTGATGGTATCAAGGAAACAGAACCCTTGAATATCAGTCATTTGCGACCATTTCATATCTAAGAGAGCCAAATCCCAAAAAGGCTCCAAGGATTCTTGCAATCGCTTGGTCAATCCCAAAAATGCTCCAAGGATTCTTGCAATCGCTTGGTCAATCCCAAAATGCTCCAAGGATTCTTGCAATCGCTTGGTCAATCCCAAAAGAACAAAGTACAAAGAAGATTCTTGCAATCGCTTGTCAATTCCAAATTCTCAATCGCTTGGTCAATCCCAAAATGCTCCAAGGATTTCCATAATCGCTTGGTCAAAAATCAAGAAAATTCAAAAACAACAAAAATCATCAAAAACAACAAAAATTTGCATCTCATTTCTAGGCATACTCAAATTCATCAATAGAGAGTTCTTCTCGCAATTCATCTTCATATTCACCAAAATCAATCCATCAAAAATACAAAAATACATAGCTGCATTAAAGCATTGCACCCATACATTGCATATTTATGGTCGTACAGGTCAAAGGCACCATAGGCTGTAATGGCTCTGTTAGTCCATCTTGTTCTACACTGTTCCATTTTACAAAAACAACAAAAACACCATGCATTGCTTTTTACCACACTAGAGTCAGTGGTCTTTTAATGTATCAAGAGTTTTTCGTGATTCAGTCATCATTTTGCTCTTTAGCAATGTAATGTATCAAGTCAAACAGATTTTACGAAGGTAGAGTTACACTTGAAATACGCCTTGTTACGTAACATCCCAACACAAATTAAAACACATAAAAATTCCCAAGTTGTGTGAACGAAAGATGAAACCTGCACGATAATCCAGGTCACCATAAGCGAAACGGTTATCTTGCTCATCCCCCTGTGCGAATGACCCCAAGAATGCTGAGAGTTGGCAAAAGGACAAGCATCCTCCCTACCCAATTCCCTAAGAATCCCAAAGTTCTAAATAGTTGCAAAACATCAAAAATTTGCAAGCGTCAAAAACTCCAAAATTTGACATCCTACAGTGCACATATCAAAAGGCACAAAGAATAGTGATTATCGTCACTCCATATCCAAATCCCTTGCTCAAGAGAAAAGAAAAACAAATCAAAATAAACAAGTGATTATTATCACTATAAGGAGCAAGTATCCCAATACAATTGAATAAAAGAAGGGAGTTGAACTTGAATCCCTGGAACTCTCAAGCATTCTAACGAGGTCATGAGGCAAGCCTCGCATACCGGTTTGGTTGATAGCCTATCGGTCACTGGCGGTAAACTTCTCGCATGACGATATATCTATCACATTAACTTGTGTACAGATCAATATTTGCATGTGGATGAGCTAGCTTATGGTATCCTGGATGACACCGCAGATTAATCTAACTACATACAACAAAGGAGTTAGTGGAACTAATTAGGTGATCCTCAGTACAGATTCGGTTGAAAGCCCATCTGGCATCGGCGGTATCCTGACAAATACCACATAAATGAACTCAATTGCAC
This sequence comes from Wollemia nobilis, assembly GCA_028583015.1. Taxonomy (NCBI): domain Eukaryota; kingdom Viridiplantae; phylum Streptophyta; class Pinopsida; order Araucariales; family Araucariaceae; genus Wollemia; species Wollemia nobilis. Next base: position 2,344,826 of record JAQPPZ010003184.1, read on the forward strand.
ACACAGGGATGTGAAATAGCTTGGTCAAAAACAAGTCTGATTCATACCTTGTTCAAAAGTCTTGTAAGATAAAGTACAATCATGGCTAGTAAGTTAAAACTGATTGAGTCTCAGAAAACCTTAGCTACATTTCTAAACCAATTGCACTACTTTTCATCCTTGCAATACCATCAGAAAATACAAAAAAAGAAACACCACATGTGTACACAGTCTAATAATGGAGTTCTAAACAGTCTATGGTGCCATAACCAAATATCACCAAGTCTATCCATCCATTCCATTTCTGCATATCACATATCAATCAAAACCATTTGCATTCATCATGCATCCATCAACATCAATCATTGTGCATAAAATCATGACATATACACAAATCAAGAAAATCAAAGCAACAAAAACATCACAAAAATGCAACACAAAAACATAAGCAATAAGCATTGCCGGACACAAGTGCTCTTGCACTTAACCTCTTGGCATAAAAAAATCGATGTCGGGGCTCAAATTGTCACCTTCCTACTTCCCCAAGAAGGCTACCATAGCTGGACCGCTCCACGGGAAGATGGGTTCTTGATGATTTCACCCCATTATGGCATCACCAAAAGGGTTAACACCCACCAAAAATAGGTCCACATGTCAGAAAACTGCACGTGCTTAAACGGTAAAACATCTAAAGGCACCCTAACCTAAGTCATCTTGGGTCAAGCGACTCGTCGCTTTTCTCACGAAGGTCATTCCCTCATCGATTCGTCGCTTGAGGGGGTAGTCACACTTAGTCACCAATCAACAAGCACACACCCAATCAAGGCAATGACATGCATTCAAAGAATCATTGACAAAGACAATCACGCTCCTGCTTGGGGCAATAAACAAGCAATCATTAAGTTGATCAAATACTTGGCATTCCCGAAGCATGAACACAAGGTTTCCCCTGTGGACAAAAGGTTACGCCCTTTGCCTAATCATGACTGATCAATGTCCAAGCTCAAGTCACACCTCACCAAAATAGGTTAACACTTGAAATCAAATTCCTTAGCTCGTCAGAAGCAAGGATTCAAGAATGCATGCCCTTTCCATACTTGGGGCATCAAAAGTTGGTTAGGTTACCAAGAAACCCTAATCATTAGTGCTTTGGTTTTCTATTTTTGCTCAGCACTGCGTCACCCGTAGCGCTTCCCAAAAAGGGGCATCTGTAGACACCAAAACAGCACCAATCCGATTAAGTGACTACAAACACTGATCGCATTGACATACACAACTTTCAGGGCAGCCCTCAGAGGTCAAACAGTGGTCCTGACCACTCACACAGCAGTTTAGAAGGTCAAAAAATGAGCAGAGCAAAGTTGGTCGCAAACTATAAGCTTCAAATCCAAACCTCAACCAACCAAACCAAACAAGCCTTCAATCTAAAGTGAGCCTTTAACAAACTGCAACCTTCAAACTTCAAGTCTTAAGCAAACGCAAAACTTTAAGGCAAACCTAGCAAAAAGGGGAACCTTGGCCTTAGACGTCGCGAAATCGCGACGGTCGCGCATCGCGAAATCGTGACACCTTTGGCCCGAGAGGGAGCCTCGGCCAAGGTGTCGCGATATCGCGCGTCGCGATATCGATACCTTTGGCCGAGGGAGCCTCGGCCAAAGGTGTCGCGATATCGCGCGTCGCGATATCGCGACACCTTTGGCCCCGATGGGAACCTCGGCCAAAGGTGTCGCGATATCGCACGTCGTGATATCGCGACACCTTTGGCCCCGAGGGGAGCCTCGGCCAAAGGTGTCGCGATATCGCGCGTCGCGATATCGCGACACCTTTGGCCCAGAGGGGAGCCTCGGCCAAAGGTGTCGCGATATCGCGCGTCGTGATATCGCGACACCTTTGGCCCAGAAGGGGAACCTCGGCCGAAGTGTCGCGATATCGCGACGTCGCGATATCGCGACACTTCGACAGCAAACACTTCTCTTTTCAAAGGCAACACTTAACCAGTCAGAGACGGACTTTGGCGTGGCTGCCACATGGAAGGCATGGCCGCCACGTGGCACCCTTGCATGCCCATTTTCAAAAAGACCCCGTGGGTCTGCAGAACGACGGAGCATTAATGAGACAAGCAGTTTCAAAACAAATCCGATCCGAGGCCATGCCTCATAACTACCAATGTCAGTGCGAGCCATGTCCCGTAATTGCCTGACAAGGATCAAATCTCAGCGGCTCCTACGGATTTAGGGTTTGACATTAATGCTTCGGAGGTGAAAACCTCTATAAAAACTAGCTCAATACAATGTAAACAGAGAGACAGAAGCATTTTAAAAACACAACGAAGTGCTGTTGAACTCGATACCCGACTGCATCAGTTTGGATTTCTCCTTCTTCACATCCAGAATCTCTTGCAAAGAGAGGTTGGTGGGTGGTTTTCCAGAAGCGTGAATCTGACTTTCAGACCCGACCATTGGATCACAATAATCCATTAATTTGCCGACATCACAGTCTTAGATTTCGAGCCCATCCCTAGTGGATTGGCGTCGAAACTGAGTTTTCACAAGGCGGCCCGCTTGGGCACCCCACGTACGTTCATGGTTTTTATATATTTTTTTTTTTTTTTATATTTTTTTGAATATGTTAAAACAGCAGTTTGCGTTTCATGTTTTCGAATACTTGCTATTTTCGAATATATTAAAACAGTCTACGATTTATAACATATGTTGTTTTCGAATATGTTAGAACAACAGTTTACGTTTTATGTTTTTTTGAATGCATACTGTTTTCTTTTCTCTGTAAAAGTTGCAGGTTTACGTAGAGTTGTTTTATTCACGTATCTAATCAATCTTTGCACGTATTTCTCATTGATTTTAGAGTCAAAAGTTATGTCCTCTTATTGCAGGTGCTACTAAACAGTTTACCGTTTCTTTGAATGCAGGATAAGCAGCAGCAAGCAAAGATTTATCAACATAAGCGGCGGTAGTACTTTGGCCCGTCCATTTCAAATGTGGGCATGCGGATAGAAGCAATATTAATCTCGATTGTAACCGAGACAGACTAACACTCCTGGCCCCTGAAAAGGCAGGAGATGTATTGTAACCGAACGGAATTAATTTAAAAGGGCTGTGCTCCTGCTTTTCCCCTTTATATTCGGTTCATTCAAAGTTCTGTTTCCATTACGTCTGAATACTGTTTTTCATTCCGAAATCTCATGCTTTCAATAAGACCACTTTTTACTTTTCTTTCCAAATCAATATATGCAATGTATAGATAGCAATATCAATAACAGTAATCAAAGCAATGCACAAAACACCACACACAATAGAGACACCACAATTTACGTGGTTCACCCAATGTGGGCTACTCCACGGAGAAAATATTTCACTAAAATTTTCTCGATCAATCTCTTGGGAATCCTTTCCCTATTACAATGTTTATGGACCTCTATCCAAAGGAGACACCAATCCCCTGAATCAAGTTCATGGATCTCTATCCATAGGAGAACTCCTTCTCCTCTACTCTAGTTGGTGATCCTCTAGAAGACAACTGCCTCCACTACACTAGCTTGTGGATCTCTCTCCACTGAAGACTCTTATCCCCACTCAGAAGACCTATCTTCACTGCCCTGGCTAATGGATCTCTATCCACTAGAGACTACCATCCTCTCTACTCTGTCACCTCCAAATCTCTATCTCAAATCTACACTAAACATAGTCCTTCGGTCTAGCACAAATCTGCTCAATATCTATCTCTAGTCTAGTACAAACCTATCCTCAAATATGCACCAAACTCTGCTCTCAAATCTACACTAAACATAGTCCTTCGGTCTAGCACAAATCTATCCTCAATATCTATCTCTGGTCTAGTACAAATCTATCCTCAAATCTACACCAAAATCTGCTCTCAAATCTGCACTAAACATAGTCCTTCAGTCTAGCACAAATCTGTCCTCGATCTCTATCTTCAAGCCTTAACTCAAGGCTTGACTCAACTCTGTTGGATCTGCCCCAAACCTTAACTCAAGGTTTTGAACAAATCAATCAACTCTGCTCTCAAGTCTTCTCAAATACTTGTCTCAAATCTGCCTTGCAAGCTTCCACAAAAGCTCACACTAATCTATCCACAAGTCCTCTCTAGAACTTGCTCAAATCTTCTCAACAAGTCCACTCAGAACTTGTCCAAATATTCTCAACAAGTTCACACAGAACTTGTCCAAATCTTCTCAACAAGTTCACATAGAACTTGTCCAATCTGCTCAACAAGTTCACACAGAACTTGTCCAAATCTGCTCAACAAGTCCACATAGAACTTGTCCAAATCTGCTCAACAAGTCCACATAGAACTTGTCCAATATCATAGAAACATAAAGAGAATTGTTAGAGACTCAATATGTTCTATACTAATCACAATGCTCAATTACTTTCAATCACTCTCTTAGAAACATAAGGAGAATTGTTAGAGACTCAATATGCTTCAATTTCAGCTCAATGCTCAATCACTTTCACAACTCAATTCAGAATATAGAATAGTTTATTTTATGGAACTTGAACAATCACTTCACACATCCACTTGACTAGGCTCAACCAACTCTACCCAACCAATCACTCAATGAAACACTCCTTTCTCACAAACCCTAGTCCAAGCATATAAACACCAACTCAAAATATTTCCAACAATGCTCAACAATAAATCTCACATAACAATGATACTCATGATCTTTTCAAACCCTAGTTCAAGTTCTTTGCTCAACAACTCACTTCAACAACAATGCTTATAAAGCAATCTTCACATAGCAATGATACTCAAACCCTAATTCAAGTTCTTTATACAACCAATGGTTTCAACAACAATGCTTATCAAACAAGGTTTAACAACAATTCTTTATTTCAGAAAACCTTGAAGCATTCACTCAACACACTCAATAAGGAAACCCTAATCAAGTCCTTTTCACTCCAAACTTATTTTTTAGAAAACCAACCAATCAACTTAACTATGGAAGAATGTGCTCATACCTTTTTCTTGATGATAAGGAGTAGACCTCACAAATCTGCCACAACCATAAAACACTTCTTTGCCAAACTCAAGAAGGTTAGAATACAAAATATTATTCCAATATTTCCTCAAAGATATTCTTTGCACCAAGATATAATCAATGCCTTATTTCTTCCTCTTTTCAACAAATCATACATAACAAAATACTTGGAAACACCTTATCAACTCCAATCTTAGAATAGTGACCAACACCCTAATAAATCAACCACTCTTAAAATAATATCCACCACCATAGGATATTAACCACTTTAATAATATTCACCACTATAGAATATCAACCATTCTTAATAATATTCACCACTATAGAATATTGACCAGACTTAATAATATTCACCACTATAGAATATTAACCAAACACTTTTCACTCCATGCATAAAACCTTTGAGCAAACAATATTAAAAATTTAATTTTGCCAAACCTTATAACTCCCTTGCAACCTTAGAACCAATAATAAACATGCAAAATTAATTTTTAACTTGCCCAACCAACCTTCAAAAATTTTGGAGATTAAACACCTTGCGTACCTTGTATTCCCCACCAAAAGGGGATTCGGTGTGACTCGATCCACCGTCTCCTCTTGCCTAAGCGCTTAGGCGCTTGGGCACTCACCGCGTGGGCTACGAAGGCCCATGTGAAGGAAGGATAGATGCCTTCCTCTTATGCCTTCAACACTTCTCCTTTTTCACACGCGAAAAACACGTTTTCGTTTCCCTTGGTCGCAGCGCTAAATTCTTTGCTTCGCACGTTCGTATCTTAGGCATGGTAATTTCATTAAAGTGGTAGGTGCTCCCTTTTATATGCATAATATAACATTCCTCCTCACGTCGACGCTTTTCGAAATTGAATTTCGAATTTCAAATCTAAAACCCACTTTAGGGTTTTAACCTTAATTTAATTAATTTATAATTAATAAATTAATAATTAATTTAAATAACTTTTCAAGTTAAGTAAATTAACTAATAAATTAATTTAAAATTAATTTATAATTAACTTTAAGCTTCCTTAGTATAATAAAATTATTATACTTTATTTTCCAATGGTTTTTATGAAAAACCTTTTATTTTCTCCTTCAGTGGTTTTAATGGAAAACCTTTTATTTTCTCCTTCAATGGTTTTAATGGAAAACCTTTTATTTTCTCCTTCAATGGTTTTAATGGAAAACCTTTTATTTTCTCCTCCAATGATTTTAATGGAAAACCTTTTATTTTGCTTCATCAGGGTTTTAATGAAAAACCTTTTTGGTCATGCTTCATAAGACATTATGAAACTTTTTGGAACCAATCAATTGCATTCCTTTTGACATCAATGACAACTTCACGCCTTGACATCAATGACAACTCGATGGACTCAAAATGTCCAACAATATCCCCCTTTGTCATTGATGGCAACCCAAATTCTTTTAACTGAAAACTTGACCTTTCCTTTGTTCTGCTCCCCCTGGGACATTGCTCCCCCTGGCTCAATGCTCTCTTAAATACCAAATCTCTCCCTCTTACTCAAATCTAAATCTCTCCCCCTTACTCAAATCTCTCCCCCTTTGACATCAATGGCAAAGGGTCACCTTTGGGGCTCGGGGCTAAGAATGAGCCTCTTAGCTTAGCCCCTCCCCCACCTCCTCATGAGGTGGTTAATTCTAGGGTGGGAGTATTTCTACTCCCAAAAAGCATTGTTCTTTACCTTTATCCTCTCTCCTTCTTATCTGATCCTTCTGATTCCTCTGACTATTTCTTTCAATATTCCTGTCCATGTCCTTGTTCATGTTCTTGTTCCCGTCCATGTTCCTATTCCTATTCTTGTTCATATCCATGTTCTTATTCATGTTCCTATTCTTGTTCTAGTTCATACTTGTTTTTGGAATATCTGCTCTACACCACTTTGTTGTGTGACCATCATTATTGCACTTATAACACTTAATGTTATTATTCCTTGGAGGTGCAAATGTCTTAGGATTTCTCCTAGTGAAGCCATACCTTCTTCTATCATGAACCCTACAATTTATTGCCTTGTGACCAAACTGATTACATGAGTAGCAATACCCATGGAAAAGTTGTCTGTTCCCATATTCCTATCTTTCCTATGTCCTGCACTGTGAAGCCATGTGCCCAAACCTGTGACATGAAAAACATCTTCCATTGAAGTTTCCTTGTCTTGACCTCATTGGTCTCTTGGTCTCTCTTGACCTATTCTGATTGTTGTTCCATCTATATCCTCTTTGTGCATTGTTCCTATTCTTGTTGAACTCTCTATTGTCCAACTCATTCTCAGATGTCTCATTCTCTCTTACATTGTCTTCTTCTGAAGTATCTTCTTCTCCAAAACTTGAGGTTGACTCTCCTTCCCATTTCTTTTGATCCTGTCCAAATCCAAGACCTGTTTTGCTTGATGTAGGCTTTTGTATCTTGATGAACTTATCCAAGTTCTTTGAGCTATTTTTGAATCCTTTTAGCTTGAATTTGGAGTCTTCCAAATCTTCTCTTAGTAGTGCCACTTCTTGTGTTAACTTTTCACATTCTAAGATCTTTGCTTCTAACTTATCCTTGAACCTTTATTTCTCTTAGCCTTTGATTTTTCTAAATCCTCTATAAGCAATCTTCTCTCTTCATCACATTCTTGAAACTGAATTTCAAGTTTAGAGTGTTGCTTTCTTACCTTCTTTACTATTTCAAGGGCATAAATAAGTTCTCCTTTGAGATCATATCCATCCTTTTCTGAATATTCCTCTATTTGTTTACCTTTGTCCACATCTTTATTTTCTGTTGGCTTGTCTTCTATAGGATCACCTTCTTTATCTTCCAATGCCATTAGAAGATTTTCATCTGGTCCTTCAAGTGTATCTTCATATTCATCATCACTGAAACTATAGCCATCCCTTGTACAATCATCTTCAAGATGTCCAAAGTTACCACATCTAAAACACTTGAGAATTATTGGAGTCCTTTTCTTAACTTGTTCTTTTTCTTCAATCATAAAAAGAACTTCATCTCTATCATTGTCTGAAAAACTAGCATCACTATCACTTGAGTACTTACTTGCATTATCCGCATAGTAGCTCCTCTTTTGCCTTTGGAAGAACTTCTTTCCTTGTCTGCTTTGTTTATCCTTGCTTTGCTTTTGGTGCCTATATCTTTCTGATTCCCTGTTCCTGTGATCCTATTTTTCTTCACCATTGTTATTCTTAGCTTCTTGACAATCTATTGCAAAATGTCCATACTTTCCACAATTGAAACATTTAACAGATCTTGTATCTCTAGATCTTCTTGAATCCTTATTCCTTCTACCATAATTTGCTTCTTCATCACTAGATGACTCATTGCTTGATTCTGACTTCTTACCCTTAGTCTTCTTGATTGCTTTGAATGTTGCTTCCTTCTAGGGAATAGGATATTTTGTTCTTATCTCATGTGCTATAAGAATACCAAGCAACATATCTCTTGTCAAAGTATCACCATCCATTGACACTTCTATAGCAGAAACCTTTTCACTGAATCTGTTTGGAAGAGTTCTCAAAACTTTATCACAAACATCTGATTCATCAATCTTCATTCCAAGTCCTTGCATTGCATTAACAACCTCATCAATTCGAAGTAGATAAGTACTAATATTTTCCTCATCCTTCATTCTTAACTCCTCAAATTGTCCTTTGAGATTTTACATCTTTGCTTTCTTGACACATTTATCTCCTTCATATATATTTTGTAATTTATCCCACATGTCTTTTGTAGTTTGATAGTGCATAACTTTCATAGACTCTATTCTATGCAAACCTCTTAAAAGTGCATTCATTGATTTTGAATTGTAATGTTGTAGGAGCTTACCTTCCTTATATGTAGGAGGATTAATTAAGGGATCATATCCAAATTCAACTGCTTCCCAAATTTCATTTCCAAGTGCCATCAGGTAGATCTTCATTCTCATACTCCAATACATATAGTCACTTCCATAAAATACTAGTGCTGAGTTATCTGAGGACACATTCTTAGAATCCATTGTGTTCTTGTTAGCTTTTCCTTCAAGTTATTAAACTCTTCTGAAGGAACCCACTCTGATACCAATTGAAGAACACAAGCTTATACTGAGAGGGGGTGAACAGTATAAGACCACTTTTTACTTTTCTTTCCAAATCAATATATGCAATGTATAGATAGCAATATCAATAATAATAATCAAAGCAATGCACAAAACACCACACACAATAGAGACACCACAATTTACGTGGTTCACCCAATGTGGGCTACTCCACGAAGAAAATATTTCACTAAAATTTTCTCGATCAATCTCTTGGGAATCCTTTCCCTATTACAATGTTTATGGACCTCTATCCAAAGGAGACACCAATCCCCTAAATCAAGTTCATGGATCTCTATCCATAGGAGAACTCCTTCTCCTCTACTCTGGTTGGTGATCCTCTAGAAGACAACTACCTCCACTACACTGGCTTGTGGATCTCTCTCCACTGAAGACTCTTGTCCCCACTCAGAAGACCTATCTTCACTACCCTGGCTAATGGATCTCTATCCACTAGAGACTACCATCCTCTCTGCTCTATCACCTCCAAAGCTCTATCTCAAATCTACACTAAACATAGTCCTTCGATCTAGCACAAATCTGCTCAATCTCTATCTTCGGTACAAACCTATCCTCAAATATACACCAACTTCTCTCAAATCTACACTAAACATAGTCCTTCGATCTAGCACAAATATATCCTCAATATCTATCTTTCTGGTACAAATCTATCCTCAAATCTACACCAAACTCTACTCTCAAATCTGCACTAAACATAGTCCTTCGGTCTAGCACAAATCTATCCTCGATCTCTATCTTCAAGCCTTAACTCAAGGCTTGAATCAACTCTATTGGATCTACCCCAAACCTTAACTCAAGGTTTTGAACAAATCAATCAACTCTACTCTCAAGTCTTCTCAAAGACTTATCTCAAATATGCCTTGCAAGCTTCCACAAAATCTCACACTAATCTATCCACAAGTCCTCTCTAGAACTTGCTCAAATATGCTCAACAAGTCCACTCAAAACTTGTCCAAATATCTCAACAAGTTCACACAGAACTTGTCCAATCTACTCAACAAGTTCACACAGAACTTGTCCAAATCTACTCAACAAGTCCACATAGAACTTGTCCAAATCTGCTCAACAAGTCCACATAGAACTTGTCCAAATATGCTCAACAAGTCCACACAGAACTTGTCCAATCTCATAGAAACATAAAGAGAATTGTTAGAGACTCAATATATTCTATACTAATCACAATGCTCAATTACTTTCAATCACTCTCTTAGAAACATAAGGAGAATTGTTAGAGACTCAATATGCTTCAATTTCAGCTCAATGCTCAATCACTTTCACAACTCAATTCAGAATATAGAATAGTTTATTTTATGGAACTTGAACAATCACTTCACACATCCACTTGACTAGGCTCAACCAACTCTACCCAACCAATCACTCAATGAAACACTCCTTTCTCACAAACCCTAGTCCAAGCATGTAAACACCAACTCAAAATATTTCCAACAATGCTCAACAATAAATCTCACATAACAATGATACTCATGATCTTTTCAAACCCTAGTTCAAGTTCTTTGCTCAACAACTCACTTCAACAACAATGTTTATAGCAATGATAATCAAACCCTAGTTCAAGTTCTTTGCTCAACAAATCACTTCAACAACAATGCTTATAAAGCAATCTTCACATAGCAATGATACTCAAACCCTAATTCAAGTTCTTCATACAACCAATGGTTTCAACAACAATGCTTATCAAACAAGGTTTAACAACAATTCTTTATTTCAGAAAACCTTGAAGCATTCACTCAACACACTCAATAAGGAAACCCTAATCAAGTCCTTTTCACTCCAAACTTATTTTTCAGAAAACCAACCAATCAACTTAACTATGGAAGAATGTGCTCATACCTTTTTCTTGATGATAAGGAGTAGACCTCACAAATCTGCCACAACCATAAAACACTTCTTTGCCAAACTCAAGAAGGTTAGAATACAAAATATTATTCCAATATTTCCTCAAAAATATTCTTTGCACCAAGATATAATCAATGCCTTATTTCTTCCTCTTTCAACAAATCATACATAACAAAATACTTGGAAACACCTTATCAACTCCAATCTTAGAATAGTGACCAACACCCTAATAAATCAACCACTCTTAAAATAATATCCACCACCATAGGATATTAACCACTTTAATAATATTCACCACTATAGAATATCAACCATTCTTAATAATATTCACCACTATAGAATATTGACCAGACTTAATAATATTCACCACTATAGAATATTAACCAAACACTTTTCACTCCATGCATAAAACCTTTAAGCAAACAATATTAAAAATTTAATTTTGCCAAACCTTATAACTCCCTTGCAACCTTAGAACCAATAATAAACATGCAAAATTAATTTTTAACTTGCCCAACCAACCTCCAAAAATTTTAGAGATTAAACACCTTGCGTACCTTGTATTCCCCACCAAAAGGGGATTCGACGTGACTCGATCCACCGTCTCCTCTTGCCTAAGCGCTTAGGCGCTTGGGCACTCACCGCGTGGGCTATGAAGGCCCACATGAAGGAAGGATAGATGCCTTCCTCTTATGCCTTCAACACTTCTCCTTTTTCACATGCGAAAAACACGTTTTCGTTTCCCTTGGTCGCAACGCTAAATTCTTTGCTTTGCATGTTCGTATCTTAGGCATGGTAATTTCATTAAAGTGGTAGGTGCTCCCTTTTATATGCATAATATAACATTCCTCCTCACGTCGGCGCTTTTCGAAATTGAATTTCGAATTTCAAATCTAAAACCCACTTTAGGGTTTTAACCTTAATTTAATTAATTTATAATTAATAAATAAATTAATTAATAATTAATTTAAATAACTTTTCAAGTTAAGTAAATTAACTAATAAATAATTAAAATTAATTTATAATTAACTTTAAGCTTCCTTAGTATAATAAAATTATTATACTTTATTTTCCAATGGTTTTTATGAAAAACCTTTTATTTTCTCCTTCAATGGTTTTAATGGAAAACCTTTTATTTTCTCCTTCAATGGTTTTAATGGAAAACCTTTTATTTTCTCCTTCAATGGTTTTAATGGAAAACCTTTTATTTTCTCCTCCAATGATTTTAATGGAAAACCTTTTATTTTGCTCCGTCAGGGTTTTAATGAAAAACCTTTTTGGTCATGCTTCATAAGACATTATGAAACTTTTTGGAACCAATCAATTGCATTCCTTTTGACATCAATGACAACTTCATGCCTTGACATCAATGACAACTCGATGGACTCAAAATGTCCAACACAAGTTACAAAGAACATATGAAGGAGATGACAAGGTTAAAATGACAAAACTTCAAACCCACAGGAGGAAGTTTGAAGATTTGAAGATGAAAAATAAGGAAGATACTGCCAAGTATCTACTCTGAGTTGATGAGGTTTTCAATACCATTCGTGGACTTGGAGAAAATATTGAAGACTCTAAGATTGTTCAAAAAATCTTAAGGTCACTTTCGATGAGATTTGATGCAAAGGTTTCAACAATAAATGAGATGAAGGATCTTAAAACCTTAAGCATGGATGAGCTATATGGAATTCTCACATCCTATGATATGAAAATTAAAAATATCAAACATCGAAATGGGAAGCAACATTTAAATCTTCAAAGAAGACAAAGAATAAGTAACTAGAATCAAGTGAAGAATCAAGCAGCGAAGACGAAGCTAACTTTGTGCGAAGGAATAAGAAGGGTCCAAGAAAACACAAAGATATGCATTCTGTGAAATATTTTAATTGTGGTAACCTTGGTCACTATGCATCTAATTTCCCACAAGCTAGAAGTAGTAGTAGTGAAGAAGAAAATAAATATAAGAAAAATAAAGAAAGAAAATTTTATCATGAAAAGAAAAATAGGCATGGTCAAAGCAAGCATGAGAAAAAAATATTTCAAAGACACAAGAAGAGTTTTTATGTTGAAGAAGTAAGAAATTCATCCAACAACAATGATGAAAGCCTCTCCGATAGTGAAATATAAGAAAACCTATTCTTGGTCATAGAAGATAAAGAAGATGCTCCTATTTTCAAAGACCAAGAAGAGAAAGATTCAAAAAATGAATAAGAAGCCATGGTTGACATAGAAGAGGAACTTGTTGTTACTTTTGAAGAGTTGAAGAGGGTTAGAAATAAGAACTCAATATTTAAGGCTCAAGTACAAGAGGATGATAAGATAAAGGTCAAGTTGTCACAAGAACTCACTGACCTAAAATTTAAAGTTGAAGAGGCAAAACAAATTGAAGAAGGTATGGCTGAAAATTTAAAGGTAAAAGAGTTGGAATGTGAAAAGTTGGAACATGAGGTTATCTCTCTGAGGAAGGAAGTGAAATATTCTAATTATAAGCTACATAGGTTTATAAAAAGCATAAAAATCATGGGTGATATTATCAAAACACAGAGATCTTCGACTATGAATACTAGACTTGGTTTTGAAGAAGGTCAAAGAAAACAAAAGGGGGAGTCAAGCTCAAAAGGAAAATAGGCATCAAAGAAATGATTAAAGAGGAACCTAAGACCTGTGTTGATGTGTTTAGAAGTGGAAGAATCAAGAAGGAAGAAAACAAAGCATCATCATGTTCCAAGGTGAAAGTGAATGCAGAATGACGGCATACCAGATATGATGCAAACAAAATAGATATGGTATAGATGCTAAGTCCTACGAATGCGATGAACAAATGCATGAAGGAAATGACGCAGAAATGAGATGTAAGCAAAACAAAGTGGGGCCTCTTTTATTAATGTTGCTTTTAATCTGGTTACAATACGTCCCCCCTCTAGGGCTCAGAACGTTTGATACAGTTCGTTACATCAATGGATGGTACGCTTCCAGTGTCTTCCGCATGCCCACATTCGAAATGGGCGGGCCAAAAGTTGTCGTCGCTTGTGTCCATGTGTTCGTCGTTCCTTGCTGCCCCTCTGGTGTTCCTGGTGGTGAGATCCTACACATAGAAAAATAGCAAATAGTTAATAGCATATGCGGATATAGGAAAACATGCAATCCCCAAAGCCTCCGGCTAGTTAATATATAAAAGAATGAAACGATGGTCAAAACATGTCATAATGAATTCAAACTTTGATAGAGGCATGGAGACATCATCAGGGACACATTGCAAAAAGAACAGTCAGGAAATCATGCACATATTTCTAATCGCTCCGGGGTGGGACGATGGGGACTGTCACAAAATGTGCAAAAGCGACCTTGCAAATGTCCTGCCCAGAGGCCTCCAAAACTCCTGCAAACTTGGGGTTAGACTAAAAGGGGCATTTTGAGATGACCCAGAAGGTCAGATTTGGCAGATTCTGCCCAGATTGTCCTGTATCCGAAGGCGCTCCCTGTAGGTTAGTAAACGCATAAAATGATAAAAACAAGGTCAAATCATGTCAGAAAGCAATGAAACTTGGACAGCAGCATAAGTACATCAGATACAACATAATGCAAAAATAATAGTAAAGAAATCATGCACAGATTTCTAATCACTCTGGGGTGGGGCGATTAGGACTACAATAGTGCGGGGGCGCCCGGGGGCAGGACGCCCACCGTTTGGGGCTTAGTTTTGGCACCAATCCAAGTGGGATGGGTCCAAAACCTCCTAGGGGGTTGTGTCGACGAGTTTGGTGTGGGATTGTGGCTGATTGCTTGGGTTTTGGGTCTAGATTGCGTTCCTAGTGTTCACCCGATAACCTCTCTTCCAAAAGAGAAATTAGGGATGTAGGAAGCACAAAGAGGAATGGGGGTATAATTTGGCAGCACTCCGTTGCTCCAAATGCTCCAGCTCTGTTCTCCTTTTGGGGTGAGGAGGCTCACCTTTTTATAGACCTAGGGGTCTCCTTTGCATGCGCATGCGAGGGTGCCACTTGGCTCACCATGCCTTTTTGGGGGAGAGAAGATTCCTCCCTGATTTAGGGCCTCCATGATCAGGGCATGCTTGATTGAAGTCCCTCTCTCTGATTTGAAACTGTTCCTCGCAATTGCATGCCTTGAAGGTGAAGTTGGGTGGTGGATCTGGGCTGCCATTTGTCAAGGCTTGAATTTTTGCCAGTCAAACCTGCTAATCGTCCCACCCTGGAGCGATTGTTGCTAATCGTCCCGGGGTGGGGCGAATAGGATTCTAATCATCCCAGGGTGGGACGAATAGGGAGCAAAGTGCTTAAAAGGTGCCAAATTGACCTCTGACCTTCCAAAACTGATTTGGGAGTGGTTATGACCACTTGTTTAACCTCTGGAGGCTGCCCTAGGGGGTATGTATGCCAATTCGATCAGTGCTTGTAGTCACATAATCGGATTGGTGTTGTTTTGGTGTCTATAGATGCCCCTTTTTGGGATGCGTTGTGTGTGGCGTAGTGTTGAGCAAAAATAGATGACCAAAGCACTTAATGATTAGGGTTTCTCAGTAACCTAACCAAATTTTGATGCCCCAAGTATGGAAAGGGCACGCATTCTTGAATCCTTGCTTCTGACGAGCTAAGGAGCTTAACTCAAGTGTAACCTTTTTCGATGAGGTGTACTTGATCTTGGACATTGTTCAGTCATGAATAGGCAAAGGGCGCAACCTTTTGTCTGAGGAACCTTGTCTTCATGCTTCCAGAATGCCAAGTGTTTGTTTAGCTTGTGATTATTGCTTGTTTGCTGCCCCAAGCGGGAGCGTGATTGTCTTTGTCAATGATTCTTTGAATGCATGCCATTTCCTTGATTGGGTGTGTATTTGTTGATTTGGTGACTAAGTGTGACTACCCCCTCAAGCGACGAATCGATGAGGGAATGACCAAAATGAGAAAAGCGATGAGTCACTTGACCCAAGATGACGTTTGTAAGGGTGCCTTCAGTTGTTTTCGTTGAACGCGTATTGCAGTTTTCCAACAATCGGACCTATTTTTGGTGGGTTTTGACCCTTTTTGTGATGCCGATTGGGGTAGAAATTATCAAAAATCCTCCTTCCCGTGGAGTGGTCCGGCTATGCTAGCCTTCTTAGGGAGTAGGATAGTGAGTATTTGTGACCCCGACGATGGTTTTTCATGCCATGAATGTCAGGTGCAAAGGCACCTTTGTTCGGTAGATTTATTGCTATTTTTGGTGCATTTTTTGGATGCAATTTTTGTTGCTTTATTTCTTGCTCTGTAATCGTCCCAGGGTGGGACGAATACCAATTTTGTAATCATCCTAGGGTGGGATGAGCGCTAACTAGAGTGCTCATCCCAGGGTGGAATGATTACAGGCCTAACAACCTATATAAGGACCAAAACTAGGTTTTGGGCTCATTTGCAACAATTTTTTCTTGGTGATTTGGAGCAGGAAGGAGGAGGAGTGCGAGTGTGCGTAGCGGAGCGCTGCTAAAATTTCATGGACATCATGAGTGCGAGAACCAGATCTTCGAGTGGAGGAGCCGAGGCGAGACCGGTATGATGTTCCTTCTCCCTGCCTGTTATTCATTTTTGTTTTATATGAAGTTAAAAACTTACATATAAATGTTTGTTTGCGGTATTTTGTTTTTATCCGTATATCAAGTTGAAAACCTAATATATGATTTTTTTATTATTTTTTTTTTTTTTGCGTTAATATTAAGGTTGAAACCCTAATATTAATTTTTATATTTTTATTTTTTTTTTTTTATTAAGGCTTGAAACCCTTAGTATTTTTTTTTTTTTTTTTTGTTCAATTAAGGTTAAAACCCTTAGTATATTTTTTTTTTTTTTTTTTTTTTTTTTTTTTTTTGTTTTGTTTTTTTTTGTACAATTATTTTTATGTCTGTTGTCGTTGTATAGTTTGTTTTTAATGTTTTTGTACTTTTGTTGTACTTTTTTTTTTTGTACATTTGTTGTACAATTTTTTCTATACTTTGTTGTTCTTCTGTACAGTTTTATTGTAATGTTTTTGTTTATATTAAGTATGTACTTAATATCTTTTTTTTTATTTTTTTTAGGTTGTGAAGAGTCGGTACCGCCAGCCGACTATTTTCTCTGATGCCCGGGATGCCTTGACAGTTGGGGATTGGGAGTGGCTTGATGCCCTTGGGCTCAAGCACGTGATGCATCTGGAGCCTGTGGTGGGGGATCGAGCATATTTGACTGCCCTGATCAATCTATGGGATCCCTGCACCAACACTTTTCATCTTCCAACAGGGGAGATGACTGTGACTCTAGAGGATGTGTATCAGATTCTACGGATTTCGATAGATGGACTTCCTATCCGGATGACCCATCGGGACCAACGGATAGCAGTACTGACATGGTGTTTTGGTTGGGTGGGGGAGAGGGGGTGGAGAGGGCTATGGAGAGGGCAGAGGCTGATTGCCAGATAGGCGGTATTCTGGTGTGGTGGTGGCTGGAGAAGGGCGTATTAGGGGTGAGGCATGCTTTGCTCATGGCCCTCATTTCCAATATGTTGCTTCCTGACTCCTCAGGTGTGAGGTTCCCTTGGAACCTGCTTGAGTTGGTTTTCACATTGGTGGAGTGTCCTACATCAGCTCCACTTATTATGAGATGGGGTCAGACATTGTTGGCATAGTTGTACGATGAGTTGTACGAGGTCCGCTGTCGAAAGTGAAAGGGGATCGGGTGCAGCTATCTCTTGCAGTGTTGGGGGTGGCAGCACATAGCTATGGAGCGGCCGTAAGGTTTGCCTTGGACCACCCGAGGTGAGATGGTGGATCGAGAGATTGGATATGCCAATTTATGGTGGTGGTCAGAGGAGCATGGATAGAGTCGATGATGGGCAGGTGACGTAGGTCACTATACTGATGCCTTCTCTCATCTAATGCCAGGGTAGGTGTTCTAGTGGCCGTACCGAGACTATCCAGCCTAGCTTGAGGCTGGAGAGTGGCTTCGATGTGTGCATAGGGGTAGATGGTTGATTGGGTGGCATGGGACAGAGCAAGAGTACTTCCCATATGTCTGGGTGACATGGTAGTTTGGGGTGCACCAGGGATTGCCTGGTGATCCCTTGATCTATCGACATCATGTGATGAGAGGACCCTAGTCTGGCCTATCATTGAGCCATTAGGTGAGGGGTCTGATGTAGTTATTGATGTACCCAACATGGACGATGTCGAGGTAACTACAGAGTATGACCGATGGTGGATTATGCGATGATGGTGGGGTGAGGGGCCTCTAGGAGGCATGGATACGGTAGAAGGAGGTGGGGGTGCAGAGGCACCGATGGAGGGTTGGGGGCTCCGCTTGATGATGTTGACATGGTGGAGGTCGATGACTTCACTAGTGATGGAGATGATTTGGGGGTTCTGAAGTAGCCGGATGTACAGGATGTCCCGGAGCAGTGGGTGCTAGAGCAGCAGGCCATCCCGGAGGTGCCCATGCCTCAGGCTATCTCAGGGGATGTGGAGGTTAGGTTTCATGCTGAGATAGCATGATTGGAGGGTCTCTTACGGAGATGGGAGGAGGAGCATAGAGACGTTTTGTAGGAGAGGGATCTCCTATGGACTCAATTGGCACAGCGGGATAGTGCATTGGTTGTGTATCATCGATGAGATGTGGAGTGGGGGCGGTACCGGGTAGAGTTAGAGATAGAGGTTGTCCGCCTCGATGGATAGTTGCCTATGCTCGATGGAGGTGGTTCATCACATCGTACGAGAGGTAGTGAGACTGAGCAGTCTGCATCATCTCATCCAAGTGGCTAGATGAGGGTAGTGTTGGTGGGCAGGGTGCGAGGGTGGCAAGAACCACCCCTGAGAGGTCCCATAGGACCCATACTACTCGGGGTAGTTCCTAGTCGCACCGATCCTACATGATCATGGTGGCCGACTCCCTAGGCTTTGGGGATTTTGAATTTTTGGTTTTTTGTGAGGTCAGAGGACCTTCTTATTGTAGCCTGAGGGCATTTTGACTTGATATATATACATGACTCATTTTTGGTTTGATGATATGCTTGTCATGGTTTATTGTTCTTTTATGCATATTTATTTATGTTGATGTATGCATATGCTATTATGACTATGGATGATTTTAGCTATATGATATAGATGTATGCATATGGAATGGATGGAATGATTTGTTGGTATACAGGTGATGGCACCATAGACTGTACAAGATTTACTGGCTTTTTGTACTATGTGATTGCTTTATGGAATAACTTTGCATTTGTAATTTTTGTTTTGTATTTTTTGATGGTGATGTAAGTAATGAAATGTACAACAATTGTTTTAGAATGTAGTTAAGGTTTTTCTGAGACTCAGATGCTTTAACTAACTAGTCAAGACTGTACATTATCTTACAAGACTTTCGAACAAGGTACGAATCAGACTTGAGTTTGACCAAGTTATTTCACATCCTTGTGTGTGCGATTGAGTTCATTTATGTGGTATTCGTAAGGATACCACCAGTGCCAGGTAGGCTATCCACCAAACCTGTACTGAGGATCACCTAATTAGCTCCACTAACTCCTTTGTTGTATTTAGTAAGATTAATCTACGGTGCAATCTAGGATACCATAAGCTAGCTCATCCACATGCAAACATTGGTCTACACACACGCAAAGCTAATGTGATAGACATATCGTCATGCATTTAGGATACCGCCATTGCCAGGTAGGCTATCCACCAAACCCATAATGAGGATCACCTAAATGGTTTTTCAAATGCTGAGAATTCCAAGGATTCAAGCTCAGGCATCTTTCGGTTGTTCAATTTGTTGAGATACTTGCTCTCATATATAGTGATGAAAATCACTATTTATTTTCTCTCTTTTTTTCTCTTGAGCAAGGGGTTTGAGTAGTGGTGATAACCACTATTATTTTTTATTGTTGCCTTTTAGATTTTGACTTTTGATTTCAAAGTTGAGCTTGTGGGATTTTGGCTTGTGAATGGCATTGATCCTTTTAGGCCTTGGGGATGACTACCCATCCTTCTCAGGACTACTTTGGGATCAAGTGTGGATTCTTTGGAATAATATTTTAGGCCTTGGGATGACTACCCATCCTTCTTGTGTAGTATGAATCCTTACGACTTTGGGGATCAAAGGTGTTTGGGATTTTTGATAGTGAACTTTTGGGATTTTGCTTCGTGAATGGCATTGATCCTTTAGGCCTTGGGGATGACTACCCATCCTTCTCAGGGCATGTAGTACGAATCCTTACGACTTTGGGGATCAAAGGTGTTTGGAATTTTGATAGTGGTGAAAACCACTATTTATTATGGGGAATTGGATGGGGAAGAGCTTGTCCTTTTGTCAATTCTCAGCATTCTTGAACCATTCGCATAGGGGGATGAGCAAGATAACATTTTTGCTTAAGGTACCCTAGACCGCTTTGTAGGTTTCATCTTTCGTTCACACAACTTGGGAATTTTTATGTGTTTTTAAGCTTGTGTTGGGATGCTATGTAACAAGGCGTGATCCAAGTAAAACTCTACCTTGTAAAAATCGGTCTGACTTTGTACAACATTTGACTAGAAATCTAAAGACAGCTGAATGACGAAAACCCTAAAGACATTAGAAGACAACTGACTATGATATGGCGAAAATGTGAAGGGCGTTATTCTTGATGGATCATTTTACAAAATGGACTGAATTTGGAAAATGATGGAATTGCCGAGTAATTACAGTCTATGGTGCGTTTGACATGTATGACCAGCAAATATGCAATGTATGTATGCGATGCCTAATGCAACTTTTCTTTTTTTTTTGTGTTTTGATTTTTAAGAATATGCATGAAAGTGAGATGCAATTTTTTTGTTATTTTTGATTATCTGTTGTTTTTGAATATTTGTTATGGTGGTTTAACC
This sequence comes from Wollemia nobilis, assembly GCA_028583015.1. Lineage (NCBI taxonomy): Eukaryota > Viridiplantae > Streptophyta > Pinopsida > Araucariales > Araucariaceae > Wollemia > Wollemia nobilis. Next base: position 2,365,668 of record JAQPPZ010003184.1, read on the forward strand.
CGAATGGGTGGGGACCAAGTGATTCTTATGGATCCTTGGAGGTTTTGACCAAAGGGATTATAGATACCTTTGGGCATTTTGTGATAATTTTTTTGTTGACCAAGCGATTGTGGGAACCCTTGGAGCTTTTGGTTTGACCAAAGGGATTATGGATACCTTTGGGGCATTTTGGTGACCAAGCGATTTGAACCCTTGAGTTTTGTTTCAAAGGGATTCTTTGGGCATTTTGTGACCAAGCGATTGTGGAACCCTTGGAGCTTTTGGTTTGACCAAAGGGATTATGGATACCTTTGGGGCATTTTAGGTTTGACCAAGCGATTGTGGGAACCCTTGGAGCTTTTGGTTTGACCAAAGGGATTATTGGATACCTTTGGGTTGTATTATGGTTTTTGACCAAGCGATTATGGAACCCTTGGAGCTTTTGGTTTGACCAAAGGGATTTTGGATACCTTTGGGGCATTTTAGGTTGACCAAGCGATTATGGAACCCTTGAGTTTTGGTTTGACCAAAGGGATTATGGATACCTTTGGGGCATTTTGTTGACCAAGCAATTGTGGGAACCCTTGGAGCTTTTGGTGTGGGCTATGGCTCTCTAAATGTTGAATGGCCTCAAATGACTGATGTTCAAGGGTTCTAGTTCCTTGATTCCTTCAAGAGAGGTGAGCCGGTATGTTCCAGGTCCTATTTTACTATCGATTACATAAGGACCTAACCAATTTTCCATGAACTTGTCCCTTAAATGGGGTGGCAAGTTAGAATTTTGTTGGTTCTCTTTTAAGACCAAGTCACCAACCTGAAAGTCCCTCAGGTGAACTTTCATGTTGTATGCTTTCTTAAGTCGCTCTTGATAGATACGTAAATGCTCGAGAGCATTGATGCATCATTCATCGAGTAACGTAAGCTGGTCTAACCGGGCCTGCTATGCAGTGTCATCATCGATGAACTCTTGCATTGATATGCATAGGGAGGGTATTTCCAACTCGAGAGGCATGACTGCCTCGGAGCCATACACTAGCAAAAATGGAGTTGCCCCAGTGGGCGTCCGAATGCTAGTGCGATAAGCCCATAGGGCAAGTGGTATTTGGATGTGCCAATCCTTATGATTATCTACGACCATATTTTTAAGGATGGCAACTAGCATTTTGTTTGACGCCTCTGCTTGCCCATTTGCCTACGGATAATAGGGTGTCAAAAATTATGCTGAATTTTGTACTTTGTTGTCAAAGCACGCACATCTTTGTTCTTAAATGACGTCCCATTATCCGAGATGATCTTGGATGGAATACCAAAATGACATATGATGTTATGTAAAATAAACTCCGCAATGCGGGGCCCAGTCGTAGAGGTAAGCGGAATTGCTTCCACCCACTTAGTGAAGTACTCTATGGCCATTATGATAAACGTGTGATGACCTGACGATGTAGGGGAGATCTTTTCGATGAGATCTAAGCCCCACTATAAAAATGGCCAAGCCGATTGGATCGGCTGCAAGGCCTGAGAAGGTACGTGTGTCAAGTTAGCATGGTGTTGACACTTCATGCACTTTCGCACATATGCGCAACAATCTCGCTCTAAAGATGGCCAATAATAGCCCATGCAAAGAATGCGCTTGGCGATGGCCATACCGTTGAAGTGGCCACCGCATGTACCATCGTGCGCTTGGGTGATCGCCCAAGTGGACTCCTGTTGGTCCAAGCAATGGAGGAGGATCCCTTCGTAGCTTTGACGGTACAAAATGTCTCCTAGCAAGACATGTTTTGTCACTTTCTATTTGAATGATCTTTTTGTGGTGTGCGACAATCCAAGTGGGAGGCTACCTAACTTGAGATAGTCTCTTATGGGTGTGTACCAATCCTGCTGATCAGAAACCTCGATGGTATGAATGGTCGATCCCTCTTGAAGTTCATCCCTAGCAAAAGTTGAGCGGGAAAGAACTTGTAGAAATAGCATTGTGTTGCTATTAAGAGGGGTTGGAGAGAACAAAGACCCCTAGTTGGCATGATTCAGACTATCATGGATTCGAGAGAACCTATCCTGAGATGGTTCAATCTGGATCAGGTGGATTCCTGGCGTTATGTTAGAGCTTGCATGCTCCATCATGGATTGTGATAACATTTTGACTTGAATGGTTGTCATCTCACCAGAAGGGTCTTGCGGGATTAGTGACCCCAAGGAGGCCATAGTGTCCGCAAAATGATTCGATGATCGAGGGAGTGCCTCGATGTCGTACCATTCAAGATTTGCCAAGAATTTATCCACAAGGGCTTTGTAGGCCTGTAGAACTGGGCATTTGCATTGGAATACCCCTTTCACTTGGTTGACAATTAACAATGAATCACCAAAGATATTCAAGTATTTGATGTTCATGGTGATGGTTGTCTGAAGACCTATGAGCAAGGCTTCATATTCAACATTGTTATTGGTGCATGAGAAATCAAGTTTAAATGATAAAGGCATTGGAGCCCCTTGCGGTGTGAAAAACATGATTCCCGTGCCACCCCCTTGCTCACATTTAGAACCATCAAAAAATAAGGTTATGTCGGCCTGTGACTCAGGCTCATCAGAATCTGGCGATTCTGAGACATGGAAGACCCCATCATCGGGTAGCTCTATGGTCAGAGGCTGATCATCTTCGAGAGGAGCCTCTGCTAGTTGATCGATGATGACTTGACCTTTGATGGACTTTTGTCCAATGAATTCGATGTCAAACTCCATCAACAACATGATCCATTTTATCATGCGACTACTATGATAAGTACGACTCATCATGTACCACAATGGATTCTCCTTAGACACAACATACGTCATATTGCTCAGCATGTAATGGCATAGCTTTTTGGTGGCAAATACCACCGCCAAGCATAGCTTCTCAATGTATGCATAGTTAAGTTCATAACTGACCAGGGTGCGGCTAAGATAATAATTAGCCTATTCTTTATGTAATTCATTTTTCTGGGCTAGCATGGCACCCAGTGCCACCTCAATAGCTGAGATGTATAAATAGAATGGCACTCCTGGTCTAGGTGGTGCCAATACTAGCGATGAAGCCAAGTATTGTTTGATGTCATCGAAGGTGACTGGCACTCGTCATCCCAATGAAATGCTACCCCCTTGTGTAATAATTTATTCATGGGTCGGCACTTGTCAGATAACTACGCTATGAAGTGCTTGATCGATGTGACCTTACCCTGCAAGCTTTTGAGCTGCCTGATGGTGGTTGGGGGAAGCATTTCAAGGATTGCCTTGAATTTATTTGGATCTACCTCGATGCCTCATTTTGAGACTATGAAACCCAAGAGTTTTCTAGATGTGATGCCAAATACGCACTTCTTGGGGTTTAGCCTAACCTTGTGTTCGATGAGGTGATCAAGGATCTTGCGTAAGTCATCGAGATGATTTTGGTGCAAAAGAGATTTGGCCAACAAATCATCCATATAATCTTCCAAAGTTTTATGCATGTGATCATGGAAGATGTATGTCATAGCGCGTTGGTAAGTGGCACCAGCATTTTTAAGGCCAAAGGGCATGACCTTATAACAAAATGTCCCCCAAGGCATCGTGAACGCCATTTTTAGTTGATCATCGAGATTGATACGAATCTGGTTGTATCCCGAGAAACCATCCATGAGGGAAAGCATTTCATGGCCTATTGTAGCATCTACCAATGCATCGATGCTAGGCAAGGGGAAATCATCCTTGGGACTCGCTTTGTTTAAATCTCGAAAATCGGTGCATATGCGAATCCTCCCATCAGGATTTTTGATGGGTACCATGTTGGACAACCATGGTGGGTAATCCATGCAGATGACAAACTGTGCATCCAACAACTTTTGTAGCTCATCTTTGACCATTAAGGCCACTGTTGGGTGCATCTTACGTAGCTTTTGCTTGACTGGCTTGACTGTCGGATCAAGTGTTAGATTATGCATGACTAGCTATGGGTCTAGCCCCGACATGTCTTTGTAGGACCATGCAAAAACCTCCTTCTTCTCTTTGAGAAGGGCAATGTAATCGGCTTGCTCTTTGGGGGATAAACTTACCCCCAGCTTGATGATTTGTGGATTCATTGGATCAGAACCGATGTCTACGTCAATCATTTCTTCGACTGACATGTGGGATCCATCCTCCAACTGGTGTGGAGTTGGGATCAGGTGGATATCATTTACTAAATTTAGATCTACATTGGGAACGTCGGGTTCCTCTTCAACATGGAAGATATCCTGAGTCTATCCTAGGGTGAAATGGAACATCTCACCGCAAGGCCAGTACTCTGATGGGGATGGTGGTGAGTCAGCATGATCCCAGTCTATGGCATCTAGGTCTAGATACAATGGTCATGTTGGATCGGTTGGATTGTGGATGGGGGTGGTTAAATCAATGGAGATCATGTTGATGGACTGAATTTGGTCTCCATTACCATGTGGGTGTTGATTCAGACATTCTTGGTGATCCTTGTACCCCAGATCTGGCTCTATGGGTATTGGCACAAAAGGATCGGCCCTATGTGTGGATAGAAGGATAGGGTCTACCCTAGGCACTGATGGCCCTATAGGGTCTCTAGGTGGGAGGTGCTCCTGTATGCCCGAAGTGGTGGATGAAGCACTTGGTTTAACTGTACTTGGTTTAAATGCCACCTATGCCTTGGTCCCATATTTAAATGTTCAAACATACCATCGATGTCTATGGGGTATTCCTGTTGCCTCATATGGTTGAGATATGCCATCTCAGTCTCATCCTCATAGTCACTATCGAAGATCCATAGGCCTTCATTGGCTCCGACAACTATGTGCCCCTATGGCTGGTATAGCCTCCCACTAGGCATTTCTTGATCACTTGGCCTTATGGCGGCATGGGAGGCTCATTTTGTTTGAGCATGTTGATTTGGTCCCTTCTAGGTTGTTTCGCTCTCTACGAGAGGGCTGGATTCTCTGGAGGTGGCAATTGCCCGATTGGAACATTAAAGGGGAACATTGCCATGAAGTCCTCCTGATAGTCGTCAATGGGTGTCACCTATGAGTGATTGCTATCGGACTCAAAAGGGTCCCAAGGTGCTACCTCATAATCTGACTCATCTTTCGAAGACCCCCCTTGATTTTGTTCATATCCTTCTTGGAGGTTACTTCTTGAACTTTCCCCTTCCTCGATCAAAGGGGAGGGGTTGTTGAGGTCAACAAGGTTTGTTGTTAACAATGGGAAATAATTCCCCAATGTGTATGTAGTGTTGGGATTGGCATATGGATCTTGTGCCAACCCATCCCTATTGCCTAGACCTAAGCCTTGCATGGTTTCTACCAAGATGTCGAGGGGCAAAGGGTGGTTGAACCCTACTCCTGATTTATCATATGGCATCTGGTATCTTGGTTGACAAAGAATGTGCATTCCTTGTTCATATCTGCCCAATCCATATCCATGCCAATTACATTGGTCTAGGTATTTCAAGGTGAAGTCCGGGTTGGACAGATAGTCAATATTCTCAGAAAATGGCTCTTCGTCCTCTTCCTCTTGTAGGTAGGGTTCAATGTCGTTCTCGAGGCCCCCATATACAAAATTGGTCTGATTTGGTGGGTAGCCTAAAGGGACGATAGTGTCGATGGGGAGGCGAGGTCTCCCCATGTCTTGCATGGATTCGAGCATGGGTGTTGCCACAATGTTCCACACTAGGTACTCCCCTAGGCCCGTATTGGCCATCTCAATGGTAATCATCGATGGTTGAGGGGGAGGGAATGGGAGTTCTCCCTGAGTCCACTCCATGTTGGGTGAACCAGGTGTCTCGACTTCCATTCGGCTGGGCACCTCCTCGGTAGAGATGGTTGAGACTAATGGTGGTACCTCCTCTAGGGGCTTCTTCCCATTGTCCTTCGGTGTGGCCACCATAGGTGGCATCGTTGGTGAAGGGACATACGATGAAGATGGGCCAGGTTGGTGAGTTGAGGGACTCAACAGTGGGGATGTAGGCGGAATCGGACCCTGAGTGGATGGATTCAATTGAAAGTCCAAATGTGTCGATGGGAGGGTCGATTGTGGCATCAGCTGCACCGCATTGCAAAACTTAAAGGGCTCTAAGTCTACTGGGACTACATGTACTTGCCCTTCGTATGTGTATTTGAGGCATTGATGGGCTATCGAAGGGACACACTTCATGTCCCTGATCCAAGGCCGGCCTAGCAAGATATTGTAGGCCATCTCACCCTCAAGGATGTGACACAACGTAGGAATGGTCTTTTGTCCTACTTGGATGGGTAGGACAATTGTGCCAACCGTCGAGCATAACGCGTCGTTGAATGCTCGAAGAGTGTAAGTGGATGCCACAATGTGGGATGCTGGCAACTTAAGGTGTTTTAATGCCGTTGTCATGATTATGTTGTTGGATGAGCCAGTGTCCACCAACACCCTCTTGAATGGAATCCCATTGACCCACGTGATGACGTGCAGGGGTGGATCCACCATATCACCAATCACCAATTTTAGTTCATCTTCCCTAAAGGTTATGACTGGTTCTGTGCATTGTCTCACATGTCCCACAAAGTTGTTGAAAGAATTGGGTTCATGGGGCTGTAGCTCAATGGCTTTGAGTATCTCCATCAGAGCCTCCCGATGGGGCGGTGATTGTTGGATGAGCTCATAAATGGAGAGCCTAGCCGACGTGGTCCTTAAACTTTGAGTAAGCTTAGTCCGAATCGTGGCCACTGGTCTAGGTGGGGGAGGTTGTGTAGGGTGTTGTGGAGGTTGTGACATTGATGGAACATCTCCTGTAGCTACAGTGGGTGCAGCCGTGTTTGGGTATCTTTTGTTCCGTGTCACGATGCTTATCATCCCCACGTATCCTTGCATGGGGTAGTTTTGTGTTACCTCATTCACTTGTAAAGTCTTTGCCTATGCATCATGGGCAGGCAGGGGGTCTTTGAAGACTTCCATCTATTGGTTGCTCAACGCTACGAGATTATCTACCATGAGCATTTTGTTGTCTATCAAGTCCTGCACTAAGTTTTTGAATTTCCAACAAGTGAAGATGTCGTGTCCTTTCTATCGATGAAATCTACAATATAAGTCTTCCCTATAGCCCTTGGGTTTTGGCATGTTGGGGTCTATGGGTCGAATTTCTAGCAAGTTTATCAGGTTTGCCATGAACAAGCGGTCAAACAAGGAGTCTCTAGACTCCGTGAATTGTGTGAATTGTCGCTTAGGGTGACGCTGCTGATTTTGCTCTTGTTTATGATTTTCCTTTTCATAGTTATCAAGAGGAACTGCCTGATAATTAGCCTTTGGGGGTTGTGTCATTTGTGTAGGCTTTGGTATAGTTATGGCAACTTGATTGACCGTGATGGGTTTCGGTTGCGTGGGCCCAGTTTTAGCATTTTTGGTCCACTCTTTCTTGCATGGCTTGGCAATCTCATCATCTTGTATTTTGATCTCCTCAATTATCCTGGCTTGCGCCAAGGCTTCTTCTAGGGTGGCATATTGCTGCAGCTGCAATAGCATGGAGATCGACCTTATGCAACTCTTTGAAAACATTTGAGTCATGTCGGCCATGGGAGGGAGGTAAGGTAGCTTTGAAAGCAATGTCCTCCATCGATTCCCATAAGCGGCTATGGTCTCATCATCATACTACTTAAGGCCAGCTAGGTCACTTAAGGATGCCTTCTTCTTGGTGTTGAAGGCAAAACGTTCAAGGAACGCATCCACTAGCTGGTCTAGATTATTGATGCTATGCTTCGGCAACTGGGTAAACCAATCCGAGGTAGGGCCTACGAACGTGGTTATAAACGTTCTCAGAAGCAATGCATCATTGTCCTGAATGCCAAAGCATTGACTCAGGAACCTTGTTACGTGCTCTTGGGCATCCTCATCCCCTCTAAAAATTGCCAATTGAGGCATTTTGAAGTGGTCGGGGTATGGGGGTGCCAGAACTGAAGGATGCATAGGGTGACTACGGAGCTGGCGTAAGGTGGGCTTTTGGGGCCCTGAAGTCTTAGTCTCCATAGACTCTAAGTGCTCTAGCAGTGCTTTGTATGCATCAGAGGATTTGATTTCCTCTTCTTTGGTTTGTTCCCATTGTGAATTGTGAGGAACTTGAGGCCTATGGAGGGGTAGCCGGGTAGCGCCCCCTGCCTTGGTAGGGCATTTCAGCCCGCTCTTCTTCTCGCTCAAATTCCTCATAGGCTTCTTGAGGAGTTTTTGGGCATGACCTATAAACATGGATGGGTGCCCGAGGAAGACGCCCATCATTGGTTCTAGGGGTGGCCTCCCGCTCAGGTCTAGGAGGTCTTGGAGGCAACGCTTGATAAGGTCATGGAGACCTATCCCGTACTAAGGGGTTGTGCCTCTCATAAATTTTGTCCTATGCATGCGAGGGGTTGGAATCCTCTCATGCATAGTGTTCTAGAGCAACTCATCTATCTGGCACTGAATGCGCTCTTTGTTAAGATGATACAGTTGTTCTAACTACTGTTGATCTTGCCTAAGCTACATGATTTGCGCTTGGTGGGTGGCATGTTTGGCAAATGCCAAGTCGATTTGTTCCATCGTCCTAGGTCTAGGAGGCCTAGATGCCTCCCCTACATATCTATCTCGGTCATGGTGATCCGAGATCTCTATGGGTCACTTTCCTCTATCGAGGTTAGCAGCATTCACCTGAGGCTCTGGCCTCAATAGGTGATCTTGATAATTAGCAGGTGCGGAGGCGCATTGCTCCCATGTGGTGTATTGCTCTTGAGGAATATACTAGTTTTCCTCATGCTCCCTTTCATACATGTGAAAGGGATGGGCGGAGTTGGCTCACCCTATCTGAAGAGCCTTGCGCTCTAGATTTGGCCTATTAGTTCTAACAGTAATGAGGGGTGGAGGAGGAATGATATAATCATGTGGTCCCTCCTTATGAACCCTATGCTGCTCTAGCGCTTCATCGCGTAGTGGCCACTCATAATGAGTGTCTAAGGGAGCCTTCCCATGTGTGTACTCCTCCTGAGAGGGTCTATGTTGAATGGGAGTGCCCCTCAAAGGGGTGCCTCTATAGTCCTTTTTTGTAGTGGCATAGTGTGGACTATGTTGTGGGTCAAGCTGCCAAGGTGGTATAACCAAGTCCTTGGGGCTATAACGGAGGTGACTTGTGCCTCCTTGTATACTTTTCATAGCTTCTGCCCGTGATTGGGCTTGGCTATGGGTATACACCATGGTGGTGGTCTTTCTAAAAAGATATGTATATTTTTATCTCCTTTACAATTTTTATGCTATACCAAACAAAAGGGGACCACACAAGCAAAGAAATGATTATCTCGTTTACAGATTAAATGTGTGCCCTAGATCTGGTCTAATGTGTTTGATTTTTGTTATGTGAATCTTGTAAAGGAAACTTTGTTATACATGCAAAATGAGGGCTCTTGTATCTCCAAAATGGTCGCCCCTTCAATATACCATTGCCAGGCCGTTATACCGAACCTCTCAATATACCCACCCTTACGTGAGGGAAACTATTGGTACGCGAGAGCAGAACAATACGTGGAACATAGGCGGTACGGAAGGGGGATCGCTCTATTTTTGACACCTACCATAGAAGACTTATCCTCATGCATGGGGAATCACCCCCATTACACTTGGTCAGCTTTCATCAGGATTTACGTCTAGCAATAGTCACGATCAGGGTATATGTATGCAAAATCCAAGCCAAGGTGGTGATGAAATCCACCGTTGGTCTTGATCAAGTGTTGGGGTATTAAGACCAACTCCTTGATGTTAATTTTATTAGGTGGTGTGTGTGGTTCCTTTTAATTGTGTAAAGAAAGAAAACATACAACAAAAGATGATTTTCACTAATGCAATGCTTTAAAGTACGTTTTATCTTTCAGAAACAATTAGTAGCAAAAAGGAAATCACAAAACCTAACTAGAACTGAAACCTATGATGAGGACTTGCCATTTGTGCAAGTATCATGCAAGAAAACCAGAGAAGAATGCATTCCTAATCAAGTTCCTTCCATTTAATTTACTCTATGTTTTTTTTTTTTATTGCAAGAAAGGAAACAAACTACTTAACCTTTCTATGCAAGTGTCTGAAAATAAAGCAAAGAAAACAAAAAATTGCAGAAACAGAAAGTAGAAAAACATAGAGGATGTTCAGAAGGCCTACCTCTTCTCTATCTAAACTAGATGCCTCTGAGTTTCTGCTCAAAAAATGCACAGAGTTCTAATCATCCCGGGGTGGGATGAATAGCAGGTCTGTATTCATCACAGGGTGGGACGAATACGTATTCATCCTAGGGTGGCACGAGTAGCAGTCCAGTGCCTGAATGAGTAACACCTACAAAGAAAACCACAAAATTTGGATCAAAAACTTGATCCTAATAGTAGGGGATAGGGTCCCACCATGATCACCACTGAAAGCGAATGCAGAATGACGACATACCAGATATGATGCAAACAAAATAGATATGGTATAGATGCTAAGTCCTACGAATGCGATGAACAAATGCATGAAGGAAATGATGCAGAAATGAGATGTAAGAAAAAAAAAATGGGGCCTATTTTATTAATGTTGCTTTTAATCTGGTTACAATACATCCCCCTCTAGGGCTCAGAACATTTGATACAGTTCGTTACATCAATGGATGGTACGCTTCCAGTGTCTTCCGCATGCCCACATTCGAAATGGGTGGGCCAAAAGTTGTCACCGCTTGTGTCCATGTGTTCATCATTCCTTGCTGCCCCTCTGGTGTTCCTGGTGGTGAGATCCTATGCACAGAAAAATAGCAAATAGTTAATAGCATATGCGGATATAGGAAAACATGCAATCCCCAAAGCCTCCGGCTAGTTAATATATAAAAGAATGAAATGATGGTCAAAACATGTCATAATGAATTCAAAATTTGATAGAGGCATGGAGACATCATCAGGGACACATTGCAAAAATAATAGTCAAGAAATCATGCACATATTTCTAATCGCTCCGGGGTGGGACGCTGGGGACTGTCACAAAATGTGCAAAAGTGACCTTGCAAATGTCCTACCCAGAGGCCTCCAAAACTCCTGCAAACTTGGGGTTAGACTAAAAGGGGCATTTTGAGATGACCCAGAAGGTCATATTTGGCAGATTCTACCCATATTGTCCTATATCCGAAGGCGCTCCCTGTAGGTTAGTAAACGCATAAAATGATAAAAACAAGGTCAAATCATGTCAGAAAGCAATGAAACTTGGACAGAAGCATAAGTACATCAGATACAACATAATGCAAAAATAATAGTAAAGAAATCATGCATATATTTCTAATCACTCCGGGGTGGGGCGATTAGGACTGCAGTAGTGTATGGGGGCGCCGGGGGCAGGACGCCCACCGTTTGGGGCTTAGTTTTGGCACCAATCCAAGTGGGATGGGTCCAAAACCTCCTAGGGGGTTGTGTCAATGAGTTTGGTGTGGGATTGTGGCTGATTGCTTGGGTTTTGGGTCTAGATTGCGTTCCTAGTGTTCACCCGATAACCTCTCTTCCAAAAGAGAAATTAGGGATGTAGGAAGCACAAAGAGGAATGGGGGTATAATTTGGCAGCACTCCATTGCTCCAAATGCTCCAGCTCTATTCTCTTTTGGGGTGAGGAGGCTCACCTTTTTATAGACCTCAGGGTCTCCTTTGAATGCGCATGCGAGGGCGCCACTTGGCTCACCATGCCCTTTTGGGGGAGAGAAGATTCCTCCCTGATTTAGGGCCTCCATGATCAGGGCATGCTTGACTGAAGTCCCTCTCTCTGATTTGAAACCGTTCCTCACAATTGCATGCCTTGAAGGTGAAGTTGGGTGGCGGATCTGGGCTGCCATTTGTCAAGGCTTGACTTTTTGCCAATCAAACCTGCTAATCGTCCCACCCTGGAGCGATTGTTGCTAATCATCCCGGGGTGGGGCGAATAGGATTCTAATCATCCCAGGGTGGGACGAATAGGGAGAAAAGTGCTTAAAAGGTGCCAAATTGACCTTTGACCTTCCAAAACTGATTTGGGAGTGGTTAGGACCACTGTTTAACCTCTGGAGGCTGCCCTAGGGGGTATGTATGCCAATTCGGTCAGTGCTTGTAGTCACATAATCGGATTGGTGTTGTTTTGGTGTCTACACAAGGACCATCACAAAAATAACAATAATAGAACCATACGGTAATATCCTATAAGGCAGTCATGCAGGTTTCAATATTTCTTCCATGGTTATTGTTTCTCATGTAACAAATTTAGTCATAAAGTTGTAAATTACAAGATTTTTGCTAAGAATAATTTTGGCTTCACCAAGAGGAATTTCAACTTATTTACACCTCTCATGGACTACAACATCATATGATACAAATGTAATAATTTTGGGAACACAACTAGATGGTGCAGAACAGTGTTCCCTAAACTTCAGAAGCTAAGCAAAAAAGAGGATGGTCAAAATGTTCAAAATGGTATGTCCCCCAAAGTTTGGAGAAAGAAAATAGAACAAGAAGAGGAGCATAGTAGTTTGGGAGTTTTACTCCCATATCATAATTGGATTCTCAAAGAAGAGCAGGGAGGAAGGGGGTGTTTTCAAGTGTCTTATCTTACAGCCCCGAGGAACCTTTTCCATTGATGTCAAAGGGAGAGAATTTCAGTAAGGGGGAGAAGCTTTTCAGGGGGAGTAGTTTGTGATCATGTTGCAATAAAGGATAGTTTCATTATAAGGTTACCATCAATGACAAAGGGGGATATTGTTGGAAATACTGAGTTGTCATTGGTGTCAAAGGTGAAAATATCTTCAAGGATGAACTATTGAGTTGTCATTGGTAATAAAGACAGATATATCTTCAAAGGTGAATTCATATGCTTTAATATTTAAATGGAATATTTAAATATTAAAGTGGAAGGTTTATATTTAAATCAAAATATTTTAATATATAAAGGTTTAAATAAAGTGGGAGGTTTATATTTAAATCAAAATATTTAAATAGATGTTGAATAAAAGTTGAAATATTCAAACATTTAAATTATAGATTTAAATATTATATAAGAGACGTGAAAATAAAGTGGGTCGACTTGAGAACCACATGAAAAATTAAGTATATAAATATACATGTCAAAATTCAATTCAATTGATGGATCATCGAATACCTTCAGCGTGCACACCATGTAAAGAAGGTGAAACTTAAAGTAGTGAAGGGATATATTTGTGAAAGAAGTGATTTGAATATCTTCGATGTGCGCACCATGTGAAGGAGGCTGAACTTGAGGTAGCAAAGGGATATATTTGTGAAGCAAGCAATTTGAACATCTTCAACGGATGCACTGGAGACACCATAATGGTTAAAAGGAATATGATGATAATATTTTTGATGTTGTAATGTTTTGATTTCCTTTGACTGTCCTTTATAGGAAAGGAGATATCAAATCCAGACAGTTCTTCACCGAAGGAGTACAAGAGTATTCAAGATACAACAAGGACACACACAATAGTAGAAAATAAAGAGAAGAGTTTGAGGTATATTCTTGATGAATATTAGGTAAATATCACATTGTAGAAGGGCATGGAGCAACGAAGTATGGAGAACATAACATTACCAATTGTGTATGGTTAGACGAACAAAAATTGGATCAAAATAAGGTGCAGGTCTTGGATGGTGTGTTGTAGTGGATTGCATAAAATAATATGTGATGAACCATGAAGGCAAATATAATAACCAAAGAATAGGAATCAAAGTGGAACAATGGAAGCATTGAGAAATTACCCTAAACGTTTTTCTTATCGATGCACTGGTAAAATAAATTGAAGCTATGCTTTCAGCCAACAAACATTAGAAGACGTCCCTACTATTGATGTTTGACTCAAAGCTCACAGGGTGGATGAAGTCAAACATGACAAATCCTATGGTCTAACAAAAGTGACACACATGTTCATCCTCTTGTCCAATGGAGCGAAGTTTGAGGTAATCTAGTTGAATCCTTAAAACAACAAGTAATAAAAAAACAAAAGCGACAGCGAGCACAAGAAAGAGAAGGTTGTGAGATTACCTTCCATTAGGTAGTATAGTTGAAGTGGTTTGTTTCCCATTGGTAGGAACGACAGTTGAAAGACCAAGGTTTGAGTCTTGTGCAAAGTGAAAATCTTTTGGAAAACAAAAAGAAATGATAAGTGTGCCTTCATTTAAATTTGAAAATGAATTTTTATTATAAAGTATTGTTAAGAATTTTTGTATGAAAGTTTCTTCATAAAAATAAAAATATAAGGAAGCGAGAAATTATTGAAGAACTAAGGGAAATATAAGAAGTAATTCTTATAAAGTTTTATTTTGTAATTTTTGAGAAATAAGGATATAAAGTGTTTGATTTGATATAAAAATCAAGAGGGGAAAACGAAAATTATTGATCAGATTTGGAAGGCACGTACAAAATGAAAATCAGTTTGTCAAAGAAGTATTTGTGAGCAGGTTTTGGAGTAGATTTGAGCAGGTTTTGGAGCATATTTGAGCAATATTTGTAAGCAGGTTTTGGAGCAGATTTGAGTAGTGTTTGTGAGCAGGTTTTGAAATAGATTTAAGCAGTGTTTGTAAGTAGATTTTTGGATGAGATTTGTGAGCAAGGGGATTTATGTCTCCTATGAATTGGTGTCCATGAACTTGAGCATAAGGGGATTGGTGTCTCCTGTGGATTGGTATCCATGAACTTGTATAGGGATTGGTGTCTCCTATGGATTGGTGTCCATGAACTTGAGCGAGGGGATTGGTATCCAATGGATTGGTTTTTGTGAACTTGAGCAGAAGGGGATTAGTGTTTCCTATGGATTGGTGTACATGAACTTGAACAAGGGGATTGGTGTATCCTATGTATTGGTATCCACTAACTTGAGAAAGGGAATTGGTGTCTCCTGTGAATTGGTTTCCACGAACTTGAGAAAGGGAATTGGTGTCTCATGTGGATTGGTGTCCATGAACTTGAGCAAGGGTATTGGTGTCTCCTGTGGATTGTGTCCATGAAATTGAGAGGGGATTGGTGTCTCCTATGGATTAGTGTCCATAAAATTGTGTAGGGTATTGGTGTCTCCTATGGGTTGGTGCCCACGAAATCTATTGAAGAAATATATAAGAAATATTTTTCTATGGTTTTCTCTTGAGAGGGTGTTTCCACGTAAAATATTTATCTCTTATGTGTATGGTGATTTGTGCATTGTTTCATTATTGCATTGATATTATTTGAGGTTATTGCTTTGGAAAGAAAAGATAAATTTTTTATCTTATACTATTCACCCCCCCTCTCAGTATATTCTTGTGTTATTTAGCTAATTTTTTCTTATGTTATGTCTAGTCCCAAGAAAACTCTAAAAATCTAAAATTTTCTATTAAGTCAATTTTACTATATCAAACCATATTTATATCAAAGATATTATTTACCTTCATCAACATCTTACATTTATTTATCAACTCTTTGATATAATTTTTATTGAAAGATAATTTTACTCCACCAATTACATTTTAAAATTTGACTTTCATCAATATGATATCAATGCTACAATTGGAGAAAAAAATACTAACCTATTTTTCTCTCTATAGATATGTTGATATTTTCAATATATTTTTTCCATCAATAACTTAAAGATACAAATTATCAACATAATTTGGGACACTTTGTACTCCTTTTTAAAACCAATTCTTAGATAGTTTGTCAAAATATTTTACCTACAACTCAATACTCTATTGAAAATCCTTGTAATCCTTGCATGTAAAACCCCTATAATCATTGTCTATAATATTTACTTGTAAAATTCTATAATTATTATCTATAAAAACCTTTGTAATCTCTATATTTAAAAACCCTAGTAACCTCTTTATGATCAAGTCTAGAAACTTCTAAAAATTATATAGAAATGCACTCTCCATATGCCCAACAATCCTTGAATATTGTTCTCTCTAAAACTTCTAAATATTTTTTGAAAACAAACTCTACTTAGGTCAGAATTTTGGTGTCATCTAAATAATTCTCTCAATATACAAAAAGTCCTTACAATATTTTTTTGGGTGCGTTAAACTAGGGTTTCTTTGGTTTGTTGGCTTGTAGATATACTTAACTTGTTCATAGACAATGTCTAACTTGATATTACAAAGCACTAACTATGGAGGATTCCTAGCAAAAACCACTTACTGATGCACTATAAAAATCAAATGGTTGATATCTTCATATGGGTGAAATATTCTCCTATTTATAAAGGGTCTTCTTATATACTTGAAGGAAGATAATAGTTGTATTCAAGTTTTGTCCAAGGGATAGGTATTGGATTGTGATTACCCTTTATTTCACTAAATGCTTTATGGAAAATCTAGCTTGGCAAATAATGACAAATCCTTCATAATATTTTGAAACCCCTAGCATAAATTTTCCACCTAATGAATCTAGGGAAGGGAAAAAAGTAAAGTGATTTAGTTGAGTATACAATAAAGTGCAAAAAATGAAAATATTAAGAAGTTAAGAAAATGTGAAAAACATAAATTACTAAGATGGATGCATTGTGGTCATAGAATTTTATTTTGGAATGGAAGTCTCATTAACATAAAAAAACCATCCATAGATCGACATCTAATACTAGATGTAATTATTTTTCTTGCATAAATAAATGGAACCTAAAGTAAATTCGTATAAAATATAGAATAACAATTTATTTATTGATTGCACTAAAGATTTTCATGTATTACAAGCCACTTCAAGGCAAAAACCCCATCTATCATAGTCCACTTTGAGGGGAAACCTCCTTTATGAGAAACACTCCTTTTCAATAATTCTTCAAGATGCCTTCTCTTTTTTATAATACAATATAAAAGATAACTTTATCCAAAATAACTTACAATACAAATATAGATTGAAACCAAAATAGCTATTTGAGCTATCTAGCGCTAACCCTAATGATTGAGAGTCACCCTTATATTCAAAAGGGGATGCTTATTCATTACTAACTAAACTATTATAATAAAAAGGGTTAGCATGTGAGGTCCTAACATTATAACTATTTTCTATTATTTTTGTAAGTTTTTAGAAATCATGAGTCATCAACAAAATCATTACTAGATAGTAATAACGTCAATAGTGCTTTTGCATCCTACTGGTGCTTCTTCCATTAATACAATATTCAAGTTTTAAGTTCTAGTTATCATTTCTATCATTTTAGAAAATAATTATTGTATTTCTTTTGTTTTGTATTTGTATCTATTATTCTATATTTTCTATTTTTATTTCGTGAAATACAAAAAAAGGAAACATCTCATTATATTTAATAACATTAGGGACATGCTATAGTCTTGCATCTCATCAAAATAAAATTGAATATAGTCATATTAGGACTTGTTTGATTGCACTACCTTCTTGAACCCTTGCCTTGAAAGTAAATCATATTTTACATTCATCATTGAAAAAAAAAAAAATATATATATATATATATATATATATATATAGTATATAGGAACTTTCAACTGCATTAATTGATGCATTTGTACTTAGGATAGGACCAAAATAAGGTTATGCTACTATGGAAAAATATTAGGGAGAAACAAAGGTGTTCTATAACTTAAATATGTTAATCCCTTATACTTAGGCTCATGAATACCCCTATCCTTGAGGTGACATGCCATAGCTATGATAAGTCATAGGCCCTCCATGACTTTTAACTCTCTAATAGAAACTTTTATAAGATGGATTTTGATGAAAAGGGCATTAGAGGTATGGGCATTATTCCTTTTTCTTCTCAAAATTTATACAAAGGTATTTCTCATATGGAAGTTAATATAGTTCCTTCACATTAGGATCGTGATGATTGTAAGAATTTTTTTTTCATATAGACCATGTATCACTTGATACCACTCCACATTTTAGATTTGTATTTGTAGAAACAATTTCCTTTCACACTTTAAGCAATAATATAATTGGTAGTGTAAGTATACTAGAATAGGAATATCAAAAATATCTCTCATAAATGGACTTAATGTATAAGCATTATGACTTAATTCATAGTGGTAGGAAGAGAAAACATGTTGGTAAGATCTTAGATTATAGAATATAATACCTAGTTTATCCCAAAGCAATCATCTTATAATGTCATGGTGGAGGATCTTCATATGTGAAGATTTGGATCCACACAACTTTTTTAACACTCTTAATGAGTACGATGATATGTCTTGATGTCCCACCCTAGAGAACTAACTAGAAACTTATAATAGTTAGTTACTTGTAAACAAATGCGAATGGGATTTATGAGTCATAGAGATCAAAAGGGATAAAAGGGCCCATATCTACAACTATTAGTAGGAGGTATATCATTATTTTGTACGTTACTTTCCTTATATTTACTCACTTGATTCTTTTATGATTGGTTTAGTCTTAATGTCTATGGGGTTTCCATAAATTGCTTTACCTTATTTTTGTGTAAATTTTCTACTTTTATTTTGTCCATTACAAAATCATAAATTGCTTTGCTTTCTTTCTATGCAATGTAGTTGAATTGCTATTTTGATCTTCTCCATGGTGAATTGGTGATATCCCCTTTAAGGTGTAAGCTTATTTTTCAACTAAAAGAAAATTATTGATCAAGGCATAGGGTTATGTGATTTAAGTAATAAATACAATAAATAAAAAATTATAAACTTATGACAATTCACATTTTCTTATATATTCAGGTTGGGTTTTCCCTATTTTTTCATGGGAGGTGATGATTTACCAAATCACCTTATAAACACCCATAAGTGTAAGGTGTTTTCCTAGATGTTATTGACAATAATATTTAGGTTCTCAAGATTCAACCTTTGCTCTTTTTCTTAACTAAATATCATGTGACTTCTTTTAATACAAGTATATTTATGTGTTTTTACAACATGTGAGTCCAACACAAAATATTGGTATTGGACTCACATGCAGATTATGTATTATACTAGTCTTATCAAGGACAACAAGGTGATGTATCATTGTCTTTTATATGTGTGTCTCTTATATTTATAATTAAAAATCTTAATTAATAGTTAATTAGAATAAAATACGATGCAATTTAATAATTTTTAACAAAAATATAAAACTTATAATTGTATTAATAAAATAATTAAAACTAAACTTGGATACTTTTATTTAGTAATTATTCTTCCCCAAGAGGAGAAGCACAAGGAAAAACTAATAAAAATATACTAAAAATTATCAAATGACATTATTTCTACTAGGTAAAATTTTTAGTTTTTAAGAAAAAATTCATATTCAAATCTTATGAAATAATATATACATAATTACCAAATTATTATGATAAAATTATCTTTAGTTCCCATTAAAAAAACATAATAAAAATATAATTTAAAAACCATTCAAAATTATATTCTTATAACTTAAAAAGGTAGCTCTGGAATAGCCTTCCTAGGGCACACAAACTAGACCAAGTTGAAGTTGACAGTTGGAACACAAAAAAGTTGATTTTTTTGGATGACATAATTAGCAGGGTTAGAGGTCTTCCTCAATCAAGAGTTATCAGAATGTGGAAGATCATAGTTGTATTCAAGTGTTGTCTAAGGGATAGGTATTGTATTATGAATACCCTTTATTTCACTAAGTGCTTTACGAAAAATCTAGCTAGACCAATAATAACAACTTATTCATAATATTTTGAAACCCCTGGCATAGAGTTTCCACCTAATGAATCTAGGGAAGGGGGAAATGTGAAGTGATTTAGTTGAGTATAAAATAAAGTGTAAAAAATGAAAATATTAAGAAGTTAATGAAAATGCAAAAAAGACAAATTACTAAGATGGATGCACAGTGGTCATAGAATTTTATTTTTGAATGGAAGCCTCATTGCCATAACAAAACCATTTGTAGATCGACATCTAATACTAGATGTAATTATTTTGCTTGCATAAATAACTGGAACATAAAGTAAATTCATATAAAATACAGAATAACAATTATTTTATTGATTGCACTAAAAAGTTTCATGTATTACAAGTCACTTAAAGGGGGAAACCCAATCTATCATAAGCCACTTTGAGGGGCAACCTCCTTTATGAGAAAAACTCCTTTACAATAATTATTCAAGATGCCTACTCTTTTTTTTAATACAATATAAAAGATAACTTTACCCAGAATAACTTACAATGCATATATATTGAACCCAAAATAGATATTTGAGCTATCTAGCACTAACCCTAATGATTAAGGGTCACCCTTATATTCAAACGAGGATGCCTATTCATTACTAACTAAACTATTATAATAAAAAAGGTTAGAATGTGAGGTCCTAACATTATAACTATTTTCTATTATTTTTGTAAGTTTTTAGAAATCATGAGTCATCAACAAAATCATTACTAGATAGTAATAGCGCCAATAGTGCTTCTGCATCCTACTAATGCTTCTTCCATTAATATAATATTCAAGTTTTAAGTTCTAGTTATCATTTATATCATTTTAAATTAAAATTATTATCTTCCTTTTGTTTTGTATTTGTATATATTATTCTATATTTTCTATTTTTATTCAGTAAAAGACAAAAAAAAAGGAAACATCTCATTATCTTTAATAACATTAAGGACATACTATAGTAATGCATCTCATCGAAACAAAATTGAATATAGTCATATTAGGGCTTGTTTGATTGCACTACTTTCTTGAACCCTTGCCTTGAAAGAAAATTATCTTTTAAATTCATCATTAAAATAAAAAAATTAAAAAAACATATATTATATAGGAACTTTCAACTACATTAATTGATGCATTTGTAGTTAGGATAGGACCAAAATAAGGTTAAGCTACCAAGGAAAAATCATAGGGAGAAACATAAGTGTTCTCTAACTTAAATATGTTAATCCCTTATAATTAGGCTCATGAATACCCCTATCCTTTATGTGACATGCCATAGATCTGATAGGTCATAGGCCCTCCATGACTTTTAACTCTCTAATAGAAACTTTTATAAGATGGATTTTGATAAAAAGGGTATTAGAGGTATGGTCATTATTCATTTTTCTTCTAAAAATTTAGACAAAGGTATTGCTCATATGGATGTTAATATAGTTCCTTCACATTAGGATCGTGATGATTGTAAGATTTTTTCTTCATATAGACCATGTCTCACTTGATTCCACTCCATATTTTAGATATATATTTGTAGACTAAATTTCCTTTTGCACTTTAAGCAATAATAGAATTGGTATCGTAAGTATACTAGAAGAGGAATATAAAAAATATTTCTCATAACTGGACTTAATGTATAAGCATTATGACTTGCTTTATAGTGGTAGGAAGAGAAGACATGCTGGTAAGAGCTTAGATTATAGAATATAATACCTAGTTTATCCCAAAGCAATCATATTATAATGTCATGGTAGAGGATCTTCATATGTGAAAATTTGGATCCATGCAACTTTTTTAACACTCTTAATGAGTACAATGATATATCCTAATGTCCCACTCTAGAGCATTGATTAGAAACTTATACTAGCGAGGTACCTGCAAACAAATGCGAATGGTCTTTATGAGTTAGAGATCAAAAGGGCTAAAAGGGCCCATATCTACAGCTATTAGTGGAAGGTATTTCATTATTTTGACTCACTTGAGTCTTTTATGATTGGTTTAGTCTTAATGTCTATGGGATTTTCATAAATTGTTTTACTTTATTTTTGTGTAAACTATCTAGTTTTTTTTTTTTTGAGTAATACTTCTTATACACATCCACCATGGGGATTGAACCCAGGTCACATCATTGATAATTCAAGTGGTTTCCTTTTCAATAGATCACACTCATAGGGATTATCTAGTTTTATTTTATCCATTACAAAATCATAAATTGCTTTGCTTTCTTTATATGCAATGTAGTTGAATTGATAGTTTGATCTTTTCCATGGTGAATTGGTGATATCCCCGTTAAGGTATAAGCTTAATTTTCAATTAAAAATATGATTGATAAAGGCATAGGATTATGTGATTTAAGTAATCAATACAATAAATAAAAAAATTATAAACTTATGACAATTCACATTTTATTATATATTTAGGTTGGGTTTTCCATATTTTTTCATGGGAGGTGTTGATTTACCAAATCACCTTATAAAAATCCATAAGTGTAAGGTGTTTTCCTATATATTCTTGACAATAATATTTAGGTTCTCAAGCTTTAACTTTTGCTCTTTTTCCTAACTAAATACCATGTGACTTATTTTAATACAAGTATATTTATGAGTTTTTACAACATGTGAGTCCAACACAAAATATTGGTATTGGACTCATGTAAAATTATGTACTAGTCTTATGAAGGATAACAAGGTGATGTATCCTTGTCTTTTATAAGTTTATCTCTTATGTTTATAATTAAAAATATTAATTAATAGTTAATTAGAATAAAATATGATGTAAATTAATAATTTTTAACAAAAAGATAAAACTTATAATTGTATTAATAAAATAATTAAAACTGAACTTGGATACTTTCCTTTAGTAAGTATTCTTCCCCCAAGAGAAGAAGCACAAAGAAAAACTAATAAAAATCTACTAAAAACTATCAAATGACATTATTTTTAGGAAGTAAAATTTTTTAAGAAAAAAATAATATATACATAATTACCAAATTATTATGATTAAACTTTCTTTATTCCCATTTAAATAATAATAATAATAATAATATAATTTAAAAACCATTCAAAATAAGTCTTAGGTGTAGACCAATTGGTTCCCCAAACGTAAGGGGAGCAGAGGTCCAAGGTTCAAATCTTGGGCCTCGCCTGGATGAAAGCTTGTCCATTTCCCGTGTTTTCAACAGCCTAAAAGGATTAAAATGATTGTGGTACGATGGACCAAAAAATATTCAAAATTATATTCTTATAACTTCAAAAAGTAGCACCGGA
The DNA here is from genome assembly GCA_028583015.1 of Wollemia nobilis. NCBI lineage: Eukaryota > Viridiplantae > Streptophyta > Pinopsida > Araucariales > Araucariaceae > Wollemia > Wollemia nobilis. Next base: position 2,388,497 of record JAQPPZ010003184.1, read on the forward strand.
ATAGCCTTCCTAGGGCAGACAAACTAGACCAAGTTGAAGCCGACAATTGGAAGTTGAAGTCGACAGTTGGAACACAAACAAGTTGTTTTTGTTGGATGGGTTATAAAAGAAAAGTTAAATTTGGAGGATTTAATGTTCTTCGGTATTCATAATTAGCAGGGTTAGTCAAGAGTTATCAGAATGGCAAAAATTCCATTTGATTGAAGCAAGGCCAATTGAAATCCCATAATGGCAGCAAAAGAAGAGTAGTCAGCATTTTATGACACACAGATGCATACGAACACGAAGTATACGGGAAAAAAATTCCAGAGTGTGATGAAGATGACAATAATGATGGAAAATAATTTGAAGATATTGAAGGGGAATAGGGCGGAGAAGTGCCAGATATGGAAGAAGTGAGAAACAAGTTAAAGGAAATAGAAGAGGAGGCAGCTGCCTTGAGAGAGATGCAAGCCAAATTTGCAAGAAAAATGTAAGCTGACAGTGGTGGTAGTGGTTGTAATAATGTTAATGTCATTGCCCCTGGTACCGTTGCTAACAAAACCAACACAAAAAGAAAGAGGTGGATGCGTGTTCTATTTATATAGGCAATATGGGCAATTTTGCTTACACCCGAACAAGTTCAACAACACTTTCAGTGGGTCACAATAGTGACAGACGTATATGGTCATCCCAAAGGCTTCGCATACCTGGAGTTCTTAGAGAAAGAAGCTATAGAAAAATCGCTTGCCTTGAATGAATCTCAACTACAGCATTGCCAGCTGAAGGTGGCGAGAAAGAGAACAAATGTTTCAGGAATGAAGCAAAATGCATATCGAGGTTTGCACTTCAACCCAAGAGGAGGCGCACGATACTGCCCGCTAAGACCACCTTATGGTTATGGGAAGGCCTCTCGGTACAAAAATTTATACGACTACCATATATACTAATTTCCACTAAATTTAGTTTCTTTAATGTTAACGATGATAACTCGACGAGGTCTCGAGGGATTGATGAATGGTTAAAGTTAACTTCAAAAAATATGAAGAGACTTTGACACTAAATAATAACTTTCCATTGACACATCAGCTAAGTTGTCTGGTTACATGCTTAGCATGGTGATTATTGTGACCAGGAGATAGTTAGGCTTAATCAAATGAATAATTGCATTAACATAAGCTTAGGAATAAAGCCTTCATTAAATAGATTACAAAATAGAGAAAGAAACTAATCTTTCTATAACCACGCTAACTAACACGCTAACGTAGGTAGAGTGTTAGGTTTAGAACTCTTAACCTAGGATATTTAGGATTTACCATTAGATATTTAAGACAGTAAATATCTACATGGTAGAAAGTAGAAAGTAGAAAAGTAAATGTAATAATCTACCTATGTAGTATATAATGCAATATACTACCTATTTTACCCTAACATCCCCCCTTTATTACATTACTTTGATATACAAAGTTTACTTCGGAACAACTCAAATTTGACACGTCCAAGTGCCTTGGTGAAGATGTCAACAACTTGTTCATCGGTGGGAATGTATTGGAGCTTGATTCTGTGTTTAGGAACTTCATCACGAATGAAATGACAATCTGTGTCAATATGCTTTGTGCGTTCATGATGGACTGGATTCTTGACCAAGTTCAAAACACCTGAGTTGTCGCAAAACATGTGAATAGGAAATTTCTTTGGTAGGCCCATGATAGCCAAGATGCGACTTAACCATATCGCTTCACACACAGCTCCACGTGCAGCGTGATATTCTGCCTCAGTTGAAGATAAAGCAACCACCTGTTGCTTTTTACTATGCCATGAGACAGGACCAGATCCAAGATGAAATACATATCCTGATGTTGATTTTCTGTCATCTAGGGATCCAACATAGTCAGAGTCAGTATAACTCTGTAAGAAGAATGAGTTATTCTTCTTATACTCTAGACCATAATCTACACTACCCTGAATGTAGTGAAGAACCCTCTTAGCTGCTTTCCAGTGAGAGACTTTTGGTTCCTGCATGAACCGAGAAAGATAGTTTACAACATAAGTAATGTCTGGTCTAGTGTTGGTCAGATAGATGAGGCTTCCAATCATCTGTCGATATAGCGTGCCATCTACCTATGGTGAGTCATCATACCATGATAACTGAAGCCCTGATTCCATCGGTGTTGCTTTGGGCTTACAATCAGTCATACGATATTTTTCTACTAAAGTCTTGGCATACTTTTTCTGAGTCACCCTAAGATGATTCTTCTTCTGTTCTATCTCAAGGCCAAGACAGTAGTGGAGAAGTCCTAGATCTGTCATATCAAATGACTCTTTCAAGTCATTTTTCATGGCTTTAATCAATTTCTCTGAATTGCCAGTGATGATCAGATCATCTACATATAACACAAGAATCACTATTTCAGAACCTGTGTTCTTGATATAGAGATTTGCGTCAGATGGACTTCTCTTAAATCCATGCTGCAGTAGGTGACTATCCATTTTTATGTACCATGCTCTTGGGGCTTGTTTTAGCCCGTATAATGATTTGACCAACTTGCAAACTTGTTGCTCATGGCCTTCCTCAGAAAATCCAGGAGGTTGAGTCATGTACACTTCTTCTTTTAAGTCACCATTTAGAAAGGTGCTTTTTACATCCATCTGATGTAATTTCCATCCGAACTTGGCTGCCATAGCACAAAGAACTCGAATGGTGGTCATCCTTGTTGTAGGAGCAAAGGTTTCCTCATAGTCAAGGCCTTCCTTTTGAGCATAGCCCTTCACCACAAGATGGGCCTTATGCTTGTCTATGGTACCATCTGCCTTATATTTGACTTTGTAAACCCATTTGCAGCCTATGGGTTTCTTTCCTTTAGGCAAATCTACCAACTTCCATGTTTTATTCTTGATGAGGGAGTTATGTTCTGCATCCATAGCTGCCTTCCACTGAGGCAGTCTAAGTGCTTCATCAACTGTAGAAGGTTCATTTTCATCAAATGATGATAAGTAAACCCTCTCCTCATCTATTTCCATATCATCTTCCCTTGCTAACTCTCTATCAACAGAAAGGTCTTGAAAATCTGCACAAAGATCATCAACTGAAGTGGATGCTTCAGTATTTTCTTGTTGAGTCATGCTTCGTGTCTTTGGACGATTGAGAGTAAGATCAGGTGGGGAAGTGAGTTTGGAATCTTTCATTGTGCTCGTATACCATTTGGGAGGATTTTTCTATTGTGGAGAAGGAAGTGGTTGTTGCTCCTCATCATCTAGGTATACTGATGTAGTGTTGGGTGTGAAAGCTTCATCAAACACTACATCTCTGTTGACATGTATTTTCTTGGTAAATGGGTCTATCAATCGATAGCCTTTTGAAAATTCATCATATCCAAGAAAAACACATGGTAGGGACTTCTCATCTAATTTATTTCTTTTCTCCTTGGGTATATGCATAAAAGCCTTACACCCAAACACCCGTAGATGAGATATGGAGGGTTTCCTTCCATTCCATGCTTCCTGAGGAGTCATACCTTCAAGAGCCCTTGTGGGTGCTCTATTTAGAAGATATACTGTAGTTTGAACAGCTTCAGCCTAGTAAATTTGCTCAAGATTCGCTCCCTTAAGCATACATCGAACCATTTCCATAATGGACCGATTTCTTCTCTCAACAACTCCATTTGACTGAGGAGAATAGGTTGTGGTTAACTGTATTTTTATCCCATGAGTCTATAAAAATGAGGAAAATTCCTTTGATGTGTATTCCCCCCTCAATCTGAATGGAGGGTCTTGATGAAGCATCCTGATTCTTTCTCAACAAGCTTTTTGAATTGTTGAAAATAGGTAAATGCTTCAGACTTCAACTGCAAGAAGAAGACCCACATCTTGCGTGAGTGATCATCGACAAACAATTGAAAATACCTTTTTCCTCCACAACTAGTAGACATGGGACCACACAAATCTGTGTGAACCAACTCCAAAGGTACCTTAGCTCGAAAGGAGCTAGGTTCAAAGGGCACTCTGTGTTGCTTGCTTGACAAGCAATCTGAGCATACTGGCAAAGTAGATGAAAGAGTAGGCAATCCTTTCACCATTTGATATTTACTGAGTTCTAGTAAATATCCTGAACTTAAATGCCCAAATCTCTTATGCCATAGAGATGTGGCCTCTTTTGTGGTTACTGCCATTGCAGTATGTGTTGAGGTAATTGCATCTAAGACAAACAAACCATGTTTGTATGAACTTGTTGCTATCTGTTTTCCTTTCTTGGTGATAAAGCAACGTTTCTTTTCTTTGTCCACCTTGAAATTGACATTCATGTGATTGTCCAGGATTTGTGGAACTGACAAGAGATTATTTTTCAATCCTGGTACATAAAGAACTTTTTGAATTTTACATTCTCCATCTGGAAGGGAGACAGAAACACTTCCTTCTCCCTGAACTCGATAGGTTTGATTATCAGCAATGGTGACCGGTCTACCTTCTCGAGTCTCAAATGTCTCAAACCAGGACTTATCGCCAGTCATATGCTTACTAGCGCCTGAATCTATGTACCACACAATGTCCTTGTGAAGGGAATCTGTATGTGTCATGAGCACCTTGTGTGCTCGTTTAGAGTCCGAACTAGAATCTTCAGCTGCAATGTGTCCCTGTTGTTGTTTATTCTTGTTCTTTGGTTTGCCTTTGCCCTTTTTGTTTCCTTGTTCATTGGGCGGTTTGTTCTTAAACCAACATCTTTTGGTTTCATGAGTGTCCTTGTCGCAAATCTTACAATACTGCTTCTTCTTCTGAGTCTCTTTGCCTTTACCCTTGTCTTTATTAGAAGAAGAACCTTGTTGTTGATTCCACTTTTTCTTACCACCTTGTCTGTTTGAGAAAAGAGCATTGTTGGATGCCTCATCTCTTTGGAGTTGATTAGCTTCTTCTGTTTGAAGCATATTTACCAACTCGACAAAAGTCACTGTCCTTCCAGAGACTTGTAATGAAGTGATCAACATTCTGTAGGAGTCGGGAAGAGCCCTCAAAATGATAGAGGTCAAGACTTGGTCTTCCACTTTTTCTCCTAAGGATTGCAGTTTTGTTTTCAATTCTGCCACTCTGCAGAGGAATAGCTCTACTGTTTCGCCTGATTTCATATGAAGAGTATGAAGTTGTGTTTGGAGGTGAAGAATTGTTGATTGATTCTTCCCCGCAAAGATGGTTGTTAAGGCATCCCATGCCTCCTTACCATTCTTAGCTTCACTGATATGAGGTTGGATATCATCAGTAATAGCTAGCAAGATCATTAAGGATAATTTTCTATCCTTTTTATCAAATGTTGTTTGATCTGCTCCTACTGATTGAGGTCTAGTTTCACTTCCATCCACTATAGACCATAGATCCTCTACAGTTAAGATAGCTTTCATCTTAGTCTTCCATGCAGAATAATTTGAACCTTTGAGCAGTTGGCTCTCAGTGAGATACTTGTGCATCATGGCCATGGTGAAGGTTTCAAATTGATAGGACTAAGATGGTTGTATCTTGCACTATACCCTCAAAAGAGTATATGGAAGATGTTTAAGTTGCTTCTATAAGATATTTAATGGCACCTGCCTTAACACCCTTAACAAGGGATGAAAATTTTGAGGATTTTAAGCCAAACAAATAGAGCAAATTAAAGGGGTAGGTTTTGAAATACTTATGATTATGCTCTCTAGGATATTTAATGGCACCTGCCTTAACACCCTTCAAGAAGGATGGAAATTTTGAGGAAATTAAGCCAAACAAAGAGAGTTAATCAAGGTGTTTGTAGATTTGGACCTTTGGGTGAGGATTATTTAAAAATTTGACTTTGTTTAACCTGTGCAAGATGTAGCACGATTTGTAGTGAAATTTGGGTTTTCAAGTGTGAAGTGCTCTTCAATTTTTATGATTGTTTAATTGCAAAATGATGTATAGTGCAATAATAAAAAAAAGAGCAACCCAAATTATTTATCACTATAGGTGTCGGATGCAACCGAAAATGCACCTAATGAAGCCAATTTTTGAAAAAGAAAAAGGTGTCGAGTACAATCGAGAATGCACCTTTATTAGTTTTAGAAAATCCCCCCTTTGTCTTTACAATTTTGCAAAAAATAGAAGCACAAATGTAACTTCTATCCCCCCTTAATGATTACAAAATTGAGAAAGCAAGCACTCCTTTCAAGACAAGTCGACACACGACCCGCGTTTGAAAGGCTTCCAGACCAGTCGACACACGACTTGGTTTTTGTTTTCAACACTCAAAAATAGGTGGTGCATTAGGATCAAAAGGCTCACGAATCCGCATGGGACCATAGCTTCTGTCCAACCCCTTCCATGGATCAGTATAGATAAGTGAGTGAGGAATGGATCTACGATATTCACGAAGCATACGACGAAAAAGTGATCGTGTTGTTTGCCTTCGTAATTCATTTCTCTTTCTGATGATTCTTTGTCTACGAAGAGCTTTCCTTACCCAAGATTTGATCTTCATGAAAACTTTGAAGAATGATGAAAAATATAGGAAATTTTGATGAAATTTAAGCAACAAAATGTGTCTTTGTTTCTTGTCTCTTTATCTCCACATGCGGAGAAAACTAAAGAACAACAATGGTATAGTTGCATAAGGATTTTGGCATTTCTATTGTAAATTTAAATGCTATAAAAAATAAAATTTTAAAGATTTTTTTTTTTAAAGAAAATTTAACATAAAATTTGAAATAAAAAACATCAATTTAATAGTTAAAAAAAATTGATATAATTTATTAAAAAATAATATGAGAAATTCTAATTTAAAAAACTAAAAAAGATTAAAGTTAAGCATAAAATTTTAAATAAAGCTTGACTTATGCCAAAAAACAAATTAATTTGCATAAAAAAAAATAAACTTGTTGTATGGCGGGCGCGGGAGTCGAACCGTCGACTCCTGTTGGCCTAAGGCATCCGCCTTGGCCAACTTACCAAGCCCGCGGCTTGGTTCTCAGGCTAAGACGCCTGAGATTTAAAGAAGCCCATGGGCTTCTTTTGGAACAAGTGGGATTTATCCCACATGCATCCTGAAAAGGATGCAGAGGCCTTTAAAGGCCTCGACGAGCAATTAAGCTCGTGATTGCCTTCGGGCAATCGAGTTCGGGCCCTCCTTTTTGTTGGCGGCATCCACGTGGCGCGACAAGGGGGGTCCACATGTCCTATCGTGTCCTAGTGTCCAGTCCACGTGTCAGGTCCACGTGTCCAGTCCAGTCCACATGTCAGGTCCACGTGTCCAGTCCAGTCAGTTTCGATCAGGTGCCAGGTGGTGCATGGCCAGAGTGCCATGTGTCACCTAGCTATCGATTGAGTCAGATCTACACCACCTCGAGGTGCATGTAGGTCTACGAGGAACGTGAGGGTGCTCCTACCCTCGAAGCGTTCCCTACCTCGAGATCCATGCTATAGGAAACGTGAGGGTGCTCCTGCCCTCTAGGCATTCCCGCCATGGTCTCGAGATGCATGCCCAAAAGGGAAAGCTTAGAAAGCTTTCCCTTGCCACGGGGAGTGTGAGGGCCGCCTGCCCTCGTACGCTCCCATGGAAGGGACTGCGGGCCCGCAGGTCGAATCATCGGCTTGATGAGCCGGTGGTCGCGATCCGCATGGGGACAAAAAATTCCTCATGGGTTGTGATTACGACCAGGGTCAAAATGGCCCTACATCGGGATCTACATCCTACGTTGGGATCCATGCCCTACGTCGGGATCTATGCCCTACAATAATTAAAAATGCCTAACAAAAAAAAAATTGCCAAACTAAAAAATTAAACCTAGCTTAGGAGTATTAAAAATGGGCTTTAGGAAATAATTAAGGGTCACCAAAAAGAATGGTGTCGTATTTCCTCGCTCCAGTCAAACTCCTCGCTCCAGCTCTGGTACCAATGTGACCAGGAGATAGTTAGGCTTAATCAAATGAATAATTGCATTAACATAAGCTTAGGAATAAAGCCTTCATTAAATAGATTACAAAATAGAGAAAGAAACTAATCTTTCTATAACCACGCTAACTAACACGCTAACGTAGGTAGAGTGTTAGGTTTAGAACTCTTAACCTAGGATATTTAGGATTTACCATTAGATATTTAAGACAGTAAATATCTACATGGTAGAAAGTAGAAAGTAGAAAAGTAAATGTAATAATCTACCTATGTAGTATATAATGCAATATACTACCTATTTTACCCTAACAATTATATAACTTAATTTTAATTTTTCATATAGTGGGGATGTTTGGTTATTAAATATATTGATAAGACTAATTTATATGTATAAATAAAATAATGTAAATATTTTTAATTTTTTGGTTTAGTTGTTCGAATTTATACATAAATAATGGTTAAACTATTAAAATATTATTAGGCAGTCATCATGCAATATGAATAGGTTATTTTTTGTTTTTGGTAGGTGTAAAAATATTATTATTCGGGTTTTAACTGGTTCCCAAAACCAAGTACAAAAGCATGAGATCTGAGTTAGGGACCCACTTAGGGGTTACCAGCAAAACACAAAACCTTGAACCCATATAGATTTGAGCAAGCCAAAATTCCCACACACGGGCAAAAGACAGAAAGGATAAAAGCCTAGCGTTACCCACACAGGATTAGCTAGACAGAAGACTAGACACATAATAAACCCACATAGGGGTTAAAATAGAAGTACCAAAAACCATAGAAGATCTTTCACAAAGAAAAAGAGAGCCACCCAGAAATATTGACATTCCCATGCAGGGGAGAAAAGCCAAAAATAACACTAGAAAATTATGCAGAGAAAAACGACCATGCCAGAATCCGAAACCAAGGTTATGCAACAGTGCTATCATCTTTCCCATAATTTTCTTTGGCATGATTCTTTACCAGCTCCTTCAGGGTTTCATTGATCCCATCCATAACATTGATGAAAATATTGAGGATGGTTAGGTAGATCTTGATCTGAATAGTTGTAGTTGGATCAGAACTGTCATTGTCGTCATTCAAAATGAACTGAGAGGAGAACTTATGCGTTACAAATTTAGTTTTTTTTAGTTGGGAATACCTTTTGTTTTGAGTAGTGCTATCCTCCTTCTTAACCTTCTGCTTTGAAGAGATGGGCAGGGAAAAATCAGGTTTAGGGGAGGTATTCACCTTAGAGGCAGGGGTTTGAGTTGCACAGGCAGCTTCATCAACATTCTCATCAGGAAGGGATCAAGAGGGACTATGGGTGGGAGAAGACGGGGGCATATTGGTCTGAAGTGGAGTGGTAGAGATGATAGGAGGAAGGGTGGCTTCAACATGGCAAAAAATAATAGCAAAAATACCTTGATGGGTTGGTGGGGTCTAGGTTTTCCTCTTTCTAGCATTGTGGATGGAGTATCTTATGGACCGATAAATAAAATTAGGGATATTCATCGGATTGAAACCTCTAAGATGATTGACAAGCGCTAAATGGAAACTGAACAAATGTTTAGTAGGATCATTGACAGTAAGGTATTGGAGAATAGGAATAATTACCATAGGCCCACAGAGCTAGAAGGAATCGCGCTCGACTACAACACCTTTCCACTTTAAAATCTTGTCATGGTTTGAAAACCCCTTGAGCTTAGGTTACCAATTATGATGATCTCTATGAACTACGCACCCGATTGCAGGATGACCAACATATTGACAGTCACTTGAAAATAGATATTACATACTTTGACATGCCCATTATTCCATGAATTAACAAAGTTCTTTGTAATGTTCTACTTAGCTCCCTTAAAATTTTGAAGAAAAGGAATGAATCCCTGGGCTTCCAAAAAGGATTAGGACAGGGAATTGAGTTGCAGATTTGAAGGTTCAAGCAGAGCCATGAAGACAACTTTGGAGATAGAAAGATGACACAGAGCTACAATATCTCCAAAACTATGGCCACACAAGGATAAATGATGACACAAAACTATAATATCTCCAAGCCTATGGCCACACAAGGACAAATGATACCAAGGAATGAGAAATATAGACTTGAGATAGAAATTTATAAAATCGTTTGCAAAAGAAAAGGGTGCCTAGAGACATGATTGCATCATTGGAAATAATAGGGGAGTCACAAATCTACCATCATAAATAGATGATGAACGACTTTGACACTCCACATGAGAAAACCACATAACAAACATCATTCCAAAGTAGGGAATTTATGAGAAACGTGAACTGAAGGTTTTGAAAAAGAACACCCCTCACAAGCTTGGAGAAAACCATAATGGAAAAACCTTGGAACTTTGCACAGTTTGCATGGACAAGTGAACAACGATGACAAAAAAGGAAAATGATTTTGTGGAACATAAATTTAGTGAAAGTCGAGACTGGACCTTCAAAGTCAAACACCCACCATAAAATGGAAATATACTTATTAGGATTGCTCGTGCTGCGCCAAGTCATCAGCAACAATATTTAAAACATTTTGAGGGAAATTTTGGTGCCAAATGGACAGGGTTTTATGTAAAACTCCAATATTGGAAATAACATCAGATGACTTATTAGCTTCTCTAAAAACATGATTGGTCATAGTATTAATAAAATTTTGAAGGTACTTTTTGACTTCCTGAATGATCGTTCTAACTTTTCATGAGGGAACCCTATTGTTGTTGATAGCATTAGTGATATCTAGGGAATCTCCTTCGATTTGTAAATTACCTTTGTAGTATTTTAGCATATCTAAACCTCTCCACAAGACTCAATCTTTAGTATAGTGATTAGTTTGAAGGCCTAAATGCTCCGCATAAGCCACAATGATCTGACCTTCATGGTTTCTAACCAAACCTCCAACTCTAGTAGCTCTCAGATTCCCTTTAGAGGGGTTGAGGAAATTTAGCTAGAGTTGTGGGGAATTTTGAGAGATAAGAAAATAGAAGACTCAAGACTAGGATCAGGGGCACTAGGATAAGGGAAAAGCTAGGAGTTTTCAAAAAGAAAGATGACAACTTTGTTGGCAATAGAGATAGGGTAAATTGAAGTGTTGGAAAATACTTTTCTATTTCTCTCAAGCCAAATCTTCCATAAGAGGTGGTGGAGGCATACCTTCCATAAAAAGAAAAACTTGGGATTTTTGAAAGGAGTGGGCCATTGAATGAACATAAGTGATAGGGAATTTGGTTGAACTCAAGAAATTTGTAAAGTCGTCATCAAGTGGTCGATGGCAATATTGGAAAAGGAACTTTCCAAAAAAATGTGATAGACAGACTCCCGCTCAATAAAACACAATGACATCTATTAGGGATCACAATAGCTCTTTTAATGAGATTATTAGCTGTGAAAATTTTATTTTGAATGGCCAACCAGAAAAAAAAGGATACTTTTGGAATAAGATGCTTGTTCCGAACGAGATTGAGAGGAATGAGGAAATTTTGGAAATTGGTGGTCATATGGTAAGCATACTTGATAGAAAACAACCAGAATCAGTATCTTTCCAAATAGGGGTATCATAGAAAAAGCCATAAGGGATGACTGTTGCATTCAACAAGGTGGATAATTCCATAGTGGCATTAGGAACATAATCAGAATGGATCTCCTTCTATATTTTGGGTTCAATGGATGAGTCAATGAAATATACCACCTTACTACCTATCAGAGCCTCCAAGGAAGGCTGCAGCATTGGAATTACATTGTTTTCACTGAGCGATTGGTTCATAATCCACCTATCAGTCCAAAAATTAATTCTGTCCGCTGTTCCAAGATTTCATCTGGTTCCTTTTTGGATAATAAATTTAGTTTTAAGGATATATTTGCAAAAATTAGATCTATTTTGGGGAATATATTCATCCATGAAGCTCCTATTTTGGATGTACTTCTTGTTTATAATTGTAATCCATTCAATATTTGAGTTGGTAAACACTTTCCAAGCTTGTTTGGCTAATAATGCAATGTTCATGTTGTTGATTCTTCGAAGACCCAAGCCCCCTTGACTCTTAGGAGAGCAAACATTTTCCCAGTTTACCAAATGAAACCTTTTCTTATCTTCTGACCCTGCCCACATAAACATTTTTTGAATCTGCTCAATTTTAATATAGACAGAAGTTGGAGATTTGAAAATAGATATAAAGTATGTTGAAATACTTTGAAGATAGACCATTAATAGAGTTGCCTTTGCTACTAGAGATAAAAGGTTCCCTTTCCAACCAGTAAGTTTTTTGTTTATTCTTTCAATGACATTGCTCCACATAGATTATTTAGGTCCATTAGCAAAGAACGAAAGGCCCAAATAGTAAGGGGTATTGATGAAGAAAACCTTAATTTTAGCATAGTTTATCTTTGAATTGTAGACTCCTCATAGAGATCTAAAATGCTTTTAATTGTCTTTACTTCCCAAATTGATGTATGAGTAGCTAAGATAGTGTCATCTACAAAATTTTGATGAGATAGAGACCTCATAGTAGTAGCAGCTTTGATGTCTGAGATTGAGTCATTGGAGTAGGCAGCTTTGCGAGCTCTTCCAAGGGATTGTGCAAGGATAACAAAGAGAATAGGATACAGAGGGTATCCCTACCTAAGGCCCCTATTTCTTGAAAAATAACCTATTGTAGACCTATTTACCAGAACTAAGAACCAAGAATTGGAAATATAGCCTTGAATTAAATCAACCCAATATTTGTGGAAACCAAACTTGAGAAGGACAACAAGAAGAAAATATCTATCAACCCTGTCAAAAGCTTTATTCATGTCAATCTTGAGGAAAAGGGTAGCTTTTTTATTCTTGGATACAAAGTGAAGGACTTCATGCAAAGTTATGATGACATTAGTTATTGACCTTTCTTTGACAGAGTTGCCTTCACAAGGATCAATGATTTGGAGAAGAATTTCTTTAACTCTTGTTTCTAGAGATTTAGTGAGAAATTTTTAGATCACATTACACATAATGATAGGTCTAAAATCTGCCATAGATTTGCACATAGGCCCTTTGGGAACAAAAGATATGAAAGTATAATTTATGCTTTTAGGGATAGATTTGGAATGCTAGAGTTATCTGATGGCATTGTAGATATCTGGACCAATGATATCCCAAAAGGTCTAAAAACTGAGGGGAAAAACCATCAAGCCTTGGGGATTTGTCAGGATGCATAGAGAATAAGGATTTTTTGATTTCATTAGAGGAAAGGGGCATTATGAGCATGAATTTCATAGCAAAAGTGGCCATTTTTGGGATGTGGTGGAGAAAAATATTATTGCCTTGGCTAGAATTATGAGGATTGGTTCCCAAAATGTCATCAAAGAAAGATGAAACTTCATTTTGAATTTCAAAAATATCCCTGGTAGTGGAGCCATCACCTATGATCAATTCCCTTATTTTGTTTGAACTTATGTGCCTGAGAGTGGAAGCATGAAATTTTTTTTGTGTTTGAATCCCCTTCCTTTAGCCATAGGGCTCTAGATTATTGTTTCCAGAAAATATCTTCTTTGGCAAAAATGTTGTGATAGTCAGATAGAAGTTGTTTCTCTTCATTTCTGGTTTGATTACTCAACTGATAATTTTGAATTTATTGTTCAATGTTTTTTAGTTTCTTTAGAATCGACTCTTTATTTTCAAAAATGTTACCAAAAACTTTCCTGTTCCAAATTTTTATATTTTCTTTGAAAACCTTGAGCTTTTGTGAAAGTTGAGAAGTAACTATCCCCCGAAAACCTTGTTGCCACCAATCAGCAATTTGGTTCCTCAAATCAGGATGTTGAGTCCACATAGCTTCAAATATAAAGGGGGTTTTGAAAATGGGGCCCCTGTCAGCTTCAAACAAAAGAGGGCAATGGTTTGACCCTATCCTCGGTAGACATATGAGAGTGGCATCACCCATAACAGGAATAGCTTCTTGGGATAGGAAAATTATGTCAAGATTGACTTGGATATGTTGATCCCCAATTCTTCTACTACTCCATGTAAATTTAGCCCCTTTTATTTTAAAATCCATCAGTCCACTATCAATTACAAAGTTGTGAAAATATTCTATAATTTTAGTTGGAATGATACTTTCCACTTTTTTGTCTGAAGGTAATAGAGGGGAATTAAAATCTCCAGCAATAACCCACAGGAGGTTTTTGAAAGTAGTCCTCATATGACTCAAAGTACCCCATACAAACTTTCTACTATTTGTATTATTAGGGACGTAGACATTTGAAAGGACCCATGAATATTTGTCATCCTTGCAATAAAACATCATGTTAATAACTCATTAAGATGAAGAAATGATTTTTCCTTCCACTTTGCTAGGGTCCCACCATTAGAGTAAGCCACTAGAAGTAACTTGAGTAGGACTAAAAGAGAAATCACTATTTTTTCAAATAGATTTAGCAACTTTCTGAGTTTTATCTAGATCAAGCTTTGTTTCTTGCATGAGCATGATAGTATGTCTATATTATTTCCTCAAAGTGCTTGCAAGTCTCTAATTAGCAGCACTATTGAGGCCTCTCACATTCCATGAGAGGATCCTCATTTAGAAATTTTGGATATTTTTGACCTCCCTTTGATTGTTGTGAGGGAGGTTTGGGTTTTTTGAGTCATCCTTCTCCTGAAAAAATAAGTCTGGGAATAGAGTCTTATGAATGTAATTAGCAATTTTATTTTTGGTTTCCTTATTCTTTGGATCATTAATGGAGGGTTGTCCTTTATTTTTGTCACTACGAAAGTCTACAAAATCTTTTTTGAAACTTCTACTGTTAATAGGACTAAAATCAGGCTTGCCTAGATTAGGGTTACAACCTTAATATTTAGGTTTATCTTGAGTGGGACTACCAGTTTTGATGTGGCATTTAGTAGTAGGTTGGGGTTTAAAAGGAGAGTGAGCAGGACCTGATCTGGAAGAGGACTGGGGTTCCTCTTGGGTGACAAGGGCAATGTCATGGCCTAGGTCATCAACAACATTTTTGAACTCTAAAAAAAGACTCAAATAAAACATCAAAATAATTTTGTAAAGCAAAAGGGGAGCTTAACTTGGATTGGTTATCCATCAATTTTACAATATGCTTCCCTTTGAGTGCATCAAAACTAGGGTTCCTTTTTTAAAACTAACCAACATAAGCATGCTTCCCTTGGAACCTAATGCCTTGGTTCCCAGCCTGAAACCCACTTCAAAAAGTGTTGGGAGCTCTAGAATTCGTTATCTCCTTAGGTTTGAGAGAGAGGTATTGGGGCTTGAGATGACCCTAAGATTTGCACTCAATCCAAAATGCAGGCTTGTTTTTGTACTCAATAGTCAGGCATCTATGGTAGGAACCGTAGACCAAATTGATGTGAGTAGGAATTTGTGAATCTAGATTTGCATTAACGCATATTCTTGCATGGGTCATTCAAGTTCGAGCTCGGGTAGTAGGATCAATTGTAATTAATTCCTCGATATATCTGCCAATACCCTGCAAAATATATTCATGCCAAAATTGGCTAGGCAGATCTGGAAGATGAATCCATGTTGGAGCAAAATATATGCTTTGGGTATTCGGATTAAAATATTCTCCCCACTTATGGATGAAGAGGCTCTTTTGGCCATAGAACCACGGTCCCCTTATAAGGATCTTGGAGATATATTTTGGGTTAACGCAAATAAGAAAAAACCCTTGAGAAAGGGCAACGAGATCCATGTTACCTAGGGTTCTCCATTTAGTGCAAGCCCACCGCCAAATAGACTCCATGTCAAGACTTCCGCCAACAAAATGGAAAGTGTTGGCATTTTTGCCATATTGTTTTTGTTGTTACTATTCATGCAAAATAACTAAGTTTTATGCTAAAGCAAAGGTGTCGTGATATCGCGACATGTCGCATTTTCGTGACCTATTGCGTTTTCGCGGTCCAAAGTAGCCAAAGGAAGAAAGGAAGTTAAACTGTCACAATATCGAGACATGTTGGAATTTCGCGCTAGGAAACAAAAAAGAGAGCAGTTAAGGCAAAATTGTCATGATATCACGACATGTCACGTTTTCGCGACTTATAGTGGTCATAGAGCAAAGTGATAGAAAAATGTCGTGATATCATGATAGAAAAGCAAGAAAGGAGCAGATGGTATGGAATGGTGCGATATCGCGACATGTCGTGTTATCACGGAAGGGTTGAAAGATAAACATAAGGCAAAGAAAGATGTCGTGATATCGTGACATTTTTGAGGACGAAGCCAAGCAGGAGGAACTTGTCGCGATATCGCGACAAGAAGCGACACCGATAGAGAAGGCAAGAAATTGTCGTGATTTCATGACATGTTTGACAGGAAGGGCAAAGCGCAGAGAAATGTTGTGATTTCGTGACATTTCATGTTTTTGCGAGGCGAAAGTATGGAGGCAACCAGATTGTACGAAATGTCATGATTTCATGACTTGTTGAAGATGAAAGAACCAAATGGAGAAAACGTCGTGATATCGTGACATGTCGCATTTTCATGACTTGTCACATTTTTGCGGAACCAATACTGACAAGTACAAGGCAGAAAGAAATTTTTACGATATCACGACATGTCACGTTTTCACGATGAAGGATCCCGAAAGACAATGCCAAGTACGAAATGTTGCAGTTTCGCGACATGTCCCATTTTTGCTACTTGCAGGAAGATGAAGGCCAAGGAAGAGAAAGATGTCATGATTTCGTGACATGTTGCAGTTTTGTGGGTATACAGAAGAAAAGG
Source organism: Wollemia nobilis (assembly GCA_028583015.1). NCBI lineage: Eukaryota > Viridiplantae > Streptophyta > Pinopsida > Araucariales > Araucariaceae > Wollemia > Wollemia nobilis. Next base: position 2,405,087 of record JAQPPZ010003184.1, read on the forward strand.
ACATAGAAGGAAGAAGATGTCACGATTTCGTGACATGTCGTGATTTCACGACATGGTGAGTTTTCGTGACTTGGAGCAGCGAACAAAGCCAGACAAAGGAGAATGTCACGATTTCATGACATGTCATGAAGACAAAGCTAAACTAAGAGAAGACGTCACGATTTCGTGACATGTCGCATTTTCACGACTGGTGGCAGAAATAGGAAGCAGTAAGGTAAAGTGTTTCGATTTCATGACATGTCGCATTTTCGTGACCTGTCTCATTTTTGCGACAGAAGCAACAACAAAGGGCCAATACAGTTTAGTCCACATTTTTCCATCAAAACTGCATAGGAGAACACGAGGAGAAGATAAGATCAAACGCAGTAATTTTTTAAAAGCTCTCTAACTGATTTTGAGATCGTGGTCAAAGAGGCACCAAGATTAAATGTTGCTAATTACCGATGTGCGCTAGATGGAAGAACTTGAGGCAGTTTTTGATGCCACCAAAATTAAAGACGCCTCCAGTATTAAAAACTCATGTTCGTGATCTCCTAACAACTTTCAGCTTGCTCCGAAAATAGCCATTTAATGTGTGATTTCTCCGAGGTAGATTAAGGGGGATTGTTTCTCTTTTCAAGTGCCTATTTTGTGGACCTCTTCTTCGAAATCTATTTTATGTATTAAATTTTGTTATTCGAAAGGAAGAGGAAGCACCTCTATAAATACCAATGTAAAATCTCAAGCAAAGAAGGAAGACATTTTTGCAAAAATTGAAGCAGAGATCCTAGATGCATTTTGCTCTATTCTTAGTGTCTTCTGGATTTGGTGATCCAAAATGTTGTCCATGTTTTGCTTTATATCAGAGTCACTTCTGTTAGTCCAGTGTTAATATAAGTTAAATTTTGTTGTTTTGGATTTGGCTGTATTTGCATTTGAACGTTTGGAGTACAATTGGAAGTGAACTTACAACTAATGCTTGATCCAGTTTCTGTATATGCATTCTAAGAGTTAGTTGCTGCTTAGCTTCAGGATTTTGTTGAGATTATTTGCTATCTGAGGTTGTTCCCCATTAACTATCAACTTCGGCCATATTTCCATCTCTTTCTTGTTATTTCCCTTTCTTTCTGTTATTTCCCTTTCTTTTCGCATTTTCCCATTTCTTTCCTGCATCCTTATCTTGAAACCAATTTAGATTAGTTTGGGAGCCAGCCCTCTTTGGATATTGGCCCGAGAGACTTCTCTTTCTCTCGGCCTTTCAATGTTGGCCAAGTCTAGGGCGCGTACACGTACAAAATCCTTTCCTGTGGCAGATTTGTGACCAATAGAAAGATAATGAGCCATAATATTTTTAGGGATTACCAGATCATCGCTTGAATGGAATAAAGTAAACCCTCCAGTGGGTAAGGAGGATTGCTCTCGACCTTTAAATTTCTAAGCAAAAGAAACCTGTGGGGACCCACTCTTGTCCAGAGGGTCTTTTCCCTAAAAAAGGTTTTCCAAACCCTGAACTCTTTTCAGGACCGTTAGGATTTTATTCCAGACCAAGGATTTTGTTAATAAGGTATGTGTGGTTTTTATTATAAACCCTAAAGTGCAAGGATAACTATCTCATAATCCATGATGAGAACCATGCCTGTAAACATTTTATAGGAGAGGCAATATCACAAATCCAAACTTGGGTATGATTTTGAGATTTATATTTTTAAAATTAGGTACAAAAATTTTAAATATTTTTTAAATATAATTTTGTAATAGGTTTTGTTGCATGATTCTTATCTTGATATTTCTATAATCCTTTTGACAAAATTCCTAGCCTCTGTTGATGTTCCATACAATTATAAGTATATTTTTAGAATTTTGCATTGATTATCCCAAAAATACAACCTTTGTTGTCTTTATAGAGATTCCTTAAGAAGCTCCGTTAAATCTAATATTGACGAATCTTACTTCTGGACATTATTATTTTACCACATGTTGATGTAGATTATTTGCATTAATTTTATTATTTGTATGTCCAAATCCTCTAATCAATCAATTACCGCATGTTTCTATACTTAGAGGCTTACCATGATAAGCACCATGCTCATAAATATTTTATAAGAGAGGCACAAATACAAACCCAAATATGGGTATGATATTGAGATATATTTTTGAGAAATTGGGTACAAACATTTTAAATATTTTGTAAACATAATATTTTTAATGTATAATATTGAATGATAATTTTTTTGTTTGTGGAAAACACCCCTTTCGGGATGCCACATTTGGGTAAGACCCAAGGAGGTAGGGGTATGTATTCCACAATATTAAACCCAGGGATCACACCTAGCATGCCCTCTTTGGCACACTCAAGAGCATGCCTAAAACAACCAAAACATAAAAAAACATAAAAACACCAATAAACACAAACAATAATAATAATTAAAAAACACAAAAACAACAAACAACAACAACAAAACATTAAAAAAAAAAACAATACAAAAACACAACAAACACAAAAAACAAAAAACAAAAATCAAAAAACAAAAAACAAAAAACAAAAAACAAAAAACAAAAAACAAAAAAAAAAACACAAAAAAAAAACCAAAAGAGGAAAAAAAAGAAAAAATTAAACATAAAAAGTATAAAATATAAAATATAAAAACAACACAAAAAACACAAAACAAAACAACAAAGACAACAGAAAAATACAAAAACACACACACCTAAAAATCAAAGAGCATGCCTAGCCCAAAGTAAATTAGTCAACAAGCCATGCATGTACTAGCCAGAAAGGATGACAAAAAACCAAATACTCAAGGCTCATGCAGATTGCAGTAGTCATAAGGCTTTCTCCATCCTACTTTCACCATGACTAGCGCTAGCAACACCCTCCTTATCTTTATTGATCAGAGAAATAATTCTATGCTTGGTGCCCTCAGGAGCATCCATGTCAGCAAACTGGTTGATCCAGGTGATCTCTCTCAGACCTCTATCCACTCCCCAATTAGCAATAGCATCAACCACCTTGTTTGCAGATCTTTGCACATGAAAGTACTCCAAGGACTGAAATGAGTGATGAAGTTCTCTTATAGTCTGAATAATATCCCCCAACCTCTAGTTAGAGAGTGAGGAAGACCATTTCTGGTCTTTTAATTGGTTGATGATCACTTGGGAATCCCCTTCAACATAAATATTCTACCAATTTTGTTTAAGGGCCCACAACAACCCTTCAAGGAGGGCTTGTGCCTCAACATGATTATTAGTGGTATCTTCAAGGCTAAAGAAAAAATAACCTCTCATATTCCCTTGGTCATCATGAAATATGCCACCCCTGCCAACTTTACCCGAGTTTCCCCGAGATGCACCATCAAAGTTGAACTTGACAAACCCTTTATGGGGAGGTTGCCAACTGATTTTAGTGTGATTCTTAGAGGTTTTATTTTTCTTGATTGGGCACCAAATGCTTTTGTCATCTAAATGTTGGCCCAACCATTGAATCTTGATATCTCTAAGATTGCTATCTAGGGGTTTATCCCAATCCTCCCACTACTTGACCAAAATGGATTCAGCCACCACCCTCTGAACAGAAAGCCAAGTTTGGAATTTGGGGATTCTTTCCTCCCTAAAAATTATTTTATTTCTCCATAACCAAATTGACCAAATAATGTAAGTGGGGGTCCATTCCCAGATGGCTCTAATATAGTCAAGATCAGAGTTTTAGCCAACCCACTCCAAAATTAGATCCCTTATAGTCTAAAAATTGTGGAGGGGCTCTCTCCAAGAGTTTGCAAAGTCCTGCCAGAGGGATTGAGCAAAGGGGCAAGAGATGAAGAGATGGTTAATGGTTTCAGTATTAGCTTCACAATTTGGGCATCTAAAGGGGCCATAGTAGCCTCTCTTCATCAAGTTATTACTAGTTAAGATTTTGTCTTGCACCACCAACCAGACAAAAATTGAGATCTTGGGCCAAACACCTTTCCTCCATATTCTCTGCCAAATTTGATTCCTATCCCCATTGAAGTTTACCTCCATAAGAAAATTGTAAGCTTTCTTGGTAGTAAAATTTCCATCTCCACTTCTCCCCTAGCTTAACAAGTCTAGGCCTTAGCAGTATGAAAGCTTCCTGCTAGAGATGATTCCCCAAAGTTTTCATCTATCAACTTCCTTGATTTGACCAGGCTAGGATTGAGGTTCTTTCCAAAAATGAAGCACCACCCTACCAGTCTCATGGGGAATGGGATGGCCTTGAATGTAGTCCTTGACTCGGCTCCAACCCTCCTCTTTGAACACCTCCTTCAACTCAATCAAGGAATTATCTTCTCTTAAAGGTTCATACTAGTTCCATGCATCCTCCTAGAAGAGAGCATGGTTACCATCCTTGATCTTCTAGAAGGCTATAGAATACACCCATGCACTATGGGATGTCATGCTTGTCTAGAGAGAAGAACCTAGGGGAAAGTGTTCAAGCCTGATCAACTCCTTCCAGTCCACCTCAAGGATATATTTTTGCTTAAGAACTCTAGCCCAAAAAAGGTTCTCTCCATTGCAAAATCTCCAAAATAGTTTACCATTAAGGGCTTTGTTGAAGATTTGAAGATCTTTGATTCCAAGGCCCCCCTCTTGGAGAGGTTTGCAAATATATTTCCAAGCAACAAGAGGCCATTTCCTTTCTAGAGAGGGACCACCCCAAAAAAAATCCTTTTGAAGTTTTTGGAGTTGTTTTAAAACCTTTATAGGTGCTAATAAAGTAGAGAAGAAGTAGATCAGAAGAGCTTGGAGAACAGACTTGAGAAGGGTTAATCTACCAATCGAGGAAAGCCATTTGAAAGTCCATCCCTACAACCTCTCTCTAAATTTAGAAATAATTTCACTCCAATCTAATATTTTTGGATTAGAGTTAGTCAAAGGAAATCCCAAGTACTTGAGAGGAAGAGAGGACCTCTCAAAGCTGAGAAACCTAGAAATATTCGCTTGGACACGAATAGGAGTGTTGAAGAAAAAAATTTAGACTTCATCACATTGATTGCCCCTCTAGAGGTGGCCAGATAATCCTCCAAATTCTCCTTAAATCTTCATGCCTCCTTGAGAGTGGCTTCACCCATAAGCAAAGTGTCATCCATGAACTGGAGGTGGGAAATATTTTGCTCATCCCTAGCCACATAAACACCCTTTAAGTGACCATAGCTCTTATATTTTTGGAGCAATCTCCCTAGACCTTCTACCAAAATAATAAAGAGGTAAGGAGAAAGAGGGTCCCCCTATCTCAGGCCTCTAGATGGAGCAAAGGACCTAGTAGGAGAACCATTCACCAAGACTACCACTATGATCGAGGAGATGCAAGCTTTCACCCACTCAATCCACTCATGACAAAAGCCAAAGCTTTCCAAGATTTTTAAAAGGAAGGTTTGATTAACCCGATCATAAGCTTTAGCCATGTCTAACTTAATAAGCATCCCCCTAGATCTGCTATTCTTCATGGAGTGAATAATTTCTTGAGCGATGAGGATGTTATCCAAAATTTGTCTGCCATGCACAAATCCTCCCTACTCCTGAGAAATGATTGAATCTAGAGTCTTCTTGAGTCTATTAGCCATCACTTTAGCGATAATTTTGTAAGTAGTATTACACAAGGATATGGGTCTAAAGTTCTCCATATGAGTAGCTTGATGGGTCTTAGGGATTAGAGTCAAGAAAGTAGAGTTTAGGGTTCTCAAAATTTGCTTAGAGTTACGAGCCTCCTCGACCACTTAATGGATATCATTCTTAATAATATCCCAATAGTGCTAGTAGAAATCAATGGGAAAGCCAGCAAGCCCAGGAGATTTCCCTTTCTTTAGGCTAAAAACAACATCTTCCACCTCTTCTAGACTAACAATCTTAGTAAGACTTTCATTTTGCTCTTGGGTGATCATCGAGGGAATGGCAGATAAGACTCTTTCTCTAGCTTGAACTCTTTCTATCAATGGTTCAGTTAGGAGGCATTTGAAATAGTTCTCTAGCCAAAAGGCCAATCTCTTGAGAGTCCTCAGTGATCTCTCCCTCAAGGTTAGTCAATCTAGAAATTCTGTTTAAATTCCTGTGTTGGATAGTGGTTCGATGGAAGAAGGTAGAGTTTCTATCTCCTTCCTTCAACTAGTTAATTCTTGACTTTTATTTCCAAAAAAGTTCTTCCTTCAACTCTTGTTCATCCACTCATCTACTGAGGTCATTCTCATAGCTAAGAAGGGCCTCAATAAGCCCTTGGACCTCCATCTATCATTGAAGAAGAGTGACATCCTTATCCAAGGCTTCCCTTTGTTTGAAAATATCCCCAAAGACTTCCTTGTTCTAGATCCTTATTTTCCTCTTGATAAAACTGAGTCTTTTTGCTAGAAGATACATATTAGTGCCCCAATTTGGCTTTCCTTCTCTCCACCAGATCCTAACTTTCTCTTCTAGATCAGGGTGAAGAAGCCACATGCTTTCAAATTTAAAGGGAGACTATCTTGGGTGGGTTGAAATATTCAAACTTATGGAGATGGGCCAATGGTCTGAGAGAGAGCCTGGTAAGATAAAGGACTCAGTGATAAAGGATACCTCAAGGCAACTCTTAGTAACAAGGAATCTATCCAATCTCTTAGCCACAAAGGCCTTCCCAACTCTTCTATTATTCCAAGTATACTACCCCTCTTTTGGGACCACATCAATTAAGTTGAGGCTAGAGATGAAAGAGTCAAAGTCTTCACTACTTTTATCCAATTTCCTTACCCCCCTTCTTCTCATTGAGGTTTTGAATAGCATTGAAATCTCCTCCAATGATCCAATTATCATTTCTAGACTGGTCATGAGAAAAGAGAATATTATTCCATCACTCCAATTTGCGACGACCATCAATAGGACCATAAATGTTCGTGACCCAAACCTAGAGAGGGGAAGAGACCAATCTGAACTTAATAGAAATCCACCAATTACCTACAAGGGATTCCACCAACATACACTTTCTAGGATTCCATAGAATCACCAAACCCCCTACCTGTCCCTTAGCTGCATTTGCCATACCTTCTGCTCCTTTCCAAATTTGATCAGTTTTATGAGCCATCTCTTCTAGAGTCAGCTTGGTTTCCTGAAGAAGAATTATGTCAGGGCCCTCCAAGCCTATCCTTCTCTTAAGGACTCTACATTTTCTTAGAGAGTGTAACCCACGTATATTCCAAGAGAGGATCTTCATTGCGAACCACTTGTGAAGGGTTTTCCTACCAAAAACTTTGTACTCAGGGGAACCACCAGTCCAGAGTCCATGAGGGTCTTCCCTGTATCTTCTAGGAGCTCTATCAAATATTTTCTTCCTCTCCTTAACTAAATTAATTTGTTTGACTTTCTTTTGGTATATGAGGTAGAATTTAGTCCCAAACACAGAGCACTTGAGGAGAGGTTCCCAAAGTCTTTTGATTTTTTCCTCCTCTTCACTTCTTCAGTGTCCTCTTTTTTATTTCCTTCAAGATTTAAGGTCTCCAAGATGCTATAATTGAAAGGGATAGTAGAAAGATCATGAACATTAGGAATTAAGAGGGGGTTTGAGGTAGAGGTTACCACATTTTTAGGAATAGGTCTTTGTTGTAGGAGGGTTTGGCCAATCTCCTCCTTTTCTAGTTGATAAGGCCCCTTCAAGGGAGGGTTCGAGGATCTTCCACCCAAAATATCTTCACTCTGAATGGGCTCATTAGCATCCATTGGAGTATCTTCATGGTGTAACCTTAGCTAGGGATTCCTCTGGATTAAATCACCTTCCTCTAGGTTTTTAGGATCTTTCATTGACTTCTCAACAAGAATTTCCATTGCGTTTTCCCCCTTACTCCCTTCCTTGTTTGTCTGTTCATGTTCCCCTTAGGGGATATGCATGGATTCCTCCATCTCTTGGTTTATCTCTTGTAGAACTACAAATTTATTTGTTTGTTGATTTTTTTTTTTCCTCTTTCTTCTGCCACACTTGTTTATCCTTTTTGTTTGTCAATTTTGGAGATTGCCACTCTTCCTTCTTCCCTAATGGATCCTTCTTTTCTCTATCTCCTCCACTTTTTGCTTAAGGGTAGGATAGTTTCATAGGATATGGCCATGAGCATGGCAAAATCTGCATCAAAAGGGCACATTCTCATAATCTAGGTCTTGGGTCCACTCATAATCCCTTGCACTTTGATTGCATGATACTTATATTGATATTTATGTAATAAATAATTTAAAAAACACTAATTAATTTTGAAAATTAAATGTACATTTTCTTTTGTAAAAGTTTGGAAGCTTTATTTTTAGGTCACCAAATATCTTCATTAATTTCCACTAGGTCTAGAATCGTGCTATTATACCACTTGTTTAATAAATGCACAATTATTTTAATATCCACAACAACACTTCAATATTAAATTTTTATTAACAACATGCAACAATAATAATTCCATTCAAATACTACAAACAATATGCAAATATCAAATCCAATCCAAACAACAAGAAAATAGTAAATCCAATCAAATCAATGCCACAAAAAATCCACAACCACTCGGAGAGGGCAAAGTCTCATAGCCACTTTGAGAGGATGAAGTCTCTTATGCATAGAATACGTAAATTAAATTCCAATTCTCTGATGATCCCAAACAAAATTATCTTAATATTTATGTAATAAATAATTTTGTTAATGCATCATGATATAGCTAAATTTAATACACTTTTAAACACATTTTCTGATTTAAGCAAAATTCTTTTGTAGACACCAAAATCTAGCCACTTGTCCTCCATCCATGCCTTCCCACCATTTCCACCACCAAAACATAGTCACTTACCTTTCATCCTAGCTTTCCCACCGCTTCTGCCCATTATTTATATATATTTAAATAATAATAATATTTTATATATATTTAATAAATATGTATTTATATAAATAAATTAATCCCAACCATCCGATTTCATTTAATCTCATCCATCCATTTACCTTAATCCATGCCACACCCTAAATTTAATATCTACCCTTAGATATGCTTTAATCTCAACCACACGATTAGTGTCATTGAAACCCTAGCATGCCCTAGGTTGGATTATAAATAGGAATCATTTTGATGGTTCAAGTGCCAGAGTTTCTGGATTCTCTAAGTGCCATAGTTTCTTAAGCGATTGAATTCTCTATCTCATGAGGTTCCATGAGCTTTCAAAGTGCCTTAGAGTTCCAACCTAGCCTTTGTGCCCTAACCTCACTCCATCCATCATATTTCCTATTCCCTCGCTCACCATCGTCGCCACCGCATCCCTCACCTTCATCAGATCTTCTTCTACAACATCTTTACTCAGTCGCTGAGTGCCTCCATGTGCTTTCTGTCACCATCGAGTGCCTTTGGGTGCCTCCCTACTAGTCTTGAGCACCCATGGGCATTTCCTGCTAGGCACACAGGGGTGTTTTTATGTAAGCCTTTAAAACACCCCCTAGGCTTCAAGCGATGCTAGGGAACACCTTCACCATCGACCTACAATAGATCAAACCATCAAAGGACAGCAAGTAAAGAACAAGGTAAATCTATTTCATTTGGTTATATTGCATATTGTTTTATTTTGTTCGTATTTCATATTGTTATAACTAGGGTTTTAGTAGTGATTTTTGAGGGCTCACATAGTGGATCCCTCATTATTATTACTAACTATCTAGTGTTTCTTTGTGTGTATATTAGATAGTATATTAGAAGTATTGGACAACTAATTAAGCTAGAGTGGCCCAACATCGGACACGTAGAAGCCCACTCACGCCTATTAGGAGCAAAGACACAACTGAAGACACCACCATTTGTTGTATCTAGGGTTTTGAAGAACCCTAGCAAGATTTGTAATAATTGCATCAAAAAGGATTCTTAAATCCACTATTGTAACAATAGAGTTTTTAGGTTCCCCGCCCCGTTTAATATAAATCTCATTTGTTGTGCAATATCTGGTTTATTTAAATTTTGTTTCATTTAGCATTGTTTGGTGTCATGTTTTTAGCTCTACAATTGGTGATCACGGTGGGACCTCCTAAGGGTTTCATGCTATGATTTATAATGCCATATAACTTGTTGTTTGTTGTCTTATTTTGCAGATTTTTAGAAGCGCAAATCACATGTTTTTTTCCTATTAGGATTTTTGAAAGTTCACAGAAGTTGTAGAAGGATCACAAAGTGCCCAACAGTGCTCGGATGTCATCTAGAAACATCCAAGTACATTTTAGAAGTGCTTAGTTGCATTTTACAATGATTTGGAACACATACATTATTAGAATCAAATATTCCTCACATCATCAAATCTTATAGTTAGGAAGTAGATTTTTATTTTATTTAAACAAGCATCTTCTATTGTAAGGTTGATCTATTTCTGGATTAGTTGTTAGTGGTTTATTCGACTTTCCAACCTATATAAGCATTTTAAATTGTTTGATTTAATTAATTTTCATTGTGACTCCTTTCACATTTGGTATCAGAGCGAGGAGGGGTCGAGGCACTAGAGTTACCTCGAGAGTGGACAAGTGGATCGAGAGGAGTCCACACAGCAAGTCTGCCTATCCACCACAAACCATTTGGTGACCAAGGACAGACTAGCCCTAACTTGGTTGACCCCTATCAAAGACCTAAGTGACCTACTATACAGATGATGCTGGTGATGTGACTAGGCAAACACAAGCATGGAAAACGCTAGTGATGTGACTAGGCAGACATAAATGATGATGTGGATACCTAAAGACCTAACGTGACTAGCGTAGCTGACCAAACAACATGTGGTGACAAGCCAGACCTTGGCCTTGAGGTCGATTGGACAAAACATGGCCTAAAGGTCAACTGGACATGCCAGTGCTACAGACATCGCAGCCACACACCCGCAAGGATCCGCTGTTCTCTCGAGCAGAGTCTCCCCGAGAGGCGACACCTCAATAGGTGAGTCCTCACCTACTTAAACAACTATTTGGGCTGTTCTCCCACGCATGTGGGATAAATAAATTTGTTGTTAAGCAAAAATGAGACTGTGACCATCGACAAGGATTAAAAATTTTGATTTTTTCTTAACATTCACACCGTAAGATCTATTTTCTTCTCACATTAATTGATTTGAGAGGTGTTTTTAGACAATTTTACCAGATTACATTTATGATTTTGGCATCTGATTCTCTTCGATATGCTCTCTTCGAAAACTTTGGCCATCACAGAAGGTGGTAAAACAGTTTTTGCAAACATTTAATGGAGGTTTAAAACATAGAAAATTATTTTTTTAAGATTTTTATTGACCGTGAAGTTTCTCGCAGAGGAGGTATAGACCCTCATCGATCATGTTTCGATTGATCCATCTGGGGTTGGTTTTTGAGTGTAGAAATAAATTCGATGTGCTGGTGGGAGTAGAGGATAGACCACTTACAAGTCATGCCACCCCACCCTAAGACCACCCCGCTCGCTAACAAGCACGTCGGTGGAAAGAAGGCTGAGAGTTGTCATCATCGTTGGAGGAGCAACGACTGAGCATCAGGTGGAGAAGAGGTCAAGTTTCAGGTGGAGGAGAGACGATAGAGAGCTACTTTTTAGTGCTCTCCAAGCTTGGGCAAACATTAAGGTGAGGAAGCCTCACCTTTGCTCATGGTAGGTGAGCTACTGTGGTTAGTTGGAGGCCAAGCGGTAAGGCCCAGGGCCATAAGATCAAGGGTTCGAAACCCTCTGATCCACCGAGAGGTAATATAAATTTTTTTAGAGTGGTACTTCTTAAGTGGTCATTTATTTTTGCACCTTTAATATTAATTTTATCATTTTTTTAATAATTTAATATTAATTTAATTAAAAAATCATTTTTTAAAAAAAATTAATGGTTTTTTAGTTAAAATTAAATTTTATTATTAATTAAACCTTTGATAAAATTTTATTTTTTGCAATTAAATGATTTGCACAATTGCCTAAGAGGCAATATTTGTAGATGATTTGCACAATTGCCTAAGAGGCAATCTTTGTAACAAGCCCAAAAAGGCTTTATAAGTGTTGATTTTCTGCTTTAAGGGGGGATAATTTTGCATCAAAGGGGGATAATTTTACAGCCATTAATCTATTATGATAAGGTCAAATGGAATTTAGTTTACCCTAAATTCTCTTCTAGATAGAGAAACCCCTGAATAATTTGATGAAAGAGTGCGAGTGTATGGTCTGAATACCATCTTTAGTCAGCTCCAAAACTCTGTAATAACAAACCAAAGAGTACCTGACACTGGTTATGATGGTGATTCCAAAGATAACAATTCTTTTGATAGCAGACCTAAAGAGCCAGTATCTATTGAAGTTGCACCACAGGAACCTGAAATAGTTTGTCTTAGTGATAGTGATTCGGTTGAGCTAGTGGAGCCAGAACCCCATTTACCTGAAATCATAATTGTTAGTGAAGACAGTGATTATGTTGCTGAAAATTTTATCAATGAAGCGATAGGTGAACCTATGGAAGTAGAACAAGATCTCTACGAGAGAATTGATAGAGTGATATTTGATTTAAATCTATTTTATTTTGCAAAGCATATTGCATTGTTTGTATTGAAGAATAAAATAAGGGAATTTCTTTTTTATTTTCAAAAGTATTGCTTGAACAATGGCAAAAAATAATAATCTACCCATACCTGAATTTAACGGGCTAGATTATGAGTATTGGTCCATCAATATGAGGACCTTACTCATTGGCAAAGGACTATGGGATGTATTCAAAGAAGGTTATGTGGAACCTTCAGATTGGACCACTTTGAGTGTAGAAGATAAAAAGAACAAAAATAATGCCCAAAAGAGCAATTATTCTACCCTCTACCATCTCCAAGCAACTTTGGAGAAAAGCATATTTCCAAGGATTGCTTCCTGTTTATCACCCCAAGAAGCATGGAAAGCCTTGAAGGATAGTTATCAAGGTAGTGATCAGGTGAAGCAAGTGAGGCTTCAAAATTTGAAGAGGGATTTTGAAAACTTAAGAATACAAAATGATGAAAATGTTGGTGATTATTGCATTAGAGTGAAATCCATTGTAAACAAAATGCAAACACTTGGAGATGACATCAAAATAGTAGTAGTGGTGAAGAAAATGTTAATGATACTTATTCCTAAATGGAATCATATAGCTATCATTATTGAGGAGTCAAAAGATCTTTCTAACCTATCTTTTGATGCTCTAATTGGTTCATTGATGTCTCATGAAGAAATAATATAGGGTTCTCCTTCAATAAGCTATGGAGGTGATGACAAAGATTTATCATCTAATGAGGGTATAGGAAGATGCTAAGGAAGAGGCCAAGGAAGAGGAAAAATGAGAGGCAGAGGAAGAAGCATATCAAGAGGTGGAAATCAAGCACGAGGTGGCAATCAAGGAAGAGGTGGCAATCAAGGAAGGAGTGGTAATCAAGGAAGAGGAAGTGACAAAACAAATCAAACTTGTTTCAATTGTGGTAAACTTGGTCACTTTGATAAAGATTGTTTGTCCAAGACTTCTCAAGGTGGAAGAGGTAAATATGGCAACTATGGTGAAGAAGAAGGAACTTCAATTTTGTTTCTTACTTATGGAAAATCATATCAAAGTCTAAATGAATCTTGGATTTTGGAAACTGGTTATTCCAATCATATGAGTGGCAAAGAGGAGATCTTTGCTACAATGGATTCCACCTAAAAATAAAGAATCAATTTGGGAGATGACAAAGCTCCACAAGTTGAAGGTATTGGAGCCATGGAGGTTCCAACAAAAGAAGGCACCAAGAAGGTAAATGACATCTATTACACCCCAAACTCCAACATAACTTTCTTAGTGTTGGAAAATGATGGAGAAAAATTATAGGCTTGTTTTTTATGAAGGCAAATGTGTAATTTTTGATAAGAACAATTTTAATAGAGTTGTTACCCAAGTACCTATGACACAGAATAGGTTGTTTCCTCTTAAGTTTGGGGAAAATGAGGGTGCTCAACTTGATAGTATTGCTATAGCAAATCCAAGTGTACTTTGGGACTTGAGATATGGTCATCTAAATTCTGTAAGCTTGAAATTGTTAACTTATCAAGATATGGTGTGTGGACTTCCAAAATTTGATGAACATAAGAAGATCTGTGAAGGGTGTGCTTTGGGAAAGCACTCTAGATCCAAGTTTCTAAGAGGACAAGCATGGAGAGCTAGCCATCCACTCCAATTGGTGCATTCAAACATTTGTGGTCCAATGCAAACCAAAAGCATTGGTAACAATTCTTACTTTCTCACTTTCATTGATGATTTCTCTAGGATGTGTTGGATCTATTTTTTGAAAACTAAGGATGAATATTTTTATTGTTTCATAGATTTCAAAAATAATGTAGAGAAACAAAGTGAGTTTATTGTAAAGAGTCTAAGGACTGATAGAGGAGGAGATTATTCTTCATATGCATTTCTAAAATATTGTAAATACTGTGGAATCAAAAGGTAATTCACAACTGCCTATACCCCACAAAAAAATGGTGTGGCTGAAAGAAAGAACCGCACTATAGTAGAAATGGATAGATCAATGCTTCAAACTAAGCATCTAAGTAACATGTATTTGGATTATGCTATAAGAACTAGTTTTTACATTTTGAATAGGAATCCTACTTCTGTTTTAGATGGGATTACTCCTTATGAAGGATGGTATGGCAAGAAGCCAAATGTAAAACACTTTAAGGTTTTTGGTTGTCTTGCATATGACCACATTCCTGATGAGAAAAGAAAGAAACTTGACCCCAAAAGTGAAGCATGTATTTTTGTTGGATATTGTGAGTCTTCAAAAGCATATAGGCTCTACAATCCTAAAACACATAAAATTGTACTCTCTAGGGATGTAATTTTTGATGAAGGGGATGAATGGGGTCATCAAAAACATTTTTTTGATGATGGATTTCATGATGCAAGTTCCTGTCAAGTGCAACAAGTGTACCTCAAAAACAACAAAGGAAGTCCTCCAAGCCCAAGTATGAGTACTACTTCAAGTACACCAGATGCTACTCCAAGTCCTTCTCCACAAATATCAGTAAGTGTTAGGGTAAAATAGGTAGTATATTGCATTATACTACATAGATTATTACATTTACTTTGTACTATTACCATGTAGATATTTACTATTTCAAATATCTAATGGTAAGTAGGTTAAATCCTAAATATCCTAGGTAGTCAATCCTAAACCTAACTCTATACCTGACCAGACACGTTTGTTAGCGTGGTTAAGGGAGAATTAGTTGGCATTGCTATTTTATGTATTATATAACAATAGTCCTAATGCTAATGTTAGTAATGAATAATTTTGATTAATCTCAATATTTTTTCACATAATTTTCTACATTGGCATCAGAGCCAACTTTTTTGGTTCACCTGGAGGATGAGCTGGTGACATTTGGATGCAACCAAACCCACCTCAATAGGTGAGATTTATGGCAGAGCGAGGCCCATTTCTGGCCAGGTCAACATGACCTGTCAGGTTGGGGTCGATCGACCATGACCCAAGTCAAGGAGCGCATGGAGAGCAACGATCGACTGCCCTCACTGAGTCGGTAGATCGATAGCATTTTGTTGTCGACCAGTCTCAATTATAGATTGACCACCTTGACACCCATGAAGATAAGGAGCCCCACCTCGGCTCTCGCTCATAGGGCCTGAGCCCCCATAGAGCCATCAATGGGAGTGCATCGATGGAAGGAGTGCCCTCATGCTCCCACATGGACTCCATAGACTGGGAGAGCCAAGAGGGTAGGAGCGCACTCCCCTCCTAGCTAGATGTACACTAGGTGCCACCCAATATTCGAGAGGGCAAGAGGCCCTCCGATCCTCAATTGCAAAACAAAGAGATTTAAAACATTGAGGAAGAACATAGGTCATTTTCTTTACAACAAAATCAAAAATTTGCTTTTGTTTTCTCCTTCACAAAGGAGATATAAGACATAAAATTGCAACTTTTTTGTTGTAAACTTGAGAAATATTTTAAACCTATTTTTTGATCCTCATACTTGAGTTTTGAAGACAAAAATCAAAGTCATGTGTCAACTGGTCTGGAAGCCTTTCAAACGCAGGTCGTGTGTCGATTTGTCTTGAAAGGAGTGCTAATTTTTTTGAAATTTTGTACAAATTAAGGGCGGATAGAAGTCATATTTGGTGATTCTATTTTTTTGCAAAATTGTAAAGAGAAAGGGGGGATATTTCAAAGTAAAAAAGATGCATTCTCGATTGTACTCGACACCTTTTCTTAAAAATTGACTATACTAGGTGCATTCTCGGTTCCATCCGACACCTATAGTGATAATAATTTGGGTTGCTCTCTTGTTTTTATTATCACACTAACAATCATGTTTTTTGTGTGCAATTAAACAATCATAAAGAACACTGAAGAGTATTTCATAAACCCAAACTTCACTAAAATTGTGCTACACCTTGCACAGGTTAAACAAGTCAATTTTTACACCCCATAAAAAAGGTCAAAATCCAAACACCTTGATTCACTATCTTTATTTGGCTTAATTTGCTCAAATTTTCCATCCTTCTTGAAGGGTGTTAAGGCAAGTGCCATTAAATATCCTAGAGAGAAAAATCAGAAGTATTTCAAAACCTACGCATTTAATTTGCTCTATTTGTTTGGCTTAATTTCCTCAAAATTTTCATCCCTTGTTAAGGGTGTTAAGGTAGGTATCATTAAATATCTTAAAGAGCAAATTAAAATCTTCCATATACTCTTTTTAGGGTATACTGTAAGATAAAGTCATCTTAGTCATATCAAATTTGAAACCTTCACCACGACCATGATCAACAAGTATATCACTAAGAGCCAACTGCTCAAAGGTTCAAATTATTATACCTGGAAAACTAAGATGAAATCCATTTTAACTGTAGAGGATATGTGGGAAATAGTGGTTGGCAATGAGACTAGATCCACATCACCTAGAGAAGATCAAAAAACCTATGATAAAAAGGATAAAAGACTTTCCTTATTGATCTTGCTACCTATTACTGATGATATCCAACCTCATATCAGTGAAGCTAAAAATGGTAAGGAGGCATGGGATGCCTTAGCTACCATATTTGAGGGAAATAATCAATCATCGATTCTTAACCTTCAAACTCAGCTTCATACTCTTCATATGAAATATGGATAAATGGTAGAGCTATTCCTCTATAGAGTGGCAGAATTGAAAACAAAACTACAATCTTTAGGAGAAAAAGTAGAAGACCAAGTCTTGACCTCTATCATTTTGAGGGTTCTTCCCGACTCCTATAGAATGTTGATCACTTAACTACAAGTCTTTGGAAGGATAGTGACTTTTGTAGAGTTGGTAAATATACTTCAAATAATCAACTCCAAAGAGATGAGACATCCAACAATGCCCTTTTATCAAACAGACAAGGTGGAAATAAAAATTGAAATCAACAGAAAGGATATTCTTCTAACAAAGAAAAGGGTAAAGGCAAAGAGATTAAGAAGAAGAAGCAATATTATAAATTTGTGATAAAGACACTCATGAACCCAAAAGATGTTGGTTTAAGAACAAACTGCCCATTGAAAAAGGACAAAATAAGGGCAAAGGCAACCCAAGAACAAGAACAAACAACAACAAGGACATGTTGCTATCACTGAATATTCTAGTTCAAACTTTGAACAAGCACACAAAGTCCTCATGACACATATAGACTTCCCTCACAAGGATATTATTGGGTACATAGATTCATGCGCTATTAAATACATGACTGGCAATAAGTCCTAGTTTGAGACATTTGAGGCTCGAGAAGGTAGACCGGTAACCATTGCTGATGATAAGACCTATTGAGTTAAGGGAGAAGGAAGTATTTTTGTCTCCCTTCTAGATGGATAATGTAATATTCAAAAATTTCTTTATGTACTAGGATTAAAAAATAATTTCTTGTCATTTCCACAAATCCTGGACAATAACATGAATGTCAATTTCAAAGTGGACAAAGGAAAGAAACATTGCTTTATCACTCAAAAAGGAAAATAGATAGCAACAAGTTCATACAAATATGGTTTTTTCACCTTAGATGCAATTACCTCACCACATATTGCAATGGCAGTAACCACAAAAGAGGCCACTTCTCTATGGCATAAGATATTTGGGCATCTAAGCTCAGGGTATTTACTTGAACTTAGTAAGTATCAAATGGTGAAAGGACTGCCTACTCTTTCATCTACTTTGCTAGTGTGCTCAAATTTCTTTTCAAGAAAGCAAAATAGAGTACCTTTTGAACCTAGCTCTTTTCAAGAAATTTACCTTTGGAGTTAGTTCACACAGATTTGTGTGGTCCTATGTCTACTAGTTATGGAGGAAAAAGTAATTTCAATTGTTTGTAGACGATCACTCATGGAAAATGTGGGTCTTATTCTTGCAGTTGAAGTCTGAAGCATTCAACTATTTTTAGAAGTTCAAGAAGCTAGTTGAGAAAGAATCATGATGTTTCATAAAGACCCTCCATTCAGAGCGATGTGGGAATACACATCAAAATATTTTTCTCATTTTTACAGAAACATGGGATAAAAATATAGTTGACAAAAACCTATTCTCCTCAGTAAAATGGAGTTGCTGAGAGAAGAAATCATTCTATTATGGAAATGGTTCTATGTATGCTTAAGGAAGCCAATATTGAGCATAGTTATTGGGCTGAAGCTATAAAAATTGTAGTATATCTTCTAAATAGGGCTCCCACATGGGCTCTTGAAGGTATGACTCCTTGGGAAGCATGGAGTGGAAGGAAACCCTCCATATCTCATCTACAAGTATTTGGGTGTAAGGCTTTTGTGCATATACCTAAGGAGAAAAGAAAGAATTTAGATGAGGAGAATCTACAATGTGTTTTTCTTGAATATGATGAATTCTCAAAAGGCTATCAGTTGATAGATCCATTCACCAAGAAAATACATGTTAGTAGAGATGTTGATGAAGTTTTCACATCTAACACTACATCAGTATACCTGGAAGATGAGGAGCAACAACCACAAACTCCTCAACAATAGAAAAAGCCTCCAAAATGGTATGCTAGTACTATGAAAGATTCTAAACTCACTTCACCACCAGATATCACTCTTAATCATCCAAAGAAACGAAGCATGTCTCTACAAAAAAATGCAGAAGCATCTACTTCAGTTGATGATATTTGTAAATATTTTCAAGAGATTTCTGTTAATAAAGAGTTATAAAGTGGAGAAGATATGAAATTTGATGAGGAGAGGGTTTATATGTCATCATATGATGAAAATTAACCTTCTACAATAGATGAAGCACTTATTCAGCCTCAGTGGAAGGCAGCTATGGATGCTGAAAATAAATACCTCATTAAAAACAAAACTTGGAAGTTGGTCGATTTTCCTAAAGGAAAGAAGCCCATAGGCTGCAAATGGGTTTACAAAATCAAATATAAGGTAGATGGTACCATAGATAAGCATAAGGACCATATTGTGGTGAAGGGATATGCTCAAAATGAAGGCCTTGATTATGAGGAAACCTTTGCACCCACTACAAGGATGACCACCATTCGAGTTCTTTGTGCTATGGTAGCACAATTCAGATGGAAATTACATCAGATGGATGTAAAAAATGCCTTTCTAAATGGTGACTTAAAAGAAGAGGTATACATGACTCAACCTCTAGTATTTTCTAAGGAAGGCCATGAGAAAAAAGTTTACAAATTTGTCAAATCATTATATGGGCTGAAACAAGCCCCAAGAGCATGGTACATCAAAATGGATAGTCACCTCCTGTAGCACGGTTTCAAGAGAAGTCCATATGCAAATATCTATATCAAGAACATAGGTTCTAGAATAGTGATTCTTGTATTATATGTATATGATATGATTATTAACAACAATTCAGAGAAATTTATTAATGTCATGAAGGATGGCTTGAAAGAGTCATTTGATATGACAGATCTTGGACTTCTCCACTACTGTCTTAGCCTTGAGATAGAACAGAAGAAAAATCATCTTAGGGTGACTCAGAAAAAATATACCAAGACTTTAGTAGAAAAATATTGTATGACTGATTGTAAGCCCAAAGCAACACCGATGGAATTAGGGCTTCAGTTATCATGATATGATGAATCACCATAGGTAAATGACATGCTATATAGATAGATGATTGGAAGCCTCATATATCTGACCAATACTATGCCAAACATTACTTATGCTATAAAATATCTTTCTCAGTTCATGCAAGAACCAAAGGTCTCTCACTGGAAAGCAGCTAAAAGGGTTCTTCACTACATTCAGGGTAGTCTAGATTATGGTCTAGATTACACTGACTCTGACTACGTTGGATCCCTAGACGATAGAAAATAAACATCAGGATATGTATTTCATCTTGGATCTGGTCCTGTCTCATGGCATAGTAAAAAGCAACAGGTGGTTGCTTTATCTTCAATAGAGGCAGAGTATTGCACGGCACGTGGAGCTGTGTGTGTAGCGATATGGTTAAGTCACATCTTGGCTACCATGGGCCTACCAAAGAAATTTCCTATTCACATGTTTTGTGACAACTCAGGTGTTTTGAACTTGGTAAAGAATCCATTACATCATGAACGTACAAAGCATATTGACACAAATTGTCATTTCATTCGTGATGAAGTTCCTAAACACAGAATCAGGCTCCAATGCATTCCCACCGATGAACAGGTTGCTAACATATTCACAAAGGCACTTGGACATGTCAAATTTGAATTGTTTTGAAGTGAACTTTTTATATCAAAGTAATGTAATAAAGGGGGGATGTTAGGATAAAATAGGTAGTATATTGCATTATACTACATAGATTATTACATTTACTTTGTACTATTACCATGTAGATATTTACTGTTCAAATATCTAATGGTAAGTAGGTTAAATCCTAAATATCCTAGGTAGTCAATCCTAAACCTAACTCTATACTTGACCAGGAGCATTTGTTAGCATGGTTAAGGAAGAATTAGTTGGCATTGTTATTTTATGTATTATATAACATTAGTCCTAATGCTAATGTTAGTAATGAATAATTTTTATTAATCTCAATATTGTTTCACCTAATTTGCTATTGTAAGTTCTTCACCAGTGGATATTGATTCTCCATCAAGAGGTAAAATAACACTTCAGTACCATCCATATTTTCAAATGTTGGATAAGAATTTTCAGAAAATATACACTAGAAGTCAAGCTAGTGAAATGAATGCAGTTTTAAAAAGACTTGAAAATCTGCATATATATGGTGATGATGACTCCCAAGAACCTAAGGGAGATGTAGTCAATTATGCTTTAATGACTAATGTAGAGCTAAAGCCATCTATATATGATAAATCATGCACTCATGATGTATGGTAGCAAGCCATGAAAGAGGAAATAACCTCTATAAAAAAGAATGATACTTGGGAGCTAGTAAAGCTTCCTAAGGGAAAAAAATGTGTTGTATGCAAATGGGTCTACAAGACCAAATTCAATGCTGATGGAAGTATTGAAATACACAAGGCAAGACTTGTAGCAAAAGGCTTCACTCAGAAATATGGGATTGACTATGAGGAGACCTTTGCTCCTATTGCTAGACGGGAAACTATTAGATTAGTACTTTCCTTGGCTGCCCACAAAGGGTGGAAAATTCAGCACATGGATGTTAAAAGTGCCTTTCTCAATGGGTAATTGAATGAAGAGGTTTTTGTGCAAAAACCTCAAGGTTTTTAAGAAAAAGGTAAGGAGAACCTTGTCTACAAACTTAAAAAAGCACTATATGGCCTCAATCAAACACCAAGGGCAAGGTACTCACACATTGATGGCTACTTTCAGAAGTATGGATTCACTCAAAACAAAAGTGAACCTACTCTCTACTACCTGAAGCAAGGTAAAGATATTCTCATTATATGTTTATATGTGGATGATTTAATATTCATGGGTAGTAGTGCCAAGATGAATAAGGAGTTCAAACACTCCATGATGATAGAATTTGAAATGAAATATCTAGGTTTAATGCATTACTTCCTAGGCATGGAAGTTCATCAAATAGATAAAGGGACATTTATATGTCAACACAAATATGCTCAATATATGATTAAGAAATTTGCCATGGAGCAATGCAAGCCTGTTGCAATTCCAACAGGTCATGGGATCCAATTGACCAAATATTATGGAGCACCAAAAGTTGACATGACCACTTATAGGAGCATTGTTGGGAGTCTAATGTTCCTCACAAATACAAGGCCTGATATTCAGTATATTGTTTATATTGTTTCAAGGTTTATGGCTGATCCATAAGAACTTCAATTTCAAGCAACTAAGAGAATTCTAAGATATGTAAAGAGTACATTGGCTTTTGGGATCCATTACCACAAATGTAATTCTTTAAAATTAGTTGGCTTTAGTGATAGTGATTGGGGCAGCAATATAGATGATAGAAAATCTACTTCAAGAAAATGTTTTAGTCTTGGATCAAGACTAATTACATGGAGTTACAAAAAGCAGACTTTTGTAGCATTGCCATTTACTGAGGCTGATTATATAGCAATCACACATGCTAGTACTCAAGCTCTATGATTGAGAAAAGTCATTGAAGAAATTGGAGAGCAAAAAAGTGGTCTTACAAGATTTTACTGTGACAATATGAGTGCCATCCAATTGGCACACAATCCCATCCACCATAGTAGGTCAAAATACTTTGATATGAAGTATAACTTCATTCGAGATATGGTGGAGAAACAGGTAGTTGAGCTTCAACATTGCAGTACTTTGGATAACATGGTAGATATCTTCACCAAAGGGGTTGATAAAGCTCAATATATAAATCTGAGAGACTGTCTTGTCAGCTCTCTCAACTTTAAGGGGGAAAATGTTAGAATCAAATCTTCCTTGTAGTATAAAATCTTATAGTTAGGAAGTAGAGTTTTATTTTATTTAAACAAGCATATTCTATTGTAAGGTTGATCTATTTCTAGCTTAGTGCTCGACTTTACAACATATAAGCCTTGTAAATTGTTTGATTTAATTAATTTTCAATGTGACTACTTTCACATACATAGACTATCCAGTAAGTCCACTGTCTAAAATTCAATTTTTTTGTTTTATGGATTTTGGGTTCTTTGATGTATTTTTTAGATTCCAAGCTTAAAATTAAAAATCATTATTATTCTAGAAAATAACTCATCTTAGTTTGCATTTTAGTTTCTTTTTGCATCCATTCACACATTCCAGTTAGGGTTTTATGTTTTTGATGTATTCACAAATATAAAAAGCTGCATTCTGATTACATTTGAATTGACAATTGGCATAAATTAGAGCTAAATTTTAGGGTTAGAAGTACCTTCTTTTATATATATAAGTATGAGCATCATTAGGGTGCCAAGAGTAGTCCTACCATTGTGTGATTCCATGCAGATGGGTGACGACCCTTCGGTTGTCTTTGACGTCTTAAGCGGTGTACTTCACACCCTTTGGAGAAATTGGTATTCTCTTGTTGGCTTATAATTTAGATTTATGAAATTAGTTGCTCCTAACATTGTTTATCCACATTAATAAACAGAAACCTTAAAAGGAACAATTCACACACAACATGTTTCACTCAAAATAGTAGTGGTTGGATTTCATCACCAACTATTGCTTGAGATTTAGTGACGGTGGCATTCATCTCCATCCACCAATATATTCTCATAGAAACCATAGGATACCCCAGATAAAACTTGTTGGATTTAATTGCCAACAAGAATCTTGTTGCCCTATCTTCACCATACTTTTTACCTTTGTTTCATTAAGCAATATTAGAACATCAAACACACAAGAATAACACTTAAAATGAATACACATTAAAAGGAGATAATCAATAAACAAGGTAAGCCACACTGGTTGAAACTTAGCATTGGTTTCTTGTTTCCTTTCTGTTCTATGAATATTTCATTTTTATGTTATATTTAATAGTTTAATATGTATTTTGATTTATTTTATTATGGTATTAAGTAGAAACCAAAAGAAATATATAAGTCAAGATAATTGAATGGAACCTTCATCCAATGTCCCCACCACTTTTGTAGTGGATTCCCTGAATGTGACATAGTTATATTTGTCTGTAGGTCCATCATATTCTTTGCCCTCCACAAACTTCCATATGTCTATGTCCCAAGAGGAGTCAACCTCCCCTACCATTGATAATAACATTACCCATATAGACATGGCAAGAGTAGAAGCTTCAATGAAGTCTTCTAGTTATGTCTTAGATTCCATTCCCAATTCACCTAGATAGGATTCTACTTTACAACAAGAGCCTGTATATTCCTAGCCCCCATCCACCTTTACCCGGGTGTATACTAATCCTCTTTTCAAGGTATTAGTTGTACCTTCATCGCATGCATCCATTCCCTAAATTTCATATGCTCCTAGAACCTCATATACCTACACTTACACCAATCCATTGTATGAAGCACAAATAAATACTACTTCTCAAGTCCCAGCCTCACAAGTTTCCATACCTAGTGTAACTTGTACCCAAGCCACATATTCCATACCATCTACCTCAATACCCTTAGCCTTTAATAGAGAGATCAATGAGGTATGGGAACACCTGAATAAATTTCTCATACAACTTTAAAAAACTCAACAACAAGTACAGGCAAACCCCAAGCCTTCACATAACTTTACTTAGACTATCCTTGTCAACCATGGTCCATCATGGGTACTACAAAAGGGGGTGCCATTCTCTTGGACAAATGAATTTCAAAAGGCTTTGATGAAATTAAGCAATACCTAGCTTCTTCACTAGTCTTCGCTCCTCCTCATCCAGGGGTCCCACTTTATCTTTATATATCAGCAACGAACTTTGCATTAGGAAAAATGCTTGCACAAAATAATGAACAAAATCGAGAGCTAAATATATATTACATTAGTCAAACATTGGTAAGCTATGAAACCAGATACGCTTATGTAGAAAAACTATGCTTGGCAATGGTTTTTTCCACTAAGAAACTTTGAAATTACATGCTTACCCACACAAATTATGTCATAGCTAAAGAAAATCCTTTGTGTTACAAGATGTCCTGAACTTACAACAACACCCATATCACTTAATGGATAATGCTCCTTACTGAGTTCGAAATGGAATTCATTAGCCAAAAATCCATTAAAGGTCAAGTAATAGCCGATCAACTTGTGAAAGCTTCACTACCTAGTGATCATCCTTTGATTATTGAGCTCCCAGATGATTTGGTATTTGTTATCACTGAATAAGAAGAAGATGTAATTCTAGAGGAATATGTCGATATCACACCATTCTTTGATGGCTATAAGTGCATGAAAGGTAAAGGTTCTAGAGTCATATTTCACACACCATAGGGGGTACCTATCCCCTTGTCATTCAAACTTGACTTCCAATGCATAATTAATACTACAGAGAATGAAGCCTTAATATTATGTTTTCAATCATCTATAGCTATGAGCATTAAGCATATTAGTATATTTGGTGATTCTCAACTTATCGTCAAACAAATTAATGGAGAATACCAATGCAAAGAACCTACCATTAAGCTTTCTCACAAGGTAGCAATGAATTTTCTCTCTAAGTTTAATTGGTATGAAATCAATAGTTTACCACGCTCGACTAATATATTTTTAGATGCAATGGCATCCCTTAGATAATTGATTTCAAAAGACTCCTTTGAAGAGGTACAACCCCCTATCATTTCAACGATCTCTAAATATTCCATTGTCCGTACTGATTCTAAGGATGAAAAGGATGTTTGCTCTATCCAATCAGATTAATATGAGCCTTGGTTGAGCCAAATAGTAGCCTTTATCAAGTTTGGAACACTCTCATCTTATGTGTCTCAAAATTCCACACACACTTTCAAGAAAAAGGTAGCTCGTTCATTCTCTTGGGGGGAATGTTGTATAAATGTGGTTATGATGGAGTCCTCCTTCATTATCTCGATTCTAGTGAGGCTCAAAAAGCCATAGTTGAAGCCCATGATGGTACTTGTGATGGTCATTTTAGTGGAATGGCCATTTCAAAGCGTATTTTATGCATGGGTTATTATTGGTCCACAATATAATGTGATTGTTGCACATATGTTAAACATTGCAAAAAGTGTCAAAATATGCTAATTTAAACCATGTACCATCACAAGTGTTACAACCTATTTAAAGCCTTTGGCCATTTTCACAATGGGGACTAGATTTAATTGGTAAAATTTCACCTCCTTCCTTGGGACAACATACATTCATCATCATAGCCACTGAATACTTCAAAAAGTGGGTTGAGGCAATTCCTCTAACTAGCATGATAGGACCTAGAATCGTTTTCATACTTCATCATATCATTTGTCATTTTGGTATCCCTTCTAAAATCATTTCATACAATAGCAAGTCTTTCAAGAACAAGGATTTTTGAGCACTTTGTGAGAAATATAGCATTCAACATAGTTTCTCAACTCCATATTACCCATAATCAAATGGATAAGCTGAAGCTTCCAACAATATCTTAATTGCTATTATCAAGAAACTTGTCAAATAAAATCATAGATATTGGTGTACACAGATACCCTTGGCATTATGGGCTTATCGAACAAGCATTTGCATGCCTACAGGGGTAACACCATTTTCATTGGTCTATGGAGACAAAGCAATCATACCTCTTGAGCTCGATATCCCTTCCTTGCGAATTTCTTTGCAAGAATTCATAGATGATGACACTGCTAGACAAGCATGTCTTGACCAACTCACACTCATTGATGAGAAACATGTCAATGCTTTAGAGCATTTATGAGTTTATCAAGACCACCTCAAATGTTCTTACAACACCAAAGTTCATCTACATGAATTCCAAGTAGGAGATATTGTCCTTAAAGAGAACCAAAAAAACACCAATGCATTACCCCATATTCATGATAAATTCATGGTTAATTGGTTAGGTCCATACATTATTACACAAAGAGTGGGTAATGGTACTTATAGGCATTCTAGTCTAGAGAGAGAGGAAGAACCCAAACCACTTAATGTTATACTCTTGAGAGTATTCTATGCATAATTTTATTACTATATATGTATATATACATGGCTAATACACAAAAATATTTACATACATTTCATTCATAATAATGCATTTCACTTGCATTCACATTACAAAAACAATGCACCCATATTTCATATTGCATTCCACATTTCACAAAATTGTATTTCATATATTGCATTCATGTACACATTTCATATTTCATATTAGGGATCATTTATTAAGTTTCAAGGTCTTAATTGGTCAAATAAAGTCATGTTGTCTTAATCAGGAGCACCTTCAAACCATTATTTACACAAGTCCACCAAGTCAAATTACCATTAGCACAAGCTACATTTACAACTCCTAAGTGTTTCTTATCAGTCAACCACTACTAATATTTTAAGCAACCTCCAAAATACATGTCAAATACTTTTTAGGACCATTGCACATATACACTAAGAAAATTTTGAGGTTTGGGAATTGACTCCAAAACATTCTTGAATCAAACACAATTTCACATCTTAAAAACATCTTGTGTCAAAAAGGGATAACACCATACTTGGTATGAACCTTGAAGTGAAAAGGGTCATCCTTACTAGTCCCATAATACAACATAGTCCATAAAAATAGTGGTTTTTACCACTACCACAAAATCAAAAATAAAAGAAAGAGTGGGAAAAATCCCTAACAAAAATTCTAAATCTCTTACATCACACACCACTAATCAATTGGGTTGTAAGGATCATACTATATTTCCAATCAGAAGATTAGGTATTCATCCCCAAAACTTAAGATATCAACAACAAAAGTCATGGAATATGGAGTTAGCCTCCATCGGATCTATAGACACTTGACTGGAAGTGGAGTACACTCATGCATGGCAAAATGTATCTTTTAAAAGAGACCTCTGACTGATCATACAGATAAGCTAGATTTATGGTTTCATCCATAATAGGTTTACCCAATTTACTCAAGATGAGTTAATAAAATCACTTGCACACACATGGGTTCTTGATTATCTCGGGTCATTACCATGATCTTGATTTGGTAAATGAATCCACTGCACAAACATTTGGTCCTAGAAGGACTAGGCAATTTTAGTGGATTTTTTTTATACCACTAGTATGTTTGAGTCTCTAAAAAACTTGTCATCTTCCATATCAACATCCATATCTTCTTCCATACCAACATCTATATCTTCTTCCATGTCAACATCCATGTCATGTCAAAAAGCCATTCATCCCTTACACCACCAAGTCTGGTGCCCCTGATTAAACAACAATGCTAGAAAAATGGCCAAGAAAAGATCTAAAATACAAATGATCATTAGCACATTCCACTTGGCATTAATCATCCATACATGTCACCTTGCATTAATCATCCATAACATATCATATGCATTAATCATAAACATAAACATGCATTACACAAAATCATTCCACAAAAAGCATACACTCAAAAATATAACACAAAAGGTAAAAGCCATGTATATATATATATGTGTGTGTGTGTGTGTGTTTAAATGCTAAAAAAGGCTACATACAATGGAGAACCAAGGCTCATATACAAAAGTACATCTAAGCACTAGCTATACCCTCCAAGAGTACCCATGTGACCTAGACGGAGCCTCCGACCTAGGAGAAGCCCTAGACCTAGAACTATGCCTAGAATCGCTACACCTCGTACCCCTAAATATATATGAGATTGGAGGATTAGGAAGAGGAATATTATGTTCCATCGACCTATCCTCCAATGCCTCAATATATTTGTGTTGATATCAAAGGTATGTTATGTCGACGTTATGCCGATGCTCTCTCTTTGCTAACTCTGCCTAGAGCTTCATGATCCTCATATCCTTCTTTGCCACCTACTGCTCTAGTTGTACCCACTCCTCCTCGCTCTAGCCTAGAGGTACATCTGGAAGCTCCTCTGCATCCTCCCAGTCTCCTCGATCTCCTCAAATATCAAGAGCCTACTATGCTACACCCTTAGCCCTCTATCGTCGACTATCATATTGAAGGCACCACCACAACTTGGGGGCCTCTTGGATTCCATCATCTTAGGTCTCTTGAGTACCCTCATCCCTAGCCTCTCCACCTCCATCTCCATTGACCACTCCTCGAGGTGATGCTCATGGTGGCTAAGCCATGAAACATGTGTCATACTCGGTGGTCATCCTTGCATCCTCCTCATCCAAAAGATCTATCTCCTCATCATACTCAAAGACCACTCTCTATGACTCCTTGCATGGTAGCCCTACCTCCTCTCAATGTCTCCTATAACACACTGGCTCATCAAGGATATCTTCCCTCAACACAAACTGGTAGAACACTCATGAATACTAGAAGTAATCTACATCACTCTTATGTCTCCTAATCACCCATTGAGCCTACCACACTTGTCGCAAGTGATCTCCATATCCCATCCATTTTCAACGCTACCATGACCTCCATATCACTTGGGTAGATGTTTGTCAAACCTAAAACTCCTGGTACCACTATCTTGTCCTCACTATCCAACTCGATTGGACCTCCTCCACCAATGACCATCATCTCACATAGAGTTGCTTCCTATCCAACCCTACCATAGGTAAACCCTCAGTATGAGCAACAATAAAGTGTTCCCATGCCCAAAACTATAGCAGTAGGCTACAACCAACCCCTTCCTCCATCACCTCATCACATTGTATAGCTCCTGTTACACCTTCACCAACAAGGTGGAAGCCCATGTGTATACCTACCTCCTAGTGAGCATGTCACTCACCACTCCTATTAGGTTTGATAGGAACCTAATCCCAATGTTGTTCAAGGCCACGATGTTGGCCAACATGAACATAACCAAAGCATGAATGAGGTCCAACTTCTTTTCCACATACATGGACAAATAAGGAATACCCCCACACTCCACCTTAACCCCCTACCATGCATTTCCAAACATCCACATCATCTTTGTATTTCGATTGAGCCTATCATCAACCTATATCCCCTCTACCAGTACCTTGAGGGTGCGATATACATCCTCGAAGGTAACCGCCACCTCACCCATGGGAAGTTGAAAGGTCCCCTATCCACATCCCACCTCTCTGCCAAGGCAGAGAGGTACCCTCATTGGTCCTCACCTCAACCAATTGGGCTATCTTCACTAGCCCCACATCCTCCAATAACTCCCAATCCTCATATATAACTGCATTCCTCATCCCAGGGATGTAAGGCAAGAATCTATGCCAAGCATCCATAATCCTAAGCTGCAACACAACAAAAAAAATATTTGTTAATAATTTTGCAAAAAAAAACATAATAAACAAAGTGTTACCTTTGCAACTCACACCCCAACCATAGCCCTGGCCCCTGCACTAGCTCCCTCCACCACCATAGCTTTCGTGCTCCAAACTTCTCACCTCACTTCACTCCACTCTCTTAGATGCAACTTCTCAAACTCCCAAACGCACAAATGAGATTGGTTTCTCATCTTGGTAGCTATTTATAGCTATGTCAGAAACCTTGAGACACCCATGGATGTTTCTTGGCACACTGAAGCACCCATGGATATTTGTAGAGTGACCAAACACTGACAAACATTTCTAAATACTAAAAGCGCCAATGGGCATTTTGTGTCAAAGTGCACAAAAGAACAACTTTTCACAAAACAGTAGCTTCTCCCAACCAAATCACTCCAAATTTCATCCATCCATACATTTCATCATTTTATCAGGTTTTGTGAATATTCCAACTGATTTGGAAGTATAATTTTTGTTTGCAACCTCATATTGCAAATTCACCAAAAAAAATCACAAAAGTACCCCAGAAGGGTCCAAATCTTCACAAAATTATGATCATCATCATTTTCATCATTCATACATCATACATCATCTTTCCGCATCATCATTTACCAAGTGTCAAACAAAATTTAAGTGAATCTCGTATATAGTGGGTTTTATATATACTTGGTGATTGTAGTGATTTGCATCCATGCAATTTGGTAAGATGAAGAATCTACAATAAGAACACTTGGTCATTTTTCATCATCACATATCTCCTTGCTTGAAAGCATAATCATATTTGGTACTTCACATTTTGTGTGAAACCTTACCAAGGACAATTTACACAAAAGTTGTCATTCATGGCCTAGTTCATGGGGATTAAAACATGGACAAAAATCAAATTTCATCATTACATATTTCCTTAATAGTCATCATAGCAACTAGATTTATCTAGGGTGATTGGTTTTGATCCTAGGAATTATCTGACAGTCACTAGCTAGCCCTCCGAGGTTGACTACTTTTATTTTTCTTTGCATATTCATCTTTGCATATCAATGGCACTAGAAGGCAAAGTGTTTCAACAACATCGAATCATCCCAAAATTTGGGGCAACCACATCTGGTTCTGACTTTTCCCACAATGGGATACATCTTACATGATCATGACATCAACACTTGGAAAAAATCCCTTCATCTATTGGGGAAAAAATAGATACACTTTTCATCATTTTTTCACAAAACCCTTCATCTATTGGGGTAAAAATAGATGCAATCATGTCACATTTGTTTTAAATACCTTTCCCACCATTGGGGTAAAAATAATATCACATTTTACATCATTCATATTGTCCACATTCCATTTGCACAAATTTTTCAATTGGCTCATGAGATTCATCCACAAAATTGAGGGGGTAAGCTACACAATAACTCCAAATTTTTTATTCTTTTACCTTTGATTTCGTCTTCACATTCCAACAAGAGAAAGAAGCTGCTTCTATGCCTAGCCCGATCAGGTGTCTTGTATTTTTGTACCATATTGTGTTTTATGCAACATGGTATAAAAAGGGGTATCTGTAGACACCAAAATCTAGCCACTTGTCCTCCATCCATGCCTTCCCGCCATTTCCACCACCAAAACATAGTCACTTGCCATTCATCCTATCTTTCCTACCATTTTTACCCATTATATATATATATATATATTTATAATATATATTTAAATAATAATATTTTATATATTATATTTTATATGTATTTATATAAATAAATTAATCCTAGCCATATGATTTCATTTAATCTCATCCATCCGTTTACCTTAATCCATGCCACACCCAAAATTTAATATCTACCCTTAGATATGATTTAATCTCAACCACACGATTAGTGTCATTGAAACCCTAGCATGCCCTAGGTTGTATTATAAATAGGAACCATTTTTATGGATCAACCCCTAAGTTTTTGGATTTCCTAAGTGCACGAGTTTTCTAAGTGATTGAATTCCCTTAGTCTCTTGAGGTTCCATGAGCTTTCAAAGTGCCTTAGAGTTCCAACCTAGCCTTTGTGCCCTAACCCCACTCCATCCATCATATTATCTGTTCCCTCACTCACCATCACGATTTATCTATCCCTCGCTTTCATTAGATCTACTTGTGTAGCATCTTTACTCAGTTTTTGAGCATCTCTAGGAAATTTCTATCATCATCGAGCACCTCTAGGCACCTCCCTACCCATCCTGAGCACCCATGGACGTTTCCCATAGCTACAAAGCACCCGCGAGTATTTTTACATAAACCTTATGAACACCCCCTAGCCTTCGAGCAATGCTAGGGCATGCCTTCACCATTGAATTGCAACAGATCCAACCATCAATGGACAACAAGTAAAGAACAAGGTAAATCTATTTCATTTGGTTATATTGCATACTATTTTATTCTATTCGCATTTCATATTGTTATAACTAGGGTTTTAATAGTGATTTCTTAGGGCTCATGCAGTGGAGCCCTCATTATTATTACTAACTCTCTAGTGTTTCTTTGTGTGCAGATTAGATAGTATATTAGAAGTATTATACAACTGATTACGCTGGAGTGACCTGACATCGGATACACAAAAGCCCACTCACACCTGTTGGGAGCAAAGATGCAATTGAAGACACCACCATTTGTTGTATCTAGGGTTTCGGAGAACCCTAGCAAGATTTGTAATAATTGTATAAAAAAGGATTCTTAAATCCACTATTATAACAACAAAGTTTTTAGGCTCCCCCCATTTAATATAAAACTCATTTGTTGTGCAATATATGGTTTATTTGAATTATGTTTCATTTAGAATTGTTTGGTGTCGTGTTTTCAGCTTTACAGCTTTATAAAATTTTCACATTATTCTTATTCCAAGATAATTTTCATATTTCAAATGATATTTATGAAACAATATTATTTGGGTCTGGTTAGAAAAATGATTATATAGTGACTTTTACTAGATTGTCATATTTTATTTTTAAAATATTTACAAGATTGCTAATTATTAAATTTAATTTTACATTTGTTGAGCAATCATTTTATTCCCCCGATTAGTTAAAATTTAAAAATAACTTATTTTCCCTACAAAAGTAATGAAGAAGCTACTTTTTAAGAATACTAATTTGTATTTTGCCTAAAAAAAAAATCTAGTTAATTTTTTAAAAATAATTTAAGTATTTTATTCTTTAGATTATGTCTTGAATTTCATAGAGATCACCCTATCTATATCACATATGTTCAAAATAATTCAACATATTAAATGGAAGCTAAAATATTAGTAATATTTTAATAATATTAGGAAGCATTTGATAAAGGATTTAATCCAAATAATTATAGATTAAGGGAAATAAATCCAATACTTGTTTTCTTAAATAAAATGAGGATGAGTAGAAACCCATCTATTTTGTATTAAAATACTTAAAATATTATGGATATATAAAATGGTTAATTATCTAAAATATTTAAGGTAATTTAAAAAATATTTGCTTATGTTTAACATCCTCTCATTAAAAATCCCAGGGGGATAGTGCAACAGTTTAGAGATTGTGATAGTTTTTTGTTTTAGTAGTTTTTGTCCAATTTCTTACGAAAATTTTATAACAACATTTTTCTTTGTTTCTAGCATGTTTCTTATTATGTTTCAAGTGTGGTGTGTGTGAATGTGTTTACAACTAGCTAACCCCTTATTTTATTTGCTTTTAATTCCCCTATTTTCTACATTTCAGTTTCAACAACATTTTTCTGACAGTTTCCTGCAACATTTTTTTAACAAGGTTTTGATAAATTTTCTAACAACTTTTTGCATTTTAAATTTAGCATGATTGAATTAATTTAGTTTTCAAATTAACATTTTCCATTGATTTCATTTCAAATTAGCAAGCGTAAATTAATTTTTGCTTCAACAATTTCAATTCTGCAATTTAGTTTAATTGTCATTTTGCAACTGTAGATTAAGTGTTAATTCTGCAAATTAGAAGTAATTTCAATTCTTGCAAATTAATTTAGTTTCAATTCTGCAAATTAGGATTTAGTGTGACCTTGAAAAACCAAATGAATATTTGTTCCACTGAATAAATCTTGTGAACTAATGACTGAACTATAACTTGCCAAAACCTTCTATCACAAACAACCTTGGACACCACCCTAGATTTGATAAATATTAAAAATTAAATTATGAAAATAAAAACACTCATCATTTTTGGCACCATTGCTAGGGAACATAGGTGAATTTAGAAGATAAAATAATCAAACAATTGTTGATTATGCTAAGTTGTGCACTTTAGAGTAAAAATCCTAAAACATAACAACTTGCATGAAACATATTTGTAAAATTAATAGTTGCACTTCAAAAATTAGAAACACAAGCAAGATCAATGAATAGGTTAAGGGACAAAAAATAAATATTTCTCAAAACCCCTTTACCTGCCACAATTAGGCGATACTCATGCTAAGCCGATGAATTGCCTACATTTAAGCTTCTTGACAAAATTGAAAGAAAACCAACATCCCCATCATCAGGAAGTATTGAATCTCCTGAGAGAGACATTGTAGAGGAGCAAATTGCTAGTAAATCCTCACCTAATCTTGAAAAAACCTCATCATCAAGATAATTTAAATGATTTTTTAACAATATTTGGGAGGATATCACGCAAACGGGCAAGGAAAACTAAATAGGGGAAAAATGTCCATCCTCAAGTAGAAAATCCTACTCCTTCCAGGACTTTTGAATATCCTATTTTATTAAATCCTAAACAAAACTCTCCCATGAAAATAATTTCACCTTCGATGCTACCAACATTTAGGAGTGTTCCCTCCAAAGATCCTGATCAATACTTGTTTAAATTTAAGGTTGTGTGTCAAACATATGATTACATAAATGGCAAACAAAAGTTGAAAGTTTTTCCCTCCACACTCAAAGAATCAACTTTATAAAAGGATTCAACATATTAAATAGAACCTAAAATATTGGTAATATTTTAATAAGATTAAGAAGCATTTGATAAAGGATTTAATCCAAATCATTATATATTAAGAGAAAAAATCCAATACTTATTTTCTTAAATAAAAATGAGGATGAGTATAAGAAACCCATGTATTTTGAATTAAATATTTAAATAATTTGAGATATGTAAAATGGTTAATTCTCTAAAATATTTAGGGTTATTTAAGAAATATTTGCTTATATTTAACATCTTCTCATTAAAAATGCATGTCTTTATTAAAGGATTTAGGAGATACTAGTGGATTACCTAAACTAAAAAATTGATTTGGAACTTGTTGTGGTTGTTGCACAACACACCCCAATTTTAGGGACCCACTTAAATTTTGATGTTTCTGGGAAATGTTGGTTTACATTGAGTGATTGGTTAATTTTATCGTGGACTTAGTATTGGAAATTTTTGTGATCAATATCATTTGTCCTCATGTGTTTGACCTCATAATTTTACCAATAATGTCATCCCATTTTGGAGCCCACATTGTTCGTGCTCTTAAGATTTATCTAGTGGCCTTTTGGTGTTATTTAAGCTTGGTTCAAGGTTTTATGTTGCATCATTCCTGAATATAGTTCATGGATTGTCCATGGATCAATAAGATAAAAAAGAAAAAATAATAAAATAAAAATAAAAGCAAAGAAAAGAATAATAATAATAATAATAGTAAATCATAATATATATATATAAGTCAAATGAAGCCCACAATGTGTCTTTTGTTTTGGAGATTTTAAATTTAATTTATAAATAGTTTTATTTTGAAGGGTTAATTCAATTTTATTAAGGATGTTATTTTGGGATGTTTTATTCATGTGACTTTTATGACAGGTTATAAAAAAAAATTAGCATGATTCTCGAGGTGAACCTCAACCCGACCAACCAGTGAATGCAGTGTAGGAGTGTGGTCAACATGGAGGTACGAATTCTAAGGAGCGTGGTCAACATCAAGACCCAATTTTCAAGGCACGATAACCAAGTGATACAACCAAGTGGTGTGGCTACACCAAATTGCATGTAGGAGGGTATTGTGAACAACTCGTCATATGTAATGACGAGTCTTTACATTGATAAAACCTTCCATCATATTTCTACCAAGTGCATATGTGACTAAATCACAGTAGAAGATATTTTTTCATTCGCATTACTTCATCTCTAGAGGACATCTGGTTCATCAGCGTCAGTAGGGTATCGTGATTCCTTCTGTTAGCAAAATGGTTGTGCCATTATTACCTGTTTCATCACTCATCAGGTGTAGCTTTCAAAGCACTATTTATACACTTCAAAGCATCATAAAATGGTATGATTAGCCTTTAATATATGGGCATGGATTTATCAAAGTGAGAATAACTCTGACATTGTTTGGAGGAGTACAAAATTATATAATGGGTGAAATCCAATGAAGTTAAAAAAAGGCCAGCGATAGGGAAATAGCATGACACTTGTTATTTCATTTCCTCCATGAAGGGGGGAAAGTATCAATAGAATAATTGATGAATGCCTTAGTTGCATTTAAGTCATCCTTCATTCGAAATAATAAAGTGTGCAATTGTTGTTGTGAGAATTCGTGCGAGGAAGAAGACAAAAAACCTTGTCTTAAGCGCCAACAAAAGGGTTAAGTTTGTTGTGTGCTAAAACGTAATATCCACCGAGGCAGCATGGCCTAGTGGCAAGTGGATGAAGTGCTAAGGCATTTGTGGGTGGAGTGATCCATGTTCGATTCATGGTGGCAGCATTTTGTTTATGTGTTTTGAAGCGTCGAGGAAGCGGCGCGTGAGTTTTTGTTTTGGCGCATGCGGAGAGGAATATAGAGCACATTGTGCTCTTTGCTCTCCAAATGAGCACCTAGCTCGTGTGGTGGTTGGAGCCACGGCTAGGGCGCTGGTAGAGGCGACGTCGTGAGTTCGAGTCCCACCAAGGCAAAGGTAATAAAATTTTTAATATATTTTTATGATGCCTAAGGTTTTGACATAAGGTCTTAGGGAGTTAAAAGGGTTAGTTAAAAAGGTTTTTAATTAATCATTATTTTTGGTTAATTGGAGGAATAAGGAGTTAGCTTTATTTTTGAATAAAGTATTTTTGTCATATTGGTTTATTGAAGATTTATAGTGTTGAGAGGACTTATTGCCATTGAGTTATTTTTGAAAAGGAGATTGTATTGATATTATTCTTGGTATTGAATATTATTTTAATTGGGAGATTATAAGGTGTATTTGGTTAATAATTTTTGTATATGTTGATGGATGCTTTCTTTAAGATGGAGTGATAAGGTGTATGTGTGCTTTGATATTTGCATTGTATCTTTGAGATAGCTTATCATATTCTAACTCCTTTGAGCTTGGCAAAGAAGTATTTGTGGTTGTGGCAGATTTTAGAGGTTCCTTCATCATCAAGAAAAAGGTATGAGCACATTCTTCCATAGTTGAGTTGATTGGTTGGTTTTCTGGAAAATAAGTTTGGAGTGAAAAGGACTTGATTAGGGTTTCCTTATTGAGTGTGTTGAGTTAATGCTTCAAGGTTTTCTGGAATAAAGAGTTGTTAAAACCTTGTCTTATAAGCATTGTTGTTGAAGCCATTGGTTGTGTGAAGAACTTGAACTAGGGTTTGAAAAGAACATGAGTATCATTGTTATGTGAGATTGTTTTATAAGCATTGTTGTTGAAGCCATTGGTTGAGTAAAGAACTTGAACTAGGGTTTGAAAAGAACATGAGTATCATTGTTATGTGAGAGTGGTTGATAAGCATTGTTGGAAATATTTTGAGTAAAGGATCATATGCTTGGACTAGGGTTTGTAAGCAAGGATTATTTCATTGAGTGATTGGTTGAGTAGAGTTGGTTGAGCCTAGTCAAGTGGATGTGTGAAGTGATTGTTCAAGTTCCATAAAATAAACTATTCTATATTCTGAATTGATTTGAGAAAGTGATTGAGTATTGAGTTTGAAGCATATTGAGTCTCTAACAATTCTCTATATGTTTCTAAAAGAGTGATTGAAAGTGATTGAGCATTGTGATGAGTATAGAGCATATTGAGTCTCTAACAATTCTCTTTATGTTTCTATGAGATTGGACAAGTTCTAGTGTGGACTTGTTGAGTAGATTTGAGGTAAGTCTTTGAGAAGACTTGTGGATAGATTTGGGTAAGCTTTTTGTGGAAGCTTACAATACATATTGAGAGGAGATTTGGATAAGTTCTTGAGAGAACTTATTGAGCAGATTTGGACAAGTTCTAGTGAGAACTTATAGAGAATATTGGACAAGTTCTAGAGAGGACTTGAGGATAGATTGGTGTGAGATTTTGTGGAAGCTTACAAGGCAGATTTGAGACAAGTCTTTGAGAAGGCTTGAGAGCAGAGTTGATTGATTGATTTGTTCAAACCTTGAGTTAAGGTTTGGGGTAGATCCAGAAGAGTTGATTTGAGATTGAGTCAAGCTTTGAGTTAAGGCTTGAGGATAGATTTGTGCTAGACCAAAGGACTATGTTTAGTATAGATTTGAGGATAGAGTTTGGTGCAGATTTGAGGATAGATTTGTACTAGATCAGAGATAGATATTGAGGATAGATTTGTGCTAGATCGAAGGACTATGTTTAGTACAGATTTGAGATAGATATTTGGAGGTGATAGAGTTGAGGATAGATATCTCCAGCCATAGCAGGGAAGATAGGTGTCTTCTATGGATAGAGTTCCATTTGCTAAGGGTAGTGGAGGTAGAGGTCTTCTAGAGGATCACAAACTAGAGCAGAGATTAGGATATTGGTGTCTCCTATGGATAGAGATCCATGAACTTGATTTAGGGGATTGGTATCTCCTTTGGATAGAGGTCCATAAACATTGTAATAGGGAAAGGATTCCCAAGAGATTGATTGAGAAAATTTTAGTGAAATATTTTCTTCGTGGAGTAGCCCACATTGGGTGAACCATATAAATTATGGTGTCTCTATTGTGTGTGGTGATTTGTGCATTGCTTTGATTACTGCTATTGATATTGCTATCTATACATTGCATAATATTGATTGGGAAAGAAAAGTAAAAAGTGGTCTTATACTGTTCACCCCCCTCTCTAGTATAAGCTTGTGTTCTTCAATTGGTATCAGAGCGGGTTCCTTCGGAAGAGTTTAACAACTTGAAGGAAAATATTACAAGAACATAATGGATTCTAAGAATGGATCATCAGATAATACAACACCAGTATTTTATGGAAGTGATTATATATATTGGAGTTTGAGAATGAAGATTTATCTGAAGGCACTTGGCAATGAAATTTGGGAATCAGTTGAAAATGGATACAACCCCTCAGTTGATCCACCTATAGATAAGGAAGGTAAGCTTCTACAACATTACAATTCAAAAGCAATGAATGCAATTTTGAGAGGTTTGCATAGAACAGAGTCCATAAAAGTTATGCATTGTCAAGATGCAAAAGGAATGTGGGATAAGTTGCAAAATATATATGAAGGAGATAAAGGTGTCAAGAAAGCAAAGATACGAAATCTCAAAGGACAATTTGAAGAGTTAAGAATGAAGGATGAGGAAAACATTAGTACTTATCTACTTTGAATAGATGAGGTTGTTAATGCTATGCAAGGACTTGGACTTAATGTGGATGAATCAGATGTTTGTGATAAGATCTTAAGGTCTCTTCCAACAAGGTTTAGTGAAAATATTTCAGCTATAGAAGAATCAAAGGATGGTGATTCTTTGACAAGAGATATGTTGCTTGGTATTCTTACAGCTTTTGAGATGAGAACAAAAGAACCTAATCCCCAGAAGGAAGCAACCTTCAAAGCAATTAAGAAGACAAAGGGTAAGAAGTCAGAATCAAGCAATGAGTCATCCAATGATGAAGAAGCTAATTATGGCAGAAGGAATAAGGATTCAAGAAGATCTAGAGATATAAAATCTATTAAATGTTTCAATTGTGGAAAGTATGGTCACTATGCAACTGATTTTCAAGAAGCAAAGAATAACAATGATGAAGAAAAATAGGATCACAGAAACAGGGAATCAGAAAGATACTAGCACCAAAAGAAAAGCAAGGATGGACAAAGCAGACAAGGAAAGAAGTTCTTTCAAAGGCAAAAGAGGAGCTACTATGCAGATAAGGCAAGTAAGTACTCAAGTGAAAGTGATGCTAGTTTTTTAGATAATGATAGAGATGAAGTCCTATTTATGATTGAAGAAAAAGAAGTCCAGAAAAGGGCACCAATAATTCTCAAGTGTTTTAGATGTGGTAACTTTGGACATCTTGAAGATAGTTGTACAAGGAATGGTTATAGTTTCAGTGATGATGAATATGAGGATACACTTGAAGGACCAGATGAAAATATTCTAATGGCTCTAGAGGAAGAAGAAAGTGATCCTATAGAAGACAAGTCAAAAGAAAATAAATATGTGGACAAAGGTAAACAAATAGAGGAAGAATCAGATAAAGAAGGATATGATCTCAAGGGAGAACTTATTTATGCTCTTGAAATAGTAAAGAAGGTAAGAAAGCAAAACTCTAAATTAGAATCTCAGTTTCAAGAATGTGATGAAGAGAGAAGAATGCTTATAGAGGATCTAGAAAAATCAAAGGCTAAGACAAAGAAGTTCAAGGATAAGCTAGAAGTAAAAGTCTTAGAATGTGAAAAGCTAGAACAAGAAGTAGCTTCATTAAGATTGGAAGTTAGAAAACTCCAAATTCAAGCTACAAGGGTTCAAAAATAGCTCAAAGAACTTAGATAAGTTCATCAAGATACAAAAGCCTACATCAAGCAAGATAGGTCTTGGATTTGAATAGGAACAAAAGAAATGGGAAGGAAAGTCAACCTCAAGTTCTGAAGGAGAAGACACTTCAGAAGAAGATAGTGTAAGAGAAAATGAGACATCTGAGGATGAGTTGGACAATAGAAAGTTCAACAAGGACAGGAACAATGCACAAAGAAGAAATAGATGGAACAACAATCAGAATAGGTCAAGAGAGACTAAGAGACCAATGAGGTCAAGACAAGGAAACTTCAATGGAAGATGTTTTTCATGTCACAGGTTTGGGCACATGGCTTCATAGTGCAGGACACATGAAAGACAGGAATATGGGAACAAACAAATTTTCCATGGGTATTGCTACTCATGTAATCAGTTTGGTCACAAGGCAATGAATTGCAGGGTTCATGACAGAAGAGGATATGGCTTCACTAGGAGAAATCCTAAGACATTTGCACCTCCAAGGAATAATAACATTAAGTGTTATAAGTGCAATAATGATGGACACACAACAAAGTGGTGTAGAGCAGACATTCCAGAATCAAGTATGAACAGGAACAAGAATAGGAAAAGGAATATGGATATGAATAGGAATAGGAACAGGAACATGGATATGAACAAGAATAGGAATAGGAATAGGAACAAGAAAATGGACATGGAAAGGAACAGTCAAAGGAATCAGAAGGATCAGATAAGAAGAAAAGAAGATAAAGGTAAAGACCAGTGCTTTCTAGGAGTAGAAATACTCCCACCCTAGAATTAACCACCTCAAGAGGAGGTGGGGGAGGGGCTAAGCTAAGAGGCTCATTCTTAGCCCCGAGCCCCAAAGGTGACCCTTTGCCATTGATGTCAAAGGGGGAGAGATTTGAGTAAGGGGAGAGATTTGGTATTTGAGTAAAGAAGAGAGATTTGAAAAGAGCATTGAGCCAGGGGGAGTAGAACAAAGAAAAGGTTAAGTTTTTGGTAAAAAGAATTTGGGTTGCCATCAATGACAAAGGGGGAGATTGTTGGACATTTTGAGTCAAAGTTGTCATTGATGTCAAGGAATGAAGTTGTCATTGATGTCAAGGAATAAGCTACCATTGATGTCAAAAGGTCAAGAGGAACAATGCAAAGGTTAAAGGCAAAAGAGCTTCATAATATTTTTAATATTATGTGGAAGCATATGTTAAGAGGGTTTTCATTAAAACCATGGTTGAGAAAAAATAAAAGGTTTTTCATAAAAACCCAAGGAAGCCCAAGGAGGTTTTAATATTTATTTTATAAAATATTTAAATTCAAATTGAATTTAAATTTTATAAATAAATATTATTTATACAAAGTGGTAAAATCAAAAAGGGCTTTGATAAAGCCAAAAGGATTTAAAAGTTAATTTATAAAATTTAAATTCTAAAGAATTTAAATAATTTATAAATTAATTATTCAAATTTCGAAGGCACCGACGTTCAAAATTAAAGGAGGAAATTAGTATATATACTATATGCCTTAGTGGCATTTAAATCATCCTTCGTTCAAAATAATAAAGCGTGCAATTGTTGTTGTGAGAATTCATGCGAGGAAGAAGACAAAAAACCTTGTCTTAAGCGCCAACGAAAGGGTTAAGTTTATCATGTGCTAAAACGTAATATCCATCGAGGCAGCATGGCCTAGTGGCAAGTGGACGAAGTGCTAAGGCATTTGTGGGCAGAGTGATCCACGTTCGATTCACGATGGCAACATTTTGTTTATGTGTTTTGAAGCATCAAGGAAGCGATGCATGAGTTTTTGTTTTGGTGCATGCAGAGAGGAATATAGAGCACATTGGGCTCTTGCTCTCCAAATGAGTGCCTAGCTCGTGTGATGGTTGGAGCCACGGCTAGGGCACTGGTAGAGGCGACATCATGAGTTCGAGTCCCACCAAGGCAAAGGTAATAAATTTTTAATATGTGTTGTGATGCCTAAGGTTTTGACATAAGGTCCTAGGGAGTTAAAAGGGTTAGTTAAAAAGGTTTTTAATTAATCATTATTTTTGGTTAATTGGAGGAATAAGGAGTTGGATTTATTTTTGAATAAAGTATTTTTGACATATTGGTTATTGAAGATTTATAGTGTTGAGAGGACTTATTGCCATTGAGTTATTTTGAAAAGGAGATTGTATTGACATTATTCTTGGTATTGAATATTATTTTAATTGGGAGATTATAAGGTGTATTTGGTTAATCATTTTTGTATATGTTGATGGATGCTTTCTTTAAGATGGAGTGATAAGGTGTATGTGTGCTTTGATATTTGCATTGTATCTTTGAGATAACTTATCATCTTCTAACTCCTTTGAGCTTGGCAAAGAAGTATTTGTGGTTGTGGCAGATTTTAGAGGTTCCTTCATCATCAAGAAAAAGGTATGAGCACATTCTTCCATAGTTGAGTTGATTGGTTGGTTTTATGGAAAATAAGTTTGGAGTGAAAAGGACTTGATTAGGGTTTCCTTATTGAGTGTGTTGAGTTAATGCTTCAAGGTTTTATAGAATAAAGAGTTGTTGTTAAAACCTTGTCTTATAAGCATTGTTGTTGAAGCCATTGGTTGTGTGAAGAACTTGATCTAGGGTTTGAAAAGAACATGAGTATCATTGTTATGTGAGATTGTTTTATAAGCATTGTTGTTGAAACCATTGGTTGAGTAAAGAACTTGAACTAGGGTTTGAAAAGAACATGAGTATCATTGTTATGTGAGATTGGTTGATAAGCATTGTTGGAAATATTTTGAGTAAAGGATCATATGCTTGGACTAGGGTTTGTAAGCAAGGATTGTTTCATTGAGTGATTGGTTGAGTAGAGTTGGTTGAGCCTAGTCAAGTGGATGTGTGAAGTGATTGTTCAAGTTCCATAAAACAAACTATTCTATATTCTGAATTGATTTGAGAAAGTGATTGAGTATTGAGTTGAAGCATATTGAGTCTCTAACAATTCTCTATATGTTTCTAAAAGAGTGATTGAAAGTGATTGAGCATTGTGATGAGTATAGAGCATATTGAGTCTCTAAAAATTCTCTTTATGTTTCTATGAGATTGGAAAAGTTCTAGTGTGGACTTGTTGAGAAGATTTAAGGTAAGTCTTTGAGAAGACTTGTGGATAGATTTGGGTAAGCTTTTAGTGGAAGCTTACAATACATATTGAGAGCAGATTTGGATAAGTTCTTGAGAGAACTTATTGAGAAAATTTGGACAAGTTCTAGTGAGGACTTGTAGAGCAGATTGGACAAGTTCTAGAGAGGACTTGAGGACAGATTGGTGTGAGATTTTGTGGAAGCTTGCAAGGCAGATTTGAGATAAGTCTTTGTGAAGGCTTGTGAGCAGAGTTGATTGATTGATTTGTTCAAACCTTGAGTTAGGGTTTGGGATAGATCCAATAGAGTTGATTTGAGATTGAGTCAAGCTTTGAGTTAAGGCTTGAGGATAGATATTGAGGATAGATTTGTGCTAGACCGAAGGACTATGTTTAGTACAGATTCGAGGATAGAGTTTGGTGCAAATTTGAGGATAGATTTGTACTAGATCAGAGATAGATATTGAGGATAGATTTGTGCTAGATCGAAGGACTATGTTTAGTGTAGATTTGAGATAGATCTTTGGAGGTGATAGAGTTGAGGATAGATATCTCCAGCTAGAGTAGGGAAGATAGGTGTCTTCTATGGATAGAGTTCCATTTTCTAAGGGTAGTGGAGGTAGAGGTCTTCTAGAGGATCACCAACCAGAGCAGAGATTAAGAGATTGGTGTCTCCTATGGATAGAGATCCATGAACTTGATTTAGGGGATTGGTATCTCCTTTGGAAAGAGGTCCATAAACATTGTAATAGGGAAAGGATTCCCAAGATATTGATTGAGAAAATTTTAGTGAAATATTTTCTTCGTGGAGTAGCCCACATTGGGTGAACCACGTAAATTATGGTGTCTCTATTATGTGTGGTGATTTGTGCATTGCTTTAATT
Organism: Wollemia nobilis; assembly: GCA_028583015.1. Taxonomy (NCBI): domain Eukaryota; kingdom Viridiplantae; phylum Streptophyta; class Pinopsida; order Araucariales; family Araucariaceae; genus Wollemia; species Wollemia nobilis. Next base: position 2,449,975 of record JAQPPZ010003184.1, read on the forward strand.
ACTACTATTGATATTGCTATCTATACATTGCATAATATTGATTGGGAAAGAAAAGTAAAAAGTGGTCTTATACTGTTCACCCCCCTCTCAGTATAAGCTTGTGTTCTTCAATTGGTATCAGAGCGGGTTCCTTCGAAAGAGTTTAACAACTTGAAGGAAAATCTTACAAGAACACAATGGATTCTAAGAATGGATCATCAGATAATACAACACCAATATTTTATGGAAGTGATTATATATATTGGAGTTTGAGAATGAATATTTATCTGAAGGCACTTGGCAATGAAATTTGGGAATCAATTGAAAATGGATACATAACCCCAGTTGATCCACCTATAGACAAGGAAGGTAAGCTTCTACAACATTACAATTCAAAAGCAATGAATGCAATTTTGAGAGGTTTGCATAGAACAGAGTCCATAAAAGTTATGCATTGTCAAAATGCAAAAGAAATGTGGAATAAGTTGCAAAATATATATGAAGGAGATAAAGGTGTCAAGAAAGCAAAGATACAAAATCTCAAAGGACAATTTGAAGAGTTAAGAATGAAGGATGAGGAAAACATTAGTACTTATCTACTTTGAATTGATGAGGTTGTTAATGCTATGCAAGGACTTGGACTTAATGTGGATGAATCAGATGTTTGTGATAAGATCTTAAGGTCTCTTCCAACAAGGTTTAGTGAAAATATTTTAGCTATAGAAGAATCAAAGGATGGTGATTCTTTGACAAGAGATATGTTGCTTGGTATTCTTACAACTTTTGAGATGAGAACAAAAGAACCTAATCCCTAGAAGGAAGCAACCTTCAAAGCAATTAAGAAGACAAAGGGTAAGAAGTCAGAATCAAGCAATGAGTCATCCAGTGATGAAGAAGCTAATTATGGCAGAAGGAATAAGGATTCAAGAAGATCTAGAGATATAAAATCTATTAAATGTTTCAATTATGGAAAGTATGGTCACTATGCAACTGATTTTCAAGAAGCAAAGAATAACAATGATGAAGAAAAATAAGATCATAGAAATAGGGAATCAGAAAGATACTAGCACCAAAAGAAAAGCAAGGATGGACAAAGCAGACAAGGAAAGAAGTTATTTCAAAGGCAAAAGAGGAGCTACTATGCAGATAAGGCAAGTAAGTACTCAAGTGAAAGTGATGCTAGTTTTTCAGATAATGATAGAGATGAAGTCCTATTTATGATTGAAGAAAAAGAAGTCCAGAAAAGGGCACCAATAATTCTCAAGTGTTTTAGATGTGGTAACTTTGGACATCTTGAAGATAGTTGTACAAGGAATGGTTATAGTTTTAGTGATGATGATGAATATGAGGATACACTTGAAGGACCAGATGAAAATATTCTAATGGCTCTAGAGGAAGAAGAAAGTGATCCTATAGAAGATAAGTCAAAAGAAAATAAATATGTGGACAAAGGCAAACAAATAGAGGAAGAATCAGATAAAGAAGGATATGATCTCAAGGGAGAACTTATTTATGCTCTTGAAATAGTAAAGAAGGTAAGAAAGCAAAACTCTAAATTAGAATCTCAGTTTCAAGAATGTGATGAAGAGAGAAGAATGCTTATAGAGGATCTAGACAAATCAAAGGCTAAGACAAAGAAGTTCAAGGATAAGCTAGAAGCAAAAGTCTTAGAATGTGAAAAGCTAGAACAAGAAGTAGCTTCATTAAGGTTGGAAGTTAAAAACTCCAAATTCAAGCTACAAGGGTTCAAAAATAGCTCAAAGAACTTAGATAAGTTCATCAAGATACAAAAGCCTACATCAAGCAAGATAGGTCTTGGATTTGAACAGGAACAAAAGAAATGGGAAGGAAAGTCAACCTCAAGTTCTGAAGGAGAAGACACTTCAGAAGAAGAAACTTCAGAAAAAGATAGTGTAAGAGAAAATGAGACATCTGAGGATGAGTTGGACAACAGAAAGTTCAACAAGGACAGGAACAATGCACCAAGAAGAAATAGATGGAACAACAATCAGAATAGGTCAAGAGAGACTAAGAGACCAATGAGGTCAAGACAAGGAAACTTCAATGGAAGATGTTTTTCATGTCACAGGTTTGGGCACATGGCTTCACAGTGCAGGGACACATGAAAGATAGGAATATGGGAACAAATAACTTTTCCATGGGTATTGCTACTCATGTAATCAGTTTGGTCACAAGGCAATGAATTGTAGGGTTCAGGACAGAAGAGGATATGGCTTCACTAGGAGAAATCCTAAGACATTTGCACCTCCAAGAAATAATAACATTAAGTGTTATAAGTGCAATAATGATGGACACACAACAAAGTGGTGTAGAGCAGACATTCCAGAATCAAGTATGAACAAGAACAAGAACAGGAAAAGGAATATGGATATGAACAGGAATAGGAATAGGAACATGGATATGAACAAGAACAGAAATAGGAACAAGAATAGGAACAAGAAAATGGACATGGACAGGAACATGGACATGGAAAGGAACAGTCAAAGGAATCAAAAGGATCAGATAAGAAGAAAAGAAGACAAAGGTAAAGACCAGTGCTTTCTAGGAGTAGAAATACTCCCACCCTAGAATTAACCACCTCAAGAGGAGGTGGGGGAGGGGCTAAGCTAAGAGACTCATTCTTAGCCCCGAGCCCCAAAGGTAACCCTTTGCCATTGATGTCAAAGGGGAGAGATTTGAGTAAGGGGGAGAGATTTGGTAATTGAGTAAAGAGAGATTTGAAAAGAGCATTGAGCCAGGGGAGCAATGTCCCAGGGGAGAAGAACAAAGAAAAGGTTAAGTTTATAGTAAAAATAATTTGGGTTGCCATCAATGACAAAGGGGGAGATTGTTGGACATTTTGAGTCAAAGTTGTCATTGATGTCAAGGAACGAAGTTGTCATTGATGTCAAGGAATAAGCTACCATTGATGTCAAAAGGTCAAGAGGAACAATGCAAAGGTTAAAGGCAAAAGAGCTTCATAATATTTTTAATATTATGTGGAAGCATATGTTAAGAGGGTTTTCATTAAAACCATGGTTGAGCAAAAATAAAAGGTTTTTCATAAAAACCCAAGGAAGCCCAAGGAGGTTTTAATATTTATTTTATAAAATATTTAAATTCAAATTGAATTTAAATTTTATAAATAAATATTATTTATACAAAGTGGTAAAATCAAAAAGGGCTTTGATAAAGCCAAAAGGATTTAAAAGTTAATTTATAAAATTTAAATTCTAAAGAATTTAAATAATTTATAAATTAATTATTCAAATTTCGAAGGCACCAACGTTCAAAATTAAAGGAGGAAATTAGTATATATACTATATGCCTTAGTGGCATTTAAATCATCCTTCATTCGAAATAATAAAGTGTGCAATTGTTGTTGTGAGAATTCGTGCGAGGAAGAAGACAAAAAACCTTGTCTTAAGCGCCAACGAAAGGGTTAAGTTTATCATGTGCTAAAACGTAATATCCATCGAGGCAGCATGGCCTAGTGGCAAGTGGACGAAGTGCTAAGGCATTTGTGGGTGGAGTGATCCACGTTCGATTCATGGTAGCATTTTGTTTATGTGTTTTGAAGCATCGAGGAAGCGATGCATGAGTTTTTATTTTGGCATGTGCGGAGAGGAATATAGAGCACATTGGGCTCTTGCTCTCCAAATGAGCACCTAGCTCATGTGGTGGTTGGAGCCATGGCTAGGGCACTGGTAGAGGCGGCATCGTGAGTTTGAGTCCCACCAAGGCAAAGGTAATAAAATTTTTAATATGTTTTGTGATGCCTAAGGTTTTGACATAAGGTCCTAGGGAGTTAAAAGGGTTAGTTAAAAAGGTTTTTAATTAATCATTATTTTTGGTTAATTGGAGGAATAAGGAGTTGGATTTATTTTTGAATAAAGTATTTTTGACATATTGGTTTATTGAAGATTTATAGTGTTGAGAGGACTTATTGCCATTGAGTTATTTTGAAAAGGAGATTGTATTGACATTATTCTTGGTATTGAATATTATTTTAATTGGGAGATTATAAGGTGTATTTGGTTAATCATTTTTGTATATGTTGATGGATGCTTTCTTTAATATGGAGTGATAAGGTGTATGTGTGCTTTGATATTTGCATTGTATCTTTGAGATAGCTTATCATCTTCTAACTCCTTTTGAGCTTGGCAAAGAAGTATTTGTGGTTGTGGCAGATTTTAGAGGTTCCTTCATCATCAAGAAAAAGGTATGAGCACATTCTTCCATAGTTGAGTTGATTGGTTGGTTTTCTGGAAAATAAGTTTGGAGTGAAAAGGACTTGATTAGGATTTCCTTATTGAGTGTGTTGAGTTAATGCTTCAAGGTTTTATGGAATAAAGAGTTGTTGTTAAAACCTTGTCTTATAAGCATTGTTGTTGAAACCATTGGTTGTGTGAAGAACTTGATCTAGGGTTTGAAAAGAACATGAGTATCATTGTTATGTGAGATTGTTTTATAAGCATTGTTGTTGAAGCCATTGGTTGAGTAAAGAACTTGAACTAGGGTTTGAAAAGAACATGAGTATCATTGTTATGTGAGAGTGGTTGATAAGCATTGTTGGAAATATTTTGTGTAAAGGATCATATGCTTGGACTAGGGTTTGTAAGCAAGGATTGTTTCATTGAGTGATTGGTTGAGTAGAGTTGGTTGAGCCTAGTCAAGTGGATGTGTGAAGTGATTGTTCAAGTTCCATAAAACAAACTATTCTATATTATGAATTGATTTGAGAAAGTGATTGAGTATTGAGTTGAAGCATATTGAGTCTCTAACAATTCTCTATATGTTTCTAAAAGAGTGATTGAAAGTGATTGAGCATTGTGATGAGTATAGAGCATATTGAGTCTCTAACAATTCTCTTTATGTTTCTATGAGATTGGACAAGTTCTAGTGTGGACTTGTTGAGAAGATTTAAGGTAAGTCTTTGAGAAGACTTGTGGATAGATTTGGGTAAGATTTTAGTGGAAGCTTACAATACAGATTGAGAGCATATTTGGATAAGTTCTTGAGAGAACTTATTGAGCAGATTTGGACAAGTTCTAGTGAGGACTTGTAGAGTATATTGGACAAGTTCTAGAGAGGACTTGAGGATAGATTGGTGTGAGATTTTATGGAAGCTTGCAAGGCAGATTTGAGACAAGTCTTTGTGAAGGCTTGTGAGCAGAGTTGATTGATTGATTTGTTCAAACCTTGAGTTAGGGTTTGGGATAGATCCAACTGAGTTGATTTGAGATTGAGTCAAGCTTTGAGTTAAGGCTTGAGGATAGATATTGAGGATAGATTTGTGCTAGACCGAAGGACTATGTTTAGTACAGATTCGAGGATAGATTTTGGTGCAGATTTGAGGATAGATTTGTACCAGATTAGAGATAGAGATTGAGGATAGATTTGTGCTAGACCGAAGGACTATGTTTAGTGTAGATTTGAGATAGATCTTTGGAGGTGATAGAGTTGAGGATAGAGATCTCCAACCAGAGTAGGGAAGACAGGTGTCTTCTATGGATAGAGTTCCATTTGCTAAGGGTAGTGGAGGTAGAGGTCTTCTAGAGGATCACCATCCAGAGCAGATATTAGGATATTGGTGTCTCCTATGGATAGAGATCCATGAACTTGATTTAGGGGATTGGTATCTCCTTTGGACAGAGGTCCATAAACATTGTAATAGGGAAAGGATTCCCAAGAGATTGATTGAGAAAATTTTAGTGAAATATTTTCTCCGTGGAGTAGCCCACATTGGGTGAACCACGTAAATTGTGGTGTCTCTATTGTGTGTGGTGATTTGTGCATTGCTTTGATTATTGCTATTGATATTGCTATCTATACATTGCATAATATTGATTGGGAAAGAAAAGTAAAAAGTGGTCTTATACTGTTCACCCCCCTCTCAGTATAAGCTTGTGTTCTTCAAACGCTATGTAGGAACAAAACCAATGAAGAAAACTAATTTTTAAACTACCCTAGAAAACCCATAGAATGGTACAGAGGTCTACATTTGGTTTCCCAAAAAGGATTTGTGAAGGGTGATTCATATACAATACCTAGGATGTTGATGCTAATGATCGTTTGACTATTCTAGGTAAACTCATTTTAAAAGGTAGTGTTACGACATTACTTCCATTTTATGAGCTAACAATTGTATAAATGTACTGTCTCCTCCACCAAAAATGTTGACACTACTCTTGAGGGTAGCGACTATTCATCAAAGAAAGCAAGAGCATGGTGGATCCCTATTCCAATATTGTAAAGAGGACATACCTGCCATAATGGATAGGTGTGAAGTTAGATATTTATTCAAGTCAATTGGTGGAGTCTATACCTACCACATGCATGTACCTAGAGATCATGAAAATTAACATTTTTGCATCACTTCCTTTGGTGGTCTTGCTTCTAAAAAATTAAATATAAACACACCCAGATGTCAGAAATCAACTAAAGCGAGAAGTGTGCTTCGTTGTCCATGACAGGGTAGGTTAACAAAAAATTTCCCTATGATTTTAGTGTGCTTCGCTATCTATGACAAGGTTGACTTAAATACACAACTACAGGTTTACCAATATTCTATCACGATAGGGAAAGTGAGAGAGGTGCTTCTCAAAGTAGGCATTAAGCCTTACAATGGATTCTTGTATGATCACATCCATGAAACAAAGATAGGATGGAGTATATTTGATAACTAGGGGGGAATATAAACTTACTGTCCTGCTACATGCAACCATTCACCACGTGCTCATGGGTAAAGGATATCGAAAGACATTGAAATCTTCAGAGGAGTGAAATAGAATACAATAATGTCTAAAAAATGTGGATGACCATGAGAAAAGATCAAAATTTTGATCATTCGAATGGATAAATGTTACACCTTAGAGGCTATATTCATCCAATGAGTGCCCCAAATAGCACACATGTGATGAAATTATATGCAAATATAAAAGCTAATGGATTTGAATACAAGTATAAAAGACATTATCATGCAGCGTGATGGTTACCAAAGGGAGAAGAGCAAGCGTTATGAAGCTAAAAAAAGGGAAGAGTAAACAAAGAATTCTTGAAAGTTATAACTAGCCATTGAAGCGCAAAAAAATGGGTCAAAGACTTTTTTGCAGAATTACACGTTGGAAACATGATTTCTTGAAGAAACATCTCCTCCCAAGTTGTTGGACTGCACCAAATTTCACCATTGTAATCCATTGGAAGCAAGGTATTCTGCAAGTGTATTCATTTAAAATATTTCATGTTGGCAATATATTGGAAATTTTAATAAGTTTTATGCATGCGGATGGTAGACTTATTTATTTTTCTTAATATATTGTGTTATTCCATAGAATATTGCATCACATTAATTTTGGACTATGTGAAGACGGGTCAGATTAATGTTGGTTTAGTGCAGGATATTTGTTTATGCAGATTCGAGTTGAAATTTTAAAAGTTATAGCAACTTGTTCTTTTCTTTTATTTTCTCTAACCCTAGCCTTTTACATTTTTTTTAATTTCATCAAACAAAATACAAAAATAATAAAAAAATTAAAACCCCAAAAAAGAAATATGGCAATTCCAAAATTAAAATTCAAATTCTCATTTTACGCAAGTTCACATTTTTAATGAAAATTTGAAATTTTAAACTTTGCACATTTTTCCAAATAATCAAATTAATTTCATTTTATGAAAATTGAAATTTCAATAAATTCCAACTTTTCATTAAAATGAATAATTAATATGATATTCCAAAGTTCCTACATTGCAAAGTTAGATTTTAGTCATTTCTATTTTTATTTTCAAGCAAATCTTAACAAAGGAAGATAAAATTGGTTAACAAAAGAAGATAAAATTGGTTAACAAAAGAAGATAAAATTGGTTAACAAAAGAAGATAAAATTTGTTAACAAAAGAAGATAAAATTTGGTTAACAAAAGAAGATAAAATTTGGTTAACAAAAGAAGATAAAATTTGTTAACAAAAGAAGATAAAATTTGATTAACAATTTGAGATAAAATTGATTAAATCATCGTTCAAATATTGTTATTTCAAAGTAGATAGTTGATCAATAATTTCACATTTTCAAAAATTCCATGAACAACAAAGATCATTGCAAATCAAATCAATACCAAAACAGGCCCCTTGTTAACAGGTATATGCAACACTGAGGTATCCAATTAATTTTTAGCATTTCACATTTTCACTAAGCATTGCAAGCAAAATTAACACATTAAAAGAACCTTGGGGAAATTACAAATATTTCCTTGCAAGAGAGGATATCCAAGCAGAATCTTGACTATGAGTATATTTTTGTAATTGGGCAAAAATATCACTCAATAGAATTGGTGCTAGAAGGAGGGCCTAATTGAAGGTATTGGCTTTGACTAACAAGTTTTTTGTTGAAAGTTGTTCACATTTATTGATTGGAAAATTCTCTAATTGATGATGCATTGATGCTAACCTTTTACAAATTTGAGAATGTTCCTTATTGTTAGGATTTAATTGATGCCTTATAATGAACATGATGATTTATCAGTTAAACTTTTGAAAATTGGAAGTCATTTCATTTCAAGAGTACTAAGCACTTGTTGTTTTCATTGTTAAGGCTGGAACCAAAAATCATAATCACAAGATCTAAGGCTTCTAAAGAGACTATTTTCCATAGCATTTCTCCTACAAGGAGAATCAGAAGGTCTAAGAGTCAGATGATTGTTATTCCACCTAGTAGTGATTCATCGCTACCCATCATCCCATTTGTTCCTCCACTAGTAACTCCAATGGCAGTAGTTGTAGGAGTTGCAACTTGGTTAGGTGCTCATAGTAGTCCTTTAAACATTGTTGGAGTAGCCCATGACATTCCCAAAAATGTAGAAAGGTATTTACCTAAATATAAACATGATGGAATTAGAATTGTTGAAGAGCATATTCAAGCTTACAAAGATGCAATGATTAGACTGCAAGTTGAACATGAGGATGTTGCTTGTAGAATGTTTCCTCTCACCTTAGATGAAATGGCATATGATTGGTACATTAGTTTACCTACCAATTCCATTACATCTTGGGCTCAGTTGGAAACAACTTTTGTGAATCAATTTAGGCTACCCATAGATCCTAGCTGTAATCTATCATCAATTTGCATCAGCCAAGAGAGAGCCTAATGAACCTTTGAGATTGTTCAATACTCATTTCCATAAGTTGTATAGTAGGTTAGTTGCTCCTTATACTCTTCAGGAAGATGCTACCATACAGATGTACTTTAGGGCATTGGACCCTTTAACATCTATGTTTGTAAGGAGAACTCCTCAAATCACTACGCTTCCCATGGCATACAATGAGGCTTTGATTGTAGAACAATAGTTGATACCACAAGGTTTTGGGATAGGATAGTTACCTTCCATAGGACATCCAGGTGCTTATAATCAAGTGCCTATGATCAATCAAGCTTTGTCACAACAAATGCCTATGTTGAATGCCATGCCATTCAATAATTTCAATTTGCCATACAATCCACCTATCATACCCACTTATCCTACCACTCTACTATATTTAGAAAATCAATTCACCACTCATAAAATGGCTGAAACAAATGCTCAAATCATACCTTCATTCTTCAATACAACACCCACTCCAAATGCTTCAACATTTCATCAAAATAACACAACCTTTCCATAGGTTGTCCAAAATCAAAGTTTGCCAAGTTTTCTAAATCCCACTACCACTACAAGTAACACAACCAATCAAACTACTATAGGAAAAAATAATGAACCTAATTCTCAGGTAAAAGACCTACAGAGGGTTGTCCAAAAACTTAGTAGTGACATGGTTCAAATGCAAAAATAATTGCCTCAAAATTCTCATCAAAATAGAAATTTTAGTTTTCAGAGAAAACAATGGAATACTCATCCGAACAATGGAGGAGTACCTAGTCCCATGGTTAATCAGAACAATGCTACCACTAGTTCCAATCAAACCAACACCATTGTTAATATTTCAGATTTAGATTTAAACAATTGGTGTAGGGTACATTCTATGACACAACATAGTGAGAATGAGTGCCTTGAATTCAAAATAACTCTAGATATTCTACAAAAAGAGATGGATAACATGGAAATTATTTCAGATGAAGATCCTTCCCAACAAGCTAGTACTAGCAAAGGGAAAGAATCAACGCTAGTAGTTGAAAATTTTGAATCAATTGAAGAAGATGAAGAAGGGTATGATGGGTCTATAGAAGAGGAAGTTCAAGCTTTCAGACAATTTAAAAAGGGGAATCATAATTACAAGCTTAGGAGTAAGACTAAAGCTCCTTTTACTTCTTCTACTCCCCCAAATGACACCATCATTCCTCCTGACACATGGGCTAGTAACAATCCCATACCTCCATCTAAGGTTGATATACCTCAACCACCACATGAAAAAATTACATATAATATTGTGGAGGATTTAAAGAAAACAAAAGTGAATATATCTTTATTTGATGTTGCTAAGTTGACTAATCAACAAGAACTTTTGATGCAGGATTTTGGAAATCAAAGCAAGAATGAATCCCCAAAAACCATGGATATGCAATTTGTTTCATGAAGGGACAAAGGAGAAGCTCCTCCCTTTCTTTTGACCATAAGAATTGTAGGAAGAAATCTGCATAATTATCTTGTTGATTCAAGAGCATCCGGTAATGTCATGCCTCACATTGTTTGTCAAAAATTGGGTTTGAAACCCATCCCTTCTAACAGGATAGTTGTTCAATTGGATAAATCTGAAGTCCATGTGGTTGGAATGCTTAAGAATATTCACATACAACTAGCCTCAGAACCTAGGATACAACAGTATATTGATATACATGTTGTAGATATACCTGGTAAGTATGGAATGTTGTTGAGTAGAGATTGGTCTAGGAACTTAAATGGATATATGGCCACTATTTTTTACATATGTGGCTACCATGGAAGGGTGTTGCTAATCAAATTAGAATTGAAAGAGAACCTAGACTCAAGGATTTGATTATTGAATATAACAAAACCAATGAAATTCTTTACAATGAGTCTGAGTTAGGTGTTTACACTTTGGAAACAAAATTGGATGTAGGTGAATCTAAAAATGAAATACCATCTATTAATCCAATTAAGGATGAAAATATTGTTTGGATGCTTAAATTTGATGGATCTAAATCCAAAAAAGGTAGTGGAGCTGGTGTGGAATTGATTAGTCCTAAAGGTAAGTCATCTTTGGTAGCTTATAGATTACAATTTCCTTGCACTTGTAACACTACAGAATATGAGGCTTTAATATTCGGTTTGCAGTTAGCCTTAAAGAAAAACATTAAATGTTTGAAAGTGCTAGGAGATTCAGAATTGGTTGTTAAATAGGTGAAAGGCCAATACACATGTCATGATAAAAGGCTAATTCATTACAGAAATAGAGTTAGGGATTTGATTGATGAATTCCATGCTTTCAATATTTCATTGATATCTAGGAAGAACAATCGAATTGTTGATTCTTTAGCTGTCACAATAGGTACTCTTAAGCCTATTGATAATAGGAGGCTAAAGAAGTTTTCAATTGAGTTGATACCCTATCCTTCTATACCTGACAATGTGAAAAATTTATAGGTATTTGAAAGTGATAGGCACATTTTTTATTTTGTAACTAATTCAGGTATTTTTGAAAATCAGGTGATCGATGAGGATGAGAGATTGCAAGAAGATGAAAATGAAGATCATGAGGTAACAAATAAAATCAATGTGATTCCAAAAGGTATAGTTTCTCTCGAGAAGATTTTTGATATTGATTATAAAAGCAAAAGTTGTAATAAAACCTCACTCTTGCAGGATGCTTATAATTCTATTGATCTTGGGATTAGTAAAGACCCACATAATGTACTCATAGGAAAGGCTTGCACTCATCAAGAACAAGAAGGAATAATTTAGGCTTTGAAATATTACATTGATGTAATAGCATGGAGTTATGAGAATTTAAAGACTTATAATGAAAACATCATAACACATACTATTCCTTTAAAGCTAGATTCAAAACCATTTAGACAAAAACAAAGACCAGTTAACCCATTGCTAGAGCCTCTTATACAAAAGGAGGTTAAGAAATTATTGGATGCTAAGATTATATTTCCAATCAGACACTCTACATGGGTAGCAAACATTGTACCAGTTAGGAAGAAAATAGGTGAAATCCATTTGTGTATTGATTTTAGGAATCTCAATAAGGCCTCACAAAAAGATAACTACCCCTTGCCTTCCATTGATCATATTTTGCAAATGGTGAATGGTTCTGAGATGATGTCTTTTCTTGATGGTTATTCTGGATATAACCAAATTCTTATTGATCCAAAATATAGAATGAAAACTAATTTTACCATGAAGTGGGGTACCTTTGCTTATAGAAGAATACCTTTTGGATTGCTTAATGTAGGTGCCACATTTCAAAGAGCCATGGACTATGCATTTAGATATTTGATAGGTAAATGCATAGTTATTTATGTTGATGACATTCATATTTTCTCAAAGAATAGATCTGACCACATTAATGATTTGAGAAAAGTTCTTCAAAGGTGTAGAGAACATGGCATTTCACTAAATCCCAAAAAGTGCATTTTTGGAGTAACTGAAGGTAAAATTTTAGGTCATGTCATATCAAAATATGGAATTTCCATAGATCCTGAAAGAATAGAAGCCATCTAGAAAATCCCTTTTCCTGGTAGCAAAAAAGAATTACGATCATTTTTTGGGAAAATCAACTTTGTTAGGAAATTCATTTCAAGATTTGTTGAAATAGTCAAACCATTAAATGATATGTTGAAAAAGGATGCTAACATTAATTGGACTAGTGAAGCTAAAGCAACTTTTTAGGATGTTAAAAATGCAATATCTTCTACACATGTGCTTGTGAGTCCTAATTACAAGAAACCTTTCTATATTTATTCATTTGCTTCTGAGCATTCTTTTGCTAGTGTATTAACTCAAAAGAATAAAGATAATTCAGAAAATCCTATTGCTTTCTTGAGTTCACCACTAAAATATGCATAGTTGAAATACACTATTCTAGATAAATAGGTATATGCTCTTTTCAAAACTATGAAGAAGATTAGACATTACATTTTGCATAGTAGAATTTTTGCAATAGTACCTGACCTAGTTGTCAAAACAATGTTGATGCAGAATGAACTGGGAGAAAGGAGAGGCAAATGGTTGGCTACTTTGTAGGAGTTTGATTTAGAGATCCATTCGATGAAGCTTGTTAGAGGACAAGGTTTGACAAAGTCTCTAGCTGAAATTGATCCTCAAATTATGTGTCATAAATACACTATAGAAAGCATCACCATGGATGAATGGTATAATGACATTATGTATTTTATTTTGAATGGTAAGTGCCCTAATCACTTTAATGCTATGCAAAGAAGAGCACTTCGATTAAAAAGCTCTAATTTTATGATTAAAGTTAGTGTGTTATATAGAAGAAATCATGAAGGAATTTTCCTTAGATGTTTGAGTAAGGATGAGTCTATGCAAATTCTTAAGGATTTTCATGGTAAGTATGGGACTGGGCATGGATCAGCTAATGCCATAATGCACCAAATTTTGAGATCTGGTTACTATTGGCCCCACATTTTCAAAGATGCCCATGCCCATGTTCGTTCTTGCCATACATGTCAGATTTCTACCAATAGAGAATGAAATGTTACCATGCCTTTACAACTCGTATTTGAGGCTAGACCATTTGCACAATGGGGTTTAGATTTCGTAGGAGTTATAAACCCAAACTCTTCACCTAGCCATAAATACATTTTAACCACCATAGATTATTGTACTAGATGGATTGAGGCCATTCCCACTAAGAATTGTACTTCTGAAGTAGTTATTCAATTTTTAGGACACATTGTTACTAGATTTGGTATGCCATATTCTATTGTTTGTGACAATGGTTCTGCTTTCACTTCACTTCAGTTTGTAGAATGGGCATACGACAACAAGGTGAGCATCAAATTTTCTTCCAATTATTATCCATAAGGTAATGGTTTAGCAGAATCATCTAATAAGAACTTGTTGTCAATTATTAAGAAATTGCTTGAACATAATCCTTGGGACTGGCATAATAAATTGAAATTTGCATTATGGGAAGATAGAACAAGAACTAAAGAGTCCATAGGAACATCACCCTATCATTTAGTTTATGGTCAAGATCCAATTTTTCCTTCAAATCTTAAATTACAAACTTTACAATTTATGAAGGAATACCTTGAAACAGATGATAAAATTGAAGCTCGTCTTACTCACCTTATGCATTTAGATGAAAAATGAGAGGATGCTTTACTTCATTTTAGTAAACATCAAGATATGGTTAAAATGTGGTTCGAAAAATGAGCTAAGATTAAGGTATTTAGGATCTCTGATTTGGTTTTATTATGGGATAAGGCACATGAGAAAAAGGGTGATCACAATAAATTTGACAATCTTTGGCTTGGTCCTTATCAGATTTCAAAAATTCTTGGAGAAAACACTTTTCGATTGAAAACTTTGGGTGGGGAGGACATTCATTTACCTGTTAATGGGCAGTTTCTCAAGCATTATTTTCACCCATGAAACAACTGAATTCTTGCATCATTTGTACTTTTCTTGTATATTCTTGTATATAACTTTTTGGTTTTCATGCTTTTGTATTTAACTTTTTTCTTTTTTGCACTTTTGTACATAATCTCTTGTTTTGCAAGATTTTGCTATTTGCTTTCTTGTCAATGTTTTCAGGTTTAGGGAGTAGGTTCTCACTTGCTTATCAATTTTTCTTGCAATTTTGGTTTGCTTCCATTTTGAATTTTTCACTTTTGGCATTTTCACACTTTTGGGTTTGTTCCTCTAATTGAGGTAGTGCTTTGTGATAGCTACTAACTTCTGGTCTCTTTGTTGATAGTTGTTCCTTTGTCATGTAGGATGGATTGCCTAGTTTGGAATCAAGTGAAATTGAGGAAAAGGAAATGAAATTGTTTAGTAATCATTCTTAGATTTTGGACTAAGATAGTGGATTTTGGAACAATGAAACATTTCGCTGAAGCTCCACATGTAACTCACTATATTAAAGGGTATTCTTTGAAACCTTGAAGGATAAAGTCATTATGGTTTGCATATTAAGGCAAAAATCTAATACACTCCATATTTAGCCTTAAGTGGTCTCTAACCCAAGGGGTGCATACAATATTTGCAAAGCAATTAAATGCTTATATAAAAAAAGAGAAATGCAAAATCAATCTAGTGCCCGGGTGATTCAAATAATCTCTACCAGGGCTATAGACGCCCGATTGGTAGTAGAGCAATGTCTAGAAGAGATCAAGGTCATCTCCACCGAGGCTATAGATGCCTAGCTGGTAGTGGAGCAATGCAGAGGCACATCTTTATGAGTGATATTTTATAGCCTAAATGCAAAACAAATGATGGAATCTGAATTGTTTCAAGAATGCAAAATGAATCACAGTTCACACACTGAGTAGAAGCAAATGGTTCATCTATTTTCATTTGAAGTTGTTTACCCCACTTTCTCTGGATATTGCTAGATGATGTTTATTTCTCTGATATTTGGTTTTCTTGGTTTCAGATCGGGTTCTTCATCCAAAATGCTCAGGAGCATTTCCTAGTAGAGTCACCATTTGTTGTGGTTGTCGCACAACACACCCCAATTTTGGGGACCCACTTAAAATTTTGATGTTTATGGGAAATTTTGGTTTACATTGAGTGATTGGTTGATTTTATCATGGTCTTAGTATTGGAATTTTTTGTGATCAATATCATTTGTCCTCATGTGTTTGACCTCATAATTTCACCAATAATTTCATCCCATTTTGGAGCCCACATTGTTCATGCTCTTAAGATTTATCTAGTGGCCTTTTGGTGTTATTTAAACTTGGTTCAAGATTTTATGTTGCATCATTCTTGAATCTAGTTCATGGATTTTCCATGGATAAATAAGATAAAAAATTAAAAAATTAAAATAAAAGCAAAGAAAAGAAAAAATAAACAAATAAATAAAATAATAGTAAATCATATATATAAGTCAAAATGAAGCCTGCAATGTGTCTTTTTTTTGGAACTTTAAATTCAATTTTATTAATAGTTTTATTTTGAGGGGTTAATTTAATTTTATTAATGATATTATTTTGGGAAATTTAATTCATGTGACTTTTGTGACAGGTTATAAAAAAATTGGCACAATTCTCAAGGTAA
This sequence comes from Wollemia nobilis, assembly GCA_028583015.1. Taxonomy (NCBI): domain Eukaryota; kingdom Viridiplantae; phylum Streptophyta; class Pinopsida; order Araucariales; family Araucariaceae; genus Wollemia; species Wollemia nobilis. The sequence goes on from JAQPPZ010003184.1 coordinate 2,466,161, forward strand.
ATCCTCAATCCAACCAACTAGCGGATGTGGTGCTAGAGCACGGTCAACATGGAGATGCAAATTTTGAGGAGCATGGTCAACATAAGGACCTAGTTTTCAAGGCACAATCACCAAGTGGCATGACCAAGTGGTGCAACTACACCAACTTACGTGTGGGAGGATCTTTTGAACAACTCATCATATGTAATGACGAGTCTTCACATTGATAAACCTTCCATCAGGTTGTTACTGAGTGCATGTGGGATTGAATCATAGTAGAAAATAAATTCTTTTACTCATATTACTTCATCTTTGGAGGACATTTGTTTCATCGGTGTCAGTAGGGTATTACAATTTCTTCTATTACCAAAATAGCCGCACCATTATCACATGTTTCATCACTCACCAAGCATAGCTTTCAAAGAACTGTTTATAGAATTCAAAGCATCGTCACATTGCACGATTAGCCATTAATATATGGGCATGGATTTTTCAAAGTGGTAATAACTCTAGAACTATTTGGAGGAGTGCAAAAGTATATAATGGGTTAAAGCTAGCAAAATTATAAAAAAGGCCAATGACAGGGAAATAACACGATACTTGTTATTTTATTTCCTCCATAACGTAGGGAAATTCTCAAAGAAATAATTGATGAATGTGAACATGTTATTAAACATGGTTAATTATGAAAATAAGTGTATCACTGTGTCAGTCCTCATCAGTTTTAGAATCAATCAATAGTGCCATGCAAGAACAAAACCAATGAAGAAAACTAATTTTGCTGCTACCATAGAAAACTTGTGGAATGGTATAGAGGCCTACGTTCGATTTTCCAAAATGGATCCATGAAGGGCAGTTCATATACAATACCTCAGATGCTAATGCTAATGATCATTTGACTATTTTGGGTAAACTCATTTGAAAAGGCAGTGTTCTATGACATTGCTTCCAATTTGGTGAGCTACTAATTGTACGAGGGTACCATACCCTCCACCAAAAATTTTGACACTACTCTCAAGGGTAGTAGCTATTCATTAGAGAAAAAAAGAGCATGGTGGATACCTATTCCAATATTGCAAAGATGACATATTTTCAACCTGCCATAATGGATAGGTGTGAAGCTGGAGCTTTATTCAATTCAATTGGTGGAGTCTATACCTATGACAGGCATGTCCTTGGAGATTATGAAAAGTAACGTGTTTCCATCACTCCCTTTGGTGGTCCTACTTTTGAAATATTTAATGAAAACACACCCAGATGTCAGACATCAGTGAAAGTGAGAAGTGTGCCTTGTTGTCCATGATAGGATAGGTAGACAAAAACATTTCTTACAATTTTCAGTGTGCTTCGATGTCTATGACAAGGCTGGCTTACGTACACAACTACACGTTTACCAGCATTCTATCATGGTAGGGCAAGTGAGAGAGGTTCTTCTTGAATAGGATGTTAAGCCTTACAATAGATTTTTGTATGATCACATCCATGAAATAAATATAGGAGGGAGTATCTTTAATAACCAGGGGAAAGATAAACTTACTGTCCTGCTACATGCATCCGTTCACCATGTGCTCCTAGGTAGAGAGTATCGAAAGAAATTGAAAGCTTAGGAGTGAAATAAAATATAATAATGTTGTTACAAAATGAGCTAAATAGAAAAATGTGCATGACCATGAGAAAAGATCAAAAATTTTGATCATTTGAATGGATAAATGTTACACCTTAGAGGCTATATTCAACTGATGAGGGCCCCAAATAACGCGTGTGTGATGAAATTAGGTGCAATGATAAAAGGTATTATCCTGAAGCACGATGATTACCAAATGAGGAAGAGCAAGTGTTCAGAAGCCAAAAAAAGAGAAGATTAAATGAAGAATTCTTGAAATTTTTAAATAGCCATTGAAGTGAAAAAAAATGGGTCTGAAATTTTTTGGTAGAATTGCACATTGGAAACATAATTTCTTGAAGAAACATCTTCTCCCAAGTTGCTAGACTACACCAAATTTCACCTTTGGAAGCCATTGGAACATGGTATTCTGCAAGTGTATTTATTTAAAATCTTTCATGTTGGCAATATATTGGAAATTCGAATGAGTTTTTATGCATGTGGATGGTAGACTCGTTTATTTTTCTTAATTTGTTGTATTATTCTAGAGAATATTGCACCTCATTAATTGTGGACTGCGTGAAGATAGGTCAAAATAATGTTGGTTTAGTGCAGGATATTCATGTATGGAGGTTTGATTTAAAATTTTAAAGGTTACAATGGCATGTTCTTTTATTTTATTTTCTCTAAACCTAGACTTTTACATTTTCTTTAATTTCATCAAACAAAATACAAAAATAATAAAAAAATTAAAATCCCAAGAAAGAAATATGGCAATTCCAAGATCAAATTTCAAATTCTCATTTTACACAAGTTCACATTTTTAACGAAAATTCAAAATTTTAAACTTTGTAGATTTTTTCAAAAGAATCAAATTAATTTCATTTTATGAAAATGGAAAATCCTGACTGTGAGTATATTTTTGTAATTGGGCAAAAATATCACTCAAAAAAACTTTATCCTACTAACTTGATGAAGAGATAATGCTTAAGAAAATATTGAATAAAGCATAATATAGAAATAGATCCTTTAGAGTACATAATGATTGTAGTTGAATATCTTGTAAATAATCAAAATATTATCTTTAAAATTTATAATGAACTCCCCACATTTGAAAATATTAAAGAAACATAATTGGAAATAGCCAAATGTTAGAATGTTGCAAAACCACACAATTATTTTAATATTCACAACAGCAGTTCAATATTGAATTATTATTAATAACATGCAACAATAATAATTCCATTCAAATACGATGAACAACATGCTAATATCAAATCCAATCTAGACAACAAGAAAATAGTGAATCCAATAAAATCAATGCCACAACAAATCCATAGCCACTCAAAGAGGGCAAAGTCTCATAGCCACTTTAAGAGGACAAAGTATCTTATATGCAGAATCCATAAATTAAATTTCAATTCTTCCATGATCCCAAACTGAAAAAAAATTCTTCCTATTTATAAATGAAATCAATAATAACCTAACCCTAATTCTCAAGGGTCGACTAACTAAATCAAAGGCCAAAGATAAAATTAATTACCTAACATGGCTATATTGGTACCATTACATGGTTCCCTCCCTCAAAATTCTTTATCCTCAAAGCTAGAAAAGAATGGAAAATTTTCTCAGGCTTCCACATAGCATCTTCTTCTGGAAGGTCCTACCACTTTATGAGAAACTCCTAAATTTATCAAGATCAAAGTTGACACATTCTAGAATGTAATATTACTTTAGGCTGAAGAGTTATTTGACCTTCTTTATTGAGTAATGGAAGCTTTGTCTAAGATTGCACCTTTTGACCAATAACTTGTTTGAGACAAGATACATGAAAAACTAGATGGATGCATGAAGAGGGTGGAAGCTCCAATTGATATTATACTTCACCAATATTATGAACCACCTTGTAGGGCCCATAAAAGCAAGGATCCAACTTTTGATAAGACTTGATATTCAAGGATAATTGCTTATAAGGTTAGAGGCACAAAAAAACCATATCTCTAACATTGAGTTGTCATATCAATGTGAATCTTGTTGTTGCTTCATATCTTTTTAGGCTTGGATTAAATTATCTTTAGGAAGTTGAAACACAAGTTGACATTGTTGTAACAAATCATCTACCTAGAACATAGTCTATAGTTTATGGAGGCTTTTGACCATACAAAACTTCAAATGAAGATGTTTTTTATTTTATTTTACATGGTGGAATCGATAGCCGCCATGATGATCGAATCATATTATCCATATTTATGACCATCATAGTATTTTGTGTTGTTCTCCTTGAAAGCCCCCATAGTACTCTACTCAGTACCCCCACCCCTATAACCACAATGTTGCATTCATTTTAAACCTTTTATATTGTTGAAAGAACATGAGAAGAACAAAAAGACAAATTACAATGGGTGTTCGATAATAAAAAAAATGAAATGTGAAAACGGAGGGTTTAATAATAAAAAATAAAATATGAAGGTTTGGGGGGTGTTTAAAAATAAATGTGAAGTGAAAGTGAGATTAGGTGTTTATTAATTAAAAAAATGAAAAATGTGAAAGCCAAGGGTGGGTGTTTAACAAATAAATATAATGAAATGCAAGATGGTGGAGATGCAAAGCAAAAGAAGATGCAACAAATATACAATGGGGATGCTTACTCTCTCTATTAATAAGTAAATTAAATTATTAATAAAAAGTAGAGAGGTGTGCCAAATAATTTAAAAAACCCTAATTAATTCTAAAATATGGAGAAAAACAAAAAGAGAAATGAAAGGGGCATTTGCTGTCTATTAATAATGAAATGAAATTAAATTTTATTTAATTATTAATATAAAGTATGAAGGGAAGTTGAAGCGAATAATTAAAAAAAATACTAATTAATTTTGGAAAATCAAACGTACATTTTCTTTTGCAAAAATTGGAAGCTTTATTTATAAGGCACCAAATATCTTCATTAATTTTCACTAGCTCCAAAATCATGCTCTGATACCACTTGTTGAAAAACCACCCAATTATTATAATATCCATAGCAACACTTTAATATTGAGTTTTTATTAAGAACGTGCAACAATAATAATTCCATTCAGATACCATGAACATTATGCAAATATCAAATCCAACCCATACAACAAGCAAATAGTAAATTTGATCAAATCAATGCTACAACAAATCCATAGCCACTGTTATAACCCCACTAGCACCATTAATGAGTATAGATGAATTGGTGAATTATACTTACCTTTTTCTTATAGAATGTGGTACTGCTAATGGTTGTTGTGCATGCAAGACCAAGCACATTCCTTCAATATATAGAAGAAGGTCGACAAAAAAAGGTATGTAAAAATTGATGATTTGGCTCATGAGTACTTGGAAGCCCACATAATTGTAGATCATGTAGGTGCATCATGAAAGACTTGCATAATGTGCATGCTTTATTTTGAGTGTTTTCTTGTTGTTTGATGATAAGTGATGCATACATATATCATTCATGGCAATGAAAGTGCCAAGGAAATGAGAGCCTTTCTTTATTAAGCATTTGGTGAATTGAATATTATTAGTGTGCTTATTATTGAATTTGTGAAATGAAATAGGAACCAATAAAAAAATTATTATTAAAATATATAATGAATAATAATAAAACAAAAGTAGATAAATAAAAATATAAAACTATTTTTTGTTGTTAGTGGACATAATGGTTGGTGGAAGATGTGTCTCGAGTGAGGTAGCCACCAATATTTCTCCATGATTGCATTTTAACCTCCCCATGTTGGAAAAACAAAAATGGAGGAATTTAGCTGTGGAAAAAGAGGTTAATCGTATCAGGTATCTTGTTTTTTTATGGCTGAAGTAACCCAAGAAAGAAAAAATAATAATTCTTTGGTCTTGCTGAAGAAATTTTGCCTTGCAAAATTTGCATGCTGAGGGAAGTGATTTGCTATGCTGAAGATAAGGGGGCTTGTGAAACAAAATCCCATGTCAGATTTTCATGTTTTTCAATTATCTGCTTATCTATATTTGATTGATTGAATATTTTATACTAAGTTTTGTAGTAGGAATGCACCATGTGTGGCACAAAACCTGTTACGTATTATCAAACTTAACTGCAAATAAAAATTTATTATTTTTCTTTTGCTTGTGTCATCATTATGCAAGTTATAGTTCGAAATGAATTGAAATTATAATGTATTTCCTTCTAGTCTACCTGTAAAATTAAATAGCTGAAAGTTTCATAGATAGAATGAGTGATTGGAGCCTACCTATACCTTTAACTAGTTCTAAATGGTATAAAGCCTCCATTTTACCAAGACAAACAACCACATGAAAAATTTGTATGCAAGATTGCACCACTGCATGCTAATGAATGTTTCTGTAGTAAAAAATTGGTGGTCATATTATTTGATTTTGAAGGTTCATATATGTGTTGATTGAGAAAAACATAGCTCACTATGGAATTGGCTTGAAATATTTGTTATTTTTCTTTCTTGAATGAAATTGCGATGTTGCAAAGTATAGTGGATGTTGTTAATAACACATTCATCCAATATTATACATAATTTTGAGAGCCGTATCTAATCCTTATTGGTAAATTATGGGTCTTGGTCATCAAACACATTATTGAAAACACAAGACTACTGTGTCAGGAAAACACTCCTAGACTATGAGCCATGAGAAAGAAAAGTGTAAGGTTGAATTGCTTGCCATGGGATTTGAACTATTACATAGAAATAATAGCTGACTATTAGTGTTTGTCTGACCTCGAGGCAACATTTTCCATTTAATATTAATATGAACAATGTTGAATAGGACTGAAATTAAAGTTCATGTATGCTCAACCTAGAGTTTCAATATTATGTAAACGTGACTTCTATATTATTCTATTAATTTTAAATGTTGGTTGGGTTATAAATTCAATTATTTATTACTGAATTTGTGAATGAAAATGGAAATTGAGTTAAATTTGATGCATGGTTATTCGTTGTTTTGGATCTTCAAAATATGTGAATGTTGGAATGTTTGAGGTAGCGATATTCCATTAATTTACTTTTGATTGTAGATGAAATAATTAGCTTATGATATGGATATACAATAGTTTGATGAATCCTTAAAAGAATAATGTTGCTATGCATTTTTATTGAATAATACCCCTTTTATTTAATGTAACCCGTAAGAAGACCCTTCTATGAAAATTTTTATAGTCACATATTCTATTTCCATAGAAATTACATACTGGGTCATAGTTTAAGCACATGGAAAAGATTTAATAGTAAATAAGATACCAATATCTCTTTAAAATTATTATTCAATAGGTTATAAATGGAAAATATGTGAGGTTTAATAATGCCAAATATTATTGTAGAGACAAGGACACGAAACTTAAATAATAAAGAAAGAAAATAACCCAAAGAAACACAATATTGCACAAAAAGATAATTTTATTTAAAAGACAGATGGAGCTAATAAACTCCTTTTGATACAATTTGTACTCAATGAGTATTTGATACAAAGATGTACAAGATGCTAGGGTTCTCCGAAACCCTAGCTACAATAATGAAGTATCTTCAAATGGTGTGTCTTGCTCCCAAAAAGGTGAGTGGGCTTTAGGTATCCGTGTGTTCGGGCCACTCTGACTGCTAGTCTTCCAATGCTATTTTGATTGATGTTATCCAATCCTACACACACAACAAACAATAAAGTTGTTAGTAAATAAAAGGAGGGTTCCATAGTGTGAACCCTCAGAAATGAAAACTAAAAACCCTAGATCTATGTAAGTCAGATATATAAGATGAAATAACAACAAATGATAACAAAAATTTAGATTTACTTTGCTTGTAGTGATACCTTGCTTTGTTGTTGTAGATCTGATGGCAGATGGTGTGGTGCAGAAGACTCTGATTCACACTTTTTATGATTGTAACAGGCTCTGGTGGGTACTTGGCAAGCTTCTATAGTGAGCTTTGCAGGCTTTGGCATGCACCTATAGAATGGTAGGCTCTAGTGAGCACCTAGTAAGCTTATGTAGTGAGCTTCACAGGCTCTGGCATGCACCTGCAGAATAGTAGGCTCTAGTGAGCACCTGACAAGTTTCTACAATGAGCTTGGAAATCTTGGGATAGCGCCTATGGGTAAGGGTAAATATTCAGAAGCATATCATGAGGGTGCGAAGGATGCAGTGGATGGATGGGGACTATGACGACGATGGAGAATGGATGTGGGGATGGCTGGAATAGTTGAAGTACTATGGCTAGCTAGGGCTTTGGATTTTTAGGGCCCTGTTGCTTTCTTCTTCACTAGGGCTTCTTTAGGATGAACATTCCAATATCAGGATTCCAGGGTTCCAAGATTTGGGCATTTGCAAATGCCCTTACTTATAATCCAACCTTAGGGTTTCTTAGGGTTTTAGATCAACACTTTAGATTGTGTGGCTAAGATTAAATCACATCCTAGGGCTGAGATTATACTTTAAGTGTGGCATGGATTAATGAATATGGACGACGAAGATTAGATTGGATCAGATGGATGTGGTTAATTGGGTTTATAAATACATATTTTATAATAAATATATTATAATATAATATAATATATTATATTAAATATAAAATAATATTAAAATAAACCCAATTGGGTTAGGAAATGGCGGGAAAGGTGGAATTGGGCCAAATAATTGGTGGGAAAGGTGTAATTGGGCCAAATAATTGGCGGGAAAGGTGTATGGTGGACAAGTGGGTGGTGGGATGGTTAGGATGGAGGATTAATGGCTGCAATTTGGTTTCTACAAATGCCCATTTTCGTACCATGTTGCGTGAAACACAATATGGTGCAAAAATACGAGACACCTGCTTGGGCTATGGGTGCAGAAGTAGCTTCTCTTTGTTGTTGGATTTGAGCACTGATGTTGAAGACCAAAGAATAAAGAATTTTTGGAATTGTTGGTCATCAAATCTGCCTAGGTAAGGATTTTGAGTAAATGTATGCGCCCTAGACCTGGACCAACATTGAAAGGCCGAAGGGAAGAGATGCCCCTCGTGCCAATCTCCGGAGAAAGGCCGGCTCCTATGCTAAACTACTTGGGTGTTTGAAGATAAGAGTGCAGGAAAGAGATAAAAGGAGTTAGGGTTAGAGAAATCGGTGATGTAAGGTGGGAGAGAACAGGAAGCACGATCGCTAACCAGCAACTTGAATAGCAGCAAGGAACACCAAGGATAAACGAAAGAAATGCAATATCAATTTTCCTATGTATCCTTCGGGCGAGTTTCAGGGTACCTTCCCCGATCGCACACCAGACGCAGAGTTCAGCATCCAATATACAAACGAAGAAAGACAAAAGAATCAAGCACAGAAGGCAGCATAAAAGAAAGCCAATACAACGCTTTTCTACTCCTATGTATCCTTCAAAGCGAGTTTCAGGGTACAGTCCCCGATCACACACCGGACGCAGGGTTCAACATCTCAGTATATAAACGAAGAAAGACAAAAGAATCAAGCACAGAAGGCAGCATAAAAGAGAAGAATTGAGCTCAAAGCCTTTTAGTATTAATCGCAGGACATCAAGTTATAGCAACTTTCTAGCAGATAGTTCCCCCCCTTTTTCCATTACAATGCCTGGGTTTTTATAGAGGACCCGGGCCTCTGAATCATAATTACATAGCGAAGAAGAGTACGCTCTCGAGCCCTGAGAATTCGGCTCCCCGAGGCTCTCGTGACCGAGCTTTCAAATCTATTACCAAAATTGGCAACTGCAACCGGGTCAACCATGGAAAGGTGCATTGATGAGCCGTCTGGACGTCCTTGGTCTTCGGGTGCGGTGCTCGAGTGGCCGCCATGCTCGTCGGGCTCTCCATCATGGCTTGATACTTCATTTTTGATTGCCAAAAATGAGCAGTGAGCTTACTGGGCACGAAAAATTGCATTTATGAGGCACTTGATCACCTCGGGAAAATACCCGGCTTGGAACGCATGCCCGTGGAGTGCTTCGCTAATTCTTCATTCACAACTTCACTTCGCAATGGCTCTGGGCCGAAGCAAAAACTCCTCCTTGGATTATACTTCACAAAACTGGGCTTCGCAAAACTGCTTCGGGGATGGGGAGTGCCGAAGCATATCTACTTCGCAAAATGGACCTCTTTGCTTTTGCCACTTTGTCGACAAAATTGCTTCATCGATGCCTTGGAGAAATACTTCGCTGCGATCTTCTTTCAAAACTGTGGTTCGGGAAGATTTCGGCCGAAGCAATTGTCTTCAAAAGATGTTGCATTCCTTTACTTTGGGTAGAAGTACTTCGCACAAAATTAGCCGAAGCAAATGCTTCGCAATGAGCTTTTGGCGAAGTAAAAATGGTTCGCTGATGGAGGGGCCCGAAGTGAGTACTTCGACAACTTTCTGGCGAAGTACTTTCAATGCTCCTTGAGTTTCGCTTCGCTAATTTTTTGGCCGAAGTGACTGATGGAAATACTTCGGATGCGAAGTAGTTTTCTTGCCTTCTCCTTTGTATTTCTCTTCGGTACACCGCTTCGCAGAAATCTTGCCCGAAGTAGCTTCGAAAGTGCTTTGGGCCCGAAGTATTTCTTGCTTTGCTCAAAGTTGTTCTTTCAATTGCTATCCTTGTATTCTACTTTGGTGATACTACTTCGCAAAAAACTCCACCCGAAGCAGTGTTGAAAATGCTTTGGGTGCGAAGCTCTCTTTTCTTTTGAACGCCGCTTCGCTCAACTTTCGCCCGAAGTAGCTGCTAGAAACGCTTCGGGCGTGAAGTAGTTTCATTCTCCTTTCCTTGTGTTTTACTTCGGCGAAAACTACTTCGCAAAACTTTTACCCGAAGTAGTGCTGGAAATGCTTCGGGTGCGAAGCTATTTTTATTTTCCTTCGGCGAAGCTCTTTTCTCTAGCTTGTTTGGTAGCGAAGTTCTTTCTTTTTTACTTTATATACAAAGGGGTGGCATTGGAAGCCAAAATTGCTGCAACTTTTCAAAAAAAATGACAAAGCAAAAACTTTACTGTACAAAACTTGTTTCTTTTTCTACCCCTTAAGAAATGTGACAAAATTGTCAACATTCTTGGCGGCTCGCGGGGCAACGAGCTCGTCTCGGTGGGAGGACCCTTTAACTTTGATCCATTGGGCCAGAGTCTTTTCTCGATCCATCTCCTCCTTCTTCTTCCTGGAGCGCTTCTGTAGCTGGTTCTTGTTCTCCTTCTTCTTCTGCTTCTTCTTCCTCCTCTGCTCCTTCGTCTGCTGGCGTGGCCTCCTGCTGTGGTGATGGGATGAGACGGTCATGGATTTTCTTCATAGTTCGGTGAACATGAGCCCAGACCCCTTTCTGAAATGGTTCTTGGTCTTCGAGTGCCTTGACCAGAACATGGAATCGATCAATCTGCCCTATGTCGGCGTGTTTGATTCTTGCACCTAGGTCATTCAGGCAAGCCACGATTTTGCAGTGTCTCAGGATGAAATCAGTGACTTGTCCCTCCGTGACTGGCTCTTCCCACTCATCGATTTTGGAGACGTCACCTTCAAAATGGAGCCACGCCGGCTTAAGTTCTTCCCTGGTGAGAAGGTTCCCATCATCGTCTATGAAACTCGGGAAACCCAAAGAAGAAAGGTCTTCGAAGTAACTCATTGATGTGCACTGCTCCTGCTCAAATATATCAAGGAGGTCTTTCACCTTTTGCGCTTTCTTCACCTTGGAGAAGAAAGCGCGAACAGTGGCTTGGGCAGTAGACCAATCCCTAGCCGTTCGACTCATAGCAGTGACTTGTAGGTCTTGATATCTGATGCTTTGGACCTCAAAGGCAAGCTTGAGTCACCTCTTGATTTTTTGGATCACCTCATCTACTATTGGTCCCTTCTTAGCGATGGCATGCTGAGCTTCAGTGACAAAAATTAAAATTGATAGGGCACTAGAGGCCCGAGATCTGAAACCTTTGAGTAGGTGAGAGCGGATCTCCTTGATTCTACCTTTATCAAACAGTTCCAGGTTTGCTTTTTCATACAATTGCTGCTGGGCCCGCAAGATCTTGCCCTCGAGCTCTTTGGATTTTAGCTCATTTTTGGCCTATTTTTGTGCTTGATGTTCGGCCGAAGTCTGCAGTTGTAGAATTTGCTGCTTGAGGGCATGCGTTTCCTTTTTGAGCAATTTGCACTGCTTCTATGAATCCTCCAGCTCAGAGCGAATCCTAGCCAACTCTTCTTCCAACTTGATGTTGGCATTTTCTGCTTCAAACCTACGCTGGTTGGCAATGTTTGCATGTGCTCGAAAAGTTTCAACCCTGACATGCATGGATGCGGATTCGTCATCTATGTTTAAATGCTCCAGGTCCTTGGTCTTCTCTTGGTAGTCGTAGTCGACTGGAGTCATTTCATCCAGAGGCTTCTGGACCTTAGGGACCTTCCTCACCTTATGCAACTTTTCGCCCTTCAAGTCGAAAACTGCACATTTTTCAACTTGAGCCAGAGATTTCCCTCTTTTCTTTCTTGCCTCCTTTAGCATCTTCTCTGTATTCTGTCGAGCTAGGAGTAGCTTTTCAGCCAGGGGGCACTCCTTTATTGAAGATAAATCTATTTCAGAGAAGGCCGAATCTCCAGCCAAAGGTGTGAACAAATATAAAGAACTAACAGGGAAAGATTCCCCTGATGGCTCGGAGACTGGTGTGGCAGGGACTTCGGCGAGCGGGACTATGCTTTGGGCTATGGGAGAGTGGGTTACGGGGCTTGGTGTTGGGTCACTACCTTCACCTTGACTTAGGATTGATGAAACTGTGGCATGGGTAGGCGAAGTGGTTTCAAAGGGCTTATCCTGGTCAGATGACTCGGGAGGAGTGGGGCTATGCAGGATTGGACTGGCAATGGGAGTTTTTGAGTGGGGGATTGACCCTGTGGGGGATGGAGAGATTGATGAGGGCTTCCACTCGGGACTACCATGGATGTATCAAAGACCGAAGCGAAGGGAAGAGAGTGCGTACCTACGTGCCCTCCTGGCAAAGCGGCTGTGGTAACTTCTTGCGTGGTTGGTTCTTGGCCCTTTTGGGCTTCAACACTCCCGACCTCCACAACTTCTACTCCGGGGTCTTTCTCTTGTTGGAGGAGTTCCTCCACATCAATGATATCTATTTTGGGGACCATCTCAGCACTTGGTGGCCCTGCATCTTCAATATTTGCTTCAACCGGGCCTGATGCAGGGGATCCAGTAGGAGTACTTGTAGGCTTTGTGCGAGGGTGCTTTGGGTGGCTCGGAGGCACTTGAATTTGCTCCTGCATTTTCCTTTTCTTTCTCTCCAATGGTTGCTCTGCTTCTTCAGCCCCCACTTCCTTTTCTTCCTCCGAGGCATCCTTAGCTCCACCTGGGCTTTCACCTGATCCTGGGGTAGCTGGGGGAATAAAATCTGCAAAGGATATAGACTTCCAGGTTTCGACATTGGTGTCATAAAGAATTGCGAAGTCTTTATCCGATGCTAAGAGTCCATAGGAGTTTGCTTTTTGACGATGGACTCTCATTATCCACCATTCCCGAAGCTTTTCCTCGCTCCAGTATTTTACCTCCTCCTTCAAATCGTCCCTTGCTTTCTTCCAAAATGTGGAGCTTGGAGTCGGGAGGGGATACTGATCAGGGTCGAACTTGACCTCCATAGGATAGAACTCATGCCATGGAGGCAATGTCCTCATCCTTTCTAAATGCCACTCCAGATATTTTCCATTGGGGTTATTTCTTTGTTCCACAACTTCGGGGTGAGGGCAGATGTGGAAGTTCTTGAATTTTAAATGATCCTTCATCACGCCCAAAGGATCATAGAGCCACTGCTGAGGAATCTAGAGTAGGCCAAAATAGGCAAGCTTTTCCTCCAGGAAAACGCCCTGTTTTAGGGCAAAGACTTCGATTACCCCCATCCTGAAGGGGAAGTCACAGGTATGTGCCCACTTTCGACCGTGACCGTATATTGCATTTGTAGAGTCGCTCTGTCGAGCGACTTCCAATGCGAACTGATATTCAGAGGGGTAGACTGGTAACAAGAAGGGCTTCCCAATGAAGCCGAACAGGCGAATCACCATTCCCTGTGTCAATTGGAAGACGTCCCCCTTTTTTCCCAGCACCACTCTATCTCTCAAACTGAGTGGTACCCGAGGACAAGAGCCTTTCAACAGATGCATGGCGGGTCCCAAAAATTGTTGATTAAAAGAATAATAGGACTCTTCCTTCAGTAAGAGGGGAGTCCATTGATACACTGGCAGAGGATTTCCATCCTTGCCGCTTGGCGAGATGGCGATATGAGGAAACCGCTTATGAACTTGGTAGAAGAATAGCCAGACAAGAAAAGAATAGGGTGCGAAGTACTGGCCTGCTGCTGCATTCTTCATGCTGGCGAGCCTTGTATGCAGGGTTCGGGCCACCCATTCCGCCCAGTCAAAGAAAACTGGGTTGGTGTTCGGCCTTGAAGCGTCAGGGATGTAAAACTCCCCTCTTGAAATGCATTCGGCCAAAGACACCTGCCAGGGCTGTACTAAAGCATCTGTTGACAAGCCCGCCACCCATGCAATGATGGAGAAAATATCGGTATTTTTGAAGGCCTCCAAGGGTAAGGGCATCTGGGGCAGCTTGTTTGAAGGCAGCCCGCTCTTGAGATTCTCTCGCAAGAACTTCAATATGTAGTTGTTGGAGGTAAATCTCTCCATTTGTTCGCTCAGGATGACATTGCGAATAGAATAGCCCTTGGGTGGACCCTGCTGTGGAGCGAAGGCTGCTTGTACATCTTCCTTCAAGATGGAAAATAGTTTGTGTCCCGAAGCATCTAACACCTGCCTGGACGTAGGTTGGTAATTCTGTGCAATGGCGTATATCAGCTCGGGACAATGGTGAGCAGGTGGGGTTAAAAACCAGTAAATCTGGGAGTAATATGCAGCAGCTCTCTTATTTTTTGGTGTGAGCCTGCTTGTCATGAACTCTATGGTGCGTCGAAGATCGGATACACCCTTAGAGAGCTGTGTGTCTCGGATCTTCTCCCACCCATCAATTGGTGGCTCCACAAGCTGTTCTTCTTTCGAGTCGTCCCCCTCTTCCATTGGCTACTTTTTGGGTCGAAGGGGAAGATTTAGCTTCTTCGAAGTGCGCTTTTTCTCTTCCTTCCCCTTCTTTGTCTTTTTGGGGCCTGCAACTTCGGGCTCTTTTCCCTTCTCCTTAGAGTTTTTCTTTCCCATGATGCTAGTGATAGCGGTAGGGTTCTTGATACAAAGAGCTTTAATGTAAATGGCCAGATGCAAAGGATGGGAGGGTTGCAGAGTATCTGAAGGTTCTCAGTCTAGCTCTAACTGATGGACAAATAACTTCCCTCTTGCCAGGAACTCGCTTTTATAGCCTAAAAAGGCAACCACCTGAATTTATGGCACCTACTAAAATTAAATTTGTACTTCGAACGAAAGAGGCTGTCGTATTCTCAAACCGCTTCTATAGCGACGTGGTACACAGGGCTGCATGCTTCGATGATTACCCTTTTGTACTGGAGGCGCCACCCGCTGCCACCTCGTACCTTGGTGCGAGCTTTTCTTCTCTTTTTTTGACTCGATCATCTCGGGAAGTGCTCCACCACCCTTTTTCCTTAAATTCATCCACTTTGTACTCTTTTCAAGGCCATTTTCAGCATGTTCTCCGAGGCACATTTCGAATTTTCCACTTCGCGCGTGTTCGGCTTGGTGAAGAGAAACTTGATGCCAAAAAAATGCTTCACGGTGAACCTTTGGTTTGGACTACTTTTCGATGCTTCGGGCCCGAAGTACTTTTCCTTCGCTACGATGTCGTTTGGCCTTGCGAAGGTCGCCGAAGCTTTCCCTTTTGAAAACTGCTTCGCAGAAATTTTTCCCGAAGTAGCTACTAAAATACTTTGGGTGCGAAGCTCTTTTCATGCCTTCGTTCGAATTTTGGTTCGGCTTCCTTTTGGGTAACATGCTTTGCAAGGAGCCTCTTATAATCCACTTCACAAAAATGCTGCCCAAAGTAGCTATTGAAAATACTTCGGGTGCGAAGTTCTCCTTTTGAAAACTGCTTCGCAGAATTTTTGCCTTTGGTAACCTTCTTCGCAGCGAACCTTTTGTACTTGCTACTTCACATCAGAAGTCCCCGAAGAGGATTTGGAAGTGGTACTTGGCTTTTGTGATCTTGGAAGAGAATGTATATACAAATGCAAATTATATACAGAAGTATATATACACATATATATATATATATATTTTTTAAAAGAAAGAAATCGTCTTTAGCGGTGAAAAGTCTTCAGGTGAAGACCATTGATAGAGATCGACAGAACTTGACCATCTGCATCTTTGAGGATGAATGAATTGGCCGAGTTCACCTTCATAATTTCAAATGGCCCATCCCAAAAGGCGTCCATCTTGTCATGATTCCCAGGCTTGGCCTTCCAAGAGTCCCACTTCAATACCAGGTCTCCCACATTGAATGTGCGATCGGATGACTTTTTCTTGAACCAGTCTCGGGTGACCTGAGTATGCTTGGCGAAGTTCTGGTATGCTTCTTCGTGATCTTCCTCTAGTCGCAGCAGCTGAGCTAACCTGTTCTCCATCGGACTAACTCCATCTTCTGCTTCTAATAGCTGTAGTGTAGGGATCTCAACATGGATGGGTAAGATGGCCTCCTTGCCGTAGACCAGGGCATAAGGCGAAGTTTTGATTGACCTTTTGACAGAAATTCGATCGGCCCATAAGGCCCGATCTAGAAGGAGATGCCAAGTCCTTTTGTTTGTCTCTATGAGCTTCCTTAGCATTCTCAACAGAGTCTTATTGGTGGATTCTGCCAAGCCGTTGCCTTGTGGATAATAATTGGAGGATACTTTATGATATATCCCATATCTGTAGAGGAATTCATTAATTTTAGCGCCTGTGAAGCCAGGGCCATTATCTGTGATGATTGCTTTGGGGATGCCAAACCTGGTGATCAATCCTTCCAAGAAGGTGACTACAGTCTCTTGATCTGCATGCTTGGTGGGAATCGCTTCGGCCCACCTGGTGAAGTAGTCTATTGCTGTTAGGATGAACCTATGTCCCACGGAGGAGTTCGGTGATACGACCCCTATAAAATCCAACCCCCATTGCTGAAAGGGAGTTTCTACCTGTATCGGGTGAAGGGGCATCGAAGCATTTTTGCTTCGGTCGATGAACTTCTGACACTGCTCGCATTTGCGGCAAACGGCGAAGGCATCGACGAAGAGTGTGGGCCAATAATAACCCGCTTTGATAATATTTAGTGTCGTTGTTCTTCCTACGAAGTGACCTCCAGATAGCCTCGAATGGAACTCTCCTAGGACTTTTCTTTTATCATCATCTTTGATGCATTTGAGAAGGACTCCATCAATATTCCTGAAAAATAGGCCTTCGGGGTGCAGAGTGTACCGGGAGGACCGCATCCTGAAATGCCTTCGCTGTGAAGCATTTAGATGCGAAGGACAACTGCCAGTGTGGAAGTATTGAACTATTTCACCGACCCAGTCTTTCTCGTCCTCTTCCTGGTTAGCGAAGCATCCTTCGATTGGTAAGTCATCCCACTAAGATTCTACAGCTTCGGTCGTTGCGCTCTTCGCTAATTCTTGGCACAATGCACGACCATGAACCAATTTTGTGGGCTTGATCTCAATGTCAAACTCCTGTATCTTGTTCACCCAACCAGCTCTTTTGCTTCCCAACTCTCCTTGGATAATGAAATTGCGCACGTCGGGGTGAATGACAAAGACTGTGACCCGACTTTGGGAGATGAATTGTTTGAAATTTCTGAGGGATTTCATCACTGCATGCACCTGACGTTCTATGAAATTATATTTCTCTTCATGGGGGTTGATCACCTGGCTCAAGAACGCGATGGGGCGCTCCTCGCCATCTTCCCCATTTTGTGTCAGGACGACAGCATAGCTTTCGGGTTCCCCTATAGCATATAGGATGAAATCCTGACTGTAATCTGGATTGATCAAGACCGGCGCCTGAGTGATTCGAGCCTTAATCTCTTCAAAAGCTTCTTTTCTTTCTTTCGTCCAGCTAAATTCGGTGCCCTTCTTCAGGAGTTGGGACATTGGCTTGATGACTTGGGCGAAGTCGGGGATGAACTTCCTCACGAAGTTAATCTGGCCGAAGAAATATTGAAGTCCTTTCTTGTCTGCTGGGAGTGGGAGCTTCATTAGAGCCTCGGCTCTGTCAGGATCTACAACGAGGCCCTTTTTTGATATCACATGTCCCAACAACTTTCCTTCGCTGACTGTGAATATGGACTTCTTTGGATTGATTGAGATGTCGAACTCTCGACACTTTTTGAAAACTTGTTGTATATGTAGTGGATGATCTTCCCTTCTTCGGGAGAAAACGGTCATGTCATCCAGATAGATGATGATAACCTTATTTAGAAGCTCGCCAAAAGCAAGATCCATCGCTCTCTGGAAAGTGGCCCCAACATTCGAAAGGCCAAATGGACATTCGCTGGTAGGCAAATGTTCCCCACTTGGTGGTGAATGTTGTTTTGTGTTGGTCTTCATCCCTGACCCAGATCTGATTGTATCCAGAAAAACCATCGAGCAGAGAGAAGCGTTGAGCTCCAACCACTGAGTGCAAAATTTGATCGATTTGTGGGAGAGGATAGTGGTCCTTGAGGGACGCCTGGTTTAGATTGCGAAAGTCCACGCATAACCTGATATCTCCATTCTTTTTTCTGACTGGGACCAGGTTCGCTACCCATGAAGAGTGCTTGATGGGATATATGATCTTTGCCTCGAGCATCTTCAAGAGTTTGGCCTTCATTAAGACCTCGATCTTGGGATTCACCGGTCTTTGCTTTTGTCGGAAGGGTTTGACCCCTTCCTGCAATTCGATTGTGTGTTGAACCAGCTGCCGATTGTATCCCTAGAGATCTTGATAAGACCAAGCAATTATATCTAGATACCTCCTGCACAGATTTTGTATCTGTTCTATCTCTTCTGAAGTGCATTCGGTCCCAACCTTTATTGCCTTTCCAGGTTCAAGCTCCAAATCTCGATACTATTTTTCATTGACTTTGATCATGTGAGAGAGAGCTCGGTCATTCCGATCAAAGAGGCTTTCAAGGGTGATTAGTCCCTTGGGAACATGGTTATTCTTCAATTGAATCAGCCCTTCATATTCTCCTTCATCAGAGCTTCGGTCTTCGACTATGGCGGCTTCTTGGATCATGAAATTTACAATCTGCTCGTCGTTATCAAACACTTGCCAATGCAGATCTTTGTCTGGGACAGAGGGTCTATAGATCATCCTCACAGCTCTAGGCTTGTGCACCATGTCTTCTGTTGGAGAGTACTTGGCTGCGATGGATGCCAGAACATCGGCATGTCGGTTCTTTTCTCGTGGGATTGACTGCAGATTGAGAGATTCGAACTGATCGAACAGGTCCCATACCCTATTGCGGTATGATTTTAGATAATGCTTCTTTGAAGTACACTTATTTGTGACCTGGTTGCAAACCATTTTAGAATCTTCAAAGATTTGGAGATGCTTTATGCCTAACTTATCAGCTTTCTTAAGTCCTAGGCACAATGCTTCGTATTCTGCTACATTGTTAGTGCAGCTCCATGTCAACCGGTAGCAATATTCCTTTTGCTCTCCGGAGGGTGAAATTAGAAGAATCCCTGCCCCAGCGCCATTTTTACATCGGGCACCATCGAAGAACAACTTCCATAGTTCTTCCTGGGCACTTGTTCTATTCCCTGGTTGGGAGTGATTTTTAGGCTTGGCGATCGCATAACATCCTATTTCGGTCTCCACCATGGCGTTGAAGTCTGCCAATGAAAACTCATCTTCACAACTTAATTGCGCAAGAGACTCCTCGACCAGGTCTACCTGCTCTATTTCCTCCACCATTGCGTTCACTGGTTCGCTGCTTTCTTCCTCGGACATCTTCTGTACAAGAAAGGAAGAAGGCTTTTCATTGTAGATCTTCACCTTCTTTCCTTTGAATGGAATCTCCAGATGGGAGTAATCCATAGACAGATATCCACCCAGATTTGCCATGAATTCCCTTGACAAGCACATACTAAAATATGGCTCCAAGTCGACTACCACTACCTCTTGTATGACTGTGATCTGAGGCATCTTATGTAGTCGGATAGGAATGTCCTTGATCACCCCTACAGTCTTCACTGGAGTACCATCCAACTGGAGTACACCTTGGCTGCTTCACGTATATTCCATCCCTATTTCTTCGTAGACTGCTCTTGGCATTACTGTTGTAGCGGCCCCAGAGTCGATCATGCAATTATGCACAATATACCCTTCCATTTGTAGGGACAGGTAGAATGGAGGTGGTCTGTTCTTCCCCATGATGGATGTGGATAGGGTCTACACAAGAGCAAGCGGTGTCACATTTTTTACTTTAATTGTCTTCAATGATTCTTGTAGCAGGTCTACTTGTCCAGGAAGTTGTAGTGCATCATACAGGCTGATCTTGGCTGGAATCTTCTTCAATTCCTCTACAATGTTGTACGCCAGGGATTTGAGTGCTTCGGGCTCCTTTCTAGGCTCATATCTTGTGCGATACTACTCTGTAGCTTCAACTCTCTGTCGCTTAGTCAGGGAAGGAAACTTGAGCTTTTCCTTAGCCTGTTCCTTGGTTTCTGCCTGAGGTGGTTCGGCAGAGGCCTTTTGAGCCCTTTCTTTGATTGGTGCAGGCGAAGGAGCTTCGCTCGGGGCCGAAGTAGATGATTGTCCTTTCTCGGGTTGAACTTGCTCTTTTGAAGGAGCCAGCTGAGTAGCATCTGCTTCTATTGTCTTTTTTCCTCCTCGGGTGAGTACTGCAACCGGCTCCTCCTCGCCAATTGTCAAGTTGTGACTCATCTGCCTAATGACGTTGACTTGACCGCTGTGACTACTGTTTGCCAGCGTTTGTACATAGTGTTGGTGTAGGGTGCAGGTATTCTCTTCATGCGGATCATTGCACGTAGAGCACCAATATACATAGTCGGAAGTGCTCGGAGCCTCATCAATTGCAGCATTTCTCGTCGAAGCCTTCCCTTGCTGGACTGCTTGGTCCTTGGTAAGCGCAGGTGTAGGATAAGATCTTCTCGGTAGGAACTCCTGTTGCGCTTGCTTCTTCTTCACAATGGTCATGTCATTGGACAACATTTGAACTGTAGAGTTCAGAGACTGCATTTCCTGCAGAATTTTGGTTTGTATATCATCGGCTTTCGGAGCGAGTGGTAATGGAGCCATCATCGGTATTGGAGGAAGGGCGGGGTGTTGAGGTGGTGCTGGTAGTACAGGGAATGCCGAAGAGACAGTGGGCTATGGAGTTGAAAATGTAGGGAAATGAATTTGTGGAGGGGTGATTTGAGACACGATAGGGTTTGGATTCCAAGATGAAATCGGGAGTGCAGGGGTTGTGGAGATTTGCGAAGCGGCTACGCTTGCATACTGGAATTGTAAGGATTCGAGAAGTATGGGCATCGGCATCCTTTGGGGAAGCTTGCCCATAGCTATCAAATCCATTTCCGCTCTCTTAGCTAACTCATACAACTCGAGAAAAGTATTAACGTTAGAATATCTTACCATGAGACTGATATCGGGATTGAAAGCCCGAAGGAAATAGAGTGTTGCAGCTTCGTCAGTTGGCCGAAGTCCAACTGGTACTCTCTGCCAGGTTCGAGCGAACCTAACATTGAAATCTGCAATTTCTTCTTGTGGATGTCTCTTGATCGAAGTGAATTGATGTAGAAGAGAAGTAGGATCGGAAGACTCATTGAAGTTTCCCATCATTTGCCCAGCCTAACTGGTCCCATCCTATAATGCTACCAGGTGGTAGAGATCTATACCAATAGAGGAGTTTTCCTCTCAAGGAAAGAACCAAAAGCTTTACCATAATTTGCTCTTCTGTAATGTCATGGATCGCTGCCAGAGATATTATGTCCTGGATATGCTCTAGAGTAGTCTTCCCAGTTCCATCGAACGTTGGGATCTTCTTTATGGCAGCAGGCGGCACTTGCCCTTGTCCTGCTAGATTCAGTGGTGACAAGGAATCCCATGCTGGGCACAACCTGGGCGGTTGTGGCTATTGCATTTGTTGTTGTTGTTGTTGTTGTTGTGCCATACTTGCTCCTAGATTTTGAGAAACAAGAATTCCCGAAGCTCCCCCTTGATTGCTAATAGGGCAACTAATAGGAATGGAGGGACTAGGATGCTTCGGAGAGTTGGGAGGATTGGGAGGAAAACTAGATGTTGTACTATCAAAAGTTGAGCCTTGTCTGCCAACAGAGGATGTTCCTTGTAACAGTGATTCGGGGGTGACCAACCTTGATTGTTCCCCGAAGGCGTCAATATCTAGCTCAAAGAACTCGGTTTCCTCTCCTCTATTCTTAACTCTCCATCTTGTTTGCATGAAGGCACAGAATTTTGGTACTGGTCTTTACGACTTAAATATTCTTGGGTAAACAGAGTCGCCAGATGCTAAGAGTCTTTCAGTAATGAGGGCATCGGTCCTCACTACCACTAATCAGGTGAGACTGACCGGGTCACATCGGGAACTGGTTAGAACTATTGGCCCCGGTGAAGACGGGTTTGGGATTTAAAATATGGGACCTTGACTGGTTATGGATCTTTCTGAGACAAGTACAGTCAGTCCCACCGGGCGTGCCAAAAATTGTTGGTCATCAAATCTGCCTAGGTAAGGATTTTGAGTAAATGTATGCGCCCTAGACCTGGACCAACATTGAAAGGCCGAAGGGAAGAGATGCCCCTCGTGCCAATCTCCGGAGAAAGGCCGGATCCTATGCTAAACTACTTGGGTGTTTGAAGATAAGAGTGCAGGAAAGAGATAAAAGGAGTTAGGGTTAGAGAAATTGGTGATGTAAGGTGGGAGAGAACAGGAAGCACGATTGCTAACTAGCAACTTGAATAGCAGCAAGGAACACCAAGGATAAATGAAGGAAATGCAATATCGATTTTCCTATGTATCCTTCGAGCGAGTTTCAGGGTACCTTCCCCGATCGCACACCAGACGTAGAGTTCAGCATCCAATATACAAACGAAGAAAGACAAAAGAATCGAGCACAGAAGGCAGCATAAAAGAAAGCCAATACAATGCTTTTCTGCTCCTATGTATCCTTCAGAGCGAGTTTCAGGGTACAGTCCCCGATCGCACACCAGACGCAGAGTTCAGCATCTCGGTATACAGACGAAGAAAGACAAAAGAATCAAGCACAGAAGGTAGCATAAAAGAGAAGAATTGAGCTCAAAGCCTTTTAGTATTAATCGCAGGACATCAAGTTACAATAGCTTTCTAGCAGATAGTTCCCCCCATTTTTCCCTTACAATGCCTGGGTTTTTATAGAGGACCCGAGCCTCTGAATCATAATTACATAGCGAAGAAGAGTACGCTCTCGAGCCCTGAGAATTTGGCTCCCCGAGGCTCTCGTGACCGAGCTTTCAAATCTGTTACCAAAACTGGCAACTACAATCGGGTCAACCATGGAAAGGTGCATTGATGAGCCGTCTGGACGTCCTTGGTCTCTGGGTGCGGTGCTCGAGTGGCCGCCATGCTCGTCGGGCTCTCCATCATGGCTTGATACTTCATTTTTGATTGCCAAAAATGAGCAACGGGCTTGCTGGGCATGAAAAATTGCATTTATGAGGCACTTGATCGCCTCGAGAAAATACCCGGCTTGGAACGCGTGCCCGTGGAGTGCTTCGCTAATTCTTCATTCACAACTTCGCTTCGCAAGGGCTTCGGGCTGAAGCAAAAACTCCTCCTTGGATTATACTTCACAAAACTGGGCTTCGCAAAACTGCTTCGGGGATGGGGAGTGCCGAAGCACATCTACTTCGCAAAATGGACCTCTTTGCTTTTGCCACTTTGTCGACAAAATTGCTTCGTCGATGCCTTGGAGAAATACTTCGCTGCGATCCTCTTTCAAAACTGTGGTTCGGGAAGATTTCGGCCGAAGCAATTGTCTTCAAAAATGTTGCATCCCTTTACTTCGGGTAGAAGTACTTCGCAGAAAATTAGCCGAAGCAAATGCTTCGCAATGAGCTTTTGGCGAAGTAAAAATGGTTCGCTGATGGAGGGGCCCGAAGTGAGTACTTCGGCAACTTTCTGGCGAAGTACTTTCAATGCTCCTTGAGTTTCGCTTCGCAAAAACTCTTCCCGAAGTAATGATGGAAATGCTTCGGATGCGAAGTAGTTTTCTTGCCTTCTCCTTTGTATTTCTCTTTGGCACACCGCTTCACTAAAATCTCGCCCGAAGTAGCTTCTAGAAGTGCTTCGGGCCCAAGAGATTTCTTTCTTGCTTTTAAGTTGTTCTTTCTATCCTTGTATTCTACTTTGGTGATACTACTTCGCAAAAAACTCCACCCAAAGCGGTGTTGAAAATGCTTCGGGTGCGAAGCTCTCTTTTCTTCTGAACGCCGCTTCGCTCAACTTTCGCCCGAAGTAGCTGCTGGAAACGCTTCGGGCGCGAAGTAGTTTCATTCTCCTTTCCTTGTGTTTTACTTCGGTGAAAACTACTTCGCAAAACTTTTACCCGAAGTAGTGCTGGAAATGCTTCGGGTGCGAAGCTATTTTTATTTTCCTTCGGTGAAGCTCTTTTCTCTAGCTTGTTTGGCAGCGAAGTTCTTTCTTTTCTACTTTATATACAAAGGGGTGGCATTGGAAGCCAAAATTGCTGCAACTTTTCAAAAAAAATGACAAAGCAAAAACTTTACTGTACAAAACTTGTTTCTTTTTCTACCCCTTAAGAAATGTGACAAAATTGTCAACAAGAATTTTTGTAGCTTACCCCCTCAATTGGTGAATGAGTTACGAATGTATCTCACAAGCCAATTCAATTTTTTTTTGCAAATAATTAATGATGTAGTGAATTTGTGCAATTGATGAATGAATGGTGTGAAATGCAATGTGATTGTGGATGATATGAATGATGTAAAATGTGATACCATTTTTGCCTCAATGGTGGAAAGGGGGTTGGTGTAAAATACCATGTGATTGTGGATGATATGAATGATGTAGCATGTGATATCATTTTTTCCCAAATGGTTGAAAGGGGCTTTTGTCTAATGTCATGATGTCATGATCATGTAAGATGTTATCCCCTTGTGGGAGGATCAAAATCAATATTGTGGTTTCCCTAGATTTCAGGATGATTCGATGTTGTTGAAGAAAATGCCCTATAGGCATCATTGAGTATGCAAGGTATGAAAGATGCATTATGCAATAGGCAGCATAAGGTGTTAGGTAGTGACTGTCTTGATAATTCCCACATAGAACCAATAAACCTATCGGGCTTTGCCTTGTCCGATGACTATGGTCAAATGAATGAGTTATTGTGATTATAATTATCTGTATTTTCCTGCCCCACAGAAAAGGACATCAATGACTACTTTTGAGAAAATTGTTCTTGGCAAGGTTGCACTCAAAATGTGAGGTTCCAAATGTGATTGAGATTTCGATCAAGGAGATAAGTGAGGATGATCATGGTGAAATGTGAGCATGTGATGAATGTATCTATTTTTGCCCTAATAGATGAAGGGGTTTTTGAAATGAAATGATTTGTGTCTATTCATTGCCCTTAGAATATAAAGGGATTTTTGATGATGAATAAAATTGTTGTCTATTCATTGCCCTTAACAGATAAAAGGGATTTTTGATGATGTAAACTAAAATGATTGTGTTTGTTCTTTGCCCTTAACAGATAAAAGGGTTTTTGATGATGAAAATGAAATGATTTGTGTCTGTTCATTGCCCTTAACAAATAAAGGGATTTTTGATGATGAACAATAAAATGATTGTGTCTAGTCATTGCCCTTAACATATATTTTTGATGATGTAAGTGTCCTTATGGTGATCTATCCATCCTACCGGATTGCATGGATAACCAATCGCTACAACCGCCAGGTTACTAGGATAAACCACTGAATACAAGGTTCACTTGTGAATGAAAATGTTGAATGAATCTTCGTGTTTTTGGCTGATGGGTAAGGCAAGGAAGCTCCGTGTTTTTAGTTGATGGGTAAGGCTAGGAAAATATGAATATGTAATTGATGCATTCTATTTTTTCCCCAATAGATGAAGGGGTTTTTTATGGATGTATCTATTTTTGCCCTAACAGATGAAGGGGTTTGTGATGATGTAAGTGTACTTATGGTAAATTATCCATCTTATCAGATTGCATGGATAACTAGTCGTTGCATATGCCAGGTTAGGTAGGATAAATTCCTAGATACAAGGTTCATTTATGAGTGTTATATAATGATAAATGAATAGATGATGTTGAATGTGAGTGTTATCTTTTTTTTCCCCAAAAGAGGAAGGGATTTTTGCTATTAGGCTGATGTGAATGCAAGGCAAAGGGTGCAACCTTTGACAAAAGAACACAATATTTTGAACCTAGCAAGTGATGTGGATGATTTTAATGTGAGGTAAAGGGTGCAATCTTTGACAAACGAACACAATATTTTGAACCTAGCAAGTGATGTGGATGATGATGTAATGCTAGGTAAAGGGTACAACCTTTGACAAAATAATGCAGCCTTTTGAACCTAGCAATTGACTTGTTGATGATGTGATGTGATTTCATGATTGACTTGTTTATTGCATTGGTGGGGTAGGTGTGAAACCTTGAACACCCCCAAGTTGTGATGATGTTGGATTAGGGGAAAGGTGTGAAACCTTAAACACCCCCAAGTTGTGTTGATGTTTGTTTTATTGGAGGAAAGGTGTGAAACCTTGAGGACCCCCTAGTTGTGATGATGTTTTATTAGGGAAAATGTGTGAAACCTTGAACACCCCCAAGTTGTGTTGATGTTTGTTTGATTGGGTTAAAGGTGTGAAACCTTGAGCACCCTTGATTTGTGATCTTGTTTTCTTGATTGGGGGAAAGGTGTGAATACTTGAGCACCCCTAGTTACGATGATGTTTTATTATGGGAAAATGTGTGAAACCTTGAGCACCCCCTAGTTATGATGATGCTTTATTAGGGGAAATGTGTGAAACCTTGAGCACCCCCTAGCTATGATGATGTTTGAAATTTCTAGCGATCTTTGCATATGCGAGTTAGATATATATATATATATGACTTTGATTTTTGTGTTGTATTTTTGTGTGAATGCAATGCCTATTTTAAGAATATTTTATGCATGTTTTAGCTTTTGAGATATTCGATTTTGGGCCACTCTAGCTTCAATAGCTATCCAATTTTGAATGAGAACCTGTAGATCTGCATACACACAAAAAAACAAGGGGATTAGCAATACCTATGAGGGCTCCATAGAGTGAGACCCTTAGTTACCAATAAAACCCTAGCTATTAATGAATAAAATGGCATACAAAAATCTACAAATTATACAATGAAATAAAACCAATGGGGATTTACCTTGCTATTTATCAATGTTTTGTTACATATCTATGGATGTGATGTCATAGCAGTAGCAAAAAATGTGTAGCAATAGGCTCGGGTGTGTACCTGAGGGATACAACAGGCTCTGGTTCACACATGTAGGAAACAATAGGCTCTGGTGTGCAGCTATGAGATACAATAGGCTCTGGTGCACACCTTCGGGATACAACAGGCTCTGGTGTGCACCTGTGGGAAATAGCAAGCTTTGGTGTGCACCTATGGGATATAGTAGGCTCTGGTGAGCACTTGGCAGGATCTGCAATGAGCTTAGCAAGCTTGGGATGACACCTATGGACAAGGGTATATCTGTAGAAGCAGATCATGGAGGATGCGACAAATGTGATGGATGGATGGGGATTGCGATGGTGATGGATAATGGATGTGGGGATAGCTGGAACAGTTGAAGTCCTATGGCTAGCTAGGGCTTTGGATTTTCAAGGCTCTATCACTTTTTGCTTCACTAGGGCTTTGCCAATGACTTCTTCAGGATGCACATGCCAATATCAAGGTTCCAGGGTTCTAGCTTCAGGTTTTTTTTAGGTTTTGATCATTTGCAAATGTCCTTGCTTATAATAAAACCTAGGGTTTTCTTAGGGTTTTAGCCTTACACTTTTAATCGTGTGGCTAAGATTAAATCAGATCCTAAGGCTGAGATTACACTTTATATGTGGCATGGATTAATGAAGATGGACGGTGGAGATTAGATTGGATCAGACAGTTGTGGTTAATTGGGTTTATAAATACATATTTTATAATAAATATATTATAATATAATATAAAATATTATATTAAATATAAAATAATATTAAAATAAGCCCAATTAGGTTAGGAAATGGCGGGAAAGGGTTAAAGTGGTTGAATGGATGGCAGAAAAGGTGTATGGTGGATAAGTGGGTTGTGGGATGGTTAAGATAGAGGATTAATGGTTGTAATTTGGTGTCTACAATTACCATTATACAAAAAATTTTGAACAACGAGACTATGAGTAAAGGTGGTTAATTTAAATAGTTACATAATATAAAGGGTTGTTTTTTACCTTCCATGTCAAATAAGAAAGGAATTGAGAATTGCAAAATTGTTAAAACAACAACCATACCACCATGTATTTAATTACCCTTTCAATTTTCGAAAACTAAGATGGGGTTTTAAACCATATGAACTTAGGTCTAGAGAATTTGATAATTGGGATTTTGTCTTGTTTTTGTGTTATTGAAGTTTACAGTCTTTGCATGTGCCCTTTAAGAAGAAGGAAAAATATGCTATTAGTTGGTTTGAGTCTTAGTTATCAAATTTGTCAAAAAATTTAGATGAAGTTCAAAATTCATTGAATTTGAAATCATAATGAATAAATTCGATGAATTAAACCTAAATTTGGAAGAAAAAAAATTGAGTGGGAAACAAGCATGCACGTAAAGGGAAAAACACCCGATCGAATGTTTTTTTCGGCTCTCAGAAATAATGACGTGCAACTTGGTATGTAAATGTGTGGTTTTATTTTTTACGAAGCGCTCATGACATGGGGTTTGTGGCTTTCGTGCTGCAGATCACGCAGAGGAGTTTAATATTCAAGTCATCTCGTAACCTGATCTCAGAATCATGACTTTAATATTCCTATTTATAGAGACTAAAGCTTAAGGTTTGAGCTTATGGCGGACTAAAAATATCGGTGATACTCTTATCTGACTAAATGCAAAGACTCTGATAGTTTATTAAGCAAAAATTAGGATGTAATATCAATGAATTTTTTTTAAAATCAAGACTTATTAATCTAATTTAAAAGATTTAATATATAAAATTACCACGAAAAAAACTCTACTTTGACTAAATGCGAAGACTCCGACACTTTCTTAGCCAAATATTAGGATGTAATATCCATGAAAATTTCTAAAAATCGAGACTTATTAATTTAATTTAAACCATTTAATATATGAAATTGCGACTGCAAACATTCGTAAGTTGTGCTAATTATACACAGGCAAAACTGAAAAGAAAAGTAATTTTGAGTGTATTGAGAACAATTCACGGGAAAAATTTGAGCTAAAATTTTGTTGAAATTTGCTAACCTCTTAATTTTGAGTGCCAAATTCCGGCTCACTATAGTTTGCAGCCCCAGAGTGCGAATTTTATTTCAAATTTTATTCTGAATTTTTAAACATGTCAATTTTTTTCAAACTTCAAAAGTTTCGAATTTGAATACGAACATGAACTTGATAACTAAGGTTTGAGTATTACCATCATGCCTTATATTCAAATGGTAGGTTTCAATATTAAATAAAACATAGTATATTTTGTGAGGGAATGCAATTTCCTTCGATTGAAGTCTTAAAATGATGTTTTTCCTTGAGTTGACACGTGTGTATTAAGCAATTTGATAGGAATAAAATGTATTAGATGAACCATTCAAAATAGTAATGGGAACTTCTAAACACATATCCTTTTGAAAATATAGGTTCATAAAGAATGTGAATCGATTCAAACTCTTGTATGCATTTTGCAAAAAGTTAAATGAAAGTTTCATTCAAATAAAACTTAGTTGTGTTAGCTTTTGATACAATATCCAAAGGAGATAATAATCACGAGATGCAGAATAATATTAATGAAAGTAAATCTGCAAGATGATTGAGATATGCAATAAACATAAATGATATATAAATGAATACAATGTAGCTATGGAGGAAATGAGCACTCCATCAATATAGCTACTGGACTACATTGCATCCATCACCAATGGATGGTGATCCACACAAAACTGAACTAACTACTAAGAACCCTAAGCTATTGTGTCACCGACACTCCTCTTGCTTCTATGCTAACAATGAGGCCATCCTTATATAGGTAAAATAGGATACTTGGCCAACACTCTATCTAGTTGTACAAGTGACACCTTGCACATTTACAACTTGCACATGGACACTTGTGCATTTATTACATTGCATGAAGTAACTAGATAACTTCCCCCTAAAGTAATCTAATGTCCTAAGTATGTACCTTTGAAGATACATTTACATAACCCAAATGATGGAATATAAACTATTTCTAACACCCCTTGTATTACATTATTTGGGTATTGAAGACTTTTAGTCTTCAATATGGATCTTCATCTTCTTCTTGGGCTTTGGCTTGATTGGTGCAGACTTGATCTGGTTCTTTTCCTGCTGCTTCAGTCTTCATGTCATGGCTCCTTGTCTCTTTCCATTCTTTGTTCCTTGATGTCAGGCATCTTTGATGGACCATTGTCTTCATGATAGTGCAAGTCTTAAGTGGATCTATATTGACCCTTCTACCTTCCTTTGTTCCTTTGTAAGACCTGTTTCTATAAGTATCAACCTTGAGTTCAATGTTAGTAAATCCATCTGGAATAAGTTCCTGAAGATAACAGTTTATTCTTTGAAGTAATCTTCTTTCATAGTCTTTATAATATTTGTATTTGAGGTGACAGGAGAAAGATGAGTGATTTGTTCCATCACAATATTTGCAAGGATGAAAACTCCAACAATTGATTTTTTCATGACCATATTGATTGCAATGAGTGCACAATAAGGATGATCTAGCAATTTTGTAGTTTATCTTGGGAATATCATGTTTGTCTATCTCCTTGATAAGACCTTCCAACCATATGTGCACGATTGAAGCTATTCCATATTTTCCTTTTTGTATAAAGACTTGATGATCATTTTTTTCCAGTTTTTGATCATTAGATTCATTAGATGAATCATCATAGTTATTGATTTCAGAACTTAATTTGCATTGTATTGGTTCTTCATTTTCTTCACCCTTTACATCATTGTAATCCATCAGGTTTTTAATCCATATTGGTATTTTCCTTATTCCATTTAACATTCTAGTAGCCATATGTATAACCTGAATTTTTGGAATAGAGTAGTCTACTTCGTAGCTCTCTATATTAGGATATGCCAACCCTGATTGAAGTATATAAGCTTGATTTGATGAAACCTTTAGATTTGTAGGCTTCCTTATGTCTCCCTAGTAATGAGAGTATGAACACCTAATTTTAGGTTTTGAAGAAAGCTTATATCTTCCCAACTTGATTACCTTTGATCAAGTTTTGTAAAATGCCAAATAACTCCTTAATGTTTTTGGAGTATGATATAGTGCTTTTTGTAAAGATAAAGTTCAATTTTATGATTGATTTTGTACAATCAAAAATCAATTTATCTAACACCTTATTTATCCTAATTGAACTAAGCACTTTTCCAAATTTTAAGAGGTTTTAATGTTGGAATCCTTTTGTCCTTTTTTGAGAAATTTAAAGACAAGTAAAAATATAATTTCCAACTTTAACAATAAATATTTAATAACCTCTTTTATGACCCTTAGGTTTCAATTTCTAATTTCCAAAGACCTAGTTTGATGTTGTAACCCTTATCACTCCAAAGTTTGGAAAATTAGAAAATTAATAATATTTGCAAAATATCAAAGAAATTAATCCAAGTTGAATTCCTTATTTCTCCTAGGTTGAGATGCAAATATTATTTTAATTTGGTAAGTTGTCCCCTATAGTTTTGCTTTCACTAAACTAAATTTTATACCTTAGTTTATAACCCTTATATCTCCAAAGTTGAAAGCAATAATAAGATGGGATTTCACCCTTACCTTTTTGATGCTAGACTCCCCACTCTTCGATGCTCCCTTTGACTGAATATAATAGTGATGATATGGTTCCCTTGGGTACTGGAATCAATGGAGGTAGATGTATTTAATGTTGGAATGTATACGCTGCTGAATATGGAGGATTTGACCTTTGAATAGCCTAGAGTCTTAAATGCTCCTTCTTCCATGTTGTGTTGATTGGATTTGACTACATTTTCACTCACTCTCTACCTCATGTAACATTCAAACTTTGAGCACTTTTATTGGAGGAGCAAACTCTACTTTGTGACACGTGTCACATCCATTACGTATGGGCACCCTTCTACGTAACTCCTTGTTGTTGGTCGCTATGTAACACTTGCTCCTTTGTGTGGGACTTGTGGATAACAAGTGTCACCACTCTGCTCATCCATTGAGAATCGTAGCTTCTAGTAGCACTTGAGAGATGAGGCTTCTAGTAACGCTTGAGAGTCAAAGCTTCTAGTAACGCGTTGAGAGTCGAATCTTCTTAGTAACGCATGAGAATTGGAATGTAGTTCGAATGCTTGGGTGTTTGAGAGGCAACATTCTTGTAACGCTTGCTCTTGGAAGATAGATGCCAAGTGGCATTCACTCTCTCTACATGTAGACCGTAACACCTTCCAAGGAGATTATAACTCCTTAGGTCTTTTAGTTTGCCATTCCTTTTGCTTTGCTACGTTTCTTGAGTAGCAAGCAACCTTATTTTTTGCAGGTGGATTGATGAGGCATCGAGTAGCAAATTTGATGCTTCGTTTGGTGGATGATCTTCACCAAGATAGTTGCTCCTTTTCCTTTAATGCTTCCAATATTTGAAACATGTACGTCCTTGTAGAGTAGATGTTGTTCATTTCTTTTTTTTTTTCTTACGTTGGTAGGAGTAGATGCCTCCTTTTTTTTGTAGTGTATGTGCTATTTGTTCCACTTTGCTATCCATCTCACATTGTTGTCCATCAGTGAATGTGCACTCCTTTACGTAGCTTTGATGATGGCCTCTTGTGGGATTTATTTTGTAGGTTCATCCATCCAAGGTGCACTCTCCAAGTGGCTACTATTGCTTGGGAAAAAGGAGTGCTTACATTGGTTGCCTTTCCTATTGAGACACGTCCAAATCTACTTCTTGGACTATAAAAAACCATATTTAAATGGTGCAATATAATGTACTATAGATTGTACATTAGCCTCCTTCTTTTGCACTCTTATTTTAGATATATATTTCTGGTTTCATGGCAGATTTCTCTTCCTGCAATGCAAGGGTTTTGAGGTTGTCTTTTATGAGTAGACACCTTCCCTTTTTGCTTGGACACTTTTATATTAAATCCAAGCTTTAGACAATAGTAGATAGAAGCTTTTAATTTATGCAATTTTTTGCATTTTCTTTTCGTGCATTCACTCTTGTAATGCTTTGGATCTGAGACTCACCAAGTCTCAATGAAGCTTCTATTTCTATTTTAGGTTCTTCTCCAAGTTTTGGAGGACTCTAACCTTTTTTTGGGTGGCTTCTTTTGGCCACTACAAGTTGCAGATTTTAGTGCTTCAATAGTGTCTTTAGACACTTGATACCAATCAGATTTTGTGCCCTTCAAGAACACAAAAGCTAATTTTCTTTTGAGAGTAGTGTACTAGTGCATAATAAATCTAATAGACCCTTTTTCAATGCACTAAGAATTTCACCTTATCACTCCAATTTAACTCTCAAGATAATGCACTTTAATTAATCTACTGCAACTATTCAAGAATAACCTAAAATGAATCTTTAGAAGTTATTCTACAAATTCACTACAACTAATATTGTAGGACTTAGTCTTCTTTTCTATTTTCTAAGTAGATGATAGGTAGTTGATAGATATAATTCTAAAATCTAATCAACTCCTAAATAATGTGCAAATGAACCTTAAAGAACCTCTTTCTATTTGCACTTTTGAAGACTGTAATCTACTTTTCTTTATGCAACTTTAATCCAGATAAGGTGCTCAAATGAATCTTAATTAATGACTTAGTTAGCACCAGTAGTTGCATACCTTTTTTAATCTTCTATAGCTCCTTCTTTCACTTCTGTAGAGGATGTAGATCTTGGTGCCTAAGATCACCAAGTTGCTGCTCCGAGTAGGGTTTTGCAGCTCTCTGTAGACTATTCTTGAACAACCCCTTCTTCACCAAATGATGGTCTCAAACTTTCTTTTACGAGCCTAGGATTTGGTGGCTTGTTCTCCTCTTGTAATATTCTCCTTTCATTGTAGATTTGGAGAAGTCTCTATCTCTGAAGCGGTGCCTTCTTGTTGTGAGAGGTAATCTTCAAATCTCCTAGATTTGATGAGCTTCTTCTATCTTCAAGTCTTCTTGTCGAATTCTGACTTCAAGCAGGATCTTCCTCTCAAGATTCTGAATATCTTGAGGTCTTTCACTGGATTCTTCTTCTACAATTTGGCACTCCTTGCCAAATTCTCCTTCTCTTGGGCTTGTTGTCGGATGGCGACAATTGTCCCAAGTTCTTCACTATCAGGGGCTTCTCCTTGGTAGTGGATTTCTCCAATGAGATCTCCTTTGATGATTTCTTCAGTAAGGCTTTCCTAGCCTTTTTTTGGATGCTCGATGAGACCTTTCTAAGGTCTTTGATCTTGCAGCTTCTGATGGTCTTCACTTGAGACCTCTTCAACCTTCTACTCCTGGAAGTGTTGGTGATGTGATCTGCTCCTAGATCTTTGATTCTACTACTTCTAGATTCGAGCAAGACTCTCCTAGTCCTTCTTCCAAGTCTGGAAGTCCTTCAATGAGATCTTCTCCTGATCTCCTTTGCTTCAGGTGCTGAATTGATTCTGAAGAAGATACCCTTCCTAACTATTTTGTAGGAAGTTTCCCAACTCACTGAATCTTCTTTCCCTACAACAAATATGTTAATACTAAAATCTTAATCTGCTTCTGAATCAGATATTCCTTTCGAATTCCTTTTCAAGATCAAGGCTTCTATGGCCTTTTTTAGTATTAAGGCTCTTGTGGCCTTTTTCAATATCAAGGCTTCTATGGCCTTTTCAATATCAAGGCTTCTATGGCCTTTTCAATATCAAGGCTTCTATGGCCTTTTCAATATCAAGACTTATATGGCTTTTCTTCAAGGCTTCTATGGCCTTTTTGTATCAAGCTTCTATGGCCTATTCTTCAAGGCTACTATGGCATTTTTGTATCAAGATTCTATGGCCTATTCTTCAAGGCTACTATGGCCTTTTCAATCTGCAATGGAGATCTTCAGTCTCCTAGCTTCACCACATATTTTCTTCTTAGTGTTCTTCTCCTACACAAGAAACCAATATCTACACTATGAGGGCACGTCGACCTTCGGGCAATGAAGTTGGAGTCTCCTAGATTTCTATCATAGGAGGAGTACCAATCCTTTGAGAATTAGTTATCTACAACAAAAGAAACTTTAGGAAATAGTTAGCAAATTCTAGATATCCTGGATCTTCACTAGATGCTCTATCAATCTAGTGGATTGAATGTTGAGTCCTGGTCTTCACGAGTTTTCCTATAACTCTGTGGAAAGACTCAAGTCAAATGCAATCTCAGTATTTTTTGGGACTGAGATATCCTTCAGTCCTCACTTGTGACTCTCCCTGATTCTATCACCTAGATTCTTCTAAGAACTTTTGACAGTGACTGGTCCAATGGCACGTCAGGTTGACAAAACACTCAGGCTCAATAATGATGGTGATTTTCCTGTAGACCTGCATAGACTCGATCTACCATAGCTCTGATACCACTATTAGCTTTTGATACAATATCCAAAGGAGATAATAATCACGAGATGCAGAATAATATTAATGAAAGTAAATCTGCAAGAAGACTAAGATATGCAATAAACATAAATGATATATAAATGAATACAATGTAGCTATGGAGGAAATGAGCACTCCATCAATATAGCTACTGGACTACATTGCATCCATCACCAATGGATGGTGATCCACACATAACTGAACTACCTACTAAGAACCCTAAGCTATTGTGTCATCGACACTCCTCTTGCTTCTATACTAACAATGAGGCCATCCTTATATAGGTAAAATAGGATACTTGGCCAACACTCTATCTAGTTGTACAAGTGACACCTTGCACATTTACAACTTGCACATGGACACTTGTGCATTTATTACATTGCATGAAGTAACTAGATAACTTCCCCCTAAAGTAATCTAATGTCCTAAGTATGTACCTTTGAAGATACATTTACATAACCCAAATGATGGAATATAAACTATTTCTAACAATTTGGGTACACACAGTTTCCTTATACGAATCTTAAGAGTGGGTGCTTCATTGTTTTAATTAAAGATCTTATTTAAGTTATGCAATAAAAAAAAGGGGGTGTCTTAATGTGGGTTATCTACTCCAAGGTTAGACATTTCTTCTATTGTTATGAATAGAGCTTTGTTCTAGTGAAATTATGAAACCTCTTATAACTCTAAAGAGGATTTAGAACAAAAATAACTTAAACCACACTCTCAATCCTTTATTTTCCTTATAAACAAAGATAGGATTTCTTCATACTAACAAAATCTAGTATGAAAGGTAAGTGTAGAAGATGAATTAATATAATATCTAGAGTCAAATGAATTATCCTTTTAAAAATTAGCTCATTGGAAAGTTAACCATGACCTCTATTAAATTATGAGTGAAATTCATCACGAAGTATGAATGATTAATTTTAGCTTTTGATACAGTATGTAAAGGGATATAGCAATCACAAGATGCAGAATAATATAAAAGAAATTAAATATGTGAGATGACCGAAATATGCTATAAATAGAAATGATAAAAATGAATACAATGTAGATATGGAAGAAATGGACACTCCATGAATAAAGCTACTGGACTACATTGCACCCACCACCAATATATGGTGATCTACACAATACTATGCTACTACCTACAAATATACTACAAGCTTGTTACATGCTTGTCATTTTGAGGCTATTTTTATATAGGAAGATATGTTCCTTGGACAACACTCTACCTAGCTATACAAGGGACACCTTGCACATATACAGATTGCACATTGAAACTTGTGCATTTATTACATTGCATGAAGTAATTAGATAACTTCCCCTTAAAGTAATATAATGTCCTAAGTATGTATCTAGGAAGGTACATTTACATGACCCAAATGATGTAATATACTCTATCTCTAACACCCCCTTGTATTACATTATTTGGGTATTGAATACTTTAGTCTTCAATGTGGATCTTCTTCTATTGGATGATATTTGGCTTGTTTAGGTTCATCATATTCTATCCAACCACCATTATTGTTCTCTTTGTGAGTATCTTCATTTGGTTCTTATTGTTGATGACTGAGTAGAGCATGGTGCAATTTTCCTCTCATCTTGATTTTGATTCTTCTATGCTTGTTTTTGTGGTGTACTAGTTCTTAATTTTCTCCAACTTGTTCCTCTGAAAATATGTTATCATCATTTTGAAACACCACAATATATTATGATATTTCCATTGAGTCTAGGATATTTGTATTTCCATGGATTGATCCTATTGCTTTTATTTCACCTTTATTTATGATTAGATATGTATTTATTCCATTCATATATCTAAAATTTGTTGAGCAAGGTGCAGAAACAGTATTGTCATTGTTGTCAACACAGATAGATAGATCAGTTGATGCAGTGGACAGGAGTTCAGAGGTCGGTCAGAGCATGTACAGTGAATTTCCAAGAAGACAGAAGTGGCCCAGATTCAAAGGATCAAAGAAAAAGACAAGTAAGAAAACTATCGCGATATCGCGACATGTTTTCTATCATGATTTCGTGACATATCGGAGGAGAGAGAAAATGCGGCAAAATTGTCGTGATTTCGTGACATGTTTCATTTTCGCGGTCCAAAGCGAAGAGAAAGAGGAGAGAGAAAAAGATGTCATGATTTCGCGACATGTTTCATTTTTGTGATCCAAAGCGAAGAAAAGAGGAGAGAGAAAAAGATGTCACGATTTCGTGACATGTTTCATTTTTGCGGTCCGAAGCGAAGAGGAAGGCAGAGAAAGAAAAGTGTCATGATTTCGTGACAATTTGCAAGAAGGATTGTACGGACGAAAAAGTGTCACGATTTCATGATAGGTTCGAGAGAAAGAGCTCGCAGAGAAAAAGTGTCACGATTTCGCGACAGGTTCGAGAGAAAGAGCTCGCAGAGAAAAAGTGTCACATTTCGTGACAGTTAGAGAAAGCTCGTAGAGAAAAAGTGTCATGATTTCATGACAGGTTCGAAGAGAAAGCGCCAAGGAGAAAAAGTGTCACGATTTCATGACATGTCGGGTTTTCGTGACCCGAAGAGGAGATAGAGTGCAAGGCAGCGCATGTGTCACGATTTCATGACATGTGTTTTCACGGGTGAAAGACAAAAAAAGGCACAAGACGTGTTGGGAAAGCAGAGAAAGGCACAAGGCAGACAAATGTGTCACGATTTTTCGTGACATGTGGTGTTTTCGGTGAGAAGAGTGTACGAAAGTAAAAGATGTCACGATTTCATGACATGTCTTGTTTTCGCTAGTGCAAAGAAGAGTGCAAGGAAGCGAAAGATGTCACGATTTCATGACATGTCTTAGGGAGAAGAGTGAAGAATGAAAGATGTCACGATTTCGTGACATGTCTTGTTTTCACTAGTGCAAGAAAAGAAGAGTGCAAGAAAGCGAAAGATGTCACGATTTCATGACATGTCATGTTTTCGCTAGTGCAAGCAGAGAAGAGTGCAAGGAAGCGAAAGTGTCATGATTTCATGACATGTCTCCATTTTTACGGGCAAGAGACAGAGAAGAGCTCAAGGAAAAAGTGTCACGATTTCGTGACATGTTCCATTTTCACGGGTAAGAGACAGAGAAGAGGTCAAGGAGGCGAAAGTGTCACGATATCGTGACATGTCATGTTTTCATGGGTAGAAGGCGAGAAGAGTACAAAGAGATAGAAGTGTCATGATTTCATGATAGGTCGCAACAGCACGATTACAGATAGTTAACTGAAGTAGAACGACAGTTAAAGGGGTAGTTGTAGAGGAAAATCATGCAGCCAAAATAAGAAGAGTTAACTGAAGTTAGAATGACAGTTACAGGGCATTGTAGAAAAATTTATTTAGAAAATTATAGGGATGTTACAAAAGAAAATCATGCAACTATTTTAAGAATAGTCGAAGAAGGAGAAATCGAATAGTCGCATAAATAGAATCAAAAAATGCATGCATGCACAAAAAAGAATACGAAAAGTCATGACCAAGAAGACGAATATTATGGTAGAATATATGTTGCATGTAATTTTAACAAATCCACTTATATATACAAAAGAAGTTACATAAAGGAGTTACTTTTACAAGTGTCAGAAGAGAATATTAATAGATTACAATTGCAAGTGGCGCATGATGGAATGAAAGAAGCTTAGAACAAGAGTTTCAAGTTGGAAATATTGTTATAAAAGGGCAGTTGCCTAGAGAATTAGGTTGTTGTTGAATGTGAGAAAGTGCTATCGAAAGAGGGGAGAAGAGTGTTGTAAGAGAGCGACAAGAAGAGCCGTAAGTGTTTACTGTGTTTTGATAAATTATAGACCAGTCAGGGTCTTGGAAAAGGAAAGGCATTTTTATGTCATTCATCTAGATTCAAAACTGTAATCCAAGTTGGTGCTTGGATAGGGGTTGGTGCTCCTTTCTATTGGTGCAGATAAATCAGGGGTTGGTGCTCCTTCCAGTGGGTGCTGGTAAACGGATTGTAAAATTGGTGTTTTGCAAAGGCTGGATTTGGACCGTAGTCCAAGCGGTCATTCTTGAGGAGTAGCCAAATTGGTGAACCTCGTTACATTGTGTGTTGTGGTGTGCTCTCTTGTGATAATTGCTTTATCTACTTTTAAGTTCTCTTTGCTTCAGCTTTAAGAGTTGTAGATTTGAATTTAAATAGCTACACTGATTCACCCCCCTCTCGTAGTGTCATTGTGAGAATATCAATTGGTATCAGAGCAAGGTTCCTGAACAAGCTTAATCAGCTAAGGTGATCTGGGAAGGAACACAATGGCAGGTGGTGAAGGATTCTCATCAAATAAAGCTCCATTGTTCGATGAAACTAATTATTCATTTTGGAAAATCAGGATGCAGACATATCTCTGTGCTCTGGGATACGACATCTGGGAGTCAGTAGAAAGTGGATACACAATACCCGCCATACCTCCAACCGATGTTGTCGGTAAGAAACCATTTGAGAATAACTCTAAAGCACAGAATGCTATAATGTGCGGTTTAGTGGACAGTGAACTAATAAGGATCATGAGCTGTAAAACTACAAAAGACATGTGGGACAAACTGAAGAGCATTCATGAAGGAGACGACAAGATCAAGGAAGCCAAGCTACAAACGCATCGAGCTCAGTTCGAAGCATTAAGAATGAATGACGATGAGAACATAGAGGCCTATATGCTGAGAGTCAATGGAATCATTACTGCTATTAGAGGACTCGACGAGGAAATGGAAGATGCGGTCATCGTGAAAAAGGTACTAAGAACTCTTCACAAAAGATTTAATTCTAAAGTTTCTGCTATAGAAGAAGCTAAAGATCTCAATACTTTTAGCATGGATGAGATGCATGGTTCTTTGACTGCATACGAAATGAGAATAGGACAAGCTAAGCCCACAGATAGAGAAGCTGCTTTTAAAGCACACAAAAATATAAAAACTAAACAAGAGTCTGAGGATGAAGAGACATCGGATGAAATGGAAGCTAACTTTGTTCAGAAACTTACAAAGGGAAAAGGAAAATATAGAGGAAAGTTACCGTTTAAGTGCTTCAACTGTGGAGGCATCGGGCACTTTGCAGCTAAATGTCCAATGAATGAGAAAACCAAAAATGATGAAGGGTCACACCAAGAAAAAGGTGACTGGAAGAAGAAACCAAATTTTAGAAAGAACAACTTCAAGAAGAAAAGTTTCATATCCAAGAATGTCAGCTCTTCTGAAGAAAGCTCAGGTGAGGATTTTGAAGAAGAAACAGGTGAAGCTCTGTTCATGGCATTTGAAGAAGAAAAAATAGAAGAAAAATAGGAAGGTGATAAAGACCTTAAGGATGAGGCTGAAGTATATCCGGAAGGTGAGTTGGTTGCTGCACTTAAAGAGTTGAGTACAGAAAGGAAGAAGAATAAAAAGGTCTCAAGAAAGCTTGAGGATGCGAATGACATAATAAACAGTTTGAAAGTACAGATAGAAGAATTTAAGAAAATGTCTGAAGAACTTGAAGTACAATTAACCATGAAAATAGATGAGTGCAACAAACTAGAAGAAGAGATTGTTGTTTTAAGAATGCGGCTAGAAGAAAAGAATCAAAAATTGAGTTGCTATCACAAACTTGAAGGAAGTTCTGCAAAGCTTGAAAAGATTATAAATAGTCGGAGGACTACGGGCATCAAATTTGGCTTGGGCTTTGTCGAAGGAGAATCGTCAAGTGGATCAAAGGCCATAACTGTAGAACCAATAAAGAAAGAAGATAAGATCAAGGTTGACCAAAGAAAAATGAATCATGCAAAAGAAAGCAACAATGCCAGGCACGAGAAGAGTGCTGACAATGAGGGATTCACAAAAGTCACACATCAAAGGAGAAGAAAATTTGTGGCTCCTACTACAAAATGGCAAAGACCAACTCCCAGGTTCAATCATTCCTTTTTTGGTTATTGTTTTAAATGCAATGCTTACGGTCATAAGATTTTAGACTGCATTTATAATAT
The DNA here is from genome assembly GCA_028583015.1 of Wollemia nobilis. NCBI lineage: Eukaryota > Viridiplantae > Streptophyta > Pinopsida > Araucariales > Araucariaceae > Wollemia > Wollemia nobilis. Next base: position 2,507,485 of record JAQPPZ010003184.1, read on the forward strand.
AGGACAAAGAAATTTCACCAGTAGAAATGTCTTTTCACCCTTGATGGATTATGCAGTAGAATGCTATAACTGTCATAACTTTGGACACATTGCAAGAAACTGTAGAAGCACATATGCAGCAAATAAATATCGGGGAAGAAGATCTCAACCAAACAGTTTAAGGCAAAACAAAAAATTCCCAGAAAAACATGCACAGGCCATTGACAAAGAAAAGTCTAAACAAGTGACCAAAACTGTAGTCAAACCAGAATGGAAAGAAAAGGAGCGAGCCAAGGAAGAAAAGGAATCCTTGATTGTACAGACAACATTCAAAGCACAGAACAAATCTGCACCATGGATATTGGATAGTGGATGCTCCAGTCACATGACAGGCGATAAACAAAAGTTTGAAAAGTTACAGAACTATGAAGGTGGCTCAGTTAAATTTGGAAATAATGATGGAGCCAAGATAGTTGGGAAAGGATCAGTCAAGATAAGTGATGGAAAAATCAATTCCAAAGAAGTCCTGTTTGTGATTGGTTTGAAGCACAACCTACTGAGCGTAAGCCAAATCTGTGATAGAGGTCATGAAGTCATTTTTAAGAAGCAGGGTTGTGAAGTTAGAAAAGCACACAGTGGGAAGCTGATAGCTACTGGATCGAGGACTTATGGAAACCTGTATACTCTCTCAGAGACTTCAGAAGGAGCATGTTTGATTGGACAGGTAGATGAAAATTGGCTGTGGCACAAGAGGCTCGGTCATATTAGCTTTGACAATCTGGCAAAAATAAGTTCTAAAAGGGCAGTAAGAGATATACCCACCATTGGCAAACCATTAAATAGCATCTGTGCTTCATGCCAAAAAGGGAAGCAAACTAGATCCACATTTAAATCAAAGGAATACTTCACCAGACAAACCTTTAGAGCTAATACATACTGATTTATGTGGACCCATGAGAACACAAAGCATAAATGGTGACAAATACTTTATGTTGTGCATAGATGATTATTCCAGGATGACATGGGTACTATTTTTAAAGCTTAAATCAGATGCCTTTGAAATGTTCAAGACTTTCAAAAAACTGGTTGAGAATCAAACGAGAAAAAGAATTAAATGCTTAAGATCAGATAGAGGAGGAGAGTTTATCTCAGAGGAGTTTGCAGAGTACTATCAAAAATATGGGATCAGAAGACAGTTTTCAGCAGCAAAGACACCTCAACAGAATGGTGTTGTTGAAAGAAAGAACAGGACGGTGCAGGAAATGGCACGGACAATGTTGACAGAGAACAAAATAGCAGACATATTCTGGAAAGAGGCAGTTCATACTACGGTTTACATCCAAAATAGGTGCATGTTGAGGACACATGAAAGCAAAACTCCTTATGAGCTATGGTTCGGCAAAAAGGCAACAACAAGATACTTCAAAGTCTTTGGCAACAAGTGCTACATCAAAAGAACTGAAGATAATCTTGGTAAGTTTGAAGATAGAGCTGATGAAGGAATTTTTCTTGGCTATTCGACAAAAAGCAAAGCCTACACATGCTATAACAAAAGGCTAAAGAAAATTGTGGAGAGTGCCGATGTGAAGGTTGATGAAGGTAGGGAACGAGAAATTAGCAATGAAGAAAAATACCCTATTTATGAAGAAGTTATAGAAGCAGATGAAGAAAAGGGAACAGAAGAGAATAAGGAGATTGACTCAGAAGTAGAAGAAAACAAGAAATTTAAAATAGGCAGCTGGCAAAAAAATCATCCCAGAGAGCAAATTATTGGGGACCCCACAGTTGGTATTCAGACAAGGAGAACAGTAGTAAGGAACTACTCTCTATTATCCAGCATTGAGCCCAAAAATGTTGTTGAAGCAAGCACAAATGAAAGTTGGATGAAGGCAATAAATGAAGAACTAGATCAGATTGAGAAAAACAAAACCTGGGAGTTAGTACCAAGGCCAGCAAATAAAAATATAATCGGTACTAAATGGATTTTTTGAAACAAATTGAACGAAGATGGACAAGTTGTAAGGAATAAGGCAAGATTGGTCTGTAAAGGCTATGCTCAAGTTGAAGGTATTGATTTTGAGGAAACCTTTGCACTAGTGGCTAGACTCGAGGCAATCAGAATGTTCTTGGCTTTAGCTATACACAAGAATTTCAAAGTTTATCAAATGGACGTGAAATCAGCATTTCTGAATGGCAAACTTGAAGAAGAAGTTTATATTGAGCAGCCAGATGGTTTCCAACTCGGTGACAATCCCAATTTTGTTTGCAAGTTAAAGAAAGCTTTGTATGGTCTGAAACAAGCACCCAGAGCATGGTATGCAAGGCTGGATAACTATCTTATTCAACAGGGGTTCAAGAAAGGTATGGTGGACAACAACTTGTATGTCAAAATAGAGAATGGCCATCTTATTGTACTTGTTGTTTATGTAGATGATATCATATTTGGCAGCAGCATGGATGAGTATTGTAGAGACATAGCAAATAAAATGAAGAAAGAATTTGAGATGTCTATGATTGGTGAACTTTCGTATTTCCTCGGACTGCAAGTTAATCAAAGTGAAAAGGGCATTTTTATCTCTCAAGTTAAATATGTGAAAGAAATGCTGAAAAAATTCACAATGGAGGATTGTAAACCTGTTAGCACTCCCATGACAATAGGTTGCAAATTGAGCAAGGATGACAAATCTCCAGATGTTGATCAAACCATGTACAGATCTATGATTGGGAGCCTATTGTATTTAATAGCTACAAGACCAGATATCTTACAGGCAGTATGCATGGTAGCAAGATTTCAGGCTAGTCCCAAAGAGACTCATGTGACAGCTGTGAAGAGGATCTTTAGGTACCTCAAGGGTACTATGGAGTATGGGTTATGGTACCCAAAAGGTAAGGACTTCACTCTTATTGCATATTCTGATGCAGATTGGGCAGGATGTATAGATGATAGAAAGAGTACCAATGGTGGTGCATTCTATCTTGGAGACAGGTTGGTAGCATGGCACAACAAGAAACAAGAATCAGTCTCTCTATCCATAGCAGAGGCAGAATACATTGCAGCAACAACATGTTGTACGCAGATTTTATGGATGAGACAAACCCTGAAAGATCTTGGTATTAACTTCAAAGAGCCAATTTCAGTTAAATGTGATAACACTAGTGCTATTAACATCTCAAAGAATCCGGTTATGCATTCTCGAACCAAACATATTGCAATCCGGTATCACTTTTTGAAGGATAAAGTTGCAGAAGGTGAGGTTAAATTGGATTTTGTTCCAACTACAGAGCAAGTAGCAGATATATTCACAAAACCATTGCCCAAGGAAGTTTTTGAGTACCTTCGGAGTAAGTTGGGAGTGGTCACGTTTCCCAAGCATTGACTATCAATTGGGATCACATTCTCAGGGGGAGCATTTATGCCTATGTTTATAGTTTTGCTCATATTCATGATTTTTGCTAACTATAACAATGTTTGTCTGAGAATGTTTTGCATAGACTCAGGGGGAGTCTACAGTAGCCCTTTGGTATTATTGTCAAAGGGGGAGAAGAATTACAGGAAATTGCACATGTGTTGCCAACAATTCCAAAGGGGGAGATTGTTGAGCAAGGTGCAAAACTAAATATTGTCATTGTTGTCAACACAAACAGATAGATCAGTTGATGCAGTGGACAGGAGTTCAGAGGTCAGTCAGAGCATGTACAGTGAATTTCCAAGAAGACAGAAGTGGCCCAGATTCAAAGGATCAAAGAAAAAGACAAGTAAGAAAACTGTCATGATTTCACGACATATCGAAGGAGAGAGAAAATGCTGGCAAAACTATCATGATTTCATGACATGTTTCATTTTCGCGGTCCAAAGCGAAGAGAAAGAGGAGAGAGAAAAATATGTCACGATTTCGTGACATGTTTCATTTTCATGATCCAAAGCGAAGAAAAGAGGAGAGAGAAAAAGATGTCACGATTTCATGACATGTTTCATTTTCGTGGTCCGAAGCGAAGAGGAAGGCAGAGAAAGAAAAGTGTCATGATTTCATGACAATTTGCAAGAAGGATTGTACGGATGAAAAAGTGTCACGATTTCATGATAGGTTCGAGAGAAAGAGCTCACAGAGAAAAAGTGTCACGATTTCATGATAGGTTCGAGAGAAAGAGCTCGCAGAGAAAAAGTGTCACGATTTCACGACAGGTTCGAGAGAAAGAGCTCACAGAGAAAAAGTGTCACGATTTCATGACAGGTTCAAAGAGAAAGCGCCAAGGAGAAAAAGTGTCACGATTTCATGACATGTCAGGTTTTCATGACCCAAAGAGGAGATAGAGTGCAAGGCAGCGCATGTGTCACGATTTCGTGACATGTGTTTTCATGGGTGAAAGATAGAGAAAGGCACAAGGCAGCGCATGTGTCACGATTTCATGACATGTGTTTTCATGGGCGAAAGACAGAGAAAGGCACAAGGCAGCAAATGTGTCACGATTTCGTGACATGTCAGGTTTTCTTGGGCTTGCAGAGAAGAGTGTACAGAAGCGAAAGATGTCATGATTTCATGACATGTCTTGTTTTCGCTAGTGCAAGCAGAGAAGAGTGCAAGGAAGTGAAAGATGTCACGATTTCATGACATGTCATGTTTTCACTGGTGCTTGCGGAGAAGAGTGTACGAAAGAGAAAGATGTCATGATTTCATGACATGTCTTGTTTTCGCTAGTGCAAGCAGAGAAGAGTGCAAGGAAGCGAAAGATGTCACGATTTCGTGACATGTCTTGTTTTCGCTAGTGCAAGCAGAGAAGAGTGCAAGGAAGCGAAAGTGTCACGATTTTATGACATGTTCCATTTTCACTGGCAAGAGACAGAGAAGAGCTCAAGGCAGCAAAAGTGTCACGATTTCGTGACATGTTCTATTTTCGCTGGTTGAAGCCGAGAAGAGTAGCAAGGAGGCGAAAGTGTCACGATATCATGACATGTCATGTTTTCATGGGTAGAAGGCGAGAAGAGTACAAAGAGATAGAAGTGTCATGATTTCATGATAGGTCACAACAACACGATTACGGATAGTTAACTGAAGTAGAACGATAGTTAAGGGGGATTCTAGTAGTAGTAAGTCATTAGCAAAATCATGAACTAAGAGTTAAAATAAAGATAGTTATAGGGACATTACAGAAAGAAAATCATGCAGCTATTTTAAGAATAGTCGAAGAAGGAGAAATCGAATATCCATAAATAGAATCAAAAATGCATGCATCACAGAAAGTAATACTGAAATCATGACCAAGAAGACGAACATATTAAATATATGTTGCATGTATTTAAGAAATCCCTTATATATAAAAATGAGTTACATAAAAAGGAGTTACATTGACAAGTGGCAAGAGAATATTAAAGAATTAAAGTGACAAGTGGGATGAGGAATGAAAGAAGGAGTTACAAGTTGATGAAATATTATTATAAAAGGGCAGTTGCCTGGAGAATTAGGTTGTTGTTGAATGTGTGAAAGTGCTACCGAAAGAGGGTAGAAGAGTGTTGTAAGAGAGCGACAAGCAGAGCCGTAAGTGTTTACTATGTTTTGATAAATTATAGACCAGTCAGGGTCTTGGAAAAGGAAAGGCATTTTTATGTCATTCATCTAGATTCAAAACTGTAATCCAAGTTGGTGCTTGGATAGGGGTTGGTGCTCCTTTCTGTTGGTGCAGATAAATCAGGGGTTGGTGCTCCTTCCAGTGGGTGTTGGTAAACGGATTGTAAAATTGGTGTTTTGCAAAGGCTGGATTTGGACCGTAGTCCAAGGAGTCATTCTTGAGGAGTAGCCAAATTGGTGAACCTCGTTACATTGTGTGTTGTGGTGTGCTCTCTTGTGATAATTGCTTTATCTGCTTTTAAGTTCTCTTTGCTTCAGCTTTAAGAGTTGTAGATTTGAATTTAAATAGCTACACTGATTCACCCCCCTCTCAGTGTCATTGTGAGAATATCAAAATTGATCATATAGTTGTTTTCTACTAACTTTCTTACTAAAATGAGATTGAATGTTAATCTAGGAACATACAATACTTTTTGTAGCAGAATATTTGGAAATGATTTGCTTGGTGTTACACATCCATATCCATGTATAGGATAAGTTTGGCTATCTACAATTCTTAGTCTATAGCCTTTAACAACTTCAAGGTAGTCAAACCATTGTATATTTCTTGTCATATGATGACTAGCTCTTGAGTCAATGTACCACATGTTTTCATGCTTTGTAGATTGGTTCCTGTTGGAGCAAATTTTACATTCATTGTATGACATTCCTTTTCCCATTTGAAGAAGTAGAATTCTTTATGGACTCTGAAGAAATGAGATAGGGTTTTCTTTGTAGTCTACCTTATGACTCCCTACTTTAGGACATATGAACCCTAATTGAAGTATATAAGCTTGATTTGATGAAACCTTTATTAATCCTTAGGCTTTGTAGACTTCCTTATGTCTCCCTAGTAATGAGAGTATATATACCTAATGGAATTTTAGGTTTTGTAGAAATATTATATCTTCCCAATGGATTTAGAACTTGATAATATTTGGTAGATGCTATTATTATCAAGTTTTGTAGAATACCTTATGACTCCCTAGTGATTTTGGAATATGATATAGTGCTTTTGTAAAATGTAGTTCAATTTTGGGTTGATTTTGTAAAGTTTTGTAAATATCAAAATCAACTTTTCTAACACCTTATTACTCCTATTGAACTAAGCACTTTTCCAATTTTGAAGAGGTTTTAATGTTGGATTTCTTTTGTCTCTTTTTGTGAAATTTTGAGACAAGAATATTATAAATTTCCAACCTTAGCAAAAAACCTTAATAACCTCTTTTAATATCCCTTAGGATTTTATTTTAGTGTTTCTAATTTTCAATAACCTAATTTGGTGTTGTAACCCTTATAGCTCCCAAATATAGAAAATTAGAACACAATAATATTTGTAAATATTATAAATTTGATTTTTCCAGTAGCAACCCTTATTACTCCAATCTTTAATATTGCAAATATTTAATTAATTTGATATCTTAATTCCCTTTTAATTTTTGCTTTCAATACGTTTGATTTCTCTAAGTTTCAACCTTAGTATATAATCCTTATATCTCCCAAGAATGAAATCAAACTATAATGGGAATTATTCCTTACCTTGCAACATTGATGTCCACAATTTTTGATGTAGTATTTGGGCATGAATGACAGTAATGCCAACATATTTTTCCTTGGGTGCTTCAACCAATGGATAGCCTTGGATTTCTCTTGGTTTTGGAGCTTGAAGAATGGTGCCCAAATTCTATGAATTTTTGGCTCCTTTTGACTAGAGCTTTAAATGCTCTTTCACTTTCCTCCACACTACAATTCAGCCCTGTGTGAAGTGCTTTGAATGGATATACACACTTCAAACTCCCTTGGTCATTGAACCCTTTAAATGGAGAAAGAATCTTTGCAAATATGACAAGTGGCATAGTAGTTACACTTCATAGGCGCTTGAGGAGTAGATGGGAGTTACTAAGCACTTGTCTTGATCTTGTATGTAACGTATGAGATGTTACAGTCTTCTTGGTGAGCGCTTGACTTCCTCTTCCAAGATGGGCACTCCTAGAATCTTCCAACTTTGGACAAGTGGTGCTCATATGAATGTAACCTCTTCTTTATTCTTTGTAACTTCCCTTGAGCACTTGAAGTAATATTTTGTTTCTTGGATGTTATGAATGAAGATGGCACCTTAGGAGGTTTGTGCCAAGTGGCACTTTACATGTAACTCTTTGTTATAATGCTCCAAGATGAATGATATACCTCCTATTCTCTTTCGTATGCTTATTCTTTTGCTTGCTATGTTTCTTAGAGAGCAAGCAACTTCTTTCTTTTGCAGGTGCTTCGATGAGGATGTTGGATGGTGCTAGTTGTGATATCCTTTGATTCTATGGAGCTTCCAATGGCGGTTCTATAGCTGATCTTGGTGCTCCTATTGGTGGATGTTTTTCTCCAAGCTTGAAACCTTGGATTTAGCACCTATTCTTTATACCTTCAACGTGTTGATTTTGTCCTCCTTTCCACATTGGTTTTGATGCCTTCTTTTCTTCCTTTTTGAACCTAGTTATGTATTTCATTCTTTGTAGATAATATTGCTCTCAAATATGACATTGTTCTTTCCTTGTGTTGTCCCTTGAAGGCTTGCAGGTTTGGTTGTCTAGAATGGAGAAGATGTGAGCCTTTTGAGAGGCTCCTTTGCTACGCTCGGAGTGTGCTAGTGTCAAAATATTTTAACCTTGTATAATGTGCCTTTGTGGCACCTCAAAAAATTCCTTATCACCTGCATAAATCATATTACAATGGTGCAACAATATGTAATAATTTTGGGATATAAAAACATCCATTTTGCACCTCTTTGTACTCTTGATTTTCTGATTTTATGGCAGAATTTTTGGAGATGTTCTTATGAATATGCAACTCTCATTTTTTGTTGGTTTTATGAACCCAAATTATAACCACTTTTGTAGATGCAATATAGCACTTATAGTTCTTTGAATATGAGACTCACCAAGTCTCAATTTGAGGCAATCCTTTCTGATTTTATGTGGCTATTTTCTTCTCCAAAACTTGGAGGATTGAGCTGATTTTGGTGGCTTCCTTTGGCCACTAAAAGTTGCATATTTTTGTGCACTAATGGTATCTTTAGACACTTGATGCTAATTTGATTTTGTGCCCTTCTCAAGAACACAAACACTAAGCTTTTTTAGAGTAATATAGTAGTGCAAATGAACCCACTAATATTTCACTTTTAATGCACTAACAATCTCACCTTATCACTCCAATAAACTCTCAAAATAACTTATAAGTGCACTTAATCAATTTTATGCAACTAATCAAGAATAATCTAAAAATGAATCTTCAAGAATTATTCTACAATTTCAATACAAACAAAGTTGTATGAACTCTTCTTATTTTTCTTTCCAAAGTAGATATTTGGTAGTTGATAGATAGTTGTAATTTTTTAATCTAATCAACTCCAAATATAATGTGCAAATGAACCTTAAAAGGAACTTTTCCCTTTTTGCACTTTTGAAGACTGTAATTCAATTTTCCTCTCTTTCAAATCTAATCCAATATAAGGTGCTTTAACAAATCTTATAAGTAATCCAATTAATGAATCTACTTGCACCAATAGTTGCTTACCTTTTTGAAATCTTTTGTAGAGGATTTAGATCTTGGTGTCTAAGATCACCAAGTTGCTACTTTGAGTAGGATCTCGCTACTTAGTTTCTTCTTCACCAAAAAGTGATCTTGAACTTTCTTTTATGAGCCTAGGTTTTGGTGATTTGATCCTTCAAGCAATATTCTCCTTTTATTGTAGATTTGGAGAAGTATTTGTCTCTGAAATGGTGCCTTCTTGCTATGAGAGGTAATATTCAAATCTCTTATATTTGGCAGGATTCTCCTATCTTCAAGTCTTCTTGTTGAATTCTAACTTCAAGTAGGATCTTCTTCTCAAGATTTTGAATGTCTTGAGGTCTTATGAGATTTGGAACTCCTTACCAAATTCTTCTTCTTCTTTTGGACTTGTTGTTGGATGGCGAAAATTATCCCAAATCTTTCATTGTCTTCTGTATTTAATTTCCCCAATGATTTCTCCTTGGAACTCCTTTTATGATTTCTTTAGTAAGGCTCTCCAAGACTTTTACTAGATGCTCATTGAGACCTCTCCAAGGTCTTTGATCTTGCAGCTTCTTCTAGTCTTCCTTGAGACCTTTTCTTCAACCTTCTACTTCTGGAAGTGTTGGTGGTGAGATCTTCTTCTGGATCTCTTATTCTGCTGCTTATGGATTCAAGTACGACTCTCTTAGTCCTTCTAGCAAGAATAGAAGTTATTCAATGATATCATCTCCTGATCTCTTTACCTTCAATTTTTATTCAGGTGTTGTATTGATTCTGAAGAAGATACTCTTCCTAAATTTCTTGTAGAAATTTTCCCAACTCACTGAATCTCCTTTCCCTACAATAAAGTATTAGCATTGAAATCAAAATATACTTCTAAATCAAATACTCTCTTATGGAGTCTTCTTCAATATCAACACTTCGATGGCCTTTTCTTCAGTATCAAGGCTTCTAGGGCCTTTTTTTTTAGTATCAATGCTTTTGTGGCCTTTTCTTTAGGATCAAGGCTTTTGTGGCTTTTTCTTCTAGAACAAGGATTCTATGCCATTTTTTTATGAATCAATATTTCTATGGACTTTTCTTCTTCTATGAAGTTCTCAATCTAGCAATGGATATCTCTAGTCTCCTAACTTCACCATGACTCTTCTCTAGGAGTCTTCTTCCATAGTATTATTTTCTTGCACAAGGAACTAATATTTGCACTATAAAATCACGATGAACTTCAGGAAATGAAGTTGAAATCTCCTAGATTTCTATTGTAGGAGGTGTCCCAATCATCTGAGAATTAATTTTTTGCAACAAAAGAAACTTTGGGCAATAGTTAACAAATTATAGATATCTTGAATGATCTTCACTAGTTAATTTGTCAATCTAGTGGATTGAATGTTGAGTCCTAGTATTCATAAGTTTTTACTACAACTCTATGGAAATACTCTAGCCAAATGTAATCTCAGTATTTCTAGAAATCAGATTTTTTTCATTCCTCACTTTTGGCTCTCCCTAATTCTACCACCTAGATTCTTTTGAGAGTTTTTTACAATGACTAGTCCAAAGGCGTGTGGGGTTGACAAAAAACTTAGGGTTAATGATAATGGTGGTTTTCCTATTGATCTACTATGGCTAGATCTACCGTGGATTTGATACCACTGTTAGATTTTGATGTAGTATGCAATGGGAGATAGCAATCACAAGATGTAAAATAATATGAAAGAAAGTAAATCTGTGAGATGACTAAAATATGCTATAAATAGAAATGACAAAAATGAATACAATGTAGCTATGGAGGAAATGGAAACTCCATGAATAAAGCTACTAGACTACATTGCACCCATCACAAATATATGGTGATCTACACAACACTATGCTACTACCTATGAATATACTATGAGCTTGTTATATGCTTGTTACAATGAGGTCCTTTTTATATAGGAAGATAGGTTCCTTGACCAACACTCTACCTAGATGTACAAGGGACACCTTGCACATATACAACTTGCACATTGACACTTGTGCATTTATTACATTGTATGAAGTAACTAGATAAATTCCCTATAAAGTAATATAATGTCCTAAGTATGTATCTAGGAATGTACATTTACATGACAAAAATGATGTAATATACTCTATATCTAATAATTAAAACACCCAAATCGATGGTCACGATCATTTTATAGCATAATAGGTCAAAACAAGTAACCTTGTTAGATTTAGTAACGAGGGGTGGTATGGGACATCACCTTTAGGTCATTGCTCGGGAAGTACAATGATAGGTCCTTGTGCTATTTATGACTAAGAAGGGACTAGTATGACCAAGAACTAGCCTAATCCATGATGATTGGTATGGGATAATTGCTCATGAGTCTTAAATGACCAAGTGTATAAGTTTAGTGTCAGGGTAATGACATGAGCCTAGCTAATCTAGGTACATGGATAATAAACTAGGTAATAGGCATATGTACACTAACCCCTTGCATGATAAATCTCGAACAAGTCAACCAATTAGGTCGAGGTTCATCATGCTAAGGGATGGGGAGATTATGCATCTACCCTCTAGGTGTCATGGGCCCTAGAGGATAACCCTAACCTTGGATCTACACTCATGCCAAAAAATGAGGATGATAAATGAGATGATAGGTCCACAAAATTGTCCTCTCTACAGGATTTGACCAATCTTGTCCACTTGAGGAATCGTTTTTAGTAATTATTAAACCTAAATGTGGTTGAATATACCTCATACTTAAATGTGATATTACCTTGGGTGATAATTAAACTAGTTATCTTGAAAACTTAACCATAGGGTGAACCATGTTGTAAGAAAAAAATCTTTCCCCTATTATTAATGAGTTAGAATGAATGGTACAACTAGGTGAATATACTTAGGTTGTTTTAGCCACTTAGAGAGGGAAAAATCTCATTGCCACTTTGAGATGGTGAAGTATCTTATGTGTAGAATATGCAAATTAAAGCCCAATTTTTTGATGATCCCAAACAAATAAAATATTCCTCCTATTTATAAATGAAATCAATAATAACCTAACACTAATTCTCAAGGGCCAAGATAAAAATAATTAGCCAACATGGCTATATTCGGATTGTTACAAAGAGCCAATAGTGAAGTGTATTAGAGAAATATTTATAGAGTTTTTTTGTAGTGCCCAACCAAGAAGGAATTTTACTATTCCTAAAAAATATTCAACTCCTTATATTAGATGCCTTATGAAATTTAAATTCTGCTAGGATACAATTCAACATCACAAAAGGCTAAAATATTTTTTGCCCAACTTCTAAATCTATAAATATCTTGTCTATAACAACCTCAAAATTTGTTAATACATTTTTTAGGCTTATTATTCATTCCCATAGTATTCCAAAATATTATTTTCATTGTTATGTTTTGTTTTTATATATGGGTTTAGCCCCACTTCTTATTAGCACTTGTGATATTTCCTATTGTTTTCCCATATCAATATCCTTTTGGGTTCTTTTTTTCTTTGCTTTTGTTTTTTGATTCTTCCTCTCCTTTTTTCATTCCTAGCAATACTTTCATCTTCATCAATCTCTTCAATTTTCTCACACTACTCATAGTAAGACTTATTATCTTTAGGTTTATCTTGTCCTAAAGTATCTAAGTGCAAGGAATAACCTCAAAAGTACAATCTTCTTTATGTTGCCCTAGACACTGTAAAGTGCAAGGATAACTATCTCACTTTATTTATGCTTTATCTCAACATATCAAGTCTTTGATGGATTGAATTAATAACTTGTAATTTTTTATTTTCAATTTGCATTTTATTGGAAAAAAATTACGATTATTTTCAAAACACATAGTATACTAAATCATCCTTAATTCTTTTTAGGTTATGAACAATAACCACAATTTTTTATGAATTGGTTATATGGGATTGAAATAGGTCCCAGCTGTATTACATCATCACCACATATTGGTATTGCAACAAATCTTGGATATTATCCATGTATTGCTTGGCAAGATTGGAACGTTGGTCTCCTTAAATGTTGAGGAATTTAATAGATTGAGCTAATGCTAATTGATTAACAATAACCACATTTAATTATAATAAAGACTATTGATTTTGCATGATCAACCATATATATTGTAAACATGCTTTATTAACTATTAAATAATTATTTTGTTAGCCTTATTTTTTATATCTATAATTTTTATTCTTAGTTATCCACTCTTTTATTATGACAATATTTTACAACTAATATATAAAATTAGCTTGACAAAGGCTTTGAATAAAATGAAAAGTAGCATTTTCAAAAAAGTCTTTTTAGAATTTATATGTTGTTATTAGGTCAGTTAGACCATATCTAGATTTTTTTTTATCAAAACCATTCTCTACCTCTTAAACCACTTATTTTATTTTGTAAATATGATTGAATTTCTAAAATAATTCCATTAATTGATGGACTTCCAAAATAATGCCATTATAAATCCAATATTTGCATATTTTCTTGATTAGTATTGAATTCTAGTATTATTACCTAGCCTTTGGGTTGTATTTGAAGTTTAGTATGATTCTAAATATGTTTGGATAATTTTGCATTCATTATCCAAAAAAAAAACACTACCTTGTTCATCTTTCTAGGATTTCCTTTAGAAGCATTATTTTGAACAATCTAGATTTTGTATATTTATTTTATCTTGATTCAATGTGGATTGTTTGCATTAATAATCTTATTAAGATCACCCTTACATGTATTTTAAAATTCTCTAACTAATTTATTAATATATCTATTTTCAAACTTGAGACTTTCCATGATGAGCACCATGCCTATAAACATTTTATAAGAGAGACAATAACACAAATCCAAACTTGGGTATGATATTGAGATTTATTTATTTTAATTAGGTACAAAAGTTTTAAATCATATTTAAATAGAACTTTTTAATTGGTTTTGTTGCATGATTCTTATCTTAATATTTCTATAATCCCTTTAACAAATTTCCTAGCCTTTGTTGATTTTCCATGCAATTCTAAGTAGGTTTTGAGAAATTTGCATTGATTATCCCAAAAAATACAACATTTTTTTTTCTTTATAAGAATTCCTTAAGAAGCTCCATTAAATCCAATTTTAGTGAATTTCACTTCTGGACATTACTATTTTACCACATGTCAATGTAGGTTTTTTGTATTAATTTTATTATTAAGATTATCCTTTTATGTATGCCCAAGTCCTCTAAGTATTCAATTACCACATGTTTCCATACTTAGAGGCTTACCATGATGAGAACCATGCTCTTAAACATTTTATAAGAGAGGTATGAATACAAACCCAAATATGGGTATGAGATATAATTTTGAGAAATTGGGTACAACAATTTAAATATTTTTTAAAAATTACATTTTTAATGTATGTTATTGCATGATACTTATCTTGATATTTATGTAATAAATAATTTTGCTAATGCATCTTCATATAACTAAATTTAATACACTTTTAAACACATTTTCTAATTTAAGCAAAACGCTTTATAAATTTTTCATATTATTCTTATTTCAAGACAATTTTCATATTTCAAATGATATTTATGAAACAATAAATTTTGGGACTAGTTAGAAAAATGATTATATAGTTTTTTATTGATAAAAGGGTTTTGAAAGGATCCCTAAACATTTTACAAGCCAAAAAGGGAAGATACCAGAAGGAAAACCTTACCCCAAACTATACCAGTCCATAAAGGAGGATCCCAAAGCGGAGATCTCATGGCATTAAAATGGTAAACTAGGAAAAAGAGAAAATGAAGGCCAACAAAACAAGCCTAAAAGATAAAGGCTCGAGGCCAGCCAAATGAGGAAACCAAAGCCAAAATAGTCACTGAACATCCAAACTAATCAGAGAGAGGGAGATGGTCCTAGTTAGCATCATCCACCTTTGAGTCCTCCTCACCTAAAGTAGCCATCTTCTGATTTTTGATCTGATTGATGAGTTTTCGAACCTGAAGGAGCATAGAGGTTGCTAGGGACACAATGTCATCCATATAAACCATAGGATCTACATCCTCAAAGGACTGAGTTGAGTACATATCAAGTGAGGGAGTCGATGTGGTATTTTGCATCTTGTGAATCGAAGAAGAAAATTCAAGAGTAGTGTCCTTCTAAGGAACTAACAAAAAAATGCCTTTGCATTTATCTATAGAGGATTTTACATGAAACGAACACCAACTGAGAGTGGGTGTAGTAGTGAAATATCCCAAAAAATTATATTTACTAGCCTTACTGGAAGAGATGACCTCCACATCAACAATCTGATTGCTAGGTACATCTTCTTGAGCAATCAAGGATGAGCTCGGGATGGGAATAGAAATTAGATTCTCCTCATTGCACCCCTTAGGGATAACTCTCAAAATTTTGTTATAGCTGATATAATTGAAAATAATTAGATGCAAATCCTGATGCTTTGGGTGAGTCGACTTACCTTTCCTCATATTATCAACTGATATCTCCATCGAGTAGAATAAATATTCAAGGATGTTAATCACTTTGACATCCCTCAAGAAATTGAGGAACGCCATGTGAAAGCTACGAAGAGGTGAGGATGGCTCATCAATTGTGAAGTATTGCATTACAAGAATAAGCACTCTATTCCACGGGGATGGGAGATCTTCCTGAACAAACCCATTATCCTTATTTTCAAGGAATTTGTCTATCTTTGAAGTGCATAAACTCGACCGTCATGGAGTGCTTATCTTTTCAAATGATTTTGCCATCATTAACTAAACCCATGATTTTAGGAAGGAGGTTGATAGTAACAACACAAGTGAGGCCTCGAAGGGTGATGGTGCCACTATCCTAGGATCGAACAAATTCCATGGAAAAATCTGAGTCTTATCCCTAGAATTTCCTTAGAAATAAATGAAGACCATGGGATCCAAGTATGTCCTCCACCACTGGATCAAACTGGATATATTCAAGCTCCACGAGAACCATCCTTAACCACCTCCAACCAAAAAACACAGAGACATAACCACCCCAAAAACCATACAAGTACCTCCCTTTGAAAAGTTTCAACAAAAACACAAATAGGAGCAATCGTTTTTGTGATTACCTGCAATTTAAAATTGAGTTGCCCAAATAGCTGAAGAGGGACATGCCATTACTTTTGGGAAAGACAACCAATTTGGGCCATTGATGAAGTGATTCTTTTTGGTAAAACCTCACCTCATGCGCCTTTCCACAATCAAGAATTATTTCCCCAACAAACAAAGTGAGAAGTGAAAAACGAGGCAGACCGATGTGGATTAAGAGCCACTCCAAAGAAACTTTGGGACTCAAAATTTGGCTTGAATTGAAAATATAGGACTCGCTCATGATTTTGAAAGGTGGATCAATGACAACGGGTCTTGGGATGAGGACTAATCAGATGAAAACCAACATTGTTAATGAGAGGCACACCGAAGCAACAAAAATCAAACAAAAACTAGTGTCATAGAAGACAACGAGACAAGACTTCTAGGATTGGTATGGAAAATTAGAAAAAACCCATGGGGAATGACAATAGAAAGGTTGATTGAGAAAACCAACATGGGACAAAGTACATAACTCAGTCATGTTAATTGGATGACTCGTTGGGAATACACATACCCAACAGGAACTAGGGGAACACCCCTGACCACGGTTCTAAAAAAGAATGCTAAAATTTAAGGAACCCCTATTGTTGACAACACATGTTCTTTTTAAGGCTAAATGGATATGTATGCTACATAGATATGATGACACTCCTATACTCCAAAGCATACCATAAATTAAAGCACACTTATAGGTTGAAGTGGGACATCGAGGACAAACCCAAGGCTTGAATAAATTAGATATAATATGAAAGGTCATTGGAAGCACATGTATCCATAAGATATTGGGGAAAATCTCTCATCTAGATTTTTAGGGATTCCTACATCAGCCCGTGATTAGCCATAATATCTAGTGCTTTATTGCCTTCACAATACACATATTGAATTAAAACATTACCAAGGTTGTGAAGACAAAGCTTTTACTCTTCGATCAATATGGCGACACTCCATGGAGGGGCACAAGTTCCTTTTAGGTAATTGATAGTGTTGAGGGAGGCTCCTTCAACAATGAGGTTCTATATTTGGAGCTCCTTAGTTGCAATAATACCTTGAAATAAAGCTCTAGCTTCCGTAATATTATTTGATTGAAGAACCAAATTCTCAGCAAAAGCGAGGACAATCCTGGCTTTGTCATCCTTGATAATTCCCCCACAATTAGCCCTATCGATGTTTCCTTTGGTTGTCACATCAAAGTTAAGCTTGAAATAACCTAGAGGGGGAGAGGCCCACACCACCAAGAACCTGTCCATGCTAGGGTGAATTTGAATATTGGGGTCAGAGGAAAGATTGAGGTAACTCACCAACTTAGACTCAGGTGGGAGCTTGGTCGATTAGTCGAAGGAACCAAGTTAGCATTATCAATAGCCATAGAGAGGATCCTAGAAAGAACTAAATCAGAGCTCCTAGACAACTTCTGAAAAGATCTATTATTTCTTTCAAGCCAAACCTACAATAAGAAATGTGGAAGGATAAAGGATAAAATGATTATATAGTAACTTTTACTAGATTGACATAATTTATTTTTAAAATATTTACAACAAGATTATTAATTATTTAAATTTAATTTTGCATTTTTTGAGCAATCATTTTATTCCCAAAATTAGTTAAAATTTAAAAATGATTTATTTTCCCCTTTCAAAATAATGAGGACATTATTTCTTAAGAATACTAATATATGTTTTGCATAAATAAAAAAAATCTATAAACCCCAACACTTGTCATACTCTTTGCCAATGGAATAGCACTCGTTGAGCAGGCTTAAAGGTGCAAGCCCTTGGTCTCATTTTATGGGATTCCTCACCCCTATTAACATCGAGTTTGGGCATGTGTGTGGGGGGCTGGTCTTCCTAATCTCTAACCGGTTAATGTGATGATGCAAGTCTAGTGGCATATTCCGGGCATGTGTGTGGGGGGCTGACCCTCTTACTTTCTAACCGGTTAATGTGATAATGCAAGTCTAGTAACATATTCCATGATTGGAAGACCCCCAACAAACACTCAATCCTTACTAACCAACCTATCCCTTTATAACTAAAATGATAAAGTAAAACACTAGTTTGTACCAGGGTCCTAATCCCTTAGTAATAAGCTTTGAACTTAAATAATTCAATAAAAACCAAAAACTTATCACTATAAAACTAAAAATAAAAACAAATATTAACATCATAAATACCAGATCATTAACCAGAATATTTTCTGCTTTCACTAGATGAGCCCACGATTAGCCTTATCTATAACTTATGCCATAATATAATATTATATTATATTCCCACGTTCATAGACTTAAGCTACCTAACAAACTTTTCGGGGTGAACTGATCGTACGCTAGTCCTCACCATTAGTTCGAGGAGATTCCCTCTGTTAATCTGGACGTGTACTTTTAAAGTCGTGTTGAATTTTTTAATATCTCCAGAAAGGAGACAATTGATCGTTTCGTTCAATGCTCTCGGCTAGGTAAAGCTGCAAGCTTTTAACGAACCTGTCATGTACTGCTTTCTGTTCTTAGCACAATATTTCAGAAAAGCACGGAACTTTCATTAAAACGTCAATAATCGGTGGCCAATTCAGAATATTGATTACGTTGTACTCGCATTGTACCACTCTGAAAGAAAAGAAAAAGGAATGTCACTTGCAAGAGAACAATCAATTTGAGTAACATTTCCCTTATTAGGGATTCTCATGCAATTATCAATCTCTCAAAGTCGGAAAGGGCATCTCGTTTATGTCTATGGATGGCATCGTAGTTACTATTATTTTATTTTTAATTTTAAAGATATTATATACAGTATCTGAGATTTGATAAAATAGTAAATAAAGCTCTCGTTGTAAAGAGATCAAAATTTTGAATCCCTCGATCATACCTAGGTTCATTTTCTTAATTTACTTAAAGCTCGAGTCTTTTAAGAACTGTGGGTTAGATTCGCAATATTTATGAAAGGGTGCTGAAATTCGTAGAGGATAGGAGAAGGGCCTGTCAGACACAGGCCGTAGTAAAGTGAAATTGGACACATGGATGTATGATCCTGAGGGCCTTCTACAGTAGCGCGTAGAGGTTTGGAGAAGGTGAAATTGGACAGATGGATGTAGGATCCTTAAGGCCTTCTATAGTAGCGCGTAGAGGTTTGGAGAAGGCCCTGTCAGACACAGGCCTTAATAAAGTGAAGGACAGATGGATGTATGATCCTGAGGGCCGGGCCTGATTCGGTGGGAGAACCAGTAGTGGTTTGTTAGGTAAGACTATTACTTTTGTATATGTATCTGAAGTTCAAATTAAATCTCTTCTTGATAAATACCAAAATTTACTAATCCACCAATTCTTAAAAATAATTTAACATTTTATAAAATCTTTGATTAAAACAAAAGTATTCCTTTAAGAAAAAAATCAAAATAAATTCCTTATTAAAAGGACCTGAAATTTACTTGTCTCCACCCTAAGAAAATGCTTTCATTTCCTTAAAAGACTGCACAAAATACTATTTAATTATTATTATGCATAACTCTATTTGAGAAAAAATATAAAGTTTAATCTATTGGCAGGTAAACATTTCACATATCAACCCCATAAAGGAACTAACTTTGAAAACAATATCCTTCCCTTTTAATCCTTCCTTTCTAATTTATATCTATTATATTTATTTATAAATAAATAAAGATAAATTTTATAAAGCATTTTAAATGTAGTATTTTATTTTAAATTTTTAAATTATATAAAAATTTGTAATGTATTATTTTGTTTAAAATATGTAAAATATAGATAATAATTTTATTATAGTAGGATAAGTCATAGTAGTTAATAATATATCGATTAAATATTATTAAAGTTGAATAAATTTAAGTGAGATTTTATTAATATATTAATTAAATATTTTTAAATTTGAATAGATTTAGTTGAAATTTTATTGAAGATAGTTAAGTTTAAATTTTTGAACATGTATCTATAGAGGTAGATTTGATGGCCTTTGTATGCCTGTAATGTCAATTTTCAAGACAATTTCAACCATGAAGGTTTCACTCCAAATTTAAGATATAATAAGTTTGATAAAATGTAAGATAAAATAAGTTACTAAAAATTGTGATTGTAACCAATTCATCTATGTAACTAAAAGAAAAGTTTGATAATATGTAAGATAAAATAAGTTTAAACAATTTATTTTCAAGCTCATAATACTAGAAGCACTTTTTATGATGGTTATGTTTTTAGTTATAAATAAAAAAAAATTGTTCTTAAGTGTTCATTGAGTGAGCTTGATGATGAAGGCTTGGATATTTTCATTATGAAATATTGGGTACTTAAAATATGAGGTTTAATATTTGAAACCCATGAAAGGTAGGGTATATATGCTTTATAGGTGAATAAATAATACAACAAGATTAAATCCTATCATTCATTATGGACCACATGAAGGCTTGGGTATTGAAATATGAGGTTCAACATTTGAAACCCATGAAAGGTAGGGTATATATGCTTTATAGGTGAATATAAAATACAACAAGATTGAATCTTATCATGCATAATAATGGACCATCATAGTAAAATGCTTATATCTTCAAATGTTTATTTTTTTCAATTGATTAGATCTAAACTAGCTCCACCTATATTACCTCATCATGACATAGTGGTATTACCAAAAAAGTTTATTTATTTGAATAAATACTTCTTATACACATTCGTCATGGGGATTGAACCCGGGTCACATCACCGATAATGCAAGTGGCATCCTTGCCAATAGACCACATCACACCAATACAATACAAAGAAGATTCTTTATTAACCATATATCTTTTGGCAAGATTTGGGTCTCCTCCTTGAATGTTGAGTAATTTAACCCATTGAGCTAATGCCATTTGGTATATATTTTAAAATGTTAATCAGCTTAATTTATATAACTAAATTATACTATAAATAAATAACCTTCAAGTTGTATCTAATGTTTTATTTTACATATCAATTAAATATTATCTATAATTTTTTTAATTCAATAAAAAATAAGTATTAGAAAGTGGATAAATCATTTTAAAAATGTTCAATAGATAATAATATGCTTTAATTTTTTTTTCAATTTCTGGTAATATGATAAACCCCTATCAAGGTATTAATACACAACCCCACACACATGCCAAGGTTTGAACCTTGGACCTCCCATAGAAGAGCCAAACCCCTAAGGTTGCGTTGTCCCCCCACACACATGCCAAGGTTTGAACCTTGGACCTCCCATAGAAGAGCCAAAGCCCTAAGGTTGCGTTGTCCCCCTAAGACATGTGCTTTAAAATTATTATTTACATAATACATTTTGAAAGTGTAAAACATCCTCTAATAAATTTTGATTATTTACATAATACATTTTGAAAGTGTAAAACATCCTCTAATAAATTTTGATGATCTATATGATTACTTTTAACATGCACTCAATGTATCTATATTCTTATAGCTTTACATCTCAATTACCTAAATATCTATGCGATATACACAACCTTAGTTATAACACATAAAAAGAAAATAAAACATTTCTTCCATGTCAATTACCTTAATCTATTTATTATTAAAAAATAAATATTTTAAAGTAAATCAGGATAATAGTTTAATAATAAAAAAATTATATATAACATAATAAAATAAAATAAATTATATCATGCATTTAATTTATTTATATTTTTATACCTTCATATTCCACATACTCATTTATAAAGGTTTTTATAGTATACACAACCTTAAAATAAGAGAATGATATATTCATTTTATGTCAATTAACTTAATCTATTTATTATTAAAAACTATAATTATTTTATTAAACCAAAACAATAATTTAATAATAAAAATATATATTATATAAAATATGATAAAATAAAATAAATTGTAACTATATAAATTTAACAAATTATTCCATCAATAAAATTAAATTCATATGAATACAATATTTGAAGAGCTTGAACAAACATATTTAAAAAATAATTATTATTAAAAAATTTTAAGAAACATAATTTTACATTGCAAATTTTTATTTTTAATAATACCAACATTAAAATATAGTTTTTTATTAAAAACTATTAATATTTTTAAAACTTTATTCATCTAATATAATGAAAAATAAAATTTTAAATAAATTAATTTAAAATGTTTAATTATATTTATATATTTAAATAATTAAAATGTAAAAAGATTAAACAATGTATTTTAAAATTCACAATATTATAAATATCCATACTCATTATGATAAATTATTCATTGAACGTAAACGGAAACAGATAAAGCATGTACCTATTAAAAATTTATTTATATATAAATAAGATGTTAATTAATTTAATATAATTTATTTAATGATTAGTCAAACATTAAAAAAAAAAATATATATATATATATATATATATATATATATAACTTAAAAAAAATTAAAAATATTGAAGTAGATTTATTAAAAAATATTATTTCTTTTATACATAAATGAGTTGATCACAATTACATTATTTTTAGTAATTATAAACTTAGGGTTCAAACTATGCAGATTGACCACATTTAAAGGATTCACACACCTAGGGATCAATACTGTCATATTCCGACTCGCGCACACTCAAATGATTCAGATCAGACTACTACTTTTCTAGGTACACTCAAAGGATTCTCAGACTACTACCTTTACAAACAGGCTGCTCTTAAGATTTGAACTTAAGTGTCTTTTTGAAGGGTTAGGTGGATTGGTAACTCTAAGCACTTATCAAGAAGAGACCTAAGGTTCAAACCTTTGGAAGAAGCCAACCCTGTGTAAAGGTAGTAGTATACGAACCCTCACTAAAAATAGTGATTGTAACCAAGTCTCTTATGTAATAAAAAAAATATCACTTCAGTCCACTCACATGTTATTATATATAAAAAAGGATTGTGGTAAACGATATAGTCACTGGCGAATCCTACTAAGCAAAAATCAAACACTTCAACGAATAAATATGTTGGATGCTTCCAACTTCGTTGAATATTAAAGACACTCCGGTAGGGACTAAAACAAACATAGCTTTATTTATATACACAAGCTTAGTTATAGTGCATACAAAAAAAATAAAATATTTCTTCCATGTCAATTACTTTAATTTATTTATTATTAAAAAATAAATAATTTAAATTAAATTAAAATAATAATTTAATAATAAAAAAATTATATATAACATAATAAAATAAAATAAATTATATCATGCATTCAATTTATTTATATTTTTGTACTTTCACATTCCACATACTCATTTATAAAGGTTTTTTATGGTATGCACAACCTTGATAATAACATCTAAATAAAATAGAATGATATATTCATTTTATGTCAATTAACTTAATCTATTTATTATTTAAAATTATAATTATTTTATTAAATCAAAATAATAATTTAATAATAAAAATATAAAATATATAAACATGATAAAATAAAATAAATTGTAACTACATAAATCTAACAAATTATTGTATTAATAAAGTTTGAAATTCATATAAATAAAATATTTGAACAGTTTAAACAAACATATTTAAAAAATAATTATTATTAAAAAAATTTAAAAAACGCAAATTCTTATTTTTAATAATACTAATAATTAAAAAAATTAAAAAATAAGAATTTGCAATTTTAATACCAATATATATATATATATTGGACAGGTTGGACAAAAAGAGAAAAGATTGAAAGGAGCCAAATAGAAGATCAAGTTGCAGAGGAAACTACATTTGCACATGAATATAGAGACTTTGTTGGATTCATTGAATTTTGAACCAACGGAAGGAGAAGATCCAGAGGTAGGGCATAATGTTGTAGCTGGAAAGGAAAAGGATTCCCTGTCAGCTCAGTTTGAAAAGGCTAAAGGTACAGATAAGCAGAGAGATGAGGAGCGATGGAGGAAGCGAAGGAAGCGAAGGAGGAGCAAAAAAGATAGGCAAAAATTTTGAACCAACGAAAGGAGAAGATCCAGAGGCAGGGAAAATACTGTAGCTGGAAAGGAAAAGGATTCCCTGTCAGCTCAGTTTGAAAAGGCTAAAGGTATGAATCCTCCAGATAAACCCTTAGACAAAGGGTCCCATTGGGGTTTGGGAGCTGGCAACAAGGGCCCAACCTTTTTGGAAATGCTGAAAGGGAAAAAGAAGGAGCCAGTCAGTGAACTACCGCCCCTAATACCAAACAATAACAGGTTAACTATGCCAGTGGAGATTATGGAAAGATTATTGGATATGGAGGCATCATCCTTAGTTGGCAAGTTTTTGGGAGGAAGGCTGGACATTGAGACTATTCGCTCATGGGCCGCGACAAAGTGGAAAAATTTAGGAAGCTTAGAAATCATAGCCATGTCAAGAGGTTTTTTTATGATAAGACTTAACAACAAAGATGATGCAGAGAGCATATTGACAGGAGGACCCTGGTTTCTAGGAAGACGTAGCCTCTTTCTGAGGAAGTGGGGGGAGGATTTCAAACCTGAGAAGTAGAACATTAATATAGCACCCATTTGGGTCCTCTTACCAAACCTCCCAGCCTAGTTTGTTAATGAGTATTGGCTTAGTGGCATAGCAAAGACGATAGGAGAGCTCGTGGTAATAGACCATTCAACCCGGGCAAGGACTAGACTGACGCATGCCAGGATCTGTGTAAATAAAAACTTGGATTCTGATCTACCTTCTTAGGTGGAACTAGCATATGGAGAGTTTCTAAGGATTCAACCTATGGAGTATGAGAACAAGCCGATATTTTTTAGTGTGTGCAAAACATAGGGCCACCTTCAAGCCCAATGTCTAACAATAATTGCAAACAAGGAAGCCACGAGTGAAGGTTTTCTAGGGAAAGCTAATGGGAGAGGGATCCCAAAGTTTCAAGGACCGCGTCTTAACTTGGAAGGATACAGACAAGTTAAGAATAACCAGGCTAACCAAGCCAACACAAAACTGGCAAAAGTCTAGGAGAAAGGAAAGCAACATAATGAGGGAGGCAAAAATCATAAGGTATGTAATAAAGATCCCGGCTTGAACATGTTTGATATCCTAGCAAATCTAGAAGTTGAAAAAGAAAACAATAAGGATGATACCATCAGTTTCAAGTTTCCTAAAACCCTAGACTCCCCATCCAAATCGGGACCATCCATAGCTATGACAAAAAGCCCCAAAAGCTATGCTCAAAATGAAGAAAAATTGCTAGGTCATTTCAGTTTAAACATGGAAAAAATAGAGTCAAGAGTCGAAGTTGTGGAAACAAGATCTAGGAATGTAGCTCCTAATCTGGTAGTGGAGCAAATTAATCAGACGAGTCCAACGGTAAAAGGTTCCTTGAAGGAAAGCCCCCTGTTTAGGAACCAGATAGGACAGGTGAACCAAAACAAGGCTGAGGATGAAGAGGGAATTGAAAAACCCCCAAAATGAGGAGGAAAGTTCAAGCCCTAGACTATCACAATATATGCCCCCTCATTTTAGTCCAAAACAGACTAGAAGCACTACCAAGACTCCGATAGATTATGGAAGTGAAAGAAAGAAAGGGAGAATATCTACAACAGAGCACTATAGAATGAGAATCAATGAAGAAATTGCAAACGAAAAGCAAAGAACATTGTTACAGCAAGCTATTTTTGGCCAGGATAATAGTAAATTTGACAAACCCCCTTTGGATCAGGGAAGAGGGCGGGGAAAAAATATCAAACAGTCTAAATGAAGGTTCTCTCATGGAATGTGAGAGGCCTAAACGGCCCACCAAAACAAAGGATGGTGAAGTCTATAAGGAAGGATTGGAATCCTACTATCATTTTTCTTCAAGAAACCAAAACAGATGCGGCATAATCAGCACTTATAGCTAGAAGGATTTGGAAGCAAGGGGAAGTGGCATTTCAACAGGCGAGAGGAGCATCTGGGGGCCTTATGATCTTATGGGATCCTATTAAAATAGAAGGAAGTATTATTCAGGCAAATGAAAGAGTCTTAAGCGTATTATTTCATGATTTTGATACTAATAAGAATTGGATTATGTCAAATGTTTATGCCCCCACCTCTGTCCAAGGGCGGTCTAAACTATGGGAGTTTTTGGGGCATTTGAGCCAAGCTTTTAAAGACATTCCTTGGGTGATTGGGGGAGATTTCAATACCCCCCTTTACCCATCTGATAAGAAGGGAGGATCTGGGTTACCCTCAAGGAGCATGGAGGACTTCAATGAATTCATTAACACAAATGAATTGATGGATGTAAGACTAAAAGGAGCCAAATTTACATGGAGTAACAAGAGGATAGGAAGTCAGCTGATTCAAGAAAGGTTGGATAGGTTTTTTTATCCAAGGAAGCTACAACAATGTTTGGTGATTTAGCGTTACAAGCCCTTCCTAAATACGCTTCAGACCATAATCTTATTCTATGGGAGGCATTTCGAGCTAACTCCTTTAAAAAGCCATTCAGATTTCGTCAATGTGGGTTAAACATCCGGACTTCAAGAAACGAATAGAGGAATGGTGGCAACAGCCTATCCAGGGAAGTGCTTCCTTCAAACTATCTCAAAAACTTAATATGGTGAAAAACAACCTTAGAATATGGAATAAAGAAGTCTTTGGAAATATTTTTGAGAATAAGAGAGCAGTGGGGGAAAAACTAAAAATAATAGAAAGCAAAATCCAAAATGGAACCTATGATGAGGTGACAATGACTGAAGAGAAGGAAACCCTTTGTGAGTTTTATAATATTTTAGCTTGTGAAGAGATGTATTGGAGGCAGAAATCAAGGGAATTATGGCTAAAGGAAGGGGACTCTAATTCCAAAAATTTCCATGTTACCACTTTAAGCAATAGAAGCAACAATAATATTAGAAATTTAACTAAGGTGGATGGATCCTCAACTCAAAACATTCAGGAGATCAGGGACGAGGCTGTTAATTTTTTTAGTTCATTATTGGGTGAAGAACGGGCCTGTAATGCCCAAGCAAAGGACTATCTCCTTCAATTCATTCCACAACTCATTGATGAAACGATTAACGAGTCTGTTACAACATTTTTTTTCAGACAAAGAGATAAAGGAGGCTTTGTTTAACATTGATCCTGACAAAGCTCCTGGGCCGGATGGGTTTTCACCGGGGTTTTTCCAAGTTTGTTGGGATATTGTTGGAGTAGAAGTTATTGCTGCAATCAAGGAGTTCCAAAGTTCAAATCATATTCCAAGGGGTTTTAATTCAACTTTCATTGCTTTGATACCTAAAGGCCCCAACCCCAAGACTATGGCTGACTTTAGGCCGGTTAGCTTGTGTAATATATCCTATAAAATTTTGTCCAAAGTTTTAGCCAACCGTTTGAAGAAAGTTCTACCGGTTATCATTGATCCAAGTCAAGGAAGTTCTGTACAAGGAAGATCAATCTTAGATGGAGTTATTACTGTTCATGAGGCTCTTCATACAATTGCTCAAACCAAAAAAGCAGTCATGGCTTTAAATTTAGACATGAACAAAGCTTATGACAGGGTAAATTGGGAATTCCTAGAGGCAGTTTTATTAAAATTTGGATTCAACATGAAATGGGTCAAGTTAATAAGAGAGTGTATTTCTAAGCCTTTTTTTTCAGTTTTGGTTAATGGGTCTACTGCAGGTTTTTTTCAAAGCAAATGTGGTCTAAGACAAGGAGATCCCATAAGTCCTATGTTGTTCATCATTGTAGTTGAGGCCTTGGGAAGAACCATTAAGGCAACATCAGTAGTTGGAATCATATCAGGTATCAAGGCCACGTCGCTAACTACCTCGATGACACATCAGCAATTTGTTGATGATACATTGCTACTGACTTTGGCTTCGGTGGTTGAGGCAAGAAGGATTAAAAATATTCTCATAATGTATGAAGAAGCGGTTGGACAGAAAGTGAATTTTGATAAGAGCAAACTTTATTTCATCAATACTCCCATTCCTAGGAAAAACAACATAGCAAGGATCATGGAATGTCAGATTGCATCCCTTCCCACCACCTATTTAGGTCTTCCCCTGTTTATGGGGAAACCTGAAGGATCAATGTGGAACATAGTTCTGGAGAAGATCCAAAAAAAGCTAGCAGGTTGGAAAGGACATCTGTTATCTCATGCAGGCAAAGCAGTTTTAACTATGGCTTCACTTCAAAGTATACCCGTTTACTTCCTATCAGTATTCGGAGCTCCTAGCAAGGTTTATCACAAAATTGAGCAGACTTCAAAAAAAATTTCTTTGGTCAGGGATTGAGGATAAGAAAAGGATCCATTTAGTAGGTTGGAACAAGGTTTGCAAACCTAAAGCTGATGGGGGGTTAGGATTGAGGAGATTTGCTCATCTCAATACATCTCTGTTAGCCAAACAAGTATGGCGGTTATTGACTAAGGTCGATAATGAATGGATTGCCATAGTTAGGAGGAAATACCTCCAAGGTGTGAACTTTCTTAATGAAAACTTAGCAAGCAGGGGGTCTGCATTTTGGAAGGCAATCCTCATGAGCAAAGATCTTTTCAAGAAAGGTCTTAGATGGATTCTAGGAAATGGGCAAACAATAGACTTTTGGAAGGATCGGTGGGTGAGAGCTAAGGAGTTATCCCAGAATCCTCGTTTGGCTAGGATTCAAGAGCATATGGAGCAACATATTGGGAAGAAGGTTGCAAATTATATGTGGCAGGATATAAATATCAACAAGTGGAAACACATCAAAGTATAGGGTTTTGAAGCGGAGTCTGAAGAGCTTTATAACATTTTAACTCAACAAATTATTCCCTCTGGAGAGGATGAAGATCACATTGTTTGGGCTGAGACTGAAAGTGGTGACTTCACAGTTAAGTCTGCCTATAATTTGCTTCTCAATGTGGAAGGTCAACAATTTCAACCGAGTTTGGTTTGGATCAAAGGTTTAATTCCTAAAATATCCTTTTTTTCATGGTTGGTGATTCAAGGAAAAATCCTCACTATGGACAATATGTTATCCAAAGGTATGGTTATTTCTAACCGTTGCTACATGTGCAGGGCAGGATGGGAGACTACCCAACACTTATTTTTGGAGTGTCCAGTAGTGGAGTCCATCCTGGATGAACTTTTCCAAGCCTTTAGGATCTTGTGGGTTAAGCCTGCTCTTATATTCGAAGTGTTCCATCAATGGCCTCAACCCTTTGTTAGCCTAAAACTTAAGTACCTATGGAAAATCTATTGGCATCATTTTCTCTGGCAGATTTGGCTAGAAAGGAACCATAGAGCCTTTAAGGATACCATTCGCAATCCAAAAACCATCCTCAATAGGATTATTGTCTTTGCGAAAGAAAACCTTAGCATCTTAGTGGATGAGAACCACTCAATTCTTCCCAAAGAAAAACAATTAGCTCAGGCCTTAGGTATTGAGAACAAACCTTCCATTCCTTTGCCCAATCCCAGAAATGGGATTTCTTGGGAGCCACCCCCAAGGTTGGTTTAAACTAAATTTTGATGGTGCAACCAAGGAGAACCCGGGAAGAGTTGGAGCTGGAGGAATAATTAGGGATCATCAAGGAAATATGGTCAAGGCCTTCGCTGAACTATTGAGAATTAGAACTAATAACGAAGCAGAAGCTAGAGCCCTTTGGAGAGGGTTGCAAGTAGCCCAAGCAACTCAAGGTAACTTGATGATTGAATGTGATTCTATGAACATCATCAACCTATTAACCAATGGCAAAAAACCTCCATGGAGAATCGAGGGAGTCATCCATGAAGTGAGGATCCTTTTTGCGGCAAGATAGAATAGGAGGGCTCGTCACGTGTACCGTGAGGCCAACAGGTTAGCTAACAAATTAGCCAACATAGGTGTTGATGTTGGTAGTTTTGTGACATGGACACAAGGTGTGCCACGTGAAGTGGAAAACATTATTAGTCATGAAAAGAAACCTACCCGTTAAGGAGAAAGATGAATGAGTGTTCTTTCCCCATGGAGTTGGTAATAACTATGGGGTTTCCCTCTAAATCATACCAAATTGGAAATGAAGGTAACAGGGTGTAAGCCTTGGAAGATTTCAACAGAGAATAGGAAATGGGCAAGCAACAGGTTTCACAAATGCAAAGTTCCAAACTTCAATTCCTCGTCAATGTAAGTAATGTTTACAGTTATGTTTAGGTATGGGTGTGCTTTGTTTGTAAGGTGTTGTAGGGGATTCAACACAATTTCTAGTAATAAAGTTTCAAGGATGACTAGGATCTACAATCTCAGCAGAAGACTGGATATTGTAATAGGTTTTGGGTTAACCTGCAAAACCCGGTAATTAATGAAAACTTTTATTTACCAATATATATATATATATATATATATATATATATATATATATATTTAGTAATAATTTTTATATACATCCATCATGGGATTGAACTTGGGTCGCATCATTGATAATGTAAATGGCGTCCTTACCCGTAGACCACACTCACAATATTATAAATATCCATACTCATTATGATAAATTATTCATTGAACTTAATCGGAAACAAATAAAGCATGTACCTATTAAAAAATAAGATGTTGATTAATTTAATGTAATTTATTTAATGATTAGTGAAACATTCAAATATATATATTTAATTTAAAAAGTATATATATTTTTAAAAAAATATATTAAAGAAGAAGATATATTAAATTTTTTTATTTTTTATACATACGAGAGTTAGTCACAATCACACTATTTTTTAGTAACTATAAACGTAGGGTTCAAACCATATGGGTTGACCACACTCAAAGGATTCAGATCACACTCCCACCGAATCGTCTCATTATTGTTGACCTAGAGATTAGTACTCTCATAGTCTGTCTCGTGCACACTCAAAGGATTCAGATCATACTACTACTTTTCTGGATACACTCAAATGATTCATATCAGACTACTACTTTTATGGGTACATTCAAAGGATTCAAATCAGACTACTACATTTACAAACAAGTCTGCTCTTGAGGTTTGAAGTTTAAGTGTCTTTTTGAAGGGTTAGGTGGATTGGTAAGTGTAAGTGTGGTTGGGCACTTACCAAAAAAAGACCTAGGTTCAAACTTTAGGGGAAGCCAACCCTTTGCAAAGGTAGTAGTCTTTTTCAAATCCTCTAAGTGCATGCAAGACCAACGACAACGATACAAACCCCTTACTAAAAATAGTGGCCGTAACCAACTCTTCTATGTAATAAAAAAAATATCTTCTAATAAATACCAGACAAGACAAACAATTACCAATGCAGGAATGTGGTAAAATCCTACTAAGCAAAAATTAAACATTTCAACGAATAAATATGTTGGATGCTTCCACTTCGGTGAATATTAAAGGCACTCCGGTAGGAACTAAAAAACAAACATAGGAAAGCTTAGCTTTTATAAAACAATCACACATACATTAATTGATGTTGTAGCGGATTAGATATAACTTTAACGTTAAGGCTTTCAAAGATATTTAATCATGCAGTACTTTAAAAACTAATTCCTCCACAAAGTTGTCAATGTTTTTATCAGAGGATCCTCCTTGAATAGCTGCCTTTCTTGCTACACGTCCCAGTCTCTTTATCTTTTTCCTCGCTCTCCTACCTTCTTTTCCATGTATCAGTGCCTTCACTTTCGTTGCAATCTCCTTCCTTCCAACCAATGCTCCATTAATTCCACCATGCTCTACTTTCAAAGCAATAGCCATCTCATCTGATACCAACTTGCAGTTAGTATACTGATCTGCATACAGTGGAAATCCCAAAAGCGGGACACCGATGCAAAGGCTCTGCAAGATTGAATTCCAATCACAGTGAGTGAAAAACCCACCTACTGAATGGTGAGAAAGCACTGTGTGATGAACATGATCAGACCAGTTGGGAAGCACATGGCCAAGGCCATTATCTTCAATTTGGTCTAAAAAGCCAGGGGGTAAAATCTCTGCTAACGTAGAATTTTTGCAGACAGTCTCCGGTGGAAGTAGCCAAAGGAATGCAATTCGACTGTCCAACAAACCTTTTGCTATTTCTTCAGTTTGGTCCTTTGAAACACGGGCAGAAGCTCCAAATGAAATATACATGACAGACTTTCGTGGCTTTGAATCCAACCACATTGTAAAATCAAACTCCAATGGCGGATGGTTATCAAAATATCCAGATGGGAACAGTGGTCCGACAGAGCAAAGTGGCGTACTAGAATGCATAAAGTACTGTATTGCTTCTGTTTCTAGTTCATAAACGGAATTTGTAAGAACCCAATCTGCTTCGCGGACGCTCTGGAAAGACAAAAATATTACATGAAGCATGAAGTCTGTCACCTCTCTTGTTTGGAGAAAGGATGGAAGATCGCTTGGACTTAAAGTTGGAACTCCTGGAATGTAATCTATAAAACCCTGTGTCACTGAGGCATGAAACAAAACAAAACAAAAATTATGATAGTGAGTCAATATTACTGAAAGTGATTACACAAGAGTTAAATGCAACACACACTAAACCAAAATGGGGTAAACAGAAAATTGATTTAGGACTTAAAAGTCTTCAAATAGCTAAAAAAACATGAGATCATGTTATGTTGTAACTCAACTGGAAGTATGTGTCTAACAGTAGGACATGCTAAACAACAATGGAAGATAGTAACAAGAATTAGAAGTGTCCAGATGATTAGATAACGCAATAATCTAAATGGTCCAAGGACGTAGATTCTAAAAACAAGAGAATATCAAAAAATGATAACTCCTCAGACTGAAGATGCAAGAGAAAGAAAGAAGAAAGAGGACGTTGGCCCAAGCCAATCAGAAAAATAGTGCAATTGATCACATGGTCGTATAACTGCAGTTGAACCTTGTTATATCGGACCACTCCAATTTCCACATTGCTTTTCGAAATATTAGGCGTAAAGAGGTCAGCTACGCAGACCTTAAAGAAAGCAGTCTCATAAAAAAAAAATACTAAGAATCAAATAATATAAAGAACACTGAACAGGAAATAAATAATGTTGAAAAACAAAACTAGCAGTTTTCCTAGCGCTATCATTCAAAGTTAGCATCCTTAGTAAATAAAAAATATTAAATAGTTACATGTATGAGACTGTAAATGACCACATAGAATGTTAAAGATAAGAAAAATGTTAAGCAAACAAACATTCCACGCTGAAGTCACAAAAAAACTCTGAATATGTTCTTAAGGCATACCGTGTTCTTTGGAGGGGAAATGACCGTGGGAGATTAACATATCCGAATGATAGTAAATGGAATAAAGAACACTAGACTGGGTCCAGAGTGTAACCAGAGGAAGACTCAGCTTCTTTGCAATAAGAAGTGCCCAAGGAAGAAAAGAGTCAGCTACAATGCAAGAGATTGGATGCTCCTCCATATTCAGACTATGGATTAGTTCTTCTACGGGTTCAACCATACAGTTGAGCACAGACTGTAGAAAACTTTCATTATACAAGGATCGATCAGAATCCATTGGCAACCCATCCGAGACCTTTCTCCAACGAATATCCAGACCAGTTTTCTGAGCATTATCAGCGATATAAGCTTGAGAGTTATACAAGCCCTCCGTGTACACGAAGGTGGTGGTGATTCCCCTAGAGGCCAGCTTGATGCATAAATTAGCCATGGCAAAACTATGGGATTCTAACGGATACGGAATCACCAAAGCATGGACGAGGGAAGACATCTTGATCGATCCTTCCTTGACTAGGACGAAGAAGACAGTCTATGCATCTACAGGATCTAAAATACGCATACATATATATATATACTTATGTCATGGGAGTTAACGTTTTAAACCGTTTGTCCAGACTCAATGTAAACCGTATAAGAAATAGTGTTTGTTTGTGGAATTGGTTTAGTTTTTAAGTTAGTGGATTGGTAAGTGTTTGTTTCGTATTTAGGTTTAAATTTTGGGGTATGTCTGTTGTAAAGGTAGTAGTCTGATCTAAATCCTTAAGATTATAATGCTAATCTTGAAATCTTGAGCAACAGGTGGTCAATTTCACGCTGGGTTATAAAACAATGAAATGAAATAGGGGTTATAAGGGGCACCCCGATCACTACAATAATCTTAAGCGACAGATGGTCCATTTCAAGCTGGATTATAAAACAATGAAATGGAATAGGGGTTATAAGGGGCAGCCCCAAGATTTAAATTCTGATCTAAATTTTTTAGTATGCACAAGAGCAGCACGAGACCAGCGACTACTACGATACTAATCCTGAGCCATAGGTGGTCCATTTCACGCTGGGTTATAAAACAACGAAATGAAATAGGGGTTATAAGGGGCAGCCCCAAGATATAAATTCTGATCTAAATTTTTTGAGTGTGCAGTAGACTAGCTAGGACTACTATATGAATCCTGAGGGACAGGTGGTCCATTTCACTTTGGGTTATAAAACAACCAAATGAAATAGGGTTATAAGGAACAACCCCAAGATTTAAATCCCACTTGATAGTAGAAAAAGACTAAATATATTAAAAAAAAAATTGAAATTGGATTTGAGCATATTAGAAAACAGGTCTGAAGTCCTTTCTTTTCAGGGACTGGGGGCTTTAGTCCAACCTGCTGTTCTTGAAGGCATCTTAGGTGGTGATGATTTGACTGGTCGGTTCAAATTGGACACGGATTATTGGTGGGATGTGGCCAGGAGTAGAGTTCCATTGGGACCACTGCTCCCTTCCACAATCCAGGGTGCAAAAACAAAAGGAAGTACTACAGTGTATGCAGCAACGGCAGCTGTATAACACCAAGTCTTTAAGAGTTCAACTAGTTAAACGTTAGGAAAAGATCTACCCTTTCACACCACTAAAGCCCAGGACCTCCGTTAAGGCTTATAGAGCTTTCCTTTTTTTAAGCCAGGCATCTGATTCAAAGATTGGTGTATTAATTTCCAACCAAACCAGTGCTGTAATGAGCTATGTAACTTCTGTAGTTTAAGTTTTCAGAGGCGCGTGAGGCTACGACTATTAATTATTTTCAGGTCTAAATGAAATAGCTGTTGCTGTCTCGCAAAACGTGGTAAATGATACATGTAGATCATTATTATAGGCAACTGATCTTTCGAACTTAAAGCTGAAGTATTTGTAAATGTGGTAACCACTTCAGCTATGACTACCGACAGCTCTAGTAGGATAAGGTTTTGAATTTAAATGCTTGATCGTTGGAAAGGTTTCTTATTTTGAACATGAGTACGACCTTCCCTTTCCTATTAAAATGCGATGACAATTTTCTATTCGGTTTATTATACCATTTCACGCCAATAGAATGAAAAAGGACACTAGCTACGATTTTATATTCATTTTTTATTTGGTCTAGGATGTTTGGGCACTCTATATCTATAGCACGTTTACATTATCTTTGTAAATCTTGTTATTTAAAAAAATAAATAGTAGTAAAGGTTATTAACAAAAAAAAATTTAAAATTTGGTTAAGTTTGGTTAGGGGTTGATTCATTTAAATTTTTTGTTAATTGATTTAAAAGATTGATTCATTTGCTTAAGGAGATAAATTGCTTTGAGGGAGCGATTTTTTCAACAGAAGTAGCTAATCTACTCACTCAAGAGACCTGAGCAAAGAGCTCAAACAATAACAAAAGTATAAATTGATGTGGATCCCTAGGCAAATTTTCCAGAAAACAGCTTTTTGGCATCTAGTAGCACACTAAACTATTTTGGAAGTTGTCTAAGCTTGTTAGAGACATGATTAGAGGCTTGTAACATTTAGAGGTGTAACATTTTTATTATGTTGACCTCAAATCTTTACTTTAACTAGGAGTAATTATTTCTCACTCAAGTAACTAAGGGGTAAAACTTTTACTATAAATAGGGGCCTAAGGCCTTTATTGTAACTATATTTCGTTATGAGCATTCATAGCTACACTTTGTGAAATTAACATTATGCTTTGTACCCATGAGGTTATAAGAAATTGGAAAGTCCTTATGTATCCCATCGATGACATTGCTCTCTTTGTTTGCTAAGTGCACTATAGATGTGGCATGACCCTTCTAGCTCATCTTATCATTCACTTATCAATTTCATAATCAAACAAATGGGTGGACACTAAAGTTATTCAACTTATCATGTTTTGATTGATCACACTTTCTCCTTGTTATAGTGTAAAAGTTGTATTTCATTTCAATTTCTTGCATTATAAACTTCTCACAATTTTACTTTTCATGCATTTTCTTTTTCATATTTTATTTTCATACAACTTAGTTTAGATTAGTGATCTATATGAGGACAACGCGGGACCGACCTAAATCTAAAGGTCAAGAGAAGTCATTGGGAATCCCATCCAACCTTATTGAAATTGTAATTGGGGGGCACAAAACCTAATTTAAAGGTTAAGACAATTCTTTGGTTCAACATAGTTTCTAGCATGCTTAGTGGGATAAACCCTCATTTTCCATGACTTTGAATTAAATTTCTTGATTTTGTGCCAAAATCACATTTATCATGGACAAAGCGATTGACTCAAAATTGAGAAAAGGAATTGCTAAGTCAAGTTCGACAAAGTGATTTGCTCAATTTTAGGTAAAGTTAAAAAATCACCAAGTCTTCAAAAGTGATTGATTCACTCTAAAAATTGCATTTTCCAAGGTTGAGTCTAGACTGATTTGCCAAGGCTAGGAGCTAAGTTTTTCAGTTATAAACCCAATTTGACTTAAGAATTGATCATTTTTTGTTATTTGTATTCAAATCTTGTAGGTACTTTGTGAATAGTGACTCCAACATGAACTTCAAAAATCTATTTTTTTTTTGTAAAGTTGACTTCTATAACATTTAAGAAATATCAAAACTTGAATTTGACCTTATATGTGTATCCATCATAGGTAAGGAGCACATAATATATATTCTAGCTCATTTTCATCTAATTTATAAAATCAAGCGATTCTCTTATAAAAAGCAAGTACTTTGATCCCATAATATGAAATTCATCCAAGTTAGTTCTAATGAGTGATTCACTTCAAGTTTGAAAAGTGATTTGCTAGGAAAGACAAGTTTTTACTTCCTCCCTAAAAAGAAGGTGATCCACTCTAGTCTCGAAAGCAATTTGTTCCAAGCAATCTACTCGGACCATCTTCTTTATGAAAAAAAAATCAATGTTCAAAAATCCAAGTAAATCGCTTGAAAGAGCTAGTGAATCAATTACATTGTCAAAGTGAATCACTCTATTTTTGCATTATAATTAACTATACCTTGCGAATCATCCAAAAATTACGATCAAATCGCTTGGTAGGCAAAATTTATTTTTTTGTAAAATCTGACCCCAAAACTCTATCTATGTAGGGTACATATATGCAAGCCTATGGATACAATTATCAAAAACTCAAAAAATGAGATCACCAAACAATGGAGATTATCATATATAATTTAAGGGACACTAAAGGAAAGAGAAAAGAACAAACAAATATGTGAGCATATCAAAAGGATGAGTTCCAAGAGGTTCCAGTATCCAATCTCTCCTTGTCAAAAGGAAAATATCCATGGCTAATCTAGTTAGCCAAAAGTTAAAACCATCATAAATTGGTTAATTAAGGTAAAAATGAGTTATTAATCAACTCTATAAGACCAAAATTGGTTGAATTTGGTCTCTACTATGACTCACACCAATCCTTTGTAGTAGATACCAATTGATATAAATAACCTTATGAAAAACCCTCTCTTTGTGAATCAATTCCACAACCCACGACCATATTATTATATATAAAAAATACCTCTTATAAGTACTCCTCTAGCCTAGATCTTACTGGGATCTAGTTTACTAAATATTTCTAGTACCCCTCCAAGTCAATCCTTAGCTCCAATAGGGTCATTAGGCTTAAACCTAATATTTGCTCAAAACACGTAAGTGATGGCTAGACTGTTATAATCACAATGACACTGAGAGGGGGGGTGAATCAGTGTGTTCTTTAAAAACTTAAAAGCAATTTAGACTTTTAAATAAACAGATAGATTAAAACAGAAATAATAAAAGTACTAAGAGCATCACACATAACACGGCATTTTAACGAGGTTCACCGATGTGGCTACTCCTCAAAAGGACTGCTTGGACTACCATCCAAATCCAGTCAAATGCAAAGCTCCAACTTTACATAATCATTCACCAGCACCAACTGGTAAGAGGCACCAACCCCTAAGTTTTATCTGCTACAACGGAATGGAGCACCAACTCCAATTTTTCCAGCACCAAGCTGGAAAGAGGCACCAACCCCTTTTTCAAGCTACAACTTGAAGATAATAATAAAAATTGCGAGAATGTAAACTTTCACCTCAATTATCACGATCTGCTATTTTTCTGCGATCTGCTGCTTGTCGGCATTCGGCTGCTGCTGTGAAAAATGATTCGCACTTTTTCAACCACTCCTCTATATCTCTCCGCGTTCTCTGCTGCAACTTCACAGAAATATCACTTCTACAGCCAGCACACTGTCATTTCACACTCGGAACACGACTTCTGCATACCGCGTTCTTATCTTCTCTTCGCACCACTCACACTGCTGCACCCGAACTTCATACACATATATCACATCACGCTGCACCTTTTAAACTCGAAGAACCCTTGCTTTTATAGAAGAAATTTTAGAGGCAAACCCTAGAAGAACGTTGACTGAGAAACCCTAGAATTTGTCAATTGCCAAACCCTAAAATCCGTCGGCCCAGATTTAACTTTGTCGGCCTCAAACTCTTCTCCACCTTCGTTACCTTCACTGTAGCTTATTGCCGCGAAATAGTAACACGTCGGCCCTTTTTAATTTAATTTAATATTCTAATTTAAATTTTTAATAAAATAAAAATTTAAACTAAATATTTAAAATTAAATATCTTCAACACCGGGGCATCTTTTTCAACAAAACGAAGAGCCAACTTGGGTTTTAAGAAAAACCCATTTCAAGTCTGTTATCCACTGCATCCTTGGATCTGACTGCCTGTGTTGACAACAATGACAATCCTTCTTGCTCAACAATCTCCCCCTTTGGAATTGTTGGCAACACCTGTATACATTTTTGTAACTCTTCTCCCCCTTTGTCAATAATACCAAAGGGCTGCTGCAGACTCTCCCTGTGTCCATCCTCAATCTTCTCAGGCACAGTTTGACTCCCCCTGAGTCCATCCTCACACTTCTCAAGCACAATTTGACTCCCCCTGAGTCCATCCTCAAACACTCAAGTGCTCCCCCTGAGAAGGTGATCCATGTAGCTAGTCACTTCTTAGGAAGTGTGACTACTCCTAATTTGCTTCGAAGATACTCAAATACTTCCTTGGGCAAAGGTTTTGTAAAAATGTCTGCTACCTATTCTGTAGTTGGGACATAGTCCAATCTGACTTCTCCTTCTGCAACTTTGTCTTTCAAGAAATGATACCTTATAGCAATATGCTTTGTCAGTGAGTGCATTCTCTGGATTCTTAGAAATGTTGATTGCCATTGGTGTTGTCACACTTTACTGATATTGGTTCACTAAAATTAATACCAAGATCTTTCAAGGTCTGTTTCATCCACAAAACTTGTGTGCAACATGTTGCTGCTGCAATATACTCTGCCTCAGCTGTAGATAAAGACACTGACTCTTGCTTCTTCCTGTGCCATGCAACCAATCTGTCCCCCAAATAGAATGCTCCTCCATTGGTACTCTTCCTGTCATCAACACATCCAGCCCAATCTGCATCTGAATATGATATAAGAGTGAAATCTTTGCCTCTTGGATACCACAATCCATACTCCATGGTGCCTTTGAGATACCGAAAAATCCTTTTAGCTATTTGTTACATGAGTCTCTTTGGGAGTGGCTCGAAATCTGGCTACCATGCACACTTGCCTGCAAAATATCGAGTGCAGTTGCGGTTAAATATAGTAAGCTTCCTATCATTGATCTATACATGGTTTGATCTACAGGTGGAGATTTGTCTTCTTTACTTAACTTACGACTTGTTGTCATGGGAGTCTTGGTGGCTTACTATCCTCCATAGTGAACTTCTTTAACATCTCTTTCACATATTTGATTTGGGAAATGAATATACCTTTCTCATTACGATTAACACTGTAGTCCCAAAAAATAAGGCAAGTTCACCAATCATTGACATTTCAAATTCATTCTGCATCTTGTTTGCTAGGTCTTTACAAGATTCATCTTTGTTGCTACCAAATATGATGTCATCCACATAGACAACAAGAACAATGAGATGCCCATCTTCTATTTTCACATACAGATTGTTGTCCACTAAACCTTTCTTGAATCCCTGTTGAGAGAGATAATTATCTAGCCTAGCATACCATGCCCGTGGTGCTTGTTTTAATCCATACAGTGCCTTCTTTAATCTGCAGACAAGGTTAGGATCTTCACTGATTTGAAAGCCATCTGGTTGTTCAATATAGACTTCTTCTTCAAGTTTCCCATTTAAAAATGCGGATTTAACATCCATATGATAAACTCTGAAGTTCTTGTAAACTGCTAGTGCCAAAAACATCCTAATAGCTTCTAATCTAGCTATCTGGTGCGAAAGTCTCTTCAAAGTCAATCCCTTCGACACTGTGCATAGCCTTTGCAAACCAGTCTTGCTTTATTTCTAATGACCTGACCGTTTTCATTTAACTTGTTGCGAAATATCCATTTAGTGCCGATTACATTCTTGTTTGCAGGTCTAGGTACTAACTCCCAAGTTCTATTCTTTTCAATCTGATCTAACTCTTCATTTATTGCCTTCATCCAGCTGTCATCTTTGCTTGCTTCATCTATGTTTTTGGGCTCAATTTGGATAAAAGAGAGTAATTACTTATTACTTTCTTTCTTGTCTGAATGCCAGCTGTGGGATCTCCAATTATTTGGTTTCTAGGATGATTTTTCTGCCAATTGCCCATTCTGAATTTTCTATTTTCTTGTACCTCTGAGCCATCCGATAAGTTATCTGCATCAGTCGTATCTGTATTTTTTGTGTCATGTACTTCATCTCCTTCAATGACTTCTTCGTAGATTGGATAGTTTTCTTGAAAATTAACTATTTGTTTCCTCCCTTCATCGAATTTAACGTCTGCACTGTCCACAATTTTCTTGAGTCTCTTGTTGTAGCATTTGTAAGCTTTCGTTGTGTGGAGAATAACCAACAAACACACCTTCATCTGCTCTATCTTCAAACTTTCCAAGATTGTCATCTATTTTTACGATGTAGCACTTGCGACCAAATACTTTGAGATGTTTTGTTGTTGCTTTCCTACCAAACCACGGCTCATACGGAGTTTTGCATTCATGAGTTCTTAACATATACACATTACGAATGTATCTCTTTGTGTGAACTGCTTCTTTCTAGAATCTATCTGCTATTTTGCTTTTTGCCGGCATGGTGCGTGCCATTTCCTGAATTGTTCTATTTTTCCTCTCTGCTACACCATTCTGTTGAGGAGTTCTGGCTGTTGAATATTGTCTCCTGATGCCATATTTTTCACAGTATTCTAAAAATTCATTCGAAATAAATTCTCCTCCTCTGTATAACCGCAAGCATTTAATCCTTTTCCCTGTTTCATTCTCTACCAGCTATCTGAAAGTTCTGAACATTTCAAAGGCTTCTGATTTATCTTTTAAGAAGAATATCCAAGTCAT
Organism: Wollemia nobilis; assembly: GCA_028583015.1. NCBI lineage: Eukaryota > Viridiplantae > Streptophyta > Pinopsida > Araucariales > Araucariaceae > Wollemia > Wollemia nobilis. The sequence goes on from JAQPPZ010003184.1 coordinate 2,549,191, forward strand.
TCTGGAAAAATCATCAATGCACAGCATAAAGTACTTGTCGTCGTTTATGCTTTGAGTCCTCATGGGTCCGCATAAGTCTGTGTGAATAAGTTCCAAAGGCCTGCTAGTGTGATGTTCTTTTGTTTTAAACGAAACTGCGAGTGCATTTACCCTTCGACATGAAGCACACATACTATTTGCGGGTTTTTTAATGATTGGAATATCTCTCACTGCTTGTTTAGCGCTAACTCTTACCAGATTATCAAAACTTATGTGTCCAAGCCTCTTATGCCACAACCAGTTCTCTTCTTCTTGTCCCATGAAACACATACCTTCTAAAAATTCTGATAGTGTGTACAGATTGCCAGACGTCCTTGAGCCGGTTGCTATTAATTTCCCGTTCTTTGTTTTTCTGACTTCACAACCCTGCTTCTTGAACACCACTTCATGTCCTTTGTCACAGATCTGACTCACACTTAACAGGTTATGTTTCAGACCATCCACATATAGAACTTCTTCTGACTTGATTTTCCCTTCACTTATTTTGACCGATCCTTTACCTATTATTTTGGCTCCATCATTATTGCCGAACTTCATAGAACCACCCTCATATTTCTGAAGATTTTCAAATTTCTGTCTATCACTGTCATATGACTTGAGCGACCACTATCAAGAATCCACGGTACATATTTATTCTGAGCTCTAAAAGCAGTCTGCACTATTAAGGATTCTGTTCTTTCCTAATTTGTTTCTTTTGTTTCCATTTCTGTCTTAACTATGTTGTTGGGTTCTAGCTGAGATTTTCCCTTTTCAGAATTTTGCATATATCCTTCAGAAGAACTACTATTGTGTTTTGCCTTATATGGTTGAGTTCTTCTTTTCTGAGGTTGAAATGAAACAGACATACTACGGCAATTTCTGGCAATATGCCCAAAGTTGTGACACTTAAAGCACTCTATTGCATAATTCATTAAAGGAGCAAACACATTTCTACTAGTGAAACTTCTTGGACCTATATTGTATTTGCGATCAGCAATTTTATGCCCATAATTATTACATTTAAAACAAAAACCATAGAAATAATGAGTAAACCTGAAAGATGGTCTTGGCCGAGGTTGTTCTTTGGAGCCTTGGATCTTCTATTCTTTTGATGTGTGACCTTAGTAAAGCCATCATTGTCGAGTTGTCATTTCAGGTCCGGCATTATATCTTTCTTTTGCTTGATTCGTTTTACTTTCCACAACTTGTTTCTTGTCTTTGTTCTTTTCACTTTCAACATTGCTTGTTTTTGGTTCAGTTGATGATTCTCCTTTAGTAAAGCCGAGACCAAATTTGATGCCTGTGGATCTTTGATCGCTCAGAATTTTGTCCAGTTTCATCGAGCTTTCTTCACGTTTTAGATGACGAGTTGATTTTTCGATCCGGCTCTTGTATTTGTATTCGGAGACTCACATTTTCTTCTTCCAATTTGCAGCGGTGGTCTATCTTCATAGAAACCTGTATTTCCAGATCTTGAGACATTTTCTTGTATTCTTCAGTCTGTGTTTTTAAACTGGCAATAATGTCGTTTGCATCCTTAAGTTTCCTTGTCAGTTTTTCATTCTTCTTTTTCTCCGATTCCCATTCCGTAAGAGCAGACACTAGCTCACCCTCTAAATCAACTTCGGCCTCAACTTCTTCAACTTGAGAGTTCATCCCCTCTATGTTCTCTGATTCGTCTATTTCAAACGCCATAAAAAGAGCCTCACCTGTTCCTTCTTGAGTCTTCACTAGAACTGTCCTCTGAAGATTCTACATTTTGGGAGATAAAGCTTTTCTTATTAAACTTACCTTTTCTGAAATTTGATTTCTTCCTCCATTCTCCTCTTTCTTGATCTTTGAGTTTCTTCACCTTTGTTTTTGTCATTGAAAGGACATTTGGTAGCAAAGTGTCCAATGCCTCCACATCTGAAACATTTAAGAGGTAGCATTCCTTTGTATTTTCCTTTTCCTTTCTTGACTTTCTTACAAAATTTGCTTCCATTATATCTGAATCATTTTCTTCTTGATTCATGTTTTGTGCTTTTGCCTTTTTGAGCTTTGAAGGTTGCTTCTCTATCTGTGGGATTAGACTTTCCTATTCTCATTTCAAAAGCAGTCAAGGACCCATGCATCTCATCCATACTAAAATGATTTAAGTCTTTGGCTTCTTCTATGGCAGAGACTTTAGAATCAAATCTAGGAGGAAGTGATCTCAATACCTTTTTCACAATAGCAGCATCGGTTAATTCTTCGCCAAGACCTCTGATTGAATTTGTGATCCCATTGACTCTTTGCATGAAAGTCTCTATGTTCTCATCATTGTCCATCTTTAAAGATTCGTATTGAGCTCGGTGTGCTTGAAGTTTAGCCTCCTTGATCCTGTCATCTCCTTCATGAATTTTCTCTAGTTTATCCCAGGATCTCTTTTCTTGATTCACAACTTATGACTTTGACTAGCTCACTTTCAATTAGTCCACACATAATAGCATTTCTTGCTTTTGAATCATATTCAAATGCCTTTTTACCTCGAGTGTCTGTTGGAGCGGTGGCGGGAGCTTTGTAACCATTGACTACCGCACCCCGGATGTCAAAGCCCAATGCACTGAGATAAGTCTGCATTCTAATTTTCTAGAACGCATAGTTTGTCCCATCAAACATTGGCGCTTTGTTCGAAGAGAATCCTTCACCACTTGCCATTGTGTAAATTCCAAGATCACCTTAGTTGTTTAAGCCTCTTCAGGTACTTGGCTCTGATACCAATTGTTATAATCACAATGACACTGAGAGGGGGGGTGAATCAGTGTGTTCTTTAAAAACTTAAAAGCAATTTAGACTTTTAAATAAACAACATGATTAAAATAGAAATAATAAAAGTACTAAGAGCATCACACATAACACGACATTTTAACGAGGTTCACCGATGTGGCTACTCCTCAAAAGGACTGCTTGGACTACCATCCAAATCCAGTCAAATGCAAAGCTCCAACTTTACATAATCATTCACCAGCACCAACTGGTAAGAGGCACCAACCCCTAAGTTTTATCTGCTACAACAGAATGGAGCACCAACTCCAATTTTTCCAGCACCAACTGGAAAGAGGCACCAACCCCTTTTTCAAGCTACAACTTGAAGATAATAATAAAAATTGCAGAATGTAAACTTTCACCTCAATTATCACGATCTGCTATTTTTATGCGATCTGCTGCTTGTCGGCATTCGACTACTCTTGTGAAAAATGATTCACACTTTTTCAACCACTCCTCTATATCTCTCCGCGTTCTCTGCTGCAACTTCACAGAAATATCACTTCTACAGCCAGCACTGCTTGTCATTTCACACTCGAAACACGACTTATGCATACCGCGTTCTTATCTTCTCTTCGCACCACTCACCTTCTTGCACCGAACTTCATACACATATATCACATCACGCTGCACCTTTTAAACTCGAAGAACCCTTGCTTTTATAGAAGAAATTTTAGAGGCAAACCCTAGAAGAACGTTGACTGAGAAACCCTAGAATTTGTCAGCTGCCAAACCCTAAAATCCGTCGGCCCAGATTTAACTTTGTCGGCCTCAAACTCTTCTCCACCTTCGTTACCTTCCTGTAGCTTATTGCCGCGAAATAGTAACACGTCGGCCCTTTTTAATTTAATTTAATATTCTAATTTAAATTTTTAATAAAATAAAAATTTAAACTAAATATTTAAAATTAAATATCTTCAACTCCGGGGCATCTTTTTCAACAAAACGAAGAGCCAACTTGGGTTTTAAGAAAAACCCATTTCAAGTCTATTATCCACTGCATCCTTGGATCTGACTGCCTGTGTTGACAACAATGACAATCCTTCTTGCTCAACAAGACAAATGGAGTCATAAGTGTCTTAGGGAAATTTCCAATGTTTAGCACCACCTCTAACCAACCAAGCATGACAAAATGTGCAAGTTCCACATCCTAAAAACTAGCAAATATTATAGATAGGGTTAAACTATCCTCATCCACAATAGAATATTCAACTACTTCCTAATCAACAATATGCTTACTAAAATTCACCACCTCAGTATCCTCTACCATTTTACCATCCATGCCATCTATACCCACCTCCCATCTACACAATATGCCCTCCTCATCAATAGTACAATAAACCTTCTCCTTAGCAAAACAATCTAGGAGAGCCCCTTAGACCATAAAATCTACTTGATTGGACATACCAAGGATCGTTAAGCCTAGTGGTATATTCTTTGATTCCCCCAATAGCTATGAAATACACTTACTAATCTATTCCCTTCATGATAAATCTACTTTGTGGTATAGGGGAATATAGGATGATTTGGTTACTAGTTAGGTATCAATAGTAGAACCATTTATGTGTAGGTTTGATGGCATGGGAAATGGTTACTCAATTTTATTTTAGTTAAATTCGATGTAAAGACATCCTAAAAAAAACATCCATGATTTCAATACTAGATTCTTGAGGACTTTTAATCTAATCATCCAAAAATTTAGACCAAAATAAAAGCAAGTATTTCCATATTGCATCAAAGGTTTACAATCTGAATAGGTCCAATATTCAAATAAGTAGTTAGAGAAGAGGATTTCCTTATTTAGGTAGAGAAGATACCCCTACCCACCAATGACCTATGTAGACCAAATATCCCAAAATACACCTATACCAAATTTCATGCCTAAATTCTCTTTAATCCCTAATCCCCAACCAAATACTCTTGTACATTCTTCCACATTACCATACATCATCACTTATCTTGGTTAAAACATGTCATCCATAAAAGCCTTCTAGATACCACTTCCATCCCTTCCCACTCCAAGCAACCCTGACAATGATTCCAACAACAATTTTTGTGGTGAATAAAATTATGGAGGTAATTAAGACTTTGGTAAATAAAAATAATTCTACAAAGCAATAGTGGAAACAACTACATAATTAGTATTCTAAAAATACCTTATACCTAACAAAGGATTAGGTTCCTCAACAAGTTGCTAATCAAGAAGTAATTCAAATTCATAATCAGATCATTAACACCAACATAGAAGTTGAACTTGTATGGTACCTTCCTTGTAATGATAGTCATGATCCTATTGAACGTATGATTTTCATTAGGTATTCTCAAATTGTTTAGTACAATTAGCAATATTAGGTTCAACAAGTTACCACCACTAGTCAAGTGACTCCCACAAATAATTCTTCCATGTATCAATAGTCCCGAAGCTTCTTATTCAATACCTACCTTTCCTAATACCTATTATAAAATGAGCCCAATTATCATAGGTTAATAACTCCCAAGATCAAATAATATCTCACATAAACTTATTCAACCATACAATAACAATATTGTACAAATGAAAATCTTTATTGATAAAACATCTACTATAGCATGAATAAATGTGATGTTGTTTTGATTCTCTTAAATACATAATACATAGCTTTGTCTTCAATATAAACTTACATGAGACTCTTTATATGCACCTGACTCTTGAACTTTGCTCTCCTCAAACTCACAAGATATCTAACCTTTCATATTTTCCTCTTTACATAACAAATCTCACATATTACATAATGACAAAGTCTCTCATGATTACACATAACTCCCTACTTCTAAACTTGACACATCACACTCATAACTCTCACTTACACACAAGACACCTCACACTCATAACTCTTCACTTACACACATGACACCTCACACTCATAACTCACACTTGATTACATGACACATATCCACACTTCACAACTTGACACATACTATTGACTCAAATAATAAACACACACCCTAGTCTAAAAATTTATAAAAGGACCGAATAATGTAATACCTCCAACACTCCCTTGTATTACATTATTTGGTATGAAGGCCTTTTACCTTCAATCTCTAATTCCTCTTCATGCTTACTTCATGTTTTGATATTGTATTTGCATCTTTGTGTTGTCGCTTGTATTCTTGAAGAAGTCATCATTGTTATGTTCTTTTTTTATAAAAGTATTATGTTCAATATAATATTTGTTCTAATATCGTTCTCATGGCAAAAGTTGATATAAATGTTTCTTTTATATTTCTATCACATCTAAGGTAAATATCCCACTTTTGTAGGATTCCATGGCTTCAATTTTATTTAGTCTCTTAATGAGACCTTTCTCATTTCCATTCATGTTTTTGAACTCTTACCATTCTTCCTTTATCTAGAAATGGAGATACTGAAATAAGATTATTTGCTATTTAAGGAACATAAAGTACATTTTCCAATGTACATTTAGATTACGATAGACTAAGGGTGACATTCCTTGATCCTTGTACATGATAAATTTTATCATTTTCTATCTTCATTGGTATATTTGGTTTTACTTGAATTGAATCAAACCAATAAATATTTCCTATCATATGGTAGCTTGCTCTTGAATCAATGTACCGATCTTCATTGGTATATTTGGTTTTATTTGAATTGAATCAACCAATAAATATTTCCTGTCATATGGTGGCTTTCTCCTGAATCAATGTACCATGAATCCTCTCCATATTCTATATTTAATTTTGATTGGATTTATTGTGGCTTATTATATCTTAGCACATGTCTATGGTAATATTTTTGTTTTTGAAAGTTTAATTTCATGAAGCTTGTTCCTTTACAATTGTATGATATTTTTGATATAATAATCTCAATTTATTTTAATTTTGTTTCCTTTGATGTGGTATTCCTTATTACCTCTAAAATTTATTTTAAGCTTCAATCAAATTAGTCTTCAATTTCTTTAATTTTTATTTTTATTATTCAAACACTTCTTTCATTTCCAAATTTTTATTCAAATAATTATCCACTTCTTATGTCTCCCTTTAATTAATTCTCTTATTTTTAATTCAATTTCAATTCAATAATTTAATTCAATTCTTCAATTCCAATTTCTTTCTCTAATAAAATTTTCTTCTTTCAATTAATTAGTTTCTTTTCCTTATACCTCCCATTCATTTCATTATTTATCTTCTTGTTCTTCTTCAATGTTCAATAATTCAATTTCAATTCTCTCTTCAAAATTTATTTCTTATTTTAATTAATTAATTTCTCTTCTTCTTATAACTCCCTATCTATTTCATTCTTCAATTTCTTCTTTACCTTATTTCACTTTTTTCTTCTTTCAATTTATTTAAGAACCTTCTTATGTATCCCAAAAAAATACAAATTAATCCAATTTTCAATATAATGTATGCCCAATTTTCCAATTTCAAATTGTGCCTAATATTAACATCAAGATATACCTTTTAATGGTGCTTTAATATTTTCTTTATTCTGTCATGTTCACATGCACATGTGTCACCTGATTCTTTGTGTTAGGGCAACTTGCCCCCTACAATTTTAATTTTCTTATGAGCATTACAAAATGCTCCAAATGTAGATAAAATTCACTCTTCATTGTATATGAAATCCATGCTTCTATGTTCATCCCCAAGCATTCATCTTGATGTTCACCTTTGAATCCACCAGAGTATCCCTTAGCTACAATATCAATTTGCTTTCCTTCTCAAGCACTATCTTCCAATGTTCCATTAATATGTTGATGTCTTCTGCACTTAGGTGCTTTATTTTGTGCATGATTTCTTTGGTACTCTAAGCCCTTTGATGTATTTATTTATCCAACATGTGTATCTCTACAAATGTTCTCACTTCTTGCCTTTGAATGTATCTCTCGTAGCTTACACTCTTCTTCTCACTTCTCCCATAACTTCCAATTATTTTCCTTCTTCAAAACTTCTTCAAACTCCTTGTCAACACTTCTTCGTCAATATTTTACATTACTTCTTAGATAATATTCTTTATTATTTCAATTCTTTACTTTCAACACTATCAATTTTGTGTTCTTCCTTCACTCTCCTTTTCTCCAACACTTTACCTTCAATATCTAGTCATTGCATAATCATCTCTCTTTCTCAACTCTAATCAATCTCTCTTTATCTCTAATTTGGATAGCTAACTAAAGTGGCTCTGATACCATTGTTAGGGAAAATAGCTAACTAAAGTTCGAAATGAAAATAGCAAAGTACCAAGGCTAGAATATTATCAACATTAGCCCTACTTGGAAAATGGTATCTACTTTGAGAAGCTCTAAATAAACAAGAGAGAATTTATGCTAAAGATAAACAGTCAGAATCCACTAAAGTTACTATAGCAAAGTAACAAAATTTTATGGAATAACTACATTTAGACATCTAGGTCAACACATCCGATGTATAGGATTCTCTAAAACTAGAAACTTTAGAGCTTCCTCCATTTTATATGCTACTAAAGATAAAAATTATATTCTCAAAAATCACATAGTGAAATCAGGTGTAGTAATCACAATAATACCCAAAGTTATTTGTAAATATATGGGTCTCCCTTATACTAAGATAATTAGGAACCCAATCCAAATGGATAGAAAAAGAGTCAATGTAGTAGGGTTTTCAAATATCTAATCATGGCTATAGTCAGATATCTAGAGTTTATAGTAATACAAGAATTGATAGTCATGGATCTATCCCCTTACTTTGGGATGCTATTATTTAGAAAAAGGAAGTGCAAGTTGTCAGGGGATGGTTATCTAACAATGGATTATGCTCATATGAAGATGCTTAAAGACAAAAAAAATAATTAGGATTAATAATGAACCACCTTGCAACTACGTTCTACACAAGCTTGAAGATAAAAGTATAATAAATTGGAATGAGTTGCCACAATACATCGAAGATGATGAGTATCAATAAGACAAATAAGATACAAAAGTAGACATGATAATTGGAATATTACAAGATGATAGGGATCCAAAACTAAAATAACAAAATATGAGTTAGGAAACTACCTAATTATAGAGACTCCTTCAAATTTTCCTGCCTTGACAAGTTTAGGAGCTGAGAAGATATGGACTATATGTTGGAAATTTTGAGTAGTTTAGTTTTCATTGATGTCAAAAGGATATTGGTGTAATGTCATCGTCATTAAGGACATCAAGTGGTTTTTCCAAAAGTAAGAAGGTATTGGAAAGGAATAAGATATAATATTTATTTTTAATATTATATACCTAAAAGGGGCCCAAAGGATGAAGATCCGAGGAAGGAGAAGTGAATTTAAATTAAATAATAATATTCTATTATTATAATATTTTGGACCAAATAACAAGGTGAAGAAAAACGAAGTTCAAATTGAAAATACCTATGAGAAATTTTCAAAAGGTTTAACTTAAATTAAAATATTTTAATATTTGATTAAAATTTTAATTTAAATTAATAATGGAGGCAAAGGTTTTTAAATTTAATATTTAAAAACTAAATTCGAATTTTTAATTCGAAAATGGGTTGATGTGAGAAATCAAAAGACAATGTGAATTTATATAGGAAATGATTTCCATTTCCCAAAGTTCATCGATACACTATCAAATGCGAGAGAAGAGAATTTCGAGTGTTGCATCTAAGAAGAAGATAGTTTGCATTTCAAAGAGCTTGGAGGAAATCGAGGCAACAAAGACCACATAGTGGTTTGGCATCTCACCGACACCATTAGCGCAGGTGACAATTGGGAGAGTGTTAAGGCTTGTGTGGAGGAGATCGCGGTTTGATCCACGCGATCAACATTTTGGAGGAAGAAACCTTTGTTTGACTTGTTTGGTGTTTTTCATGAGGCAGCTTTTTGGGATAGCATGTGTCGTGTGTCTTATGTGGGCACGTAGCCCACTTGGTGGCCTATCTTGGAGCTAGGATTTTGGGAGTGCAAGGTCACATGGTCAAATTCACTGAAGTCAACTTTTTGTAGGTAGAACAAACTAAAGGTATGTCATTCAATTTTATTTTCCAAGGTGATGAAAATTAAATTATTTTAAGATTGTCGTGAGTGCTTGGGGGAGTTATAAGGTAAATAAAAATTAAAATATTTTATTTTAATTTTTTGTGATTGAAATTTATAAGGTGTGGATATTATAAGGTGTATAAGGGAGTTTTCTATGCATGTTGTTTTAATGAAATTTTTGAGTTAGCTATTGTGAGTTTGGAGATTATAAGGTGTGCAAAGGAAATTGTTAAGTATTTTATTATGGTAAAATTATTGAGTTAAATATTGTGAGTTTGGATATTATAAGGTGTACAAAAGGATTTGATATTTTGTATGAAAAATAATTTTTGAGAAAATCATTTTGTAGAGATCTTGAGATAGGTTGTGGTAACCTAACCCTAGTGCTAGCAAAGAAAATTTGATTGTGGTTAAGACAGGTTTTGAAGACATATCTCCATAAAAATAAAAGGTATGGGTACATCTTCCTTGTGAGTAAAATATTGTTGGATTGGATATTGTGAATGCTAATTTGGAGTGAAAATGATTGTTTGATAAGCATTGTTGAGTTTGGTTTTGAGATATCCAATATTTATTAATAAAGGTTTTTCTAGAATAAAGGTTGATGATAAAAACCTTGTTTGATAAGCATTGTTGGAAATATTGAGTGAGCCTTCATATGCATGATTAGGTTTTGTGAAAGATCATGAGTATCATTTTTATGTGAAGTTTGTTTGATAAGCATTGTTGAATAATTTTCATTGAGTATTTGGTTGAGTTGAGATAAACAAGCTTTTGAGAGAGCTTGTGAGCAGATTTGAGTAAGTCCTAGAGAGGACTTAAGGATAGATTTGAGTAAGCTTTTGTGAAATTTTACAATGTATATTTTAGGTAAGTATTTGAGAAGACTTGTGAGCAGAGTTGATTGATTTATCCAAACCTTAAGTTAAGGTTTGGGGTAGATCTAGCAAATTTGAGTTGTGATTGAGTCAAGCCTTGTGTTAAGGCTTGAGGATAGATTTGAAGACATATTTTGGTGCATATTTGAGGATAGGTTTATGCCAGACCAAAGACAGAGATTAAGAAGATTTGTGTTATACCAAAGGATAGTATTCAGTACAGATCTGAGATAGAGACAGAGTAAGAGCAGGCTTTGGAGGTGAAAGAGTAGAGGATAGTAGTCTCTATTGGATACAGATACATTAGATAGGGTAGTGAGGGTAGAGATCTTATGAGTGAGGATAATATTCTTCAATGGAGAGATATCCACAAGCCAGTGCAGTGGAGGCAATAGTCTTCTAGAGGATCACTAGCCAAAGCAAGGGAGAAGGAGTTCTCCTGTGGATAGAGATCCACAAACTTGATTAGGATATTGGTGTCTCCTTTGTATAAAGGTCCATAAATATTGTAATAGGGAAAGATTCCCAAGAAATTTATTGAGAAAATTTAAGTGAAATATTTTCTTCGTGGACGTAGCCCACATTGGGTGAACCACGTTAAATCATGTCTCTCATGTGTGTGATGCTTTGTGTAATGATTACTACTTTATTACTGTTGATATTACCATATGCATTGAGAAGTAAAAAAAATTATCTTATACTATTTACCCTCCCTCTCAGTATAAGCACATGTTATTCAATTGGTATCAGAGCGAGTCTCTCCATGAAAAGACTAATAGCTTGGAGAAGGATCCATTAGAAACACACATGACTTCAAAAAATAAAGAAGATACCATGTTTGATATAAAAGAGGAATTCTTCACTGCTCTTAGGAATTTGGAAAGGATTAAAAAGAAGAACTCAAGCTTGAAAGAACAAATTCAAGAAGATGATGAAGCAAAAAGAACTTCTACAGAGTTTCACAGAACTCAAGATAAATGTAGAAGAAGGAAAGAAAATTGAATAGGATATGATAGTTGTATTAAGAGCAAGGGAAACAAAGTATGAAATATTGGAAGCAGAAATTGTATCTCTAAGGCATGAAGTTAAAAAGACCAAGCTTCAACAAGATATAAAGTTAGGCAAACAAAAAAAATAATCCAACTTTTAAGAACCAGAGACATAAAACAAAGAGAGCTTGCTACTCATACCCCGAAAGGAAAAGATATCAAGAAAGAAGAAATAAAATAAGAACCATGGATGAGAGTTAATAACAAAAGAAGAAGCACTCAACCACATTCTCAAAGGCATCCAAACAGGTTACATAATTTCTTCCATGGCTATTTATTTTCTTGTAACGAATATGGTCATAGAGTTGTACACTGCACTGGTTATGTGAAAAATGATGTCAATAGAAATTTCAACTCTTTTGCACCTCTGATGAATAATGATATCATATGTTTGTTAGCGTACTTAATAGCTGTTATACTATTTTGTCTTTATTTAATTTCAGGCAGACTGTTACAACTCCTGTAACAGATCCGTTCCGTCGGTGACTATTCTCGGCTATTGTAATCTTATTTATTTCATAGATGAATAATAAACACTGTTCCGTATTCTTACATGGCATCAGAGCCAGTGGCGTGAAGAGGCTGGAGGCGGACGACGTTGCTGGAAAATAATTTGTGTGTTTCTTTTTCGAACGCCATTTTTTTCTGAGCAATTTTTTTTCTCCGTCGCGTGATAGCAGCCGAGGAGCGAAAAAAAAAAAAGAAAAAAAGTGACGCGCGGACACGCAGGAGGGAAGCATTGCGGACGCAGACATCCGCTGCCCCCCCGGACGCGTAGTCCACATTGCGAACGCAGAACGTCCCGCCCTATTGGAGGACGCGCAGGAGGGAAGGACTATGTCCGCCTCCCTGTCTGCTGCGGACGCCCCCCGCGGACGCATGCACGCAGGAGGGTCCACGCGCACGCGCAGGCAGGTGGGGAGGAGTTGCACCACCCCCCGCTGACGTAAGCGGGACGCAACCTGCGATGTGGAGGCACGCCCCGTCCAGCGCTGACGCGCGACGGGAATTTTAAATTCCCCCCCCTGCGTGCAGCGCGGGAATCTATGGGGTATAAACCCCCCCACCGCATAGCGTGAAACGCACGCTCTCCCCCCCCACTGGTCTTTTTTTTTAAGACGACCCTCCCCCCCCGCGGATGTTTTTTTTTTTAAATAAAAAAAACGTCCTGCGCCCCCCGGTTGAACGCAGCAGTGGACCGCGATACGGAAGGGGCTGTCGTGCGAATAATAATAAAAAAAGAGAAAGCGCGATGGACTAGGACTTGCAGAGGAGGTGGCAGAGGGCTCGGGCAGGCTGAGGAAGGATAAAGGAGAGGAGCTCCACTGTTCCTTCCGGATCAGCCCGCTAGCTCACTTGGTAGTGAGCTGTGCGGTAAGGCTCAGGGAGCCTGCAGGTCGGGGGTTCAAATCCCGCCGACTCCCCCCAAAGGTATAAATTTTTATTTTTCAAAGGTTTTATAATAATTATTTTTTTTAGTTAAAATTTTTAATTTTAATTTATTTTTTAATAGTTTTTGAAAACTTTATAAATTAAAAATTTAATTTTTAATTTATTTTTCATAAGTTTTTTAAAAAAACTATATAAATTAAAATTATTTGTTTTAACTTTAAATAAATAATAATTATTAAAATGCTTTGTTAAAGAAAATTTTTTTAGGGGGGATATTTTTTTCAAAAAATCAAAGGGGGATAGTGAGTAATTTTTTGAAAAGGCAATTTGGCGAATTGTAATAGGTGCATTTTCGGCTGCGCCCGACACCTAGTGGGTTATTCTTGTGGGCATTTTTTTTGTTGTATGTTGCATATTTCATTTTTGCACTATAACATTAAAAATTAAAATCAAAACACTCCCTAAGTCCCCGGAATAATTAAAACCCATCCGTGCAATTTATTGCACTACAGCGTTCGGTATTTGTGATACCTCTGGCCAGCACTTACAGGTAAAGCTGTCGTGATTTGGCTACTGTATCCGCCGCCTAATATAGCTGCTACAAAGACGTCTGAGCTTGTTCTCTATAAATCATCGGGGAGAGATAAGTTAGCCATTTTTGCGTTTTTTTACTCCATCCACTACCCTTTATCGCACTTGTGTTTAGGCGTAAATCCTGACGAAGTATTCTTCATAGTGTTTAGGGGAAGTTATGCCCCACGCATGAGAAGAATCTTCTATGGTAGGTGCCATCAACAAGGCGATTCCCTTTCAGTACCGCTTATGTTCCACGTATCGTATGATCTCTAAAACTCACCTATAGTCTCCCTCACGTAAGGGCGGGTGATTTTTGTCGATCTTTCTAAATACCTATAGTTTTCCTCACGTAAGGGCAGGTATTTTGTACGGTATAACGGCCTAGCAAAAGGTATATCAAAATGGGGACCAATTGGTGATATAAGGAACCTTCACTATGGCCACTGTTGCAAAGTTGATGACTAATCCTCATCAGTTATTGAAAGGTCCAAATTATACACCATGGAAACATAAGATGAAGGCAATTCTCCAAATGGAAGATTTGTGGGATATTGTTACTGGAGTAGCAACTAGGCCTTCACCAACAGCAGGATCCACAGGTCCTTCCGCAGATCAGATAGCTTTTGACAAGAAAGACAGTTGAGCAAAGGTGCTCATCTTGTTTGTTGTTTCAGATGAAGTGCAACCTCATATAGCTGACAAAGCAAGTGGTAAAGAGGCATGGTATGCCCTTAAAACCATCTATGATGGAAAGAATGATTCCACCATTCTTCATCTTCAACAACAACTTCATAACCTGAGTTTGAGACAGGGTGAAACAGTTGAACTCTTTCTGTGTAGAGTGTCTAAATTGAAAGAGAAATTGAATTCTTTGGGAGATACTATGGACGAAAAACTTCTCATTTCACTTGTGATGAGAGCTTTACCTTCTTCATTTGATATGTTGATAACCTCCATCCAGGTGTCTCAACGACAAATTACCTACATCAAGTTGGTCAATCTACTTCAACAACAGGAGGCACACCAACTTCACAAGGATGATTCTTCCAATACAGCCCTATACACCAACAAGCAGGGTTCTAGGAAGAAAGGTAATGGGCAAAAAGGAGGCAACTTTCAGAAAGGAGGAAATTCTCAATAGGATACGAAAGGAAAAGGCAAAAAACCTCAACAAAAGAAGAGGTGGTGCAATATCTGTGAGAAAGACAACCATGACACCAACAGGTGTTGGCATAAGAACAAGCAGAAAGGCCAAAACAAACCACAAAATAAAAACAAGCAACCCCAGGTGAATGTTGCTATTGAATAATCTGACTCAGATTCTGAATGGGCACACAAGGTGCTCATGACTACCACAGATTCCACACAGAGGGATCCCGTTTGGTATGTCGATTCTAGAGCTAGCAAACATATGACTAGCGACAGATCGTGGTTTGAATCATTTGTGGCCAAAGAGGGCAAACCTGTCACAATTGCTGATGATAAAACCTACAGGGTTCAGGGAGAGGGTACAATTTCAGTCACTCTTCCTGATGGCAAGTGTCAGATTGAAAAAGTCCGCTATGTTCTGGGATTAGCCAACAATTTGTTGTCAGTGACACAAATCCTGGATAGAAATATGGTTGTCAACTTTCGTGTTGAGAATGGAAAGAAGTGTTGTACCATTACCAAGAAGGGTAAGCAGATTGCAATGACTTCATATAAGCACGGCTTATTTGCACTAGATGCTATCTCTACTCCACATGTTGCCATGATTGTCTCTACCAAGGAGGCAAATTCCCTATGGCACAAGAGATATGGGCATCTTAGTTCTGGCTACTTACTTGAGCTCAGTAAGTATGATATGGTAAAGGGTCTTCCTTCCCTTTCTACCACATTTCCAGTGTGCTCTGACTGCTTGGCAGGAAAGCATCATAGAGTACCATTTGATAAGAGCTCAACAAGAGCACGAAAACCTCTGGAGTTAATTCACACCGATCTGTGCGGTCCTTTCACACCCAACAGTTGTGGAGGGAAGAGGTACTTTCAGTTATTCATATATGACTACTCATGAAAGATGTGGGTTTTCTTTCTCCAAATGAAATCTGAAGCTTTCGCATTCTTCCAGCAGTTCAAGAAATCCGTTGAGAAGGAGTCAGGAGCTTCTATTAAAACCCTCCGCTCAGATCGAGGGGGAGAGTTTACCTCTAATGAATTTTCTACATTCCTAGATAAGCATGGAATCAAGAGATAGTTAACAACTGCCTATACTCCTCAGCAAAATGGAGTTGCTAAGAGAAGAAACCATTCTATCATGGAAATGGTTCGTTGTATGCTCACAGGAGCTACTCTTGGGCAACAATATTGGGCGAGAAGCTGTCACCACTGCAAGATATCTCATTGAATAGGGCACCCACAAAGGCCCTAAAAGGAATGACTCCACAAGAAGCATGGAGTGGTCGAAAACCCTCCATATCTCATCTACGTATTTTTAGATGTCACGCTTTCATGCACATACCGAAAGAGAAAAGGAAGAAGCTAGATGAGAAAACACTGAGATGTATTTTTCTTGGTTATTCTGAGCACTCTAAAGGATATAATTTGATAGATCCTTTGACCAAGAAAATTCATATCAGTAGATATGTTGTCTTTGATGAAGCTTTCACATCACAGAGCACATCTAAAGTACACCAAGATATTGTGGAATCTAAGGAAGAGAAGATTCCTTCATCAACACAGACAGGAGGTCCTTCTACATCTTCTTCAACTCCATCGAAGAAGAATCCTAAATGGTGTACAAATACAATCAGAGATGCAAATTTATCCACTCCTCCCAATTTGAATTTGGATAGACCTCGTACACGCAGTATGGCTCAAAAGGAAAAAGAAGCCAAAGAAACTGGTGAGGTTGATGATCTTTGTCAAACTTTTGAGGAACTTTTTGTAACTCCAAGTACAGAAGTAGAGGATATGGATATTGATGATGATAGGGCGTTCATGTCTACAATAGATGATCTTGAACCTGCATCAGTGCAAGATGCTCTCAGTGAGCCTCAGTGGAAGGCCGCTATGGATACAGAGTATGAGTCTTTGATGAAAAATAAAACTTGGAAGCTTGTTGATTTGTCGCATGGAAAGAAACCCATTGGCTACAAATGGGTATATAAATTCAAGTACAAGGCAGATGGAACAATTGATAAGCATAAGGCCCGTCTTGTTGCAAAGGGCTATGCTAAAAAAGAAGGCATTGACTACGAGGAAACTTTTGCACCTACTGCTCGGATGACCACAATTCGGGTTATGTGTGCTATGGCAGCACAATATGGGTGGAAAGTTCACCAGATGGATGTCAAAAGTGCCTTTCTAAATGGTGATCTCCAAGAAGAAGTCTACATGACTTAGCCAGAAGGATTTGAAGTGGAAGGCCAAGAGCAGAAGGTTTGCAAATTGGTCAAATCCTTATATGGTCTAAAACAAGCTCCTCAAGCTTGGTATATAAAAATGGACAATCACATTATGCAGCATGGATTTAAGAGATGTCCGTTAGATGCAAACCTCTATTTCAAGAAACAGGGTTCTGAGATAGTGTTGCTTGTACTCTATGTGGATGATCTGCTCATTACAGGGAGTTTAGAAACTATGATCTCTACTGTCAAAAGAAACTTGTGCAAATATTTTGAGATGACAGATCTCGGACTTCTCCATTACTGTCTTGGTCTGGAATTCAGCTAGAAGGAGCACTCCATCAAAGTGTCTCAGAAAAAATATGCCAAGACATTGCTAGAAAAATATCGCATGACTGATTGCAAGCCAATGGCAACTCCAATGGAGAATGGACTTCAGTTATCGCGATATGATGATTCACCTCAGGTAGATGGTACTCTCTATCGACAGTTGATTGGGAGTCTCATATATCTAACCAATACTAGGCCAAATCTCGTATTTGCTGTCAACTATCTTTCGAGGTTCATGTAGGAGCCTAAGACCACTCATTGGAAAGTAGAAAAACGTGTTCTTCACTATGTCCGTGGTACTATGGAATATGGCCTAGAATACAAGAGGAACAACACATTCTTCTTGCAAGGATACACGGACTCTGACTATGTCGGATCATTTGATGATCGCAAGTCAACTTCTGGATACATTTTTCATCTGGGATTCGGTCCTGTCTCTTGGCATAGCAAGAAGCAACAGGTGGTTGCTATTTCATCAACAGAGGCAGATTATCGCGTCGCATGTGAAGCTATGTGCAAAGTGATATGGTTACGTCGCATTCT
Organism: Wollemia nobilis; assembly: GCA_028583015.1. Classification (NCBI taxonomy): domain Eukaryota; kingdom Viridiplantae; phylum Streptophyta; class Pinopsida; order Araucariales; family Araucariaceae; genus Wollemia; species Wollemia nobilis. Next base: position 2,567,162 of record JAQPPZ010003184.1, read on the forward strand.
GACAAGTATGGGCCATCCATCAAAATCTCCAATACACTTGTTTTGCAACAATCAAGGTGTTCTGAACCTCTTCAAGAATCCAGTCCATCATGAAAGAACAAAGCACATTGACACACAATGTCATTTCATTGGAGATGAAGTTCCAAAGCACCGAATTCAGCTTCAACACATTCCCACCAATGCTTAAGTTGCAGACATTTTCACTAAGGCACTTGGACGTGTCAAATTTGAATTGTTTCGCAACTCACTTTGTATTGCAAAATAATGTAAGGGGATGTTAGTATAGCTATTAGTTATTACATTACCCAAATAATGTAATAAAGGGGGATGTTAGCGTACTTAATAGCTGTTATACTATTTTGTCTTTATTTAATTTCAGGCAGACTGTTACAACTCCTGTAACAGATCCGTTCCGTCGGTGACTATTCCCGGCTATTGTAATCTTATTTATTTCGTAGATGAATAATAAACATTGTTCCGTATTCTTACAATGTTACAAATGCAATAATTTTGGGCACAAGGCTAGATGGTGCAAAATGGTACTTCTTGAGTCTAGTAAAAGGAATATAACTTCAACAACTAGGAAAGATAAAAAGTGAAATGAAAAGGCTAGATCAATGTTAGCTCAAATAGTCCTTCATGCTCAAGATAAAGAAGAACAATGGTTTCTTGATAGTGGTTGCTCTAGACACATGACAAGAGATAAAGATAAATTTCTTGTACTCAAAGAAACTAATAGAGGATCAGTAAGTTTTGGTGATAATGGATCAGGAAAAATTGGTGGAAAAGGGACTATGAGTTTAGATAACGGGAAAATAAGAACAAAAAATGTAATATATGTCAAAGGGTTAAGACACAATCTGCTAAGTGTAAGACAACTTTGTGATTAAGATCATATGGTTACATTTCACCCAGATAGATGTGATATAAGAAAGTCAGAAAGTGGAAAAGTCATTGCAAATGCAAGTAAAACTCCAAACAACATTTATATGCTTAGTGATATTAAAGGGGAAAAGTATTTTCTATCATAAGAATACGAGATTTGGTTGTGGCATATAAGAATGGGTTATTTGAATTTTGAAAATATAGTCAACATAAGCAATAAACAGGTTTTCAGATATTTACCTAAGATAAAAAGGCCACAAAACACAATCTATGCACCTTGTCAACATGGAAAACAAACTAGAACAAGTTTCAAATCAAAAGGATATATGTCATCTGAGCCATTAAGACTAATACATACTGATCTGAGTGTAACACTTCAAGGTTTTTGGAAGCAAGTGTTACATAAGACAGGAAGAGCAAAACTTGGGCAAGTTTGACCCAATATGTGATGAGGGAATTTTTCTTGGTTATTCTACTAAGAGTAAATATTATAGATTCTATAAAAAATGACATGCACTATTGTAGAAAGTATAAATGTAACAGTTGATGAAAAAATAGATTCAAGAGAACCAGTTTAGCAAATTGTGTATCAGGATGGAAGTTGTCAAGAAGAGTTTCGTGAGGAATCATATGAATAAGAGGAATAAATACAAATACTTCTTCCCAAGAATCCATCCAAGTATGTACATAAACATCATCCAAAAGAGCTAATAATTGGGAATCCATATGAGATATGGACAAGGAGAAGGATAATAACATCATCTCAACAAGCAAATTTTTCCTTGTTATCTAAAATTGAGCCAAAAGACTTCAATGAGGCAAGTGAAGATAAGTTCTGGATTAAGGCAATGGATGAGGAATTAGATCAGATAGAGAAAAGAAAGACTTGGGAACTTGTTCCATGACCAAAAGACAAAAATGTGATTGGCACTAAATGGGTATTCAGAAACAAGTTAAATGAAGATGGTCAGGTGGTCAGAAATAAAGCAATATTAGTGTGCAAAGGTTATGCACAAGTAGAGGGAATTGACTTTGATGAGACATTTGCTCCAGTTGCATGACTTGTAGCTATCAAAATATTCTTAGCCTTTTCAAGCTTCAAAAACTTCAAAGTATAGTAGATGGATGTTAAATCAGCCTTTCTAAACGGTGTTTTAGAAGAAGAGGTCTACATTGAGCAACTAGAATATTTCAACTTAACTGATAAACCAGACCATGTATGCAAATTGAAAAAAACACTCTATGGACTAAAGCAAGCTCCTAGAGCTTGGTATTCAATATTGGATAAGTACCTACAAGAATAGGGTTTTAGGAAAGGAATAGTGGACAATAACTTATACATCAAAAATTAAGGGAATGACCTACTAATTGTGGTTATTTATGTTTATGATATCATTTTTGGAGGAAACAATGATAAGATGTTTCAGAAATTTGCAAAGAGCATGCAGAATGAATTTGAGATGTCTATGCTTGGTGAGTTGTCCTTCTTTCTTGGACTTCAGATTTCACAATCAGAGAAAGGGGTGTTCCTTTCACAAACCAAGTATATAAAAGATATGCTAAAGAAATTCAAGTTAGAATGTTGCAAGACAGTAAGTACTCCCATGGTTATAGGATGTAAGTTGAGTAAAGATGATGAATCTCCAGAGGCAAATCAAAAATTATACAGATCTATGATTGGCATCTTATTGTACGTCACAACTACAAGACTAGATATCATGCAGGCAATGGGATTAGTGGCAAGGTTTCAGGAAGCACCCAAGGAAACACATGTAGCAGCAGTAAAAAAGATTCTTAGGTATTTAAAAGGGACTATGGATTTTGGGCTCTAGTATCCCAAAAGTGACAGTTTCACTCTCACAACTTATACAGATGCAGATTGGGATGGCAGTATTGATGATAGAAAAAGTACAAGTGGTGGAGCATTCTTTCTTGGAGATTGTTTAGTCTCTTGGCTAAGTAAGAAATAGGCATTAGTATCTCTATCCATAGCAGAGGCAGAGTATATTGTAGCAAGTTCTAGTTGTACATAGGTATTATGGATGAAGCGAACTCTAGAGGATTTCAAGATAAAAATATGATCATCCTATTCCCATATTGTGTGATAATACAAGTGCTATAAATATTTCAAAGAATCCAGTGATGCACTCTAGGATAAAGCACATTCCGATCAAGTATCACTTTCTGAGATAACAAGTGACAAACAAGCAGGTCATATTGGAATATGTTACTACAAAGGAGCAGATTGCAGATATTTTCACTAAGCCACTTCTAAAGGAGAATTTTGAGTACCTTCGAGAGAATTTGGGAGTAGTTCTACTCCCACCCCAGAATTAACCACCTCAAGAGGAGGTGGGGGAGGGGCTAAAGCTAAGAGTCTCATTCTTAGCCCCGAGCCCCAAAGGTGACCCTTTGCCATTGATGACAAAGGGGGAGAGCATTCAGTTAGGGGGAGCAGTTTCTCAGGGAAAGCAACTTTTGAAAAAGGAAAAAGGAATGGTAAAAATAAAGGGGTTGCCATTAATGACAAAGGGGGAGATTGTTGGAAATTTTGAGTAGTTTTGTTGTCATTGATGTCAAAAGGATATTGGTTTAATGTCGTCGTCATTAAGGACATCAAGTGGTTTTTCCAAAAGCAAGGTCTTGGAAAGGAATAGGATATAATATTTATTTTTAATATTATATACCTAAAAAGGGCCCAAAGGATGAAGACCCGAGGAAGGAGAAGCAAGTTTAAATTAAATAATAATATTCTATTATTATAATATTTTGAGCCAAATAACAAGGTGAAGAAAAATGAAGTTCAAATTGAAAATACCCATGAGCAATTTTCAAAAGGTTTAATTTAAATTAAAATATTTTAATCTTTGATTAAAATTTTAATTTAAATTAATAATGGAGGCAAAGGTTTTTAAATTTAATATTTAAAAACTAAATTCAAATTTTTAAATTCTAAAATGGGCCGACGTGAGAAATCAAAAGATAATATGCATTTATATAGGAAATGATTTCCATTTCCCAAAGTTTCATCGACACACCTTCAAATGCAAGAAAAGAGAATATCGAGCATTGCATCTAGGAATAAGTTGATTTGCATTTCAAAGAGCTTGGAGGGAAACGAGGAAACAAAGGCCACGTAGTGGTTTGGCATCCCACCGACGGTGGTAGTGTAGGTGGTAGTTGGGAGAGTGTTAAGGCTTTCATGGAGGAGATCGTGGTTTGATCCACGCGATCGATGTTTTGGAGGAAGAGAACTTCATTTGACTTTTTTGGCATTTTTCATGAGGTAGATTTTTGGGATAGCGTGCACCGTGTGTCTTATGTGGGCATGCAGCCCACTTGGTGGCCTAGCTTGGAGCTAGGGTGTTGGGAGTGCAAGGTCACGTGGTCAAATTCATCGAAGTCAGCTTTTTGTGGGTAGAACAAACTAAAGGTATGCCATTCGATTTTATTTTCCAAGGTGTTGAAAATTAAAATTATTTTAAGATTGTCGTGAGTGCTAAGTGCTTGGGGGAGTTATAAGGTAAAGAAAAATTAAAATATTTTATTTTGATTTTTGGTGATTGAAATTTATAAGGTGTGGATATTATAAGGTGTATAAGGGAGTTTTTCTATGCATTTTTTTTTATTGAGTTAGATATTGTGAGTTTGGAGATTATAAGGTGTGCAAGGGAAATTGTTAAGTGTTTTGTTATGGTGAAATTATTGAGTTATATATTGTGAGTTTGGAGATTATAAGGTGTACAAAAGGATTTGCTATTTTGTATGAAAAATAATTTTTGAGAAAATTATTTTGTGGAGATCTTGAGAGAGGTTGTGGTAACCTAAACCTAGTGTTGGCAAAGAAAATTTGATTGTGGTTAAGACATGTTTTGAAGACATATCCCCATCAAAATAAAAGATATGGGTACATATTCCTTGTGAGAAAAATATTGTTGGATTGGATGTTGTGAATGCTAAGTTGGAGTGAAAAGGATTTTTTGATAAGCATTGTTGAGTTTGGTTTTGAGATATCCAATATTGATTTATGAAGGTTTTTCTAGAATAAAGGTTGATGATAGAAACCTTGTTTGATAAGCATTGTTGGAAATATTGAGTGAGCCTTCATATGCATGATTAGGGTTTGTGAAATATCATGAGTATCATTGTTATGTGAAGTTTGTTTGATAAGTATTGTTGAATAATTTTCATTGAGTATTTGGTTGAGTTGAGATAAACAAGCTTTTGTGAGAGCTTGTGAGCAGATTTGAGTAAGTCCTAGAGAGGACTTAAGGACATATTTGAGTAAGATTTTGTGGAAGCTTACAATGCATATTTGAGGTAAGTCTTTGAGAAGACTTGTGAGTAAATTTGATTGATTTTTTCAAACCTTGAGTTAAGGTTTGGGGTAGATCTAGCAAAGTTGATTTGTGATTGAGTCAAGTTTTGTGTTAAGGCTTGAGGATAGATTTGAGGATAGAGTTTGGTGTAGATTTGAGGATAGGTTTATGCCAGACCAGAGATAGAGATTGAGAAAATTTGTGCTAGACCAAAGGATAGTATTTAGTACAGATCTGAGATAGAGATAGAGTAAGAGCAGGCTTTGGAGGTGACAGAGCAGAGGATAGTAGTCTCTAGTGGATAGAGATCCATTAGCTAGGGTAGTGAGGACAGAGGTCTTCTAAGTGAGGATAGGGATCTTCAGTGGAGAGAGATCCACAAGCCATTGTAGTGGAGGTAGTAGTCTTCTAGAGGATCACCAACTAGAGCAAGGGAGAAGGAGTTCTCCTATGGATAGAGATCCACGAACTTGATTAGGGGATTGGTGTCTCCTTTGGATAGAGGTCCATAAACATTGTAATAGGGAAGGATTCCCAAGAAATTTGTTGAGAAAATTTAAGTGAAATATTTTCTTCATGGACGTAGCCCACATTGGGTGAACCATGTTAAATCATATCTCTCATGTGTGTGATGCTTTTTGTAATGATTGCTGCTTTATTATTTTTGATATTATCATATGAATTGAGAAGTAAAAAGTTTTATCTTATATTGTTCACCCCTCCCCTCTTAGTATAAGCACATGTTCTTCACTATATGTGGTGAAGGGGATTGGAAAGGGATCATGAAGGGTCTCTTTGCAACACTTTCCTATTTCAACTCAATGATAGGGGAATTTTGTGAAATTAGCATCTAAGGTTTTATGGATTAGTTGAAGAACACCTATGTTTCTCCTACTATTTTCTTGACAAAGGTTAAACCTAATAGAGCCCTAATGCACCATATAAATGTAATAAAAAATTCCTAACACTAAAATGATTTTTATTTGATGATAAAAGTGAAGAGTGTTGGCAATTTGAGTTATTTTATGTTGTCATTGATGTCACATGGATCATTGATGTCACATGGATCACATTGAGTTTTGGTGGCCAAATGATATTTTGGAAAGCATGGATAAATACAAGGTTTTTGTGAAAACCAAGGTAGGAAAAATAAAAGGTTTTATTTAAAACCATGGATGGTATATTTGAACTGGGTTTTTCTTAAAACCCAAGTTGGCCTTTCGTTTCATCGAAAAAGGTGCCCCGGTGATGGAGATATTTAATTTTTAATATTTAGTTTAAATTTTAATTATTTAAAATTTAAATTTAAATATGCAAGATTTTCGCCAACGTCATAAAAAATAATAAGGAGGCTATATAAAGGGGATACCTAAGGTTCATAAACTGATTTGAGCTCATGGTTAATAATCATTGGCTAAGCATCCGAATTGAGCTCATGCAAAAATATTTTAGAAAGCAGAAGCAATGAATAAATGAAGGTTGGTCGAAGTCCAAAGTCATCGTAGGCAGAGTGGCGCATTGGTATTTGGATTTTGGCTAAGGTGTGTGGCAGAAAAAACATAAAAGTTTTCAAATCCCCTTGACTGTGTTCGGAAGGCGTTGGAAGAAAAGCGCTCGAAGCACTTTTGATTTGCGGAAAAGGAGGAAAGGTTTTAAGGCACGTTGTGCCTTTCCCTTTCGAACGAGCGGCTAGCTCGTGTGGTAACCTTAGCCATGGCTAAGGCACTCGCGGTGTGGGCAAGTCGGGGGTTCGAATCCCCTTGAGGAGGTAAATACATTTTTGCTCTAATTAATTTTGTTAAGCCCTAAGTTGGAGTTATAAGGTGGTTAGGAATAATTAAAGTTTTTAATTAAACTTTTTTTTATAAGGGCTATGATTATTATTTCAAAGGTGGATGAGTTGTTGATTTAATTTGATGTTCATGAAATTGAGAATTAAGATTTAGGAGAAATAAGGAGTTGTTATAAAATAATTTCTAAGAGGTTTATTGATTATTATTTTTGATAAGGGTTTTTATTAAAAGGACTTTGGTGGATGTGTTTATTAAGTTGGAGTAAAAAGGTGTAAATTGAGTTATGCTTTATCTTGTGATTATTATTTGAAGTCCACTAACCCTTATTGAGATTGGAAAGGAAAGTTGTGTTTAGTGTGGCAGATTTTGTGGACAACTTCTTGGCATCAAAAAGGTATGGGCACATTCTCCTATTGATTGTTTATGGTGGTTGATTTCTGAAATATCATTGGAGTGAAAAGGATTGATTGTGGTTTCCTTTTCGAAAGTGGTTGGTTGAATGCTTCAAGGTTTTCTGGTTTGAGAGTTGTGTTTAAACCTTGTTTTATAAGCATAGTTGTTGAAGCCCATTGGTTATGTAAAGAACTTGAAAAAAACATGAGTATCATTGTTATGTGAGATTTGTGGTTGAGCATTGTTGGAAACATTTGAGTTGGTTGATACATGCTTGGACTAGGGTTTTGTGAGAAAGAGTTGTCCCTTGTGGTGATTGGTTGAGTTGAGTTGATTGAGCCTAGTCAAGTGATTGTGTGAGGTGATTTTTCAAGTCCCATGAAACAAACTATTCTATAATTCTGATTTGAGTTGAGATTGTTGAGTTTAGAACATATTGAGTCTCTAACAATTCTCTTTATGCTTCTATGAGATTGATGAGTTGAGATTGATTTGGAGATTTAGCTTAGAACATATTGAGTCTCTAACAATTCTCTTTATGCTTCTATGAGTTGACTTGAGTTGAGTTGATTTGAGTTGAGTTGAGTTGAGATCATTGTGGATCATTGTTGTCATCCATTGTAGAGTGCATTGCCATTCATTGTTGAGTTCATATTTGAGCCTTGCCTTCATAGATTTGTGGATGAGATTTGAGTACTACTTGAGCATGATTGATTGAGCCTTTGAGAAGGCCTTTGGGATAGATTTATGGACATATTTGTGGCAGTTTGTGTATGATTTATTGAGCCTTTGAGAAGGCTTTGTGGATAGTTTTTGGGACAGATTTGTGGATAGTTTTAGATAGATTTGTGGACAGATTTGGGATAGATTTTGATGAGGTTCTGAGTGAGCCTATTGAGCAGAGTTGAGCAAGTTCTTGGTGAGCTTGCTAGAGTAGTTTTGGACAAGTTCTTAGTGAGCTTATTGGAGCAGATTTGAGCAAGTTCTTGGTGAGCTTGCTAGAGAAGATTTGGACAAGTTCTTAGTGAGCTTGTTGGAGCATATTTGAGCAAGTTCTTGGTGAGCTTGCTAGAGCATATTTGGACAAGTTCTTAGTGAGCTTGTTGGAGCAGATTTGAGCAAGTTCTTGGTGAGCTTGCTAGAGCAGATTTGGACAAGTTTTGTGTGAGCTTGTTGAGCAGTTTTGGACAAGTTCTGTGTGAGCTTGTTATGCAAATTTGGACAAGTTATGTGTGAGCTTGTTATTGCCTAGCTTTGAGCAGATCAAATAAATTTGGACAAGTTCTGTGTGAGCTTGTTGAGCAATTTTGGACAAGTTCTGTGTGAGCTTGTTATGCATATTTGGACAAGTTCTGTGTGAGCTTGTTATTGCCTAGCTTTGAGAAGATCAAAGAAATCATTGTATTGGATAAGGATCCTTATTTCTGTGTGAAATATTATAAGGATATTATCTTGTGGAGTACCCCACATTGGGGGAACCATGTTAAATATTGTGTCTCAATTGTGTATGGTGACTTGTGCTCTTGCTTACTATTGCTATCTGAGTTATTAATGCACACTACTATATTTGGTTATTGAAATTAAGGACATTAATTGATATTGGTTTGAAAAGAAAGTAAAAAGTGGTCTTATACTGTTCAGCCCCCCTCTCAGTATAAGCTTGTGTTCTTCAATTGGTATTAGAACGGGTTCCTTCGAAAAAGCTAATAGCTTGAGGGCAGATTCTACAAGAACATGGATGGCTTCACAGAATGGATCATCTACAAATAAGGCTCCACTGTTTGATGGTAACAATTATGCTTTCTAGAGCATGAGGATGAAGAACTACTTGATATCACAAGGATATGAGGTATGGAAAATGGTTTAAAAAGAGTATAGGGTTGAAGGTGATCCCGAGGCAGATAAGACTATCAAGAAATTGGTTGAGATCAATGCAAGAGCAATGAATTATATTTTGAGTGGGCTACGAGAGATAGATTTTGCAAAGGTTATGGTATGTAATTCAGCTAATGAGATGTGGACCAAGTTGTGAAATACTTATGAAGGAGATTCCAAGGTAAAGTTGGCAAAACTACAAACTCATAGAAAAATATTTGAGGAATTGAAAATGGAAGATTCTAAAGATATTGCAAAGTTTTTACTTCGAGTTGATGAGATTACTAACACCATGAGAGGCCTAGGTTTTGAGATGAAAGAATCAAAAGTTACTCAAAAGGTTTTGAGATCACTTCCCATGAAGTATGATGCAAAGGTTTCAGCAATAGAAGAAACAATGAATATCAACAAGCTAACAATGGAAGAACTACAAGGAACTCTCACAACTTATGAGATGAGGGTGAGTAAGCATCAGGTTCCAATAAAAGAGATTGCATTCAAGGCTTTAGAAAATGAGAAAGGGAAAGTTCTAGAGATATATAGAGTTTTAGATAATGATGAGGAAGCTAACTTCATCAAAAGGGATAAGGACTCAAGGAATTTCAGAGATATGAGGAAATTCAGATGCTACAAGTGTGGTGATCTTGGTCACTATGCACACAAGTGTCCACATGAAGAAAACAGTGATGATGAAAAATATGGTCATAGAATAAAAGAAGATGGAAAGCATAAGCATGACAAAGATGACAGATACAAGCAAAATAGGTATGAGAAGAAGAAAATTTTTCGTAAGGCAAAGAAATCTTACTACATTGTAGAAGCAAGTGATAGCTCAGATCATAGTGATAGAGACAAATCAGATGATGAAAAGGAAGAACATCTATTCCTAGGAATAGAAGGTGAAAGAAAACAGTGCTTTGTGTGTGGTCAAAGAGATCACAGATCAAGATATTGCAATGGTTTCAGTGATAGTGAAGATGAGATGACATATCAAGGAAACAAGCATGGTCAAAGAAATCTTGAGATTTTGTTTGCTATAGAATATTATAATGATCTTAGTGACAGTGAATATGAAGAAGGGTTTTTCTATGGGATAAAAGAAGTAGAAGAAGAACACTTATTCCTAGGTATTGAAGTTAAAGAAGAGGATATATCTATTGAAGAAAGACATGAAGAGCTTGCCATAGCCATTGAGCAAGCAAATAGGTACAAGAAGGGTCTAAGAATACTAAAATGCTTCATATGCAGAGATTTTGGGCATATAGATGATGATTGCATGTACTACAGCAATTGCAACAAGAAAAGTTTATTTGTGGAAAAAGAAAGCAGCAATTCTAGTAATAGTTCTAGCAGCAGTTCCAGTGACAATTCCAGCAGCGATGATGTTGAAGAAGAGGAAGATTCAGATAAATAAAAGGAGAAATCCACTCTTAAGGAGCTTATTGAATTGAAAAGAGAGAATTTAGAATTGAAGGCTCAAATACAAGAAGATGAGAAATGTAAGACAAAGCTTCTACAGGATATCTCTGACTTGAGAGATAAGTTTGAAAAAGAAAGAAGAGTTGAAGAAGGTATGATTAAATAGTCAAAGGCAAAAGAGATAGAATATGAAAGGCTTATGATTACTCTTGAAGAACTAAAAAGGGAGAACTCACGATTAAGGGATCAAGCTCAAGAAGATGAGAAAGAAAAAGCAAGGTTTCTACAAGAACTCACTAACTTCAAAATCAAAGTTGAAGAGACAAGAAAAATTGAAGAAGGTATGGTCGAAAAATTAAAAACAAAAGATCTAGAGTGTGAAATATTAGAGCATGAGATAGTTTTACTAAGGTTGGAAGTAAAAGGTTCTAAGGAAAAGCTACACAAGTTTGAGGAAAATTCAAAGACCTTGGAAAGGACTATCAATGCACAAAAGTCATCAGTCACTATAACAGGACTTAGTTCTAAGGAAGAACAAGGGAAATAGGAAGCAGAAAAAGGAGAATCAAGCTCAAACACCATAAAATAAGAAGAGTCGAAAGAAGTAAGTAAAATAGAGAGTGAGACCTCTAAGGATAAGTTGGACAATAGAAAGTTCAACAAGGAAAGGAACAATGCACAAGTTAGGAACATATGGAACAAGAAACAGGTAGAAGAGACTAAGAGACCAATGGGGTCTAGACAAGGTTTCTTCAATGGAAGATGTTTTTCATGTCACAAGTTTGGGCACATGGCTTCACAGTGCAGGACACATGAAAGACAGGAATATGGGAAAGGACAACTTTTCCATGGGTATTGCTACTCATGTAATGAGTTTGGTCACAAGGCAATGAATTACAGGGTTCATAACAGAAGAGGATATGGCTTCACTAGGAGAAGTCCTAAGATAGTTGCACCTCCAAGGAATAACAACATTAAGTGTTTTAATTGCAATAACTTTGGACATATTGCAAATTGGTGTAGGACTCAATTCCAAACAAGTTCAAGACAAGAAGGTCAAACAGGTTCAAGACAAGAAGATCAAGTAACTCATCAAGAAAAGGATATCAGAAAAATATGGAAGGAAGTTGATAGAGGAAAGAAACAATGTAATATGGGAGTAAAAGTACTCCCACCCAAAAATTAATCACCTCAAGAGAGAAGGTGGTGAGGGGGCTATGCTTAAGAGTCATATATTTTAGCCCCATAGGTGTCCCTTTTGCCATTGATGTCAAAGGGGGAGATATTTGAGTAAGGGGGAGAGCATTGAGTTAGGGGGAGCAACCTCCAAAGAGAGCATTGAGTTAGGGGGAGCAGCCTCCATAGAGAGTATTGAGTCAGGGGGAGCAACTTTGATTCTCAGAGATGGTTTTTGCAATGATTGTGGTTTTTGCATTAGAGGTGTTGCCATCAATGACAAAGGGGGATATTGTTGGAAATTTGAGTTATTTTATGTTGTCATTGATGTCACATGGATCATTGATGTCACATGGATCACATTGAGTTTTGGTGGCCAAATGATATTTTGGAAAGCATGGATAAATACAAGGTTTTTGTGAAAACCAAGGTAGGAAAAATAAAAGGTTTTATTTAAAACCATGGATGGCATATTTGAACTGGGTTTTTCTTAAAACCCAAGTTGGCCTTTCGTTTCATTGAAAAAGGTGCCCCGATGATGGAGATATTTAATTTTTAATATTTAGTTTAAATTTTAATTATTTAAAATTAAAATTTAAATTTAAAATTAAATATGCAATATTTCCGCCGATGTCATCGAAAATAATAAGGAGGCTATATAAAGGGGATACCTAAGGTTCATAAAATAATCTGAGCTCATGGTTAATAATCATTGGCTAAGCATCCGAATTGAGCTCGTGCAAAAATCTTTTAGAAAGTAGAAGCAGCGAATAAACGAAGGTTGGTCGAAGTCCAAAGTCATCGTGGGCAGAGTGGTGCATTGGCAGTTGGATTTTGGCTAAGGTGTGTGGCAGCACAAACATCAAGGTTTCGAATCCCCTTGACTACGTTTGAAAGGCATTGGAAGAAAAGCGCTTGAAGCGCTTTTGATTTGTGGAAAGGGAGGAAAGGTTTTAAGGCACGTTGTGCCTTTCCCTTTCGAATGAGCGGCTAGCTCGTGTGGCAACCTTAGCTGCGGCTAAGGCGCTCATGGTGTGGGCAAGTCGGGGGTTCGAATCCCCTTGAGGAGGTAAATATGTTTTTGCTCTAATTAATTTTGTTAAGCCCTAAGTTGGAGTTATAAGGTGGTTAGGAATAATTAAAGTTTTTAATTAAACTTTGTTTTATAAGGGTTGTGATTATTATTTCAAAGGTGGATGAGTTGTTGATTTAATTTGATGTTCATGAAATTGAGAATTAAGATTTAGGAGAAATAAGGAGTTGTTATAAAATAATTTTTGAGAGGTTTATTGATTATTATTTTTGATAAGGGTTTTTATTAAAAGGACTTTGGTGGATGTGTTTATTAAGTTGGAGTAAAAAGGTGTAAATTGAGTTATGCTTTATCTTGTGATTATTATTTGAAGTCCACTAACCCTTATTGATATTGGAAAGGAAAGTTGTGTTTAGTGTGGCAGATTTTGTGGACAACTTCTTGGCATCAAAAAGGTATGGGCACATTCTCCTATTGATTGTTTATGGTGGTTGATTTCTGAAATATCATTGGAGTGAAAAGGATTGATTGTGGTTTCCTTTTCGAAAGTGGTTGGTTGAATGCTTCAAGGTTTTCTGGTTTGAGAGTTGTGTTTAAACCTTGTTTTATAAGCATAGTTGTTGAAGCCCATTGGTTATGTAAAGAACTTGAAAAGAACATGAGTATCATTGTTATGTGAGATTTGTGGTTGAGCATTGTTGGAAACATTTGAGTTGGTTGATACATGCTTGGACTAGGGTTTTGTGAGAAAGAGTTGTCCCTTGTGGTGATTGGTTGAGTTGAGTTGATTGAGCCTAGTCAAGTGATTGTGTGGGGTGATTGTTCAAGTCCCATGAAACAAACTATTCTATAATTCTGATTTGAGTTGAGATTGAGCTTAGAAAATATTGAGTCTCTAACAATTCTCTTTATGCTTCTATGAGTTGATTTGAGTTGAGATTGAGCTTAGAACATATTGAGTCTCTAACAATTCTCTTTATGCTTCTATGAGTTGACTTGAGTTGAGTTGAGATTTGAGTTGAGTTGAGTTGAGATCATTGTGGATCATTGTTGTCATCCATTGTAGAGTGCATTGCCATTCATTGTTGAGTTCATATTTGAGCCTTGCCTTCATAGATTTGTGGATGAGATTTGAGTACTACTTGAGCATGATTGATTGAGCCTTTGAGAAGGCCTTTGGGATAGATTTTTGGATATATTTGTGGCAGTTTGTGTATGATTGATTGAGCCTTTGAGAAGGCTTTGTGGAAAGTTTTTGGGACAAATTTGTGGATAGTTTTAGACAGATTTGTGGACAGATTTGGGATAGATTTTGATGAGGTTCTGAGTGAGCCTATTGAGCAGAGTTGAGCAAGTTCTTGGTGAGCTTTCTAGAGCAATTTTGGACAAGTTCTTAGTGAGCTTGTTGGAGCAGATTTGAGCAAGTTCTTGGTGAGCTTGCTAGAGCAGATTTGGACAAGTTCTTAGTGAGCTTGTTGGAGCATATTTGAGCAAGTTCTTGGTGAGATTGCTAGAGCATATTTGGACAAGTTCTTAGTGAGCTTGTTGGAGCATATTTGAGCAAGTTCTTGGTGAGCTTGCTAGAGCATATTTGGACAAGTTATGTGTGAGCTTGTTGAGAAGTTTTGGACAAGTTCTGTGTGAGCTTGTTATGCAGATTTGGACAAGTTCTGTGTGAGCTTGTTATTGCCTAGCTTTGAGCAGATCAAAGAAATTTGGACAAGTTCTGTGTGAGCTTGTTGAGAAGTTTTGGACAAGTTCTGTGTGAGCTTGTTATGCAGATTTGGAAAAGTTCTATGTGAGCTTGTTATTACCTAGCTTTGAGAAGATCAAATAAATCATTGTATTGGATAAGGATCCTTATTTCTGTGTGAAATATTATAAGGATATTATCTTGTGGAGTACCCCACATTGGGGGAACCATGTTAAATCTTGTGTCTCAATTGTGTATGGTGACTTGTGCTCTTGCTTACTATTGCTATCTGAGTTATTAATGCACACTGCTATATTTGGTTATTGCAATTAAGGACATTAATTGATATTGGTTTGGAAAGAAAGTAAAAAGTGGTCTTATACTATTCACCCCCCTCTCGATATAAGCTTGTGTTCTTCAAAGAGGATTTTCTATTTTAAAGGAAAGAGTATAAGACAGATGCAACAAAAAACCTATATGCAACTATATGTGATTTGATTTTAATAATGACAATATTAAAGATGGTCCCCTAAATGACTATATGCTAACTAGTTTTATTTTTTTTTCTTTATTTTAATAAATAAAAAAATATAGAAAATAGAAATCAAATTTTATAGACAACAAATAAATCTACCATATAAATGCTAAAAATAAGGTGTGGATAAAAAAGAACTTAGTTCTACCACAAAGGTAGAAGTGTTATTAGTCTTGTGAAAGCATTGCTGACACTACTAAATCTTAATGGTGCTTTCACTTTCTTATAAAACAAATAAAAAAAAAAGAGATTAGTTGTAAAGGGGTTTTCTTTAGTTGGAGGAGAGTATCAAGGTCCCTTGTCCAACATCAAACCCTGGTTCATATATTAGCTAAAAATTGATAAAATGATAAAAGCATGGATTATTCAGTAAAATTAAAAGCATGGATTAAATTATTAGTGGTAGAAGTGACATTGGGCTAGTGATATTATTGTCATTTCTTGTACCTAATATATAGTGATTTTGCTATCTATGGTTATGTTAAAATCAAAGAACAATAGCACCACCAAACTTAAAATTTGGCAACACTTTTGCTTAGAAGTATAGAAAATAAAAATAAATGTAGTAAATTAATGTCTTGATGATAGATATAAGGAAGACCCTTGACTAGGAGGTACAAGGACTCTTCCAAGTGTAGAAAAATAGGAATATTGCTTGTTTAAAATAATAATAGCAATGACAAAATATGATATTTAAATCTAAATGTAAGTATGATGACTAAATCAAATTAGTGTGCAATAAGATTAAATATTAGGATTATAAAAGAAAATATAGTGTCAAAAGGTAAGTAAGGGAAAATATCACAACCCCAAAGCACACTTTTGTGCCCTAGTTTTCCCCACACTTTGTTATGGAAGCTTGATTGAAGCTTGCTAGTTGGTTGAATATGATTAAGAGCTTAAATGCTTGGATGCTTGAACACTTGAATGAATGAGAGCTTGGATGTTTTCACAAGATTATAATAAACTTTTAACATAATCTTGCTATGCTTGGGAATGAATTCCTATGAATATAGATGAAATTTAATAACATTTTGTTGCACTACAAGTTGATATGATATGAAAATATGGCAAAGCTTTGCTATCCTCAAAAGGTCGTGGATTATGGTCTACCAAGTGCTAGTTTTATAGGAAGCTATAGATACTTGGGAGAGGAATTACATTGAAGATAATAGGATTAGAGAGGATAAGAATTTGAAATAGGATTAAGATGATTTTAATGTATAAATATTTTAAATGGCAATTTTTGGGCTTGGGATTTTTGCTAGGGCTTTTTTTAGATCTTGGTGATCAAATCCATAAATGGTGGGCAAATTAGAAGGTACTAACTACACTTTTTTTTTTATGTATGAAGGTCAAAAATATTGGTGGAATTAATGTTCTGGCACTTTCACCAAGATGACCGTTCCTAGTCAAATTGGACAAGAATAGATGAAAATGTCAAATTTTGGAAAAGCTCTACAAAGGAGGCAAAAGCATTGGCAACACATTTTCTCATGCCCTAATGCTTTTGATTCTATAGTAATAATTCTAATTTTATCTTGAGGATGATTGATTCATTTAGGCTAATTTATTGGCTAATTGATGAATATATTGGTAAGCTTAAATATTGATGATGCACTCAAAATTGGGTGTCTATATTTGTCCTTTTTTATTTCATTTACTGTATAATGAATATTTCAAAAAATAACATAGATGTTACAATTTTGAGACAAGAGTATTTGATGTTGCTTAGGATTAGTGATGCAAGATGATTGATTCTTTGATTTTTTAATTAGAGGCGACTTTAAATTTTGTTGTGCCCTAGTTTTCCCCATTGAATTTTGTTAGAAATAGAGTATATTACATCATTTGGGTCATGTATATGTATCTTCCAAGGTACATACTTAGGACATTAGATTACTTTAGGGGTAAGTTATCTAGTTACTTCATGCAATGTAATAAATTCACAAGTTTCAATGTGCAAGTTGTCCCTTGCACAACTAGGTAGAGTGTTGGCCAAGTAACCTATTTTACCTATATAAGGAAGGCCTCATTTTTAGATAGAGATAGAAGAGAGTCGAGGAGATAGTAGCTTAGACCATAGTACAGTTCTATGTGGATCACCATCCAATGGTGATGGAAGCAATGTACTTCAATAGCTTTATTAATGGAGTGTTCATTTCCTCCATAGCTACATTGTATTCATTTATATCATTTCTATTTATGCATATCTCAGTTATCAAGCAGATTTATTTTATTTCATATTATTCTAAATCTTGTGATTGTTATCTCGTTTTGGCCTTTATATTAGAAGCTAGCAAATTTTAGAAGAAAAATTAGGTTGGACTAAGGAAACTTCACTTGATTATGATCCACACTAGTGCTATGATGAAGAAATGAGGACAAACAATGAAAATCGACTAGGAAGGACAAGGGGTAAAAGGATGAGGACGTAAAAAATCAATTTATTTTTATTAAAAGGAGAGGAAAAGTGTTCTAGAGTTCCTATCATAGTTGAATATTTTATGGTACAGTGCATACACCCATCATATTGAGTCGATTAGGTGAGTTCATGTACAACTAAAGGAGGAGTATGACCATAGGTACAAATAAAAGTACCTTTAGGGTAGGAAAATGCCTTAACAAGCACACCTAAATAAATGAGTGATGCTTTCATATGCTGGTAACACTTGCATGTTCGTGTTTTCAAATGTCATTGGTACATTCATGCCTTGATAGTATTTTTGCTACACAATAATGTTACTACCACCCTAAAAATTCTTTCACTATCCGACGATGTTTTTTCCACCCAATGGTGTTTTTGATTGGACGATGGTGCTTTTGCTTACTTGACTTACTATTTTGATTTTATTATTTTTGTAAGCTATGAGGCTAATGGGTTGATTGGTTTTAGATGTAAAAGTAGCTATAGATACTAGACTACTAAGAGAGACATCCTCATACAATATAAACTACCTAAGGTCTCCTAGGGTATGTTGATCATGCTTTGCTAAAAATATTGGGGCTATATCATGTGGTATTGATACCTAAGGTTGATTTTAATTGCACACTCCTCATAGCATAAATAAAGTGATGGTATTTGGATATGAATACCTTTAAAATTCCCATTTATGAGATATTAGTTACATTAAAGGATATCTAGAGGATCCTCAAAGTTCCCATTAGGGATACGTAGTTCCACATCATCCAAGACTAAAGGTGCTAATTAGAGAGGATCATAGGGGATATAAACTTTCATATAATTACATAAGGTATTGATAGTACTACCACCTACATAGGTATCACTTAGATAGATAGACCATTCTCCTATGAATATTGATTTTTAGAGTCTTGATAGGGGACACCAACAAGTGAGTAGACTATGGTTGGGGTGATATTATGGTCGACATGAGGTACCACTAAAGAAGTTTTACATGGGGGACCATGATGTTGATGGAGTTATATTATTCATTATATTGGGTAGTTTATATAGGTAGGACAAGCCTCAATTGCAACACATTGATCTAGGTGTGGGCTTGGAAGCCCTAGCAATTCTAAGGATACTAGGGTTGCTAGGCTTGGTGGTATATCCTAAGGCATGATGACCTATAGTTAGTGTAGACACAAAAATCTAGCCACTTGTCATCCATTCATGTCTCCAATCATAAGCCACCCATTACTTATATCTATATATATTTGTTTAATATATATTTAAATATTAATATATTATATATTATATTTATATATTTAATAAATATATATGTATTTATATAAATTAATCCTAGCCCTCCACCACATTTTAATATCAACCATCCATCCACCTCAATCCATGCCACTTACCCAAAATTAATATCCATCCTTCTTCATGTTTTAATCTCATATGCTGGTAACACTTGCATGTTGGTGTTCTCAAATGTCATTGGTACATTCATGCCCTAATAGTATTTTTAATACACAATAATGTTACTACCACCCTAAAAATTCTTTCACTATCCGACAATGTTTTTTACACCCAATGGTGTTTTTTCTTGGACGATGGTGCTTTTGCTTACTTGACTTACTATTTTGATTTTATTATTTTTGTAAGCTATGAGGCTAATGGGTTGATTGGTTTTAGATGTAAGAGTGGCTATAGATACTAGACTACTAAGAGAGACATCCTCATACAATATAGACTGTCTAAGGTCTCCTAAGGTATTTTGATCATGCTTTGGTAGTTGGCTTTTGGCTAAGGTGTGTGGCAGTAAAAACATCAAGGTTTCGAATACCCTTGATTGTGTTCGAAAGACGTTGGAAGAAAAGCACTCGAAGTGCTTTTGATTTGCGGTAATGGAGGAAAGGTTTTAAGGCACGTTGTGCCTTTCCCTTTCGAACAAGTGGCTAGCTCATGTGGCAACCTTAGCCATGGCTAAGGAACTTACGGTGTGGGCAAGTCGGGGGTTCAAATCCCCTTGAGGAGGTAAATACATTTTTGCTCTAATTAATTTTGTTAAGCCCTAAGTTGGAGTTATAAGGTGGTTAGGAATAATTAAAATTTTTAATTAAACTTTGTTTTATAAGGGCTGTGATTATTATTTCAAAGGTGGATGATTTGTTGATTCAATTTGATGTTCATGAAATTGAGAATTAAGATTTAAGAGAAATAAGGAGTTGTTATAAAATAATTTCTGAGAGGTTTATTGATTATTATTTTGATAAGGGTTTTATTAAAGGACTTTGGTGGATGTGTTTATTAAGTTGGAGTAGAAAGGTGTAAATTGAGTTATGCTTTATCTATTGATTATTATTTGAAGTCCACTAACCCTTATTGAGATTGGAAAGGAAATTTATGTTTAGTGTGGTAGATTTTGTGGATAAATTCTTGGCATCAAAAAGGTATGGGCACATTCTCCTATTGATTGTTTATGGTGGTTGATTTCTGAAATATCATTGGAGTGAAAAGGATTGATTGTGGTTTCATTTTTGAAAGTGGTTGGTTGAATGCTTAAAGGTTTTCTAGTTTGAGAGTTGTGTTTAAACCTTGTTTTATAAGCATAGTTGTTTAAGCCCATTGGTTATGTAAAGAACTTGAAAAAAAATATGAGTATCATTGTTATGTGAGATTTGTGCTTGAGAATTGTTGGAAACATTTGAGTTGGTTGATACATGCTTGGACTAGGATTTTGTGATAAAGACTTGTCCCTTGTGGTGATTGGTTGAGTTGAGTTGATTGAGCCTAGTCAAGTAATTGAGTGGTGTGATTGTTCAAGTTCCATGAAACAAACTATTCTATAATTTTGATTTGAGTTGAGATTGGGATTTGAGTATAGAACATATTGAGTCTCTAACAATTCTCTTTATGCTTCTATGATATTGATGAGTTGAGATTTATTTGAGTTGAGATTGAGCTTAGAACATATTGAGTCTCTAAAAATTCTCTTTATGCTTCTATGAGTTGACATGAGTTGAGTTGATATTTGAGTTTAGTTAAGTTGATATCATTGTGGATCATTGTTGTCATCCATTATAGAGTGCATTGCCATTCATTGTTGAGTTCATATTTGAGCCTTGCATTCATAGATTTGTGGATGATATTTGAGTACTACTTGAGCATGATTGATTGAGCCTTTGAGAAGGCCTTTGGGATAGATTTCTGGACATATTTATGGCAGTTTATGTATGATTGATTGAGCCTTTGAGAAGACTTTGTGGATATTTTTTGGGACAACTTTGTGGATAGTTTTGATAGATTTGTGGAAAAATGTGGGACAGATTTTGATGAGGTTCTGAGTGAACCTATTGAGCAGAGTTGAGCAAGTTCTTGGTGAGCTTGCTAGAGTAGTTTTGGACAAGTTATTAGTGATATTATTGGAGTAAATTTGAGCAAGTTCTTAGTGAGCTTGCTAGAGAAGATCTGGACAAGTTCTTAGTGAGCTTGTTAGAGAATATTTGGAAAAGTTCTTAGTGAGATTGTTAGAGCATATTTGGACAAGTTATTAGTGAGCATGTTGGATCATATTTGAGCAAGTTCTTGGTGAGCTTGCTAGAGCAGAGGACAATTTCTGTGTGAGCTTGTTGAGTAGTTTTGGACAAGTTCTGTGTGAGCTTGTTATGCAGATTTGGACAAGTTCTGTGTGAGCTTGTTATTGCCTAGCTTTGAGCAGATCAAAGAAAAATGGACAAGTTCTATGTGAGCTTGTTGAGAAATTTTAGACAAGTTTTGTGTGAGCTTGTTATGCATATTTGGACAAGTTCTGTGTGAGCTTGTTATTGCCTAGCTTTGAGCATATCAAAGAAATCATTGTATTGTATAAGGATCCTTATTTCTGTGTGAATTTTTATACGGATATTATCTTGTGGAGTACCCCACATTTAGGGAACCAAGTTAAATATTGTGTCTCAATTGTGTATGGTGACTTGTGCTATTGCTTACTATTGCTATATGAGTTATTAATGCACACTTCTATATTTGGTTATTAAAATTAAGGAAATTAATCGATATTGGTTTGAAAAGAAAGTAAAAAATGGTCTTATACTATTCACTCTCCCTCTCAATATAAGATTGTGTTCTTCAATTGGCATCAGAACGGGTTCCTTTGAAAAGGCTAACAGCTTGAGGGCAGATTCTACAAGAATACAGATGGCTTTACAGAATGGATCATCTACAAATAAAGCTCCACTGTTTTATGGTAATAATTATGATTTCTAGAGCATGAGAATGAAGAACTACTTGATATCACAAGGTTATGAGGTATGGCAAATGGTTGAAAAAGAGTATAAGGTTGAAAGTGATCATAAGGCAAATAAGACTATCGGGAAATTGATTGATATCAATGCAAGAGCAATGAATTATATTTTGAGTGGGCTACGTGAGACAGATTTTACAAACGTCATGGTATGTAATTCAGCTAATGAAATGTGGACCAAGTTTTGAAATACCTATGAAGGATATTCCAAGGTAAAGTTGGCAAAACTACAAACTCATAGAAAAATATTTGAGGAACTAAAAATGAGAGATTCTAAAGATATTGTAAAGTTTTTACTTTGAGTTGATGAGATTACTAACACCATGAGAGGCCTAGGATTTGAGATGAAAGAATCAAAAGTTACTCAAAAGGTTTTGAGATCACTTCCCATGAAGTATGATGCAAAATTTTTATCAATAGAAGAAACAATGGATATCAACAAGCTAACAATGGAAGAATTGCAAGGAACTCTCACAACTTATGAGATGAGGGTGAGTAACCATCAAGTTCCACTAAAATAAATTACATTCAAGGATTTAGAGAATAATAAAGGAAAAGTTCCAGAGATAGATAGATATCCAGATAATGATGAGGAAGCTAACTTCATCAAAAGGAATAATGACTCAAGGAATTACAGATATATGAGGAAAGTCAAATGCTACAACTGTGGTGATTTTGGTCACTATGCATACAAGTGTCCACATGAAGAAAACAATGATGATGAAAAACATGGTCACAAAATAAAAGAATATGGAAAGCATAAGCATGACAAAGATGACATATACAAGAAAAATAGGTATGAGAAGAAGAAAAGTTTTCATAAGGCAAAGAAATCTTACTACATTGTAGAAGCAAGTGATAGCTCAAATCATAGTGATAGAGACAAATCAGATGATGAAAAGGAAGAACATCTATTCTTAGGAATAGAATGTGAAATAGAGTAGTGCTTTGTGTCTGGTCAAAAAGATCACAGATCAATATATTGAAATGGTTTCAGTGATAGTGAAGATGAGATGACACATCAAGGAAATATGCATGGTCAAAGAAATCTTGAGATTTTGTTTGCTATAGAATATTATAATGATCTTAGTGATAGTGAAGATGAATAATGTTTTTTCTATGGGATAAAAGAAGTAGAAGAAGAACTTCCACTCCAAACAAAACACCTATTCCTAGGTATTGAAGTTAAAGAAGATGATACATCTATCGAAGAACGACATGAAGAGCTTGCTATAGCCATTGAGAAAGCAAACATGTACAAGAAGGGTATAAGAATACTAAAATGCTTCATATGCAGATACTTTGGGCATTTAGATGATTATTTCATGTACTAGAGCAATTGCAACAAGAAAATTTTATTTGTGGAAAAAGAAAGCAGCAGTTCTAGTATTAGTTCTAGCAGCAATTCAAGTGACAATTCCAGTAGCAGTGATTTTGAAGAAGAGGAAGATTCAGATAAATAAAATGATAAATCCATTCTTAAGGAGCTTATTGAATTTAAAAGAGAGAATTTAGAATTGAAGGCTCAAATACAAGAATATGAGAAATGTAAGATAAAGCTTCTATAGGATATCTCTTACTTAAGAGTTAAGTTTGAAAAAGCAAGAAGAGTTGAAGAAGGTATGATTAAACAGTCAAAGGCAAAATGGATAGAATATGAAAGGCTTATGATTACTCTTAAAGAACTAAAAATGGAGAACTCATGATTAAGGTATCAAGCTCAAGAATATGAGAAAGAAAAAGCAAGGTTTCTACAAGAACTCACTAACTTCAAAATCAAAGTTGAAGAGACAAGAAAAATTGAAGAAGGTACTGTCAAAAAATTAAAAACAAAAGATCTAGAGTGTGAAAGATTAGAGCATGAGATACTTTTACTAAGGTTGGAAGTAAAAGGTTATAATGAAAAGCTACACAAGTTTGAGGAAAATTCAAAGACCTTGGAAAGGACTATCAATGC
Organism: Wollemia nobilis; assembly: GCA_028583015.1. Lineage (NCBI taxonomy): Eukaryota > Viridiplantae > Streptophyta > Pinopsida > Araucariales > Araucariaceae > Wollemia > Wollemia nobilis. The sequence continues at coordinate 2,590,947 of JAQPPZ010003184.1, forward strand.
ACAAAAGTCATCAGTCACTATAATAGGACTTTGTTATAAGGAAGAACAAGGGGAATAGGAAGCAGAAAAAGGAGAATCAAGCTCAAATTCTAGAAAAGAAGAGTCGAAATAAGTAAGTAAAAGAGATAGTGAGACCTCTAAGGATAAGTTGGACAATAGAAATTTCAACAAGGAAAGGAACAATGCACAAGTTAGGAACATATGGAACATGAAACAAGTAGAAGATACTAAGAGACCAATGGGGTCTAGACAAGGTTTCTTCAATGGAAGATGTTCTTCATGTCACAGGTTTGGGCACATGGATTCACAGTGCATGACACATGAAAGACAAGAATACAGGAAAGGACAATGTTTCCATGGGTGTTGCTACTCATGTAATGAGTTTGGTCACAAGGCAATGAATTGCAGGTTTCATAACAGAAGAGGATATGGCTTCACTAGGAGAAGTCCTAAGATAGTTGCACCTCCAAGGAATAACAACATTAAGTGTTTTAATTGCAATAACGTTGGACATATTGCAAATTGGTGTAGGACTCAATTCCAAATAAGTTCAAGACAATAAGGTAAAATAGGTTCAAGACAAGAATATCAAGTAACTCATCAAGAAAAGGATATCAAAAAAAATGGAAGGAAGTTGATAGAGGAAAGAAACAATGTAATATGGGAGTAAAAGTACTCCCACCCCAAAATTAATCACCTCAAGAGAGAAGGTGGTGAGGGGGCTATGCTTAAGAGTCATATCATTTAGCCCCATAGGTGTCCCTTTTGTCATTGATGTCAAAGGGGGAGAGATTTGAGTATGGGGGAGAGCATTGAGTTAGGGGGAGCAGCCTCCAAAGAGAGCATTGAGTTAGGAGGAGTAGCCTCCATAGAGAGTATTGAGTCAGGGGGAGCAACTTTGATTCTCAGATATGGTTTTTGCATTAGAGGTGTTTCCATCAATGACAAAGGGGGATATTGTTGGTAATTTGAGTTATTTTATGTTGTCATTGATGTCACATGGATCACATTGAGTTTTGGTGGCCAAATGATATTTTGGAAAGCATTGATAAATATAGGGTTTTTGTGAAAACCAAGGCAAGAAAAATAAAATGTTTTATTTAAAACCATGGATGTCATATTTGAACTAGGTTTTTCTTAAAACCCAATTTGGCATTTCGTTTCATCAAAAAAGGTGCCCCGATGATGGAGATATTTAATTTTTAATATTTAGTTTAAATTTTAATTATTTAAAATTTAAATTTTAATTTAAAATTAAATATGCAAGATTTCCGTCAACGTCATCAAAAATAATAAGGAGGTTGTCTAAATGGGATACCTAAGGTTCATACACTGATCTAAGCTCGTGGTTGATAATCATTGGCTAAACATCCAAATTGAGCTTGTGCAAAAATCTTTTAGAAAGTAGAAGCAAAGAATAAACGAAGGTTGGTCAAAGTCCAAAGTCATCATGAGCAGAGTGGCACATTGGCAGTTGGATTTTGGCTAAGGTGTGTGGCAACACAAATTTCAAGGTTTCAAATCCCCTTGAATGTGTTTGAAAGGCATTGGAATAAAAGCAATCGAAGCGCTTTTGATTTGCGAAAAGGGAGGAAAGGTTTTAAGGCACGTTTTGCATTTCCCTTTCGAACGAGCGGTTAGCTTGTGTGGTAACCTTAGCCGCGACTAAGGTGCTCGCGGTGTGGGAAATTCGGGGGTTAAAATCCCCTTGAGGAGGTAAATACGGTTTTGCTCTAATTAATTTTGTTAAGGCCTAAGTTGGATTTATAAGGTGATGAGGAATAATTAAAGTTTTTAATTAAACTTTGTTTTATAAGTGATGTGATTATTATTTCAAATGTGGATGAGTTGTTGATTCAATTTGATGTTCATGAAATTGAGAATTAAGATTTAGGAGAAATAAGAAGTTGTTATAAAATAATTTCTGAGAGGTTTATTGATTATTATTTTGATAAGGGTTTTTATTAAAGGACTTTGGTGGATGTGTTTATTAAGTTGGAGTAAAAAGGTGTAAATTGAGTTATGCTTTATCTTGTGATTAGTATTGTAAGTCCACTAACCCTTATTGATATTGGAAAGGAAAGTTGTGTTTAGTGTGGTAGATTTTGTGGATAACTTCTTGACATCAAAAATGTATGGGCGCATTCTCCTATTAATTGTTTATGGTGCTTGATTTCTGAAATATCATTGGAGTGAAAAGGATTGATTGTGGTTTCATTTTTTAAAGTGGTTGGTTGAATGCTTCAATGTTTTTTGGTTTGAGGGTTGTGTTTAAACCTTGTTTTATAAGCATAGTTGTTGAAGACCATTGGTTATGTAAAGAACTTGAAAAGAACATGAGTATCATTGTTATATGATATTTGTGCTTCAGTATTGTTGGAAACATTTGAGTTGGTTGATACATGCTTGGAATAGGATAGTTTAAAAAATAATTGTCCCTTGTGGTGATTGGTTGAGTTGAGTTGACTGAGCCTAGTCAAGTAATTGAGTGGTGTGATTGTTCAAGTTCCATAAAATAAACTATTCTATAATTTTGATTTGAGTTGAGATTAGGATTTTAGTATAGAACATATTGAGTCTCTAACAATTCTCTTTATGCTTCTATGATATTGATGAGTTGATATTGATTTGAGTTGAGATTGAGCTTAGAACATATTGAGTCTCTAACAATTCTCTTTATGCTTCTATGAGTTGACTTGAGTTGAGTTGATATTTGAGTTTAGTTGAGTTGAGATCATTGTGGATCATTGTTGTCATCCATTGTAGAGTGCATTGCCATTCATTGTTGAGTTCATATTTGAGCCTTGCCTTCATATATTTGTGGATGATATTTGAGTACTACTTGAGCATGATTGATTGAGCCTTTGAGAAGGCCTTTGGGATATATTTCTAGACATATTTATGGCAATTTGTGTATGATTGATTGAGCCTTTGAGAAGGCTTTGTGGAAAGTTTTTGGGACAACTTTGTGGGCAGTTTTAGATAGATTTGGGACATATTTTGATGAGGTTCTGAGCGAGCCTATTGAGCAGATTTGAGCAAGTTCTTGGTGATATTTCTAGAGCAATTTTGGACAAGCTCTTAGTGAGCTTGTTGGAGCATATTTGAGCAAGTTCTTGGTGAGATTGCTAGAGTAGATATGGACAAGTTCTTAGTGATCTTGTTAGAGCAGATTTGGACAAGTTCTTAGTGAGCTTGTTAGAGCATATTTGGACAAGTTCTTAGTGAGCTTGTTGGAGCATATTTAAGCAAGTTCTTGGTGAGCTTGCTAGAGCAGAGGACAAGTTATGTGTGGGCTTGTTGAGCAGTTTTGGACAAGTTCTGTGTGAGCTTGTTATGCAGATTTGGACAAGTTCTATGTGAGCTTGTTATTGCCTAGCTTTGAGTAGATCAAAGAAATTTAGACAAGTTATGTGTGAGCATGTTGAGTATTTTTGGATAAGTTTTGTGTGAGCTTGTTATGCAAATTTGGACAAGTTCTATGTGAGCTTGTTACTACCTAGCTTTGAGCAGATCAAAGAAATCATTGTATTGGATAAGGATTCTTATTTCTATGTGAAATATTATAAGGATATTATCTTGGAGTACCCCACATTGAGGGAACCACGTTAAATATTGTGTCTAAATTTTATATGGTGACTTGTGCTCTTGCTTACTGTTGCTATCTGAGTTATTAATGCACATTGCTATATTTGGTTATTTCAATTAAGGACATTAATTGATATTGATTTGGAAAGAAATTAAAAAGTGATTTTATATTGTTCATCCCCCCTTTCAATATAAGCTTTTGTTCTTCAAAGAGGATTTTCTATTTTAAAGTAAAGAGTCCAAGATAGATGAAAAAAACAACCTATATGCAACTATATGTGATTTGATTTTAATAATGACAATATTAAAGATGGTCCCCTAAATGACTAAATGCTAACTAGTTTTCTTTTTTCTTTCTTTATTTTAATAAATAAAAAAATATAGAAAATAGAAATCGAATTTTATAGAAAACAAATAAATCTACCATCTAAATGCTAAAAATAAGGTGTGGATAAAAAAGAACTTAGTTCTACCACAAAGGTAGAAGTGTTATTAGTCTTCTGAAAGCATTGTTGACACTACTAAATCTTAATGGTGCTTTCACTTTCTTATAAAATAAATAAAAAAAGAAGAGATTAGTTGTAAATGGGTTTGCTTGAGTTGGAGGAGAGTATCAAGGTCCCTTGTCCAACATCAAACCCTGGTTCATATATGAGCTAAAAATTGATAAAATGGTAAAAGCATGGATTATTCAATAAAATTAAAAGCATGGATTAAATGATTAGTGGTAGAAGTGGCATTGGGCTAGTGATATTATTGCCATTTCTTGTACCTAATAGACAGTGCTTTTGCTATCTATAGTTATGTTAAAATCAAAGAACAATAGCACCACAAAACTTAAAATTTGGCAACACTTTTGCTTAGAAGTATAGAAAATAAGAATAAATGTAGTAAATTAATGTCTTGATGATAGATATAAGGAAGACCCTTGACTAGGAGGTACAAGGACTCTTCCAAGTGTAGAAAAATAGGAATATTGTTTGTTTAAAATAATAATAACAATGACAAAAGATGATATTTAAATCTAAATGTAAGTATGATGACTAAATCAAATTAGTGTGCAATAAGATTAAATATTAGGATTATAAAAGAAAATATAGTGTCAAAATGTAAGTAAGGGAAAATATCACAACCCCAAAGCACACTTGTTTCTCCAAGGTGTTAAGGTTATTCCCCATTTGTTATGGAAGCTTGATTGAAGCTTGCTAGTTGGTTGAATATGATTAAGAGCTTAAATGCTTGGATTCTTGAACACTTGAATGAATGAGAGCTTGGATGTTTTCACAAGATTATAATAAACTTTTAGCATACTCTTGCTATGCTTGGGAATGAATTCCTATGAATATAGATGAAATTTAATAACATTTTGTTGCACTACAAGTTGATATGATATGAAAATATGGCAAAGCTTTGCTATCCTCAAAAGGTCATGGATTATGGTCTACCAAGTGCTAGTTTTATAGGAAGCTATAGATCCTTGGGAGAGGAATTACATTGAAGATAATAGGATTAGAGAGTATAATAATTTGAAATAGGATTAAGATGATTTTAATGTATAAATATTTTAAATGGCAATTTTTGGGCTTGGGATTTTTGCTAGGGCTTTTTTTAGATCTTGGTGATCAAATCCATAAATTGTGGGCAACTTAGAAGGTACTAACTACATTTTTTTTTTTATGTATGAAGGTCAAAAATATTGGTGGAATTAAGTTCTGGCATTTTCACCAAGATGACCGTTCCTAGTCAAATTGGACAAGAATAGATGAAAATGTCAATTTTTGGAAAAGCTCTACAAAGGAGGCAAAAGCATAGGCAACACATTTTCGTATGCCCTAATGCTTTTGATTCTATAGTAATAATTTTAATTTTATGTTGAGGATGATTGATTCATTTAGGCTAATTGATGAATATATTGGTAAACTTAAATATTAATGATGCACTCAAAATTGGGTGCCTATATTTGTCCTTTTTTAATTTATTTACTGTATAATGAATATTTCAAAAAATAATATAGATGCTACAATTTTGAGACGAGCATTTGATGTTGCTTAGGATTAGTGATGCAAGATGATTGATGCTTTGATTTTTACTTAGAGGCGACTTTAAATTTTGTTGTGCCCTAGTTTTCCCCATTGAATTTTGTTAGAAATAGAGTATATTACATCATTTGGGTCATGTATATGTATCTTCCAAGGTACATACTTAGGACATTAGATTACTTTAGGGGTAAGTTATCTAGTTACTTCATGCAATGTAATAAATTCACAAGTGTCAATGTGCAAGTTGTCCCTTGCACAACTAGGTAGAGTGTTGGCCAAGTAACCTATTTTACCTATATAAGGAAGGCCTCATTTTTAGATAGAGATAGAAGAGACTTGGGGACATAGTAGCTTAGACCATAGTATAGTTCTATGTGGATAACCATCTAATGGTGATGGATGCAATGTAGTTCAATAGCTTTATTAATGGAGTGTTCATTTCCTCCATAGCTACATTATATTCATTTATATATTTTTTATTTATGCATATCTCAGTTATCAAGCAGATTTACTTTCTTTCATATTATTCTAAATCTTGTGATTGTTATCTTGTTTTGGCCTTTACATCAAAAGCTAGCAAATTTTAGAAGAAAAATTAGGTTGGACTAAGGAAACTTCACTTGATTATGATCCACACTAGTGCTATGATGAAGAAATGAGGACAAACAATGAAAATCGACTAGGAAGGACAAGGGGTAAAAGGATGAGGAGGTAAAAAATCAATTTATTTTTATTAAAAGGAGAGGAAAAGTGTTCTAGAGTTCTTATCATAGTTGAATATTTTATGGTACAGTGCGTACACCCATCATATTGAGTCGATTAGGTGAGTTCATGTACAACTACGGGAGGAGTATGACCATAGGTACAAATAAAAGTACCTTTAGGGTAGAAAAATGCCTTAAAAAGCACACCTAAATAAATGAGTGATGCTTTCATATGCTGGTAACACTTGCATGTTGGTTTTTTCAAATGTCATTGGTACATTCATGCCCTGATAGTATTTTTGCTACACAATAATGTTACTACCACCCTAAAAATGCTTTCACTATCCGACGATGTTTTTTCCACCCAATGGTGTTTTTGCTTGGATGATGGTGCTTTTGCTTACTTGACTTACTATTTTGATTTTATTATTTTTGTAAGCTATGAGGCTAATGGGTTGATTGGTTTTAGATGTAAGAGTAGCTATAGATACTAGACTACTAAGAGAGACATCCTTATACAATATATACTATCTAAGGTCTCCTAGGGTATGTTGATCATGCTTTGCTAAAAATATTGGGGCTATATCATGTGGTATTGATACCTAAGGTTGATTTTAATTGCACAGTCCTCATAGCATAAATAAAGTGATGGTATTTGGAGATGAATACCTTTAAAATTCCCATTTATGAGATATTAGTTACATTAAATGATATCTAGAGGATCCTCAAAGTTCCCATTAGGGATACGTAGTTCCATATCATCCAAGACTAAAGGTGCTAATTAGAGAGGATCATAGGGGATGCAAAATTTCATATAATTACATAAGGTATTGATAGTACTGCCACCTACATAGGGATTGCTTAGATAGATAGACCATTCTCCTATGAATATTGGTTTTTAGAGTCTTGATAGGGGACACCAACAAGTGAGTAGACTATGGTTGGGGTGAGATTATGGTCGACATGAGGCACCACTAGACAAGTTTTACATGGGGTACCATGATGTTTATGGGGTTGTATTAGTCATTATATTGGGTAGTTTATATAGGTATGACAAGCCTCAATTTCAACACATTGATCTAGGTGTGGGCTTGGAAGCCCTAGCAATTCTAAGGATACTAGGGTTGCTAGGCTTGGTGGTATATCCTAAGGCATGATGACCTATAGTTAGTGTAGACACAAAAATCTAGCCACTTGTCATCCATTCATGTCTCCAATCATAAGCCACCGATTACTTATATCTATATATATACATATATTTGTTTAATATATATTTAAATATTAATATATTATAGATTATATTTATATATTTAATAAATATATATGTATTTATATAAATTAATCGTAGCCCTCCACCACGTTTTAATATCAACCATCCATCCACCTCAATCCATGCCACTTATCCAAAATTAATGTCCATCCTTCTTGATGTTTTAGTCGCAACCGCCCATTTGGTGTTGTTGAAACCCTAACATATCTAAGGGTAGATTATAAAAAGTGATTCATTTTGATGAATCAAGGTCCCTGATTTTTCCAAATTTTAATTTTTCAATGAAAATTCATAAATAATTCTCATAACACTTGGAAATCCTTAAGTCCTTAAAGCCTGAAGATTCTTAGTCCACTTCACCATCATTTTCATCCCTCACCACTGTCGATGACATCCTCGATTTCTACTATCACTTATCCTGTATGAACCAGATCTAGTTCTGTGACACTTTCCTCAGCCCTTGAATGCCCCCCAGACCCACTATAATTCCTCTATGTGTTTTTTAAACCTTTTTGGTGCATCTACCACCATCACAGAACACCCTAGTGCATCTACTACCATCATAGAATACCTATGGGTATTTCTCGTAGCATATCTATAGTCGTACAACCCTCAAGCACCACTCGGGAATCCTCACAACCATTATTGATAGAAGCAAAAATCTTTAGTGACAAGGTAAATGATATTATGTGAAATATTTTTTATATTCCTGCACTTCTATTTTTAGTTTCATTCTGTAGTATCTAGAGTTTAGTTTTTTTCATCTTTCTGAGGACATCACACTATGGAGCTCTCACATGTGTTTCTAATATATTTTTGCTATGTTTCTGATTGTAGGTACATGATCATATTTCTAGAAGCTTTTGAAGCTAGGGTGGCCCTTTTAGGATACACAAGCCCACCCGCAACCTCATTTGGATTGAAGACAAGCGTGAAGACACCAACTATTATTTTGAACTAGGGTTTTGGATAACCCTATTAACTATAAATTTATATCATAAAGGTATTGTAAAACCTCATAATATGGCACATTAATTGTATTCTTATCTATATTATGCAATCTTGTGTCATTTTTGTGCTTTTGATTATTCTATCTTATGTATTCGTGTTTCTTGATTTCGGTTAACAAAATGGTGATCATAGTGGGACCCCCAAAGGGTTATCTATGTTAATTTATTTTATCACTAAATTTATGTTTTTGTTTTCATTTTGTAGGTTTCAAAAATTTGATTGCATAATTTTCATGAAAAATAGGGTTTCTAGAGATTGCAGAAGTTGATCAAAGGTTGCATGGATGCCCTTTAGTGCTCGAGGGAGACCTGGTGCATTCAAGAGATGCCTTGGTGTATTTTAGTGGCTCTTAGGTGAATTTCATAGAGTTGGGAAGAAATATGTAGGCTTATTGGTAAGCTTACTTCAAACCCTAACCCATTTCTGCTTTATTTTTCCTGCTTTTTACTGTAAACTTGACAAAAGAAAAATCATTTAATTTTTGTTAAAAGTAGTTACATTTGTTTGTATTTTAGGCATTTACATTCATCATACACATTAAATTTAGAGTATAATTGCATTCATGCATTCATTATAGATCATATTTATGTTAGATTTATGCTTCTATCTAATGTAATCATTCATTATTTCTACATATTGTTTTCATGTGAAGTTACAAAAGCATAAGAATGTTGCATAATAGGGTTAAAAATTTCCATTTTTACTTTTCTAAGTTGGAACGATATCATAATACACAAATATACTCTCGCATTTGGTGATTCAAGGTGGAATAATTAGGTGAACCCTCCATTGTTGGAATCACTTGATGATTCAAAGTGGGTCTTAAGTAGTGTACCCTAAGTTATTTTGAGGAACTTGGTATTAATATTTTTGGCTTCTAATTTAGACTTGTGAAATATGCTATTTTAACATTTTATGAACACAATAGATAACACAAATTTTAAAATGAATCACACACATTGCACGTATCACAATAAAAAATAGCGAGTTGGATTTCATCACCAACCATTGTTTGAGATATGGTGATGGTGGACTTCATCTCCATCCATAAATATCTACCCTTAGCAATCATAGACACCCATGAGCATACTTTATAGATTTCATCACTAGGAAGAATCTCATTTTCCAGCCAGTCATAGATTTTGCCTTGCATAATTTATATTAGCACATTTATAACACACAAACCTCACAAAAACAAAAAATGTAAAAATATAAAAGAGATATAAAAAAGGAGGTAAGAAAAATTTGTTGTAGAGACGTAAGATTGAATTTCTTGTTTAATTTTGTAAAATTTTATTTGCAATTATTTCCTGCACATTTCACATTTTATTCAATAGCTTATTGTTTTAAATGTGAAATCAAACAAAAATATTGAGTCAAAATTCCATCAACTAAGTCACTTCATCCATAGAGTGTTCAACATATTTCACTACCACTTATGTGGTTAACCCCATTAGTGTGATATAGACAAGTTGTTCAAATTTATCTGTGGGTCCCTCACACGTTGTGCATACTTCAAATTTTGATGTTTTACATAGAGCCATCCATACATCCATTCCAGAAGCCAAGCCATCTACACCTAATTCCTTTGGGCAACATCATACATAAGTCCTCTAAGAAACATAATATTAAATCATCTGATCAACATCATACATAAGTCCTCCAGGCAACATTAACTAAGTCCTCTGAAAAACATCATACATAAGTCCTCCGAGAAATGCTAACTAAGTCCTCCAGGAAACGTCATACATAAGTCCTATGGGAAACACTAACTAAGTCCTCTAGGCAAGCTAATTAAGTCCTTTGAGCAACACCCATCATTCCATTCATCGAACAGGATGATTTTTACCTTAGAATATTCCCCATCCATCATCCCATCCTTCACTTGGTTCTTACACAAGAGCAATCCGAACCAAATTGTGAACCACCACCTCCATTTCATTAATCCATCTCACCAATAATTTTTCTTGTGATATATGTATATAATTCAAATTCAAAAAAAATTATTTGCATTACATGTAAATGGTTTTTTCCAATTGCATTTATTTGTGTTGCCTATTGTTTTTCAGGTTCCTAGATTTTTAACATCGACTCTAGGAGATAAGATATATTTATCCTCCACCTTGCCAACCACCATTTCCCCCTTTAATTCAACATGAATCCTGTTGACTTATTCACCCCGCTCCATAATCCATACGATTTGGCAAAGTCAATTCAAATTGACATGAGCCTTGTTGACATGGACCGGATTTCCTCATCACCATCCTTTACCAAATTAATGGATTTAGCCAGCTACATTCCTCCATCACCTCCACCTTTGCCTTCACCTTCACCTTTAAATCGTAAGTTTTTCCAGGCATACATAGAAGAGGTTGAGTCAGAAGAGTTTTATAATTTCATAGATGATATTCATATGATCACACCACCCCATCAACTTAAGGAAGGTTCTCACATGTCTATTGAAGATACCATCGGTGTGAACCTTAGTTCAGACGCAGAAAATCCCTAAACTATCAAACTTGGTAAAATTCTATCCACATATGAACAAGAGCAATTAATTGCTCTTCTCAAGAAGAAGGGTATTTTTGCATGGTCCTACAAACACATGGCTGGTCTTGACTCTAACTTGGTTGTCCACAATCTCAACTTGCATTTTGATGCTAAGCAAGTCAAAAAAAACTTAGAAGGATGCATCCTACTATTGCCCTTTTGGTCAAAGAAGAGATTCAAAATCTATTATATGTGGATTTCATTATCCCCATTGACTATCCTGAGTGGCTTTCAAACATGGTACTCTTTCACAAGCCTAACGGGGCAACACACGTTTGTATTGACTTTTGAGACCTTAACAAAGTGTATCCTAAGGATGACTTTCCTCTACCAAATATTGATACTCTTGTCGACACTTGCGCTAGCCATGAAATTCTTTCTCTAATGGATAGTTTTTTAGTATGAAATTAGATTCGAATCAATCTTGATGACCAACACAAAACAACATTCACTACACCTTGAGGGAATTTTTGTTACAAGGTGATGCTCTTTGGCCTCAAAAATGTAGGTGCCACTTATCAACATGCCATGACATACATCTTCCATGATTACATGTATAATATCATCAAAGATTATATGGATGATCTCTTAGAAAAATCTAAAACTCGACAAGAGCACATTGGTGTCTTGGAAAAAAATTTTGATCGACTTCTAGAGCATAATGTAAGGTTGAACCCAAAAAAGTGTATCTTTGGTGTTACCTATGGAAAACTATTATGTTTCATTATCTCCAAAAGAGGCATTGAAGTGGACCTAAACAAATTCAAGATCATCATGGAGATGCCTCCCCCAAAAAACTTAAAAGAATTGTGTAGTTTATAAGTAAATATTCAATCGATCCATCACTTCATTGCGTAACTTTCTGACAAATGTAGGCCATTCAATCACCTGTTACAAAAGGGGGTAGCATTTTCATGGATAGATGAGTGCCAAAAATCTTTTGATGATATCAAACAATACTTGGCTTCTCCACTAGTCTTAACTCCTCATTTGGGGTCCTCTTCCATATTTATGTTTCAGCAACGAACTTTGCATTAGGAACAATGATTGCACAAAAGAATGAAATAAATCAAGAGAAAATTGTCTATTACATTAGTTAAACATTGGTAAGCTATGAAACCATATACACTTACATGGAAAATTTGTGCTTAGAAGTAGTTTTTGCCACTATTAAAATCAAAAATTACATGCTTAGTCACACCACATATGTCATAGCTTGCAAAAAACCTCTTGGTTATATTATGTCTCACACTTACAATAACACCCGCATCGCTAAATGGATAATGCTTCTCACTAAACGCGATCTTGAGTTCATTATCCAAAAATCCATTAAAGGTCAGGTTATAGGCGATCAGCTTGTGGAAGCTCCACTTCCTAGTGATTATTCCTTGATTATTGAGCTCCCAGATGATTTGGTATTCAGTGTCACTGAACAAGAATAAGATGTCATTTTAGAGGAAGATGTAGATATCACACTATTCTTTGATGGTTCTAAGTGCAAAAAATGTCAAAGTTCTAGAGTCATGTTTCATACACCACAAGGGACACCTATTCCCTTATCATTCAAACTTGACTTCCAATGCACAAACAAAAATGTAGAGTATGAAGCCTTAATCATAGGTCTTCAAGAAGCCATAGTTATGGGCATAAAGTGTATCAAATTATTTGGTGATTCTCAACTTGTTGTTAGAAAAATAAACGAATAATACCAATGCAAAGAACCTACGATAAAGCTTTAGCATGAAGTAGCAATGAAATTGTTCACCAAATTTAATTGGTATATAATTGATAGTTTGCCATGTTTAACTAATCAATTTGTAGATGCAATGGCCTCTCTAGGATCATTTATTCCAAATGAATCCAAAGGAGAGGTACATCCACTCATTGTTACAATTATCTCTAAATTTGCAATTGTCCATGCTAAATATAAGGATGAAAAGGATGTTTTCTTTATCTATTCGAAGCCATATGAGCCTTGGTCAAACCAAATAATAGCCTTCCTCAAGTTTGGAATACTCCCATAAGATATGTCATGGACTGCTAAACACACTTTCAAGAAAAAGGTAGCTATTTTTACTCTCTTGGGGGATGTGTTGTATATACATGGTTGTGATGGAGTCCTCATTCATTATCTAGAGCCTGCAAAGACACAAAGAGCCATAGCTAAAGCAAATTATGATAATGCATGGGTTACTATTGACCTACCATGGAATGCGACTATTGCACTTATGTCAAAACATTGTAAGCAATATCAAGAGCATGCTAATTTAACTCATGTGCCATCACAAGCATTACAACCTATTCAAATCCTTTGGCATTTTTCACAATGGGGTCTTAATTTGATTGGAAAAATCTCACCTCCTTCCTTGGGACAACATACATTTATTATCATAACCACTAAATACTTCACAAAGTGAGTTGAAGAAATTACTCTAACTAGTATGATAGGACCTTGAGTTGTAGAGTTTATACTTTATCATATCATCTGTTGTTTTGGTATTCTCTTAAAAATCATCTTTGACAATGGTAAGTCTTTCAAAAACAAGGATGTTCGAGAAATTTACAAGAAATATAATATTGAACATAGTTTCTCGAATCCTTACTACACACAAGAAACTAGAAAAGTTGAGGCTACCAATAAGACCTTAATTGGTATCCTCAAAAAACTAGTCAAAATAAAATCATAGAGATTGGCATACTCAAATTCCATTGGCATTATGGGCTTATCGAACAAGCATTCACATGCCTATTGGGAAAACACCATATTAATTGGTCTATGGAGTTGAAGAAATTATACCTCTTGATCTTGAGATCCCCTCATTGCAAATTTTGTTTCAGGAATTCATAGACGACGATACTGCTAGACAAGCACTTTTTCACCAACTCACACTTCTTGGTGAAAGGTGAGTTAATGCTTTAGAGAATTTACGAGTTTATCAAGATAAAATAAAGTGTGCTTACAATGCTAAAGTTCATATACGTGAATTCCAAGTAGTAGATCTTGATCTTAAAGAGAATTAAAAAAATACCAATGCATTACCACATCTTCATGATAAATTTTTGGCTAATTGGTTAGGTCCATACATTATCACTTAAAAAGTGGGTAAAGGAACTTATAGGCTTACCATTTTAGAGGGATTTGAAGAGCTCGAACCACTTAAAATCATCCACTTGAGAGCATTCTATTCTTAATGTGATTTATATATGTATATATACATGGCTAATACACAAAAACAACATTGCATTTCACACATTACATTTTACATATTGCACTACACAACATAGCATTTTACATATTGCACTGCAAACATTACATTTTACAAATTGCATTTCATACATTGCATTCACAAACTCATTATGCACTTTCATATTTATACATTCCATTTCATTTTAGGGGTCATTTATTGAGTTTAGATAATAATTGGTCCAATATAGTTTTTTTGCCTTAATCAGGGTCACCTTCAAATCATCATCTATTAGGATCCTATATCCTAACCCTCATTATTAATAATAATATAAGAGGTTTATAAATCTAATATACTAAGGCTTGTATAGTTAATAATATAATAATTAATTATTGATTAATTATTATATTATATTATTAAGTTTATATAGTCATAGTAATTAAATATGTTAATTATTATGAATCGTCGTGATCAAGTGATGTAGGATTAGAATTAGGGTAGGTATAAAGCATTGTACAATATATCATTTGAATCGATCATTGAATAATATAAAACATATATTTTTTTAAACCCATTGGAGGGACCCCCCTTATCAATGCAACAATGATTCAAACCCTAAAAGTGATTCTTTTTTATGTTATTTTATTTATTCATTTATTAAATATTAGCTAAGAACCTTCAGGTTTCTACCATCTCGTATCATAGAAAATGGTTTTGGAAGGGTAAACCAACCCTAAAATGGCCGATGACACCCTCAAGGAATTCATCCAGGAGATTCACCAATGGATGGACCAATTTACTAAACAATTGTTAACAAGGCAGGAATTTGACCTAATAAAGGAAGTTGCAAGTGAAGAAATTACCCATGAAGAAAAAGAGAAAGTTGCAAGTGAATAAATTGCTCCTAACCCTAGAATTGTTTTTCCTTCAGAGGATCCCACAACCATCAATTTCCATCAGGTAACTATTGCACTTCCGTAGAAAAAATAAAATAATTCAAACCCAAAAAATGCAATTTTTTTTTAAAAGTGCACCAGGAAGAGGAGGATATCAAGGATGAAGGCTTGCAAAAATTGTGTTTTACAGACTTGCATATGGGTGATGCACACAACCATCAAGGTGGAAAACAACCTAGTATGACCCTAATGCAGAAACACATTTTTCCAATGGTATCTCCCATATTGTTCACAATGGTTTCTTGAATAGTTTTGCTAGAGAAGAAACAATTTTTTTTGCAAATATCAATGGATATGATCTAGCAATGGATCAGTTTGATTATCTATCGGATATGTTGTACAATATGTTTCTCTAGGATGAGTGTCCTTTGCATTGGCCACCACCATTTTTTTTAGAATAATAAACCTCTCCTCCAATAACAACTAAACTATAGGAAGGCACTGTGACTTAACGAATGGCAATACTTGCACTGGTATGACCTGGATCACTTCAATCCCTGGTTTCTAAAATTCATCTAGGACTATTTTTCGACGATGATATGTTCATTAGGTTTGCATGTTAGGATCCAATTTCCATGATCGATCACTCTCTAGAATCCTACGTTCTTTGCTACAGCATATAAAATATTAGACAGTAAAACAAAACTTTCTACACATCAGACATTCAAAAATGAAATTTGTGCCACCCAAAAAACTATGGCGAGAAGTGTCCAAAATTCATTAAATTGACAAAATCACAAAATAAAATCATGTGATAAAAGCAAAGTTCAACTGAGGAACAAAATAAGTGATGAGAAACTTATGAAAATTGATATAAATAATGTGATTGGACTTACTATAGTAGCAATTGAAGAATTGGTTATAACAAATTTATTGGAAACTTATAGGTTACCTAAAAGTATTGGTTCCTATAAAATATTGGAAGTTACCATTAAACTTAAACAAGCACGACAAATGTGTGATCTGGACAACTTTTCAGGTTTGGATAACTTTTCAAATTTCTTGTCTTGACCCATGGATGGGGTTGATGACTCTTATTTAGATGAGCTTGACAATGATTTCATGAAAGATGTTTTTATAGATATTTGTCTATGCTCTACTGATGTATCCAAATCTGAAGATGCTAAAATAATTACATGCTAGTGCATCCAATACTAATAATGGAAAAAATATGAAACCAAGCAAAATTGGCATGTTTGACGTAAGAGAAAATAGTCTTAACAGGGATATGAGTATTATCATATTATGAGAAAAGTTATATTTTACAACATACATGAAATATGATAAATATAGCTTACTTCAAATCAATTTTCCATCTATAGAGGACCTAGTTCAATTTTTAAATAAGTTGGAAATGAAGCAGTAAGGATACAAATTTTACAACGATGCATATTTATGATGATGCAGTTGAGAAGGAAATGATCCGTGAAAATGAAAATTAAGTCATCAATGATGTACAATTAAATGTGATATCCTCTCCATATTGGCTTCATCCCATAGACAATAAAGTTGATAAAATTATGAGACATGGTATCTCTCAACCTTTTGACTCTTTGGACTCGTAGAGCCAAATACAATCCAAAATTTCTTGTACAAAAGAATTAGAAAATGCATATAATACTCAAGTGAAAATATCTATAGATTTCTTGAGACCATTCAGTAGTCATTGGTTTGGAGGTTGGACAAGATTGGATAAATAAAGAAGGCAAATAAAAAGTTTTAGGTCACTATGTATGTATAGAAACCTTTTATGGATGAGACTAGCTACCTAAAAAATTCTATGGATACAACTAGCATAGATGCTACACCAGTGCAAGATTCCTCCTCTCAACTACTAAAAATACCATTAAATAGTATTTACCCCATTTTAGACATGCACTTAGAAGATCTAAGTAGCACCAATAAATAAGTGTCTTACAGTTTGTTTCAAAGTTCAAAAAGATGCCCGAAATCACCTGTATATAATCCCCTTTGTTCTCTGGTGCCTTGCAGCATACCTAAGGAATATGATATTTTTAATAAAAGAATAGATATAGAGATCCATGATCCAACTTTTTATTGTAAACTTCCTTGTCATGGTAAAGGTGAAGTATGATGCGATAAAACATATCACTCACTCTCAACATCAGCTTTGTATGGCATAAACAAAATAAAACACCAGCTACATAAAGACCAGTTTTGAAATACATAAAACTTTCATCAACATGGACATTAGTTTCCAACCAAGGTGTAAAAATTGGAATCTCTAGACATTTCCACCTACTTAGCACATAAGAGTTCTACCAGAAAATTCTAAGCAAATTTGACATGGCTAAGGAAGCCCAACTAAGGATATCATATAAATATGAATTTTGGAAAGTGAAAAATCTTGGTCTACCTTATGCTTTAAGGTTTGATGATTAGATATTATTAAGGTCAGCATAATAAATAGCAAAACAAACACATTATTGTTATTTTTACAAGCTCTTATGTGGCTAAAAGAAGAGATCCAGGAAATTGCAATGTCGGGTTTGTGTAATTTAATTAATTGAGAGGCTCTACAAATGTTTATGTTATCTCATTTGTGATTTTGGCAATTTTGAACTGAGAAATGGTTTAACACTCATTTTGCCAACCAACAAGGCTTCTGCATGGCATCTTTGTTCCTCTCTATTTTCGGCATATGCAAATACAAATATGAGATTTCCTATAAGAATAAACATTTACATGGTGATGTCTTCAGCTGCCACAAATGGAAGCTTACAAATTATTTGGGTTATCTCAATACTTGCAGAACAATTAAATACACACACAATAAATTGATATCTTGACTAAATGAGTTGTTAGATGCTCATGTTAAAATTTATGATGCACATCTGAATTACCATGGGAAGAAACAAATATTGCTGGCATAAGTTTACTTGGACCTAAATTGATGGAAACAATACATCATTACAAAATAAATTGTTAAGGTAAAAAGAATACATCTTCCACAAGGCATCAATCCCCCTCGTTCTTTCACTTTCCATGCTCTATGACATATATCTCCATTTAATTATATAAGAGAAATAAACTACTCCTAAATGTATTTTTTTTTGTTAGACTCATCATTCATATGGTCTTATATGTGAGACTTAAGAGTTTTATGAACCCCTTTTCTAATGAATTAAATAGGCTTAGAGGTTCAAGACCTAAGACCTACAATGAACACAAATGCTTTTTTCTAGTTTACAAGAATTTTGAATTTTCTAAGACAAGTCATGGCATCAACTTGATACAAACATATTTTAAATTTTATCTACTTTATTAATATGAATTTGGGGCATCTCCTTATCTTAACATTAGGTTGTTGAATGTGACAATATGTCAACTCTTGTATGTGACCAAATGACAACTCATAACTACTATAAAGCAAATGTAGGTTTGCCACATCCTTAAAAAAAAAAAAAAAACTCTTCATAAACTCTTGTATCGTGGGACTTGTGATTATATAACAATTTTGAATTGCTAAACTTTGCATTCTTTATTCTATGAAATTTGCATATACAAAAACAAAAAAGTGAATTCATTGACATTTATTTTGAAATTGACACAAAAAGAGATGTATCCCTGAGAGAATTTTCTATATTCACAATATAAACTGTACAAAATGCATGTAATCTAAAAAGTGCATCCTTCTTCCTTGCAAATGGGGATCACTTGGAGAGATAGGTTTGGTATATTAAAAAATATTATTCTATTAGGACTTTCTTTCCCTCCCTTTAAAACAATAATTTTTTTTTCTTAATGGGAAGACAGAGAACAAAATAGCATAGAAAGCTCAAGGTATATATCTATAACATTGAAAGATATTTTGGAGACCATCACATCAGAATAGTTAGAACCGTTATAAAGGAAGTCACACCAAATGAAGAGGAGTCACTCTGGATCCAAACAATGAGGTGCACAATTAAATATTGTACTACACATCAAGTAACAAAACAACAATGAGAGGAGATAGTGTGTTACTGCATACCAAGGAGTTTTTTGTTTTGAGACATGTAAATCTATTCACCATCATGCAACATTGAAAAGGCTACCTTTCAGATTTAGATGGAGTTTCAAAGCACCCAACTCATCTCATCTCATAATTTCCATGCAAGGAGATATGTTGTGAAGTTAACCCACCTGCAACGGTTATAGGTGGAGCTTAGGCATGAAGTGGAAGTGGAACATATAAGAAGAGGTATCCTAGCATAGCTCATGGACATGTTTTCTTTGGAAATTGATAACTTTAGTTCTTGTAATGAAAGGAGCCTTTCGTATATTTTGTATGAAATGATAACAATGACACATATGGAGGTCTCTACACAAATTTGCCATCACAGATTGCATATGTATATTTACGAATATCAGGGTGCTTTGGTTGAAATATTGTTATTGTAGTGATTATCCAGCATTCACAACAATGCCCAACTTTATTGATGATTAGATGAACGGATCATGCAAACTAAGCATTCTTTTTCTGCTATGGTCAATTCCTCCTAAAATTATTTAATATATAAATCAATTTCAAGTTTATTAGTGTGACACAACATAATATAGAAATAAAAATATTGAAATATGATGGCTGAAATGATTTTAACCCTTTGAGAAAAAACAACCTAATTTGCGCATAAGGATTCATACACATACACAGTGAATAGTACACAAGTGTGCAATCTAGAAGAGTTGTTATTACCTTGCTTTTGAATGCACTAAAGAGGCATCGAATTGGACCATTGAAGAACACAAGTGTGCAATAATTTATTGGATGGATGTTGTTGTGCTTCCTGGAGGTGGCAATATTTACAAAAAGAAAGAAGTCTTCAACATTTTACAAGAATTTTAAACTACTAGCTAAACCTAATCAATCCACCAGTCAAATTTCGTCATTCAGACAAAAATTTTATGCATAACAATTCTTGTCAACTTTTACAACAATTTATGTGAGGAAATTTTAACGCCAACATTCTGTGATGATTTTTGCAATTTATTGTGATGACTTCTGCAGTGATTTTTTGCAGTGCTCTTTTACAACAAATTCTTTCGTTCCAGCTTTGCCGAAAAATCTATTTCCAAGAGGGGAGGCATGTTAAGATCCGATATCCTAACCCTCATTTTAATAATAATATAAGAGGTTAATAAATATAATATACTAAGGTTAGTATAGTTAATAATATAATAATTAATTATTGATTAATTATTATATTATATTATCAAGGTTATATAGTCATAAAAATTAAATATATTACTTATTATGAATCATCATGATGAAGTGACATAGAGTTAGAATTAGGATAGGTATAAAGCATTGTACAATCTATAATTTGAATCGATCATGGAATAATATAAAATATATACTTGTTTAAACCCATTGGAGGGACCCCCCTTATCAATGCAACAATGATTCAAACCCTAAAAGTGATTCTTTTTAATATTATTTTATTTGTTCATTTATTAAATATTAGCTAAGAACCTTTAGGTTTATACCATTATCCATTTCATTACACCATACCATAAAGTAAAATAGTCATTTTTAACCCACATGTTCATAATCCCTAGGTGTTTTTGGTCACTCAACCACTCCTAGTATTTGTAGAAACTTCCAATACATGTCGAGTTTTATTTAGGACCAAGACACATTTTCACTAAGAAAATGTTGAGTTCTAGGAATTGACTCGAAGACTCTTGAACCAAACATAATTACTCTTAAAAACATATTGTGTCAAAGAGATATAATACCATATTTGGGTTGTACCTCAAAGTGAAAAGGGTATTCCTTTGCTTGTCCCATTATGCACATAGTCCAAAAAATAGTGATTTTCACTACTATCACAACTTCAAAATAAAATAAAGAGTAGGGAAAAATCCCCATAACTCCAAAATATTTTACACATCACACACAATAGGTTCTCAAGTTGTAAGGATAGAACTACTTTTCTAGTAAAACGGTTAGGTAGTCTGAATCCCCAAAATTAGAGATAAAATTTTTGGACTATGGAGTCAATCTCCACCAGGGCTATAGATGCTTGATTGGCAATGGAGTACGCTCACATGTGGTGACACATATCTTTTAAAGAGACCTCTAACCGCACATAAGGACAAGCTAGCTTCTTGGTCTTCTCCATAAAAGGTTTCATCTCAATTTACTCAATATGTGTTAATAAACCCACTTGCACACACAATGGTTCTTGATTACCTCGAGTCATTACCATACTCATGATTCAGTAAATGAATTCACTACGCACACATTTGGTCTTAGAGAAAATTAGGTAACATTTAGTGAGTTTGTTTGATGCCACTAGTAGGTTTGATTCTCTACAAAACATATTAGTTTTCCATATCAACATCCATATCTTCTTCCATGTCAACATCTATACCATTACATGAGTCTTCCATTTCATATACCACCATTTTGGTACCCATGATTAAACAAAAATTCTATACATGGTCAAGAAAAATATAAACTATGAATGATCATTAGAGCATTAATTCATTTGTATTCATAACACATTATCATTTGCATTATCA
The DNA here is from genome assembly GCA_028583015.1 of Wollemia nobilis. NCBI lineage: Eukaryota > Viridiplantae > Streptophyta > Pinopsida > Araucariales > Araucariaceae > Wollemia > Wollemia nobilis. The sequence continues at coordinate 2,612,781 of JAQPPZ010003184.1, forward strand.
TCCATCACACATATACACATGCACTCACACAAAAGAATTCATACAAAATCATATCACAAAAAGTAATAGCCATGTATATATATTGCATGTACAATGAATTCCCAAAGGCTATATACAATGGAGCACCAAGGCTCATATACAAAAAGTGCATCTCAGCACTAGCTAACACCTATAAGAGGACCCTTGTGACCGCTCATCTACCCTCACCACATCAATATGAGCTATCCCAAATATCCCCACATACTCCAACCACTTCCAATGATCCTCCCACAGTGCCTTTATCACCCTTGGAATGTAGGATGAGAACCGATGTCTAGGCTCCAAAATATTCAAATGTAGCACAACACACAAACAAGGCAAGAACATTAATGTCACATTCATTGTATAAGTGCAAAAAAAACATTGCACATGTCCAAAAAAAGGGTACCAAGGGCACTCACCATAGCCATATGCACATCTACTCCAACATCCACATCCATACCCTCCATCACCATATCTTCCACACCACCGCACTCCACTTCACTTCCTCACTTCCTCATATGCAGCTTCTGAAATTTATGAACGTAAATAATCAAATTTGAATTCACTTCTATAGAATATATATAGCCAATTCTGACACACTAGAATATCCATGGGTGTTCACAAGTGTATTAAAATACATACCAACATCTAAAAATTGATAGATGCCCATGGGCAACTAAGGTTGCTATAGATGCAGGCCGATGTTTGGTGTTAAATTTACAAAAAGACCAAAATGATACAAAAAGGTAGCTTAAATCCACAAAATCACTCCAAATTGCATCCATACATTCATTTCATCATCATATCATGTTTTGTGAAAACAAAAATTGATTTGGACATATACTTTTTGTTTGTGCCCAAAAGGCACAAAATCGCTTAACAAGCTTCAAAACACACCAAAACGGTCCAAATTTTCACAATATAACCATATTAATAATTTTCATCACCCATAATATCATTTCATTAATTTTTTGTGAGAATATAAAGTCATTTTGGAGGTCAAATTTTGTTTGCGACCAAAAAGTCATAAAATTGTCTAAAATTGCTTCAAAAACGCTCCAAAACAATGCAAAATTTCACAAAATCATACAATCCAATCATCAATGCATTGCTCATTATCAAATATACATTTAAAAATAATTTTAATCAATCAAACATACATTTTTACATTTGCCAAGTTCAAATACAAATTTCAATTGAACCTTGTATCTAGTGGTCTATTCTATCTCCTTGGTGATTGCAGCGATTGGTTGTCCATGCAATTCGATAAGATGAGTAAATCACCATAAGGACACTTGGCCATATTCATCATCCAATATTTTATTGTTCAAAGACAAAATCACTTTTGGTCCCTTATCCTTTGAGTGAGACTATGCCAAGACCAATTTGCTCAACAGTTGTCATTGATGCCCTTTTCCATGAGATTCCAAACATGGATAACTTTCATAATTTCCTTTGTAATTACACCAGTCTCCGAGGATACATGCTGGGTAAAGTTATTGATAAACCATTTAGGAATTTTATGTGGGAATTAGCTATAATCATGAATGACCCTGAGCTCAGAATATTTTCTCTTTTTTATGCATGTGCATCTTTGCATTTCAATGATGCCAAAAGGCACTTTCTTCAACAGCATGGAAGCACCCCAAACTTGGGGTAACCAAATTTGATTTTTATTTTCCACAATAATATACATATTACATTATCATGGCATCTATAGTTCAAAAAAATCCCCTTTCTCTATTGGGGTAAAAATTACATCAATTTACATCATTCATATCATCCGCATTTACATCGTACATTTGCACTTACACCATTCAATAACATTTTTCACCACACAATTCTGTCAATTGGCTTGTGAGATTCATTCTTCACTCATTTTCCAATTGAAGGGGTAAGCTACACATACAAATTCTTTTATCTTCAAAATTGTCTTTGCATTCCAACGAAAGAAAGTTGCTTCATCATGCTGAACCAGGTGTCTCATATTTTTGCACCGCATTGTGTTTCACGCAACATGGTACAAAAAGATGTATTTGTAGACACCAAAATCTAGCCACTTATCATCCATCCCCGTCTCCAATCATAAGCCACCCATCATATAAATCTATATATATATATACATATATGTATATAAATATGTTTATGTTTAATATATATTTAAATATTAATATTTTTTATATTATATTTATATATAATAAATATATATGTATTTATATAAATTAATCCTAGCCCTCCACTATGTTTTAATACTAGCCATCCATCCACCTCAATCCATTCAACTTACCTAGAATTAATCTCCACCCTTCCTCATGTTTTAATCATAGCAACCCATTTAGTGTCATCAAAACCCTAACATAGCTAAGGGTATATTATAAAACGTGATTCATTTTTATGAATCAAGGGTCCTAATTTTTTCAAATTTTAATTTTGTCGACATACATTCATAAATAATTCTTAGAATTATTGGAAACACTTAAGTCCTTAATGCCTAAAGATTCTTATTCCTCTTCACTGTCACTTTCATCCCTTGCCACCATCGTTCACATCCTCCATTTCTACCACCACCCATCCTGCAAAACCACATCTGGTTCTATGACACTTTCCTCAACCTTTGAACATCTCCTAGAGACACCAGAATACCTCTAGGTATTTTTGGAATCTTTTTGGTGCATCTACCACCATCACAGAATGCCTTGGTGCATATGCTACCATAACATAATACATCTAGGCATTTCTTGTAGCAGATCTATAGTCCTACAACCCTCGGGCGCCACTAGGGTGTCCTTGAAACCATCATTGATAGAAGCAAAAATATCAAGTGATAAGGTAAATTATATTTTAATAATTATTAATATATTCCTGCACTTCTATTTTCAGTTACATTCTATAGCATCTAGGATTTAGTTTTTTTATCTTTTTGAGGGCCTCACACTGTGGAGCCCTCACAAATGCTTCTAATATATTTGTGTTGTGTTTATGATTGTAGGTACAAGATCATATTTTTGGAATCTGTTGAAGCTAGCATGGCCCTCTTAGGATACACAAACCCACTTGCAACCTCATTTGGATTGAATACAAGCGTGAAGACACCAACGATTATTTTGAACTAGGGTTTCGAAGAACCCTAGTAACTATAAATTTGAATCACAAAGGTATTGTAAAATCCCACATTGGGGCACATTGATTGTATTATTTTGAGATCCACCCATAGTAATAAAAGCTTATATATATTATGCAATCTTGTGTCAATTCTATGCTTTTGATTATTCTATCTTGTGTATTGGTGTTTCTTGATTTTGGTTTATAGTTAGGAGCACCATTTTGAGGTAAGATAAAGTTAGCTCAATAGGGGTATTTTTAGCATTACTAGGAGATAAGTGGATGATCTAAGACTATAATAGGTCATATGGTGGCCATATATATAGCATCATGGTTGGCAATATGATGTTTATTAACTAGATCATATCAAGTAAAATGGTTGGTAGGACCACAAGGAGAGTGAGAGCTCTTCTATTTTGATCATGTGTTCTACCAGTATTATGCCATATAGGGGATTTTAGGAGGGCTATTTTGGTACCATTTATTCACCAAGAGATATGGTGTAGGCCACAACTAGATCTTAATTCATATTTATATTCATATATAGATGACCCCATCATTCTAGACTAGATAGTGATGATCTTGGAACTAATGATGGATACTAGAGATGGTACCACACCATCAAATCATAGAGAACAATTATTATTGGAATGCAACTAGAGAATTTATAGAGATTGATCAAGGCATAGTAGGTAGTACTAATTTTTGTTAGTCAATAGTGAGAGTACAAAATATAGAGAAGCATAGGTAGCACCAATCATGGCAGCAGTATTAGTTATACCACCACTAACTTTGGCACTAGAAATTGGTATGCCAAGGAAGGTAGGATCGAGTAGGTCATCCTAGTCTAATATTGAGGTAAAAAATATGCCCTAGCTATAAAAGTGGTGAATCTAAAGGTGCTGATAGTAGTTGTTCAAGTAGAGGCAATGGCATGGATAATAGAGAGGGACCTACTAGTAGGATAGGTCACTAGGATGTAATATACCATTTAGGGTTTGACTATGGAACTAGACATAATGGTGACACAATATCAATAAGAAAAACTAATGGAATCCAAGTGGTCTATAATTTGTTAGACCATATGATGTAAATCTATAGGGACTTACATGAAGAGATTGAGTGAGTGGCCCACTACAAAGTAACTTACCATGTATTCATTTCAACTGATATGAATACAATCACAGACATATTATTGATCAATAATATGTCATTCATAGTAGTCAGTTAGTATGCCACTACATGTAAGAGGAAGAGGATCCACGAGAGTGCAAAAAACAAGTTTCTAGAGCTAACTAATTTTGGAGATATTGTCCTAGAGTTTTGATATGGATTGAATTGTATATTATCATATGACTTACATTATGATGACATGACATATATACATTTGTTTATAAATATATCATCCTCTTATGGTTAATTGTACTACATTATATGATGATGATGTTTGACGATGATGTGATTAATTTTTATGTTATGTGATTGAATAATTAATGATAAATAATTTTAGATTGATTATGGTGTGTAATGATTATGCTCTCTTGTGGCCTGAGGTAGTTTCCCCCTTCTTGTACATTTTAACTACTAAAATTCTTGGTAGAAATATTGAACAACTGAGAGTGCAAATATTGTTGTCAAGTATCTCCACTTATAATGGTGGTAAATAACTCAACCATTCTTGATTTTCAATTGATACATTATCGCTTGGGTTTACCTCTCCTCAAATTGCTTGTAGATTTGCAAAGTCTCTCAAGGTTTTCTTGGAGGCCACGAGTAGAAAAATTAATAAATCTAAGTAAATTATCTACCTCTCCAACCACTCCCAAAATAACATTGCTGAGATTTATAGAATTCTTGGCTTCAAAGTGAGTATGGACTCTAATTTTACCTATATGGGCATTCCAATTTATTTCATCAAACCTAGTTTGATGATACAAAAAAAATAATTGAAAAATGAAAAATAGGCTCAATGATTGGGTGAATTTTTGGTTAACCCCTTTGACAAGGATTCTTACCATAAAATATTTTTTGGCTACCCTTACTATTTACAAAATGAGTATTATATATGCTCCTTTTGGCATCATGAAAAAATGGAACAACTTAGAAAATTCATGTGGGATGGTGGTAAACAAGATAGTAAAAGGAAGTATCATTTATTCAAGTGGGATTGTATTATCAAAAGTAATATGGAATGGGGACTTGGTCTTAGATTCATATTTGATCATCAAAAGGATCTAACAGTAAAAAAAAATTAGAATCTAGTTACAACCAAATATTATCAATGGTCCAACCTTTTGATTCATAAGTATAATTGTGAAATCCAAAATGGTAGAATTCTCAACAATTACATTGGGAAGAAATATTTAATTTGGATAAATATTGAAAGAGCCATAAAAATTATCTCTAAGCATTTGTTTTGGGTGCTTGGAAATAGGGAAAAGATAAATTTCTTGAAGACAAAATCATGGGAAATTTTAGACCTTCCATTTTGGACAGATTACAATATTGGCTAAATTCTTCTAACTTGTAGTTCCTTTCTCAGGTGGTGAATTTTTTTACCCCCAAAGAATGAAGTCTTGCCATGATCTTAGAATACCTTAGAATCTAATTGAGGACTAGAATTATTTTATTAATTCAATGGAGTGTCAAACTCCTCTCAATCCTTTGGTTGAAGATAAGTTAATTTTGTGGAGTATGAAAGGTTTTGGTATTTATTTTGTCAGCAAAGGTTATAAATTGATCTAAGGTTCCTCCCATTCTATTCCCAAATGGAGACACATTTGGTACAAATATGCTACTCCTAAAATATTTTTTTTTCTTTGGCTCTTATCTTTAAATAAGCAGCTAACCTAGGATAACATTCGAAAAAGAAATTTTGAGGCTCCAAGTTGATGTTCTTTATGTGATGTAGATGAAGAAAGTAGATACCATATTTTTGTGCATTGTTTCTATGTCAAGGAATTTTAGATATTAATTCTCTCTAATATTGTTCCTACTATTCTTGCACCTAATTACTTTTAAGAAGATATGAAGAGTTACTCTCTTATTTTGGGTTTGACTGATTTTTCTCTTTGACCCATATAGGTGAATAAAATGATGCCTAGATATCTTTTTTTAAATGTCTAAAAAGCAAGAAATGATGCTATATTCGAGAACTGATTCTCTCCTCCATGGAATATGGCCTTGAATATTATTGCCCTCTTAAATTATGTTACCCCAAGAATTCATGTCAAGAATAAAATAATCAATTTGTATCCTGCCCATTTGATATTTGTTAGTTACTCCCTCTTCTTTGATGGGGCCTCAAAAGAAAACCTAGGACCTATGGAGGTAGACGTATCTTATTTTTCAATGGTAAAATTCATGTGAATTTTGTTGTTGGATTGGTCCTCTCTTAAAACAATAATGCTAAGGCTAATGCTCTAAAATTGGGGCTGGTTTTAGGAAAAGAAAAGGGATGTGACTCGATTCAAATATTTGGTGATTTGAAACTAATTATAAATGCCAACAAATTTGATCATTGTAAGTCCATCAACATCTTGTATGTGATAAATATTATGAAGATTATATTAAAGAAATTCTCCAAGATAGAATTACATCATGTGTGCAAAAAATATAATAGGTAAGTAGATAATATGGCTACTGTTGGAGTGAACTTGACTTCTATAATATATCATATTTGGAAAAACCTTGCTAAAGCTGAATGACAATGGAGGAGACCTATAGTTTCAATAGGACTGCAAGAACTCAATCGAATGTTATGGTAATAAAATTGGATATGCTAGTTCAAATTTTATTTTTCCATTCCTTGTATGTTTTGTAACTATTCACTTTGTGCAATAAAACATTTAAAAATATATATTTTATTTTTCATTTGATGAATGATGCATGGTCTAAGCAGAATTAATTTATGTTTCGTATATGCATAATTTAGAGTAGATGGATATGATGATTAATGTTACAATGACTAATGATTAGACGTGATTGGAATGAATGAAAATTATATATGCAAGAAAAATGATGTGCCTAAGGGGCTTTTAGATAGCAGCAAGAGGCATTGCTATAGTAGAGATATATATAACCATGTACAGTTTTAGATTTTTTCGAAGAGACTTTAGCTTGGATTTTCCTAGGGGTACTTTAGCTTAGATAAAAGATGTATATATAGGTATTTACAACTACATACTAATTTTTACTTATATATTTTCCCATGGGTACTTTACTTACCTTTTCCCAAAGGACTTTTTGTTATATTTGATATTTTCCCAAGGGGAATTTAGCTAGCTTTACCCAGAGGTCTTTTGGTTAGTTGCTATGATACAAAGTATGTAAAAATATATAGAAACATGTGCAAGTACTGATAAAAGGTTTACCTTTAAACAAATATCTAAAGAAATTCTACCGGATCCATAAGAGTTTTGATTTAGCTTTGCCCATAGAAATTTTTAATTTAGATTTTCCACAGGGCTTTTGATTTAAATTTTATCATAGGTCTTTTGAATTAACTTCACCCATAGGACTTCTAATTTAGCTTCACATATAGAACTTCTGATTAGAGTTTATACTTCACACAAATGTATAAAGGAATTTTTCTTATATTTATTTTACTCATAGGTAAGTGTTATAGAGGACTTTGATAGATTGATGTAACAATGGGTTATGGCCCCAAGGATAATGCATTTGGTGTTGGTATGTTACCCCATGCATGGTGGTACATGGGAAATGAGATGATATGATTGATATTGCTATTAGCACCTATGAATATCATAGTATTTATCATGCAAAAAGTGTTTGATTATTGGAATAAGAGCTTGATTTGATTGACCTTGCCATCAACACCTATGAACCTCATAATATTTATCATGTTATAAGTATTTGATGAATGGAATAAGAGCCTAGTTTGATTGACCTTTCCATAAACACATATGAAACTTGAAATATTAATTATGTAATAATTTATTGGTGATTGGAAGAATAGATGAAGATAAATCTTGATTCAAACCAGATTAGAGAGATGTATTATGATAGCTTGATGCTATACAAACCATAGTCAATTTGCAATGTGATAATAGGAGGATCCATGAACATTAGTCTCTTAGTAAAAGGTAAATATTATATCTTAACTAGGATTATAATTTGCATGCCATCATGGATCCTTGATTTCATATGCAATAGGTAATCCAAACAAATAAAGGCACGTACATGTAGGTAGATATGAAGTTAGAAATATGCAAGCCAAAAATGACAAGCAGCTAAAATAAAATAGGTAACTAATGTAAGTTTATATGTAATATCATTTAATATGCATCATGTTTATTGGTTCTTAAAGTTAATTTTTGTCTAACATGGTGAGGCGATAAGCACCTAAACTATACATGCAGTTATAATGTATGGACCTAGCCAATTAGGCTCAAATTTAATTTGAGCTCTGTTTTGGCATTTGTGTTTTTCTAATTCTATTTGAGTACAAAATCATCAAATTCAAAGTAACAATATCACACCTTATTTATATAGGTATTTAATCCTTTATTGGTAGACCCATAGGTTTTTTAGGGTGTGGATCTACTTTTTGTCAAATATTTCTAATTGGTAAGGACAAGAAATATGGTAGTCATGTCCAATAGAGGAGTCCTATAACTATATGCACAAGTATGGAAGCTCCAACTCAAAGGAAAATATTACTTTACTTCCATAGACCAAAGCATAGGGTATTGCTCCAATGGGAGTTTAGACACTGGTGAGATATACCCACAAGGCAGAATACAATTGGAAATGCCAATCTCTACCTATGTTATTGTTAATATTAGGATTTTAACATGAGTATTTATAGAAGCTTCATCTTGGTCATTGCCTTTACGATAGTAAGGCATAGACCATTTGTGTTGAATCTTGTATTTAGCGCAAATTATTTTAGATGTTTTTTTTCTTGAATGGTGTTCTAATATAATATATTAGTATAGAAGGGATGCCATAATGGCTAATGATATGATTAAGGATGAATTTTAAGACTTGAAATCTAAAATTTGAGTCTTAGGGCATGGATTTGACTCATTTGATGAAGTATTCAATAACTATGATAATGAACTTGTGTCCATTAGACTGTACTGAGTTTATCTTTCCAATGATGTCTAATCCCCAAATGAAGAAATCCTACAAAGAATTCAAAGACTAGAGTGCTTAATATAGAGTATGGATAACATTTAAATGCTTTTGACATTTATAACACTGCTTGACATAGTCATAGAATAATATCCCATCCATATGAATTTTTTGGAGATGGTGATACCACTAAAGTGACTATTGGATGATCCATAATGGGTCTCTATGGTAATAGTTTGGACTTTGGTTAAGGTGAAGTCTCTACGCAAAATTCCATTGAGGGTATGGTGATATAAGATATCATAAATTATGACATGAACATAGGTGCATTACTTTATATTCTTACACTTATTGTAGTTCAACCCATTAAACAAAGTATCATCCTTAAAATAAGAAAATTTATCCTTATACCAAGGATTAGGAGATGGAGTTGCTTTTATAGAAAATAATTCTAGAGGAAGCTAAATATAAACTAACATTGAATTTTATCTAATTTGATAAATGACGATTGTATATTTTTTATTATATAGCTCTAAGGAGAAAAGGGATGCAACTGAGGCCATAGAGTCAACATGGCAGTTATTAGACATAGGATAGCTTCAATGGTAATTTTACTAAAAGCAACCATTAGTTTATCAATGATATATTTATATGTTTTGAGATTATAAACCTTGGTTTGATAGACACCATGGTTGACTACTAGATAAGAGTCTTCAAATATAGAGAGGATTATAACTTGGATAGCTAATTATGCATGTAATCCTAAGATAAGGGCTTCATGCTTGATGATATTGTTGGTACAAGAAAACTTAAGCTTAAAGCACAAGGGGTTAAATTATTATTAGAGAAAGACCAATATGACTCATACTACTCCTTTGATACATCTAGTGCCATCAAATTATAGATTCCAAGAGTTAGGTCAATATTATTCTAGGATAAATATTGACTTATCAAGAATCTATTACTAAGAGGTGGCTAGCTTCCAAAGGTCAAACTCTAATTGGTCAACAATGACCTAATCTTTCATAGACTTTTGGTTGAGAAACTTAAGATTAAATTCACTAAATGCAATGACCCACTTAATAGTTTATTCTAAAATGTAAGTATTGGACATGATACAATGCAAGGGATCAAACCTCATGATGATAAAGGTTTAATGACTACACATAATTTCTAAGCTTCTAGGAAGCAAACACTACAACTAGGCAAAGCTTCTCTAAACAGGTATAGCAAACTTCATAATTGTAAAGTATTAATGATATAGAAAATAGTCATTTTTCTATGTTGGTCATCATATTGTACAAATGTATCTCCTAAAGCATGGTTTGTTGTTGCTATGTATAACAACAAGGGCTTAGAGGGATTAGGTGGGACAAGGACATGAGGAGACAAAAGGCAAGATTCAAGAGAATCAAAAACCACTTAATAGTTAGTGTCCCATTTGAAGACCATAACCTTCCTTAAAATCTTGATGAAGGATTGATACTTGTCAAATACCTAAAATATAAATATCTAAATAACTTGGATCTTGCCTTGGATACTTCTAAGTTGGGTTATAGTTCTAGGTAGTGGTATATCGACTATAACCAATTTATGATCAACTTTGATGTTATGTTAAGAAATAATGAATTCTAATATTTTTTATTTAATCCCAAAGATGCATTTTTAGGGTTAAGACAGTACTCCTACATGCATTCAAATATGTGTCCTAAGTATCAAACATGATCTTTCTAGTTTAAAAGACTAACCACAAACATCATCGACATAGTTTTCCATGATGTGGTTCATCATGTCTTGAAATATGTATGTCATGGATCTCTAGTAGATATATCCTACATTTTTCATCCCTAATGGCATGGCTTAAGATTAGAATTCTCCCCATGGGGTGGTTAGTGTTTTTGGCTTGGCCCTCAAGAGAAATCTTGGTCTGATTGTAGCCTAAGAATCTATCCACTAAAGATAACTTTTTGTTAGATTTTGATAATGTATGACATGGAAGAAAGTAATCACAAGATGTAAGAAATGCAGAAAATTAAGATAATGGAATTCTACAAGAATGCTGAAATATGCTATTAATGGAAAGTTACAAAAATAGTACAATGCAATGTAATGGAGAAAATGAACACTCCAAAACTCTGCTCAAAACTACATTGTACCTACTCACAACTCCATAGTAATATCTCCTCTTCTCTCTTGCTATGCTTTGGGGCCTATATATAAGAAGATAAGTTACTTGGCCCTTACTCTTCCTAACTACCTTTCCTATGACTCATGTACAAGTGGACTCCTTGTACATTTACATCATTGCACATTGACACTTGTGCATTTATTACTTCTTCCTCAAGTAACTACTTAACCTAAGATAAACCCCTAATCTAATAATGTACCCAAGGTGGTACATTGACATGTACCCTAATAATGTAATATACTCCAACACCCCCTTGTATTATATTATTTGGGTATTGAAGACTTTAGTCTTCAATATGGATCTTCTTCTTGATCTAGGAGTTTGTACTCTCTTATTCTATTTTCTATAACTTGTTCAAGCAAGTAGTTAGTATCTTCATAAAATGCTATCCTTGCTAAAAGAGCTTTGACTTCATGATCATTTTTAGGATCTTCCAGTTCTTCAATTTCTTCAATACTTTGAGCTAGGTGTCCTTTCTGATTCCCTTCTCGATATTCCAATTGTGGATAATTGGTTTGACACTGAAACTATTGTTGACATGGATTATTTTGATATTGCCTTGGTTGGAATACCCTATTTGGTTGGCTTCCATAGTTCATCTGATTTCCTTGATTTTGGTTTCTTGGATTGAATATGTAGTAATTAGTGCTATGACCTTTTCTCCTGCATATCTGATAATATTTGTAATTCCCTTATCTTTTTTCTTTTGAATATGAGGCTATGTTTCCTTGTGGAGTATATTTTGAAACCAATGCAGTGTTAGCCATTTCATCTTTCACTAATATTTCTACCTCATATTCTTGAATAATATTGATTAGTTCATCAAATGATGTATCTTTACTTAGAACCTATAAAGATGTAACTAGATGCTTGTAGCTTTCTAGAAGTGCCCTCATGGTTACTTGAACAAGAAATTTATCTTCAATATTTTATCCTAAGGTTAATAATTTCCCTTAATGTCTACTACTTTCCTTAGGAATAGTTCTATATTTTCTCCATTGTTCATTTTTAGGGAATGTAATTGAGTTTGAAGATTTAAGATAGTGGCTTTATTTTTTCCTTCAAATATTTTCTCTAAGGTTTTCCAAGCTTCTGTAGATGTTCCTATTGAACTAATGTAAGCTTGTATTTCATCTGTGATGGCAAAAGTTATTATCATTAATACCTTAGCATCATTTTCTTCGAACTTCTGAATCTCTATATCACCTGAAGTTGGTTTAGTTTTTGTTCCTTTGACAATTTTCCAAAGTTTTTCAAATATCAAAATAGCCCTCACTTTGTTTTTCCATGAGAAGTAATTTGGACCCTTAAGTAGTTGAGATTCTGTAAGGATGAATTTTTTTGTGGTCATGGTGGTCCTTGTAGGCTACCTTATAACTCCCTAGTTTAAAACCTTTTTTAGATGTAGGTTTTGTAGTATCCCTTATGTCTCCCTAGTGATTAGCTATAGGCTTGATAAAGGCTTAGCAATAAATAGTTCACCTTATGAGTTGATTTTGTAATGTTTTGTAAGTGACAATAATCAACTTTCAATTTTACCTTATTTCTCCTAATGAGCTTATGCACTTATCAATTTTGAAGTACTCTATGGTTGGATTTATTTTGTCTCTTTAATGTGAGTATGAGATAAATATGACCAATTAATTCCAACTCTATATGTAAGCAATATATTTGCTTCTCTATTCAATAATTTAATTTTCTAAATTCCAAATATTTAGTTTGGTGTAGTATGCCTTATAACTCCCTACTTTGGAATATTTAGAAAATAATGATAATAATATTTGCAAATTGATATTTTATTTTATCAAGGTTGACAACCTTATATCTCCTACTTGATTATTGCAAATATTGTAATATGTATGTGCACTTCAAATATTATACCTTGAAATATCTCTTGCTTTATAACTTACTAGTGCTTGGCTGATTTGTGTTACTCCAATGCAATAGTAAATTCAATCCTTATATGGTTCACCTTATAACTCCTTCTAACCTTAATAAAAGCAAGTAATTAATTTGATATTACCTCTAAAATGTTGTGCATGATATTCCTTGATCGTCGCTCCTCCAACGGATCTTTTGAATGTTGTATTTGTTGGATGTCATTGAGCATTCAATGCTCCTCCTTCAATGGATGTCTCATCAACATTTTCAACCTCCTTGAATAGACTTTGACCTCATTGTGCATCAATGCTCCATTACTATTACTACATGCTTCTTCCTTCACATTTGTGTGTTGAATGTCTCTCTCTCTATGGAGTGCCTTCCAATGTGTCTATTAATAGTTTTATCTCTTCATGGAATACTAGGTGTGTTACTATTCCTCCTTGATGCTTTCAACACTTGGTGCAATCGTTACTTAGGCGTGTAGGTGGTGAACAACCATTGTAGTCTCCTTATGAGCATTAATCTAAAATTCTTCTCTCTCAAAATGATTGTAATCTCTTCATCCTTTGAATGATGCTTCTTAACACTTCCAAGGTGAGCGTTATTTCATCTTGGGTGTTACCTTTTAGGATAGGTGTTAGAGAGAATAATAGGTGCCAAGTGGTACATCTTCTTTTGCATGTAGAGGTGTCTCCAACATCCTTATAATCCTTATCTTACCAATGAGTGCAAGTTGTTTACAACGCTTCTTCTTTCTTGCCAATGAGTGCAAGTTGTGTTATCCAACATTGTGCTATCCAAATATTGTCTCCAATTGTGATGATTCTAGGCATTGCAATGGTGGTTCTATGGGACTTCAAGGGTAGATTTGGGTGCTCCTTCTTGGTGGTTGATTCCTCTAATATTTATCTTGGGTATTGCACCTTTAACTCTACCTTATACCTTACCCTTTTATGCTTTTAATATGCTATCTTGAGCATTACCTTTGCAATGTGTAGTAGATGATGGCTAACATAGATAAATGATAGCTTCTTTGTGATATCCTACTTGTGCTATGTAGTAGATAATGACTCCTTTGTGTGGATACCTTGTGCTTCAATTTTATTTTTGTAGATGCTCAATTTCATGGTTGATGGAGGTGTCTCTAGACACCATAATGTGAGCCCTTTGTTGACTCTTTTACCTTGCTCGAATAGTGCCCTTCTATTGGTCTCTTTGTGACAAGTCTTGCTAGCGTTTGATGTGTCCTTGAGACACTCAAATTTTATCCTCATAGGACAAGATATTATGGTGCAAGGAACTAATGTAAATAGATTTACAATAGTTAAAATAGAATACCTAAATTTGCACCTTTGTCTGAGATCTCCAAATCTCCTTTTGCAAGCTTTCTTTCTATTGAATCTGATGGCAGCTTCTTTGTACTATTATTTGTAGGCAAGGGATGATTTTATGTTGTCTTCTTTGCTAGAAAACTCTCTCCTTTGCTTGGTTAATCTAATAATGAATCCAAGATAATAACCATGCAACTAATATGCCCTTAGAGTGGCTTAATCTTGCACTAATTTTCACTTTCACTAAAAATCCTTAGTGCACTTCTAATAAGCTTTAAGAGAAACTAATATAGTGCAATTGCAATCTCCTTATTACTCCTTAAAAGTAACTTGTAATATGCACTAATGAAATCTCTTAAATAATTTGAAAATGCTCTATAATATCTGCAATCTAATGTAGTCTTCTTTGCTGTAACTAGATAATAGGAAGATGTTATTTTTCCTATTTTAATGTGCAGGTAATAACTTTAAAAGAACCTTTCTTCTACACTTCCCTTGAAGACTTTAAAATGAGACCTTCTCCTTGCAACTTTAATTCTAATGAGGTGCTTAATGAAGCTAAGTAATAATCTGAATATGAGTGTTCAAGTAATGAACCCTTTGCACCTAAGTTTCTTACCTTTAACGATATCTGAAGATGATGTAGATCTTGATGAATAGATTCACCAATTTTCTATTTGTAATGGTAGTAAATCATAGCTATGAAACCTTCAATATTTTGTTGTAGATTCAAAAAACTCCTATCTTCAAAATATGCCTTCTTAGCTATGAAAGGCAATCTCCAAATCTCTTGGATTTGGTAGGCTTCTTTTGTTTGTGTTCTCCTTCAACCTCCTTGTCAAATTTTGGCTTCAATTTAGGCCTTCTTCTCAAGAATCTAAAAGTCTTGAGGTCTTCTCTAATCTCCTCCAAAATTTGGCAATCTTTCCAAATCCTTCTCCTTTGGGCTTGTTTTTAGATGGTGATAATTGTCCCAATTTCTTCACTATCAAGAGCTTCTCCTTGGTAGTGAATTTCTCCAATGAGTTCTTCTAGGAACTTCTTTAATGGCTTCAATGAAATCTGCAATAAGGCTCTCCAAGCCTTTTCCTTGTTTCTCCTTGAGACCTCTCCAAGGTCTTCAATATTGTAGCTTCTCTAGTCTTCCTAATGAGACCTTTCCTTCAACCTTCTACTATGGAAATTTTGGAAATGAGATCTCCCTCTCGGATTTCTAAAATGTATTGCAACTAAAATTAGGTACAGGATCTTGCTAGTCCTTTAATATTCCAATAATAGAATTTATTCAATGATACCTTTTGTGGTTCTTCTTCATATTCTCCTAGAAGAAGTCTTTAATATTCTATCTGCACGCTTTAATGGAGACCACCGATCTCCAATCTTCTTATGGACTCTTCTCTAGAGTCTCTTCAATTTTCTACTTGTAGTTTTCCAATGGAAATCACCAACCTCCAATCTTCTATAGGACTCTTATTTGAAGTCTCTTCCTCATATATGGAATAAGGCTCCTATGGCCTTTTCTTCTTTTGCACTACATAGGTATGCAATAAGACTTCCCTTAGGTTCCTAAAATCTCCTCTTCTTTTGTTTGTTGCTTCTGGTTCTGGATTGATTCTGAAGATGATATTCTTCCTAGATTTCTTTGGATCTCCTTTTTCCTACAACAAAGTATTAGGACTATAATGGAAGAAATTCTTAATGATGAATCTTCACTAGTTGATTTGTCAATCTAGTGGAATGAATGTTGAGTCCTAGTCTTCACGATTTTTTTTACAACTCTGTGGAAAGACTCTAGCCAAATGCAATCTCAAAAATTCTAGAACTAAGATTTTCTTCTCTCCTCTCAATATCTCTTGTGGCTCTCCCTATTCCTATTTGATCTACCATAGCTTTGATACCATTATTAGCTTTTGATAATGTATGACATGGGAGAAAGCAATCACAAGATGTAAGAAATGTAGAAAAGTAAGATAATAGAATTCTACAAGAATGCTAAAATATGCTATTAATGGAAAGTTACGAAAATAGTACAATGCAATGTAATGGAGGAAATGAATGTCGGCAATTTTGGGTACTTTGGGTACATTGCTTTTGCTCAAGTGTATAAGTTGTCATTGATGTCAAAAGGCATTTTTGTGTTGATATCAAAAAGAGTGTGATGTCAAAAATATCTTGAGAAGCTTCATAATGTTAAAGGGTTTTTATTAAAACCATGGTGACAAGGTCAAAGGTTTTTCTCAAAACCATTTGGACTCATTAAGGGTTTTTATTAAAACCAAGCTCAACTTAATGCAAAGGTTTTTACTTCTTGAAAAACCTTGAAGCTCCATGTTTATTATTAATAATTAAATTAACTCAAACCTTTGACAAAGGTCTAAGTTTAATTTATTATTAATAAAATAATAATAATAATATTTTTAATTATTATTAAAGGGTCTTTTAACCCTTAAGCGATGCAGATAAAGAATTCATTCGCCGACATGTTGCCATCGTTGGAGGAGCGCCGACATAAAACAGTTAAGGAGAAATGGCTATATAAGTGGGGATGATTTTCTAAAGTGATGGTACCTTTGATCGATGCAATTTTGTAGCTCTGTGTCCTCCATAAAAGTGATGTTTTCACTGTATTTCATTGTCCATTCATATTGAATGGCCCAAGCTTTTCGTGCGCTTGACGTTCGGCAGATCTCGTTTCTCTGACATTTGATAAGACTGCAAACTATATTTTCTAGTTGTGCCTTGACATCCGATTGTTTGCACTTCACACTTGTTGATTGGATTGCCGAGGGATAACGGTTTTTGTTTGCGTTGCATGGACATTTAATTCTGCGGCCAGGGAGTTACGTTTTTGGACAGCGCTCATGATGATGGTGGTGGCTTGAGGAAAACATTTACGTTTTCAAATCCTTGGTGATTGAAGGAAGACAACACATAGGATCCAATGGTGGTTGTGTGCTGAGTGAAGAAGCGTTGAGCAGAGGTGCCAAGTTTGACCCGTGTTGTGGGCAATTTCATTTTGGTCGTGATGCACGAGGATAGCAGCAATGAAAGCGCTTTAGCATATGTGGTGGTGTTATTCATTTTTCTCCAAAGGTTGGAGAACTAAGGTTGGCCAAGTGTTGTGATAGGTTTTGAGTTCTCCTTCTTCATCAAAGTAAAGGTATGGGAAACTTCTTCCATGTATATTGTTGATGGTGTATTTTATGAAATTGAGTTTGGAGTAAAAAGGTTGTCTACTAGGTATTTTTTGTTAGTGTAAATCCTATTTTTTGGATATTGAAGATTGTTTATGCATTAAAATCATTGATGAGTTTTTGGGTGAATGCATAATTCTGGTTGAGGAAGAGGAAGTATTTTTGCACTAGGGTTTATGTTAGTAAGTCTTGCTACTTGCATTGAGATGGTGAAACCCTTAGTTGGCTATTTTGATATTGATGGTTGAGTTGCTTCCATAGAGGTTGTTTTGATCAAGTTAGTGCTTTACTTGATACATGATTTGAGCTTACTCCATTGAGTTGATTTGAGAAAGTTATTCTTTGCATTTGGTGATATTGTGTTGGTGGCTATTTTTTTCAAATATCCTTGGAGGGAAAAGGATTTCTACTTGTTTCCTTTTCTTGTGATGATTGGTTGAATGCTTCAAGGTTGATGTTGAGTTGAATGGTGTTGGTTGACTAAACCTTGTTTGATGAGCATTGTTGTTGAAACCCTAATTGTTGGTGAAAAGAACATGAGTATCATTGTTATATGAGATATTGCATGGTTGGCAATTGTTGGGTTGTGTTTTATGTTCTTGAGAAAAACATACTACATCTATCTTATTCTTTTGAGATTGAGATTGAGTTGAGATTGATATTGGGAGTTAAGTATAGAACATATTGAGTCTCTAACAATTCTTTTTATGTTTCTATGAGATTTGAGATTGAGTTGAGATTGATATTGGGAGTTAAGTATAGAACATATTGAGTCTCTAACAATTCTATTTATGTTTCTATGAGATTTAAGATTGATAGTGGGGGTTAAGTATAGAACATATTGAGTCTCTAACAATTCTCTTTATGCTTCTATGAGGTTGATGAATCACATTGGGTCTCTAAAAATTCTCTTTGTGGGTTCATGCTAAGCAAGTTTTTCTTGGTGAGCTTGCTGAGGTTTTGGATAGGTTCGGTGGGGACTTGTGAGCAGGTTTTAGACAGGTTCCGGTGGGGACTTGTGAGCAGTTTTTGGACAGGTTCTAGTGGGGACTTGTGAGCAGATTTGGATAGGTCCTAGCAGAGGACTTGTGAGCTGGTTTTTGAGAGTTCTATCAGAGAACTTGATGACAAAGGAGCATTGGTTTTTTGAGAAGAACCTGAGGACAGATTTTGCAAGTCTTTGATAAATCTTGTGTGTAGAGGATTGATTTGTTCAAGAGTTGGACAAATATGATAGATAGAGGAATACTTGTACTATACCAACTGACTATGTTTGGTACAAGTTGCTAAGCTATTGTGGACGTGATCATAGAAGGCAAAGGTCTCTTAGGCTAAGCATTGAGGACAGGAGGTCTTCGGTGGAAAGGAGTTCCACGTGTTGGCAAGAGGTAGAGGCAGTTGATCTTCTGAGGGAATTTCCAGAGCAGAGGGGAAGGTATCTCCTTTGAGCAGAGGCTCATAAATTCAGATAGAGGGGAAGGTATCTCCTTTGAGCAGAGGCTCATAAATTTATATTGGGGGAAGGTATCTCCTTTGGGCTGAGGCTCATAAACATTGTAATTGGGAATGTTTCCCAAAGAAGTTTGAGATAACTTTTAGAGAAAAGTTTTGTGGACATAGCCCAGGCATTCTGGGTGAACCACGTTAAAATTGGTGTCACTTTGTGGATGATATTGTGCATTGTTTTGATATTTCTTTGGGTATATTGCTTTATTGTTTTGAAGTATAATGGAAAAAGTATAAAGAGGTCTTATACTGTTCACCCCCCCCTCTCAGTATAAGCTTGTGTTCTTCAATGAACACTCCAAAACTCTACTGAAAAATACATTGTACCTACTCACAACTCCATAGTAATCACTCCTCTTCTTTCTTGCTATGCTTTGGAGCCTATATATAAGAAGATAAGATACTTGGCCCTTAATCTTCCTAACTATCTTTTCTATGACTGATGTACAAGTGGAATCCTTGTACATTTACATTATTGCACATTGACACTTGTGCATTTATTACTTCTTCCTCAAGTAACTACTAAACCTAAGATAAACCCCCAATATAATAATGTACCCAAGGTGGTACATTGACATGTACCCTTATAATGTAATGTACTCCAATAGTTTTTCAATACCGCTACTCTAACATGGTAGGATTCAAGAGCATCAAAATACACTTGATAGTTAGTGTCCCATTTGAATATCATACCATTCCTTAAAATCTTGATGAAGGATTGACTCTTGTAGACTACCTAGGAGATAAATATCTAAATAACTTGGATCTTGCCTAGGATACTTATAAGCTGGGTTATAGTTCTAGGTAGTGGCATATCGACTATAGCCAATATCATATTAGGATCAACTTTGATGCCATTTTGATAAATAATGAACCCTAATAGTTTATTTGATGTAACCCCAAAGATGCATTTTTAAGAGTTAAGGCATAATTTATACTCCTACATGCATTCAAAGATGTGTCCTAGGTATCAATCATGATATTTTTGGTTTAAAAGACTAACCAAGAACATAATCAACATAGTTTTCCATAATGTTATTCATCATGTCTTGAAACATGTATGTCATGGATCTCTAGTATATAGATCCTACATTATTTTTTATCAGTTAAATAATTTAGATTAAGCACATGTTTTATCAGGGACCCAAAACCTGATTAAAAAATATAAACCATACTAGAAAGTCGAGAACCCAAAATAGAACAAAACAAGATGTAGTCCTTTAGACTGAAAAACCACTAAGGCTATCCATGAAATACAGCCAAAATTACAAAGGATAAAACAAAGGAAACCCTTAAGCAAAAAAAAAATACTACAAAAAAAGGACACATCAGGCGGTAAAGGTAATGCCCACAACAAAATTATGCAAGAAAGGATACCCTTAGGCTTCTTTATTTGGTTCCAATTCAACATTCTAGAACTCATCATTCGACGTATCCATGTCAACATCCTTTTTCTTGCCATTATATTTCATGTGGGTAGAAGTAACCTTGACATCCTTAGCAGGGGCTTTAACACCATCCTTAGAGAAATACTTCCTAAAGAAAAATAAATTTAGTTGATTATGCAGGTCGACCATTTGAGACATACAATTGGAGATAAAATTAATTATGAACTACTGCATGCATTGGTTTGGGAAATCCTTGTCCTCATCCTCCAAATCAATTATCAAGGATTCCCTTTTTTGAGTCAACTTATTCAGACAAACAGAGGAGCGAATAATTTTCAGATCTAGCTCAAGGAATTCGCTCATGGGTCATTTCCTCAACCTACGAACCGTTTCAATCACTTATCTCTTTTTGGCTAAAAGCATAGGAGTACTAGAGGAGTGAGGAATGGTCTAATAAGATCTAGGCTTTATGGGGCTAGGTTTGGCTTTAGTAATATGAGGTGAGATGACACCCTGGGGACAGTGCATTAACCAATGACTATACAAAACTTTAAACAAACCTTGATGAGTAGGCAATTTAGAGCAATTTTTATTTTAGCTATGCATGATAGTGTAACTAATGGAGTTAAATAGGAACTAGGGGACATTCACCATGTTCACATCATGAAAGTGGTTGAAAATCATGAAGTGGAAGCTACATAAGACCTTATCAGGATCATCCATAGTGATGAACTCCATGATAGGCTTCATGACACTATTCCACAGGATGGGGACCTCCTCATTATGTATTCCTAACTACCATGTTCACATCATGAAAGTGGTTGAAAATCATGAAGTGGAAGCTACATAAGACCTTATCAGGATCATCCATAGTGATGAACTCCATGATAGGCTTCATGACACTATTCCACAAGATGGGGACCTCCTCATTATGCATTCCTAACTAGGCTTTTTTGCACAACTCCTTGTCTTTAATCTCCTTAAGCTTGACATCCCAATTGTATTTCTCTCGATGTATTGATCTACCTTTGGCCTGTTGCCATGTGAGTTCAACCAAGTTTTTTAGATCCACATCATAAGTCCTATCACAAATAGTTACTCTACCATTATCCCACAAACTCAAGAACACAACATTGATTTTGGAATCCTCCCCTTTAAATTTTTGAAAAAAAAAAATGAAATCCTTGCAAGAAAGGATGGCTTCTGCAATTAAATCCATGATGACATAGGATGGCTTGACAAAATTCATGGCTATAACAAAGCAATGACTCTAAAGAATCAATTGGGATGGATATATATGAGGATGAATAGAAATATGGCATGAATAAAAAAAAACAACCATGGGTTCAAGAATGAAAGCAAACCAACCATCATTTTTGACAAGGGTGTTGAGTGAATCAGGGATGGGAAATTTTGAACGAATCAAGAAAGCTATGATAGAAAATACATGATAAATTATAAATATGAGGCATGTTGTAATCCCTCCCAAACGCCCACATTATGGAAAAGGCATATCAGGAAAAGAAAAAAATGACAAGACATGAAAGGAGGTGCCAACATGGACAAAGGAAGGAGGTTGTTGGAAAGCGGTAATGAAAGAATTGGGAGACTTGGCAGTGGTGAGGTGGATGGATATGATGGCAATGGCGGATAGAAGATAATGGATACCAAGAAAATAGATTCTAATATGGTATGGATAGAAGGTAAAGTGAATGGACAAGGAAAACCTGTAAAAAGAAATCCTTGAAAGGTAGTGGACAGAGGATTAAGTTTGACAAACCCAAAAAATAGATTAACCCATGAACCAAGATTACATGGGAATAAATGAATGAGGAAACAAATTCAATGAACATTTATCCTATTTGAAGAAGGATTGAATTGCTCCATATTAGCATTGGTCTTTTTTGAAGATAGTCTATCTTGCTCCATGACTGCATCCAACTCCTAAGAAAAGATATTGGTCCAAGTCAACAAGTTTGTGGAGTAGGCACCAATATTAGCAAGTTTGTCAGCTGCCTTATTGCTTTCTCTAAAAGCATGCTGAAAAATTATTTCTTGGAAGGTTTGACTGATAGTCCTAACTTCATCAATGCAGTTCCTTATCCTCCAAGAGGGATTTTTGGAATTCATTAACTGATGATAGTCAAATTATCACCTTCGACCATGAGTTTATTAGAGTATTCTTTCACCAAAAAAATACCACGCCATAGATATCTAGCTCTAGAAACTTAATTTGTTTGGTTTCCCATAAATTTTGCAAATGCAAGGATAACCTTACCATTGCTATCTCTAAGGATACCCCCAACTCCAGCTAATCTAGGGTTACCCTTGGTAGCACCATCAAAATTTAGTTTGAGCCAACCTGAAGGATGGGGATTCCATTTAGAATGAGTCCTAATATTTGAGGGTGGCATTGGATGACTATCCAAAATAGGGAAATTGATGGAAAGGTCCAAAGAAATCTCGAAGGAGGAAGCAGGATGGATGGGAGAGGACAAAGGGAAGCATTCTCTATAGCTAAGGAGAGAATTTTATTCAATACACAGTCTGGGATTAGCATGATCTTAGAAAAAACTCGATGGTTCCTTTCCAGCCAGACTTACCAAATGAAATAGTGAAGATAAAATTGCCATGGCATCTTGAGATAAAGGTTACAAAAAGGATTATGCGATTGGGTAAAAAGGTCAGCAATAGAGGAAGGTTCAACTCAAAGTATGTGGAAGAAATCAAAAATATTATTGAATATGGAAGAAGATAAAGGGCAGGAGAGAAAAATATGGTGGGGGGATTCCTAGTATGAAAATAAAATAAAACACCTATTGGGAATGGGTAGACCTCTTTTGAGAAGGTTGTCAATGGTAAGATTTTTTTCCTGAAGGGATACCCAAGCAAAAAGGACTATTTTAGAAATTAGGTATTTTGGCCAAATAATACTGAAAGGGATTAGCGACTCTTCATGGATCAAAATAAGCTGGTAAGCTGACTTGATAGATCCCCACTATCAATGAATTCCCAAAATATCTTATCACAAGGACTACTTTAAGGAATGACTAAGGTGTTGAGAAGAAATTACAACTCTCTAGATTCCTCAAGATGAGTAGGACTGCTAATAGTTTTCCATATTTATCTATTATGCTGAGAACTGATGAAGTTACAAACTTTTTGACCAAAAAGGATGTCAGTGAAACTTTTGAGGATATCTAGGTGAGGATTATTTATTAGATATTCTCCTAATAACCACTTATCATTCTAGAATTCAATTTTTTGCCCATCACCTAATCTCCACCTTACACATTTTTCCATAAGGAATCTAGCATGCAAGATCGATTTCCAAAAGGAAGATCCTCTAGAAGGAAGTGCAGCATTGAAGAAATATGTACCCTATAGATATTTGCGACTGATAATGAGGGTCCATTCAGAATCGACATTTGTAATTAATAATCATGCCTACTTTGCAAGAAGATCTAAATTTAGGATATGGAGTCTCCTAAGTCTAAACCCTCCAAAATATTTAGGTTGAAAAACTTTATCCTGAGCAACAAGGTGGAAACAATGTTTGTTTTCAGACCCATACCATTCTTCTAGATTTACTCAATCTTATGACAGAATCTTGTAGGGACTTTGAAGATAGACATGAAATAGATGGGAATGCTTTGGATAGAAGCTTGTGCAAGGGTGACCTTGGTATATTGAGATAGAATATTTCCTTTTCAACCAACCAATCTCTTTTTCAACCTCTTAATAACATTGTTCCACATTGAAGCATTAAGTTTATCTATAAATGAAGGGAGTCCCAAATAGGTAGCAGGAAAGGATGACACCGAGCACTCAAGAATATTGGATATCTTGATCTACCTTTGAACAGGAGTATTAAGAAAGTATATATTGCTTTTATGAAAGTTTATTTTTTGCCCAACTACATCTTCATACAAGAGCAAGATATATTTTATAACCTTGGCTTCAAAAATAGACGTAGTCATGGAAATAATTGTCATCAATAAATTTTTAATGAGATATTAGTCTAGTTTTTGAAGCGAATTTGATACCCAAAATTAGGTTGAGATTATAGGTTTCTTTGATAGTTATGTCTAATGCTTCAACAACTATTATGTGTTGATCAAGGTGCAACGATAGTATTGTCATTGTTGTCAATACAGTCAGATAGATCAGTTGATGCAGTGGACAGGAGTTCAGAGGTTATTCAGAGTATGTACAGTGATGTTAAATTCTTATGAGGATGTTTTTGATGTTTGGATGAAGTTGTTACATGTTGTTTTTGCAAAGTTGAAAAAATCGTCATGTTGTGGCTGCTCCACAATGTACCCCAAAATTAGGGACCCACATTTTTGCATATTTTCCAAGAAGACTGAAGTGGCCCATATGCTAAAGATCAAAGAAAAAGCAAGGAGAAAAAAGTGTCACGATATCACAACATGTTGCATTTTCACGGCCAAAAGAGAAGAGAAAGAACAAGAAAGAAAAAGTGTTGTGATATCGCGACATGTTGCATTTTCACGACCAAAAGAGAAGAGAAAGAACAAGAAATAAAAAGTGTCGCGATATCGTGACATGTTGCATTTTTGTGGCCAAAAGAGAAGAGAAAGAACAAGAAATAAAAAGTGTCACGATATCGTGACATGTTGCATTTTCACGGCCAAAAGAGAAGAGAAAGAACAAGAAAGAAAAAGTGTCGTGATATCACGACATGTTGCATTTTCGCGGCAAAAATAGAAGAGGAAGAATAAAAAAGAAAAAGTGTCACGATATCGTGACATGTTACATTTTCGCGGTCCAAAGCAAAGAGAAAGAGCAAGAAGGAAAAAGTGTCACGATATCGCGACATGTAGCATTTTTGTGACTCAAAAAGGGTAGGCAGGCAGAGAAACAAAAGTGTCGCGATATCACGACATGTTGCATTTTCGTGACTCAAAAAGGGCAGGTAGGAAGAGAAACAAAAGTGTCATGATATCGTGACATGTTGCATTTTTTCCAAAGGAATAGAGTAGTTGACAGTGTGTCTGATATTAGTGATGAACACCAAGATAGTGAAACTGAAGACTGCATAGTGACGTGGACCTATAAGGAATAAATCAAAGATTGAATAAGGTAATTTGTCACATAAGGACAAAATTCAATGAATAATACAAAACGTTACATAAGGAATCTTTAATGATTTGAAATCATCTAAGATGGTCTTTACACATGGAAAGAAGCGGACGCATGCCCATGTGGAGAAAAGGAAACGAAGGGCCACAAAATAGAAACAAAAAGCCTTTTTGGAAACCAAAACACATGCATACACAAGGGAAGGAGAAAATGAACAGTCATGGAAGGAGAAAACAAACAGTCACAAAAGGAGAAACAAAAATTTTTAGAGGTTTTAAATATGCCATTCAAAGAGGCCATAGGAGGTTGGTTCTCCTTTCTATTGGTGTAGATAAATTAGGGGTTGGTGCTCCTTTCTATTGGTGTAGATAAATTAGGGGTTGGTGCTCCTTTCAGTGGGTACTGGTAAAATGATTATAAATTTGGTGATTTGCAAAGGCTGGATTTGTATGGGAGTCCAAACAGTTATTTTTATGATGTAGCCAAATTGATGAACCTCGATACATCTTATGTTGTGTGATGTTCTCTTGTTATACTTTCTTTATTTGGTTTCAAGTTTTCATTATTTCAGCTTTAAGAGTTGAAGATTTAAGTTTTAAAAGAGCTACACTGATTCACCCCCCCTCTCAGTGTCATTGTGAGACTAACAATTTGTATTAGAGCGAGGTTCCTGAACAAGCTTAATCAGCTAGGGTGATCTTAGAAGTGACACAATGGCAGGTGGTGAAGGCTTCTCATCAAACAAAGCACCATTATTTGACGAAACTAATTACATATTTTGGAGACTCAGGATGCAAACATATCTTTGTGCTTTGGGATACGACATTTGGGATTCAGTAGATAGTGGATACACAATACCTACCACTTCTCCAACCGATGTTGTCGATAAGAAACTATTTGAGAATGACTCAAAAGCAAAGAATACTATCATGTGCAGATTAGTGGATAGTGAACTGGTAAATATTATGAGTTGTAAAATGGAAAAATAAATATGGGACAAATTGAGGAGCATTCATGAAGGAGACGTTAATATCAAGGAGGCAAAGTTACAAACACATCGAGCTCAGTTTGAAGTATTATATATGAATGACGATGAGAACATAGAGGCATATATGCTAAGAGTTAATGAAGTTAATGACAAGACGAGGAAATCAAAGATTCTGTCATCGTGAAAAAGGTATTAAGATCTCTTCCCCAAAGATTTGATTATAAAGTTTCAGCTATAGAAGAAGCTAAAGATCTAAATTCTTTTAGTATGGATGAGATGCATGGTTCTTTGACTACATATGAGATGATAATAGGAAAATCTAAACCCACAGACAAATAAGAAGCTTTTAAAGCCCATAAAAATATGAAATCAAAACAAGAATCCGAGGAAGAAGAGACATCAGATGAAATGGAAGCAAACTTTGTTCAAAAACTAAAAAGGGGAAAAGGAAAATACAAAGGAAAGTTACTATTTAAATGTTTCAATTATGGAGTCATTGGGCATTTTGTAGCTAAATGTCCACTTAATGAGAAGAACAAAAGTGATGAAGGATCGCACCAAGAAAGAAGTGACTGGAAGAAAAAAAAATCAAAAAAGGCAACTTCAAGAAGAAAAGTTTCATCTCCAAGAATGTCAGTTCATTAGAAGACAGCTACGACAAGGATTCTGAAAAGGAAATAGGTGAAGCTCTTTTCATAGCACTCAAAGAAGAAAAAATAGAAAAAGAACAGGAATGTGATGAAGAAGAAATTAATGCAGAAGTAAATTTGGAAGAGGAACTAATTGCAGCTCTGGATGAATTGAAGATAGAAAGAAAAAAGAATAAGAAAATTTCAAGAAATCTTGAGGATGCAAATGAAATCATAACCAGTTTAAAAGTATAGATAGAAGAATCCAAGAAAATATCTGAAGATCTCGAAGTGCAAATAACCATGAAAATAGATTATTGCAAGCAAGCTAGAAGAAGAGACTGTTGGTTTAAGGATGCAGAAAGAAGAGATGAATCATAAAATTAGTTGTTATCACAAACGTGAAGAAAGTTCTATGAAGCTGGATAAGATCATAAATAACCAAAACACTACAGGCATCAAATTTGGTTTGGGCTTTGACGAAGGAGAATCATAAAATGGATCAAAGGCCATAAATGAAGAATCCATAAAGAATGAATATAAGAAACAGGTTGATCAAGAAAAATTGACTCATGCAAAAGAAAGCAATAATGCAAGGCACGAAAGGAGAATTGACAATGATGGATTCGCCAATGTCACACATCAAAGAAAAAGAAGATTTGTGGCTCCTACGACAACATGGCAAATACCATCACCCAGGTTCAATCATCTCTTTTCTGGTTACTTTTTTAAATGCAATGGTTATGGACATAAGATTTCAGATTGCAAGTATAATGTAGGACCAATGAATTTTACTAGTAGAAATGTTTTTTCACCTTTGATGGATTATGCAGTAGAATGTTATAACTATCATAATTTTGGGCACATTGCAAGAAATTGTCGAAGTACATTTGCATCAAATAAATTTTAGGGAAGAAAATTTCAACCAAATGGAATGAGACAAAATAGAAAATTTCTCGAAAAACATGCACAAGCTACTGAAAAAGAAAATTCAAAACAAGAGCCCAAAATTGTAATCAAACCAGAGTGGAAATAAAAAGAGCGATCTAAGGAAGAAAAGGAATCCCTGATCGTACAAACAAAATTTAAAGCATAGAATAAATCTACACCATGGATACTTGATAGTGGATGCTCCAGTCATATGACAGGTGACAAACAAAAATTTGAGAAGTTACAGCAATATGAAGGTGGTTCAGTAAAATTTGGAAATAATTATGGAGCTAAGATAGTTGGCAAAGGTTCAGTTAAGATCAGTGATGGAAAAATCAAGTCAAAATAAGTCTTTTTTGTGGTTGGTCTGAAGCATAACTTGTTGAGTGTAATTTAGATTTGTGATAGAGGTCATGAAGTGATTTTTAAGAAGCAGGGTTGTGAAGTCAGAAAAGCAAACAGTGGAAAGTTGATAACAACTGGATCGAGGAAATCTGGCAACCTGTACACTCTCTCAGAGACTTTAGAAGGAGCTTGTTTGATTGGACAAGAAGAAGAAAATTGGTTGTGGCACAAGAGGCTCGGTCATATCAGTTTTGATAATCTAGTAAAAATCAGCTCAAAAATGGCAGTGAGAGATATTCCCACCATTGGAAAACCATCAAATAGCATTTGTGCTTCATGCCAAAAGGTTAAGCAAACTAGAGTCTCATTTAAAATAAAAGAGTACTACACAAGCAAACCTTTGGAACTAATACATACTAATTTATGTGGGCCCATGAGAACGCAAAGCATAAATGGTGATAAATATTTTTTGTTGTGTATAGATGACTATTCCAGGATGACATGGGTACTATTTTTGAAGCATAAATCAGAAGCTTTTGAGATGTTCAAGGTTTTCAAAAACCAAGTTGAGAATCAAACAAGAAAAAGGATTAAATTTTTAAGATCAGATAGAGGAGGAGAATTCATTTTAGAGGATTTTATAAAGTACTATGAAAAATATGGTATTAGGAGATAGTTTTCAGTAGCCAGGACACCTCAGCAGAATGGTGTGGTAGAAAGAAAGAATAGGACGGTGCAGGAAATGGCACAGACTATGTTGACTGAGATCAAAGTAGCAGATAGATTTTGGAAAGAGGCAGTCCATACTACGGTATACATCCAAAATAGGCGCATGTTGAGGATGCATGAAAGAAAAACTCTTTATGAGTTGTGGTTTGGTAAAAAGGCAATAGTAAGATACTTTAAAGTTTTTTGCAGCAAGTGTTACATCAAAAGAACTGAAGAAAACCTTGGTAAGTTTGAAGATAGAGCGGATAAAGGTATTTTTCTTGGCTATTCATCAAAAATCAAAGCTTACAAATGCTACAAAAAGAGGCTAAGGAAAATTGTGGATAGTGTCAATGTTAAAGTTGATGAAGGTAGGGAATGAGTAATTAGCTATGAAGAGAACTACCCAATTTATGAAGAGGTTATTGAATGAGATGAGGAAAAGGAAACGAAAAAGAAACAAAAAATTGACTCAGATGATTCAAACAGTGATTCAAAAGTGAAAGAAAATAAGAAATTCAAAATTGACAGCTGGCAGAAAGATCATCCTAGAGAGAAAATAACTGGAGACCCCACAGTTGGTGTTCAGACAATCAGAAGAGTAGTAAGTAACTACTTGTTGAGTGAATATTTTGCCCTATAGCAAAATGATCACCACAACTAGAGTCTCAAATAGGAAACTCTCTCTTGCAAAGAAATTAAGTAGCATTATTCATTTCTCCAAGGTTCTTGTGAACAAACATTCATATGCATATAATCAATCAAGACAAAAGCAAATAAATGAATGTATACCAGAATAACTTAAACCATGCAAGTAACAGTTAACAAGGGGCCTTTAATGATTTGAACAAGTACTTTGCAATCATAATCCATTAAATCAACCAAATGGTGAAGATAGCTTCTTTTAATGTTCTTGAGATTAAAGTAATCTACCCGAAACCCAGTTAGTAACCTCTTTTATCTTCAGCTTAAAAGATTCCAAATGAGAAAGTGTGTGGTATAAGCCACTTCATTTTAAGCTCTGTGCCTTTAACATGAGGTTCATTTTTAGAGTTAGCGGGTTCGTTTTATCTTTATTTAAAAGTGTTCCACTATCCCTATGTTAGCCTTTGGTGTTAGTAAAGTTAGCATGTTAGCATTAAAGTGTGAGAAAAATTAGTAAATTAGCAAGCTAGGATTCATTCACTTGATCTGATTTAGTGTGCATTTGGAATTAGTAGCCCTCCTAAACCCATATTTTATCTGAAAATTAGATGAAGGTGTTTGGAGATGCAAGAATGAAAACAAATGCAGAAATTTTGGAATGGACCCGAATCGGAACAGTAGATTTTAAAGCAAGACTAATCTAAATATCAGAAAACTAAAATAGAAACATTATTTACAAAAGTTAGCTGGAAAAACAAAACAGGACATTAATTTGGTTAGCAATCTCCTCCCTGCAAAACCCCAAGTTATGAGATGAAATTCTAAAACAACCTGACCTAACAGACCTGCAACATAAACACAATCAAATTAGATCAGATGCAAGATTCTAAGGAAACAAATAATTGCATCATTCCATCATTCACCTATCGTAACCCACTTTATGGCGTAAACGAATAGATACAAGAAGCAATAATGCAAAGGAAATATTTACAGAAATAGCAACAGTCTTAGTTTCAATCTCCTTTTGATTTCACACACAAGAGTTGCTCTTGCCAAAAAAAAAACTCCTTTATTCCGAAAGATAGTCTTTGTTTTTTTTCTACAATTTCCAGCCCTTCTCCACTTCTTTGAATGGCGTATTTAAAACTTTCGAAGCAAATCTTTGTTTCTCCTCCCATGAGTTGTTCGTTTTCTCCTTCCCTTGTGCATGCATGTGTTTTGATTTCCAAAAAGACTTTTCGTTTCTATTTTGTGGCCCTTCGTTTCATTTTCTCCACATGGGCTTGCGTCTGTTTCCTTCCGTGTGTAATGACCATCTTAAATGATTTCAAATCATTAAAGATTCCTTATGTAACGTTTTGTCTTATTCATTGGATTTTGTCCTTATGTCCATGTCACTATCGCCGTCATCACTATCGGACCATCGTCACTACTCTATTCCTTGGCGAAAATAACATGTCGTGATATCGTGACACTTATTGTCTCCTTCCTCTCTTTTGAGCCACGAAAATGAACATGTCAGATATCGGACCTTTTTACTTTCTTCCTTTGCCGACACTTTTTCTCTTTTGGCCGCGACAATGCAACATGTCGCGATATCGCGACATTTTTCTCCTTGCGGTGTTTTGCTTTTTCTTTGATCTTTAGCATATGGGCCACTTCGGTCTTCTTGGAAAACATGCAAAAAAGGTGGGTCCCCAATTTTGGGGTACGTTGTGGAGCAACCACAACAAATGGTGACTCTTAGGAAATGCTCCTGAGCATTTCGATGAGAAACCCAACCTGAAAACCTGCAACTCAACTACAAGCGTTAGCAAATATCCAAAGAATGTAAATAAACTAGAAATACATGAAACATTAGAATTATTCAGCATCCGCTCAATGTGTGCATAGTGATTCATTCTTTATCATTTGAAATAGTTCCCCATTCTATTGCCAATTTCACATGAATGCATATAATGAATCATGGAGGGTCTATGCAAGATCGAATGTATTGCCAGCATAATGAACTATGGCTAACCTGCTTTACCAGGACTCTTAACTTTTAGTAGCACGAGCACAAACATTAAAACTATCAAACCCTCTCAGGACCAATCATGCATGAATTGAGTTCATATACCCAATCTCAAGGTTGGTTATGCGCCACTGCCATATTGAATCAATGTGCATGTGTAAGTGAAATCGGAGCTTTGGGGAATCAGATTCTCAACCTAAGCATGATGAGAATTTAACCCTATCCTTACTACTCTGATTTGAGTTCATTACCTCATCTTAAGCAAAATGATTAAACCTATTATGGATAACTGCCGAGGCTAGCCTGTCCGTGTGAGCGGTCAGAGGTCTTGCTTTTAAATGAGACATGTCGCCACGCATGAGCCTACTCCACTGCCAGTCAGGCGTCTATAGCCCCGGTGGAGATCAGCCCCATAGTCCAGGCTTTGGCTTTGGCTTTCTTGAATTTTAGGGATGACTACCCATCCTTGTGAGGGACACGTAGTACGATCCTTCCAACTCAAATGATGTGATGGAGGTGGATTAATGATGGATTCCTTGAATTTTAGGGATGACTACCCATCCTTGTGAGGGACATGTAGTACGATCCTTCCAACTCAAATGATGTGATGGAGGTGGATTAATAATGGATTCCTTGAATCTTAGGGATGACTACTCATCCTTGTGAGGGACATGTAGTACGATCCTTTCAATCCAAGTGATGTTATGGAGGTGGAGTAGTAATGGCTTCCTTGAATCTTAGGGATGACTACTCATCCTTGCAAGGGACATGTAGTACGATCCTTTCAATCCAAGTGATGTTATGGAGGTGGAGTAGTAATGGCTTCCTTGAATCTTAGGGATGACTACTCATCCTTATGAGGGACATGTAGTATGATCCTTTCAATCCAAGTGATGTTATGGAGGTGGAGTGGTGAAAACCACTGTTTCATGGACTATGTTTTGCATGATGGGACAGACAAGAAAAATTCTTTTCGCCTCACTTTTCTTCCAAGTAAGGTTTCAACCATTTTGCCCAAGATGTTCTTTATATGTGCAGAACGTGTCTAATTCAAGACAATGCGGCATCAGTTTCCAACCCCAAGACCTTACTTAATGTTTATTGTGCAATGATCCTAAGAGGGTCTGACATGCTTTTGGTGGTTGTTTTTGAAATATGGAATGGAATGAGACTCGAGGCTATTATGCAATGCATCCCGAACACAAATGGGTAAGATGGATTATACAAAAATGCTTCACCCTATCTTGCAAAATTGACAACTTTCATGTATCCCAAATTTCAAACGATATTCTTTAATGTGTTTGCAGGTGCTCGTGGAGCTTTTTGTAAAACAATTCTGTTGTTTCATATACTTCTAGTTTTAGAACATTGCTAAGGATACACACTAACCACTTTGCTATTTTTTTTTTTTTTATCAAGCCCAAAACTGGTCCCATGACCAACACACTAAGCTAAGAAAAGAACAATGCAATCAAAATGCCTCCAAAACCTCGTTCAGAACAATCTCATCATGCTAAAATAAAGGTTGAAGGCAAAAAAAACTAACACACACCTAAGAAAATCAAATCTGCACACGCAAAAACAAAGCATGACATATTTACATATAATACAAGGCCTTGCCATTTCAGGCCTAGAAATAGTGCTTTAAATGCAGCCCATTGACGGGTAAAGCCAAATATTTTTCGTCCAGGGTTTTTAATCTAAAGCTGTTTTCACCTAGGACTTCTGAAATTTGGTAAGGACCCAACCATAAGTAATCAAATTTATCATGATCTCCTTTCCTCTCATGTCTCTTATCCCACAACAACACTAAATCTGAAACTTTAAATGTTTTGACTCTAGACTTTTTATCAAACCACATTTTTACTACATCTTGGTGTTTACTAAAGTGAAGCATAGCCTCATCCCTCTTTTCATCCAGATGCATCAATTGTGTTAGTCTAGCTTCAAGTTTATTATCAGTTCCAAGGTAATCTTTCATGAAATGTAATGTTTGTAACTTAAGATTTGTGGGAAAAATAGGATCTTGTCCATAAACTAAGTGGTAAGGAGATGTTCCTAATGATTCCTTGATTCTGATTCTATCAGCCCAAAGAGCCAACTTAAGTTTGTTATGCCAATCTCTAGGATTTCTTTCAAGCAACTTTTTAATGACACATAACAAGTTCTTATTAGAAGACTCAGCCAATCCATTACCTTGTGGATAATAATTTGAAGAAAACTTCAAACTCACCATGTTGTCGAATGCCCAATTTGCAAATTCCAGAGAGGAGAAAGCGGAACCGTTGTCACTTACAATGGAGTTAGGCATTCCGAATCGAGTGACAATGTTATCCTCTAAGAATTTAATAACAACTTCTGAAGTGGCATTTTTAGTGGGAATAGCTTCCGTCCACCTTGTGCAATAATCTGTAGCCGTGAGAATGTATTTATGGGAATCGGATGAATTGGGACCGATGATCCCAACAAAATCCAAACCCCATTGTGCAAAAGGTCTAGACTCGATTACAGATTGTAATGGCATAGAAGCACCCCTTTCTCTATTTGCCATGATTTGACAAGTATGACATGACCTCACATGAGCATGAGCATCTTTAAACACTTGAGGCCAATAGTAACCAGCTCTAAGGATTTGATGGGTTGTGGCATTAGCAGACCCATGTCCTGTCCCATACTTACCATGGAATTCCTCGAGTACTTGTGCTGCCTCTTTTCGATCAACGCAACGAAGGTAAATTCCTTCGTGGTTTTTCTTGTATAATGCACCGGATCTGATTAGAAAATTAGCAGATTTTAGATGCAAGGCTCTTCGTTGAGTAGAATTTAAATGTGGTGGACACTTACCATTTAGTAAAAAATACACAACATCTACGTACCACTCATCTTCGGTTATATCTGCTATTTCATAATGCCGACATGAAACTAAGGGATCATTTTCTGCTATGGCCTTAACCAACCCTTGTCCCCGCACTATCTTCATAGGTTGAATTTCAAGATCAAATTCTTGAAGAGTTGAGATCCACTTACCTCGCCTTTCACCCAGTTCATTCTGTATAAACATGGCTTTAACTGCAGGATCTGGGACTATAGCAAACACCCTACTGTGGACTATATAATGTCTAAATTTTTTTACAGTCTTAAATAGGGCATACATTTGCTTGTCCAAGATGGAATATCTCAATTTCGCATCTTTGAGAGGAGTACTAAGGAAGGCAATGGGATTTTCAATGTTGCGTTCACTCTTCTGAGTTAGAACACTCGCAAAGGAATGGTCTCGAAGCAAATGTGTAAATGTAGAAAGGCTTCGCATAGTCAGGACTCACTAAAATCGGGGCTCTAGAAATCGCATCCTTGATTCTTTGGAAAGCATCCCTATTTTCATTCGTCCATTTGATTTGGGCCTCTTTCTTCAACATATCGTTCAAGGGTTTTGCAATTTCTGAAAAACCTGAAATAAATTTTCTAACAAAATTAATCTTCCCAAAAAATGATCTCAATTATTTTTTGCTATTGGGAAAAGGAATCTGTTGTATGGCATCTATTCTTTCAGGATCAATGGAAATTCCATCTTTGGATATTACATGTCCCAATAATTTTCCTTTCGTTACCCTAAAAATGCACTTCTTTGGGTTGAGTGAAATGCCATGTTCCCTACACCTTTGGAGAACTTTCCTTAGATCCTTGACATGGTTCTCCCTATTCTTAGAAAATACGGGAATATCATCTACATAGACAATAATGCACTTACCGATGAGCCCCTTAAAGGCAAAGTCCATGGCTCGTTGGAATGTGGCACCTGCATTCAATAATCCAAAAGGCATTCTCCTATATGCAAACGTGCCCCATTTTGTGGTGAAGGCGGTTTTCATCCTATCATTAGGATGGATGAGGACTTGATTGTATCCTGAATAGCCATCTAGGAATGACATCATTTTCGACCCATTTACCTTTTGAAGGATTTCGTCAATGGTAGGTAAAGGGTAATTGTCCTTTTGTGAGGCCTTATTCAGATTTCTAAAATCAATACATAGCCTTATCTCTCCACTCTTTTTCCTCACAGGGACCAAGTTAGCAACCCATGTGGAATGCCTAATAGGAAAGATGATTTTAGCTTCTAATAGTCACTTTACCTCCTTTTCTATCAAGGGCTCTAGTAACGGATTGACTGGCCTCTGTCTTTGCCTAAAGGGTTTGGAGTCTGGTTTCAAAGGGATTGTATGCATTATAACATTCTGATCATAAGTCCTCAACTCCTTATAGCTCCAAGCTATGCAATCTATGTATTCCTTCAATGCATTGGCAATGGAATTCTTTTCATGTTCGGTACATGCCTTTGCAATGAGTATTTCGCGAGGGTTTTCTGCACTTCCAATATTGACTGAGTCACAAGCCTCTTTGGGAGGTGGAACTTTTCTCCCTCCTTTCGGTTGGTATCCAATATCAAACATTTTCTCTAATGAGGCCATCCCATTTGGCATCTCATTCCATTTTCTAGTAGCTTCCATTTTCAAACCTGCCTCTTCTTGCCCCCTCTCGTCTTCATCAATAACCTGATTTTCAAAGATACCAGAATTAGTGACAAAATTGAATATATGTCTGTCACTATCAAAGACTTGGAAATTCATGACGTTATCAGGTATCGAGGGGCAAGGGACTAATTCTATGGAAAATTTCTTGCACTTCTTGTGATCCACTGGTTTAAGCATGCTAGCAGCTACGGCTAAAGAATCTGCCAAACGATTGCCTTTTCTAGAGATTAGAGATATGTTAAAAGCATCAAATTCGTTTATTAAATCTCTAACTCTGGTTTGGTAAAGGCTGAGCCACTTGTTCTTACATGCATATTGTCCTTTAACTTGTTTTACCACCAATTCAGAATCACCTAAGACCTTGATACATTTGATTTTCTTTCGAAGGGCCAATTGAAGTCCGAAAATCAAGGCCTCATATTCTGCCACATTGTTGGTGGTCGGGAACTGTAATCTATATGCAGCCAACATAGGTTTTCTGTCTAGACATGAAAGTTCAATACCAGCTCCCACCCCTTGTTTGGACTTGGATCCATCAAATCTTAAAGTCCAAACCTTATGGTGTTCTTCAGAATCATTGCATCCAATACTTCCATTTTGAGAATTCTCAAGAATTTCTACGTCCAAGCAATAGGCTCCTAATTCAGTTTCAATGTATTGAATCTCATTAGGTTTGTTGTATTCTGTTATCATTTCCTTGAGCCTAGGTTCACTATCAATTCGAATTTGGTTGGCCACTCCTCTCCAAGGCAACCACATATGTGAAGAGTCTGTTACAATGTATCCGTTTAAGTTCTTGCTCCAATCTCTTCCCAACACCATGCCATATTTGATAGGAATGTTAAGTACCAATATATCTATGTGATGTTGAACCCTAGGTTCCGAGTTGACCTGAATAAGAATATCCCTTAATTCTCCCTCTCGCCTCCATGGCCGATCTATCCAGCTTGCACCACCTTGCTTTTAGAAGGTTTTGGTGTAAGTCCCAATTTTTGATAGATTTCTAGGGGCATAATGCTAGCAGAGGCCCCTGAATCTATTAGACAATTGTGTAGATTTCTACCAGCAATTCTAATGGTTATGAGAAATGGGGGCACGTCTCGCTTTTCCCCTTTCCAAACCAATTGGGATTCAACACCCTTAGCTTCATGAACTTGGGTAGGTGGATCCAAACCTTTTGGTGGACTTACTTCTTGGCCTAAAAGTTGGGACATATCATACATTGAGACATTGGCCTTAGTTTTCTTCATGTCTTCTATCAAGTCATAAGTGGGTTTTTCCAAATTTGACATGTTTTGCACCAACTTAGACTTCTCTCGCCATTGATGGAGGAGGTGGATTAACATCTCCTTTGAAATCGGGAGGAAGTAATGGGTTGTTTGGAGGGGTAGAGGAAGTTTTGGGATCCTTAGAACTCCTTGTGTAATACTTGTGATTTCCTTTCCCAAAACGTTTATTGGCATGAACTTCCAATGTTTCTTCATCTTCTTTTCCAAAAAACTCCACATCCTCCTCTTCTTCACTTTCTTGGGAATATATAACTTCAGTCAATATAGACTCCTGCTTTCCATGGCAACAGTGCGGGCAATCATTATCACAAGATCCTGACTCTCCAAAATCTTTCGAGACATCTGCCTGATTGGCTACGGGATTGGGTACTCATCCATTATTAGGATGTGTGTTGTATGTTCCTTTTCCTCTATGGTTATGAGGTCGGTTATGACCCATGACTTGGTCAAATTTTTTATTAACATTTCCCACTGTAACCAAAACTTTGGCCAATGTTTCCTTCATGTCTTCTATCACGGATTCAGGCCCATGTGGTTGGGGCACTGTAATTCTGGGCCCAACTGTATTTGCTGCATTAGCCACCTCTAGAACAGGTACGATGGCTTGGGTCTGGGCACTTTGATTCCATCCTGGATTCACACTTTGAATAGGAGTGATTGTTGGATAAGTCATTGGGCTTGGCGTACTAATCGGAGTGAACCTAGGTATGGTCAACAAGTTATTGCCCATACTGAACCCAGGCAAGGTCATCGGGTTATTTGGAATCAATGCCTGTGTTGAAACAGAGGCATTAGGATAAGTGGGAAATGATGCGACTTGAGATGGTTGTTGGAAATTGTTCATTGTTGGAACTTGTGGTGCCATTAATTGATTCATCATGGCGAATTGATTGTATGGACCATATTGTCCCATCCCAATCAATTGAGACAACCCTACTCCTGGTAAATTCATTTGTTGTTCAAGGGTCATTGTCTCCGCATAAGCTAACGAAAGCGTCGTAACCTGAGGATTCCTTCTAGTCAACAAGGATGTTAACGGATCTAAAGCTCC
The DNA here is from genome assembly GCA_028583015.1 of Wollemia nobilis. Classification (NCBI taxonomy): domain Eukaryota; kingdom Viridiplantae; phylum Streptophyta; class Pinopsida; order Araucariales; family Araucariaceae; genus Wollemia; species Wollemia nobilis. The sequence goes on from JAQPPZ010003184.1 coordinate 2,651,728, forward strand.
AAAGTATAGTTGCAGGGCCACCGTAGGATCTACTACAAAGTGGCGAGTCAAATTTGTATATAGCTTTTGGAACCTCTGATTGAATGTTCTTATGGGCTCATTGGGTAACCTTTTGCATGATACGAATAAATTATAAATTATGGAAGGATCCAACAACATTCAAAATTGGCTAATAAAGGCAGCTTCTAATTGGGCCCATGAAGTAATGGACCCTGCGGGAAGATTCCTGTACCATTCATTGGTCGTACTTTCTAGACTAGCAGGGAAAATTTGACAAGCGATATCTTCATGGGTAACTCCTTGTCTAAACATGTAATCCTTGTAAATTTGGACATGTTCTTCGGATGTTATGGGACCATCATGCACGAATTTAGGCAATCCCCTTTCAATATTTCTAGGCAAGTCATGGACTACCCCAGGGATATCCAAGGGAGAACTTTGCGCACCATACCAAAGGGTAGGTGGTTGTTGTTGTTGTTGGGCCATGTTATTCAAAGGTATCGACCCTATAGGAACAATGGTGACACTTGTAATGATGGGGACAGACGCACTTGGTGTAGCTGTCACGTTTGAAATTGTGGGCTCAGGCCCACTAGACGTACTTGAGTCTAAAGAAGCTCCTAACTCAAGTACACCGGGTGGTATTTCGATCTCTAATGTTTTGTTTCTCGGCTTCCTAGCAGTGGGAGAAAGGCTTTGGAAAATAGTTTCCCCTGTGGTTTTGGACCTAGTAGCTATGTACTCGAGTTGGGCCAGCTTGAAAACTCTAGAACTCTAAAAGACTTCTCTCAACTCACTTGCAAAATGAAACAAATAAATGTTATACCTGCAAGCACAATAGGTGGAAACAAAACTACCCACGTTAATCGTTAGAACAGATCGCAATCACAAAGCAATAAAGAAGGCCCTCCTTCTAGCGCCAAAATGTTGAGTGAATATTTTTCCCTATAGCAAAATGATCACCACAACTAGAGTCTCAAACAGGAAACTCTCTCTTGCAAAGAAATTAAGTAGCATTATTCATTTCTCCAAGGTTCTTGTGAACAAACATTCATATGCATATAATCAATCAAGACTAAAGCAAATAAATGAATGTATACCAGAATAACTTAAACCATGCAAGTAATAGTTAACAAGGGGCCTTTAATGATTCGAACAAGTACTTTGCAACCATAATCCATTAAATCAACCAAATGTGAAGATAGCTTCTTTTAATGTTCTTGAGATTAAAGTGATCTACCCGAAACCCAGTTAGTAACCTCTTTTATCTTCAGCTTAAAAGATTCCAAATGAGAAAGTGTGTGGTATAAGCCACTTCATTTTAAGCTTCATGCCTTTAACATGAGGTTCATTTTTAGAGTTAGCGGGTTCGTTTTATCTTCATTTAAAAGTGTTCCACTATCCCTATGTTAGCATTTGGTGTTAGTAAAGTTAGCAATGTTAGCAACAATTAGTAAGTTAGAAAGTTAGGATTCATTCACTTGATCTGATTTAGTGTGCATTTGGAATTAGTAGCCCTCCTAAACCCATATTTTATCTAAAAATTAGATGAAGGTGTTTGGAGATGCAAGAATGAAAACAAATGCAAAAATTCTGGAATGGACCCGAATCGAAACAGTAGATTTTAAAGCAAGACTAATCTAAATATCAGAAAACTAAAACATAAACATTATTTACAAAAGTTAGCTGGAAAAACAAAATAGGACATTAATTTGGTTAGCAATCTCCTCCCTGCAAAACCCCAAGTTATGAGATGAAATTCTAAAACAACCTGACCTAACAGACCTGCAACATAAACACAATCAAATTAGATCAGATGCAAGATTCTAAGGAAACAAATAATTGCATCATTCCATCATTCACCTATCGTAACCCACTTTATGGCGTAAACGAATAGATACAAGAAGCAATAATGCAAAGGAAAGATTTATAGAAATAGCAGCAGTCTTAGTTTCAATCTCCTTTTGATTTCACACACAAGAGTTGCTCTTGCCAAAAAAAAACTCCTTTATTCCGAAAGATAGTCTTTGTTTTTTTTTCTACAATTTCCAGCCCTTCTCCACTTCTTTGAATGGCGTATTTAAAACTTCTAGAAGCAAATTTCGTTTCTCCTACAATGGTTGTTCGTTTCACCTTCCCTCTGCATGCATGTGTTTTGATTTCCAAAAAGACTTTTCGTTTCTATTTTGTGGCCCTTCGTTTCATCCGTCTCCTTTTTTTTACTTTTCTCCACATGGGCTTGCGTCTCATTTCCTTCCGTGTAACGACCATCTTAAATGATTTCAAATCATTAAAGATTCCTTATGTAACATTTTGTCTTATTCATTGGATTTTGTCCTTATGTCCATGTCACTATTATCAGACGCACTGTCAACTGCTCTGTTCCCTTGGCAAAAATTGGACATGTCACGATATCATGACACTTCTTGTTTCTCTGCTTGCCTACCCCTTTTGAATCATGAAAATGCAACATGTCGCGATATCGCGACACTTTTGTCTCCTTTTGGTCGTGACAATGCAACATGTCACGATATCGTGACACTTTTTCTCTTTTGGCCGCGACAATGCAACATGTCGCGATATCGCGACACTTTTTCTCTTTTGGCCGTGACAATGCAACATGTCGCGATATCGTGACACTTTTTCTCTTTTGGCCATGACAATGCAACATGTCACGATATCGCGACACTTTTTCCTCCTTGTAGTGTTTTGCTTTTTCTTTGATCTTTAGCATATGGGCCACTTCGGTCTTCTTGGAAAACATGCAAAAAAGGTGGGTCCCCAAATTTGGGGTACGTTGTGGAACAGACACAACACTACTCTCTATTATCCAGAATTGAGCCCAAAAATTTTGCTGACGCAAGCAAAGATGAAAGTTGGATGAAGGCAATAAATGAAGAATTAGATTAGATCAAGAAAAATAAAACTTGGGAGTTAGTACCAAGAGCTGCAAATAAAAATATAATTGGTAATAAATGGGTCTTTCAAAACAAATTGAATGAAGACGGACATGTAGTCAAGAATAAAGCAATATTGGTATGTAAAGGCTATGCACAAGTTGAATGTATTGAATTTGAGGAAACCTTTGCACCTATGGCTAGACTAGAGGCAATTAGAATATTTCTGGCTTTAGCAGTTTACAAGAATTTCAAAGTTTATCAAATGGATGTGAAATCAGCATTTTTGAATGGGAAACTTGAAGAAGAGGTTTATATTGAGTAGCCAGATGGTTTCCAACTTGGTGATGATCCCAACTTGGTTTGCAAGTTGAAGAAAGCATTATATGGCTTAAAACAAGTACCCCGAGCATGGTATGCAAGGCTAGACAACTATCTTACTCAACAAGGGTTCAAGAAAGGTATGGTGGATAGTAATTTGTATGTCAAAACATAAAATGGCCATCTTATTGTTCTTGTTGTATACATAGATGATATCATATTTGGCAGTAGCAAAGATGAGTCGTGTAAAGATTTAGCAAATAAGATGTAGAAAGAATTTGAAATGTCAATGATTGGTGAACTTTTGTATTTCCTTGGGTTGCAAGTTAATCAAAATGAGAAGGGCATATTTATTTCTCAAATTAAATATGTGAAAGAGATGCTAAAAAAGTTCACAATGGAGGATTGTAAGCCAGTTAGCACTCCCATGACGATAGGTTGCAAGTTGAGCAAGGATGAAAAATATCCACATGTTGATCAAACCATGTATAGATCTATGATTGGGAGCTTACTATACTTGACATCTACCAGACTAGATATTTTGCAGGCAGTATGCATTGTAGCATGATTTCAGGCTAGTCCCAAGGAGACTCATGTGACAGCAGTGAAGAGGAATCTTCGGTACCTCAAGGTTACTATGGAGTATGGGTTATGGTATCCAAAAGGTAAGGACTTCACCCTTATTGCGTATTCAGATGCAAATTGGGCAGGATGTGTAGATGACAGAAAGAGTACCAGTGGAGGTGCATTCTATCTTGGAGATAGGTTGGTCGCATGGCACAGTAAGAAACAAGAGTCAGTATCCTTATCCACAATAGAGACAGAATATATTGCAGTGACAACGTGTTGTATGTAGGTATTATGGATGAAACAAACCCTGAAATATCTTGGTATTAACTTCAGTGAGCCAATTTCAGTTAAGTGTGATAACACCAGTGCCATTAACATCTCAAAGAATCCAGTTATGCATTCTCGCACAAAACATATTGCTATTCAGTATCACTTTTTGAAGGCGAAATTTGCGGAAGGTGAGGTTAAGTTGGATTTTTTTCCAACAACAGAGCAAGTAGCAGATATCTTCACAAAACCGTTGCCCAAGGAAGTCTTTGAGTACCTTTGTAATAAATTGGGAGTGGTCATGCTTCCCAAGAATTGACTAGCTATCGGGACCACATTCTTAGGGGGAGCATTTGTGTATTTGTTTATCTTTTTGCTCATGTTTGTGATTTTTGCTAAGTGTAATAATTTTTGCTTGAGAATGTTGTGCTTGGACTTAGGGGGAGTTTGCAGCATCCCTTTGGTATTATTGTCAAAGGGGGAGAAGAGTTACAAGAAATTGCACGTGTGTTGCCAACAATTCCAAAGGGGGAGATTGTTGAGCAAGGTGCAGCGATAGTATTGTCATTGTTGTCAACACAGTCAGATAGATCGGTTGATGTAGTGGATAGGATTTTAGAGGTTATTCAGAGTATGTACAGTGATGTTAAATGCTTATGAGGATGTTTTTGATGTTTGGGTGAAGTTTTTACAGGTTGTTTGTGCAAAGTTGAAAAAATCATCATGTTGTGGCTACTCCACAATGTACCCCAAAATTGGGGACCCACCTTTTTGCATATTTTCCAAGAAGACCGAAGTGGACCATATGCTAAAGATCAAAGAAAAAGCAAGGAGAAAAAAGTGTCACGATATCGCAACATGTTGCATTTTTGTGGCCAAAAGAGAAGAGAAAGAACAAGAAAGAAAAAGTGTCGCGATATCGTGACATGTTGCATTTTCATGGCCAAAAGAGAAGAGAAAGAACAAGAAATAAAAAGTGTCGCGATATCGCGACATGTTGCATTTTCGTGGCCAAAAGAGAAGAGAAAGAACAAGAAATAAAAAGTTTCGCGATATCGTGACATGTTGCATTTTTGCGGCCAAAAGAGAAGAGAAAGAAAAAGTGTCGTGATATCGTGACATGTTGCATTTTTGCGGCCAAAAGAGAAGAGAAAGAACAAGAAAGAAAAAGTGTCGCAATATCGCGACATGTTGCATTTTCGTGGCCAAAAGAGAAGAGAAAGAACAAGAAATAAAAAGTGTCGTGATATCGTGACATGTTGCATTTTCGCTATTCAAAGCAAAGAGAAAGAGCAAGAAGGAAAAAGTGTCGTGATATCGCGACATGTAGCATTTTCGCGACTCAAAAAGGGCAGGTAGGCAGAGAAACAAAAGTGTCACGATATTATGACATGTTGCATTTTTGCGACTCAAAAAGGGTAGGCAGGAAGAGAAATAAAAGTGTCGTGATATCGTGACATGTTGCATTTTTGCCAAAGGAACAGAGTAGTTGACAGTGCGTCTGATATTAGTGATGAACACCAGGAAAGTGAAACTGAAGACTGCATAGTGACATGGACCTATAAGGAATAAATCAAAGATTGAATAAGGTAATTTGTCACATAAGGACAAAATTCAATGAATAAGACAAAACGTTACATAAGGAATCTTTAATGATTTGAAATCATCTAAGATGGTCGATACACATGGAAAGAAGCGGACGCATGCCCATGTGGAGAAAAGGAAACGAAGGGCCACAAAATAGAAATGAAAATCCTTTTTGGAAACTAAAACACATGCATGCACAAGGGAAGGATAAAACAAACAGTCATGGAAGGATAAAACTAACAGTCATGGAAGGAGAAATAAATTGTTTTTAGGGGTTTTAAATACGCCATTTAAAGAGGCCATAATAGGTTGGTGCTCCTTTTTGTTGGTGCAGATAAATTAGGGGTCGGTGCTCCTTTCTGTTGGTGTAGATAAATCAGGGGTTGGTGCTCCTTCCAGTGGGTGCTAGTAAATTGATTGTAAAGTTGGTGCTTTGCAAAGGCTGGATTTGGATGGGAGTCCAAACAATCATTTTGAGGATGTAGCCAAATCGGTGAACCTCGGTACATCTTGTGTTGTGTGATGTTCTCTTGTTATACTTTCTTTATTTGGTTTCAAGTTTTCATTGTTTTGGCTTTAAGAGTTGAAGATTTAAGTTTTAAAAGAGCTACACTGATTCACCCCCCTCTTAGTGTCATTGTGAGACTAACATTATGAAAAGTAGAGGATATATGGGATCTCCTTGTTGAAGGCCTCTGTTACTTGGAAAGTAACCTGCAGTAGATCCATTAACAAGCATTGAAAACCATGGAGTGGAAACACACCCCTTGATTAGCTCAACCCATTCTAGATGGAATATAAACTTCAGTAGTATGGCTACAAGGAAATCCCAATTGAGTTTGTCATAGGCCTTATTCATGTCTAAATTTAACACAAAGGTATATTTTTTAGCAAGATGAGCAGAATGAAGGGCTTCATGAATGGTGATGACTCCATCAAGGATGGATCTACCTTGGATATAACTTCCTTGGCTAGATTCAATGATGGAAGGGAGGATATTCCTCATTCTGTATGCAATGGCCTTAGTGATAATTGTATAAACCACGTAACATAGACTTATAGGCCTATAGTCAGTCATGGATTTTGTGGTGGGGATTTTAGGAATGAGAGTAATAAAATTCAAGTTGAAGCCATGAGGAATAGATTTTGGAGACTAAAACTCTCTGACGAAGGATCAAAAATTAGGGTCAACTATATCCTAGAAGGTTTGAAAAAATCGAGGAGGAAAACCATCAGGGCCAGGGGCCTTATCAAGATGCATGGAAAACAAAGACTGATAGATTTCATCATCAAAAAAAGGATCTAGGAGCTTGAAGTTTGCAATTTCTGAAACCAACTGAGGAATATGATAGAGCATGGAATTCAAGGCAAGGTTAGAGGATGGCCTACTCTCACCAAGAATATTGGTGAAATAAGAAATTGCTTCCTCTCTAATTTCTAGAATGTTAGAAGTGGTGGATCCATCATTTTTAGCAAGCTCCTTGATTATGTTGTGACTTCTATTTCTCATAGTGGAAGCATGGAAGAACTTAGTATTTAAATCTCCTTTGATTCATAGGGCTCTATATTTTTGCTTCCAAAACTTTTCATCATGAGCTAGAATATTATGTTATTCTTCTAGGATACTTCTTTCCTAAGATCATATTTGCTCATCACATTGTCCTTTCTGAATTTTATTCTCAATGGAAAGAAGCCTATCCTCGATAGATTGTTTGATTTTAAATATAATCCCAAAAACTTCTTTGTTCCAGATTTTAATATTTTTTTAACATGTTTCAATTTTTGGGTAAAATGGAATGAAGGGCATCCTTGTCAAACATGTTGCCACCATTGCATAATTATGTGCCTGAGGTCAGAATGTTGGATCCAAATCACTTCAAATATGAAGTGCCTTCTAAAATGACTATACTTTAGGATGTCCAAGAGAAGGTGGCTATGATCAGATCCAACCTTAGGAAGATATTGGAGGTTAGCATCCCCAAAAAATTGAACCGCTTCTTGAGATAGGAAAAATCTATCCAGTTTCACTTGTATAAGTTGATTTCCTGATCTTCTATTGCTCCAAGTAAATTTAGCATTTTTAAGTTTGACATCCATGAGGTTATTAGTGTTGACAAACTCATGAAAATATTCCATATTTTTCTCAGGAAGGCCAAAGCCTCCAAATTTTTCTGAAGGATAAAGAGGAGAATTGAAATCTCCTGCAACAATATGGGGATATTTTTGAAAGAATCTTTGAGACTACCAAGGGTATCCTAGAATTGGGCTCTTTCAGCTAAATATTTTGCTGCATATATGTTGGAAATAATCCATGAGAAACTGTTATCTCTATCTTGAAACATAACACTTAAGATTCTTTCATTGGATTGAATCAATTTTCCTTCTAGCTTTCTTAGATCCCATAAATAGATGAGATCTCCTGATGAACCTCTTGCTTGACTAAAAATAAATTCTCCTTTGCTCCAAATTTTTTCTTTGATCCTACATTCTTCATCCCTAAGGGCATGGCTTATTATTATAAAGTTCCCCATGGGGTGGCTATTTTTTTTTGGCTTGGCCCTCAAGAGAAATATTGGTTTGATTGTAGCCTAAGAATCTACCCACTAGAGATAACTTTCCACATCCTATAGTGTAATTGATGATCATATCAATATTGGGTAGAGGGAAGTCATCCTTGGGAAATTTTTTATTGATGTCTCAAAATTTGATGCATAATTTAATTTTGCTCATTTTCTTAGCAATAGAAACAATGTTAGAGATCTAGTTGCAATAGTTGATGTCTTTGATGAATACTATATTGAAGAATTTTTAGAGCTCCTCTTTAACTAGAAATGTGATTTTTGGATGCATTTTCCTTAATTTCTATTTTATAGGTTTTTCATAAGGCGTGATGACTAAGTGGTGAACAACTACATAAGGATCAAGACTAGGGATATCAATGTAGGATCAAGAAAATATGTCTTTTAACTCTATTAATATCTTGGTGTATTCCTCACACTTTATTGGGGTTAATACCTTGCATAGCTTAAGGATTTTGGAATATAGGAGTCCCAATATCAATGTCCATAGTTTCCTCAATCAAAATATGAGATTCATATTCTAACTAATGGGTATTTGGTAACACTCCTAGGATCTATAGATTTATAATATCTAATGATGATTGTGATTGATTGACTATGATATAGTGTTATTCATGTTTTGGTAAAATATACACCAAAATAGAAGTCATTTTGGATTAGATAGTCTAAGAGACCATCTCAAGGAGTATTTTTTTGGATATCCTCCATCTCATAGTTGTCTTCATCAGAAATTATCTTGGGAAATACTAGGGTTAGCATAGATACATTAATATGTTATATAAATAAAGAGAGGCTAGGATCTATAAGAAACAATAACCCATCATCATATTCCTTTCACCAATCCAATCTATTTGAATAAAAATTTCATCATGGGATGCCCTATTGAGATGCCTAACTTATTTGTTATTGTTAGAAGAATAAAATAGGAAAGGTTAACAATGGATGAGGAAATAACCTATCCTAAAACATCCCAAGTATGCTTTGGTCTATAAGTACTCTTTGATGTTTTGATCATATAATCCTAGTTCTTTATCTTGATATCTCATATTAGAAAGCATCTAATTAATATGGTATATGAGTTTGACAAGAATCATGGAGTGTATTTTCATTCATCTAGGTAAGGATTACTACCATGTATCTGCTCCTTATTGGTGATATTAGTACATTTGAAGAAACAACTCCCTATTTGCACTATTTTACCCTTATTTCTAGAAGTAAAACCTAAGGTTCAAGGATATGGAGGTAGATTGGCTAGGTCTATGACAAGATGGTTATTATTTGATTTATTATCATTAATTTTATTTGGATTAACACTTTGAACATTGAACACATTATTAAATAATTATTTATGGTGAGAGATCTTAATGCATCAAAGATAGGGAGATAACAATAAGGTTCAAGAGATGAATTGACAGAAGTGCAAATATGATCTTTAAAATTTTTTACCTTGATCACCTAACAATAGGAAAAGGGTTTAGGGTCATCTATAATATGATACATATTTTCCTTATATTCATATTTAAGGCATTGATCAAGAGTTGAAGGGATGCCCCACATCTCACGAATCCATGGCATTCCAAGAATAATGTTATAGGTTAAGTCATATGGCATGACATAGAAGATATTTTTGATAGTATAGGGTCCAAATATGAGGGTTAATACTATAATACCACTAGCCTCATATTCCTTATTATTGAAAGACATAAAAACAATATATGATTTCTCAAAGTCTTGTTTGGTTAGCCCAAAATGACTGATGAATCTTAGTCTATAAACATTAAGACGAAAACCATTATCAACTAGGATTTATTTGATGAATTTTTTTTTAATATGGCCTCTGATGTATGATTGAATATATTTACCTGTAAATTATTGATGAATATCATCCTCTTGGAATAATATTATTACATGGTTTACCGTAGTGTATCCTACTACAAAAATAAGATCATTCATGGTGATGTCTTAAGGAATAACTTGTTCACTCAAAATTTTAATTTATATATATATATATATATATATATATATATATATGAGCCAAAGTATTTAGAATCTTGAGAAGGGATATTTTGGATGGGGTATTCTCAAGTTGATGAAGCAAATTAAAAGCACCCTTGGCTTTGGATCTTGACTAAATGATTAATGGAGGTTATTCGATAGGAGAAGTTCTTTTTGTAGGAAGGACAAAGGGAGGTCTTAAAGGTTGATTAGATGAAAAAATTTATGTTTTTGTCTAGTTACATTACAAATATAAGAGACATAATTAGAACAATAGAGCACCACAACCATACCTTTGTTTAGAGGTAGGGAATTCATTTAGTAAATGTTATTGGCTACATTATAATTTTGATTATGATTAGGTAATATATTTTGGAAAATTCCAAGATCTTAATATATTGAGAACAACTTGGCCATTATTAATTAGGTCTTGGATCACATTCCTAAGGATCATGCATCTATCGATTGCATGACCATTGATGCAGTGGAAGGTATATTGTTCGTTGGGATGAAACCAAGTATCATTTTTTCATCTAGGTTCAAATGGTCTAATAGGTGGAATATCTATTAGTTTGGATTTAAAGAGCTAATATAGAATGGCTAAAAGATGTTTGTCTAGTCTAGAGTACCTCCTTTTAGTTTTTTTTGTTGTGGCTTTCCTAAGATAAGCTTTTATAGGTTTGCAATAGTATTAAAATTATTTTTCTGACATGATCTGTGATCTCATCACCTACAACATGTTTGTTAGTGTTCTACCCTTTCAATTTAAAGGAGGAATTATCTTTCTCTTTATAGGACTTGGTTTTTAATTTCCCTCTCTTGACAAGGGTGGTATCTACTCTCTTAGACATATCAATCATATCTTTGAAGGAAGACACATTGACCATCTCTAAGTAGAAGGTCAATTGTTCATTATTGTTTCCTATGAATATGTATAATAGATCTCTTGGTGGGGTGACATACTTGAATATCCCTACTAGGACTCACCATCTTGCTAAGAAGTTATCAAAAGTATCATATTTGGACTACTTGAGTTGGTATAGGTTACTAATGATGACCTTTTCCGCAATGTAGATAGAGAATTGTTTGACAAACATTTCAACAAGTTCTCTAAATATTTTCAATAAATGTATTGGTATTTGGTAGTACCATTCCAATCCAAGGCCACTAAGGCTCTTACGCAATATTTTAAGTAGCAATATTTCATCATAATAAATATTTCTACAAGATATTCTAAACAATATAAGGTGGTTGAAAAGATCCTATTTACCCTTATACATTTGAAACTTAAGGGTTTCAAAGTTAAGAGGAAAGGTGAAACTAGGTATAAAATGATCTAAGGGTCAATCATGCAAGTTATCATATGAGTACTTGTGATTGAATGAAGACCCTTGGATGATAGTCATTTGTTTTTTTAGTTTCTCTAGTTGAGAAGTTGAAGATTGAAATTTAGAAGTATGATTTGATAAAACAAAAGGTATGTGCTGAGAGATAGGGACAATTTGTTGGTAATTAGCATAAGAAGGAGGTTGATATACTTGAATGTATGATGTTTAAACTGACATTATATGGTTTTTTCCCTAGGTACCTAAGATAAAATAATTAAAAGATAAAGGATGAAATATTGTATGATTAGGGTTTTTGTGAATCCTATGCTTGTGTTTGTGAGGTTAGAATTAAGGTTATTAATATGAGGATTAGATATTGAGATGCTTGATGATACACTTTGATAAGAAGTGTAGCTTGTGCCTGCCTATTGAGATAACAAGACAACTTACATTACCCTATAATAATTCCTCAAGGATAAACAAATATGAGTGATGTTCCAAAGAAGGTAGAAGAGTTTGTATCCTAGAATCCATAAAATTGATTATAATAGGACCATTTTAATCAATAAAATATAAATTTGATGTATTAATGTTTGTACTTATAGACCCAAAGGATGGGTCCAATTGATTTAAAGGCAAAGGATTTGTTCTAGGTTGATGGGGATGATCCATGAGTGAAATTTTCCCTACAAAGACACCTAGGGTGTCATGACCTTATCTAAGGAAGGTCTCCACAGCATTCCTATGATTCTATAATAAATAATCCATATGAGTTATTGATTAAAAGACTACTATTCCATCCTCATCATGCATAGGGCTTAAATAACCCAAAGGTGTATAAATATCCTCTACTTGCTTGAAGGTTATATTCTAAATAATAGATTAGTCATAATGACCTTCCATAGGAGGATTAGGGTTAATGACCAATTTATGAGCAACACTATGGGTTAGGTAATATTATTAGCCATAAGTTTAGAAATAAAGGAAATATTAATTAAGTTTTAAAGTTTATAGAGTTGATTAAAAAATATTTTTTATTATAAATATTATATCTCCTTCAATTGATGTACCAAATTTGACCTATTCTAGACACTCAATTTTGACACATCCTAAAAGGAAAAGACATCAAACAAGACACCAAGCATCAACAGACACTCAATCAACCTAAACCCAAAAATTTGGGCATCATTTTTAGCATTTTTAAAAATGCCACTCAGTGTCAAATATACCATTAGCAAATTTTATTATGATTGGTGAATTTGCAAATTAGTCCTTTTTCAAACCTAGGCCGATCAAACTAACCATTGGTCAAAAATACCAATTAGGGTAAAAAATGCTAGTGGTGATTTTGACCATGAGTGGAAAATTTGCAAAATGGTTAGAATATTTTGGCATGATCTAGGAGCACACAAAATCCTATCTCTTCTTTATTTTCCAAATTCCTTATATCTTCTCACGAATAACTCTTCTAATTTCTAGCCTTGCTAACTTATGTTTTGGCATCTATTTTACTTACATTTCCTTTTACTTCATTTTTATGACTTTGATATCTGTCTTACAGGTTATATAACATCTTAATATCTATTTTTAGCCATTGAGATCCTTCTTCCAGGACCTTCTTAGTTTTATTACCTCCATTTCAAGTCACTAATACTTTCCTTGTAGGTCATTTTGGGTTTATTCTACTTGTTGTACTTATTTTCAATCACTAACCCCTTGGTTGCAGACTTTATTTATGTTATTGGTTTAACATCCTTTTACTTACTATTATCAATTTCATTTTCAAGTATATTTCTCTCCATTTTTAGCATACTAACTTGTTTATCTTTATCTGTGCTCATGTATCTCTAAGCTACTTTTATTTGCAAGAATTTATTATAGTTTCACATTTTCTTTTGATTATATAGTGCATGATGTTTTTGCATTTTCAGTCACATATACAGTCCCTCTAATTCCAATTTGTTGTGGTGTGGATGCAAGGCCATCATTGCCTTACTATATCATTAACAATAACATATAATCATCCATGTTACCTTACTTTCATCCCTCTTGTTGTTGTAGAATAGTAAAATATTATAACAATATTCATATTTTCATAACATTTGCATCATTTTACATTTCTTTTCATTTTTTGTTTCAATTGAAGACTAATTAGATTGCTACATCTTATTCTGAACCATTTTGTAAGCATTTCTAGATATTTTGCATTCCCAAAACTATCTAATTCCAATTATTTTAGGGGTATTTCACTCCCCTTGCACATGAATTCAATTTTATCACTAAATCATAGGATTTTGTAACTTGAATTCTAAAATTTATAAGTTACAAGCCTAGGAGACTCTTCACTCAACCTTCCCCCTGCATTGCATCTCAAAATTTACCAAAAACCAATTCAAAATTGATCCCAAAACACTATCAATCCCATTTTAGGTCAAAAACATCATTTACTATAGCAATTGGCAATTTTGACTCTTTGGAACAAAGAGCAAAAAACCACTCACTATAAAAATACAACTAGAATTTTTCCCCTCATTGGTAATTTTGATAGGATCTGTTTCCGCTCCAAGGAAGGCATTAATACACAATTTTCTCATAAATAGGGGGTACTATTAGATTATAAGATAGAAATACAACATTACAACACTTAGACATACCCTCCCAAAGTAGAAAACCCTAATTTTTTTGTCTTTTTTCTTCATCTTTTAGGTTTTGGAAAAATGTCACTTAGTGTTAAAATGGTAGTGGTGATTTTGATCATCAGTGGTGAATTTGATCAAGCTTTGGAAAATTTAATTCTTCCACTTAGCATATCCCTAAATGTTTTTTCTACATTTTCTATATTCTAATCTCCGTTTGCACCTTTTGTTTGACTAAAACCACACTTCTTTTGGTCAATTAAGGAACCTTAAATTTTTGGACATAAATTAAAGAATCTTAGATTAGGTCAAATTCCTTCCTTTTCAAGTAATTAGAAAATAAAATATAAAAGCATATAGTTGCATCTTAGTCTAACTTTTCTTATGCAAAATTTCTTATTTTCCATAAAATAAAATACCTATCCTACCTTTACTCATCATTAAAACAAAAAAACATTCTAGGTTAGTTCTTGTCTTCTTGCATTTATGTGTATTAAGCTGTAGCATGCATTTCTAGTCATCTTGACCTTAATTTTGAATAAGTTTTTAATAATTGATAAATATTCAAATTAGAATTCCAAATACCTTAGGTTTTGGTTAAATAAACCCATTAAACATTGTCAAGCATAGCATCAACATTGACACCTTAAAAAACTGCACTGAGTATAACCAGCTCGCATTGAAGATACCCATATCTTTGGGGTCTCTTTTGGAAAGAGACCCTCAAAGTGGGGAAGTAGGTATTTCAACTGGATTACCCTTCACATGCATGGTGATATTTCTAAATCTACACCTATATACTTTAAATACCCCCTATATAAAAACGACCTTAGTATACCTAACTCTTGCCTATATATTTTTTGGTACATAATTCAATATGTGGGTTGCCAACAATATATGGAAGTGACCTCATGGATACATTTCTAATATGATACATGAGGGATAATAGTATACCTCCTTATGACTCTCACTATCCCACTATAATATAATCCTTACTAGGCCTAAGTATGTGCAATACCCTATGTCGACGGCCAATGGCTTAGGGTTGCTATATATCCAATATAGCCTAGTAGCTTGTATGATACTTACTCAAAGGACCATAAAGATACTTAATAGGACTAAAAATTGCTTATATTCTTGTTATCTATATTTAGTATGATCTAATTTAAATGAACAATATTAATGATCTTGATTAAATCTTGACAAAAATTAGTTTGATTAAGGCTTAGCTTATCTAGACAGCCAATTTTGTGTACATGAAGAATCTCCATGTGTGTCTTTCCCTTCATGAATCAGCCATTAAATCATCCAAATTGGATCAACTTACCTTTAGACCAAATTTTAAGACTTTATTACTCTCAAATAAAAAGCACCAAGGAACTTTCACTACCTAGTGGTGTTTTTCCAAACTATTCAAATTTTGATCTTCTTACATAGTTTTAACACCCAATGATCATGAGGTGAAAGCACTTGTAGCACATTTTCCACTCAATAATTTTATTTTTCATGTGCCAAAAATAAGAAATTTTACTTTCTAACCCTCTCAATCTAGCCACCAATAATGAACCAAATCCCCAAAAATTTAATCCATAACTCCTATAGATATCCCAAATTCAAGAATATTACCAGTCTCATTTTCTCCATTAATGGCTTATTGACCTCTTTAAATTCTTACCATTTACAATATTGTCATCTTCAATTCAATTCTTCCCTAAAGGAGCCATGGTTTCCTCTAAAGATAACAATGGGGTTACCATTTCATTAAGAGTTTTATAGTAATAAAATTCTAGTAAACACTCTCTAAGATTCATAGGAATCAAGCATTGTGCATGGCAATATTATGCCAAAATATTACCACAATCTATATGAAGGACATCTGTGCAAGCACTCAATATCTAATTCCTTGTAAGATTTCTCCAAGCATTCTTGTAAGTATCCAAGAAATCAAGTATCTAAGCTCTCTCCAAGCCATCAAGTCATCAAATATCAAACATCAAAGAAATCATCAAGTCTTCAAGCATCAAGTATTAAGTCCTCAAGCTCAAGCATTCAAGTTCCAACAAGGAAGCTAGCAATATTTCAACAACATTCCACAAACAAGCGAAAAATAACATTGTGTCTATGGTTGTGCTCTTTCCCCTTATTTTTTTTTTTGAATTTTCCTTAAACTTGTAGTTTTAAGCTTCATCTTGTTGTATTTTTCCTATTGTTTAACAAGGTTTAAAATTTTTTCCAAGTCAAATCCCTTCATCATGGTCCTTATAATCTTAGCTATCTTGCATTTAATTTTCCTAATTTTTCTAAGAAGGAAAAACATTGTTAGACTACAAGTCAATGATGCTATTTATCTTTGGTTTACATAGATTAAAATTTATAGTACTAAGTGAAGTGTTGATGGCACTATCACAACCCAATGATACTTTTTCCACTAGGAATTTATTTTATGTATTTTATATTTCTATCTTTTTTATCTATCTAAATAGAGGTATGAGTGTGTTCAAGGAAGATAAAAATCCTCTTCTAGCTCAGACAAGCCCCTTTATCACCGATTCTATCTATCTTGTAGGTCAAGAAAAAGTGCTAGTGACACTTCTATGGAGTGGAAATGATTTTGTATTTGTGTAAAAATTAGGTTATTCTAGACCCAATATCTATTATTTAATCATCTAGAGCTTAGATTATGTTTGTTGTTTATTTAAAGTAGGTTTTATTTTCTACTTATTAGCAAAATATACAAAGAGAAAATAAATAACTGGATTATTCTTAACTATATATGGTACCAACATAATATTTTAGCTTTATATGTAATAAAATCACATATAGCTACATCTAGGACTTGTTTGTTGCGTTTTCTTACATCCTTACCTCTTAAAAAGATTTTTCTTTACTTCATGATAAAAATTAAAGTGCATTTTAGCTTTAGGACTTTATTGTTGAATTTAAGCATTAGGGATATGTTATATTTAAGCTTATACAAATAAGTGTCTTATGTTAAATGTAGGTTTTCTTCAACTAAAATATTAAATACAAAGCATGCATAATTTTACCCTGGTCTCGAAGTTAGAGGAGAAAGTAGGGAAGCATCATGAAGAGGTCCTTCACAATATCTTACATTTTTCCCCTTCTTAAATTTGGTGAATCCCATGTGAACACCACCACATGTCCTAAGACATCCTTTATCCAAGGTAAGCTTTAATCAAGATAAAATTTGTCAAAATTTAATCAAGACTATCTAGTCTTTTTTGTTTAGATTAGATCACATTAAATATAGATAATAACAACATAACAAATTGTTAGTCCTACTAAGGGTATTCATGATCCTTTTAGCACCTATCAGATAAGCTACTAGGCTATATTGGGTATATAGTGATCCTGGGCCACAAGCCACCCATATAGGATCTCATATGTATTTATGCCTATTAAAGAGTATATTGTGGTGGGCCAGTGGAAGTCATAACTAGGTATATTATTACCTCTCACATACCATATTAGCAATATATACAAGCAATCATTTTCATTTATCATTGGCAACCCATGTATCAAATTTCTCTCACATATCAATGGGTATATATAGAGGATTTATGTATATATATTTGGTATATGAGAAGGCCCACAATGTATATAATTTAGATTTTGTATATTGAGGGAAGCATATATAAGATTTCTAAAACATATATTTTTTATTTAATCAACTCTATAAATTTCAAAAATTAATTAATTAAACTCATTTTATTTGAGCCCATGGCCAAGAGACACTACCTAACCCATAGTGATACTCATCAGTTGACCATTAACCCTAATAATTTGGAGGAAGGTCCCTAGGACCAAATTACTTTTGAGGACCCAAAATTTGAATAAGATAAGAATTATCCACCCTTAGGTTCTCTGATATCCATGATGAGAAAGGGAGAGTGTTTTTAAATACACTAATTACATGGATTTCTTCTTACAAAAATATAGGAAGGTTGTGGTATCCTTTCTTAAGGAATGATGTGATAACCTAGGTGTCTCTGTTGTGGAAGGTTCACTCTTGGACCATACCCAACAACCTATCTCAAACCCTTTATCTTTAAATCAATTGGATACATCATTTGAATCCTTAAATGTAAAACTTAATGCATCAACTTATCATTTTATTGATTTCAACCTCCCTATAATCACCACTTCTATAGATTTTAGGATGTAAAACCTCTCATCTTCCTTGAGACATCATTCATATTTTACTTATCTTGTAGAACTATTATATGGTAATGTGAGTTGTCTTGTTTATCAAAAAGTAGATAAGGTTACATTTCTAATGATGATGTACCACCAAGTATCCCAATTTTCAATCCTTGTGTAAATAAGCTTCATTCTAACATCATAAGTGGGAGTATGGGTTTTACTAAAAACCCTAATCGTGTAATCTCTCATCCTTCATATTCTTATCCTTTCACCTTAAATATCTTGAGAAAAATCATATGATGCTAATCTCAATATTGCATACCCAAGTGTATCAACCTCCACCTTATCTCAATTATCAATTTCCTTCCATCTCTTAGGACATTCATTTTGTGCAATCAAATAATCAAACATAGTTTCTTCTAAATTTCAAACTCTAACATCTCAACTAGAGCTATTGAAACAAAAAATAACCAATATTTATGATGACTTGTGCAACCAACCATTAGATAATTTTGTAGCTAGTTTCCCTTTCCCTCCCAACTTTGAAACTCCTAATTTATGTGCAACCTTACCTTATTTTTTGATTGTTTATTATGTATTATATTAGCTCCCAAGATCTGATTGATTACTGGGATGATCCTTTAGCTTTGGATTTTGAGGTGTGCTATCATACCACCCACTTTTTTTATGAATTATGTACTCTTATTAATTAATATAAAGTCACTTTATATATATAAAGGGAAGGAATATCCTATCAACTGCCTTAGGTTGTTTAGAATGAGTTGTAGTGATATTTCTTATAATGAAACATTGGTACTCAAAATATTTTCCAAGAGCCTTAGTATACCTAGCTTGGAATGATATTACCAAATCCTAAGGTATTTCCTTAAAAGCTTTAGATACCTTGGAATGGTATCTACTTGAGAAAAAAATGTCATGATTAGTGACCTATACCAACTTAAATAGTCTAAAGACAAGAATTTTTCTAACTTCTTGGCAATATGGAAATATTTGTTAAGGAGACTCCAATATATCCCTCCACCTAGAGATCTTCTAGATATCTTCATAGGTAACTTTAATGATAATTTGTCCTTATTTTAAGAGATATCTAGTGTATCTTCTTTTGAATATTCCATTGATGTGGCCAAGAGAGTAGATACTACCCTTGCAAAAATATTACAATTAAAATCCAAATCCCATAAGGAATAAGGTAAGTCCTCTTCTAACCTGAAATAATAGTACAGGAACAAACATGTTGTAGGTTTTGGAGTTAAAAAATCATTCTAAAAAAGCAATGTTAGTTCTATGGTGAACCTTTAAAAGTTTATCTAAATTCCACAATAGTAAAAACCTAGTATGAAATGCTTTCAAATGGATGAACCTCCTTTAGTCATCCTTGATCAACTCCTAAAATTCAAAATGGTGGAACTTCTACTTACCAAGACTTTAGATCCTACGATAGAAAAATATTCTTGCTTTCATGCCATTATGCAATGTGCCTTCCACCACATTAATATTCATGTGATTAATAAATTCATGAGCCTTATAAATATAATCCAAAACCTAATTGATAAGGGTCAAGTTATTCTCAATATCATTGATTCTAAACCTTATTCTAATTAGGACCTTATAATTTTTCAAAATTAATTGCCTAATCATAATCATAATCAAAACACAAAGAGAACTATTCACTATAGGAATGTCTCTCTACCAAACCAAAGGATGGCAGGGATAATCCATTCTTCTAATCATATTCTTTTAAATTATATTGTAAATAAATAACAACACAAGGATCCTTCATTTGATTAACCTTCTATGCCTCCTTTGGTCCATCATACAAAAAGAATTTATCTCCTCAAATAACCCCCATTAATTATTTGATTAGGAGCTAAGGCTAAGGGCACTTTAGTTTGGTCCATTAACTTGAAATAAAACTAACCAATATCTCCATGAGATTCTCAGCATCTCTTCGACTCATAGGGATATCATATTCAAAATTTAAGTGAATAGATTATTTCTTAAGGCCTAAACCTAAAGGATATCACTTCCATAGTTGGATCCATTAGGGCTAGCCATGTAATTATATCATTCTATGAGGATGATATTCCTAAATCCTAAATGGTCAAATATCTACCATTATACATCAAATGAAATATCAATCACAGTTCCATCAAACAAATCCTAGTTAATAATGGTTCTAGTCTTAATATTTGTAGCCTTAGATTCAATAGTTATTTTGGGATAACCAAACAAGATTTTGATAAAATTGATCCTATTATTAGGATGTTTTATAATTGAGAGCATGATTCTAGTGGCGCTATGTTATTACCTTTGAGAGTCACATCTTAAGTTATTAACACTATTTTCTATGGCATGCCTTATGACTTAATATACAACATTTGTTCTTAGGAGGCCATGGATCCATGAGGCATGGGTCATTCCTTCAACTCTTCATCAGTTCATTAAATATGAAAATAGGTCAATAATTATCATATTCCAACTAACTGTAATCCCTTCACCTACTACTAGGTGATTGAGAATCTTAAAGCTCAACTTTATCTTTCTCTTTATTCATATCTTGAGTCATATCCTTCTCATCTGCCAATCAGTAATGCATTAAGGTATCTCACCTTAAGTAATCCACCTAACAATAAATCTAAAGGTCAAACCTCTAATCTAACCAACATTAACATGAATAATCAAGATAATAATAAATCTTTTTTGGACCTAGCTAAGCTTCCTCTATCTCGTCAAACCTTAGGTTTACCTTCACGAAGCAAGGGTAAAATGGTGTTTTTCAAAAGTTGTTTCTTTATTTATGTTGGTTCTACTAACAATAATAAAATCCATAATAGTAACCCTTTACCAACTAAATGATAGTATGCTCCATGCTTCTTGTTGAACTCATATTTTATTCTAAAATAAATGCTTTCTACCAGAGGATATCAAGGTAAAGGATTATATTTGTATGAGTAAGGCATAAAAGAGCCCCTATATATTGAAGCCTATATAGGATACTATGGGATATGTTATATCCAAATTCATAGTTAGTCTCTTCCCTCTTCTTTTTTGAGAATAGAAATGAAACCATCCTTCCTAAAATGGAATCCCATTACAATATTGTTACCTTAAATATATTGTATTGGGATTATGAGGATGACAATGGGTCATTGATCCTCATAGATCTTAACATCTCTTGATTTACACAATTTTCTAGTGTAAATATACTAACCCTAGATTATACTAATCTAATTCTTGATGAAGATAACTATGATATAGAGGACATCCCAAATGATCCTTCTAAAGATGGTCTTTGGACTATCCAAGCCAAAATGACTTCTAATTTAGGGAATATTTTTCCTAAATTATGAATATCACTCTCACAATTGATTGATTATAATCATCCTTATCTATATTCTATAGATCTTGAGAACCTAGGATTGTTGCCCAAACCCCCTCAATTGGAATATGAGTCTCGTATTCTAATTGAGGAATTCATGGATTTTGATATTGGTACCCCAAAATATCATAATATCCTTAAGCTAAGCAAAATATTGACCCTATTTGAGCATGAGAAATACACCAAGATATTCATGGATTTTAGAAACATCTTTGCTTGGTCCTAACTAATATGCCATGCCTTGATTCTTCCCTAGTTGTCCACCACCTAGTCATCATTCATGATGCAAAAACCAAAAGCAAAAGTTATTTAAATACATTCAAAATTTACTTTGCTAGTCAAAGAGGAGCTCTAAAATCTCCTCGATGTTGGATTCATCAAAGCCAAGGACTATTTCAACTAGATTTCTAATTTTCCCTATTTCCAAGAAAAATAGTAGCATTAAAGTCTACATAAACTTAAGGAATATCCCAAGGATGACTTCCCTCTACTCAAAATCAACATGATCATTTATTTTACTATAATATGTGGAATGTTATCATTGATGGATGAATTCCTAGGCTAAAATCAGTTCAAAATCACTCTTGAGAACTAAGCTAAATTAGCTTTCACCTCACCATGGGGAACCTTTTGCTAACAAGTCATGCCTTTTAGATTGAAAAATGTGGGAGGTACTTGCTAAAGAGCCATAACATAGATATTTCACAAAATTATGTATGACATCATAGAAGACTATATTGATGATCTTCTTGGTCAATATTTAAATCAATAATATCATGTTTAATACCTAAGGTACATCTTCAAGCAACTATAGGAGTACAAGGTATGTATAATACCTCATAAATACATCTTTGGGATTACATTAGTAAAACTATTGAGATTAATTGTATCTCAATATGGCATCAAAGTTTATCCTAACAATATATTGGCTATAGTTGATATGAGACCCTCAAATGTTAACCTAGCTTAGGAGTCTCTAGGGAAAATCCAAGACATTTAGAGATTCATCTTCCAACATGCTAGAAATTGCCATCCTTTTTATAAGCTTTTGAGAAAGGATATGGTCTCCAATTAGGACATTGACTACCAAGCAATATTTGATGCTCTCAAATCGTACCTCTTCTCTGTTCTCATCTATATACCTCTTAACACTTCTAGACCCTTGTTGGTATACATAGCATTAATATACCACATCTTAGGATATATTATGGCATAGTATTATGACCAACATAGAGAGTGATCCATGTTTTACATTAGTAGGACCTTGGTCAATTACAAAGTCAACTACACCCTTGAGAGAAGCTTTGCCTAGATATAGTGTTTACTTATTAGATTCTCTGACACTACATGCTCATACATAAGACATTTATCATCACAAGGGTCAATCTCTTGTAATGCCTCATATCCAAGCCTTACCTTTGGGGATAAACTACTAAGTGGTAAATTGCCCTTGGTGAATTAAATAATGAGTTTGTTAGCCAAATATCTATGAATAGTTAGGTCACTGCTAACCAACTAGCTATTGTGCCCTTAGAATATACACACCCCCTAGTCATAGATTTCTTATATGAGTTAGTCTTTAGCCTTTAAGTAGATCAAATTGATTCTAGGACTTCGTACTTTGATGACACTTCATGTTTCAAATGAGTAGGAGTAGGAGTCATCTTGATCACTCCTCAACAACAACTTATCCCTTTGTCCTTTAATTTTAAGGTTCCTTATACAAATAATACCAATAAGAGTGAGGCACTTATATTAAGGCTCTATATAACATTAATTTTATAGGTTAGAACCCTATTTATTTTTAGATATTCCAAACTTGTAATCAACCATGTTTGGTTTTTATCAAATAATATATGAAAATATTGAGCTATAAAAATATATTATCACTAATCTAATAAATTTTTTTGAAAAAATTACCATTGAATCCATCTCTAGGTCTAGCAACCACCATACCAATTCTATAGTCATGACTGCATCCTTTATCCCCTTAGATCTATATAATAAATAAGATATAATCATCATTTAGTAAATTAGGGAGCCTTTAACCGTAGAGTTTAGCCAACTTCCTCTAGGAGTATTTTTCGTAGAAATGTTTCCTCCTCCTAATCCTTGGTTCAAGAATATATTTGCCTTCCTGAAGGATGGCACATTGCATGATGGTTTGAAATACAATGAGTGCAAGAACCTTAAGCAATGTGCCTATAGGTATGCCATAATTGTTGATATGTTTTACCATAGTTTCCTTGATGGTATTCTCCTTAGGTACATAAACTTAGATAAATCCCAAATAGCTATAAAATATGTCCTTTATGGATCATGTGATGGTCATTTAGTGGTGTTTCCATCACCAAGAAAATTCTATAGATAGGCTATTTTTGTCCTCTCTTATGACTATGTTAGGAGGTACAGTAAGTGTTAGAATTATGACAACCTTATCCACTCTCCATCCCAAGCTCTTCAACCCTTTGACTTTTCATTGCTCTTTTTCATTTGGGGCTGAAATATCATTGGGAAGATTAACCTAGTATTTTTTGATAGATATAAGTCCAACATAACGGTTACTAAGTACTTCATTAAGTGGTTCAAATTCATACCTTTAGAATCAACCATTATAACGCTAGTCTCCAATTTTATCCTCAACCAAGTCCTTAGCCATTATGGAATTCCTTCTATGTTAATTTCTAGTAATGGAACACCCTTAAAGAACAAGAATATCCAAAAAACTTAATATAAATATAATATTTTACACAAATTATCGATGCCTTACTAAACTCAAGGTAATGATCAAGCTAAATATTCTAATGAGATTCTTTTCTAGATCCTCAAAAAGCTTATCATTAAAATTGATCGAGGTTGGCATCTTCATCTCTATTCTACCCTATGAGCCTATCATCAGTGTGACACCCTTGATTTAATTTATGGAACCAAAGTTATATTATCACTTGAACTAAAGGATCCTTCCTTGTGCATTTTTTTGGACTCCTTTATTTGATATAATATCATCTTGCTCATCTTAGCCAGTTGGAGTTGTTTGATGAAAAGTATATCCATGTGCTAGATAACCTATAGGTCTAATAGTAAAGGCTTAAATATTATTATAACAAGAAGTTATGATCCTACTCCTTTGAATTTTGTGATCTCATTCTTAAAGAGAATCAAAATAACACAAATGTTAAAACTAATATCAAAGGTAAATTTGATTCTGATTGGATAGGTCCATTCATCATAACTGCCAAGTTTGATTTAGGTACTTACCACCTCACCATGCTTGATGGAAAATATCTTAAAGAACCAATGAACATAATACATCTTAAAAGGTCACTTATGAGTTTGATTTGAATGCCTATTTATTTTAGAGTACCTATAACCACTTGCTTGCATCTGCTTGATTTTATATCTACTTACATACATATGCTTATATATGTCTAGACTACTTGTAGCTCAAGTTAGTGATCTACAATATCATGCAAATGATGATCCTAGTAAAGATAGTTTATTTGTCATCCCACTAGGAAAATAATGTGATTAGATCCTCCTAGTCCTATATTTGCAAATAAAATAAGGGTTGACACAACCATATATATCTATCTTCAATATTTCTATCGATTTCAATTTAATTTACGTCAAACCTTATTAGTCAATTCTTTCAAACTATAAAAATTATGTTGTATGATGAATAGCATAAAATTCAAAGGTATTGATGGTAAATGATGAGTATCGTTAATGCCCATCATTTAATTTAATTTAATTTATCAAATCTGTGGAGACATCTTACAGTTGTATACATTAGAGACCTTAGAACTACAACTTTAAATATCAAGACACCAGATTATCTTATGAAAGTTGGAAATATTTGTAGAAAGTAAACTATGCTAATTTTCACACTACCATGAAAAGAAATCTAAGTTTCAAAAATTTAAAATGCTAAAATTGAAAGTCACTAAACTACATTTGCTAAAATTGAAATTGCAAAAAATTAAATGTTGAAATAAAACCTAGTTAAAACATAAATTAAATGTAGAAATTTAAATGTTGAAACAAAAGTAACAATTATAGAAATGAACTGTGACCAATTGGTTGAAACAAAAAAAAACATAACATTCTTAAAAAATAGGAGGAAAATAGGAAAAAAATAGTGTATTTACTGAATTGCAATAAATTACAAAAAATAGCAACAAAAATGAAAACTCCACTTTTTGACAACAAAAACAACAATTTTAGAAAACCTGTAAATAATGTATAGAGGTACTTCCACCAAGCCTGAGAGTGGGCCCTTTCTCCTTGGTCTACTAAAAGGAGTGTTTTACCAAGTACTAAGTGCTACTTATCCAATCACGCATAAAACATATGTTGAAACAAAAATTGCACTTTATTTGATAAAAAATGTTCTTACAAAAGCTACTGGCAATTTCTTAAAACATGTTATGGCTGATTCCTATTAGCCTAATATGTATATTGTCTTCAACATTGGTAGTTCGGGGATATTTATGCAAATTCTCACTCATTCCCAACCTACGGTCGATAAATACAATTCTATCCATTTGATATCACAAACTGATTTGTTGATTTGCTACTAATGAATTCTATTTTGAATTGGACATAATTCTATTTGCACTAGTTGTCCTATTGTTCTCACCTACAAACATTAAGGAATATGTTTGAAATATGTGGAATATAATTGGTTGTGATCATCCACATGCCATTTCACTTGTCTCCCTTGAAATCAATCAAAACAATCTTTATTGTAAGAAATTCTATAGTTTTTCAAAATTAAGACAGTAAGTAGGAATAGAAAGATTTCCTCCTTTTTTGCATGTCGAATTATTATGGGATGCTTTAAATTAATCTTAGGAATATTTATGCCAAATTGCATCTTGCCACCATACCATTTACACCTTTAAAACGATCGAATCAAATTCTATTTTTAGTGTAGGAAATTTTGTAGAAAATCTATCTTTTCCAAAATTAAGATAATCAGTTGAAATAGAGATATTTTCTCCTTTTTATGCTTCTAATATTTACTGGATACCTTGAAATAGTCCAAACAGTAATATGTCATTTTTTTGCAATTTATCATATTAACATCAACATAAACATAAATAACAATTAACTATTTGGCATTAACCTATAGTATTTAGGCAAAATAGACAATTTATGTGAAAAACATTGAAATAATGAGGAATTTTATTGCCTCAACATTCCCCCATACTTATCCTGATGCATGTCCTCATGCATCCTAGCAAGCCATAGCAATACTTAGATCTAACTTTTTGAATGACATCCTTTGTTCCTTCTATTCTTTTTCAACCAAATCTGAACTTGTTGAAATGGTTAAAAAATTGTTAAAATTGCGGTAAATGTCAAAAATGCTGAATTGCTGAAATTGTTGAAAATGTTGAATTTGCTGCAATTTGCTGAAATTGCTAAAATTTTTGAAATTGTTGTAATTGTTGAAAAATGCTGAAATTGTTGAAAATGCTAAAAATGTTGTAACTATTGCAATTACCAAAAAAATTCTAAAACCTCTTTGTTGTTTTTTTTTAATTTCCATCCATTGCAGCTTTCAACAATTGTAGTTTTCAACAAGTGTATTTTTTAACCATGTTATTCCAAAATAGACTACATTTTCTTCTTTTTATTTTATTTTTTACTTTTTTTCTCTTCATTTTTTTGCTTTTACTTCTTTTATTTTCTTTTTTTTGCACTTTTTTAGCTTGTTGTTCTAGAGTAGTCTGCACTTTTTTAGCTTGCTGTTCCAAAGTAGTCTGCACTTTTTCTACAATTTCCTAGCTTTCTATTCTGGAGCAATATGCATTTTTTTTTGCAATTTTGTATGTTTCAGAGCACTTATTTTCAATGTATCGGAGCATTGGTAGAATACATTATTTTCAAGCTTGTATGTTTCAAAGCACTAGTAAAATACATTGTTTTATGTCAAATTGTTTTAGAAACATACGAAAATGGGATGGAACGATGTGCAATGTATTTTTTTTATCATTTTTTAATTTTTAATTTATTTTTTGAACACTTTATTCATATACAAATTTGTTGATTTCTTCCATACCCTTATACTCAACCCTTTCATACACAACAGTTATGCTAAAGCATCTAGAAAAACTTGCTTTTCATTTTCAAATCTTTCAAACATGAATCCCCCATGACAAAAGGTATACTAAAACAACTTTTGGAAGTACTAAGTAGGGTGTTTTATTTTACCCTTTAAACATATAGATATGCCAAGCATTGAACCCTTATCTATGCAATGTTAAGGCTAACTAATAGTAAAATTGAATAAAATGCATACCTTGCTTTTGAGGAGATTTCATGCACCCTTTTGGATTACTTTTTTATCACACACTTAGGATTTTTAAAATTTGAAAAGTACATAAATATGAAAATTAGACTTTATTCAAATGTTGAAAAATTTTCAAGGCAAAAAAACCAAAAATCAAATTAATGTAAGCCTTAATTCAATAGCACCTTGAAGAGGTTTTCACCATTGAATTATTTATTTATTTTATTTTTTTCAAAAGAGACTATCATTTCTGGTTTTCAACCAACTTCTATCTCAATTTTGTCCATAAAGGATTTTCACAATCAAGATTATTCTTTTTTTTTGCATCAAAAGAGGTCGCCATTTTTGGTTTTCAACCTTCTTCTATCTTGATTGTGTCCATGAAATATTGTCACAAACAAGAATTTTTCTTTTCTCTTTTCTCCATGAAAACAACAATAATGAAGCATCAACCTTTCTTTCTGTATGAGTAATAATAATCCTCTCATGTCATCATTTCCTTGTTATTGATCAAAATGAAGTATTGAATTCATTTCTCCTCCTCCCCATTGAAATCGATACATGTTCTCATGCATCCTTATTTTGTGGGACATACCTTAAGCTACAAATTTTTTTCTCTCTCTTTTCTTTTCATAATTCAAAGATATGATCTTTTAAAATATCTATTAGAAGAGGCAACCTCTTCTATTATGTGTAAGTCATAGTATGAGAAATAATGAGCAAATTCCACCTTTGTTAGTGGCCTATGGTACAACCATAAATGATTTTAATTCACCATAAAATTCCAATGTCCTTCTCGAATCATAAATCGAAGAAAGTCAAACAACTCTATTCTCAAACACTTCTTCAATTTGACATAGTCCTAGACACTAAATTTATAGCTTGCTAAAAATATTAGCATAGTAAGAACCAAACAATAATACCCAATCACCTAGTTCATATTTGTTGCTCTTAATATGACTATCATGCCATATTTCTTATTATTTTTTAATGATCTTAATTTAGTGAAGTGCCTCCAACAAAAGCTCATCCAATGCATTCACATATAAAATCCTCTCTTGTTGTACTTGCAACAACTCAATTCCATATTCCAAATATATATGAAGTGTTAGAAATTCAAACTCAATTAGAAAAAGATATTTCTTTTTATTTTCCTCATCTAATTCAAGAAACCATAGGCTTCTTGGATCACCATACTTAGGTGGAGTAATAAGTTTTCCTGCAAGCAAGTCTACTAATTTTCCACCTACTTGTATGGTTTTAGGATATACTTTTTTCTTTCTTCTTGGTTTCTTAGTATGCATTTCAAACAATGTGATTAATTATAGGTACATATTTAATAACATGTTGTTAAGGGATTATAGCATTTAAATGTTTTAATTTCTTTACCAAATCTAATTTTAAATATGTTATTTTTTATATCTCAAATATTTCATGATATGGTACTTTCTCCATTAAATCATCTTGATGGAGATTTAGTTTTTTTTTAATGTAGATGGGTCTTCTTGTTTATTATCATTAGCTTCCATTTCTACAATGATAGGTGGAATAGGTTCAAGAAGTATTTTTCTTGAACACAATTGAGTGTTGTCATAATCAATGCCATTTATCATGGCTATATATTTTAACTCAACCATATAGATAAGGGTTGCCTATTTAACATTATTAGGATTATCCATAGGTTAAGCTAAAAATGGAGGTTATTTTTCTTGTTGTTGTTGTTTTCCTTAAGAGAAATTATGGGTACAAGTAGGCAACAAATTTTATTTTTGGTTTTGATACTAATGTTGCCCTTGGTATGATTGTTGTTGTTGTATCCATTTTTGTCTCTACATTTGTGGGTGCATTTATGGTGGATGTTGTTGATTCAATTATTGATTCATCCATCTAGGTTGAGACCATTCTTGGGAATATGCCCATGGTGGTTGACTCCAATGTTGTTGAAATGGATTTTAAGTAGACCATGGCATATACTAAGAATCATTTTTCTAATTTATAGGAAATCGAGAAGCATTTTGATATGGATATTTTAACAAAATTATTCCCTTGTCTTTGTCCTACAAAATTAAGTTTTTTCATAGGTTGAGACTATTTTTTTAAGATGCTTTTGAGTCCTGGTAACACATGGCATTGATATATAGGATGTTCTTTTTCACAAATTCTACATATAGTAGATATTAATATCTTATTTAAAGGACATTCATGAAGAGAGTTATTCTTCTTATAGATACATTATTTGTGTTCATTTCATCAAATATTGTGTTAAGATGTACTAAAATATCAGTTTTTAGATTATCAAACTCTTTCATGAATTCTTTTAAAGCATTTTTATTGTTACCATTTTTTGTTGTCTATGTCTTCTATGGGAATAATTATTACAAAGTTCAATGATTTCTTGAAATTCAAGTGTATTCGCATCTCCTTTTACCATAATATCCAATACATCTCTTGATTCATTGTGTATTCCTCTCAAGAAAATATTTTTTCTAATTTTTGGTTCAACATCCCCACATTTCTTATGAATAAAAGAAAATTTTTCTAGATAGTCTTCTAAAATCTCATCTTCCTCTTATTTCATTCTAAACAATTTATCTTGTTGATTATTTACTTGACAATATTCTTAGTATCTCTCCAAAAATATATTTTCCATTTCATTCCAGGTTTAAATCAAATTAGGTGTTAAGGTTATGAACCATCTTAGGGATGATTCTTTAAGAGTGGAAGAAAATAGTTTGAGCTTTTAATTATCATTGGTATAGTCATAGGCTTGGCATACAATCTTAAACTCAAGTAGAAACAGACTAGGATCTTTAGATGTAACTTCCTTAAAAGTTAGTATTACAAAAGTTGAAATGAATTTCATAGGAAACTTTTGATTAGGATCTAATCAAATAGGGTATTGAAAAGTGCTAGTAGATGTACGAATTACGCTAGGGTAGAGCATATTATTGGCTCTTTCTAGATTATCTTGTAAGCCTTCCATTATGTGTTCCCAACACCAATTATAAATCCTTTTAAATTATCTTGATTGTGTAGATTTATCAAGGAAAAGTGGCATTGAGCTACTAATTTTTCCTTCTTGTAATGCTTTCTCAAGGGATCCTACACTTTTTTAAGTAGAGGATTATGATTCTTTAAAAATTCTAACATTTTTAATAATAATTAATTCAAAAAACTCTAGCATAGGTTCAACCTCTTATTTTTAATGTCTTCATGTGGTTTGTAAAAAAAAAAATTTATGTCTAATCCTATTCATATTTTTTTTGGTAAGTTAATAAATTTCATTAAGGAGGCATTTGAAAGGTGCCCCAATTCCTTAGTACAACACAAAATTAAGGGATACAGGAAAAGCAAAAGTGCATCCTATGGAAGTAGAATAGAGAGAAGAGGATGTGAGGAAGACCCAAAAACCATTCTTAGCAAAAAAGAAAAACACAAAAAGACAAACAGGGGAGAGACTAGAAGGAAAGAAAACCCCCAAAGGGTCAACAACAGAAACCAGGAAGGCAATTACTCCATAGGAGGTGTAACAACAATTTCTTGATTGCCTTCCTTGATTTCATCCTTGGGAACTTTATTGAAGACCTCCTTTACTATTTCG
The DNA here is from genome assembly GCA_028583015.1 of Wollemia nobilis. Taxonomy (NCBI): domain Eukaryota; kingdom Viridiplantae; phylum Streptophyta; class Pinopsida; order Araucariales; family Araucariaceae; genus Wollemia; species Wollemia nobilis. Next base: position 2,683,371 of record JAQPPZ010003184.1, read on the forward strand.
ATGACATCATCCTCTTTTGCTTCGGATATGCTAGCAGCAGTAAAGTTCGCAAGGACCTCCTTATCAAAGGTATCACAAAAAAATAGTAATTTTAACATATTCCTCTGGTCCTTTAATTGTGAAATGGCTTTATCAAGAGAAACCTAGGCAATCTCCAGGTGGGAAATGGTAGCAGAGGTGGTTTGGATAACCAATTTTTGCAAATAATTCTAAATGGTGTCGCTGGAGTCATCCTCACAACCTTCTTTGAATAACAATTCTCCTATTCATATTTGCTAAAATAAATATACTCCTATTCTAGTGTTCTAATGTCCAAAATGCAATCCTAATATATGTAACTATTTTATGTGAATTCATCAATTTCATAAGAATACAATTAACATTGAAGAACTTGTTTCAAGGTTATGCATAAGTGGTTGGACTCAAAATGTACTAGTAAAAAAATGGTGAATCCTAATAAAAATCAATCCGAATAAAGAGGAATCCTAAGAAAATCAAATCAATCATCTTCACACCAAAATTTGGGTTATTTGAAGCCTTAAAAATTAAGGTCGTATTTGGGGAAATTTTGACCTATTAAATCATCTTATAACTTCATAAAAACACCACCATTAGATCAAGCTCAAAAAGATCTTTCCAATGAGTACAAATATGCCTATGTTTAGATATGTATTGTGGCGAATTTATCCTAAGAAATAATTGGTCCTAAAAATTTTAGATGAATGGACCAACATCGAGGGTCCTCATATTCGCCAATTTCTAATTTTGGAAATCTTAATATTCACCCAATTTACAAATATTCGCCCAATTTGTGAATATTCACCACTATGCATAACCCTGACTTGTTTATTCTCTAACAATGCCAATTTACTCCCCAAAAATGGCACCAAAAATGATGTGTCGTTAATGCTTATAATTTAATTTAATTTTATTTGTCAAATCCAGGAAGGTATCCTAAGGTTGTATACATTAGAGACCTTAGAACTACAACTTTAAATATCAAGACACTAGATTATCCTTTGAAAGCTAGAAATATTTGTAGAAAGGATAATATGCTACTATTCACACTTCCATGAAAAGAAAGTTAACCAAGTTGTGAACATTGAAATTGCTGAAATTGAAAGTCACTAAACTACATTTGGTGAAATAGAAATTGGAGAAATTAAATGCTAAAATAAAAACTAGTTAAAACAAAAATTAAATACAAAAATTTAAATGTTGAAAAAAAAGTGATAATTACAAAAATTAAATGTGACCAGTCGATTGCATAAAACAAAATATAACATGATTACAAAATAGGGAAAAATTATGAGGAAATAGGGTATTTATTGAATTGCAATAAATTATAGAAAATAGCAACAAAAATGAAACTACATTTTTTGACAACAAAAACAATAATTTCAAAAAACCTGTAAATAATGTACAAAGGTCCTTCCACCAGCCTCAAGAGTGGGTCCTTGCTCCTAGGTCTAACATAAAGAGTGTTTTACCAAGTCCCAAGTGCTACTTATCCAATCACACATAGAACATATGTTAAAACAAAAATTGTACTTCATTTGATAAAAACTGTTCTTACAAAAATTGTTGACAATTTCCTAAAACATGTTATGGCTTATTCCTATTTGCCTAATATGTCTATTGTCTTAAATGTAGGTATGTGGGGGCTATTTATACAAATTATCCATCATTCTTAGCCTATGGTTGATAAATACAATTTCATCCATTTGTTATCATAAAATGATTTGTTGCTAATGAATTCTATCCAAAACTAGACAAAATTCTATTTGCACCAGCTATCCTATTATTATCACCTAAAATTTTTAAGGAATATGCTTTAAATAGAAGGAATATAATTGGTTGTGATCATAAATGTGACACTTCACTTGTCTCTCTTGATATCAATCAAAACAATTTTTGTTGTAAGAATTTTTGTAGTATTTCATAATTAAGATAGTAAGTAGGAAGAGAGAGATTCCCTTCTTTTTTGTGTGTCCAGTTATTAAGATATGATTTGAAATAATATTAGGAATATTTATTCCAAATTACATATTTCTAGCTCACCATTTACACCTTTAAAATGACTAAATCAATTATGTTTTTAGTGTAGAAAATTTTGCAAAAAATCTATCTTTTCTAGAATTAAGATAGTTAGTTGAAATAGAGAGATTCCCTCATTTTTGTGCTTCTAATATTTACTGGATTCCTTGAAATAGTCCTAAAAATATGTTTGTCAAATCCCAACTTCCTAGCTCACCATTTGTACGTGCAAATTAGTCAAAACTGAATTTTAGTTTTTATATGTAGAAAAACCTGCAATTGCTATGGAAGATTAGGCTAGAAATATGATATGTGCAAATGAGTTGGAAAACTAATACTAAGTCAAATATAGATGATTGGTCATGTCTTCTCTTATTTATTCGAAGATCCCAAGGTATTTTCAACTCCAAATTTCATGTGCCACTTAAAACCCCTATTAACTTGTAGATTACTGCCTGGATGTTCTGAAGCAGAACTTGCAGGTTCTATTTTCCATGGATTACCTACCTTGTTTTTTGTTACAACATGATTTTTACGGTGCCACTTCATCCAAAAAAATTTCTAAGGTAGTAATCAAATTCAAATATGGACACCATTTTTCAACATTTTTATTTATGCTACTTAATTGTTAAAAACCTATAAAATAATCGCAAAAAATGTAGAAAACATGTCCAAATAGCAATATATAATTTTCTACAATTTACCATGTTAACATCAACATCAACATAAATAATAATAAAACTACTTGGCATTAACTTATAGTATTTAGGCAAAATAGACATTCTTTATGTGAAGGAACACTAAAATGAGGTATTTTATTGCCTCAGCATTCCCCCATACCTATCCTAATGCATGTCCTCATGCATCCTAGTAGGCCATAGCAATATTTAGGTTTAGATTTCTGAATGACATCCTGTATTCCTTTTATTTTTTCAACAAAATCTGAACTTTTGAAAATTGTTAAAATTGTTGAAAATGTTGAATTTGTTGCAATTTGCTAAAAAATACTGAAATTGTTGAAATGGTTGAAATTGTTGTAATTGCTAATAAATGCTGAAATTTTTGAAAATGGTAAAAATGTTAAATATGTTGTAACCACTGCAATTACCAAAATATGTTGAAACCTTTATTTTTTTATAATTTCCATCAATTGCAACTTTCAACAACTATAGTTTTCAACAACTATAGTTTTCAGCCATGTTTTTCCAAAACAGTCTACATTTTCTTTCACTTTTTTTTTCTTTTAATTTTTTTGTTTTCACTTCTTTTTGCATTTTTTAGCTTGTTGTTTTGGAGCAGTTTGCACCTTTTCTACAACTTTCCAACTTGCTATTCTAGAGCAGTTTGCACTTTTTCTACAATTCAATATTCCGGATCACTTATCTACAATGTTCTAGAGCACTAGTAGAATACACTATTTTCAAGCTTGTATGTTCTAAGAACTGACAAAATATATTTTTGTGCCAAATTGTTGCAACATAAAAATGGGCTAGAAATATGTGCAATGTATTTTTTTATCTTTTTTTTCTTTTATTTTTTTAAATTTTTTTAACACTTTATTCATGCACAGCTATGTTGAGTTCTTCCATGTCCTTATTTCTAACCCTTTCATACACAACAGTATGTTGGAGCATCTATACCAACTTGTTTTTCATTTTCAAACATTTCAAACATGAATCCCTCATGAACAAAGGTATACTAAAACAACTTTTGGAAGTACTAAATTTTGTCATTTATACATATAGATATGCCAAGAATTTAACCCTTATCTATGCAATGTTAAGGCTAACTAATAGTAAAACTAAATAAAATGTATACCTTACCATTGAGGATATTTCATGCACCCTTTTGGATTACTTTTTAATTGCACACTGAGGATATCTAAAATCTAAAAGGTACATAAATACAAGAATTAGACTTTGTTAAAATGCTAAAAATATTCAAGGTAAACAAACTAAAGACTGGTTTCATGTAAGCATTAATTCAATAGCACCTCAAAGAGGTTTTAACCATTGAATTATTTATTTATTTTTAGAAGAGGCCACCATTTCTAGTTTTCAAACAACTTCTGTCTCAATTGCGTCTATTAAGAATTTTCACAATCAAGATTATTCTTTTATTTTGCATCAAAAGAGACCACCATTTCTGGTTTTCAACCTTCTTCTATCTTGATTGTGTCCATGAAAGAATTTTACAACCAATATTTTTTTCTTCTTTTTTATTTTATGCATGAAAATAACAACAATGAAGCATTAAAATTTCTTTCTATATGAGTAATAAGAATCCTTTCATGTCATAATTTTCTTCTTATTGCTCAAAATAAAGTATTAATTTTATTTCTCCAACTATCTACTAAAATTTATTCATGTCCTCATGCATCTTTATTTTATGGGATATACCTTATGCTACAACTCTCTCTCTCTTGCTCTCTCTCTATCTCTCTCTCTCTCTCCTTTCTTTCCTTTTATTCATGATTCAAAGATATGATCATTCAAAATATCTATTAGAAGAGGGAGCCTCTTCTATCATATGCAAGTCATAATATAAAATATATTGAGAAAATTCCACCTTCGTTAGTGGTTTGTTAGGGTACCTAGGAATAGATATTTGGGGATATATTATTATATTGTATAAGGGTTGGCATGGGCTACACATAACCCAAGGTTGATTTTAATATAATATAATATTATATTATATTATAATATAATTTTATATTAGTAGTGTCTCCCCAAAGTAGAATTAGAATATGGGTATATAAAGAAGATATATTTATCATTGTAATCATCATGGAGATCAATCATATGTAATAATATTTCCCACAAAGTGGCTTATGGGATTTTTTCCTCCTTAAGTGGCACTCTCATCTTGGGAGATCTTGTGGATTTATTCCTTCCTTAAGGAGTATTATTGGTGTTTCTTTACCTTAAGGGTATTATTTATATTTGTCTCATTGTGTGGATTGTTATTGTGGATAATTATTTATGGATAAATGATTTCAAGAATAGATTTGTTTGATTTTATTCGATTGATGATTATTTTCATAACAAGTGGTATCAGAGCAACGATTTTAAAAAATTGAAGATTTTTTTTGGAATTGCAAAATTAGGGCAGATGTTTTTGGAAAAAAACATCTCATCTTTCAGTAGTCATATCTCTATGAAAGGTTATCTGATTCAGATGATTCTTCGATTATTTTGTGCAGAATTTGAAGAGCTTTAAAATTAATGGTCATATGAAGAAATCTGAGCAATATTGAGGGAGATGCAACCTTTTAAAGTCAACCATCTAGAACAAAGGTAGTGATAAATTTTCAAATTGCAATTTTTTGAAAGACAAAATTTGTTAGTTCGGGTAAGCAAATCAGTTGGAATTTTATTTTGTTTTGAAGAAGAAATGCAGATTTAATGGTTTATGTGGAATTTTAGCTTTAAATTAATGGAGATATATATTTTAATAATTACCCTAGTTTGCGTTGGGCCATGATATATATTCTCATAAAACCCTAGTTAGCATCAGGGCATCAACTATGGAACTAATTTTTTTTTTTTTGTGGAAATGATATTGATGTGAGAGAGTTGTCGAAAATAGTAAAATCTCAACATGGTGAAGTCATGTTACTCTATTGCTTCCAAAGTTTTTTGGGGGGGAATTTTTACATTGGGTAGAAAGCTTTATTAGTAAAAATTCCTTGTGCACTTATAGAGAAATAGAACCAACATTCTTGAGTAAATGGGAACCTATTAAATTATAGGGAAGGGATAAAAAGATAGATAGCTTGATGGATGTCATCAAATACCTTGAAAATAAATTATAGGAAATTCAAAATGAGATGAGTAGAATTAAATGAAAGGAGAATGGGAAGTTTTCAAGAAACATAATGAAAACTATGAAAAAGAAATAAAATTACTCAAGAAGGAGAAAGAGAAAAATGTTAAGGAAGATAGTGAGAAGAATGAAGCTACATATTTGGATTTTCAAAAGCAAGAGAAGGATCAAAAGAGTTTAAATTGATCTAAAATTTCTATGTTGTAAGTTCATGGAAGCATTCAAAATACACAAGTTATTATTTACATTACCCTTATTAGAAGATTTAATTTTAGTAATATTGCTTTGGCTAAGAGGTTGGAGGTTCAAACAACAAAAATTAAGGACATACAGTTAGAGGGTGAGAATGTTAAGATTTTTGAATATTTGAAGATCACCATGGATAAATATGTTTTACATTTAGATTTTCATGCTATTGAGATGGATGATGAGGATATTGTTCTTGGTTATCCTTGGTTAGATTATTTGAGTACTATTAATATTAATGTACAAAATAAGTTTATGAAGTTGTGGTACAGGAAAAAGAATATAACATTGCAGGATATTTCTTAGCTTAAGGAACAAGGATCCAAGGAAAAATAAGAAGTGGTTGTAGATAAACAAATTGAAGAACAAATAGAAGAACCTAAAATAGAATCTAAGAAGGTAATAGCAATAATTGAGTCCATGAAAGAAGCGTAAGAAACTTATTCCATGGAAATAACAGTAGCAGAGCATAAGGAAATTTCGATAGAAGAGCACAAGGGCACAAAAAACAAAAGGAATATGAAGGAATATTGTGTAGAAAATTTTAAAACAATGGAACCAAATGTTGAGGAGTCAAAGAAGGTAGAACACCAAGTTAAAATTACACCATATTGCCATCCACACCACCATGAGTGGCAAAAATCTTGGAGGTTTGGCTCAAGGTAGCAATATTATTATTCTACATAGAATCAAAAAGGTATCAAGTATGGTAGTTTTTGGCAGAGAAAGCATAGTGATATTGGTTTTCAGAGTGGTTCATCAACATCAAGGAACAAGTGGACCCATCATTTGAGTTATCAAAATAAAGTAGCAGAAGCATGGAGCCAACAAAGTAGATTTGGTTACTCAAGTGGTAAAATGACATACCAGCATCAACGACCACCATCAATCAATGTTTCACTAGGATGGATGGATGATAGAGATTAGTACAAGTTACTAACATGGCTTAGCAAATCATATTATCTTGTTTCTTCATATATTTTGAGAACGAAATATTTGTAATGAGGATGGCATGTTAGAGTACCTAGGAATAAATATTTGGGGATATATTATTATATTATATAAGGGTTGGCATGAGCCACACATAACTCAATGTTGTTTGTAATATAATATTATATTAGTAGTAGGCTCCCCAAAGTAGAATTAGAATATGGATATATAAATAAGAGATATTTGTCATTGTAATCATCATGGAGATCAATCATATGTAATCATCTTTGCCCATGAAGTGGCTTATGGGACTTTGCCCTCCTTAAGTGGCACTCTCATCTTGGGATATCTTGTGGAGTTATTCCTTCCTTAAGGAGTATTATTGGTGTTTCACTACCTTAAGGGTATTATCTATCTTTATCTCATTCTATGGATTGTTATTATGGATGATTATTTGTGGATGAATCATTTGATTGTTTTCCATATTGGTGAATAATTTATGTTAATGACAATAAATTTTTGTAATAGGTTTATGTTACAATCGTAAATGATGTCCATTCACCATAAAATTTCTTGAATCATCAATTGAATAAAATTAAAAATATATATTCTTGAACACTTATTCAATTTGGTATAGTCCTAGCCACTAAATTTGTAGCTTGCTAGAAACATCAACATAGTAAGAACCAAACAATAATTCCCAATCACTTGGTTCATCCTTGTTGCTCCTAATATGACTCTCATGCCACATTTCTTATTGTTATTGAATGATCTTTGTTTAGTGAAGTGCCTCCAATGAAATTTCATCCAATGCATTCAAATACAAAATCCTCTCTTGTTGTACCTATAATAACTCAATACCATCTTCCAAAGATATAAGAAGTGTCAGGAATTCAAACTCAACTAGAAAAATATGTTTCTTTTTATTTACCTGATCTAATTCAATAAACCATAGACTTCTTGGATCACCATACTTAGGTGGATTAATAAGTTTTATTGCAAGCAATTCTACTAATTTTCCACTTACTTGTATGGTTTTAGGATATGCTTTTTCTTTTTTCTTGGTTTCTTAATACACATTTTCTGAACAATGTGATTAATCGTAGGTACATCTTCAATATCATGTAGTAAAGGGATTGTAATATTTAAATGTTTTAATTTTTTACCAAATCTAATTTTGAATATGTTGTTTTTGATATCTCAAATAATTCAGGATATGGTAATTTCCCCATTAAATCATCTTGAGAGAGGTTTTCTTTTTCTTTTTTTGTTTCAATGTAGATGGGTCTTCTTATTTATTCTCATTAGCTCCAATTTCTACAATGATAGATGGAATAGGTTCAAGAAGTATTTTTATTGAACACAATTGAGTGTTGTCATAATCAATGACATTTATCATGGCTATATATTTTGATTCAACCATATAGATAGGGGTTGCTTGTTTAACATTATTGGGATTAGCCACAAGTTGAGCTAAAAGTGGAGGTTGTTTTACTTCTTGTTGTTGTTGTCCTTGAGGGAAATTATGGGTATAAATAGGCAACACATTTTTTTGTTGGTTTTGATACTAATGTTGCCCTTGGTATGATTGTTGTTGTTGTACCCATTGTTGTCCCTACATTTGTGGGTGCAACCATGGTGGATGTTGTTGATTTGATTTTTGATTCATCCATCTAGGTTGAGACCATTCTTGGGAATTGTAGGACCATAAAGGCATGCACCCAATATTGCAATTGCATAAAATGAAACAAAATGGACATTCAAACATAAATTGACAAAGATAAAATCAATTAAATGAAATGCATCTTTATTCCTCTTTGAATCAATTGATGTTTTATAAATGAATCCCTCTTAGGGATACCCTTTTTGATACGCAATTACAATGTTACAATCCTCTCAAGGATAAAATGCACTTTTCAAGCCTTTAAGGTGACACGAACTGCTCTAGGGTGGAGTTGACCCTCTTCTTTGCATTGAGGAAGGAATTGAATGATTACATCTCCTTCGAACCTACTTTCCTACGGTCAAGAAACAATACAAAAGCATCAAAAAAATAGGCAGCCTCTCATGATGAGGTCCTTTGAGGAAAATATGCATAAATATGCCATAACAACTATGAAATCAAGAAAATGAGTAAAACATATTAAACTTATGTGAGATTCATAAATATTTTTAGCAATCTAAAAGCAAGAAGGACAGTTATCTATCTACTTGATCAATTGCATGAAATTAAGCATGTTAGAATGAAAATAAGCCATTAATGTCCTACTTGCTATAATGAAAACAAGATTGATTAAACCTTGAATATACCAGTTAGATTGTCTCTAAACATAAATTAACCTAATAAAATGACTAATATAACCTAATTAAGCATAATGGAAAGAAAACAGTAAGGATATCTATCACTTGTTACAAACCACAGCTCGGATGAGCGGTCTGCACTTAAACCGCAACTATCAGCCATGATGAGAAACAAAGTAAATTTGCCCTCAAAATTCTAGGGTTGCGGTCTCGATCCTCCTTGTAAAATTGATGATAAAGGGTCGCCTCAGTGTCCTCTTATAGGTTGTTGGGCCTTCATTTTCCTGAATTCATGTTTCTTGGAGTTCTAGCTCCTTAGGGCATCCATGACATAATTTGTCATGATGTGTGATGAAGTAGCAAGTAAATGGCAACAAGGCTCTCTTAGTACACTTAAGTGAGTCTACAATTTGACAGGGCTTCAATGCTCAAATATTCTCTCTCTTGCCATATATTTGCTCTAATTTTTATGGGTACTTAGAGGACTACCCAAGGGCTAGGGGTGGATTCATGGAGAAGCCAAGATCAAGAAGGGGTGGTTAGGACATTTGGATTGGAAGCTTTTATTCTTTAACCACCTTCTTCTAGAATAAATGGTCATTTAAACCTATTTGGCTCGAATGAAGACCAACTAAACTTTAGTTTTGATCGCAAGTGACAGTTGCAGTTCAGACTGTAGACCACAAATCTCAGCCATGGTTAAAACTGTAGATTGTAGGTCTCAGCTGTGGTTTAGACTGATTAGGACAAGGAGCCCAAATTGAGTGGTTATAACCACTTCTCTATCTTGGATTCTGTTCAATATCTTCCATATGGTCTTGTAGCATGTCCATATGAGTAGTCGCCATCAACATGACACATTTTAGGTGTCTACAGATTCCCCTTTTGATATGCATTATGAGATCGAACAACATTGAGAAAAAATAGACCTCCTAAAATGATGTCAAAGGTTCTATGATGATCATTAGTTGGATCAACATTAGATGCCCCAGGTCTAGCAAAAGGACGCGCATCCTAGAATCATTGCTTCCAACTGATTAGAGGCTTAATTTGAAAGGGTTTGCACTCATCATCAGGTATTTGGGTAGCTTTGGTGCTATAATAGGAGTTAGGCCTATATAACCTAAAGGAGGAGAGCTACAAACTAACTATCATTTTTTGCTATTTACCCCAAGTAAAGGGGTAAGCTTATGATATCTGTTAGCAATGATTTGCAAGGACGAATGCAATTTTAACAAGATCAAGGGATCTACGATTTCAGGGATCTTCTATTGACATTGATTATGATTATGATAGTATGACTACCCCCTCAAGTGACGAGTCGATGAGGGTAATGATAATGTATGAAGTGATGAGGTCGCTTGACCATAATGAATGATCTACACAAACTTAGAATTGAGCATTTAATTACTTGGCTAAGCCTAGTTCAATGTATGATTGCAACTGTTAATCGTAATTGCACATTCCTATCCCATGGAGCAGTCAAGTTGCATTAGCCTTCTTAGGAAATCAAAATGATACAATGCCAATTATATTTATTTTGAATCAGTTTTTTTATGATTTTATAAAAAAAAGTGTCATAAGAGAAATGACATGAAACACCTCATTTTTGTGGAGTGGTCTAGCCTTGAAGGCCTTCTTCGAAATTGAAAAGAAGCATATCAAATCAACGATGACAATTTTACCCCAAATGTCCTTATGGTTATTTACTCATCTCGTCGGATTGCATGGATTGTTAGCCGCTACAACCGCCAAGTATCTAGGGTAAATAACTGAATACGAGGTGCATTTGGCTTTTAATTATTTGATTTTTTTGTTAATTTGAATTTTTAGTTGATCATGGTGCTTAAAAATCACCAAATGTGTTAAATTGATTGCTCTTATTGAGAATATGGTCCATTAGGAGACATTGATTTGCCATTTGAAATCTTCCCACGGTAGGATTTTACTGCATTTAATGCAAGTCACAAATAACGTCTAGGGCCTGCGATTGAAATTTTAAATTTTGGGAACCGTGAATCATAGCTACAGTTGACAAACCCTAATTCTGGGACCGCGAGTGTTAGCTGCGGTCCGACAAAAATAGGAAAAGGTTTAAAATTTTCATATTTTCAAATTTCCTCATTATTTCTTGACAACAACTGCAATTGAAGAGCTCAGAGAGGTGTGAGAGTAAACTTGACATAAAATGCTGGTAAATCTAACACCAACTACCTTACACACCTCTCGATGGTAGACCATGGACAACCATATACTAGCAGAGGCCTCAGTGTAGGTAAGGTAACTCGAAACCTAATCCTCGCACTCATTACCAATTAAAAATGAACCATATTAAGTAATGGGTTAAATCGATCTTACTAAACTTTTGGTAATGAACCTCACCTTAGACTAGGCTAGTTTAGGATTTAATTATTATTTTTGTTTTTTGATTTCTTGGCTAGGAAATGACCCCAAAAGGGTCATATTCCTAAACCTTAGCTAGAAGTTGCGGTTCCCCATTAACATATTAGGGACCGTAGGTATCAGCTGCGGTTAGATTCAAATTACGACGATAAAAAATTTGACCATTATGCAGACCATGGGTTTGACCTACGGTTCCCTATTTTTAGAAAAATTTCCAAATTTATTGATTTTTTTGTGATTTTTCTTGGTAATTAATACCATTTATTACACTCCTCAGATGTACTATTGGAATTTTTTATCATCCTTAGCATTATTTTGTATTTATAGCAATTTTTAGCTTTATTTCTCTTTTTAGGTCATTTTTTTTTAATCTGATTTTAGTTTCTTTTAGCTAGATTTTTCCTTATGCATTATTTATTTTTAGAAATTGAATTCTAGAGCTAGGGAGTCGAACATCCTTTGCACCATCCACCCACTGCTTATTGAACTAGAGCAAGAGTGGTTTGGAGTCATTGGCTTTGGGTACATTTTGGATCTACCCACTATCAGGGTAGATCAAGCCTACATGACTGTGTTGGCATGCTGTTGGAATTCACGGACCAACACATTTTACCTACCGATAGGTGAAATGACTGTTACACTAGAGGACATCTACCAGATCTTTAGGATCCCTATTGATGGAAAGGCCATCACCTCCTCTCCTTCTGAAGTAAGGGGGTAGTTTTTTATTCTATCTTCGGTGATCGAAGCTAGGATACCCATGACAAGATAAACCATGGAGGCATCCATATTGGTTAGTAGTAGGGGAAGGGCATATTCTAGATCAGAGAGGTATTTTTCATGCACTTGGTCATGCAGATTGTGATTCCAAACTCCTCGGGTGCGAGGATCCCTTAGAACTTTTTGGCCAGTGTTAGGAGGATCACATAGAGCTTTATCGATCATCCACTACTCCTAGCCTGGGGAGCACTCTATTGTACCAGTTGTACCGAGAGATCTACCAGATCACCAATAGGATCCAGATATGGATTAGCTATAGTTTATGTCTCCAGATCTAAGGTTGGAAACACATCAAGATCGAGCAACCTACGGAGCTACCCCTAGATATTACTTTAATTTATGACATCCATTAGTGCTACATCATATGTTGGCCCCACAAGGAGGAGGGGTTCCAAATTAGGTCCCATGCTGGGGACATAGAGCACTACATTAGCTGATTTACAGTGCTTCGATTGGATGACATTGAGTGGCATCCATACATGGATTTCCCTACATAGGAGGAGGCTGGCGAGCGACTACGCTAGACCCGATGAGACTGATGGCTACTCGGCCACAAGGCTGAGGTCTATGAGTACCAATTATACTCATGGGTCCTACGATAGTTTGGGCTAGTGTAGGACATCCCATAGTTTTCCATCATCTACAGGTGGTTGATACTAGAGACAAATTTATAGTGGGTATAGCCTACACAGCTCAGGGATGCTACAGATGACTTTCAAGAGTCAAGGATTGCTAGGGATGGGACCACCCCAACATATAATACTTGGTGGTCCCTATTATAGTGGTAGGTATCTAGACCCCTCGGTCGAGTAGATGATATGTTAGAGGTTGATCCATAGGGGCACAATGTACACCAGTGTACTGAGGGTGGATGGGGGGTAAAGGCTATCGTAGAGGATGCACCATAGATTAAGGCTAAGGAGGAGGCCCTAGATGAGGGCAAGGTGCCTCCAGATAGTGAGGTGGGGTAGTTGCTAGCCCAGGTTGCATATTTGTAGAGTTAGGTTGGAAGACTTAAATCCTAGATGCTATAGAGGGAGACATCTATCGCCATGCTAAAGATGAAGTTTTCTCACAGTGAGAGATAGTTGTAGTAGGCCTGGTAGGAGGTCACAGCTATGATAGTGCATTCTACAATGGTGGAGGGAAGATCCCAGGATCTCACTAGTGCACTTGATCTAGAAGAGGTGTGACAGGGAATAGCTATAGTGGAGAGGGAATTGGCCCTAGCTTTGAGGGAAGATCCTTCATCCTCCTGTGCTATCATGGTACTACCCATAGCACCATCATCCACACTGCCAGGAGGTCATGGCCCCATGATAAATATTATGTGACTCACTCCCCTCGTAGAGTAGTGGAATGATCGATGTTATGTGAGGATAGCTCGCATCTCCCAACTGGAGGGGTATATTAGATTGAAAAGTGGGCAAGTTCCTAAGGATTCTCATGCTTCATGCACTCATCAGAGCAGATCTAGGACCAGTACTATAGGGCAGTCATCCAAAAGCTCAAGCTATAAGACTCATAGGATTGAGAGGACACATAGGTCCTCTAGCACTCATGAAGCTAGCTTGCACAGGAGCCACAGGGATGGAAAAGGTGATGGTGGTGACTCATAGGCTAGGAGTGTGGGCCCTCTGTAGTATACATGCTGAGATACTATGATGTACTATTTTGCATGTAAGGTCGAGGACCTACACATTTGTAGCATGTGGGTATTTTTGATGTACCCCCATGTACTCATGTTTGGATACATATATATATGATATTTTGATCATTTTGGCTCATTATGTGTACTTGTGTATTTTTAATTTTATGTTTATGTTATGCACATGGATGTAGATGTTTATATTGATGTTATGCTTATGTAATGTGATGTATGGATTTCATGCACTAGTTAGCTATTTGATTTTATGATGATGATGATATGCAATGATCTATATGCTTAGATATGCTATTTATGATGGATGCATATGGATGCGATGTTTACTTTTAAACGCATATTTAATTTTACTTTATTGTATGTATTTAATTTATAATGATGTCGCAATATGTTGCTGCAATGTATGTAATGCATTATTTACATGATGGTAATTTAATATAAATGAACCTATATGCTTTAATCACTTAAAACATAAGGAATGAATGCGATATGAGTTTAACAATCTAATGGATGACACCATAGAATGTGTAAAAATCATGAATGTAATTACAAATCCTCATTACAAGAATTTAATCAATTAATCATCCATATATGAAATGTAATGATATGAAGTGGTATGATGCGAATGATATGATATGTCACTCTATTTTATTTTTGCAATTTTGAAAAATATGCACAATATAGTCAGTGGTCATCTAGATATCGTTTCTGATATCCATCCAGTATCTATCCTATATCTTGATTGTGCTTTATGTAATGATGTATCATAGATTCGATACTTTACAATTTGATGATTTGAATGACTTTATTCTATATAGTTTGTGATATTTGGTATTTTGTTGCTATTAGAGAAACTTTTGAGGTTTTCCATGAGACTCAAACACCCTAGTAGACTTCTCAAAAATCAAATACTAATTGTACATGGCTTTTGTTGGACAAGGCTTTCATCATGAATGACCCAACTGTTCATTACCCCTATGTGTGCATGTGAGTATTTTTAGATAGACCATAGGCATACCCTAGATGTCAGTCGAGACTCTTCCAACCCATATGTGAGATCAATTTCCTCTTATGTTTGTATCATCCTTGTTTCAAACTTGATTTGACTATACTGATAGACAACCCCAAGAACCTAGAGCTAACTCATCTCGTAAATTGATCAGGACTACCCATCCAAAAATAGTTGGGACTCTTTCAACCCATTGTTGCGTTTGGGGATCACCCAATAAAACTACTACTTCGAAAGCAGGCGGGACTTTTTCAACCCATTTTTGCAATCAAGGTTCATTCTATGGCTTTGAATAGTGAACAATCCAGGGATTCAAGTTCTGACCCCATTTTGATTGTTGCTTATATGTAGTGATAAAAATCATTGTTTTTCATGTTTTACTCTGAGTGATAAAAATCACTATTTATTCCCATTTTTATTGAGCAAGGGATTTGTATAGTCCTTTTGATTCACTATATCATTTTAGTTTTGAACTTTGAACTTTGGGTTTGAAATTTAAACTATGCATCTATGTACAAGTAGGGGAAATTCTTGTCCTTTTGCCAAGGTTCACCATTCTAGACTGAACTATTTGCAAGATAAGCAGGTAATAAAACCCATCTCTCTAAATACCCAGGACCACTTTCATAGCTTTCATCCTCTCTTATCTTAGCAGGATTTTAAATGTGTCAATTAATGATGAGATCCTAATATGCCAAACACTATCACAACTAATGACCTCATCTACAAAAGCAAAAGCAGCTTTCTATGACGTTTGAGAAACCCATTAGGTATGGTTGAGTGATTGGAAAACTTTGGTATACACACATATTTCATAGCAACAAGTGTTGTGTATGAATGCAGTGGATTATGATAAATGCAAAGTTTCATGATTAAAACATAAACATGGCATCGTTTGTAAGACAGACAAACTACTACGAAATGCAATGGATGACAAATGTCTATTTGCAATGCAGTGAATTGAATGCACATGTGAATGAAAATGCATGATGCAAATGCAAAATTTTTTGGGTTTTATGCTTTACCAATTTTTTGAATTTTATTTATTTTATAATTTTTATTTATTTTGAGCCTTTATATTTGACCAAACGGTGAGTACATGCCTTTTGAGCTTTTAAATTGACCAAGCAATTTTTCATAAAATCCTTGGAGCTTTTTAGGATGACCGAACGATTTTAATAAAACCCTCAAAGTTTTTTAGAGTTGATCAAAGGTTTGTAATACCTTTGGAGCTTTTTAGGATGACTGAGCGGTTCTAAGAAAACCCTCAAGGCCTTTAACTGACACGACCAAGCGATTTTAGAAACCCTTGGGGCCTTTTGGGGTTGATTGAGCAGTTTTGGGTAAACTCTTAGAGTCTTTTACTATGCTCTCAAGAATAAAATGCCTTAAGATGGATGATGTTGAGAGGTTTAGGCTCTTCAACACCTCCTAGCGATGTTAGGTGATAGGTACCCGAACCAATATTTTTAGATATGATATAGGGTCCTAGCCAATTAGCTATGAATTTTTCTTGCATATCTGGTGGTAAATTAGAGTTATGTTGGTTCTCTTTCAATACAAGGTCCCCAAATTCAAAGTCTCTATGGTGGACTTTGATATTATAATCTCGTTTTAGTCACTCCTGATAAACATGGAGATGCTCCAGGGCATTCACGTGACGTTCATAAAGCAACATTAGTTGATCTAGTCGAGCTTACTACACGGTGTCATCATCGATGAACTCTTTCAATGTGATGTGTAACATTGGAATTTTCAACTCCAAGGGCATAATGGCCTTAGTGCCATATACTAGTGAAAACTATGTTTCCCCAATGGGCGTCCGAATACTAGTCCTGTAAGCCCATAATGCAAGGGGTAGCTGGATATGCCAATATTTGTGGTTTTCTTGGACCATATTTTTTAATATGGCCATCATTGTCTTGTTTGAGGCCTCAGCTTGCCCGTTTTCCTGCAGATAGTATGGAGTTGCAAAACTATGCTTGATTCTATATTTAGACGTCAAAGGTCTCATAGTTTTGTTCTTGAATGATGTTCCATTATCCAAAACTATTTTGGATGGAATACCAAAATGACTTATGATATGCTCTAGTATAAACTCTACTATACGAGATCCAGTTGTCGTTGTTAAGGGTATTGCTTCCACCCACTTTGTAAAATACTCAATAGCCATGATAATAAATGTATATTGACCTGATGATGGAGGAGATATCTTGCCTATAAGATATAATCCCCACTTAGAAAATGGCCAAGCCGCTTGGATGGGTTGTAAGACCTACGATGGCAAGTGCGTAAGATTAGCATGATGCTGACATTTGATGCATTTATTGAAATACACATTGCACTCCTTCTCCATAGTGGGCCAATAGTAACCCATTCGAAGGATGCACTTGACGATGGCCATGCCATTGAAATGGCCACCGCACGTACCGTCATGAGCTTGTGAAATTTCCCAAGATGACTCTTGGGACTCTAGAGAACAAAGGAGAACTCCATCCTAACCTCGTCAGTTAAAAATGTCTCCTATCAAGACATATTTAGTCACTTTCTGCTTGAATGTGCATTTTGTGGCACATGAAAATCCCTCTAGGATTATACCAAGTTTTAAGAAGTCTTGTATTTACAACATCCAAATCTCACAAAGCCTCAGCTTTGACTACCAAGATGACTTGCTCTCCCTACGTATTTACTTTTGCAAATGTAGACTAGTAAATAATCTGTGTATTACATATGTCGTATGACTTAGTATATAGTGTTACAATTTCTTGGTAATGAACACTACTGCTAAACATAGTTTCTCCACATATGCATACCCTAGCTCGTAACTCACCAATATTTGACTAATATAATATATGGCTTATTCTTTTTCTTGCATGTTCTTTTAGGCTAACATGGTCCCTAATGCAAATTCGATTGTCAATATATAGCAAAATGACACATTTGGCCTTGGTGGAGCTAGCACTGGTGGCATCGCTAGGTATTGCTTTATTTTAGTGAAATTTAATTGATAGTCCTCATCCTAATTGAATGGGACCCCCTTGTGTAGCAGTTAATTCATGGGTCAACATTTATCTGATAATTGAGCGATAAATTGCTTTATCGATGCTACCTTTCCGTAAAGGCTTCTTAGCTCTTTGATATTGGTGGGGGGACGCATATCTAAGATAGCCTTGACATTTGCTTGGTCAAATTCAATTCCTCACTTAGAAATGATGAATCCTAAAATTTTACCAGAAGTTACAGCAAATACGCACTTCTTAGGATTCAACCTAACAATATATTCTATTAGGCGATCGAAGACCTTCCTCAAGACCTCCGCATGCTCAGCACATAGTAATGACTTGGCCAATAATTCATCCATTTAATCCTCTAGGATATTATACATATAGTCATGAAAGATATATGTCATGGCCCGTTGATATGTGGCACCAATTTTTTTAAGAACAAATGGCATAACGTTATAGAAAAATGTTTCCCAAGGTATGATAAACATGGTTTTATGTTGGTCGACGGGGTTTAATCCGAATTTTATTGTAACCAAAAAAACCATCCATTAAGGAGAGCATTTTGTGACTTGTAGTTGCATCTACAAGAGCATCGATATTTGGTAACAAAAATGAATCCTTTGGTGTTGCCTTATTCAGGTCTCTAAAATCCATATAAATACGGATTCTTCCATTAGGTTTTCCTATGAGCACCATATTGGATACCCATTCTAGATAGTCAATGGAGATTACAAATTCTATGTCCAATAGATTTTGTAGCTCATATTTCACCATTAAGGCTATTGTTGGATGCATCTTTCTAAGTTTTTTCTTGACTGGTTTCTTCGTTAGATCTAGTGAAAGGTTATGAATAACCAATTTTGGGTCTAGACCTAGCATATATTTGTATGTCCAAGAAAAAATATTAGGTTTCTCTTTCAGTAGAGGGATGATGGTGGCATGCTCATCTAGAGTGAGACCCTCTCCAAATTTAACCTTCCTTAAAATAGTGGGATCACTACTGATATCCACATCGAAGGTTTCCTCTAATGACATATGTGATCCCTCCTCAAAATGATAAGGCATAGGAATCTGGTGGATGTCATACGATGGGTTTATAGGTTTCATGTCAGAATCATCCTTAGCATGATAGACATCATAAGCATAAACTGGCATAAAATGAAATGTTTGCAGCATTTCTTCATTAGGGAAGAAATATTCAGGCTCAACATGTGAGTCAGCACGATCCCAGTCGATAGAATCTACATTGAGATACAATGGTTTGAACGGATCTTCTAGATTGTGGAGTGGAGTGGTTAAATCAATGGAGACCATATTTATGGAATGGAATTGATCTACAAGACCACATGGATAAACTTCTACATAATCTATGTAGCCCTCATACCCGAGATCTAGCTCTAACAACATACGCATAAATTGATCCTCTTTATGTAGATTACAGACGATTGGGTCCTTTATATGCACCGATTGCAAGATGGGATCATTCGGCTCAATGAGCTCCATGTACATAGGTGGGTTAGGAAACACCATGTGATAGATCACATCAAAGTTTGGTGGTCTTCCCCTAAGGCAAGGATTGATATTGATCTCTCTGCGCATGTCATCAATTGTATAATGTGCATTATTGTGATGTAGGTAAGGAGCTCCTAGATAGGCTCTCTCTGTTTCATCCTCATCATCACTGTCGTAATACAATCCTTTGTAACTATTCACTAGCATGGGATGCTCTGGTAATTGTAGCCCCATGTAAGTCACATCCTGATCACTATCATCACTGTCTGATAAAATCGGGTATGAGTGTCGTAAATAATATATCGCGTCATAAATTGATTAAACTTCATCCTTTTACTGATTGTCAGGTAATATCTCACTATCCACCAAGGTATCTTTGTGATATGACTCGGGCAGAGATATGGTGACATAAAACACCATCTGATTATCCCCCTGGAACGCAGAAGGATCAGGGTGATATGGGTTGAAATCCACATTATTCCCCAGACTAAGGTACAAGCGATCTAATGATGCTACAATTAAATCATCCTGTCCCTATGTCTACAACCCTAGCCCAAACCTATCAATTGCCAGCTAATAACATGGCTCGAGCGAAGTCCTACGTCCTTGCTCAAAAAGCCCAAGGTCGTACCCATGCTAATGATATAATTCAAAAAATTTCCTGGTATATTTGGGTTTGGATAGATAACAAATATTCAGTACGAATGGTTCGTCATCATCTTCATCCATAGGTGCTCGTGTGGGAAGCTGATCCAACCTAGCATAGATGAATTTGGTCTGGTTCGTTGGCTCTCCCAATGGTACCACTGATCCAACTGTAAAATGACATGGGGTTGATGAGCATGGGGTTGGCCCATCTCTTATGTAGCCTCCAAAATTGGTCTAAATGTGATGTTCTACACAAGATATTTGCCTAACCCTGTGTTGGCTAGGTGAACAGTCACCTGAGATGGGGATGATCCTGCTGATGATGTAGGCTGAGATACCTCCTCAGCTAATATCTTGGGCTTCCTCCACTTCCATAGGAATGGGAGCCTCATCGACGATTGGTTTGGGCATATGTTTCTTTTATTTCTCACCCACTTTCACTTTTAGCTTTCTCTCATCCTGAAGTATTTCTTATGCAATCAGTTTCAAGGAAGTAGCAGTAGTGCACTCAAATCTGTACGATACAGATATCAATGGTTGAGAACATACTCTTTGTTTTTCTCCTGGAATCTTAACCTACAATGCTGGTCAAAAATCTAGGTGCATTGACAAGAGTATGAAAACCCCTGGCAAATCATCCATGTTCATGAATTTAAATAATTCTTCGTATGACGACACCATGTGAACTTGTCCCTCGTGAATGTACTTCACACATTGATGTAATATAGAGGGAACGCAACACATATCTCAAATCCAAGGTCTCCCCAATAGGATGTTATACTGCATGGCACCTTCAATCACATGACACATCACAGGGATGGTCCTTAGGCCTACCTAAATAGGTAGGATGATCGTGCCAACCATTGAACATAACGCGTCGTTAAACTCTCTCAACATGAATTAAAAGGATACAATGTGTGACTTAGGTAGCTTCAAGGGACTCAATGCCTTGGTCATTATAATTTTTATTGATGAACCATTGTCGATCAAGACCCTCTTGAATGGCATGTGTTTGACACATGCTATGATATGCAATGACGGGTCAGCTGTATCTATAAGAATTGTACTAATTTTGTGATCATAAAATTGGATTTTCAATTCTTGGCACTGTTGTACGTGTCCCACAAAGTTAGTGAATGCTTTAGCATCCTGGTACTGTACTTCAATGGACCTCAGAATGTCCATGAGAGTCTCCTTATTCCTGGGGGACTGTTGTATCAACTCATAAATAGACAACTTAGTAGGATTTGTCTACATATTTGCAACCAACCTGCTCTATATGGTTACTACCAGTCTAGTTGGTGAACCTATAATATTCTGAGCTGACTGTTGATTTGGCATGGCTTGTATTCTTATGGGAGCATGTGGTTGATTCGGTTGCTCATATCTCCCATGTCTCATAACAATATTAACCATACCTACGAAACCCTGGGTAGGTATTTCAACGCACAACTGGTTGACGTGACCAACATTGTTGCACGGTACCTCATGGTTTGGTAGTGGATTTTTTTAAATCTCCATGTTCTAGTTATTGGATGCTAGAAGATTATTTGGTACTACAAGCTTACATTTTTCAATCATATTTTGCACAATGTGCTTGAAGGACCAACACACTTTGATGTCATGACCCTTCGCAAGATGGAAGATGCAAAACAAATCATCCTGGTACCCCTTTGACTTGGACTGATTCGAATCGACCAGTTTGATCTCGAGAAACTTGATTGCCTTGGTCTTGCATAACTGATGAAATATTGACATCAATAATTACGTCAAAGACATGAATTTGCGAGGTGGGCATTGTTCTTTTTTTTTGCCTTTATAATTATTATTGCACTTTTTGTACTACGTAGGAGGAGGTTGGGCCTGATAATTCTACTTTTGCTGCCCTTTATCCTCCCTTTGGAGGTTTAGCACCACTTGGTTGACATGGGCCTATTTTACCTTATGTTTTGTGGAGCTCTTCTTAGGCCCCTCTTTCCTGTTCTTAAGCTTCAAGTTGCCTTCTTGCAACTTGATATCTTCAATTACTTTGGCCTATGCCAAAGCTTTATTGAATTTTGGATACTGCTGTAATTGCAATAATAATGAGATGTGCTTGGCACAACTCTTAGTAAACATTCGGGTCAATTCTGTAGCAGTAATAGGGAATGGCAGCTTCACCATTAATCTCCTCCACCTCTTTTCATATTTTTCAATTGGCTCATCATCACGTTGAGCTAGCACAACTAGATCAAAAAGTTTAGCCTGTTTCTTGATGCTAAAAGAAAAGCGTTCAAGGAAAGCATCAGCCAGTTGCTCAAAACTGGTAATTTTGTACCTCTTTTATTGATTGAACTACTCTCGGGCTGGGCTTGAGAAGGTTGTTACGAATGTGTGCAAAAGCAATGCATTATTGCTTGCAATTTAGAAATAGGCATCCAAAAATCCTGTGGAATGCTCCTACACATCTTCGTCACCTTTAAATTTGTCTATCCTAGGCATAACAAAATGCTCAAGATATGCAGGAGCAGGTATCAAGGGGTCTAAAGGCTCATTATGAATCTTTCTTAATGTCAGATTTTGAATAGCCACGCCTTGCCTCTCGATTGCTTTTACTTTTGCTACTAAGGCTTTATAAGCCTTCGAGGATAGAAAGTCCTCCTCCCTAAGCTGATGTGTGGGTGGTCTTGGAGGTACATTCTTCCTCTGTCAAGGTGTAGGACATTGCTCTTCCTCCTCCTCAACTTGGGAGTCTTTATAATATCCTTGCTCAGTTCCCTCTCCCTCTTCTTCCTCATATCATTGTTGCCCCTAATATTCAAATGGTGGTTGTCATTCCCTGTGTTGGGCACTAATATGAGTATGAGAATCTTTGCACTCCTGTACATCTGCTTGTGAAAAAGTATTTCTCTAAATACGCTCTTTGTTCTCTACGTGAGTGTATATACCAGCCCTGGATAGCCTATCCTCCTACTCTATGCACTCCTTTTGGGTAAGGATGCGTTCCTTATGCATGCACTGCTCATATAGTCTTTGTATGATGAGCCTCTACGATTGAAGATTCTCTTCTTCAATGTGTTGCCTTTCAAAGTGAGCATCCTCCAATTGATCTTGGAGGAGCTATCATCACTTCTTGGATACTAGTCTCTGTGATCTATCAAGGTGATTGGATATGATAGGTCTCTGGTATGCATGCTCTATGCGAGCAATATTATGGGTTCCATACCCATCTAGCTAATTTACGATGCTTTTGCCCTTATCCATGTAGATGGTATTAGTGTCCTATTGAGCTCTGTGCTCTGTGCTACCATGTATGGATGGTGGATGTGTCACATGAGGGTACTTAAAAGCCTCTCCATGCTCTCTAGTAGTCTTAATAGAACTCACACTATGCTCACTCAGGACATGAGTGGGTGGAGCCGAAGGCTTATAGCCTATATGCTCAAGGACACTACCTAAGTCATCCAACTATCTAGATCTCCACCACTCGTGTGGTGTTGTGCCATTGGCTCCCACCTTGGCCATATCAATAGTGATATTTTGATGTTCACTATGTGCGAGAATTTGAACAGGCCTATGGTCAGTGGTGGCCTTGTCTGCATGCCCCTGAATGAGCATATATTGATCTTGTCTATACTTCGAATGTGGAGCCATGGATCCTCCTACAGACCTATGACATATGGGTACTAAATTGGACCCCTATATAACATACTCTTTGGTCGACCCCATGGATGCGCGTGCAATGCGATCTTGGTAATGGATTTTTAGTGGAACACCCTCATGCTAAGAGGCTTCCTGCTCTATTATGTGCCTAGAATAATGCAGAGAAACTCCTCTATCAGGGGTACGCTCAATAGGTTCTCCTCGTGTTGCATTGTCTCCTCTAATGTTCACCGAACGACATTCATGAAGCACATGTGGGCGAGGATTCGACATATGTTATTGTGAATCTGTCGGGGCTTGGTCATTAGCATCAGGCTTATACCTTTGCCAACCACCCCATGTCTCCACCATGGTGTACCTAGTATCTAGATTTATTATTTATTACATAAAAAAGGTATACAATGGTGTCTATCTTGTATTAACTTTTAAGAGTGAGCCCTAAACTATTTGATGTTGTTTCAAATTTTGTGTATCAGTAAAGAAACCCCTTATCATGTTTTGAAAGATTTTTGGATGATATTCTCAGTTTAATTGGCTTTCACCTGTATACTCGTAGCTTGAAAATTTGGCTATGAACTCCAAGTCACGTAATAAAACCTATAATGTGTGGTAATGAAGCCCACACATGATCATGGAGCACAGGTCCTCCCATATCCTCACCCATTTTCCCCTAGTTAGCATTATACCCTTCAAAGATAATACATATACATTTTCTAGGGTACGAAAGGTTCTCAGATCTATTATTGGTCTAGTATCCAAGGGAACGTAGGATTTGGGCCAATGGATAGAAGTCACCTCCACCGTCGTTGAACCTTACTAGTGGTTGGATGTCACTCCCAGTTCACTAGAATTTAAGTGAAACGTGGTGTGTGTATTTCGTTTTAATCTTTGCATAGAAATAAAAATGCATAATACAGCATGAATGATTGTTTCTTATAAGATATGCAAAAAGAAGCGTTTCATTTCAGAGAATGCATGTTATATCCTATATGGCTTTTTTACAATGAAAATTATGATTATATAGCCTCTGATTGAGCCTCATAAACCTAGCATGCTGGATTCTAAGGTGAAATTCACTCAGAGGTCCACTGTTCCTAGCAGTGCCTAGCCAAACTCAAAAAAGAAACCCTAAGACCTAATTCATTTCCTTTTAGTGTCTTAATTAGATTTTTCCCTTTTTTGCTTTCTAGAAAACATAGACAGAATAAAAATTACAAAGAGTGAAAAATGGGGCCTACCTCAAGTCCTCATCCGATCAAGCTTTGGCTCCCTGTTGTTTGTTGTGTCTGTTGTGAATCATAGGCCTGATGCATGGTTCAGACTGTAGCCCGTATTTTGAAGCCACGGGCCAACAATGAGACTACAACTAAAACTTGTGATTTGCACCTAATATTAAAAAAAATGGAGTTCAAACATCAGTTGCATAAATTGTGGAGTTCCACAGTGATCGCCTTCTGTACGACCATAAAGGCGTGCACTCAATATTACGTAAAATGAAACAAAATGGACATTTACACACAAATTGACAAATATAAAAGTAATTAAATGAAATGTGTCTTTATTCCTCTTCGAATCAATTCATGTTTTACAAATGAATCCCTCTTAGGGATACCCTTTTTGATACATAATTACAGTGTTACAATCATCTCAAGGATAAAATGCACTTTTCAAGCCTTTAAGGTGACACGAACTGCTCTAGGGTGGAGTTGACCCTCTTCTTCGCATTGAGGAAGGAATTGGATGATTGCATCTCCTTCGAACCTGCTTTCTTGAGGTCAAGAAACAACACAAAATCATAAAACAAATAGGTAGTCTCTAATTATGAGGCCCTTTGAGGAAAATATGCATAAATATGCCATAACAACTATGAAATCAAGAAAATGAGTAAAACATATTAAACTTATGCAATATTCATAAATATTGTTAGAAATCTAAAAGAAAGAAGTACATTTATCTATCTACTAGATCAATTGCATGAAATTAAGCATGTTAGCATGAAAAGAAGCCATTAATGTCCTACTTAATATAATGAAAACAATATTGATTAAACCCTAAATATACTAGTTAGATTATCTCTAAACATGAATTAACCTCCTAAAATGACTAATCTAACCTAATTAAGCATAATGGAAAGAAAACAGTAAGGAGATCTATCACCTGTTGCAAACCGAAGCTCAAATGAGTGGTCTGCACTATAAACCATGGTTTTCAGCTGCGGTGAGAAATAAAGTAACTTTGCCCTCAAAATTCTAGGGATGTGGTCTTGATCCTACTTGTCAAATTGATGATCAAGAGTCGGCTCAGTGTCCTCTGATAGGTTTGGCAGTTGAATTGCTCGATTGGGCCTCTATTTTCTTGAATTCATGTTTCTTGGCATTCTAGCTCCTTAGGGCATCCATGACACAATTTTTCATGATGCATGATGAATTAGCAATTAAATGGAAATAAAGCTCTCTTAGTATACTCAGGTGAGTCTACAATTCGACAGGGCTTCACTGCTCAAATGTTCTCTCTCTTGCCATATCTTTACCCTAATTTTAAGGGGTACTTATAGGACTACCCAAGGGCTAGGGGTGGCTTCATAGAGAAGCCATGATCAATAAGGGGTGGTTAGGACAGTTGTATTGAAAGCTTTCATACTTTAACTCCCTTCTAGAAAAAATGGTTGTTCAAATTGATTTGGCTCGGATGAAGGCAAACTAAACTTTAGTTTAAACTGCAAGTGACAACTACGATTCAGACTGTAGACCATAGGTCTCAGCCACAGTTCATATTGTAGATCATAGGTCTTAGCTGTGGTTCAGACTGATTAGGCTAAGGAGCCCAAATTTAGTGGTTAGAACCACTGCTCTATCTTGGAGTCTGTCCAAGATCTTCCATATGGTCTTGTAGCATGTCCATATGAGTAGTTGCCATCGACATGACATATTTTAGGTGTCTATAAGAATATACCCATGGTGGTTGACTCCAATGTTTTTGAAGTGGATTTGAAGTAGACCATGATGGGCTTATGTTTGAAATTATTGTAGTCTATCTTTATGATATTAATGTATCATTTGGAACATTTAGCCAAAGTATTTTCCAAGTGCAAAGAGTATGAAATATCTTTAAATCCAAAGAAATATATATTTTTAGCAACACAAAGAAAGTTATTAGGACATATAGTGTCAAAATAAGGAATCAAAATTGACCTAAAAATAATTGAAGCTATTGCAAAAATCCCTCCTAAAAACTTAAAAGGTGTCACATCATTCTTTGGTAAAATCAACTTTGTAAGAATATTTGTATCAAATTTTACTGAAATAGCCAAACCAATTAATGATATGATCAAGAAGGATGGAGATATAATATGAATAGAGGAGAATGCTAAAGCTTTTCAAAGAATAAAATATGTTATCATCACTACTCCAGTGCTAAATTGTCCTAATTATTCAAAATATTTTAACATATATTCTTTTGCATCTGAGCATATTATTACCATCGTCCTATCTCAAAAGGATGAAGATAACAATGAAAGACCTATAGCCTTTATGAGCACAGGACTTAAAGGATCCCAATTGAGATATATAATGATTGAAAATTTGGCTTATGTTGTGATCCAAGCATTGGAATATTTCAAAGATGTTTCTGGATCTAATAAAGTCATATGTTGCATTCCTTTAAAAGCTATAAAAGATGTTTTTACCCAGTCTGAACCCATAGGCAACCTTGCTAGATGGATGGTAAAATTACTACAATATGATGTTGAATTCAAAGCCATCGATATTGCTAGAGGTCAAGGACTAGCTAAATACTTAGCTAATAAAGAATAAGAATATATGAACTATGTCATTACATAGATGAATCTCAAGTGATCTAAAGAACTAAAAATGTAGAATGTAGATGGTATAATGACATCATATATTATCTTCAAAACTGAGCTTTTCCAAGAGACGTACCTTAGAATAAAACAAGGTATGTGAAGCAGTAGGCTCAAAAATACTATATATATAAGGGTAAACTATATTAGAGGCACCATGATGGTGTGTTATTATTATTTCTATTTGAGAAAGAGGTGCCACCAATCGTAGAAGAATACCATACTGATTTTTGTGGTGGACACTTCACTCCTAAAGCCATAGCTAACAAAATCATGAGAGATGGTTATTACTGGCCCTTTATATTGAAGTGTGTCCATCATTACATAAGAGGATGCCATAATTATCAGGTTTTTGATGGTAAGAAAAACCTAGCATCAATGCCTCTCAAACCAGTTGTCATAGATAAGTCATTCTCCGAATGATTTGGTAGGAGAAATAAATCCTAATTCTTCAGGACATAAATATATCATTATAGCTACTGATTACTTCACCAAATAGGTAGAAGTCGCACATTTAAAGAAATCAACCATAGAATATGTAATAAAATTACTTGAAGAAAACATATTAATGAGGTTTGGAGTCCCTACAAAGCTGGTTACAGACAATGGTAACTATTTTATTTTATACAAAATGATTGATTTTTGTGCAAAATATTCAATAAAACTCTCTCACTCAGCAAACTATTACCCTCAAGGAAATGGCTTAGCTGAATCGTCTAATAAAAATCTAATCACGATAATAAAGAGGTCATTAGACAAAAATAAAAAAGGATGGGACAGTCAGTTAAAATTTGCCTTATGGTATGACATGCTTTCAATAAAAAGAAGTACAAAAAAATACTTATGAATTGGTACATGGTATAGATGATGCACTACCTGCCTAGATAGAAAGAGTTTCACTACCCATACTGCAATAGGACCATGAAAATCCTGATGCCCTACAACAAATATTATATCAAGTTGTAAACTACAATAAGAAAGGAGAGATGCTATGGTGAAAATAAGAGAACAAACACAAAGAACAACACAAATATTCAATAATAAAGCTAAAGGAAAACCATTATGTGAAGGCAGCGTAGTGTTGTACTAGGATCCAAAAAATGATAGACATGATGAAAAGGGTAAATTAGAACCCAAATGGATTGGACCATACCAAATTATACAAATAATTGGTCAACACACCTATAAACTGCAAACCATAGAGGGCAAGCAAATGCAAATCCCAATAAATGGTCAACATTTAAAATTGTAACATCTAGTCTTTCGGGGTACAATAATTCCTTAATATACTATATAAAAAAAAATGAAAATAAAAATAAAAAAGAGTCATCACCCTTGAAGTAGGTAAGTTTGATGTGTTTTATTTTCATTTCTTCTTCAGTCACTATAGGGAACTAGTCTTATATTGTGAGTTTTGTTGTTAATTTCTTGTTTTGTCCTTTCTATTATACTTTGTTATTGATAATTTAAAGAAGAATTTGGACTAAAATTAGATGATGCTAACAACTTATAGATCATATTATCCAGCAATTGTCCTATATTCCTGGAGCTAGAATAAATAAAGTTGGAAATACTACAAAATTATGCCAAAGCCTCATCTCTATCACAAATATTAAAGTTGTTCTAGGATCATTAGAATAAATTCATCATTGGTAGGATGTTTTGGTTAAAACATCTACACTCTTTTCTTTAGCCTTATAGATCCTTAACCTAGAATGCACACTCAATTTTGTAATTCATCTTAATTCTTCTCAATCAAGAAGAAAAATATAATAATGCAAAATACACAAGTGTTTGGGCTATTTGGATAACCTCTACTGGGGCTATAGATGCTTGACTAGCAGTAAAATAGGTCTAGAGGGAATCAAGGTCATCTCTATTGCAGCTATAAATGCTTGATTGGCAGTGGAGTAATGTAAAGGTAAATAACTTTCAGAATGAAATATTTAACAAACCTAAATACTACCAAAATGATAAAATTATGATTGATCAAGGAATAAAAATGAATACATAAACACACTGCAAGCCAAGGCATAATTAAATAGTAATATTTTACCCATTCTACCTAACTACATGTTAAGATATTGTTGGACAATCTATGTTTCATAAGCAATATCTCATGTACTAATCCCTTTGATTTTATTGATTAAAAACAATGTTAGTTAATTTTACTGCTTTTTCAGTTTTTAGATGATATTTTTACAAAGTTGGATCCTACATCTTTGCAAATCATGTTTTTGGTAACCGGAGATACTAGGGATCTCAAGTGTTTTAATTTTTCATCACTTGTCCTAGTCAGAGGCTGTGTTGGATCCTCAAAATCCAATGTGGAAAATACCCCAAATTTCAAATTTTTGGAAGGCCCATTTCAGTCCTAGGTCTAGATTGATTTTGTCAAAACCAAAATAAAAATAGCCTCCAAGTTTTGCTACGATAAATCTAGTCATAAGAGTCCTGTAAAAATATCCTCAATGGTCTGGTCTTGGCTAAGAATTTTTCAATTTTCAAAAGGTCTTTCCATAAAGTCCTTTTGTTTCACCATCCATGTTTCACAAAATTCTTGAAGTCCAAGTCCATTTCATAATTCAAGGTTTTGTCATTGATCATCTCATTATCATTGCCCCTGCATACCATCATACCCATCTCTTAGGTCACTTCATTTTATTCTCCTTCCCATGCATTATAACCTTTGAAATTAAAATTAATCAAAGCTTGAATAAGTTTAGGCTCTTCGATCAAATTATTTCCTCCATTTTCCCTTCCACCTAACCTTAGCCATTAGAGAATAAAAACCAAAAGAAAAAATATTCCATTATCATTTCTTAAAGCTAAACATGTCTATGCACCCCATTGAGGCCAAAATTCATGCATCTTCGATATATCCTATGGTACGCTCATATCATAAAAATATCCAAAGGAACACACTACATAATGAAGTGGGCAACTCATGCGTACTTTAATTTAAAATTCAATTTTCATCCTAATTCTAAGTTCTCCTAAGTCTAAACCAAAAGGTTAAACCTTGCATAAATAAGTTTGTGCACCCCCTTTGTGTTAAAAACCTGGCACCTCAACCAAATCAAATGGTACACATGGATTGGGAGGAGATCTCACAGGATGCGTGCATCCTTGGAAGAAGATTTGACTTATCCAAATTTAAGGGTTAATATAATCATATGTGATGGAAAGGTTCACTCCAAAGTCTCTAATTTTAAACTTCATTAAAAGTTTCTAATATTTAAAATTCTCTTTTTCATATCCCATGCACGCCATTTTATGTTAAAAATATTGTATCTTAGTCATATCTAGTGATACGTATAGATCCAAAAAAATCTAATGCCACGCATGTGCCAAAGGGATGCCAACTTGTTCATGTTTTAAAATAAAAAGCCTTTTGTATTCATTATATGCCTACCCTAATTCACCCAACCCTTAAAAAGGAAATTGAAATCATGAAATATAAGTCTTTTTTTTTTTAATTTGTGTTATGTCTAACACACCTCCTTTATGTAAAATATGTGCATCTTTACAAAAATAAATGACACGCGTGCATCACCATTTCAATACAACGGCACACATGTATAGAAGGAGGGTCAACTTACCTAAGTTTTATGAATAAAAATGTTATCTCAAATTCTCTAACCCAAAATTTCATTAAAAGTTCCTAAATTTTGTGTTCCCCCTATTATCCATGTCCCATGTACCCCCTTCCCTTAACTTCCAAGCACCTTTGAAGAGATGAAGAGAACACATGTGTCTCTAATTTGATCTAATGGCACACAAACTTTAAAAGAGAAGAAAGTTGTTTGATACTTAAAGATAAAAGTCAAACCGTAGAGCCTAAGCTTTATTAAAAAAAAAAATTGGGTCCACGTTATGTTGAATGTAACCCTCCCATTTTCATAAGTATCAAGCAATTCTTACCAGATAAGAGGTACATTTGGATTCAAAAATAAATCTAATGCTATGCTTGCATTACAAAATGGGTCAACTTACCCAGAGTTTAAAAGGAAGGTCAAATTAATTTTCAAAAATACCTTTTTTCCTAAGATAGCATGTCAAACTTTATTAATAATATCCTAAACTTTAGTTTCCCCCATAATTTCATGAATAGCTCACCCCATTCCTATAAATAACATTCACCTTTGTAGTAATAAATGGTACGCACGCAATGTCAACTCAATCTAGTGGTACATGCGTGTAAGGAAGGAGTCAATTTGTATGAGGGTTAAAGTCTAAAGAAAATATGATGATGTATTATAAACCCCAGGCTGAAATATCAATTAATTTTCCTAAGGTTTGCTCTGTCCCCTTTTGATTCTATGTCCAATGCGTCCCTTTTCATAAAAGTCTTGTGCCTTTGTCCTAATTAACAACACTCATGTATTGCTTAGGTAATCCGAGGGCACACACACATCAAAAGGGAGGTTAACTTGCTCAAAATTTAAAATTTAAAGCAATAATATGTCATAAATGGTTTGTCCCTAAGTCTCCAAAAGTCATATTATTATTAAAAAAAAGAAAACCCCTAAGGTCTGCTTCTCATTTTTTTCTATATGTGACCAAAGTGTCCCCCATTCATAAATGTTGAGCATATTTTATCAAATGTATGGTACTCTTGGATTGTAAACAAATTTGAAGGCATGCATCGATTGAAACTCACCAATATTTTACAGAAAAGTTGACTTTTCAATGATTATGTATGTCTTATAATATTGTTCATTGACCTAGGCCACCACAAGAGAAAAATATTAAAATGTGCTTTACCCTAAGTTTTCAAAAAGAAAAAAACATGAATAATCAAGTCAATTCTTATGTATATATATACAAGATATCTCTGAAATCCTCCTTTTCTTGCTAACATGCATGCAACTTTTAAAATCTCATGACACATGCACATCATAGCCATATCTAAAGGTACGCGTAGATCCAAACTAGTTACATTTTATCTTGGTAGCCATAGTGGTAGAATATAGGTTTGCCTTATTCAGAGAGACATCCAAAGACATGCTCGAAACCTACCAAATTTGATGGTACTTTTCAAACAACAATAAAGGATAAAGAGATGTTTTACAAAGCAAAATTTGACATGGGCAGTCATCATTGAACAATGGGATATAGTCAGCAAGAATGCAAAAGGTGCTCACCAAATGGCACATATTGAACTAGGATGTACGTAACCATTCCAAAGCTAAGTCATACGAAAATATATGAATTGCACATATGATTAAAAAGGCACGCAAATTAAATCCTCATCAGAATCAAACATGCTCAAGGGAAATTATTCCTTAGTTAATACAATTATAGCGTTAAGAGGTGCTAAAATTTGACTAGAAATTTTGAAATCAAAATTTTGTAAACATTAAAAGCACATCATGCATTAGCCAACTCTGAAAGCTATTTATGATCCATGTGAAGAGCTTCCAAAGATAGTGAACTCAATTTGGGTAAACCTCAATTGATGAATTACCAAGCACTAGTAGAATCTCAAAGATAATTGTATAGGTATCAAAGCTCAAGTGAGAAAATAAGAAGAGAAGGTAATGGCCTCATCGAGTGCACTCGTTGTCCCTCAAGGCACTGTAGATTCTATAAAATTGATAATAAACCAATGTCCACATATGTTGCTGTACAGGTCGATCGTCCTTGGGAAGGACTTGGTAGCATACTCAAAGAAGTTGAGACCAAAAAAATGTCTCTCCTCAGCACAGGAATGGGAAACTAAGAATACAATAGTAATTTTCTTCGAGGAAGCGAATGAAGACCTTCAATGCAATGCATCATTGCTCATGGGACTCTTCAAAAGAGCATAGAATTCACGATGAGGGGCTCCACACAACAACATATGGGACAGTAATTTATGGAAGCTAGTGTGCTGAAAAGTGTATTTCTCTTCAAACTTATTTGTATGGTTGACGATGGCATATGATGTAGAAACTAAGGTCATCAAAAATCTCAACAATCAATCAATTTTCAAGGTAACACTAGAAAGCATACCTAGGTTTTTTAACTCAACAAAGCCAAAATCCCTCTGATACAATAGGTAATTGATCGTCAATCCAAACAAATTATTTTCACTCATTACTATCTTTTTGAACCATATGAGACTGTATCATACAACTTTCTAATCATGAAAAGATCATTGCGGTCTTGGATCAAATATTATGTAGATATGATTAACATAGTGTTGGGTATAAAAGACTTAAGTATGGTTAGAAGGAAGGTGATGCACCTAGATATGTAGTGTAATAGAATTTTTCTCCCATTATATATTCATGGGAAGATGATCTCAGCAACCAAATTCATTTTTAGTTAGTTGAATTCAAAAAATAAATCATAGAAAAACATGAAAATATGCCTCCTTTCTCCCATTACTCAATATTCATGCACCTCATAGTGTGACAACTAGACAATAAAATATTGAATAATTTAGGGAAGATAAATTCTCAAGATATACAAGAGAGGCTATCATTAATTCATTAATGATGCTCTCACTATGACTAGTTCTTCGATAATTTCCTAATAGCCATATAGAAGGTGTTATGTGGTGAGCTCCCGATGAGGATAGGTACTAGAATTTTAAACTTTTTACATGAAAAAGAAATAGGATATTACTTCATAATAGAAAAATTCTCACATATAAGGTTATATGGTGCAAAGATACCCCCAAAGGCCTTTCCAAAAAAATTTCCAATGTCTGTGACAACACTTGAAATTGCTAGACAGACTATGGAAGAGGCAAAAATGTGCTTGGGTAAGAGACATGGAAAATATCCTTGGCTATCAGTTCCAAGTAAGTTTTATCACTACATTTTCAAGGGGTATTTGTCTATGTTTAAGGCCATGTGGTACATGGACGACTATTGCTTTGTATAAGTGACATGGAGATCTTATGATCCCAAAGAGGTTTATGGTAAACTAGTAAAATAATTACAGTTTACCTGGGTGCATCATATGGCTGAAAATTTTGAATATGAGCTCCAAAAGGCCATCCAAGCCAACAAAGGCATAGAACATGTATGGTTTAATTTTTTAATATGATAAGAGAGATAACTCTCAAATTGTGCGAGTAGGCAACTATTCCTTTGCATTGGTGATGATGAGGAGAAACTCTGTCAAATCAGTAGCCCCTCTCATACCAAATTTTACCCCAAGTGAACTTTATGATCCAATTTTTGACATTGTCAACCAAGAAATAGATCAGGTGGATATTTTTGTCAATATTGAGGATGTCATCAAAATGGTGGTGGATCCTCTAGATACAACTCAACTAGAAATAGAAGGCCCAAACATTGGAAAAGGAAAAGAGTTGGTCCCTGCAACACAACTTGATTCTCAAACCCCCATTAGAAAAAAGGTAGTTCCTATTGACTCCACTCAAAGGTAGGTGGTTGACCACCTTAAAATAAAATTTAATTTAGCCATGTATATACCTAGGTTGGTATCTAAGGTAGTGCCCAAGTCATTGGCTGTAAATAACAAAGAAAAAGATATATCTATAATCATGCAAAAAATAATGATGGAATCTAGTGGATTTGATGAACTATTGAGATGGGACCAAATAAAAGTAGCAAGCCCAACATCATCTCTTTAACATAAGAGGTCTAAGTTCACCTTTCCATCTACAAAGGAAGCTTAGGCTAGATTGACCTTAATAAGAACTGAAGAAGATATCCTAGTCAACAATATTGGAGAGAAAGAGTTGCAAGACATAGGAATGGGAGAAGACCCAAGGAAATACCATATTGTAGAATAATATGCTTCATCATTCCATATGGAAAGCATCACCATACCAGCACCAAAAGAACCTACTACCATCCAAGTGGATCAGGTTATAGGTGATCTGCAAATGTTTGAGAAAATAGAAGATTTATTGCAAATAGGAGAAATCATACATTTACAAGCATCACGACTCCTTTTAAAGGAGAAAAAAGAATTGAAAGTAAATTTGAGGGCCACTCGGATAGAAAGAGAAAAGTTGTAAGCTAAGAATGATACCATGAGGGAACAAATATCCCAGGTTCAGGCAGTTTTTGCACAACCAATAGCACATATGATAATCAAATGTACCAACTATGATTACTTTGAAGAATACAAGAAAGGAATAGTTTACATGGTGCAAGGTCAAATGAAAAATCTAACAAGAATTTTCAAAGATGTTAATATGATAAGAGCCACTATAGAGAGCATAAGGAACCTCTTGATGCATGCTAAAAATAGAGTGAATTTCATACTCCCCATTTTTTATAAATTTGAATCAAGAGATTGAGGGAGGATAGGTGATATTAAAGGATGACACTAAACTGGAATGTGCCAAAGAATTCCTCAAAGTGTTCATGTTTTTGTTAAATAAAATTGGTTGGTATAACTAGACTGAAGAAATATTCATACTGTAGCTGAAGATAAAATATGATATGGCACAAGCAGGTCTCTCCCTAGATGAATTCCTTGAAGTATAAAATGTAAAAAATCTTGTTCTTAATATAATCTAGGATTTTGAATGTGATCCAAGGGATGAAACTAAGCTAGAAATACAAACTACTTTCCTAGTCAATATAGTAAATCTGCTTTGCTCCATGAGTGAAAAGAAACAAAAATTGATATAAAGATAAAAGAACAAAACCCTTCAAGATTTGAATGCAGATATATGTGCCATGTCATTCTTTAAAGAATCATGGGAGGCCATAGATATAATGATAAAATATATTCAATTGGAATAAAATAAGAATGGAAAATAAATTGAGACTGGTAACCTTAACTTAACAATTAAACCTTTCAATAGATGTGAAATAAAAACTATAAAACAAGGTCAAGGTTCAGGTAAATATAAAACAACATAACTTGATCCATACACTAAGGTGCCCACCTCCCAAGTAGAACAAATGCCAGATGAAGGAACTATTGACTAAGGGACAAGCCCATGATTAAAATGATGTACAACTGTGTACCACCTTTTTGTGAGAAAATTTGAAAACTCAACAAAACGTAATTTTGTAAACAAAACAAGATCTAGGCAAGTTACTATGTAATCAGTTAATGAGAGGTAGAATAATATGAAACTTGTATGGCTTAGATATAATCAATTATAATAGATTCAAGAACTAAAGGCTATAAAAGGAGTTGTCATTGTTAGAATTTACATCAAGCATTGCATAGCAAAATTTTGCAAGAGGTATACTTGAGTGCCCTATCTTTGGTCAATTGTATTTCCTTAGTATATATTTTATCTATCCTATTCTAATTCTTCCCCTCCATTTGTGTAAGTATTATAGAGGATGTATTTAGTAAGTGAGATAATTTCTAGCAACTGGGTCATGAATTGAAGGCTCTTTATCACTACTCTTAGGATGAAGAGTTAAAATTCCTCTGTTACATTATTTGAATAGAGTGAATCATTGTATTAAATTTTATAGAGATCTGAGCATTCTACCAGACTCAAATTGTAATATCACACAAGATTTAATACAAAATATCTAATTTCTTCCTTCTTGCAATTCACTATCTTATGTGTGTGTTGCCCGTTTATGTATTACATGATTTGAATGTATAAATGATATTTTCTATCACTGGTTTAATCATTTATACTTATTACATAATTTTTTTTTACTGATAAAAAGGGGTTTTGAAAGGTTCCCCAAACATTTTATAAAGTAAGAAAAAAAAAGAGGTGGTCCACTACGGGAATACCTCAACCAACCAAACTAGCTAGGATATCAAAATAAAATTAAGGGTAGGGAGAAGAGACTACCCAAAAATCAAACAAAAATGGAGGAGACATACACAAGGATCAACCTAAATACCAAAGGACAAAGGATTGTCCCAAAATACCAAAAAAAAAGGACCATCCTGAAACATCAATTAATCAAAAGCGAAAGGATCGTATTGGTCCTCACTTTCCTTCTTTGGGGTTTTTGTATCTAAGGCCACAACATTTTGTATTTTGAGTTTTTTGATGACCTTACTAGCCTGAATATGCATCGATATCACCAGGGACACGATATCATCCAAATCGATCAGTGTATTTGCATCCTCAATGGACTGGTTTGAGATCACACCAGAGGAAAGATTATCCTTGATACACAGGGCTTTGTTGGAAGTATCAATAGTCTTCTACTTCTTGAGGACCAACTAAGAGTGATCAAGGGAAACCTTCTCTAGATCAATCATAACAATGGTTATGCTTTTACCTCTAGAATATTTGACCTTGAACAAGTGTTGACAGGGAGAGGGTAAAGCCTCAAAATATCCAAAAGAAAGATTCTTCTTTCCACCTTTACCAGAAGTAATGATACCCACTTCCACTTCATAATCACTTAGCACATCCTTTATATTGGATTGAGGAGATGCTTCGCTAATTCTTTGATTTTTTGGGTTACC
Source organism: Wollemia nobilis (assembly GCA_028583015.1). Taxonomy (NCBI): domain Eukaryota; kingdom Viridiplantae; phylum Streptophyta; class Pinopsida; order Araucariales; family Araucariaceae; genus Wollemia; species Wollemia nobilis. Next base: position 2,721,608 of record JAQPPZ010003184.1, read on the forward strand.
CATGATGGATAGGGTAGACCTTTGAACTTGATTCTAAATAGCATAGTTTTAAATTATTAGGTGCAACCCTTGGTGCTTTGGATGAGAATATTTACCTTTCTTCACACCGTAAACAAAAATATTCATGGATAAGAACAAGTACTCAGTAATATTTTTGACTTTAATGTCCCTCAAATGATTGAGGAAAGCCATATGAAAGTTATGAAGGGGCGAATATGGCTCATCAATTATAAAATATTGCATAACAGGTATGAGAACCCTGTTCAAGGGGGATGAGAGGTCCTCCCTAACAATACCATTATCCTTATTAGCTAAAAAGTTTCCCTTATCTCTAAAGTGATTTTATGTGGCATGACAACCCAAATTCCTAAGGACACGTAAAATCACCACAAAAAGTTCCCTTGGAAAATTCTAAATGCTAACTAGAAGTCCTCTAGGTAATGATAACTAAAGTCTCCTTGGGCAAGTGAAAATCTATATAAAGTCCCCTTGATAAAATATCTATGTATATTATTATATATATTTGTATATAGTTGTATTATAGCAATGAATTCTTAGGTACATCATTCATATTTCTTCACTTATTTAGTACATATTTCATCTCTTAAAGTGGTATTTAATCTTAATAAATTGTAATCAATCATCATTAACAACATATTTAACCTTAATATATGCAATTCCAATACTAAATCAACCATCATCATCTAATCTACAAATATATTTTAAACATTAATCAATACATTCTTACATATAATCCTTTATTCATCTAGTCATGAATCTAATCATGCAATATTTTTTTTTATTGATAAGGGGTTTTGAAAGGGACCCAAAAACTTTTACAAGCCGCAAAGGGGATCCCAAGAGGGATTAACCCTCAGAGGAACATCCCAAAAATGAGGACCACCCTTTATGGACTCAAAACTAAAAAAAAAACAAACATCATAGGAGGATAAAGCCCGTAGGCATACACATGAAACAAAAAGTAAAAGTCACTAGATAGAAGGGGAAAGTCCAAAAAAAGGACCAACCACAATGCATAATTCTGGGACATAGAGCTTATCATCATTGTCTTTGGGAGCATCCTCCTTAGAGTGGCCTACTTTTTGGGCCTTCATCTGATTGATGATCATGCCTGCCCTCAGCAACATTGACGTAGTTAATGAAACAATGTCATCTAGGTCAGACATCTAGTCCACGTCACCCACAGTTTGGATGGAGAGTGTACTAGGAGACGGTCCAGCCATAGTATTTTGTAGCTTGTGAGTAGGGGAAGCATAATCAATTGTAGAAACGTTTGAAGAAATTACATTTTTACCTTTCTCATTGGAAAATTTAACTTAGGTCGAGCACCTTCTAGGAGTTGAGGAGGAGCCCCTCACTATTCTCTGCTTACTTGCACTACTAGGATTTCTAGCTTCAATATCAATGACTAGACCTTTAGTGACAGCATCCAGTACCGCTAGGGGAGAGCCCGAGATGGGCTCTGGATTGGTATTTGCCACTGGACTACCAACTATGACAATTCTTTGATCCAAATTTTGACTGATATAATTGTAGATAATTGGATGTAATCCCTGGTGCTTTGGATAAATGGATTTCCCTTTACGTAGACTATCAATGGAAATATCCATCGACTAAAAAAGATATTTTGGGATATTGACTAACTTAAAATCCTTTAGATAGTTCAAAAATGTCATATTGAAGCTTTACGATGGGGAGGACAGATCGTCAATAATCAGATACCACATTATTGGGACTAGGGTATGGTTCCACGATGGTGGAAGTCTTCCCAGATGAAACCATTGTCCTTCTTGAACAGGAATTTCCCCTTGTCTTGAAAGTAGATAAGCTCTTCCACAATTGAGTGCTTGTCTCAGAAGATGATCTCCCCATCTTTGGGAAGATTCGTTATCTCATCTAGAAAATCAATCATTATAGTAAACATAAGTCCCCTCAGGGACACAGTGTCGCTATCCCAGGTTTGGATGAATTCTCTTGAAAGCTCTGGGTCATGGACCTAAAATTTTTTTAGGAAATTTAGCAACCCATGGGATGCCAAAATATCTTCCACCATTGGGTCGAGTTGTAGAAGTTCTAGTTCAATAAGCACCATCATCCTCCCCTTGCCAGACATAGGCCCACTCAAAAAATAGGCACGAACCATATCACAACATGCTTCTTGAATGCACTCGTACTTCACAAAAATGAAGCAAAGCATCCACTGGCTTAAAAAAAAGTCACCATAGGACGATAAGAGCTCATGTCACTACCCTTGGGCCTAGTGTGCAATCTATTTCATTTAAGGGCATGCCTAGCCCTAAAACATCTCACCACACGAGCCCTACCATGCCTAAAAATGATTGGGTTTGCTAGATGAGAAAAAGACAAATAAATAGGTATGAGATGAGGAATGAAAATCTATCAAACATCATTGGTACTAGCAGTGTAATTTGGAGTAGATGGTTTAGGAAGTTGTTGAATGTGTGTTGGCATGGACCAATGAAAGCATTCCTCATAGCAAACCTAAGTTCAGAAAAGTACACCTAGCCGAGAATGACCTGAATTACCATCCATGTAGAGGTGGTGCTGGCGGACCTTGTTGAAAATGGTAACATGATTAATTAGCTGGCATAAATTTTTGGTCATGTCAATATTGGATATGTCACTGCAATCGTTCGAGGTGAGGAACACGTGGCAGAGCTAGTTGTTTTGCACTTATATTAATCATTGATCATTAACATCATTTACCCAAATCACATCTATCCCAATATTTCATCACTATAGTAGTGTGGATCATAATCAAATTGAGTTTCCTTAGTACAAATTGAATTTCCCTCCAAAACTCAAGGGGACACACTAGGGCTTAGCAAAATTTAATGTTTTCCAAAATATATATTTTAACACCATGTCTAAGAAAATAATATTAGCATCACTCATCTAGTATCATCAACATAAGCTATAAAAAATTCTCTTGTCTCAATATTGGAGCATTTATGTCAATTTTGATGCAATCATTATGTATTAAATATATAAAAAAGAGAAATATAGATACTCAAAACTGAACACGTTGTTAATCTTCAAGTTTTCAAATCCCTTCACCAATTAGCCTTTTAATCAAAAAAATGAATTAATCTTCCTTGTGCCCAAATTTAGAGAATTTATTGCTCCAAAAGTGATAATGTTGGGACATTAATGATAGTGTTGACAACCCTATTGTGACCTAGTAGTGCTTTTGTAAAACTTTTTAAATTTAACATTTTACCATCCATTTGACCTCCAATGATCATGAGGTAAAAATTTAGTACAATTGAATGTAGACACTATCACCTCCTAAAACTTTTTACAATCATGTCTAAAAATCAAGATTTTTAACTTTCTATCCCTTTCAATCCCCCAACCATTAATAAACCAAATCCCCAAAGATCCGATTCATATTTTATATAGTATATCTCAAATCAGACTTTTCATTCTCATAATATTCCATTAATGACATCTTAATCCACTTTTCAAATTATTAACTTCTTCTATTATGTCACATTCAATGAAATTATTCCTCTCAAGATTCATGTATGTCCATAAAAACAACACTTGGGGTGACCATATTCTACCAAAATCTCTCTGGATTCATAGGTAATTTTTATTTTGCATGGAAATATTATGCCACAATATAATGAGGATCATCCTTGCAAGAATTTAAGCTCTTGTTCCTTGAAATATCTCTCCAAGCATTCTTGAAAGCATCTAAACATCAAGTATCAAAGGTCTCTCCAAATATACAATAAATCATCAATCATCAAGCATCAAGCCTTCAAGCTTGAGCAGTCAAGTGCCATCAACCTTAAATAAGCTTCCAACAAGAGTAAAACAACCTTGTATCTTGGGTTGTGATCTTTCCCCTTATTGTTCTTAGTGGCTCTTCCTTGTGCTTATACTTTTATGCTTATATTTCATTGTATTTAGAACTAGTTATGCATCTTGCATTGGCATATAGCTAATCTTGCATTTAGGCAATTAAAATTTATCTTTAAAATTACAAATCGATATTTTTTTATATTTAGACATAGCCTCTATACTCCCAAGTTAGAGCCCTTCATCATATACATCTTAATATTTTCATTTATTGCTTTCAATATTGTTGTTCTACTTTCAAAATTAAAAACCCTACAATATTATAGGTCAATGGTGTTATTGCCCTCTAGTTTTATATACAAGTAAAGTGCCATTACTAAGAAAAAGTATCGACAATGTTATCACAACCTAGTGGCACTTTTTTCACCTAGAATTTATTAATACATTATGTTATTATTATTATTATTTTTTATCTAAATAGGGGCCTGATTGTTATTCAAGGGATTCAACCATCCTCTACCAACTCAGATCAAAATATTTACCATTGACTATATCTTTCTATCTATTTTGTAGGTGAAGTGATAGCATCATCAGTAGGTGATAGCACCGATGATATTTTTGCAAACATATGATGCTTTTTCCATAATGGTAGAAACATAATTTTTTCCCCCATAAGTCTATCATTTAAGCATTTAGGGTTTAGATTTTATTTTTTCATAAAAAATATAATCTATTTTCTATTTATTGATAAAATGGAAAAAAGGGAATAAAGAATAAGTTAGTCTTAATCATATATGGGATCATCTTAATCTTTAAGCTTTGGCATCAAATCAAAATCACGTATAGCTATATCCCAAGCTTTATTTGTTGCATCTTCGTGTGCCCTTTCTTGTTAAAATAAATTGTATTTCCTTTATCATCAAAATAAAAAGAGCATTTTAGCATCTTGGTAAAAATTTAATAGGACAAAATCCAAAATTTACTTCCTTAACACTCCAACTAATATCAAAGCAAGAATTTACAGGTTACTTCAAATGGAGGAGGTAAATTTACCAGTAATTTATCTAGGGATGCCTTTATTTGAGGGGAGAATGAAAATAGAATTTTGGAATCCAATTATTAGTAAAGTTTAGAATAAACTACCCGCTTGGAAAGGTAGATTGTTATTGTTAGAAATAATAGTGTAGTTAATTAATTCATTCTTATAGGCCATTCCAACATATTATATGTCATAATATACTATGCCAAAATCAATTAAAAAAATGTAATGTATATTATGGGATCCTTTTATGGTTAGGTTTACATGACTAAAGGAAATTTTCTTTGGCAAAATGAAGCAATATGTGTGATGATAAAGTCAAGCGAGGTTTTGGTTTAATATTTCTTACAGATGTAAACTTAGCTCTTACGGGAAAAGTAATCTAGAGATTGTACAAAGAGATAAAAATACAATGGACAAGAATTATTCTAAGTATGTTGAGCCCAATGACCCAAGTTTAATAGTTACTGCTTTCTATCTACCAAATGGTTCTGCTATTTGGAATGGTTTAAAAAATTCTATTGATCTAGTGATTAAAGGTTTAATATGGGTTGTGCGAACTAGAGAAAAAAATTATATTTGGATGGATACTTGGTGTGATAAAAACCACTCAATTTAGATCTAATTTTGAAACCTTGGATAAGATTGCTTCAAGACAAATATGGTGATACGATTTCAAACATTTTGTACAAGGATTAGGAAGGAATATACAAATGGAAAGATGATTTTTTTACAAGTGTACAAGACATTGATGCTATGAGGTAATTGAATAGAAAGATAACAACTATGATTATTCTAAGGGGAGCCAAAGATAAATTGATTTTGGAGTTGAATAGCTCAAGAGAATACACAAAAAGAAGTAAATATAATATAAAGCACCAACAAAATAGTAATATCACTAGAATATGGAGAGATATTTGGGATATCCCAAGAATTCCTAAAGTTAAAATGTTTGTTTGCCTAGTAGGCATAGAAGTATTTCATCTTAGGATAACCTTATGAAAAAGGGTTTTCATGGTCCCTCTCAATGTATTCTTTGTAAAAAGGAGGAGGATAGTATAGACCATCTCTTGGGCCATTGCTCAATAGTCTAGAAACTATGGCAATGGATTATTAATATGTTTGGTAAATGCATGGTGATGAATAGTAGAATTTAAGTATTGTTAAAGCAATGGAATAAAATTTATAAAAGTGAGGCTTTATAGATAATATGGGATATATCAAAATATACAATACTTTGGACTATATGGCTAGAAAGGAATAGAAGAATATTTTAGGAAAAGGAAAACAGTTTAAAGGTAATGAAAAGGAAAATGTGTTTAGCCATAGAGGACTCTAAACCATCCCTATCAACTCACCCAAACCCTAATATGGAAACAAATATCCTTGATAGATGGAGTCAATTCATTAAAAACAATTATGGTATTGGGTACAAGAGAATCAAAAGAAAGGCAAAGAATATAAAGTGGAAACCACCAGATGTGGAGTTGGTTAATTAAACTTTGATGGAGCTTCTAAAGAAAATATAGGACCATCAAGAGAAGGAGGAATAATTAGAAATAATAGAGCATATATTTTGTCTCATTATGCTTTCAGTAGTGGATTTAAGACAAATAATAAATTTGAATCTTGGGAAAATTTAGAATGGTTGAAAATATGTAAATAAATGAAATGGAACAGAGTATGAATGGAAGGTGATTCTCTCATAGTAATAAATGCAATTTTGGGAAAAACAAAGTTGCCATAGAACATATAAGAGATAATTATGGAAATTCAATATCTTGCTAAAGCATTTGAAGAAATCAGGTTTCCACATACATTAATGGAAGGAAACAAATGTGCATATAGGCTTAGCCAATAGAGGGGTTTTGATTGAGGATCATGAAGTTAAATTCTCCTTTCCTTGGTTAGAGGAAGTAGTAAGTTTAGCTTAAGATAACAATAAAAATGTTGATTGTTTAAATCAAAAAATAATTACGATTTACTATAATGTTTTCCATTGGCAATATTTGCTTTAATTTATAACAATAATGTGTTTTTATATTAACTATTTATTATAATTTTTGTGGTTGCACTTGTGTTTTAGGAAGGAAACTAGCAATCAAGATTTGATAAAGCAAACTATGATAGTGCGATGTTTTGGAAATATTACTCTACTAATATGCAATACATATATAGTAGAGGTGAATTTTTGGTGTTGTGAAGGCTGCTATAGAAAAATGTCAAGAAGGATGCTGAATTCTAGAATATTTGTATTCATACAAAAAATTGAAAAGATTTAGAAAATGAAAATCAAGAATTCAAACATTTTATGTAAAATGATGTAGGTTTCTAGCTATATCATCTCAATTGAGATGAGAAGTGTATATATTTGTAAACTCTCAAGCTTTAAATAAGAGAGTTGTAATTTTTCAAGGGTGGGGGACTTGAGTACAACCCTTTATTATCCAACAAAAAAAAATCAAAATAGCAAATAATTATACACATTGATTATTGTATTTTGTATGTGCATTAGGGCTAGGTTAAGGTTAATCTTAAACAAATACATTTCTTATGAGAAACATAGATGTTCTTCAATTAACCCAACAAACTAGACTTTAAGCTCATAACACTGCCTAGTCTCAAATTGAGAAGAGGGAAGAGAGAGGATAACATCATGAGGAGGTCCTTCATGACACCATTTCCATATTTTCTCCCTTCTCACAATAGCCTCTCTGAAACTCATATTATGCCATATTTTTTGCCCCTAAAATTCAAGAATTTGTATACATCATGACTCAAATTAAAAACACATATTTTCATAATGATAAAAGAGGAATTTTGTAGGAATAATGGCTAGAAAAATACATTGATGTAAGGTCAAAGTATATGGATTCATGATATATAACATAATTACACATCATTAAATGATCCTTCTTGCTATAACTAATTGTGTGAAAAGGTAATTATGTTTTAAGATTTAATTTTTGTATGCTTGTATTTAATTTTGTATGATCATAATCACCTTCATTCAAGTGGATTTTAAGTAATTGTTACTTTTACCCCAACTATAAGAATGAACTTTCATACTTCCAAAATCCAAAAAAGTAACATGATTAATTAAATATCAAATATTTTTTATTAAAAATAAATTTATTTTAAAATTTTATTAATCTTAATAAAATAAGATATATAAATTGTGAGGTGGGAGAGCGAGATGCCCCCACTCTAGGTGGGAGAGTGAGATGCCCCCACTCCAGGTGGGAGGCCTTCATTCCAATTTTCCTACTCTCCCCTACTCTAGTGTTGTGATTCTTCGGCTAGGAAGGTGTTCCTAGGAACTTCCTAGACCAAATGCACTTCCAGGACCCTCATGGGATCTTCTTGGAGCCTCATAGGAAGAGTTTTCCCATCTTAGATATTAATTTTGTAGCCTATTTGGATCATCTTGGAGATTCTTCCCCTGGTGCCCTTTGGTGTTGGTTGAAATTTTAAAATAGCACAATTGTTAGAACTCAATGCTTTTATTATTTATATTATGCAATGATAGGTATTTAAGTACATAGAATACCTATTTTAGGTATAACAAACTTTTAACCAAACTTGCAACTACCTCTATCCTATACTACATGCATATACCTTGTGAGAGGTGGTTATACCACTTGCCTTCTCACATAGGCTATGATGTAATAATTCCTAACATACCCTCTCATTACATCATAGTCAAATATCTATTTTAGCTTATGACCAATAGTAATTTATAGGGTGATGTTGGATTTTGAGAGAGAAATTCCCCCCTCCCTTTAGACTTTCTACTATGATACTAGAAGTGTCAGGTTCTACTGATCATGCACTCCAAAAATATTTTTATTACAAATACTCATTCAATGCATGAATTATGTGGTTCTTTCAATTTCTTCAAGTGAAGCATGTGCTACCATGTATCCAATGTTTCCTATTGAATTAAGTGGTCACCAATTTTTATCTTGCAAGTGAAGGAATGAAAGTTGTGTAAGGCTTCTTCTATTGCTTTACTTTCCTATGCTTTTAATATTTTTAATTGTGATAAAATCTTGTATTTCTTACAAGTTTTCCTTTTATCATAAGCTCTTTTATATGATAAATGGGATGTATATTTTTAATTCAATTTTTATAAATTTTGCATACTTGTTTCAACCCTTTGAATGATCCCATAATTATCACTATTTTTTCTTGAACAAGAATATAGAAACCCATAAAATTCTCTACTATTTAGAGTTGAACCATTAGGGCCCAACAAAAATTATCACTATCTAACAAATTTTCCTTTATGTCGTATTATGTTTTTAATATTAATTATATCATACTATATCTTATCATTTAGTATCTTAATTGCTTGTAGTGTTTGTACACTTCTTGACAAGAGTTTTATGAGATCCCAAGATTTGAAAATAATTTATGGATCTCTTTCTTGAGTTGCAAAAATAAATAATCTTCTTTCAACTAGATCAAGTTTGCAAGCTATGCCATTATTCTTCAAATATTTTATTGCAATGGGCTATTCATCATGTAAATGTTTTTCTTATTACTTGGGAAAATGAGTAGAAAAGGAATTAAATTTGAATGTACCATCATCATTCTATAATGTAATGAAATTCTTGGCCTTTGAAGTATCCCATGAATTGTGCTTGTAATAGTTGCCTTTGTATCTAGGTAGTTTTACCTCCTATTGGTTCCTTGTATTGAAGTGATGAATTGATGCAATTTTTCTTGTATGATAATTTGGATGATTTGAGTGGATCCATATTTCTTGACCTATCATATGTTTGGTTGCTTTGGATTCATACCAAAAATTAGTGTATTGTCTTAGCTATGCTTGTGCAATAAAAACATATTCTTATTCTTGATTTATTTATTTTTCTTCCTTAACTTGATTTTTCTTGGCTATATTATTTTACTATGCCTTTCCCTAAATCTTATTTTGCTTTTTTGAAGATGACCTGTCTTGTTGCTAGTTCATCTCTCATGAAGGATATCCATTTTTTAATGGATTATGCCAACATTCCTTCATGGTATGGCCATTTTTTCCATAATGTTCACATGTATTTTGTGTGTGAAAAATATTTCTTTGAGAATCATATCTCATTATAATATCCTTGAAAATTATTTATTTGTTGGAGGAATTGTGAATGTATGATGCCTATTTTGAATGGCTACTTTACTTTTTGATTTGTAAGAAGTAATTGTTCTTCTTCATGTGATATATGTGAGGCCTCTACTTTTTGAATTAGGTTCACCATATTTTCAAAGCTTTGCGTTTTCTTAATAATATTTATTATTAACACAAAACATTGTACTTTGATGAGAGATATCTCAAAATAATTGTAATAATAGTTTCATCAAATACATTTTCTCCTAATTCTTATAGTGATGCTCTTCGTTCTACAATTTTCTTAATAAAATATTATATTTTTCTCCATTCTTCATCTTCAAATAATGGATTTGGATCTAGAGCAATATATTTGATTTTAATTCTTTGCTTGAAAGAGATTTTCAGCTTATCCCATGTATTGTTGGTCATGATTGAATCTTGAATGTGTGCTTGTACTTCATCTGCTACTCCAAACATGATGACTAATTTTATCTTTATATCTACCTTATCAAACTTTATTTGGTCTTCATTTGCTTCTTCAATATGGGTATTGATCCCATCTACTAGTTTTCATACTTCCTCAAACTTAAGCTACGTTCTAAGTTTGGTTTTCCAGGTAGCATAATTATTCCCCTTTAGTAGTTGGAAATCGGATAACAAGAACTTCGGTGCTCCACTAGCCATAGTAAACTTTCACAAAATTTAAATATTTTTCTTTTATTGAATCAACCTCAAAATAATCTTTCTAACGAGTATATATAAGCCTATACTCATATTTAAAATGATGCTTCAAATTACGAAAAACAATTCTCATAAATTAAAAGGAAATTAATAGGTGAGATTTTTCTTTCTCGGAATATTCCTTTGTAATATTTCTTTTTTGTAAATAATAATATTGCCTTCTATTTTTTTGTTAAGTAACGAAACTATTATAAAATTATATATTTACCTTTGCTTTCACTACAAAGTGGGAATTTGATTTTTAAATCTTCTTGAATATTTATATTTTGACATTTGTGAAAACCTTTGAATTTTGCCATCTTCAGGTTGTTGCACCAAAATGTTCTTTTAGTATTATAATAAACTCATCGTTGAACCTCATGAAATTTGTCTTGCCTTGCAAAGTTATTTTTGTAAATTCAACCACTTGCAAATATCATCGATGTTCAATATTTCCATTACCAAAAGTTCTATGTTGAGCTTCCTTTTGAATAAACTCAATTTATTTTATTCTTTTTTGATGTTTTGGCACTATTACAGATGCTTTTTATTTACTCCACACTTTGTAAATTTTGGATTAGTCTTATTTTCTTTCCTTGAATAGTATTTTGGGCTCATTTATGATGTTTTAGTCTCTCCATTTTCTTGGATGTCCTTGATATTTATATGATGTTCTATGAGACATTATGGGATTTCTTTTTATAGGTACAACTTTCAACTTATTCCTGATTTAGAGTGTGATGCATTATGTTAGATTTTGATGGATAATGCTTAAGGAAATGCAACCACAAGTAATGAAATAAGCTAGCAATGTTTTAACTATGATAATGGTAATCTAAGAAACATGTAAATAGCATGAGAAACTTCTGAAATAACTCATGAAATAGTCATTAATAAAACCTCACAAAAATTATACAATGCTTTATAAGTATCAAGTAAGTGTCACATAACTCAAGGCTATAACATGTATAAATAGCCTTTCTACAATGACTCTTGGATGGTTATGACTCCTGACCTTCCATCTTCCTATGACTCTTCATATTCCTATCCTAAGGATAAATGTGCATTCTACAAGATAGACACTTGTGCACATGCACACCTAACTAAAGACACTTGTTCTTCCTATTCTAAAGGACTCATGTACATGTGGACAACATGCACATTTACATCATTGCACATACTTGTGTATTTATTCCTTTGCATAAAGTAAATACTTAAATCCTAATCTAAACATGTACCCATGGTGGTACATTGACATGTACCAAATAATGTAATATATTCCAACACCCCCCTATATTACATTATTTGGTTATTGAAGACTTTAGTCTTCAATATGGGTCTTCATATAAGTGACCTTGCATTTGATCTTTTTCTTGAGCTTCATATTTTTTCTTGACTTTGTATTCTAACTTTGGTACTATTATTGTTTTCCTTCTAATTTTATTGTCAAAGAAGTTCATACCTTTCTTGTGCCCATATCTATACCTTGAGAAATATATTTGAGAAAATCCATTAATGAAGTTTCTTGTCATTGTGTATATCCATTCAAAAAATGATTTTATTTGTACCAACAATATCTTTGAGAATGATTTGTTCATCCATAAATAATACAGCTATGGAGATTCCTATATATCTCTATCTTGTGCCCATATTTAATATAATGACTACATTTATTTTATGTTACCACATCCCTTTGATCATTCTATCCTTCATTGCAACTATTCCTATCAATATTTGCCATTGGCTTGATGTCACTATTTCTTGTTACAAACACAGTTCCTTGCTCATTGCTGCTAATCTAACCTGTATATCCAATACCTTCATATTTAGATCTCATTTCTAGTACAATTGGTTCTTTCATTCCCTATTCATGTTTTTCCAAACCTGTATCTTCATATCTCATCAACTTTGAATAAAAACCATTAGTATGACCAATACAATCATTAGAATGATCTTTATCAGTATCAATATGATTTTGTGCATCACTATCTCTATCATCTATGCCTTCATCAATTCTAATAGCATAGAATTTTTCTGCACAATCATAAACTATATTCAAATCACTTGTATTGCATATAGCATCAATATTTGCAATAGGTTCTTCTATCTTCATCATGGAATCTAAATCACTAGTGTCATTGCTTGCATTACAATATTTCCTTTCATTTTGACTAGAATCATATTCCCTACTTCAACCTTTTCTTGTTTCTTCATATTAGAAACATTAAGAGTGATAATTCCTTTGTAGATTATTCTCCATAGATTAATAGGTACAGTGATAAAATCTTCATAACAATCATTGGCATCATTAAGAACACTTTGCATGTATTTTTGAAGTATTGAATATTCTCCTTTTTTTGCTTCACTAGTAATATCAACAAGCCTATTGTTCAAAGCATTTGTTTCATCAATGAACTTGTTATTCAAATCTTTAATCATGTCCTCTTGTCTTCTATTCTTGTATTTTAGAACTTCATTAGAAAGTAATTTCATATATATCAAGTCTCCTATAGCACTAGGTAATGTAAAAATATTTTTAGAATCTTTATATGCCTCATCAAGCCTTCCATTCAGATAATTACTAAGTTCTAAGAAATTTTCATTTTTGATTTCTCTCAACATTGATTGTAAGACACTCTTTTCTCTTATTGATGAATCATTTTCAACTTTGTCTATCAAACATTGTGAATGGCATTTTAATCTTTTTAATCTTTCTGAAAAATCCTGAATATCTAATTGTTCCCCTTGATAACATAAGTTTTCCATTTCAATTAACTTCAACTCATGTATTTTTGTTTCTAGGTTTTGATCACTTGTTTTCTTTTGCATTTGTTTTTTCTTTGTCATATTCCTTTGATGTTGAATACCTTTTAGCTTCCTAAGTTTGAATGAAAGTTTACTAATAGCAATTTTGATACATTGTAATCCTTAATTTGATGTAGAAGGTCTTCTTGATTTGAAAAGAATTTTGTGAACTATATTTACAATTTTGTAATCCTAATTTAATGTAAGAATTCTTATTTCTCCAAACTTCAAAATATTTACAAATATTAAAATGCTTTAATTACAAAACTTTTGAAAACATGAAATTCAACCTTCAACTTTCCAAAAATAAATAATTTACTTTTAAGGTTTTATTTTTTACTATGATGACTTATCTCTCCAATTATCTCTAAAATATCAAAGGTAAAAATAATTATTTTCCCCCTTATAGCCCCAAGCCTTATAAAAATTAATAATCAAATATTTGAACTTTACCTCAACCTGGTGTGGTCAAAAAGTTTGAATTTCCTCTCCTCCAATCCTTGGTAGATGGACTAATGAATAAGGATGCTCGAACGTCTATTCATGCTTCTACTCTCCCTAGTGTGCCTGAATGTGTAGAGCTTGCAAAGTCGACGTTTGACCTCCCCTAGTGCTGATGCAATTAACAGTGGCTCTAACCTCAAGTTTCACTCGTATGCCAGGTGAAATTTAGCTGCTACCATGCAAACGTTTGCTTTCCTTCACTTGCTATGTACGTCACACAAACTAAATATTAGCTTCTATCCCTGTGAATATGAGCCTGCCACGTGTTCGACGTTGATTGGACAACATGCTAAATTCTAGCTTTTTCAAACTTAGTCTTTTGTTGCAAACTTCTCTGCCTATGTGTGACCAGTCCACCTTGGTGCAATGTGATGGACACGTGGGTTGGCGCTGCTTTACTGGTGACTGCCAATTGCCTATATGTGACCAGTCCACCTTGGTGCAATGTGATGGACAGGTGGGTTGGCGCTGCTTTGCCGGTGACTGTCATTTGCCCTCAAGTCTGATGGCTCACCAAATCCTAACTTTTGGAGGGTTAGTGGATTAGTAAAAGTTTGATTGGTTAATTATTTGTTAAGAAGAGATCTAGGTTTAAACCTAGGGAGTATCGCTGACAGCTTTAACAAAGATAGTAGTCTGTTTTGAGTGGGCATCCATTTCAAGCTAAGCCAACCATCCAACAACATAAACTATTAAAAACAATTTTTATTATTCAAATCCTATACTTACTAATTACTAAAAATAATAATTATAAAAATAATGGTTGTAAAAAATTAACCTTGGCACAGCATTAGGGACATCGAATAGGCACCATCAATTATCCCAGCGTCAAAAAAATGACCGTTGCGGCTACCAAATTTTGCCCTAAATCTTAGTTGGTTGCCACTCGTCCTCTCTCTGTGCTTGGGTGTTACGATATGCTATAATCAAACCGCTTCCTTTTTTTTTCTTGCATGTTGTCCAAGCAAAAATCTATTTACTAAGAAAAGATTTAAGTTCAAAAGTTCGTTGTACGAGTTTTTTTTTCTAGATGTGGAATATATAAGTGCTACGTTGTTCGTTGTACGAGTTCTTGATAGTAAAAAATATTTGTAAATTTAACCGATTCAGTGCTTCTAGGTGAAATGCTTTATTTGTGCATATAACTGCTCTATCCTTTCAATAGCTTCTCACTGCAAGTAATGCCAGGCGTTTCAATTACTCTGCCTTCGATATTCACTTCAACGTAGCACTTTTCAACTCGTCCGTATAACAATTAGACTTAGCTACAATCTAGCTTTGTTACAGCACACTTAATACACAGGCAAATGGAGGGACCTTCACGTGTCCTTGATTTTAACAAATGGTAGCCCAATGGTCTCATGTTTCGTTCAAGATGTACCTCTTCAATCAAACATCAGGTTCTAAACAATGAAAATACTTGCTACTGTTATATATAGCTTGATGAAATGCTTGCCCCCCTATGCTTCAACGTCACCTTGGCTCCGCATCTATGGCGCTCAAACTTTGCAAGATGGTGGCTCTTCTTCACCAATATTTTATGCAATTTTGTTGCTACTCTTGGTGTCTTTAGACACCTTAAATATGCCTTAGTTCTGAGCACTATTCGGCCTAACTAATAGAACTTAGAATAAATCTTCATTTATTTTATTATAAAAAACAACATATAATATCATTTCTTATTATTCTCTTTTAGCACTTTTAACTCTGATACTTGCTGTTATATCTTGTAGATTTTAGAATGATAATGATGTCTCCTTTCTTGGCTTAACTCAAAACTTCTTTTTGCTAGACTTCTTTTTGTTAGCTTTTGACAACTCTAATATGATGTTTAAAAAAAAAACTTGGAATAACTATTTTTAATGCTTGTATAAGAACTCTTTTATAGCATCAATATTACACATCTCTTATGGCCTCTTTTGTAGCTAGTCTTCTTGGTCATTTTTTGTCCCGAGTTTATGTATTTTTGCAGCTTCGTTCCTTTATTTTTTTGTTGCTCCAAAATCATCAATTTGCAACTCTAGTTGCTACCCAAAACTTTATGCCTTCTTGCTGTCCAAAGTTCTTCCAAAACTATCCCTAAACTTCTTCAAAATGCAACTCACTTTTCTCCTTCTAATGCTGCCCAAAATCACAGCTCAAACCTCTCAAATTGTTGCTTAAAAAATCTTATTCTTTGATGTCCAAGAATCTTCAAATTTGTTGTCATGTGACCTTTCAGCTTCTACCTTGAAAAATAGCAATCTCCTCCTTTTCAAATCAGCCTTCAAAACCTTTGTGGTTGTCCTCAAACTTCTTCAAAACTATGGTCTCTCCAATCCTTCTTCCTTCTTCAAACTACTTGTCGAATTCTGACTTCAAATTCAATCTCTTTCACTATCCTCTTCCTCAAGAGTCTGAATGTCTTGAGGTCTTTAAAAAACCTTCTCAAAATTTTAGCAAAATTCTTGACAAATCCTTCTTCCTTTGGGGCTTGTTGTTGGATGGTGGTAATTGTCCCAAATCCTTCTTATCAGGATATTCTTCTTGCTAGCAATCTTCTTCATTGAGTTCTCCTTTCAAGTAGCTTGAGGCTTTCTCCTTGGGCCTTCAAATCCTGTAGCTTCTCTAGTCTTCTCAAAACTTCAATGAGACCTTCCTTGATCTCTTCAATCTTTAACTATGAAATTTTTGTAATAGAATCTCTTTTCTTGGATCTTCTATTTCTACTGCTTTTTGAAAGCTGCAATAGGACCTTTGCTAGTCCTTCTCTATCTTCAATATTCCAAATATGGAAGTTCTTTAATGGGACCTCTTGTGGGTCTCTTCAACTTCTTCAATGGAGATCTCCTTCTTGAGTCTCCTCTATCTTCTATCTTTAAAATTTGTAATCTAGCCAAATGCAATTTCAAAAATAATGAAAATGAGATTTCCTATCTCCTCTTGGTCTCTCTTGTGTCTCTCTCTATTTTCTATCAATCTACCTAGTGCTCTGATACCACTGTAGCTTTTTATGGATAATGCTTAAGGAAATGTAACCACAAGTAATGAAATAAGAAAGAAATGTTATAACTATGATAATGACAATATAACAAACATGTAAATATCATGAGAAACTTCTAAAATAACTCATAAAATTGTCATTAATGAAACCTCATGAAAATTATACAATGCTTTGTAAGTATCAAGTAAGTGTCACAATACTAAGGCTATAACATGTATAAATAGCCTTTCTACAATATCTCTTGTATGGCTATGACTATTGACCTTCCATATTCCTATCCTAAGGACAAATGTGCATTCTACATGATAGACACTTGTGCACATGCACACCTAACTAAAGACACTTGTTCTTCCTATTCTAAAGGACTCATGTACATGTGGACAACATGCACATTTACATCATTGCACATACTTGTGCATTTATTCCTTTGCATAAATTAAATACTTAAATCCTAATCTAAACATGTACCCATGGTGGTACATTTCCATATCCCAAAAAATGTAGTATATTCCAACACATTCTTATGAGGATAATACTATTATTTGTGCTAGAGTCTTTTTTGACTATAATGCTTTGGGCTTGTGTCATTATCCTCCTTAGGAAGGTATCTCCTTTACTTTATATTCAACGCAAACCTTTTGATCAACTTCCTCTTATGTTTTTAATCATGGGAAACTTGCTTTTGTCTATTCTTGATAGTACCAATATTTCATTAGAAACAATGCCAATGCATCTAGAGTTATTGGACTGATGCTTTAGTTTTATGCTTGGAATAGAAAATGTATTGCTAAAAACTTCCCTTTGGAATACTTCTATGTTATTCACATTCTCCTCTCCTTTTGTTCTTCAATTCTTTGAGTGTGCTTATTTGAAGAATTTTGGTACACTTTCATGTATATTACTCTCTTCCAATGAAAAGGATTTCTTCAATAATTTGATTGCTTGCAGTTTAATATTGTTTCTCTTTGACTTTAGTGAAATCATAATTTGGAAAGGTTTCAATAACCTTTTAATGCTTCAAATAATATATTTGCAACTACTTGGTAGGAATTTTATCCTTCACCTTTGGCCTTGGAGGTTTTCTCTATTCTTTGTGAGCTCTCAAACTTTTTTGGTTCAGCTGCTTGAAATTTTCTTTGAATTATTTATGAAGCTTCAATGGATTTCTAAGTCTTATTTTATGGATTCCTTTCTTGTAATTTGTAAGTAGCTTCTATGGATTCCTTAATGCCTTTTGAAATAGAATTTTCTTAGGGGAAACTTATGAACCCTTTTACTTTTTGTTGAACTTAACGTTGTTTTTACTTGCAATATTTTACCTTTCTAGTATTTGGTAGGGGTTTTTCACCCTAAGAGCTTTGAATCCATCATGAAATTTTACTTCACAGAGATGATTACGCATATTTTAAGGTTTTATTTATTCAATATTTAATATGGTTTTTCTACCCTTGAAACTTCTTTTTTCAAATAGAGTACTTTATTTGGCTTCATTGTGTCAAAGGTAGAGGAGCATAAGAAGAAGAGATTGCTCTTATTTCTACCTGCTTTGATACCACATGTTAGAACTCAATGCTTTTATGCTTTACATTATGCAATTATAGACATGAAGTACATAGAATACCTATTTTAGGCATAACAAACTCTTAATCAAACTTTCAACATGCATACACCTTGTGAGGGATGGTTATACCACTTGCCCTCTCACATGGGATATGATGTAATAACTCATAATAATTTATTTATTTTAAAATTAACTTATAATAACTAAATATTATTTTATTATTTCATTTATAGTATATTCTTAACCTATATCCATGTATGTTACTCAAAATATATGGCTTAAAAATTTATTTAATATATTAACGTAAATTAGACTACAAAAAATCACATTAAAGTAACATAAAATACTATTGAAAAATGGAAAATAATTGTATAATGTCAATTATAATTTAAATCCTTGCAATTATAGAAGTCCATATTTTAATTCAAGGGAAAAATTTTAATGGAAATAATTTTTAATAATTTGAGAGACTTTTTTGATACCACAAAGAACTATTCATGACCGGGGGGAGATTGGGATTCATTCATGATCAACTATTCATGACTAGGGGGATTAGGATCCATGATAAACTATTCAAAGGAGAATGAAATTTATTACTGATGGAGACTGTATGGGTTGAGGATTTATTGCTAACGGCCTAGAGAATGTATGCTAGAAAGAAAACCTATTATTCAATTGGGACAAATATATTGCTATTTACATAATAGGATTCATTTTTGATAAATGAAATTTTAACCCTACCAATTTAAATAGGTATTCATCTGCTTTTTGTGGTGCAGTGGTAAATGCCCTGGGTGCTGGTAGAGGCCGACCCAGGTTCCATTCCCCTTGTCTCCATCCCGCAGATATATGGTATAGTTAGGAATGTCCTATGTGTTGGTAGAGGCCGACAAGGCTCCATTCCTCCTATGCCCAACCTGTTGAAAGTGGCACCTCGAAAGGGGTGTTTTCCACTATAAATTAGTTTTTAAGGATAATTGACAAAGAGAGAGACGTTTTTCGCAGGACTGCCCAAACTGCCGAACTCGTTTCGGCCATATCTCACTCATCCGAACTCGGATTGAGCTAAAATTTTGAGGGTAGATGCCTGAAAAACCCTAGAACGTCTCCACCAATTTTCATATCATTTGGAGCAACACAGATCCTAGCGCATCCATATGTGTGAACGATATATTTGGCAAGCGGCTATGCGAGGGTTTCATCTGGGTTGAGTGCAAGCAGCTCCGGAGGTTGGTTTTTAGGGCCTTCGGGCCCTAGCGGCCAATATTTTTGTGGTTTATGCTCAATATTTTAGCAGGAAATGTTGCAGGGGATACAAGATGGGTTAGAAATTTGTCTTTCAACAGATCATACTCGTGAACTTGAGTGACAACGGCTTCCAATTTGCTGCACAAAAGAAAAGTGAAAACCATACCTTTCCACGACGTCTAGGGCAAGGATTAAAGAGACCACGAAATAAGTTTCAAGCAGTTGATCAAAAAATGGCTCATATCTCAAGTGAATCTGGTGCTAAGGTGCACCCACAAAATAATTCTACTGTGAAAACCCCTATCAAGGGTAAGAATTTTGAAGACTCAGTCCCAAAAATGAATTTTAGGGATGCCCTTCGTGGTGGACAACCTCAGCCCAATGCTAATATCAATATTAGGGCTTCTCATAAACCTCTAAGAATGCCTAAGATTGATCCCAGGAAAACGGAGTCAGGATGTCTTAAAGCAGCTTGATGGAACTCCTATTGTTAAGCTTGATATGGGTAACATTCAGACTGGCATTGAAGATTTGGAAAAAAGAGGACTAATTTGTCGGTTCGTGGGTTTTCGTCCGAGTCTATCTCCTTTCAAAGTCTGGGCTGCAAAAAGCTGGAAAACTAAAGGTGAGTTACAAATCTCTATTTATCCAAATGGTTATTTTCTTGTTTTATTTGCTAACAATGAAGATAGAGAGAAAACTTTTCAAGGGGGTCCTTGGTTTTTTGGAAGGGCAGGGCTTTTCATGAAGCCCTGGCATACTAAATTTAAAGCCGAAGAAGAGATGCCTTCTATAGCTCCCGTGTGGGTTAGACTCTTTGGCCTCCCTATTGAATTTTGGAATCCTACTATTTTTTCTTCAATTGGAAACTCTTTAGGAACTTTTATGATGACTCGCTGATTGTACTCAAAATTTTGAACATATTATTTATGCTCGAATTTGTGTTTTAATGGATTTTGACAAACCCCTACCTAAAAATATCACATTACAATTTGGGGAAGACACTTGGGAGCAAGTAGTGGACTATGAGAACATTCCTTTTCGTTGTAGAATTTGCCATGAATATGGTCATTTGGCCAATTGCTTGCCCAAATAAAATTCCTGATCAAAAGAAAGAAGATATAAACTCAAGCAGGTTTCCAAATACCTAAGAAGAAGAACACTCATAAAAAACCAGTAATGAAGGATCAATCAAAGTCATTTGCTAATATGTTTGAAATCCTTTCCACAAATGATGTCCCAAGTGAGGAAGAGGAAATAATGGAAACTGAAATCTTAGAAACACAATTTAAATATGAAGGAAAGAACTCAGAGACAAACCAACAAATCAAAGGTTTTCAACAGAAAAAAAAAGGAGAAAATTTACACAAGAAAAACAATATTTCAAATGTCAAAACTTCAAATAATGCAGGTCCCAATATAGACTCCATTGAACCATCTAGTAAAATTTTGGCTGTGTATGAGCATTCTTCAAGGTTAGAAGCCATCTCAGATTCAATTGGAATAAGTCAAGAAACAGGGAAAAAAATTGAAGATGGATTCTAATCAAAAAGTAGGTCGCAAGACCAATCAATATCATATGGTAAAAGAAGGTGAAAAGCTTGTAGAGGAAGGTAAGATTAATGCCCTTCCCAACATTTTTAGCCCTGGTATTAATGAAGATCATCACTTGGAATATTAGAGGACTCAAAGGGAGTCTTTCAAAACAAAATGAAATTAGAAGAATGATTCAGATAAATCATCCACATCTTGTTTTCCTTCAAGAAACAAAGATGTCAATGGAGGATATGGACTTAATTGCCAGTAAAATTTGGCCAGCTGGAAAGTGGTTTCCCTCAGCTCCCAAGGGACTTCGGGTGGCATTGCTTGTCTTTGGGACCCAAAAGAGGTAGTTATTCACCATATGGTTGGCAGTTGGGGTTTGTTGGCTATAGCTATTCAAAGTAGACATTCCAACCAGATTATGCTCTGCATTACATCGTTTATGCCCCGACTTCTTTGGAGGAAAAAAGAAGACAATGGAAGGATATTACTCATATTATCTCTCATTTTCCTAAAGCTTGGATCTTGATCGGAGGAGATTTCAATACCATCCTCTCTCTGGATGAGAAAAGGGGGGGAAATAGAAATTTGGACAAAAGTACTGACCTCATGAGCGAATATATTGCAAACCTCCATCTTGTGGATATCCAACCGGATAATGGCCTTATGACTTGGTCTAACAGAAGGCAAGGCTTAGCTTGTATAATGGAGAGATTGGATAGGTTTTTGCTCTCTAAAAATTTCTTAATCCATGGTCACATTCCTAAAGTGAAGACTCTTAATAATGCTGGTTCGGATCATTGGCCACTCATGGTGGAAATGTGGAAAACCAATGTGAGTTTCTCTCCTTTTCATTTTCAATTAATGTGGCTTAGAGACATTTCCTTCAGACCTCGTGTGCAACAATGGTGGAAGGAAGGTAAACCTAGGCATGGGACTAAGATGTTCTGTTTTGCCAAAAGACTGCAATACATTAAATCCAAAATCAAGACTTGGAACCTGGAAAGAGTTTGGGGATGTTCATAAAAAAAACATGAAGTTATTGCTCATCTTGAAAATTTGAATCAGAAAATCCGTTTAGATGGCCTCACAGAGAAGAGAAGTGCAGATGAAATTAAACTCACAACTCAGTTAGAGGAATGGGAAAAAAGAGAAGAAATCTTATGGAAGCAAAAATCTAGAATTCAATGGCTCAAAGAAGGAGATCGAAACACAAATTTCTTCCACAAATCTCTTCTAGCTCGAAGATCTCACAACTTTATTTCTTCCTTAAAATCAGATTCTGGAGATGTTGTTTATACTTGGGATGGCATGAACTCTATTGTTGTTGATTACTTTTCCAATCTTTTTACTGCTACTCCTCTTGACTCAGCTTCACAACAAAATGTTCTTCAAGCAATCCCTTCTCTTATCACTTCTGAGGAGAACTCTATTTTGACTGCTCCTGTTACTATCAATGAGCTTCAACAGGTAGTTTTTAAAATGCAAAAAGGGAAAACCCTGTGTCCCGATGGTTTTCCTATTGAGTTCTACCAAGAGTTCTGGGATATCCTTCATGTTGATTTATTAGAGGTGGTGGAAGAAGCCAGGAAATCCAAAGAAATTTTGAAGGTTATCAATAAAACTTATATTACTCTTGTTCCAAAAGCTCAAGAGGTTGATCATATCTCAGCTTTTAGACCTATTGCTTTATGTAATGTTCTTCTCAAAATTATTACTAAAATCATGGCAGAAAGGTTGAAGCCTCTTTTGCATAAGATTATTTCCCCGGAGCAAGGGGGATATGTGGAAGGACGTCAAATAGTAGATGAGATAGTTCTTGCTCAGGAAGCCATCCATTCCATGGATATGCAAAATTCTCCTTCTATGTTCATCCGGTTAGACTTATCCAAAGCTTATGACAGAGTGGATTGGCACTTCCTTATCAAAGTTTTGAGGCAATTTGGTTTCTCTAAGGATTGGATGGATTGGATTATGGGATGTATCTCTTCAGTTTCCTACTTAGTTCTTATCAATGGCAGGCCTTCTCAGTCTTTCCCAGCTTCCAGAGGTATTAGGCAAGGTGACCCGCTATCCCCTTATTTATTCATCATTCTTGCTGAATGCTTGGGTAGGACTATAACCAAAAAGAGGGAAAACAAAACTCTTGAGGGAGTTACCATTGCTCATGGAGCTAGACCTATCTCTCATCTTCAATTTGTGGATGACTCTACCCTTTTAGGTAAAGCTACAGCTTAAGGAAGCTTCTAATATTAAGCAAATCATTAGCTATTTTTCTAAGGCTATCGGGCAGTTGATCAATGAAGACAAATCTAAAGTTATTTTCTTTCACCGCTTCGCTAGACAGGAATCCATGGTCTTGGATAAATTAAGATATAAGAAGACCTCTCTTCCAATCACTTATTTAGGTATTCCCATAAATATTAAAAGGCAAAAAAATAAAGATTGGAATTGGTTGTTGGACAAAGTCAAGAAGAAAATTGGAAAGTGGACCAACAAGTGGCTTTCTTCCTGGGGGTAGAATCACCTTGGTAAAATCAGTCCTTCAAGCTATTCCTATTTATGTTTCTTCCATTTTGAATATCCCAAAGGTCTGTTCTTCGAGAATTGGATCAAATCAGTCATCGTTTCCTTTGGAGTGGTACTAAGGAGAAAAGAAAATGGGCCTTGGTGAAATGGGATACTTTATGTCTTCCTAAGAGTGAAGGGGGGTTAGGATTCCGGTCTTCAATTAATAACAACAAAGCTTTAGCTGCTAAATTATATTGGAGGATGTTGCATAACCCCAATGCTCTTTGGGCCAATAATCTCCGTGCTAAATATGCCGAGAACAAAAGTCCCGAAGACCTTGTTCGCTATCAACTTCCTACCAAAGGTTCTCCCATTTTAGCAGTTCTTAAGACTCGGTGAGGATTTGATAAAGAAAAAATTATTTTGGATCATTCATAATGGTCAACATGCAAATTTTTGGACAGATTCTTGGGATGGTCACAAGCCTTTGATAACTCGGTTTCCCGATTGGAGGCCTTGGATGGAGGAGCTTCACCGAGCTAATTGGATAAAGGTGGCTAATTATCGTCGGTACCATACTCGGTAATTCAAAGGTTGGTAGATATTGGATCCCTATTGAGGACTGGCCTATTCAAATCCCATAAAGGCAAAGACAAGATATCCAAGGCATCCTTCATATGAGATCCCTCTCTTGGTCCCATGAAAAAGATTGTTTTGGATGGAACAACACTACTAAGGGTGAGTATTCAGTTGCTCAAGGTTATTTGACCTTATGCCATAATAATCCCAACCATTCTTCCGACATATTTTCTCAATTGTGGGCTCAAAAGCTCTGGCCTAAGGTGAGGTTCTTTAATTGGATTTTATTGCATCGTAGGGTTCTTACCGGTGAGCAACTTATGAAGCGTGGTTTTCATGGCCCTTTTAGATGTGAAATGTGTGAAAAGAATGTAGAAAATATCAACCATATTTTTATTGAGTGTACTTTAGCCTCTCGAGCTATGGAGGAGAATGGCAACTTTACTTGGCTTACAAGTGGTCCAATTTTTTCACTTTTGAACAACTTTGGAGGGATTGGCCTAATCAAGAGGGTGTTGATCATTTTATTAGGCAGTTAGTTTGGATGGGTTCTACCATTCTTCTTTGGAATATTTGGAATGAAAGGAACAACCAAATTTTTAATCAAGATAGGAAGGATATTCACTATATTTGGCAAAAGACCATAGCCAACTTAGTTGAATCAGTCCATCAACTCCTTAATCACCCCCAAAACTCCCACCAAAGATGGGATCAAGTGATGCAAAGATTGAAGATTAAACCTTCTAAGGGCAACCAACTTAAAGGGAATGTGAGTATTAGTAAGATGGATAGGACTAGAAATTGGCAACCTCCTCCTAAGGATTTTGGAAAAGTCAATACCGATGGAGCCTCTAGAGGGAACCCCGGAAAAGCCAAGGTGGGAGGAATTGGTAGACTTTCAGATGGCTCCCTGGTTTTTACTTTTGCCGAGAATTTGGGTATTCTTTCCAATAACCTTGCCGAGGGGTATGGTATCCTTAGAGGCCTTCAGGAGGCTACTAAGGTTGGATGGGAAAAGGTGTTAGTTGAGTCTGACTCTCAACTTATGATTAATCTCTTGAAGACTCCTTCTAAGAATCATAAGGTGGATTGGAGAATAAAAAGAATTATTGAGAAGATTCAGTTAATCCAGATGGGATTTTTGAAAGTTGATTACAATCATGTGGTCGGAGATCAAAACAAGAGTGCTGATGCTTTAGCTAATTGGGCTTTGGACAAAGGTGATCTTACTTGTTATGGCCACCCTCCTATATGGTGGGCTTCTCAAATTAGGGAAGCTCTTCTTTCTATCATTTCTTTGGATGGCTCCAGTTTTGAAGGTACCTAGTTTCTTCTTGTTTTTTTTTTGTTTCTCTTTGGTTCATTCAGTTTTTTTAGTTCCCTAGCTCATTCTATTCTTTATTTTGTTTCCTCCGTTGATTCTTGCATTAATAGTCTTCTCGGTCTAGATAGGTCATTGTTTTGTTCATTTTTTTTTCTTTTGTCTTCTTTGTTTAGTTTTTTAAGGTGGGTGGGTTCTTTTGTTTTGTTTTGTTTTTGTGTTCTTTGTGTTGTTTTTTGTTGTTCTTGTGTTTCTCGTTGTTTTGTTTTTTTTTATGTTTTTTGTTATTGTTCTTGTGTTTTTTTCCGTTCTTGTTCTTGGGTTTCTCTTTGTTTGTGTTATTTCATTTTTTTTATGTGTGAGTGTTTTCTATGTTTTTTATTTTTGTTTATTGTCTCGTTGTTGGTTGTTTTTATTTTTATTTTATTTTTTAGGTTTTGGTTGTGTTTATTTTTCATGTTTTTTTGGGTTATGTCTTTGTAGTGTGCTGTTGTTTTTGTCTTGTTTGTGTTTTGTTATGTGGTTCTTGTGTTTTTCTATGTGGTTTGTGTTGTGGTTTCTTTTATCTTATTGTGCGTGTTTGGTTGTGCTTTTGGTTTTGACACACTCAAGGAGCATGTTTTTTATTTTATTTTATTATTTTTGTTGTTATTTACTTTTTTTAATTTGGTTTTGTGTGTTTGTTTGCTCCTTGAGTATGTCAAAGGTGGTAGGCCAGGTCCGAGTCCTGGGTGTTTTTGGCGGAATGGATACCCCTGCCTCCTTGGGTCTTACCCGAAAGTGGCATCCCTTTTGGGATGTTTTCCACAAAAAAAAAAAGAGGTATTCATTCTATCAAGGATGACTCTCTATCTATAGGTATCACAAAAAAAAGGAATCAATGACATAAGGTCTCCTTTCATTTGATTTGGGTGATTTTGGGTAGAAGTTTATTTTTCATAGAACCAAACAGGTATCTACTACAGGGTCTATGGTCCTTGTAAAAATTATAGAGGAAGGACTAGGTGGATGTCTTAACCTAACCAAATATATCAAGTGAAAATAGCAACAACTATGAATTTAGGGGATCATTACAGGTATCCCTTGATAGGTGTGATATGTGTTTATTTTACCTTTGGAAGTGCCCTTCCCTCTCAATGCTTATAAATAAAAAATAATCATCTATATATAGAAGTTCTCTATATAATTGTGTCTTGATTGAAAGGTCTTCAATACGAGGTCGATCAAAAAATTTTAGCCTTTATCATTACAAGAATTCCATTAAATTATCTAGTTTGTTCTAGTCATTGGTGCTAGTGACTGGCAACTTCTAGCAAAACTAAGACAATTGAGATATGGTTCAATTATCTTAATACCAACTACAACATTTTGTTGTTTTGATTAAAATAGCCCATTAAAATCCACATACAAGAATATATATAACTATTACTTTATAAAATATTCAATATATGAATTATCATACTAGTAAGTTCAACAAAAAGTACAACATAAAAAATACCTATTAAATTAGGGGTATACAGATAAATTTTTATTTAAAAATTTATAATTTGGCTTTGGTATTTTATTCCACATCTCCAAACATATATTTTGTTGATAGTATAACTTATATTGCATTTACATATTAAATTCTATTTTTTTTAATTAGTTGAAAGAAGGGGTTTTGAAAGGGTCCTTGAATATTTTAACAGATAGCAAGCAAAAACTTCCAAAGATAACACCTAGACACTACAGAGAAGTGCTATCCCCATCAGGGGGACACATCCCTAGCCAAAGCCACTCCCACCCAACGGGATCATGAAAAAATAAAGAAAGAAAACTAAAGAACCAATAAACAAATATTCTTAAGTAAATATTGAATCAAAAAGACCACTAGTCGGGAAAAGAGTGGGATGGCGAGAGAAGGAGCAGGAGCTGGAGCTGGAGCTGGAGCGAACGTAGGGTTGGGGATAGGTTCAGTGCATGGTGTAGGTTCTCGATCGGGATCGGGCTCGAGGTCGGGTTCAGGCACGTCAGGTCCCGGTCCCGAGCCAGCAGGACCCTCGACAAGCCCAGAGGATGGATCTGCACTTGATCCATTTGGCAGCTAGGGTGGGGTCGGCATCTTGGGCCCTGGCCCCCAGGCCAGCCTCGATGCGAGTGAAGGGCTGGGGAAAAATCCCCCTGATCCTGGGCTGGGCTTTGTCCCGGCGGGCCCAAACCCTCCTATCAACAGATCTTGGCGGGCACCAGGGCCCCTTCCCGAGCCCTGGGGCTAGGTCTTTCCCTCGAGGGCACCCACATTTCTATCCAGGAGGAGGTCTACTCCTCCTTGGTAGCTGGTTCCTCTGCCTCCCTGGTAGGGAAATTCTTGGGAGGGTGTCCCGACATGGAAACCATCCGCAGATGGGCGGCTACCAAATGGAAGGTTTTCGAGCACATCCAGTTGGTTGCCCTGACCAAGGGCTTCTTCATTATCAAACTAAACAATAGTGAGGACACCAAAAAGATCCTGTCGGGTGGGCCCTAGTTTCTGGGGTGCAAGAGCCTCTTCCTCAGGCGGTATGGAGCTGACTTCCACCCCAGCACCCAAAGCATCAACTTCACCCCGGTCTGGGTTCGTCTCCTAGACCTTCCCTTCCACCTATGGCACGAAGACGTCCTCAGACTCATTGCTCAGTCGATCGGGGACCTGGTGGCCTTTGATCCCGCTACCAAGGTAGGATCTCGAATGGTGCATGCCAGATTTTATGTCAATGCCAATCTCGAATCCGTTCTCCCCTCCTCGGTGACCATCTCTTTTGGGTCCTTCTTTTGGAGCCAGCCCCTGATCTATGAAAACAAACCTACTTTCTGCCCCACCTACAGCACTCAGGGTCACCTCTCCCACCAATGCCTAGTTTCCAGAAAGGCTGAAGGCCCTCCCCCCAAACCCCCTTCTCAATCAGGTCGGGCCCCGTCTCGAGGGCCCCCTCACGATGGCCCCAGATCCTAGGCCTGGACCACCAAGGGGGCCCCCCCTCCTACCCCAAAGGACTCTCATGTGGACCCCGATCTAGAGGGCGGTCTTCCCCAGGTTTCCCCTCTCACTGCTCCCTCCCCTGGGTCATCTTTCGGGGCCCCGATCCCAGGTTCTCCCTCCCTGCCCACTTTGAATCCCTCCCCGTAGGCCCTTGCTTGCGCCCCCTCCAGGAAAGCGAGCCGTCCGGGCTCCCTTCCCCGTTGGCCCCCTCTATCGGGGCCCCCTTCTCCCCCCCACTCCCGCTCTCCCTCCCTCGACCCCCTCTTGGCCCTCTCGACGATCCCTGCTGGGCTTCCTCCCTTGGAGTGTGGATCTGAGAGGTCCGATGAAGAGATTGAAGCTAGTTCTCCATCCGGGCCCGACGAAGTCAGCCCTAAGATGACCCGAAGCAGGACCTTTGCCACAGACTTTGGCAGCAAACTCAAAAGAGGGCGGCCCACCCTGGGTGATCAGCGAACAAGGATCACTGAAGATGACATAGCCAATGGCTCCCAGGAAACTCTCTCCGACGTTGGGGCAAGCTTCTCCAAGACAGATGCCATCCGACCCAAACCCCCACTCAGACCGAGAAGGGGGGCAAGCGACCCCTCAAGGGTTTCAAATGAAGCTCATCACCTAGAATATCAGGGGCCTCAATGGGGCCCCCAAGAAAAGGATCCTCGGCCAACTCCGCAGGGATCATCGCCCATCCTTCCTCCTCCTTCAGGAGACCAAAATAGATGACGTTGTTGCCCGGTGTGTAGCCCAAGCTACCTGGCACAATTGCGAGTCCCTGTCTACCCCTACGGCTGGCTCAGTCGGGGGTTTGTTGTGCATGTGGGACCCTCGATATTTCGAGGGAAGACTCATATCTTCGTCCCCTAGAATCATCAACATTTTGGTCCATTACGTGAAGTCAAGGCGCTCATGGATTCTGTCCAACATCTACGCTCCTAACAGTCCCATCGAGAAAGCGGCCTTATGGAAGGAAATTAGTTCGATGAGAGAAGCCTTTGCCCCCTGCCCTGGATCCTGGTTGGGGACTTCAATAGCCCCTTGTTCCTCTCTGATAAAAGTGGGGGCTCAGCGGTTTAGGGCAAGAGCATGGAGGACTTTGGAGCCTTTACCGCCCTCAACGAGCTCATGGACGTCAGCCTGAAAGGAGCCAGGTTCACTTGGTCCAACAGAAGAGCGGGAGCAAATCATATCCAGGTCAGACTAGACAGAGTTTTCTTGTCCAAGGAAGCCTTGCCCATGTTTTTTGATGCCACCCTGTTGGCCCTCCCCAAAATCGGGTCTGATCATAGCCCCCTCCTCCTTGAAATCGATCATAGGCCCTCCCCCAAGAGGCCTTTCCGGTTCGAGTCCATGTGGCTGCATCACCCTGACTTTCGGGCCTAGGTAGGCCATTGGTGGGCTCCCCCAGTCCCTGGACGCCCCACTGAACAAGTCTTCCACAAGCTGAGATGCCTTAAAGAACAACTCAAGGTATGGAACAAGGAGGTGTTCGGCAATATCTTCGAAAACAAAGTGATACTCAAAGAAAAACTCGAAGACCTCGAGTCCAGATTTCAAGCAGGCTCCCAAGACCCGGGGCTCAGGGAAGAGGAACGCCTTGCTCTCAGCGAGTATCATAACATTCTGGCCAGGGAAGAAACCTTTTGGAGACAGAAGTCGAGAGCCCTGTGGCTCCAAGATGGCAATGCAAACACTAAGTTCTTCCATGCGTCGACTCTCAGGAATAGGGGTTCCAATAGAATTGTTGAGTTGGTGGGCAGCGATGGCAGAATCATCAAGGAAGAAGAGGACATCCAGGCTAAAGCCACTCAATTCTTCCAGGAGCTCCTGGGTGACAACCCCCCATGTCCCCAGAAGTGGTTGATTCCCTTCTGGAGCATATTCCATCTTCTATCTCGGCCATGGCAAATCAGATGCTTGTGTAGCCCCTGTCTGACTCCGAAATCCATGCTGCCACCTTTTCCATGAAGGCTGAGGCGGCCCCGGGCCCGAACGGATTCCCCCCTCAATTTTTCCAATCATTCTGGGACATCGTTGGGCCGAAAGTGTGTGCTACCACCCGGGACCTGCAGACTGCCAGATCCATCCCCAGAGGTATCAACTCCACCTTCATAGCCCTGATCCCCAAGACCCAGGTAGCCCGATCCCTCTCAGATTTCTGCCCCATCAGCTTGTGCAATGTCCTGTATAAAATCTTGACCAAATCCATGGCATCCCGACTCAAGGATATCCTCCCCCTGATTATTGCCCCCTGTCAGGGCAGTTCGGTCAAAGGTAGATTGATCACTAACGGTGTCATCATCATGCATGAGGCCATCCACTCGGTTGTCCTATCCAAAAAGGCCTCCTTTCTGCTCAAGCTGGACATGAACAAGGCCTTTGATAGAGTTGACTAGGATTTCCTGTCCAAGGTCCTCCTTAAGTTCAGGTTCCACCCTTCCTGGGTCAGGCTCATCAGCAACTATGTGTCCTCCCCGTGGTTCTCTATCCTCGTCAATGGGTCCCCTGTCGGGTTCTTCCCCAGCTCCAGAGGCCTCCACCAAGGTGACCCCCTATCCCCGATCCTCTTCATCATCCTGGCTGAGGCCCTGGGGCATACCATCTCGGGCGTTGTGACCCGCGGTCTCATTTCGGGCATCAGGCCTGCGTCGGGCCTACCCCTTGTGTCCCACCAATAGTTCGTGGATGACACCATCCTCACCACCTCTACCTCAATCCCCCAAGCCAAAACTCTCAAACATATTTTGACCCTGTACGAGGAGGCGGTCGGCCAGAAAATCAACCTTCAAAAAAGCATGATTTTCTTTATCCATACCCCCTTGGCTAGGCAGATCAAAATCGGGCAGATTTTGGGTTGCACCCCTGGTTCCCTCCCCTCCTCGTATCTCGGGCTTCCCCTATTCATAGGTGCATCCTCCAAGGCCCTGTGGGGTGGGGTGATTGAGCAAATTCAGAGAAAGTTGGCCCCCTGGAAAGGTCACCTCCTCTCGCAGGCTGGCAGAGCCACCCTCTTGGTGGTAGTCTTGCAAAGCATTCCGATATATTTCATGTCGGTCTTCAAAATCTCGGCCTCCATTGCAGCTCACATCGAACAAATTCAGAAATGCTTTCTTTGGTCGGGCAGTGAAGATAAGAAGAGGATTCCCCTGGTTTCCTGGCCCTTGGTCTACCACCCCAAAGGTGAGGGAGGGATCGGGCTCAGGTGGGTGGTCCTCATGAACAAGGCTCTCTTGGCCAAACATGCCTGGAAGGTGCACACCAACACCCCTGATGAGTGGGTTAGCATCGTGCATAGAAAATACTGCCATAGCCACCCCTTCCTTAGTGAATCTCAGCCCCAAGATGGATCAGCCTTTTGGAAGTCCCTGATCTCCACCAAAGACATAATCCAGAAAGGGACCAGATGGATCCTCGAGGATGGAGCCAAGATCGACTTCTGGGATGACAGATGGATTCATGATGAGGCCCTGACTATCGATAGAGAGCTTCTCATTCTCAAACCAGGGCTGGCGGATAGAGGACCCAGAGTGGCGGCCTATCTTTCCCAGAACCAAGGGCATGCTACCTGGAAACCCATCCTAGATCCCAGGCACCCGCTTCAAGCTGCCAGGCTCCAGTGCCTCCTCAAGGTGACTGTCATCCCGTCCTCCGGAGGACATGACAGATGTGTTTGGCATGGTACTCCTAGTGGAGTCTTTTCTATCAAATCTGCCTACAATCTCCAAAGAGTCCCCGATGAGGCTCCCTTTCCAACCTGGCAGGTGTGGGCCAAGAAGTTGATCCCCAAAATCAGCCACTTCATTTGGGCGGCCATCCAAAACAAGATTTTGACGATCGAGAATCTGATCAAGAGGGGCTTTCAGATCCCGAATAGATGCTTCCTTTGTTGTGCTACCTGGGAATCCACCAATCACCTCTTTATCAACTATCCCTTCTCATCTAAAGTCTTGGGCCTTATTCTTTCCCAATTCTCTATCCAGTGGGTGGCCCCCAAATCCATATCTGACCTCCTGTTGCAGTGGCCCAACCCCTTTGCCCATCCCTTCATCCACTTCCTCTGGAGTTCCTACCTTCCCCATATGCTTTGGCAACTCTGGCTGGAGCGCAACAACAGAGCCTTCTCCTCCCCGGCCCGTTCCCCCCTATGGATAGCGACCAAGGTAGTGACCTTTGCCCTCGAGAATTCCTGCTCCATCCCCTTGACCGAGGTGCCTCGATGGCTGGGCGAAGCCACCCTTCTATCCTCCCTCAAAATTTAGCTTCCCCCCGGTCCCCTCCCCCACCCCCTCCCGTCGATCTTTGACAAGGTGGACTGCCCCCCCGGATGGGTCAAGCTCAACTTCGACGGTGCTTCTAAAGGAAATCTCGGGCCCTCGGGTGTGGGTGGGGTCATCCACGACAGTCAAGGGGCCCTGATCTTGGCGTATGCTTCTCCGCTTGGCATTCAGACCAACAACTTCGTCGAAGCAGCAACTCTCCTCAGCGGGCTAACTGCCCTTAAGGAGTCCGCCCCAAAAGTCATCATCGAGGGTGATTCCCAAGTTATAATCAAAGCTACCCATAGCCCAAGAAGTTGCTCTTGGTGCATTCACAACTCCATCTAGGAAGTCCACACCATTCTCCAAGGGCTCCCTGATCACGCCCTTCGACATGTGTATAGAGAAGGCAATAGGGCAGCCGACTTCATGGCCAACCAAGCCATCATAGCAGAAGATTTCACCACCTGGACCACGAAATTCCCTGAAGCTCTAGCCCAAATAGTATCGCAAGACAATTCCAGCATCGATGAGGGCCCAGGAGCTTAGCCCACCCCGCATCGGGGCCCCAAAGATGCACTGTCGTGCCCCGTGCTTCCCCTGCAGCTTCCAAATCCTAGGAGACCCCCTCCCCCGAAGGCTCCCCTTCCTCGAAAATGTGCAAGCACACCTAAAAATGTAGATCTTTGGTCTTGGGCCCAGGCGGGGCCCCAACTCTGGGTTCCAGCTCAAGTCACAAAGGCCTGGCCCCAGGCAGCAGCAGGGCTTCTGGAAGCTCCAAGAAGGCCAAGGTGGAGGCCCTAGAGGCCATCGAAGTCAGTTCTGACTTTGGCAACAAGATGCAAAATTTGACGTCTAGGGCCCTCCCTGACATTACGATTGGCTCCCAAAGTGGCTTCCTCAGCGGCCAATGCCCTGGCCGAACTTCGTCGTAGGTTGGGCGATGGCCCTAATAGGGTGAGGATCTGATCTGTCATTCGGGCCCCGTCCAAGCCAGGCCCGGCCATAGGGCCTCCCGGAGCGGCGACGAGCAGGTTTTTGCATTTTTGGCATTTGTTGTTTTGTGGTTTTTCCATGTTTTGGTGGCCTCAGACCAAATTTTGTAGTGCTGGTCTCATAGCTAGTCTATATTTTTGTAGGCACCAGGGCCCTGGGCCCTAGATTGTTGCCCAAGGGCGCAGCCCCGATTTTTAATCACAATTGTAGCCATGGCTTCCTATGTATCTAAGGTTTTGGGATCCTTCAACAAAAAACCCACTGTAAATATACTGTTACTTACCAAAAAAAAAAAGACCACTAGTCAATCAATCCTCCCACCCTATGGAACAAGGAAAGCAACCTAGAACCTAAAATCACTAGGTGATGCATTGGTCAACATTGGGACTTTCAAAGCTTGTTAATCCCATGCCAACCTGGAAATGGTAATTAAGGTACCTAAGGTGTACAGATCTTAAATTTCTTCCTACTTGAAGTAGGTATCTTTCCCTCAATATTTATTTGGATTGAGATATGCTACCTTTAAGAGCTTAACCATAGAAACCTTACCTTCTACCAACTTCAAAAGAGATTGGGTATCATTAGCAATCTTTGATTCAGTCTCCCTCTTCCTTAGGAAGTTATTGGGTGGCTTCCCCACTTTACACACAACTCCCACATCAATAGCCCCTTTTTTATAACTTCGAGTTTTGGGGCTAAGGGAGCCTTTCTCCAAAATGGATTTATGTATCTTAAGTAGGGCCGACCAAGCCAGAAAGCACATCCTTAGGCAGCTTAGAGGATAGGGACGAGATACTTGAAAGAGTTCTGACAAATATCATTAGGAAAGAGCACATCTTGAGTGAAAAGAGAGGAGTTAGCTTGAAAAACTTGATTCTAATCAACCTCCAAGGCTTTAAAGGGAGAATCCGTTGGGACCTTTGCGTCTTGAATGGCACCATTTGAACCCAATTGGATTTCTCTAGATTCCAATGGAAGGGTGCTTACTCCACTAGTTTCCATGACATCCTGAGCCCCAATACTGGACTCTCCAACCACCCCTTCTTTTAGAGTGGGGCTTTTGTGCCCTTCCTCCCTTGATATTTCTTGAGTTGGGTTGTTATTAGAGGATTTCTTCACCCAAAACTTTTTCATCGACTTCATATTAGTTGGGCAATGCATCAAACTATGCCTTGATTTTTTACAAATAGATAAGACACTATGTCTATTATCATATTCAATAGCTTGATTCAAAGACCCCAACTTTGAGATTAGTTCAATGGACATTGGGAGATTAGCTTCTAGATCTACATTGACACACATTCTCACAAAGATCATCCTTGATTTTACCCTTGTCATCGAATCTATCATAATTAGTTCTCCCATAGCCTTAGCAATCCCTCTCAAAACATCATCATGCCATAGGTGAAAAGGTAGGCCAGGAAGCCTAACCCATAGGGGCACCAAATTTACTTTTTAGGTGATTGGATTGAAATTTGACCCCCATTTCCAAAGAAATAAACCTCTCTTACCATAAAAATAGGGGCCTCAATCCAATCTTTGACTTGAATCATCCTCATAGTTTAGCTTTATGAGGAAAAAATATTTTGGAAGAGCCACTATTTCCAACAAACCTCGAGGTTTCCACTTGGAAAAGGCCCATCTTCTAATGGAGTCTAGATCTAGTCGAGCTCCTTGGAACTAACCCATGAGGTTAAAAATCCCCTGGTTCAAAGTCAAATCCATAAGGCCATTTGAACACTCATCTTGTTTTATTTCAGGAGATAAATCAAAAAGTACTTTTGAAGCACTTCTCCCATCCCTACTTGAAACCACTACAACATAGGAATAAACATTGGGGTCAAAGGTTTTTTTCAACATTTTTGATCCCAAGGGAGGGACCCCACCCACCATCTCACCTACAATAAACCTATAAAAACCTAGAGGGATAGAAGACCCAAAAAAACCCGTGGCTACCTCCTCACTACTTGAAATGCTAACCCCTACCTTTTCACTTGATCTTCCATTCTACACAATCTTGATCACCCACTCATCCTCCTTTCCCATATCCTCACTAACACAAGAATTTAAAAATATTTTTCATTTTGCCCTTGTTTTTCCAGATTTGTTGCTATCACTGTTAAATCTCACAAGATCTATTATTCTAAAACCCTCCATATTTTTTGAAACCCTTACTCTTTCACTAAAATTGCTACTACAAACCCTCTAGAGCCATTGTCACCTAACTCAATTATGGATTACAAACCCTCCAAATCCATTATCACCTAAATATTACACACACACACACACACACAAACACACACACACACACACACACACACACACACATATATATATATATAAGATATGTGTGGCTTCTATTAGGGGACACTCCCATTACAAAAACAAAACATTACATTACTCTCATTACATTTATAACATGTAAATTAAAGCATACCCATATTTGCATTTCTATCAAATATATTTTGCATCTTCCTCAAACTCCTATGTTTCCATAATCAACTTTTTTTTCTTCTATAGAAGAGGTTCTTCCTCCTTTAAAGTGGCAAGATCTATGAATGTATTTTTTCACTTCAATATTTTGAGGTAATATCTAGTTGTAACACATTTTTTAGGATCTTCATTTTCATAAAATTGACTATCATCAACTTTTTCATAATTATCTTCAAGAATACCATCTACGATGCTAATATTTTCCATGGAACCGTCTAAATGGTCTTTAGTAACCATTTGTATTTTATCAATGATTTGATTCAAATTATTCTTTTGGAGTTGAATCTTTTGTTTCTATCATGATTCTTGCTAGATAATTGGTGCATCTGGTGGATGAGCTTCTTTCTTTTGGACTGGGACATTTGAATATTTTGAATCATTCACATGTAATAATTCTCCTCCACCAAGGAGGCATCATAAAATGATTGGATGATTGAACATATCTTCTTCAGGTGGCCATATTTCTAACAACCATAACATCTTATGGAGAAGTTTTCATATTCTATATTTTGGATCAATTCCCCTTTGCTTGAGGAGATAGTATCCTGAATATTACATATTAACTTTTATTTTTTTTATTGGATAATAAGGGTTTGTACTCGGATCCCCCAGCATTGAAAATTTACAACTCTCTTCTTTAGAGCTTGAGATTTTACAAATAGACACACATCTCATCTCAATTGAGATGCTATGGCTAGAAATCTACATCATTTTGCATAAACTGTATGAATTCTTGATTTTCATTTTCTAGATCTTTTCAATTTTCTATATGAATACCAAAACTTCACATCTACTATCTATGCATTGCATATTAGTAGAATAATATTTCCAAAACATCGCACTATCATAGTCCACTTTACTAAATTTGGATTGTTAGTTTCCTTCAATCATACATTTTGACTATTTTTCTTCTGCAACATAGGTTCTTCCTCCTATAGAGTGGTAAGATCTAAGAATGCATTTTTTCACTTCAAGCTCCTAAGGTAATATCTAGTTGTAACATATTTTATATGATCTTCATTTATAGAAAACTGACTGTCATCGATTATTTCACAAATAGCTTTAAAAATGTCATCTAAGGTGCTATTCTTTTCCATTGAACCATCTGGATGGTCTTTAGTAACTGTTTGGCTTTCATGAATGACCTACTTCAAATTATCCTTTTGGAGTTGAGTCTTCTATTGTTCGCATGATTCTTGCTGGACAATTGATGCCTCTGGAAGACGACATATTTCTTTTGAACTGGGATATTTGAATATTTTGAATCATTCACATGCAATGCCTTCTCCACCATGGAGGAATCAAAACATGATCGGATTTTCAGGCATATTTTTTCATGTGGCCATATTTCTAACAACCATAACATCTTAGAGAGAAGTTTTCATATTCAATATTTTGGATTCATTCCCATTTGTTCTAGGAGATAGTAATTCAAGAAATGAAACATCCATCCAAATAGCCAATCTTGTTTTACTCATATTAATTTTACTAGATAATTTTTCCTTTGTTTGGGTATCCATATATTGGAATGCACTGATAGCATTACCAATTTTGGTGAATATCTTCTCTCCCCAAAACTCCATAGGGAGAGAATAAATATTTACCAGACTGGGAAGCCATTAACTTCTTCTGTAAAGGGGTTGAAACTAGGACTCCAAGGTCTTATATAGACACCCCTTTGTCCAAAAATCAATTATATCTATAGTCCATTACCCCATCTCTATACACTAAATTAGAAAAGGAAACAGAAAATAATTTTTTGGGTGGGAGAGTTACTTGAAATTCTATAATCCACCAAAAATTAATGTATCCTTTGAGATCCTCCAAGTCTGATATTTTACCTTTGAGTTTGCAAATAATTGTTCGGACTTCATAATCAATCATATCCAACCCAAATTCATCCTCCGAAATCTTGATAGAGGGCAGAGTTTCATCCACTCGAGAACCCAAAGATCCTTTAGAGATATTTCTTTTGATCGAAGACCTAGGGTTTACACATGATGAACAGTTCATCTAACCTGCATCGAAAATACTCATACTTTTTATAATCCTTTGGTTTCCTATGAAATTTTCCATCACCTACCTTTGCATCTTCGTAGAAACCTTACTACCCATTTCCATTGGTGTGCTTGTTGTAGCCTCTATATTCATCATAGCTCGCGGTATGTTTCCCATGTCCATCGTTGTGTTTGCCCTAGCCTCTGCATTTGCCTCAACTCGCAAACCCATGTCCATTCTTGTACTGGTCGCAACCTCCGTGATCTCCATAGTTGGTCGTAGCCTCCTCTTATATGTGATCTTCATAGCTAGTCGTAGCCTCCTCGCATCCACGATATCCATAGCTGGTTGCAGCCTCCTCACCTCCATGATATTCGTAGTTGGTTGTTCATCACATATTAACTTTTATTACTCTTTAATATTTTTTATAATATTAATTACATATATTCAATATTCATGATATTAATTTCAAACTTAAAATTTAATTTAAAATTTTATACGTATAGTAAATAAAAATATATTTATATTTTAAATAAAAATTAAAGATTGAAATATTTTTCATTTCAAATGACAGAAAAATAAATCACAAATTTATATTTACTTCTTTTATAAATTTGATCTTGACCTATTCACTATCTATAAGATGAATGCAAATTAATATTTTACATATAATAATTTGATTTCAAACTACTACTCAATCTTATTTATCTTATGAGTCTATAATATGAGGTTCA
This sequence comes from Wollemia nobilis, assembly GCA_028583015.1. Lineage (NCBI taxonomy): Eukaryota > Viridiplantae > Streptophyta > Pinopsida > Araucariales > Araucariaceae > Wollemia > Wollemia nobilis. The sequence continues at coordinate 2,760,852 of JAQPPZ010003184.1, forward strand.
TCTAAAACAAAATTGAATTGTCTTTTAAACATTTAAAATTTAAGCAACAATTTACATTTTAATACAAGGTATAATTTACATATTTATAAAGGAAAATAGGTATTACAGTGCAATAAATGTTTATATAGTTTTTTTTTTTTAAATAAATTTAAATTTTGAATCTCAAAATATAATTATAAGTTATGTTTTGGATATGATGGATTTGGAAGGCAAAGGGAATAGTTCATGTTATAATTTTTTATTTATTTTTACTTTCATTTTTAATATATTATATTTTTATATAAAAAATTAAACCTTTTTTGTATTGACAAAATAGGGTTTTTGAAAGGTTCCAAACCCTTTTACAATACTAGGTTGGTATATTTACAAAAAAAGTTCATACTAAAATCTTCATATACATTCTTACAACAACAACCCACAACTAATATTCCTTTTATTTTAGCTACATTAAAACTTCCAAAATTTTAATACATTATGACGCATTAGATCTTTAGTTTATTCCGGCACATAAACAATGCAACATACTTTGTCGCATATTTATTATGCATATTCTACCGTGAATTGCTTTATAAATTTTATCACACTCCTGATATAGATAATCTAATGCATGCCAACTATAGACATTCTGGAAAACTCATTAGCCACAGTCTTGCAATACAATTGTAGTAATAGTCCCAAAAAATAACCTTAGAAACATTCTTGAAAAACAACATTAGCAGTAGTCCCAAAAATAACCTTAGCAACAATTTTGGAAAATAGACATAGCAATATTTTTAGAAAATAGCCTTAGCAAAATTTCTAGAAAATAGTCTCAATTGCAGTCCTAGAAAATAACATTACTAACAGTCTTGGAAAAAACCTTAGCAATAGCAGTATTGAAAAACAACCTTAGCAACAGTCCTAGAAAAACAACCTTAGCAATAGTCCTAAAAATAGCCTCAATAATAATTCTAAGAAATAGTCATAGAAACAGTCTAAAATAGCCTTAGAAATAGTCTCAGACAACGACCTTAGCAACAATCCCAAAAAAAAATCTTAGAAATAGTTTTAAAAAATAGTCATAGCAATAGTCCCAAAAATAGTCATAACTACAATTCTATAAAATGCCTTACCAATAGTCCCAACAAAATTTCTCTAGACACCTTTTTCATATTATCATTTATTAAACCTTGATATCAAATCTTTTCCTTTTTACTAGTTGATTTACATTTGGATGAACAATATCTAAGGAATCTATCTTTTATTCTCTTCACAAAGAACCCCCTAGTTACCTAACAAATATGTCATACCATTTTCTTCTTTGAATACATGGGTCACTTCCAAATTCTCTAATGATTTCAGGATCCTTATAGTATATACTATTGTACTTAACACTCACCAACTCACCATAGCCCTCTTATTAATACAATTGATAATATTAAATGAATCTCCCTTGACTATCAACTTTCTCACTTCCAACTATATTGCTAATTTTGCTCCAACCAATGCCACTCTAGATTTTGCTTGATGAATTTTCATAGTGCCTAAATACCCACTAAAAACACCAATTAGGATTATCTTACTATCCCTTATCACAACTTCACCCAACCTTACCAGGATTCCCTTTATATGCCCCATCTTAATTGAGCTTTAGACATCCCTCCCTGGGTGGATGCTATTTTACACTTATTGGATTTACTTAAGGATTTTTCTCCATCCTAATTGGGCTTAGAACCCATTATTAACTTATCCTTTATTCCTCTACTAATTATAGTTTTTCATTTATTCTTGAAGATTTTACACTTTCCACTATAGAAACTTAGATATTCTGACTATTTCTATATGTAGCTCTATTTTCCCCCTTAAATATTCTTCTATGTCACTTCAACCATACACCCCATGCATAGTGGAATGGAATTAGATCTCATATCTAATTCAATATAATACTCTTAAGGGCTTTTGCCACTACTCAATCCACTCTATCGTATTATTTGACATTACCCATTTAATTCTTATCTTCTTGATTAATTTTTGAATTATCTTGAGGGAGTAGTTACACTCTAACATTATGTGTTTCACTATCTCTTCTTGTGCTTCACATAGGTAACACCTATTTGGAAATTAAAACCCTCTCTTATGCAATTTATCTACTATAAGAATCTTATTTTTCATAGCCATCCATAGAAACATTGCTATCTTAGGTATATCCTTCCTTCCTCATAATCTCCCCATTGAAATCCCCATGTATTGTTTTGATGTTAGTAACTCATAGGTTGATTGAACGCTCAAGGAGATTTCTTGAGTTGCTCCTCATACTATGGTTTCTTCCATAATATTAACACTTACATGGTAGACCCTTAGTTTAGTTTTTAATGAACTTAATGGCTCCACTTTATATTTAATTCTCATAAGTTCCTTGCACCTTACCTCTCTATCTTCTTGGTCCATGTAATTTCAAATCAAAATCCTATACCTTTGCTCTAGATATTCTTGGACTTTACTATCTCTTCATCCTTAGTGGGTGGTTATCCAACCATGCATCCTTCCAAAAGTGGATTGATATACTATTACCAATTTTCCATTGGATACCTTTCCATAACACCTCTCTTCCACTTAGTGTATGGTTCAATATATAAGAGCCATTACAAGGATCCAATGTATCTATAAATCTTATTTCCTCTTGGTTGTCTAGGTATTTATTATTTAGAATTATATCCCATAATGATTGACCTTCCTTTGTTATCCTCCATCCTACTTTTGTAGCTAGAACCTTATTTATATTTATTATCCTCCTTAATCCCAATCCTCCTTTCAATTTTGGCCTACACACTTTCTCCCATGCAACAAGGGGGATTCTACTCTTGTTCTCATATCTTGACCATAATATTTTTTGTATATTTTCTAAATGTTTGCAACATTAAGTGGAATATTAAACACAAATAAAATATATCGATATGGCTTGGAGAGTTCTCTTTAGCAGTTGAACCTTACCTACCTAACTTAATAAATTTTATTTCAAAGCTACTAATTTGTGTTGAAACTTATCTATCAACGTGTCCCATACCTGATATTTGCACAATCTAGTAAACATTGACATTCCCAAATATATAAATGGAAGGGTTGAGATATTGCATCCAAGTTCTTTTTCTATCCTTCTTTATTGATTCTCTAAAGTGTTAATAAATAACTTTACTCTTTTCCATGTTAATCATTTGGTGGGATGCCTTAATATATAGATTTAGAATCCATATGAACTCCCTAGCTTCTTCCACCAAGTTTTCCCAAGAAAACTATTGGTGCATGATACCTCTTATGGTTATGGAGGGTTTCAACTCATTTGATGCTCCTAAAAATTGAGCTACACCTATACATATACCTAGATTTTTTTCGTAATAATAAAGAGGTAAGGTGATAGTGGATCCCCTTGCCTTAGACCCCTACTAGTCCCAAAGGACCCTACTCAAGAACTATTTAGAATAACATAGTATTGGACATCCATAATAATTGTTCACCCATCTTCTCCATCTCCCACTAAACCCAAACTTAGAAATAAATTTGTCTAGGAAGCACCAAGAAACATTATCATAAGCTTTGTTCATGTCTAACATGATCACCATTTCTTCCCTCTTACTAGTTTTCATCAAGTGCATAGTTTCATGAAGTGTGATAGATTCATCCAATATTTGCCTTCCCTCCACAAAGCCCCCTTGTTGTTCTATAATTATCTCTAGGAGGACATATTTCATACTTAATGCTATTACTTTAGATATGATCTTATAAACTATATTATGTAGGTTTATCAATCTGAATTCCTTAAACCCTTTCAACCCTAGTTTCCTAGTAATTAGCACTAATAAGGTATTGTTATACTCTCTTAGCACTTTACCTAAATGGTGATATTCTTAGGCTAATACTATTAAATCCTCCTTCACTATATTCCAAAAGGCTTAAAATAATCCTACCTAGAATTTTTATGGACCTAGAGCTTTATCTTTTCCCAAGGAGAAGACCGCTTCCTTCACCTCCTCTTCACTCACATCTTTCTCAAGCTCTACATTCATATCTCTTTTCATTGATGTTGGGATATGTTGAAGTATATATTCCATAGCTTCTTGGTCATCCTTCCTATCCATTTTTAGCAAAAAGTTGAAGAAGTCAACTTCCTCATGCCTGGTATGCTTTTCATATTTGACTATTCTCCATTCTCTTGAAGGATTTTAGTGATCCTTATAACACTTTTATCTTTTATGGTCGAGACATAATTTCTTTTATGTTTCTATCTCCCTTTGTAATCCACTTATTTCTAGACTTTTGTCTCTAGTAAGTTTCATCTCATGCCATTATAATATGGAGTTCTAAATAGATCTCCTTCTCTCTTATGTAGAGGTATTGGTCCATTCTAGTTCTACTTACTTCCTCCTCAAGCAAGTTAGTTTATTTCCTTAGGATTTCCTTTTGCCTAAATATATTTTTAAATACTAATTTATTCTATTTTTCACTTCTCTCTCCACATATTTGAGTTTCTTATCCAATATATACCTCTTAGATCCTTGGATTGGATGCCTCCACAATGTATCCATGTATTCATAAATGTTTGGATGTTGAAGCCACATATATTCAAATTTGAAAGGACTTATACTATTTCTTACTTCTCAATTGCACCAAAATATCAAAGGATTATGGTCCAATCCCATCCTTGGCATTGATGGTTTTTGAAGCCTTAATATTAATATAAACTCATAGGATAAATTTCACAAGATCAAATATAATATAGTCACAATATAGATCAAGATAATGAATGTAAAAAAAAATAATATAACCAAGCTAATATGTATATCAAGGCTTATAATATATCAACTAGCATTCATTAATATGCAAAAATATGAATGTAAATAGCCTGAATCTCACATGTGCAAAGCATGTAGCACAACTTACAATATTATTTTCTCAAAATGTATGCAGTATTTATTACTTCTCTTTCTCTTACAAATGTATCACACAAATATATTACAATTATCAATAATGATAAATTTTATCGCTATGTTATCTATGTTTGTTATGTTTGCTATATATCTATTGATCCTCCATGGAATTATATAGCCATTGTAGAATGACTCTTTGTCTACTTGACTATTCCTTTCCTTATGCCAAGTCTCATGAATCTTGGCTTCTCTATTTGACACTTGCATGCACATGATTCTATCCTGTATGCACACCTAGACATGACTCTTCATTTAATACACTCTAATCTAAAGACACTTGTGCACTCTTAGATATAAGACACCTGGGAACATATACTCACATTACACTCACACACTTACTCACATGACACTTACGCATTTCTTGCACATACAAACTTACATAACACTTACGCATTTCTTGCACATTATTACATTGCATAAAATATTACTCACACTCTAATATAAGACTCAACCCTAGTCTAATATTTACAAGATGTACCATAGGGTACATTAGCATGTTTTAAATAATGTAATATACTCCAACACCCCCCTATACTACATCATTTGGTTATTGAAGACTTAGTCTTCAATCATGATCTTTATCTTGATCTAAGTGACCATAGAATATGTCCTTGCTTTTTTCTCTTTTTACTTCCTTCTAAATTTTTTGATCTTCTTTTTTGTTTCTTCAGTCTATTCTTTTCTAACTTTTTCATAGCATGTTATATTCCTATATCCTGATTAAATGAAGGGTTAGTATATTTTAAACTCTATGAGAGAAATTCATCTTCATTGATTATCATTTTTTATTGATAGAAAAGAGGTTTTGAAAGGTTCCCCAAACCTTTTACAATACCAACAAAAAATAGGAATCCCCTCCTAGGCCACCCTTGAAGTTACAACACAAAAGTGAAACCAAATCAGAAAACCCAAAACCTCAAATGTCATCTATAGGGGATATGGATAAGAGAAACAGAAAAAAATAGGATAAAAATGGGGATGATGGGTCCCTAGAGGATGACAAAACTAGAAAAACCAAGAAAAACATAATTAATCAAATGCCTCAGAAGGATTCTGCTCACAATCACTTGCAGAGGCATCGTTAGTGGCCTTGGTGCTCCCTTGTTTGTTCATTTTGATAGTATTGGCCATCTTCATGGTTTATTGGAGGATAGTCCAAGTTGTGTTGAAATCCATGGATGCATTTTCCAACGGATCTGCAAAGATGTCTATAGGATTAGAGTTGGATGTTAGCTAGATTCGCGTGGAAGGCCCACTTGGAGGATCATCATTCTTCAAGGTAAGATACTTAATAGGGCCTCCCTCTATCTTTGGATTTTTGAGCTTTACTGGGGTTCCATCTGAAGCCTCATTATCTTGCTTTCTTGACATGAGATTTTTTTGTTTGCTTCTTGAGTCTTTGCATCTGGTTGAGCAACGTCAAGGCTCTATTTTGATAGAAGGTGAAGTGTCAATATTTTTAGAACTAGAAATAAACTTTTTCTCTATTTTATCGGTATCTATCGAAGCTTTCCCTATTATTTCTTCATCATTCAAAGTGATCTTCAAAAGGCTATATTTATTGGGAGAAAAAATAGGAGGATCCCCAAGAGTGCCAACGATAGAGAGAATGGCCTTTTGGGACTCCTTCTGTAGGGCATGTTTATACAAAATCAAGTCTAAGCCCTAGTGCTTCAGGTGAGTAGAATTTCCTTCCCTAACACTCTCCACTACAAGATCCATCAATCTCAACAAATATTTAGGAACATTAATATCTTTGATATCCCTCAAGTGGTTTAAAAATTCTAGGAAGAAGCTTTTGAGTGGGATGTTGATTTCATCAACTATGAAAAATTATAAAATTGATATCATCACCCTATTCTAGGGGACTAGAAGCCCTATTCTGATGATCCCTCCCTTATATTTTGGTATCTTCTTGTCTTTATCTCTAAAATAGCTCAATTACCTTTCTAGAGAGTGCTTTTAGTGGTAGATGATCTTGGTATCGTTGGGGAGCTCCATCACTTTGACGAGCATGCAAGTATTCACTTTTTAATTTGAGGTCACAAATTGAGACACTACCATTATCCTAGGAATTAATGAATTTGACGGATAATTCTTGGTCACTCCCATAAAATTTCTATAAAAATGGCATACACCCATGGGTCTTCAAAATATCTTTGACATCAACCTCCATTTGTAGGGAATTTGGTTCAAGCAACACCATTGTAGCATGAGGGTATTTCACACAGGGATAAAAATTCTTATGGACATTACCATTGTGCATGATCAATATAAAGTGTATCCAGGTAGTTAAAGGGATAGGAACTTCCTAAATACACATGCCACAAATTTTGAGGAGATACTTACTCCAAGGTTTTTTATGGTTCACCTTATGCAAAGAGGACATGGGCACATGAGCGAAGTTTACCTTGGAACTATCTTGGCCAATGGTGGTGGAGTTGCATTTTAAATCCGAACTTTCACACTTAAATATGGCAATGAGGAACATGGTGTTATTAGTCCATTAATTTTCCCATAGTCGATTGTTGGCACAGGAGAACGAACTTTCCAAGTAATCATTAATGAAGCTAGGTTGGCGTGTATGAATTTGGGGATTTGGCTTGAGGTCATGCATTGGATCGGTGGTGGGATTATTCCACTTATTGTTTTTCAAAATATTGTCGGCACAAGATGATCTAGTTTTAAGGTAATCATTCATGAAGTGGGTTAACACATGCATATGGAAATTTTCCATGATGCCAGACAAAGCTTTTAGGAGTCTAGGATTGGGTAGTTTTGGCCAAAGACTTCTTGAATGGGGCATCTCGATATGGCAATAATGCTAACAAGGATAGTTTCTTATGATGAAAATATCACACCCAAGCTTGAGCTAACTAAGATGCTAACAAGGACAAAGAATACAGTGTCTCATGATGTAATTTTTAAAGCTAAACTCATGTTTCCATAGAGGCCACTATGATCTTAAGGTAACTCTATAGAAAAAAAATTCTTCATCATTATCTAGAAAAAGGAGACTTTGAGGAAAATTAACATACCACACTTGAAGGGTCTCTCTAGTCACACCTAGATTGGATAAGATATCAATGGTCTTGTTACATTCCATGTACACATATTGGATTACCAGCTTTCTATATTTGTAGAAGAACCTTTCGGATTCATCGATGAGATTGTAAAAATTCCATGTCAGATTTTGGGTTCCTTTGAGATATTTTATGACATTCATAGAATCACCTTCAATTATCAAGTTGTCTAGACTCAGGCTATCCATAATTGATAATCCTTGGTAGAGCACTCTTTCTTTGACCACATTGTTGGACTAGATATAAATATTTTCAGCATAGGCTAGGATGACTCTTCCTTGATTATATCTATTGATGCCACCACCTCTTGCCTTGCTAGGATTACCTTTGGCCATGCCATCAAAATTTAAGTTGATCCATCTGATAGGATGAGGAGACCATCTGACCAAGGACCTCTCAATGTGGGGCACATAAGGATAGGAAGAGCTATCTAAAAGCTTTAAGGAAGCAAACAAGCTAGAATCCAAACCAGACCTTGGGGCCTTAGGAGAAGGAACCGAGTGTGCATTTTTAATAGCACCAGTAATGACACAGAGATACACATAATGAGAATCATTCAAAAAATCATAGAATGATTTGTTATTCTGTTCTAACTAGATTTTCTAGAGTAAATGGGGTAAGCAAAAGTACCAAGAGGATTCAATGCATAAATTGTACCAAGAGGATTCAATGCATAAATTGAATAAGGTACTGGGTCATTGTTCACACCAACCAATAATGGAATTGGGCTAGAACCATGCAAGGCAAACCAAATCAAAAAGGAGTTTAAATTGAGAGTGAGAAAGGGCACTCCAATAACAAGTGAAGGATAGACTCCTAGTTATATTTGTAAAGGTAACAATGATTGGGAAGGGACAACACCTTAGATAAAATATTATCACTAGCTAAGACTTTGTTATGAATGACAAACCAGAAAAATAAAGTAATCTTAGGTATAAGGTATTTGAGCCAAATAAGTCTGGTAAAGATTCAATAGACCAAGGGATCATCCTAGAGATGATAAGCTGTTTCGATAGTGAATTGATAATTTTCATTGAGTCTCCAAATAGGATTATCTTGGGAAGGATCTTTTGAAATAACACAGGTTCTATGAATATTGGTGAGATATTTGGAGGCAATCCTCTATTCATAATTTAGATAATTAAAAGGTATGGGTCTTCAAACCTAAATTTGAGAAGAGTGAGAAAAGAAATTATAGACTTTATCATCGAAGAAATTATCTATGAGAGGCTTCAAGACTGCTAAATTAGGATCATTGAGCAGTGATTGGTCCTTCAACCAAGGGTTATTCTAGAAATTAATGTGTCTAATATAGCCTAGACATCATCTCAGCCTGTCTCTAATGACGGATCTAGTTTTGATAATAGAGTTCCAAAACCAAGATCCCATTAGAAGAGGATACTCATGGAGAAAGGAGTTTTATTGAAGGTATTTACCTCTAATAATATCAACCCAAAAATTTTGTGAATTGTTAATGATCCTCCATATCTATTTCACAATGAGGGTCATATTCATCTTATTCACCTTTTGAAATCCAAAACCACCTTGGCCTTTCTTGGTACTTATCCTAGGACACCAAGGGAAACCTTCTATGGTTTTTGGTCCCTGAGGTAGCATTATTTGAGGATAAAATAGACATTGGTTAATGGTATAGGTTTTCCCAGACCCATACTCGAATTTCCACCCATTAGCCATAAATCCATGTGTTTTCGGTATGTCCCTCAAAATATTTGGTGAAACAAAACTATTAGTTGCTCCAAAATCAACCAAAATACAAACATTTCTATTATAAATTTTTCCCTTCAATAAGAAAGGTTTTTCTTGGCCATTGAGTTTAGAGTTATCTATTGTTGCATATATCTAATGGGTATGTTCCATAGGTTCTTTCTTATTATCTACTCTTAAAGTACATTTATCAGCATAATGAGGTTCTTTATAAATCCAGCAACCCGTCCATGGTGCCCTGTCTTTCATATTTTCGTCATTATCTTCATGTGTACCAGCTTTTGGTTCATTAACTCTTTGCTCATACCTATCCCTAAAATTTCTTTGGCCACCTTGATAATTTTGATTTCCCCTATTTCCTTGGTATCAATTCTTATTTTTATCAAACCTGTTTCTATTCTCATTTCCACGATTCTTGTGCAAACCCCTATCTCCTTTGGTTGGACCTACGTTTTTATTTTTTTGTGGTTCTTCCTTTTTTGAAGATTGTTGATAATAAGCTTTCTTGGACTTACAATTATCTTCTTCTTGTCAATCCAAGCCACAAGCAGCAGTTAGGGTAGCAGGTATTAACATAAGAATCAAGTGCCCCAATTTTTTAATGTAACCCTAGTAGAAATTTTTGAATTTTAATCTCATTCCATTGCTCATATTCAAGCATGTATTTGAGCAATTGCATAAATCGCTGGTAGTACTCAATTACAGACATACTGCCATGTGTTAACCTTAAAAAATTTGTAGTCCTTTCAAGGTAAAATTGTGGTGTTAGAAACCTATCCTTAAATGCCAATACAAATGTATCCCAAGGTACATCGACAGCCTCTACATTATGAGTTTTCCTATATGTATCCCAAAAGTCAATGGTAGCTCCAGTAAATCAAAATACTACCCATGAGGTTTTCAATTTAGAAGAAAGGTTCCTAACTGCAAAGTATACATCCACACTATTTAGCCACCTTTCAACTTCTTCCCCATCACCTTTGCCATAAAATTTGGTTATATCAATTCTTTGCATATCCTTGTCTAATTCTAAACCTACTTGTTTTCTTCCTAGGTCAATAGTTGTCTCATCCTCAACTATTACCGTTTCTTTTCCTTTGGATAGATTTTTTATTATTTTCTGTTGATGGGATATCATTTCTTGCTGCTGATCCAACTGAGCTTTTTGCTTCTTCATATGCTCTATCATTTGAGTATTTTGTTGTGCCATGTGTTTAGCCATTTGAGAATTTTGTTGCTTCATTTGTTATTTTTTTTGGCTCATTTACTCCCGCAATAGTTATACCATCTTGAATATTTTATCCTCCTTATTAACCGGTTCTTTTTCCTTCCTAACGGGTTCTTTTTCCTTCCTCTTTTCTTAAGGATGGTTTGCAACTTCTTCTGATGCCACAATCTGCGTAACTTTTTGAATGACCTTTCTAGGGTTCTCAGTCAACCCTTCCCGTTGAACTGTCGCAGTTATTTTTTAGAAACTAGCTTTTTGTCCGGATGCCATTACCTGCCCAATAAAAACAAGAGCCTTGTCAACTTATCATGTCTTAGATGAACACATTCATAATATCAAATTATATTTGACATGGGTTTTCTAAAATGTTGTTATTTAAAATATTTACAACCTTGGATTTGATACCAAATGTAACACCCCAAGTCTGCCAACTTGGTTGTCCATTCACCCCAAGTCTACTCACTTGGTTGTCCAACATCAGAGGCTTCAATTTTGATAAAATTTATTTTTTTATTATTTTGAAATCTTATATCATTTTCTAGTATGAGCATGTTAATTTCATCTTCATGAGTGTTATTCTACTGCAGTTGAAATACTCATGAGATCAAGATTGGCCAAATATTGTAGAGTTACATCTTTTGAACTTCACTCTCCTCTTGAGATTCCAAGTTCAGGCAGTGGGTTTCTTTTTCTCTAGGGCCCATAACACCTAAGGGTGTGATGCATAACTTTCCCATGTCTTAACATAAATTTATGAACTCGTATTTTTATGTCATGTAAGACTTAGCACATACATGCTCGAGCTAGATGATCATCCATTCTTTTTGGAGCATCGACTAAGGTCTTACCAATACCCGATAAGCACCCAACGTCTTGTGTATATTAACCAACATGATATCCCATACCATCATGATGTTAGATTCACCTAGTCTAATACAATTCACCACTCATCACTAGCAGGTATAACCTAGAAGAGATGCCCTTACAACCCTTTGTTACCTCCCGTTCTAACCTTTTTCTATTAGAAGTACGGTTAGTACCCTGATCCATGATGAATGCCTACCCACTTCATCATTAAAACTTTTTTTCCATGGTGAATTTTGTTAGGATCTCATCCTAACCCTTAATGTAATAACTTCCTTGATGTAATAATTCCTAGTGAACATGGGTAGTACCCATGATTAATATTTTGTAATGTTCTAAGTTTTAGCTTAGGTAGTGCCTATGACAAATGGCACTTGTTTCTATGTAACACATGGTAGATAGGTTAGGTAAGGTGGCATTGTGCATGTAATTCATGTGGCATTATGCATGTAATTCGAGTGGCATTGTGCATGTAATTCAAAGTGGAACTATGCATGTAATTCGGGTGGCATTATGCATGTAATCCAGGTGGCATTTTGCATGTAAGCCAACCTTGGAAGGAAACTCTTTAAATACCCGAAAAGGCACCAATGTAATTATCTTTTTGCAAATTAATGAAGTTTTGAAGGACGTTGCCCCCTTGAAGAGGCCTACGATTCTATCTATTGTGAGATTGTTCCTTTTAAGTAGTTTTTGTTATCATATGCAATTAATTTTGAATACTGTTATAATTATTCTATGAGTTTATTTCCAAGAAAATGTGTGAGTGTGTTTATTTGAGTTGAGAGTGTGTTGTTTAGTATATTTTATAGCAGGATCTTAACAAGTGGTATCAGAGCGCTTTCTAGGGCCAAGTTCTGCTGCAACTACAATGATTCTTGCCATCCAATCTGCCTGTTAGGTATAAATTTTGTGTGTTTTTTTCGTTCCTATTTTTCCTTATTTAAAAAAAAAATCCAAAAAATACAATGCATTTTTTTCCAGACCAAAAAATATATATATCTTTTTAGTTGAGTAAGTAGAAACCCTGTGCCGAGGGTTTTAAAATATCGTGAAGGATCTGTCGTTATTGGCTAATCTAGATAGCCCATAAAGCGTCTAGTGAAGTGACGGGCGATCAGGCTCCAATACCCAGGCCTCAGACAGAACTCGCGCATGAACTTGAGCTCCCACGTATCTTCGGGTATATTAGGAGACCATCTAGGTTTAAATAAATTTTTAGCCATTAGGAAGCTTTTCAGCCTTGTATTACTCATAGTCTACGGGACACAACATCCTGGACGATTACCCTCCCATATTGTCAAAGAGGCGGGTAGTGTGCTCAAGGGTATGTGTGGAATTCTCCTTGAGTAGTGGCCTAAAATATTGGTCCGAGAACTATTGTTCATCACTGGTCGGTATATTAGAGGGCCTATGGGTGGTACATACTCCTCTACTTAGCATTCCCTGGTTCTGTTAAAACTTCAACCTGTAAAAAATGAAAATATAAAAAAAAAATCAAACCTCCCTATTCGTAAACCTGCATTTCAAATCCCCAAAAATTGAGCATATGTGAAAGGAGTCCTCTACTAAAAAAATAACAGAAAGAAAATGCATTCAGGATATACCATGAGGGTGACACTTAAGCTGACAGTCTGGAGAATAACAGTTAAATTTACAGTGGCGATCATACTCGAGTCGATCGAGTCAGAGAGGTCAGCACATTCAGGTCAGAATTTATAGTTTTTAGAGTCAGAACAGAACTGTTGTAACAGTCACCTGCAAAATATAGAGAATATTGGAGGTGGTGAAGTCAAGACTAAGCCAACCAGTGAGAGCATGACACAAGACCAGTTATAGATAGTGCTCCAATACCCAACTTTTGCTTTGTAGCTTGCTTTGTAGCTCAGAATCAAAAAATGTAAACACCGTTAGACTCAGCAAAATAGTAGATAAAAAAAATTCTGGGGTGCCAAAAAGTAGTGTTGAGAGATATAGCTCATTGTGACCACCTCTTCGAGCTAATTGTTTTGATATATAGCACCCAAGCACTTTTTTGGGCACTTACTAAAAATAGTAAGTCTTAAAAACTCAATTCTATTTTTAGTAATTGGTCACAAAAGGTTTCAAAATGGCCCAGGGTACCCGTGGACATTAAAAGGAACTAGAACACTTGGAATCCTTAACAAAATCCATTGATAACTTGCACTCGAATTTTCACTCCATAAGGGAAGAAGTCCAAGGTCTTCGCCTAGAGCATGAGGCCACCAGTAATCGCTTAGAAGAAGCACTGACAGAAGTAGACATCAAACTAAAAATAGGACCCCCCAAAATAGAACACCAAGCTGAGGGTTCTGCAAGGAATTAGGACCATGAACCATCCTTCAGAATGCCCAAATTGGACTTTCCCAAATTTAGTGGGAAGGATGTTGATGGGTGGCTATGTAGGGTTGATCAATTCTTTAGACTTCATAATGTCCCCATATTTCATCGAGTCCATATGGCTTCCTTTAACTTGGAATTTGAGGCTCTACACTGGTTTCAATGGTTACGTATTGCCAACCCAAATCTCTCGTGGGAGAATTTTGAATCCCAACTACTCACTCGATTTGGTCCTAGTGAGTATGAGGACTTTACATGGGCCTTGACCAAACTACAACAAATAGGGTCAGTCCGTGAATCCCAAACTCAATTTGAAAAATTGGCCAATAAGACAAGAGGATTGACTGAAGAGTTCTTCCAGAGTTGTTATATCAGTGGGTTGAAGGTGGAACTCCAAGCGGAAGTAAGAATGTTGAAACCATAAACTATGATGGAAGCTATTAGTTTGGCCCGTTTGGCTGAATCTAAACTCTCTGCCCAAAGGTGCCCATCAAAGTTTCCTCAAAATAGACCTTCATTTCCTCCTCGATCTCAACACCCGGTTGATAATAAACCTACTGCACCCAAGTGCCTAACCATAGAAGAGATGGATGCACGTCGTGCCCAAGGATTATGCTACAATTGTGATGAAAAGTTTTTTAAAGGGCATAAGTGTGCACACAAAAAATTGTTCTTGATAGATGTTGAAGAACCTAATAACTCTGACTAGAGTGATGAGGATGAGGACCCTCTAGAAACACCTTCTCCACAAGAAGAAGTGAAACAGGAACCTGAGACAGCAATTACAATCCATGCTCTTGCAGGCATAACTACTCCACAAACCATGAAGGTTGTGGGATTTTTCAAGGGCCAACGTCTTTCCATCCTTATGGATTCGGGAAGCACGCACAACTTCATAGACCCTAGAGTGGCTCAGCGGGAAAATTGCTATATCCACACTTGTAATTCCTTTGAGGTCATGGTAGCCAATGGGGGAACCTTACCTTGTAAAGGAAAATGTCGCAATGTTAAAATCAAGATAGGGGACTATGAACTCAAGTAGGACATGTTTGCCCTCCAGTTGGGTGGATGTGATATTGTTTTGGGATCTCAATGGTTGAGTACATTGGGCACTATCGGCTTGGAACTTTGCTTGAACTCTGGATGCAGTTATCCCAAAATGGACAAACACACATCATCAAGGGTTCCCCAGCAGGAACACCTCAAATTATTAGTTCAAATGGCATGGAGAAATTTCTAAATAAATCATCACGTGGGGTCATTGCACAACTATTCTCCATCCAACCATCCACCTCTCAAATGGTTGAAACTCCATCAGAACTACAACAGATTCTCCACAAACATGAGGCCATATTTTTAGAACCAACTACACTACCACCGTATCGCTCTCACGACCATGTCATTCTATTATTGTCAGATAGTACACCTCCCAATATCAGACCATACAGGTACCCTCATGCCATGAAGTCAAATATTGAGAAAATGATACAATAATTACTCAAGGCCGGTATCATTCGGCCAAGTACTAGTCCCTACTCTGCACCAGTCTTACTGGTCCTCAAGAAGGATGGCTCCTGGCGACTGTGTATTGACTACCGAGAACTCAACAAGATAACTATCAAGGATAAATTTCCTATCCTTGTGGTTGATGAATTACTATATGAATTACATGGGACCATGTACTTCACCAAGCTAGACCTTCGCTCTGGGTACCATCAGATCCGACTTAGGGATGAAGATATTCCTAAAACTACTTTTCGCACTCATGAAGGTCATTATGAATTATTGGTAATGTCATTTGGTCTCACAAATGCTCCTTCCACATTTCAAAGCCTGATGAACAACATATTTCACCATTTTTTGTGGAAGTTCATCCTTGTGTTCTTCGATGACATCTTGATTTATAGTCACACATGGGAAGAGCATCTCAAGCATGTAGATCAAACCCTACAACTATTGATCGACCATCAACTGCTCACAAAAATATCCAAGTGTTCCTTTGGTTTGATCAAAGTGGAGTATCTGGGACACATTGTCTCAAATGATGGTGTCAAGGTTGACCCTAAGAAGATCCAAGCAGTCCAAGAATGGCCAAAACCTCGCACTCTCAAGGGACTTCAAGGATTTTTAGGGCTTACAGGTTATTACCGTAAATTTTTCTGTAATTATGGAAAGATAACCGCCCCCCTCACCCCTATGTTGAAGAAGGATTCTTTTACTTGGACAGGACTAGCTGAGTAAGAATTCCTAGAACTCAAGCATGCCATGACCACCACTCTAGTTTTAGCCATGCCATACTTCTCTAAAAAATGTGTCATTGAAAGTGACACTTCTGGTCGTGGTATTGGGGCGGTATTGATGCAAGAAGGACGCCCATTGGATTTTACCAGCAAAGCCATATCTGATCGCAATTTAGGGAAACCCACATATGCCAAGTAAATGTTGGTAATATTGCATGCAATCCTACATTGGTGACCTTACCTCATTGGGCACCATTTCTCCATCAAAACTGACCACCACAGTCTGAAATACTTTCTAGAACAACGGGTTGCCACCCTTGAGCAACAAAAGTGGGTATTAAAACTCATGGGCTATGATTATGACATCACGTACAAAAAAGGAAAGGAAAATCTTGTGGCGGATGCTCTCTCTCGCCAATTTGAGACCCTTAGTATGTTGTGTGCCATTTCTGCACCATTGCCCCAATGGATTGAGCCCTTACGTTAGGAAATACTTTAGGATGCAGATTTGAAAGACTTGGTTTCTTCATTTATGGATGACCCAAAGTCTACACCAAGATATAGTTGGGATGGCCAGGATCTGTGTTACCATCAATGTCTGGTTCTTCCTCCTAAGTCCCCACTTTGAGAGCTCCTCATGAAGGAATCACATGCTACTCCATCTGTTGGCCATTCAGGGTTCCTCAAAACTTATGAGCGACTCAAGCACACCTTATTTTGGAAAGGTATGAAATAGGACATTCACTCTTTTGTAGCTGACTGCGACACATGTCAAAGGATGAAAGGGGAAACAGTGCACTCTCTGGGAACTCTTCAACCTTTCCAGAGTAGGTGTGGACTGGCATCTCCATGGACTTCATAGAAGGGCTACCTAAATCGAGAGGCAAGTCAGTTATTTTCGTAGTAGTGGATCGCCTTTCAAATTATGCTCACTTTTGTGCCCTAGCCCATCCTTACACAGAATCCACAATTGCCCAAATTTTTCTTGACTTCATCTTTCGCCTTCATGGCATGCCAACCTCCATTGTATCTGATCGTGATCCCACCTTTACTAGCAATTTTTGGCAAGAGTTGTTTAAGTTGCAGGGGACTCATCTCAAAATGAGTTAAGCATACCATCCGCAAACGGATGGTCAAACAGAGGTTGTTAATAAATGCTTGGAAACCTACATTTTCTACTTTGCCTCCGATCATCCTACTCATTGGGCAAAATGGCTTTCCTTGGCTGAATGGTGGTACAAAACTTCCTATCATACAGCCACCAAACTCACACCGTTTGAGGCAATTTACGGGAACCCTCCACTCACGCCTTCCTCCTACATTTTAGGAAGCTCCAAGGTCCAAGCCATTGAGAATGCTCTGAGTCAAAACACCGAGGTCCTCCGCCAACTCAATCAAAATTTGAACATGGCCCAAAATCGGATGCACCAACAAGCTGATCAGCATCGTTCTGAGAATAGTTTTTATGTGGTTGATATGGTCTTCCTTCGCTTACAGCCATACAAACAATCATCCCTACAACTTCATAGGTGTCAGAAGCTCGCTCCAAAATTCTATGGTCCTTATCAGGTTCTACAATGGATTGGCCCTACAGCTTACAAATTGGCTCTTCCCCTAACTTCCAAGCTCCACACTGTTTTTCATGTTTCCCTTCTCAAGAAAGTTGTGGGCACAAAGGTACAGGTTCAATAAACACTTATCGAATTGGATGAAGAAGACTCCATCTTACTCGCACCTGAGCAGCTGCTATATCGTCGAACTAGCACTCTACGCAACCATACCATTACAGAGGTCCTTGTTCAGTGGCATGGGCTTCAACCTGAGGATGCTACATGGGAGTCTCTCCATCAACTCCAGCAACAGCTTCCTCATTTTTAGCTTTGAGGACAAAGCTTCTTCAAGGAGAAGGGCATGTTAGGATCTCATCCTAACCCTTAATGTAATAAATTCCTTGATGTAATAATTCCTTGTGAACATGGGTAGTACCCATGATTAATATTTTGTAATGTTTTAAGTTTTAGCTTAGGTAGTGCCTATGACAAATGGCACCTTTTTCTATGTAACACATGGTAGATAGGTTAGGTAAGGTGGCATTGTGCATGTAATTCGTGTGGCATTATGCATGTAATTCGAGTGGCATTGTGCATGTAATTCAAAGTGGCACTATGCATGTAATTTGGGTGGCATTATGCATGTAATCTAGGTGGCATTTTGCATGTAAGCCAACCTTGGAAGGAAACTCTTTAAATACCCGAAAAGGCACCAATGTAATTATCTTTTTGCAAATTAATGAAGTATTGAAGGAGGTTGCCCCCTCGAAGAGGCCTGCGATTCTATCTATTGTGAGATTGTTCCTTTTAAGTAGTTTTTGTTATCATATGCAATTAATTTTGAATACTGTTATAATTATTTTGTGAGTTTATTTCCAAGAAAATGTGTGAGAGTGTGTTTATTTGAGTTGAGAGTGTGTTGTTTAGTATATTTTATAGCAGGATCTTAACAATTGTCTACCCACGATACCATTTAAAACTTGTTTTCCATAGTGATTGCATTCCTGCAACACTATTTAATTTATCTTCACAATATTTTACTCCCTGCAATCTTGATTTTTATCAAGGTTGTCCTACCCACAACCTTAGGTTGTGTTTAAATTTTAATTCTAAAATTCACTTTTCACAAATTTAGCTATAGTTGTAATTTTCTATAAAGGTTTGACTATTTAAAGGTTTAATAATCACCAGTATCTATTGGTTTAAAACTCAATAAGCAGCCATACATTCTAGTTTCCAACTTTCTCTAATGCAGCTAATGCTGATCATAAATTAAAAGACCATGAAAGTATACTAAATAAATTAAGAAATACCAAATTCACATTACTATTTTATTTCAATATTACTATTTAATTCTTTTCTTTAACTAATATAAACTACCTCTAAAATTAATAGAAAGAAAGACATCTTCTCTTCTCTTACGGTTCTATAACACTTGCACTACACAAATAAGTGATTACGCGGTTTGCTCTCAAGGGACTAAGTATTGGGTAAAAGCTCCATAATGAATGATCTAAAAGAGCATTTTTAAGGAAATCTCATTTCTATTGTTTAAATTAAGAAAACTAACACCATACGTGAATCTTGCTAGACTCCATTCACTATCCTTTGTTGTGTTGGCCAAAATATCAATGATCAACAATTTTCACACTAAGGTATCCGTCTATTGTCTCTATTTAACTTATGCTTGGTTTCAATCTGAAAAGCTTTTCCTATAAACTCTTATACCCGACCTTTGTTTGAATTGGATATCCTTCTACAAGGAATAAAGCTTTCATGATTTACTATGTTGAAGATTACGTACTAATTATTTTAGCGATTCCTATGCTTTAACCCATACTTTAATCTTGTTATAAGGCTTTCAAATAAAAATGTGGTAAAACTATAATTCAAATGTCAAAACTAAACTTGTTCTGTGCACCCAAAGTTTTACTCGTTTTCTCAATCCATCGTAGAATATTAAGGACTATTTAGGGTGCTTTAAAAACTAGATCAATTCATTTTCAATTTGAACTGGTGTAAGCTAGGACCAAGTATACTATCACGGATTCCATACATGTTACATCTCGGATGAGGAAAGAGAAATAGACATCATTCGTTGTGTGCTAAATTAAGTTTTTGAGACTATATTAAGCATCATATCTAAAAACAAGAGGGTTTTCCCATTGATAGAGACTTTTACCTCTAAACTATAAATTGTGTTTTAAGAATCATGTCCTTGCATCAAGTCTTCATAATATTTGACCATATTATAATTAAAAATATTACAAATATAAACAACTACACACAACACTGATGTATACAATCTCAACATGGCAATTAAATAATGAAACACATTGTACTTTATCTTATAAAAATATGAATTGCTCTTCTCTTCAATAATATTTATGTTTAAAAATAAAACAATATAAACATCTGAGAGTATAATGTTTTTACATCATGTTTCTTAGTCCAACCATGCATTTATTTTTAGACTATATGTTCAATATCAATACATAATCTATAATCTCTGCTCTATTTTTCATCGAAGAGCCACATTTTCCAATACTAATGCATGAAATGGGTTATCTACAACCCTATATGACTCAGGCGTCAATATTTCCCTAAGTGGAATTTCTAGATACCCAAAAGGAATAACACAACATTACTCTCACCTCTTTATATACAAATATTGATACCTAAATGCTAAAGAAGTCTTAAAAAAATAGCATGCACAATATTTTGCAATGTTCCACATAAATATTTCTCCTCATCCAATTACCCAGTGGATTCAAGGGTCAAAATGGTCGTTCTACCATGCAATGCATCTAATTCTACATGCATCCATCATTTTCAAAACATAAATCAACATGCAATAGTTTTAATATTCATTTAGCACTTTAGACACTTCACAACAACATTTACACAGCATGCAACCTTAATATATATTTCAGAGAAGGAAAAATGTTCTTGGTTCCCATCCAATCATTCACACAATAACTTATCGTTGCTTAAAATCATCATAGCATGTAGCAACAATAATTCAAGAAGAATTAATTTGGTTTTAGTTTTCAATCAACTAGAATTATAGCCACTCACCAACACATAAAAATTAATGCAATAAATCTTCAAGAGCACATGCATTACAGACATCACACAGATTGATAAATTTTTCCTTATTGCATATCCTAAAATTTTAATTCAAACATAGCTAAATTTTCCATTAAATTTTCTTTTAAATTTTATTATCAAGAGCACTTACTATTTTTTTCCTTGCCTCCCACTCTTTTTCTTATTTTCTTGTACTCTATTCCCTTCTCCTTTCTTCCGCGGTTTGCTTTGCCCTTTTCTGGAAACCATACCTCACCACCACCACCCACATTTTCTCTGCCTTCTATCCATCATCTAAATGATGGTTTTTCTCCACCATCCTCCGTACGTAGATATGCCGACAAGTCCCTGATTGTCAGGTGGTCTCCACTAGTCTCTAATCTAAAATATTGTCAGGTGGTCTCCACTAGTCCATTTTTTAACAACCATCTTAACCTTCGTAGATATGTCGACAAGTCCCTGATTGTCCTTTGGAAAGAATGCCCAAGTAGTACTATTTGATATTTAAATTATTATTATATTCATTTCATTTCATTTTTTTATTTATTTTAATATAACATTTGCTTAAAGCCCTTTACTTACCTTGCCTCCAAAGCATCCATAGAAAAAATATTATTATTTGTTTTTATTATATATATAGGTGTTTATACTATTAGTTGTTTTTTAATATATATATATATATAATTAAATTTTAAATAAATCCATTCCTTAAAAGAACACACATATTTTTCCTTTAAACCTCAAAATACTTTTAATCCTATTCCATTTGTTTCATTAATTTTTAACTATGGCTCCCATGCATTAAGCATTTTCATTGTCATTCATCATCACAATTTCACAAAATATCAGACATCAAACACTCCTATAAATGTAGCTACATGATATGCATACTACATGGACCGCTGGTGAATGCATTGCCCATAAGGTTCCTTGCCCCTCATCAACTGGAAAATACACCACCGCTCATCATCTCCCTTGACTTACCTTACACCGGAATAATCCTTTTACCCTGTTGAGGAGACCACGTTCCTTTGCACTGTATTTCCAGTAACGAAACCTATCTCCTGCAACCACAGATACATGAGCAATATCTCATCCATGTAGAAAAATTAGGCGTATAGGATAATAGAGTTTTTGAGGGTTTTTACAAAAAGGGAAACTCCAAGAACAAGTGAAGTATAGACTCCTAGTTAGATTTGCAAAGGTAACAATGATTGGGAAGGGACAACACCCTAGCTAAAATATTATCACTGGATAAGACTTTGTTATGAATGAAAAACCACAAAAAAGAAAGTAATCTTAGGTATAAGGTGTTTGAGTGAAATAAGTCTAGTAAGGATTCAGTAGACCAAGGGATCATCCTAGAGATGATAAGCTGATTTGACAATGAATTGATAATTTTCATTGAGTCTCCAAATAGTATTATCCTAGTAAGGATCGTTTGAAATAACATAGATTCTATGAATATTTGTGAGCTCTTTGTAAGCAATCCTCTACTCATAATTTATATCATTTAAAATAAATATTGGTGAGCTCTTTGGAAGCATTCCTCTTCTCACAATTTAGATCATTTAAATGGATGGATCTCCAAACCTAAATTTGAGAAGAGTGAAAAGAAATTATAGACTTTATCATCGAAGAAATGATCTGTGAGGGGCTTCAAGATTGCTAAATTAATATCATTGAGCAGTGATTTGTCCTTCAACCAAGGGTTCTTCTATAAATTAATGTGTCTACCATAGCCTATCCATCATCTCAGTCTATCTCTAATGATGGATCTAGTTTTGATAATAGATTTCCAAAACCAATATCCCATTAGAAGAGGGCACTCATGGAGAAAGGAGTTTTGTTGGAGGTATTTACCTCTAATAATATCAATCTAGGCATTTTTTGCATTGGTAATGATCCTCCATCTCTATTTGAAAATGAGGGCCATATTCATCCTATTCATCTTTTGAAATCCAAAACCACCTTGGCCTTTCTTGGTACTTATCCTAGGACACCAAGGGAAACCTTCTATGACATTTTGGTCCCTGACCATAGGAATATATTTTGGATTTGCTCTATTTTTTAGTAAATAGAGATCAGGGCTTTGAAAATGGACATGAAAAATATCAAAGTACTTTAAAGACAAGCTTGAACAAGTGTAGCTTTAGCTGCTTGGCTGAGAAGGACCTCTTTTCATCCAAAAAAAAAATTAAGATCCTTTCAATGACATTGTTCCACATATTCTCAGATGGATTTCCCTGGAAAATAGGAAGTCCCAAATAGGTAGAAGGTAGGCTTGAAAAGGTGCATCCCAGGATTCTTACAATTTTGAGTTGTCTATCAATAGGCGTATTCAAAAAATAGATTTTGTTTTTCTCAAAGTTGACCTTTTGCCCAAATACTTGCTCATAGAATTTAAGAATAACTTTGATAGCTTTAGCTTCTGGGATAGATGATAGAGTCACCAAGATGGTATCATCAACAAACTACTAATGGGTAATAGGATTGGAAATGGAAGAAGACTTAATACCTAAAATAACACCTAAGGAATAAGTAGCTTTGAGGGATCTACCTGTTAGGCTATATGCATATGTTTTTATTACATTATTTTTTGTAATGTATGTTAGGTTATCTTTCTAGATGCCAAAATATTGTTTGTCATCATTTAGCATAGTCTAAGATTAGAACAATTATTCTTGGCATAGAATATTGTGTTATTATTTTATTTAGCCTAGTTTTTTAATGGCTAATCTAAGCCATTCGTTGTAATATATATTTCATATTGTTGAATAAAATATTTGTTCAATTACCTACATTGGTATCAAAGCCATTTTAGTTATGGTATTTATATTTTATCTTGTCCCTATCAACTGATTGTGAGCTCATCTTGGCAAGCCTATAGCTTGACATAGGTAACAGTAAAATATTAGGCCATCATGCTATTTTTTTTGTCCTATAGGCCCTATAACAAAAACATATTTGATCAATGTTCCCATGTTTGCTGAATCTCACAATAAAATAGATGTTTTGTCCCTATAAAAAATGATAGAGTCCTTATTTGTAGTCATGTAGCTCTATGGCCCTAGGCCACACTGCCACCACACAATAATAGCCATCAGTCCCAAGTGTGACCTCAAGAGGCTACTACACATAGGCCAAATTAGTGTAGCCTTGAGCGACCATTGTACCTAGGATGTTGTCATGCAACACAACCACAATGTGATCCAACAAGGCCACAGTCACACTATAGCCAATAGGGCTTGATCGACAGCGATATAGACCACTGCATAGCAGATCCCTGCATGGCACAATATAGGGATGCAAATTCCTCAACCATAACAATCAATCACAAGACACTATGATCACAGACCAACAGACGGGTGTCACCACAGAAGAAGCTCACTGCACATAGGAACAGAGTCACATGGACAAAGAAGACAAACACAAAAAAAATAAAAAATAAAATCTTATTTCCTAATATTTTATCATTATCCAATCATAGCCCTTGGAAAAAAGAGCCCCTCAAACAGAGCTAAGTGGCATCTTGCGATTGGATTTAGGTGTACACAATTTGTTTGAACGAACGATATCAAAAATCATTTGTGGCAATTATGCCACATTGCCTATGCTTGGGTAATCATTTTTTTTTATAAGGGTGAAGATGTATAAGAGTAATTGACCACATTCTAGTGGTCAAAACTACCTCCAGCATAGGGCCACTCCTCTCTACCAAGTGATGACATGCCCGTTGAGTTTTGAAGTTGCCCTGGAGGTACCCGTGTGAGGCTTGGTTTACTTCATTGGTTGACTTTCACCAGACTGTTGATTGTTGTTGTTGCATGGAGGAGACGGTGCTCCCAGGTTCTTATAAAAATATTTTTTTTTGCAAACTATTTTTTATTTAATTAAATTATATTAGTTTTTTTCTAATTAATTAATTTATCATTATTTTTTTAGCTAATTAATTAATTAGATAAGGATAACTTAATTAAATAAATAATTAATTTATATTAAATTTACTGCAAATTTGAGTTTTTGAATCTTCAAATTCCAAATCAAAGGATGGGACCATCTTATTTGTTTACACCATCAAAAAAACACAAAGGCCATAAAATCATACAGGCGATATTTTTGCAAAAACAAAAGTCATACCATTCAAATTAAATTGAACTATTTTTTTTTGCAAAAAATTAAAGGTGACACAAATTCAAAAAAAGGGCTAAAATTTTACACAAAGGCCACAAAATCACATAGGCGATATTTTTGCAAAAACAAAAGTCATACCATTCAAATCAAATTGAACTCGTTTTTTTGCAAAAAATTAAAGGCAACACAATATTCAAAAAGAGGGTTAAAATTTTGCACAAAACCTTGTTATTTTGCAAAACCAACATACAAAGGGGGAAACACAAAATTTTGTTGGATTTTGCAAATCAAACTCAAAACAAAGGCAAAACAAAAGTTAGCGAATATCAATTTTTATGCAACTAGATCTCAAAGCATGATGTGCAAGGTGCAACCAAAGTATTGTCATTGTTGTCAACACAGTCAGGTTGATCAGTTGATGCAATGGACAGGAATGGATAGGAGTTGATTTATGAGCAAGGTGATGGACAGGAGTTGATTTATGAGCAAGGTGCAGCTAAAGTATTGTCATTATTGTCAACACAAACAGAGGATCGGTTGATGCAATGGACAGGAGCACAAAAGTCATTAGATAGATCGGTTGATGAAGTGAACAAGAGTTCAGAGATCATACAGAGCATGTACAATGATTCTCCAAGAAGACCGAAGTGGCCCATAGGCAAAAGCTCAAAGAAAAAGACAAGTAAGAAAACTGTCACGATATCGCGACATGTTGAGCAAGCATGAGAAACTATCGCGATATCGCGACATGTTAGAAGAGAGAAAGCACAAGAGAAACTGTCACGATTTTGCGACATATCGGAGGAGAGAGAAAATGCTGACAAAGATGTGATTTCGTGACATGTTTCATTTTCATGGTCCAAAGCGAAGAGAAAGAGGAGAGAGAAAAATATGTCACGATTTCGTGACATGTTGGACGAAAGAGAAAGCACAAGGAAAACTATCACGATTTCGTGACATGTTTGGAGAGAAGGCGTAGGCAAAGAAAATTGTCATGATTTTGTGACATGTTTGGAGAGAAGGCACAGGCAAAGAAAACTGTCATGATTTCGCAACATGTTTGGAGAGAAGGTGCAGGCAAAGAAAACTGTTGCGATTTCACGACATGTTTGGAGAGAAGGTGCAGGCAAAGAAAACTGTCATGATTTCGTGACATGTTTGGAGAGAAGGCACAGGCAAAGAAAACTGTCACGATTTCGTGACATGTTTGGAGACAAGGCACAAGCAAAGAAAACTATCATGATTTTGTGACATGTTTGAGGAGAAGAAGCTTGCAAAGAAGAGTGTCGCGATTTTGCGACAATCTGCAAAAGAGGCAGTACGGACGAAAATGTGTCACGATTTCGTGACATGTTTGAGAGAAGGAGCTCGCAAAGAAAAGTGTCATGATTTCACAACAATGTGCAAGAGGAAGCGCTAAGGAGAGAAAGTGTCACGATTTTGTGACATGTAGGGTTTTCACGGCCCGAAGGGAAGAATAGCGCCAAGGAGAAAAAGTGTCACGATTTTGTGACAGGTTCGAAGAGAAAGCACCAAGGAGAAAAAGTGTTGCGATTTCACGACAGGTTCGAAGAGAAAGCGCCAAGGAGAAAAAGTGTCACGATTTCACGACAGGTTCGAAGAGAAAGCACCAAGGAGAAAAAGTGTCATGATTTCGCGACATGTCAGTTTTCACGACCCGAAGAGGAGAGAGAGTGTATGGAAGCGAAAGATGTCGCGATTTCGTGACATGTCATGTTTTTGCTGGTGCTTGCGGAGAAGAGTGTACGAAAGAGAAAGATGTCACGATTTCGTGACATGTCATGGTTTCACTAGTGCAAGCAGAGAAAAGTGCAAGGAAGCAAAAGTGTCGTGATTTCGTGACATGTCATGTTTTCGCTAGTGTTTACGGAGAAGAGTGTACGAAAAATAAAGATGTCACGATTTTGGGACATGTCATGGTTTCGCTAGTGCAAGCAGAGAAAAAGTCAAGGCAGCAAAAGTGTCATGATTTCGTGACATGTTCCATTTTCGCGGGCAAGAGACAGAGAAGAGGTCAAGGCAATGAAAGTTTTGCGATTTTGTGACATGTTCTGTTTTCACGGGTTGAAGCCGAGAAGAGTAACAAGGAGGCAAAAATGTCACGATATCGCAACAGGTCATGTTTTCACGGGTAGAAGGCGAGAAGAGTGCAAAGAGACAAAAGTGTCATGATTTTGTGACGGGTCGCTACAGCACGCTTACTGACAGTTAACTGAAAGTAGAACGACGGTTATAGGGGCAGTTATAGAGGAAGATCATGCAGCCAAAATAAGTACAGTTAACTGAAGTTAGTGCGGTAGTTATAGATAGAAATCATGCAGCTATTTTAAGAACAATCGAAGAAGGAGAAATCGAACAGTCACACAAATAGAATCAAAAAATGCATACATGCATAGAAAAGAATACGAAAAGTTATGACAAAGAAGATGAACAGTCATGGTAGAGGTATATGTTGCATGTAACGTGTTCAACGAAATGCCCACTCTATATATACAAAAGGAGTTACATAAAGAAGCAGTTACAGTTGACAAGTGGCAGAAGAGAATGTTAATAGACTACATGCGTGATCACAGAAGTAACAGAAGACGAGGAGTCTCAATGAGAAATAAGGTTATAAAAGTGCAGTCGCACAAAGAATTAAGTTGCTGCTCATAGTGAAAAAGTGCCATCGTATAGAGGGAAAGTGCTATGTAGAAAGGGTTGTAAGAGCGCAGTAAGAAGAGCATTAAGAGTGAGTCGTAGATAGGTCTGTTACAGTGCAGTAAGTAGAACCGTTGGAGTGGATGTGTTTCATGAATTGAAATAGAGATTGGATGAGCAATAGACCAGTAAGGGTCTTGTAAAAGCTAAGGCATTTTTATGTCAAAAAGATTCAAAAAAGTATTCTGAGTTGGTGCTTGGAATCATGGGTTGGTGCTCCTTTCTGTTGGTGCATATAAATTAGGGGTTGGTGCTCCTTCCAGTCGATGTTGGTAAATCAGGGGTTGGTGCTCCTTCCAGTCGGTGTTGGTAAATCAGGGGTTGGTGCTCCTTTCTGTTGGTGCAGATAAATTAGGGGTTGGTGCTCCTTCCAGTGGGTGCTAGTAAATTGATTGTAAAGTTGGTGCTTTGCAAAGGCTAGATTTGGATGGAAGTCCAAACAGTCTAGTTTTGAGGAGTAGCCAAAACTGGTGAACCTCGGTACATCCTGTGTTGTGTGTGATGCTCTCTTGTTGTATTTGCTTTATGTGGTGTTAAGCTTTCATTGTTTTTGCTTTAAGAGTTAAAGTTTTAAGTTATAAAGAGCCACACTGATTCACCCCCCCTCTCAGTGCCATTGTAAGTCTAACAATTGGTATCAGAGCCAAGTTCCTGAACTAGCTCAATCGGCTAAGGTGATTTGGAAAGTGACACAATGGCAGTTGGTGAAGGATTCTCATCAAACAAAGCTCCATTGTTTGACGAGACTAATTATGCGTTCTATAAAATCAGGATGCAGACATATCTGTGTGCGTTGGAATACGACATATGGGACTTAGTGGAAAGTGGATACACAATACCCACCACTCCTCCAATCGATGTTGCCGATAAGAAACTGTTTGAGAATGACTCAAAGGCAAAGAATGCTATCATGTGCAATGTAGCAAACAGTGAACTGGTAAAGATCATGAGTTGTAAGATGGCAAAAGAAATTTGGGACATGTTGAGTTGTGTTTTCACCCAAATGTGAAAGCACACTCTCCGATAGGATCTGAGTCCCAAAATCCTCTGCTTGCAGAGAAAGTAATTTCTCCAAGGTTCTTGTTATGTTGATTCTTTAACACCAATGATGTTGTTCAATGTAAATGCTGGGAAAACCTTAGGGTTGCAAGTGGATGTTAACAAGGGGCACTGTAGTTTACTTTAATTTGAATTTGCAGTGGACTCAAAGAAAATAAATCTAGGAAATAAATATATTTTGATCCTTAGCTCTGATGGATTTTTAGTTGTTTATTTGAATACAGTAATTAAAATGCAAAATAAAATAAGGGTTTGAAAATAAGAGAAATGCAAATGAAATTAAAACTAAATTATATCCAAAGTGCGACCATTCTGATTGATAAAATCGAAGCTAACGAGGTTTCTGCATGCAACCTAACCTACTAAACCTGTAAATTCACACAATCCAGATAAGCTAGGTGCGGGCTTCTGGGGTTTTTAATGTAATTTTAGATTTAGACATTCGCATGAAGC
Organism: Wollemia nobilis; assembly: GCA_028583015.1. Classification (NCBI taxonomy): domain Eukaryota; kingdom Viridiplantae; phylum Streptophyta; class Pinopsida; order Araucariales; family Araucariaceae; genus Wollemia; species Wollemia nobilis. Next base: position 2,790,321 of record JAQPPZ010003184.1, read on the forward strand.
AACCAAGAACACTTGCATTCAACTTCACATATAAGCCTAGAAATCTGAAAGGAAAAGATAACTCATTGAATCATGCATGCAAAAATGACTCCTTTCTCATCAATGAAATGTCAACTCTTTGTATTTCTGCATTAAAATGATGTATCAGTTACAATTACAGAATGTTCCAGGTTTTACAAATCCAAAACAAATGAAGGAAATTGCCCAAGTGCAGGCCCAGAATGGCATGAAGCCTTTGTCTTTGCAACTCTGCAAGCAGCAATTTCCAACCCCTAGTCCAATCTGCGCTTTCGACTTTATACTGTCTGGCACGGCATTTCAGTTCCCCTGCGTCGCTTCGTTTCACCTCCCATAATGCTTCTTTTCAAATTCTTGCCCTTTCGATGCTTTTATTCCATGCTTTATGCCAAAACGTTTGAAATCTTCTGTTGCATGTAATGCTTCTGCAACTCTAACACCTGTATGCCACGTGTTACACGTTCTCTGCGCCTTCTGTAATGTCTTTCTATGAAAATCATGACAAAAATGGCATGTAGCCTGTTCATCTTCCTGGCCGCGAAAATGTGACATGTCACGAAATCGTGACAGAATCTATCGAAAGGCATGAAAAGCAAAAATGGTTGCGAAATCGCGACAGAAAGCATGCTCGCCAGAGAAAAGACGTCGCAAAATCGCGACAGCATGCAGCAAAGGTGCCCGAAGCAGAAAAGCGTCGCGAAATCGCGACAGGTTGCAGTGAAGGAGCAAGAAGCGAGAAACGTCGCGATTTCGCGATAGGTTGCGGGCAAATGGTACGAAAAAGAAAAGTGTCACGATTTCGCGACAGAAAGCCGTAGGATACCCCAAGTGAAAAATCGTCGCGATTTCGCGACAAGAAGCAGCCGAAGGCGTACGGACAGGGAAAGCGTCGCGATTTCGTGACATGTCACGAAATTGCGACATGTTGCATTTTCGTTGGGAGTGACTGCAAGAAAGGTTGCTGACAGAAAAGCGTCGTGATATCGTGACATGTCGTGATTTCGTGACATGTCGCGTTTTCGCGGCTAGGAAGGTGAACAGGCTGCATGCCATTTTTGTCATGATTTTCGTAGAAAGACGTTACAGAAGGTGCAGAGAACGTGTGACACGTGGCATACAGGTGTCAGAGTTGCAGAAGCGTTACATGCAACGGAAGATTTCAAACGTTTTGGCATAAAGCATGGAATAAAAGCATCGAAAGGGCGGGAATTTGAAAAGAAGCATTCCGGGAGGTGAAACGAAGCGACTCAGGGGAACTGAAAGGTCGTGCCAGATAGTATAAAGTTGGAAGCGCGGATTGGACAAGGGGTTGGAAATTGCTGCTTGCGGAGTTGCAGAGACAAGGGCTTCATGCCATTATAGGCCTGCACTTGGGCAATTTCCTTCATTTGTTCTGGATTTGTAAAACCTGGAACATTCTGTAATTGTAATTGATACATCATTTTAATGTAGAAATACAGAGAGTTGACATTTCATTGATGAGAAAGGAGGAGTCATTTTTGCATGCATGATTCAATGTGTTATCTTTCCCTTTCAGATTTCTAGGCTTATAGGTGAAGTTGAATGCAAGTGTTCTTGGTTGCTTCATGCGAATGTCTGAATCTGAAATTACATTAAAAACCCCAGAAGCCCGCACCTAGCTTATCTGGATTGTGTGAATTTACGAGGTTCAATAGGTTAGGTTGCATGCAGAAACCTCATTAGCTTCAGTTTTATCAATCAGAATGGTCGCACTCTGGATATAATTTAGTTTTACTTTCATTTGCATTTCTCTTATTTTCAAACCCTTATTTTATTTTGCATTTTAATTACTGTATTCAAATAAACAACTGAAAATCCATCAGAGCTAAGGATCAAAATATATTTATTTCTTAGATTTATTCTCTTTGAGTCCACTTGCAAATTCAAATTAAAGTAAACTACAGTGCCCCTTGTTAACATCCACTTGCAACCCTAAGGTGTTCCCAGCATTTACATTGAACAACATCATTGGTGTTAAAGAATCAACATAACAGGAACCTTGGAGAAATTACTTTCTTTGCAAGCAGAGGATTTTGGGACTCAGATCCTATCGGAGAGTGTGCTTTCACAATTGGGTGAAAACACCACTCAACAGATTGGCGCTAGAAGGAGGGCCCGAATTGGTTTATTTTATTTTGATTTTCATACCTGAATAGTATCTTTTTGATCTAATTTTGAAATCATTTGTTAAATCTCACAGACGGCTAAACTGCAACATTTGTTTTTGTTTTTGTTGCAGGTTTTCTTTGAAATAGCCGAGGGTTTCATCAGGAAGGCTGGACCCACCGCGTCGTATTGCGACCAGGTCCCAAACAACCGGGGAAACCATTTTTCATGACCTTATTGGTACTCCCAAGAGTAAAACCAAGCAGGTCGTAAGTTCACCGATCACAAAAGACTTGTTTTCTCCGGGGAACATCGGGTGGACTTACGCCGATAATATCGATTGCCCCTAGTGTGCCTGTAGTCGGTAATATTTCTCTTGCTATTGTAGGTTTGTCTTCATCGATTTTGAGTCAAATGGCTCAAGCTCCAGCAGCTCCTTGGTATGGAGCTAATAATACTCCTTTGAATATTGCTGGGGATATCCATGAAATCCCCAAGAACATTGAAATATTTTTGCCTAAATACAAACCAGATGGCCCAAGAACAGTAGAAGAACATATCCAAGCCTATAGGGATGTTTTAATTAGGCTGCAAGTTCAATATGAAGATGTGGCCTGCAGACTTTTCCCCATGAGCTTAGATCCAATAGCATATGAATGGTATATATGCTTACCAACTGGTTCAATCACCTCTTGGACTCAAATGGAAAATGCCTTTGTTAATCAATTTAGGTCACCCTTGGATCCCGCAACTATTTACAATCAGTTTATTACATGCAAAAGGGGCCAAGGGGAACCGATCAGAATGTTTAATCAGAGATTCCAAAAGTGCTATAATAGAGCAATTTGGCATTTTTCCATCGATCCCGCGAGTGGCTTTACAGATATATTTTGGGGCATTGGACCCCATGACAGCCATGTTTGCAAGGCGCAATCCTCAAGTCACCACGCTGGCTTTGGCCTATAATGAAGCCATGACTATCGAGCAGCAAATGACACCACAGGGCTACGGGTTTACCCAGATGCCTATGATGGGACAGTATGCTCCATATGGTCAAGCTCCCTTGGCAAATCAAATCATGGCACCTCAAGTGCCAAGCATGAACGCCTTCCCATATCAGCAATCGTATCCACCAGCACCCGCGTATGCACCCATTCCAATCCAACCAATCACATCCATTCCACCTGTCCCTGCATTTTTGCAGAACAGTCAATCAACTATGCAAGGAACTAGCCAAGTCAATCCTCAGGCCATAGTTCCTTTTCCAAATCCAACCCCGATTCAAAGTGTCAATCCATACGGGAATCAAATTCCTCAGAACCCGACCCCAGTGTTGAATCAAGACCCCATTAATTATGCGAATCCAACGGGGGTTAACAACAATATGATTCCACCGCAGGAAATTTATTCAGAAGTCGAAGAGCTCAAGAAATTAGTTCATAAACTGAGCAATGACAGGGTTCAACAGTAGAAGTATGAGTCCCATGCCCCTCACCCAAATCAAAATTTTAACAATAGAGGGAGGCATTGGAACACCAAGCCAAACAATGGGGGAGTTCCCGCTCCCATTGCTAATCAACTAGATACTTCTGTAGGACCTAGCCAATCCAATTCTCTTTTGAATCTTTCAGATTTGGCGTGGGAAAGGGGGTGCAGGTTGCACAACACCAAAGAACATAATGAGAGGAATTGTCCTGAAATTGCTAGATACACTCATTGTCTTCGAGCACAAGTTGATGATTTGGAACTGGTATCAAATGAGAGTCCATCACAACATCAAGATGATAATATTATGGTGATGGAAGCTGTATATCATCAAGAAGGTGAGAGTGAGGAAGAAGACAAAATTTTGGAACAGGAGGTGCAAGCTTTTCGAGATTTCAGAAAGGGGAATCATGGATACCATTTGAGAAGTAAATCTAAAGCCCCTAAAACCTCATCGACACCTCCAAACAATTCTATTCTTCCTCCAGATACTAAGGCAAATAATAATCCTCCCCCTCCACTCAGAAGAGAAATGTCTAATGATGTGCAGAAGACAGTCAAATTCGAAAAGCCAAACTATGACATAGTGGAGGATCTAAAGAAGTCCAAATCTAGCCTTTCATTCTTGGACGCAGCTAGATTTCCGGGTCAAAAGGAGGCATTGATAAAAGCTTTGAACTCACCTGATCAAACGTGGAAAGGAAAAGGAGTTGAATCCCATCTGATTTTGCGAAAGGAGAGAAGGGATGTCCCGCCATTCTTAGCGACTACGAGAATTGCGGGTAAGAATTTGCATAACTGTTTGGTGGACACAGGTGCCACGAGCAACCTCATGCCTACAGAAATATGTAAAATGCTAGGTCTGCAACCTGTTTCATCCAAATGTACGGTCTTGCAATTGGACCGTTCAGAGGTAAATGTGGTAGGGACCTTATATGATGTCAAGATTCAATTAAATTCCGAACCCAGGGTCCAGCAGGTTGTAGACATTATGGTGGTTAATATCCCAAGTAGGTATGGAATGTTACTTGCGAGGGATTGGATGAAAACTATGAATGGCTATTTTTCAATAGATTGCTAACATATGTGGCTACCATGGAAGGGAATTGCAAACCAAATCAGAGTGGAAAATGAACCAAGGCTTAAGGAGATTATAACAGATTTTAACAAGCCGAATGAAGTTCGGTTTTACGAGCCGGAACTAGGAGTTTATGCACTTGATGTTGAGGAAGCAGGTGAAGAGCCTAAAGAGGAGGCGTGTCATGGTAGCTCTTCCGATGAAAATGATTACACGTGGTTGCTCGGGTTCGATGGATCAAAATCTAGACGGGGAGCGGGGAGGCTGGAGTCGAGCTCACTGGCCCAGGAGGTAAACCATTATTGGCTACCTACAGACTGCAATTTCCTTGCACGAACAATGTGGCAGAATACGAAGCATTGATCTTTGGTTTACGTCTAGCATTGAGCAAACATGTTAAATGCTTGAAGGTTTTGGGAGATTCTGAGTTGGTAGTCAAACAAATCAAAGGACGAGTATACATGCCATGACAGGAGACTAAGCCTTTATAGAACTAGGGTTATGGACCTCATTGAGGAGTTCGATGCGTTCAATATAGCCCTTATTTCTAGGAAAGGAAATCGAATAGCAGACTCTCTTGCAGTCGTCGCGGGCATGTTAAACCCGGTTGATATAAAAAGATGTAAAAAGTTTTCCATTGAGCTGGTTCCTTGTCCATCAATACCTGATAATGTAAAGAATTTCCAGGTTTTTGAAAGTGACAGACACATTTTCAAATTTGTCACGAACTCGGGTATTTTTGAAAATTAGGTGATTGATGAGGAGCAAAGGTGGCGGGGATGAAACGAGAAGATGAAATTGAAGCTGCGTATCAATCCAACAAAATTCCTAAAGACGTGGTTTCATTGGAAAAGATGTTCGACATGGGATGCAAGACCAAGAAAGGAAAAAGAGTCCCACTCCCTAAAGATGCATGTGATTCAATTAATCTAGGGAGTGCAGACAATCCAAAGGAGGTGTACATAGCAAAGGCATGTACGAGAGGAAGAAAGGAGCAATATAATGCGAGGCATTGAAGCATTACATAGATTGTATTGCTTGGAATTACAATGAATTGAAGACATACAACCAAGACATCATCACACATACCATCCCTTTGAAGCCAGACTCCAAGCCTTTTAGGCAAAGACAGCGAGTTGTTAACCCGCTATTGGAGCCTTTGATCGAAAAGGAGGTTAAAAGATTATTGGAAGCGAAAATCATTTTTCTGTTAGGCACTCAACCTGGGTGGCTAACCTCGTTCCAGTGAGAAAAAGAGTGGAGAGATTAGGCTGTGCATAGATTTTCGAAATCTTAATAAAGCCTCTCAAAAGGATAATTATCCATTGCCATCAATCGATGAAATTCTACAAATGGTAAATGGATCTGAAATGATGTCCTTTCTCGATGGGTATTCAGGTACAACCAAATTCTTATACATCCAGGATGACGGGATGAAAACAGCCTTCACTACCAAGTGGGGGACATTTGCATATAAGAGAATGTCGTTCGGATTGTTAAATGCTTGGTGCAACTTTTCAACGCGCCATGGATTATGCATTCAAAGGGCTCATAGGCAAATGCATCATCGTGTATGTGGATGATATCCCAGTTTTCTCGAAGAAGAGAGAGGACCATGTCAAAGATTTAAAGAAAGTGCTTCAAAGATGCAGAGAACATGGAATTTCCTTAAATCCCAAAAAGTGCATTTTCGGAGTAACAGAAGGAAAATTGTTGGGTCACATCATTTCAAAAGAGGGAATATCCATCGACCCAGAAAGGATACAAGCTATCCAAAACTTACCTCTCCCGAGTAGTAAAAAAGAATTGAGATCTTTCTTTGGGCGGGTTAATTTTGTGAGGAAGTTTATCTCTAGCTTTGCTGAGATAGCCAAACCTATGAACAAGATGCTCAAGAAATATGTGGATGTAAAATGGAACGAGGAAAGTAGAGTGGCCTTCCAGAACATCAAAGATGCCATTTCCGGGGCCCGGTCCTTATAAGTCCGAGACTATTCCAAGCCTTTCTTCATTTATGCTTTTGCATCAGAACACTCCTTTGCGAGTGTCTTAACCCAAAAAGGCGAGGATAGTGCCGAAAAACCCATAGCATTTTTAAGTGCCCCCCTGAAAGATGCTCAATTAAGGTATTCAATCCTTGATAAGCAAATGTACGCACTTTTTAAAACGGTGAAAAAATTTAGGCATTACATTGTGCACATCAGAGTTATTGCCATTGTGCCTGACTCTGTTGTTAAGACCATGTTTTTACAAAATGAACTAGGTGAGAAAAGAGGGAAATGGATTTCCACCATCCAGGAATTTGATCTCGAAATCCAACCTATGAAACTAGTTCGAGGACAGGGACTGGCGAAGGCGATCGCAGAAAATAATCCGCAAATAACAGGCCAATGCTCGAATACAGAATACATTGCTAAGGATGACCTGGTATGTTGATATTGTGCAATTTTTATTGAGTGGTAAGTGTCCTTCTAATCTGAATTCAACACGAGAGAAGAGCTTTAAGGCTTAAGTCTATCAATTATCCGATGAAATCTGGTGTTCTTTACGGGAAGAATCATGAAGGAATCTACGAGGTGCTTGAACAAAGAAGAAGGCTGCCGGGGTGTTGCGGGAATTTCACGGGAAACATGGAGCTGGTCATGGTGCGGCAAATGCTACAGCACATCAAATCCTGAGAGCGAGGATACTACGGCCCCATATTTTCAAAGATGCACATGCCCATGTACGATCTTGTCATATCCGTCAAGTGGCTGCCAATAGAGAAAGAAATGCAGCCATGCCGTTACAACTTGTAGTTGAAATGAGACCATTTGCACAATGGGGACTAGATTTTATCGGGGTTATTAACCCAAATTCTTCGATTCCCATAAATTCATATTGACAGCTACAGATTACTGTACAAGGTGGACAGAAGCGATTCCTACTAAACATGCCACCACAGACGTTGTGATTAAATTCCTTGAGGACCAAATTATAACAAGATTTGGAATGCCCGATTCTATTGTCAGTGACAATGGTAAAGCGTTTATTTCTACGCAATTTGCAGATTGGGCATATGATAACAAAGTGAGCTTAAAATTTGCATCCAATTATTATCCTCAAGGAAATGGTTTGGCCGAATCTTCAAATAAGAATTTGTTGAATACCATTAAGAAGTTCTTTGGAAAAGAACCCTCGGGAGTGGCACAGCCAATTGAAGTTTGCCCTTTGGGCGAGATAGGACCAGTGAAAGAATCCATAGGGAATACTCCCTATCATTTGGTCTATGGGCAAGACCCGATATTTCCTGCAAATTTGAAGTTGCGGACCTTGCATTTCATACAAGAGTATTTGGGGACGAGATGATCAAGTTGAAGCCGAGGTTAAGTCATTTTTTGCATCTTGATGAAAAGAGAGAAGAAGCCATGAATCACATGAATAAGCACCAGGAAGTTATCAAAAGATGGTTTGATAGAAGGGCCAAAGTTAAGTCATTCAGAATTTCAGATTTGGTATTACTATGGGACAAAAGACATGAGGAAAAAGGGAATCATCAAAAGTTTGATTGTCTTTGGTTAGGCCCATATCAGATTTGAGAGATTCTTGGGAAGAATACCTTCGGGCTAAAAACTTTAGAAGGGAGAGATTTCATGCTACCGGTTAATGGGCAGATTTTAAAGCATTATTTTAGCCCTTAGGTTGTGAGATTTTGATATTATTCTTTCGGTTTTGGTGGGGATTTTCAGTTTTTGTTTTTATTGTTTAGGATTGTTAGTCTAGCTAGGATTTTGGTTGTGGATTTGATTTCAATTGACATGTTTTGTTAATTTTGATAAAAAAATAAATAAAAATAAATAAAAAAAAGTGGGATGTCAACTTATGCTTAAGGTTAGGAGAATATGAAATATTGGAATTGTCCTGTAAAAGCTCCACAAGTAACACAAACATCTTAAGTTATATTGTTTGATTTTGTGATGCATGAAAGAGTCAGTTTTGCATGACAAATCATTTCATTTGCAAGTCAAGAGATAATGCATTCATGTTCCATCTCACCTTACATACATTTCATCTTAGTTGCATATGCATCTTAGGTACAAATCATTAAAGTATGTCAAATCCTCTTAGGGTTGTGTTATAACATAAATGTAAGAAAAATCCTAAGGTTGGAAATTGAGTCTTGAGATATCTAGAACCAAGCACGTCTCATACATTAAAAAGGATCTTGAGCAAAATGATCAAAACCTAACTTGGAGGAAAAGGTTGGGCGAAAGAAGTTTTTCATGTCTATCCTATTATGCAACATGATCCTTAAAACAGTGGTTTTGACCACTTCCATAGAGCTTAAAGCCTAAAATCGGAGTAGTAAGGATAGGGTTAAATCCTCATCGAACTTAGGTTGAGGATCCAATTCCCCAAAGCTTTGATTTGACCCACATGGAGTAGTAAGGATAGGGCATAAATTCTCATCTCGCTTAGGTTGAGAATCTGATTCCCCAAAGCTCTTATGTCTCATTTCATAATAAATCTAAAGTTTGGACTGGAAGGATCGTACTACTTGTCCTCTGCAAAGGATGGGTAGTCATCCCCAAGGTCTAAGCAACAAAATTAATATTTTCATTTACATCTAAAGTTTGGATTGGTGGGATCGTACTACATGTCCCTAGCAAGGATGGGTAGTCATCCCTAAGGTCCAAGAAGTAAAAATAAATTTTTCCCATCTCATATTTATATTGGATTGGAAGGATTGTACTACTTGTCCTCTGCAAAGGATGGGTAGTCATCCCCAAGGTCCAAAGAAATGAAGATAAGTTTTGGATTGTGGGGTAAGATATGCCCATGCATGGCAACATGTCTTGTCTAAAAAACAAGACCACTGATTGTCCAAAGGGTTAGACTAGCATGACCATTTCTTCCATAATTGGTTTAATTATTTTGCTCAAAGTGAGGTAATGAATTCTAAATCAGAATAGTAAGGATAGGGTTAAACTCTCATCTCGGTTGGTTGGGAGTCTGATTCCCCAAAGTTCTGATTTCACATTCACTTGCACATGGGTTCAAGATAGTAGGGACTCATAACCAACTTTGGGATATAATAAAATAATTCATTAGTAGATCTTAAGAGGGTTTGGCAATCTTGAATGTTTGTACATGATACTAGAAGAAAGACTATGCCTTGCATAAAAGCAAAATCTCCTAGCATATTCATTAGGTTACACAAATCATTCACAATCTCGCATATGCATTCATGCAAAACTGACAATGGAATGTTGATCAATTTCAAATGATAGGGAAAGAAATCCATGGCACACACTGAGCTAATACTTGATGATTCAGATGATTCATGTACTTATGATCTTTGGGCATTTGTTTATATTGCTTGTGTGCTAACGCATGTTTTCAAGTTTATATGCGTTTCAGGTTGGGTTCTTACTAAAAATGCTCAAGAGCATTTGACAGCAGAGTCGCCATTTGTTGTGGCTGATCCACAACACACCCCAAAATTGGGGACCCACCTTTTTTGCAGGCTTGTAGAGAAAAATCTCAGTGACCCAGATGCTAAAGATGAGGAAAAGAGGCAAAAAAATGCACAAGTGAGGAAAGTGTCGCGAAATCGCGACATGTCGCGAAATCGTTGCCGAAAAATAGAAAAACGTCGCGATATCGCGACATGTCGCTCCGTCGCTGGCAAAAATGAAAAGTTGTCGCGATATCGCGACATGTCGCTCCATCGCTGCCAGAATGAAAAAGTGTCGCGAAATCGTGACATGTTGCTCCGTCGCGGCCTAGGAAGGAGAGAGAAAGACAAAATGAAAAGGTGTCGCGAAATCGTGACATGTTGCTACAGAAGTTGTACGGATGAAAATAGCATAGCGAAATCATGACAAGAAGCAGTCAGGGCGTACGAAGAAGAGAAACGTCACGAAATCGCGACAGCATTGAGCAAAGAGGTGTCGAGTGAAAAGACGTGAAATCGTGACAGATTGTAGGTGGAAGGCATGAAACGAGAAATCGTCGCGATATCATGACATGTCGCATTTTCGTGACTCCAAGCAGCCAAAGGTGTACGGAACAAAAATGGTAGCGATTTCGTGACAGAAAGCAGGAAGGTAGTGCGAGCAAGAAAGACGTCATGAAATCGCGACAGGAAGCGGCAAACGGGGCACGAAGCAGAAAATGGTCACGAAATCATGACAGAATCGAGTGAGAAGGCCTGAAGTGCAAAAACATCATGAAATCACGACAGGTTGCAGCCCAAATGTACGAAATGAAAAATCGTCGTGATTTCACGACAGATTGCAGCCCAAGCGTACGGAACAGAAAGGCGTAGCGAAATCATGACAAAAAGCAGCAAAGGGGGATGAAACAAAATGGCATCGCAAAATCATGATAGGTTGTGGTTTCGTGGCTTCGAAGCAGCGAAGTAGTACGGACAGAGGTAGCGTAGCGATTTCATGATGAAAAATTGGCAAGGGTACGGAAGAGTAAAATGGTAGCGAAATCGCAACCGCATTGAGTGAAAAGGCACAAGTAAAAGAAGCGTCACGAAATCATGACAAAATCAGCAAAGATGCATGAAGCACGAAAATGGTCACGAAATCGTGACAGAATCTATCGGAAGGCATGAAAAGCAAAAATGGTTGCGAAATCGTGACAGAAAGCATGCTCGCCAGAGAAAAGACGTCACGAAATCGCGACAGCATGCAGCAAAGGTGCCCGAAGCAGAAAAGCATCGCGAAATCGCGACAGGTTGCAGTGAAGGAGCAAGAAGCGAGAAACATCGCGATTTCACGACAGGTTGCGGGCAAATGGTACGAAAAAGAAAAGTGTCACGATTTCGCGACAGAAAGCCGCAGGATACCCCAAGTGAAAAATCGTCGCGATTTTACGACAAGAAGCAGCCGAAGGCGTACGGACAGGGAAAGCATCGCGATTTCGTGACATGTTGCATTTTCGTTGGGAGTGACTGCAAGAAAGGTTGCTGACAGAAAAGCGTCATGATATTACGACATGTCGCGATTTCGTGACTTGTGGTTGATCCACAACAGGACAAATTAGAGAGCATTCATGAAGGAGACGATAAGATCAAGGAGGCCAAGTTGTAAACTCATCGAACTCAGTATGAAGCACTAAATATGAATGACGATGAGAACATAGAGACATATATGCTGAGAGTAAATGAAGTCATTAATGCCATTAGAGGACTCGGTGAGAAAATCAAAGACTCTACAATCGTAAAAAAGGTACTAAGAACTCTTCACAAGAGATTTGATTCTAAAGTATCAGCTATAAAAGAAGCCAAAGATCTAAATACATTTAGTATGGATGAGATGCATGGTTCGTTGACTGTGTATGAGATGAGAATAGGAAAGTCTGATCCCACAGACAGAGAAGCTGCTTTTAAAGCCCACAAAAATACGAAAGCAAAACAAGAATCCAAAGATGAAGAGACATCAGATGAGATGGAAGCAAACTTTGTCCAAAAACTAAAAATGGGACAATGAAAATATAGAGAAAATCTACCATTTAAATGTTTTAGCTATGGAGGCATTGGGCATGTTGCAGCTAGATGTTCGTTTAACAAGGAGAACGAAAGTGATGAAGAAACACACCGAGAAAGAAGTGACTGGAAGAAAAATATGAATTTCAGAAAGGATAACTTCAAGAAGAAAAGTTTCATATCCAAGAATGTCAGCTCCTCTGAAGACAGATCCGATGAGGATTCTGAAGAAGAAACAGGTGAAATTATGTTCATGGCATTCGAAGAAGAAAAGACAAAAGAAAGGGAATCATGTCTCCTTGGACTGAAGGAGACTACTCCGCCTTTGCTCTAAGCAACTCCAGGTGGCACATCCTCAGGGGGAGTAATATTAAAGTTTTATTTTAATACTCCTATGTATTTGATTGGGTATCTGAGGATGAATGGCAGGCAGTCGGGTTATTGTTGTATAGTTGTCAAGTGTGTTTTTCAGTTTATGTAGTTGTGTGTGGAAGTGCTGTGAAGGGTGATGATTAAATTGAGAGCTGGCACCCTTGGTAGTTTTGATATTTGTCATTGTTGTACTGTTGATGATTCTTCTGTCACTATCAAAAGTTAAGGATTATAACAGTCCAGATGATTTCCAGCCTGGTGATGAATGGTTGAGTTGCTTTCATAGTGGTTGTGTTGATCAAGTTAATGCTTTACTTGATACGTGTTTTGGGCTTACTCCATTGAGATTGAGTTGAGATTGAGATTGGGAGTTAAGTATAGAACATATTGAGTCTCTAACAATTCTCTTTATGCTTCTATGAGGTTGATGAATCACATTGGGTCTCTAACAATTCTCTTTGTGGGTTCATGCTATGCAAGTTTGTCTTAATGAACTTGTGAGCTGATTTGAGGAGCTTGCTTGATTGTACAAGAAGAAGAATATTGGTTGTGGCTGAGTAGATTGAGGTAGTCTGCTGGATTCTCAATGCAGAGAAAGACAAACAACTGTCAGTAGGTTCAAGCTTGTTGAGAATATCAAGGATGTATATGCAGATGTTGCTTGCATTACAAAACAAAAAGTTGGATATACATACGATCAGTGTATGCCTTAACTAACAGTGGAAAAGTTTGAGATTGCAGAGCATAGAGGGTTGATGCTCAAAAGACAGTGTGAAATGAAGTGGTCACATATTCTCAGGGGGAGCATATATGCATTTGTTTATCTTATTGCTCATATTTTTGCTTTTTGCTAACAGTAATAATTTTTGCCTGAGAATGTTGTGCATGAACTCAGGGGGAGTTTTGCAGCCGCCCTTTGGTATTATTGTCAAAGGGGGAGAAGAGTTACAGGTAATTGCAAGCAAGTGTGTTGCCAACAATTCCAAAGGGGGAGATTGATGTGCAAGGTGCAACCAAAGTATTGTCATTGTTGTCAACACAATCAGTTTGATCAGTTGATGCAATGGACAGGAATGGATAGGAGTTGATTGATGAGCAAGGTGATGGACAGGAGTTGATTGATGAGCAAGGTGCAGCCAAAGTATTGTCATTATTTTCAACACAGACAGAGGATCGGTTGATGCAATGGACATGAGCACAGAAGTCGTTAGATAGATCAGTTGATGAAGTGAACAAGATTTCAGAGATCATACAGAGCATGTACAATGATTCTCCAAGAAGACCGAAGTGGCCCATAGGCAAAAGCTCAAAGAAAAATACAAGTAAGAAAAGTGTCGCAATATCGCGACATGTTGAGCAAGCATGAGAAACTGTCATGATATTGCGACATGTTGGAAGAGAGAGAAAGCGCAAGAGAAACTATCGTGATTTCATGACATATCGAAGGAGAGAGAAAATGCTGGCAAAGATGTTGCGATTTCGTGACATGTTTCATTTTTGCGGTCCAAAGCAAAGAGAAATAGGAGAGAGAAAAAGATGTCACGATTTCGCGACATGTTGGACGAAAGAGAAAGCGCAAGGAAAACTGTCGCGATTTCGTGACATGTTTGGAGAGAAGGCGTAGGCAAAGAAAACTGTCATGATTTCGTGACATGTTTGGAGAGAAAGCGCAGGAAAAGAAAACTGTCATGATTTCGCAACATGTTTGGAGAGAAGGCGCAGGCAAAGAAAACTGTCACGATTTCACGACATGTTTGGAGAGAAGGTGCAGGCAAAGAAAATTGTCGTGATTTCGTGACATGTTTGGAGAGAAGGCACAGGCAAAGAAAATTGTCATGATTTCACGACATGTTTGGAGAGAAGGTGCAAGAAAAGAAAATTTTCACGATTTCATGACATGTTCGGGAAGAAGAAGCTTGCAAAGAAGAGTGTCACGATTTTGCAACAATCTGCAAGAGAGGCAGTACGGACGAAAATGTGTCATGATTTTGCGACATGTTTGAGAGAAGGAGCTCACAAAGAAAAGTGTCATGATTTCACGACAATGTGCAAGAGGAAGCGCTAAGGAGAGAAAGTGTCACGATTTCGTGACATGTCGAGTTTTCGTGGGCCGAAGGGAAGAATAGCGCCAAGGAGAAAAAGTGTCACGATTTCGCGACAGGTTCAAAGAGAAAGCGCCAAGGAGAAAAAGTGTCACGATTTCACGACAGGTTCAAAGAGAAAGCGCCAAGGAGAAAAAGTGTCATGATTTCGTGACAGGTTCGAAGAGAAAGCGCCAAGGAGAAAAAGTGTCACGATTTCGTGACATGTCGGGTTTTCGTGACTCGAAGAGGAGAGAGAGTGTACGGAAGCGAAAGATGTCACGATTTCGTGACATGTCATGTTTTCACTGGTGCTTGCGAGAAGAGTGTATGGAAGAGAAATATGTCATGATTTCATGACATGTCATGGTTTCGCTAGTGCAAGCAGAGAAAAGTGCAAGGAAGCGAAAGTGTCACAATTTCGTGACATGTCATGTTTTCGCTGGTGTTTGCGGAGAAGAGTGTACGAAAGAGAAATATGTCGTAATTTCCTGACATGTCATGGTTTTGCTAGTGCAAGCAGAGAAAAGGTCAAGGCAGTGAAAGTGTCACGATTTTGTGACATGTTCCGTTTTTGCAGGCAAGAGACAGAGAAGAGGTCAAGGCAGCGAAAGTGTCACGATTTCGTGACATGTTCCATTTTTGCGGGTTGAAGCCGAGAAGAGTAACAAGGAGGCAAAAAATGTCGCGATATCACGATAGGTCATGTTTTCATGGGTAGAATGCGATAAGAGTGCAAAGAGACATAAGTGTCATGATTTCATGATGGGTCGCTACAGCACGCTTACTGACAGTTAACTGAAAGTAGAACGACGGTTACAGGGGCAGTTGCAGAGGAAGATCATGCAGCCAAAATAAGTACTGAAGTTAGTGTGGCAGTTACAGATAGAAATCATGCAACTATTTTAAGAACAGTCGAAGAAGGAGAAATTGAACAGTCACATAAATAGAATCGAAAAATGCATGCATGCACAAAAAAGAATACGAATAGTTATGACCAAGAAGACGAACAGTCATGGTAGAGGTATATGTTGCATGTAACGTGTTCAACAAAATTCCCACTCTATATATACAAAAGGAGTTACATAAAGAAGCAGTTATAGTTGACAAGTGGCAGAAGAGAATGTTAATAGACTGCATGCGTGATTACAGAAGTAACAGAAGACGAGGAGTCTCAATGAGAAATAGGGTTATAAAAGGGCAGTCACGCAGAGAATTAAGTTGCTAATCATAGTGAAAAAGTGCCACCGTATAGAGGGAAAGTGTTGTGTAGAAAGGGCTGTAAGAGCGCAGTAAGTAGAGCAGTAAGAGTGAGTCGTAGATAGGGCTGTTAGAGTGCAGTAAGCAGAACTGTTGGAGTGGGTGTGTTTCATGAATTGAAACAAAAATTGGATGAGCAATATACCAGTAAACATCTTGTAAAATCTAAGGCATTTTTATGTCAAAAATATTCAAAAAAGTATTCTAAGTTGGTGCTTGGAATCAGGGGTTGGTGCTCCTTTCTATTGGTGCAGATATATTAGGGGTTGGTGCTCCTTCCAGTCGGTGCTAGTAAATCAGGGGTTGGTGCTCCTTTCTGTTGGTGTAGATAAATTAGGGGTTGGTGCTCCTTCCAGTCGATGCTGGTAAATTGATTGTAAAGTTGGTGCTTTGCAAATGCTGGATTTGGATGGAAGTCCAAACAGTCTAGTTTTGAGGAGTAGCCAAAACTGGTGAACCTCGGTACATCCTGTGTTGTGTGTGATGCTCTCTTGTTGTATTTTCTTTATGTGGTGTTAAGATTTCATTGTTTTTGCTTTAAGAGTTAAAGTTTTAAGTTATAAATAGCCACACTGATTCACCCCCCCCTCTCAATGCCATTGTAAGTCTAACAAAGCAAAAACTAGTGCAAAATAATATTGCAAATTGGTATTGTAAAAGGTGCATTTTTGGTGGAATCCGACACCTTGAAAATGATAAATTTGTGGGAAAAATGAATGTATGAATGCATTTTTCTATTTTATGCATTAAAAAATATATATTGTGGTAGCAAAAGACCCCAAATTTATTTTTATTTTTGTGCAATTTATTGCACAAGACAGCGTTCGATAAAAATGGTACCTCTGGCCCACACTTACAAGTGATGTTGTCATGCTTTGGGCTACTATATCTACCATCTAATATAGTAGGAACAATGAATTCTAAGATATTTTTACCTATAAACCAATGGGGAGAAATAAGGAAAAACAATTTTGATATTCACTCCATCATTACCCCATTCACTACTATCGCTCAACGTAAATCTTAAAATTAAGTTCTTCCAAGTATTTAAGGGACTTGGCATCCTATGTATGTGGAAGTTTTTTTAAGAAAGTATCAAATATAGAGTGAGTCCCTTTCAATACTACAATGGATCAATCTATATACAATACCTTCGAGTCTTCCTCACGTACGATCATGTATATTAAGGGGATGCGCTTATTCCACGTATCGACGGGTATTTTAGGAAAAGCGGGTATATACAATAGATCGAGTCTGTTGATATGGAAAAATAAAGAAAGGGAGACCATTTGGTGTTATAAGGAACCCTCACAATGGTCATTGCAAAAACATATTTTTCAAAATCACAGCTACTTAAAGGTCCAAATTTTGCTCCATGGAAGACAAATATGAGGGCAATATTGCAGGTTGAAAATATGTGGGACATCATGACTGGAAAAGTCACATGCCCAACCATAGTAGATGATACACAAGAAGCATATGATGATGCCAATGCTAGAGCACTGATGATCATAGTTCTTGCCACTACTGATGAAGTTCAACCACACATCTGTGAAAAGGAGAATACAAAATATGCATGGGATACATTATCCACAGTATATGAGAGAAAGAATCAAGCAATAATTCTTAATATTCAATCCCAACTTCACACTCTTAGCATGAAAATGGAAAAATTATAGAAGTTTTTCTTTGCAAATTTGTTGATCTAAGATCTAAGTTGCACGCAATGGGTGAGACAATAGAAGATAAGCTCTTAACCTCCATTATTTTGAGAGCTTTACCAGATTTTTTTAAAATGATGGTTGCTTTCGTTCAAGTGTCCAATAGACAAGTCTCTTTTGAATATTTTGTTAATTTACTACAACAAGAAGTAAATCAAAACCATAGAGATCAAATGTCCAACATCGTATTCTTTTCTAAGAAATTTGGAGCTAAGAAACAAGGCTACTTTCAGAAGGGATCTTCCTCTAAGGGTTCAAACACCAATCCCTCACAAAAGATACCTCAACAATAGAAGAGGTACTACCACATTTGTGATATGGATAATCATGACACCAAGAAATGTTGGTTCAATTCTTCCAACAAAGGTGATAAAAATAAGCAACCACCACAAAAAAAAGGGTAATACAAACCATGAAGAAGAAATAGATAACAAAGAGGTAATGTTGCTATTGAAGAATCAGATTCAGATTCTAAGAGAGCACACAAGGTGCTCATGACTCAAACTAATCCTAAACAAAAATATAATGTTTGGTATATTGATTCTAGTTCTAGTAAACACATGACTAGTGATAAAAAGTGGTTTGACACATTTGAGACCAAATAAGGTAAACCAATGACCATTGTCAATGATAAGACCTATCAAGTCCAAGGAGAAGGAGATGTTTCAGTGACACTTCCAAATGGACAATTCAATATTGAGTTCCTATATGTGCTAGGATTGACCAACATCTTTCTCATACCCCAAATCTTGGATAAAAATATGGTGGTTGACTTTAAGGTTGTGGATGGATAAAAGTGTTGCTTCATTACCAAAAAGGGTAAACATGTCACAATAGCTTTCTACAAACATGGATTGTTTATTTTAGATGCTCTTTATAACCCTCATGTTTCCATGGATTCTAACTCCAAAGAAACTACTTCATTATGGCACAAACGGTATGGGCATCTAAGTTCAGGCTATCAACTCAAAATGAGTAAGCATGATTTGGCTATCTTACCAAGCTAAATCACCATTGGAGTTGATACACATCGATATGTGTGGACCCATGCCAAACAGTTATGGTGGAAAGAAGTACTTTCAATTGTTTGTTGATGATTTTGCTTTTGAATTTAGCAAAAATTCCTTGTGGGGCCACCTTGGTCTGAGAAGCCATGACTAGGGAGTTCTACACTATCAAAATTACCCGAGAGTCATGCTCAGCCCTGACCGCACCAGCATTATCAACTGGATTTTGGGTACCCAATGTGTGTTTGGTAGGGTGGATATCTCAACCAGGGACATCCCTTGGAGGATTTCCCTACCCTCTCCAACTCACCTACAACATGTGGGTGGTTGTTTATTGATGATTACTCTCGAAATATGTGGGTTTTATTTCTACAACTGAATTCAAATGCCTTCCTATATTTTTAGCAGTTTCAAAAGTGTGTTGAGAAAGAACCGAGATGTTCAATAAAGGCCCTCCACTCAAATCGAGGGTGGGAATTGACCTCCAATGATTTTTTTATGTTTCTCACTAAACATGGGATAAAACGATAGCTTACTACAGCCTATACTCCTTAGAAAAATGGATTTTCTAAGATAAAGAATCATTCCATCATGGATATGGTGCGATGTATGCTCACAGGTGCATATCTTGGGCAACAGTATTGGGTAGAATCTATCACTACAGTCGTGTATCTCCTGAATTGAGCACCAACAAAAGCTCTTCAAGAAGTCACACCACAAGAAGAATGGAGTGGAATAAAGCCCTCCATTTCTCATCTGAGGATATTTGGATGTAAATCCTTCATGCATATTTCAAATCATAAAAGGAGTAAGCTAGATGAGAAAACTCTACAATGCATATTTCTTGGTTATGATGAAGAATCCAAGGGATATTGATTGATTGATCCTATAACCAAGAAAATTCATATAAGTTGAGATGTGGTATTTGACGAAGCTCCCAAGTTGGATACACTAGAATCTAGCAAAGACACATCTATTGCTATACACCTGGAATTTGAGGAGCCTAAGACAAGAACTACCTCCAAACATAAGAAAATTCCAAAATGGTATACTAGCACCGTAAGAGATGCAAAGTTGGATGCACCTCCTGATATTAATTCCAATAGGCCACATAATCGTAGTATATCTCATCAAGAAAGAGAAAATTATGAATAATAAGACAATAGTTAAGAGGAAGATAGAGGTTTGATGAATTTAGTGGTGGAGCATGAACCCATTTTAATGCAAGAAGCACTTAGTGTGCATCAATGGAAGGCAGCTATGAATGTAGAATATATTTATAAATAACAAAACATGGGAGCTAGTTGATCTTCCTGCTGGTAAGAAACCCATTAGCTGCAAATGGGTATACAAATTCAAGTATAAGGCAGATGGAACTAGTGACAAGCATAAATCCTACCTTGTTGCAAAGGGCTATTCTCAAAAAGAAGGTATAATTTATGAAGAGACATTCACACTAATGGAAAATATGACAACCATTCATGTACTTTGTGTAATGGTAGCTCAATTCAAATGGAAGCTTCATCAGATGGATGTGAAGAGTGCCTTCTTGAATGGTGATCTCAAATAAGAAGTATACATGATACAACCTGAAGGATATGTTGTTGAAGGAAAAGAGCAAAAATTTTACAAGTTGATAAAGTCCTTGTATGGGTTGAAACAAGCTCCATGAGCTTGGTACATTAAAATTTATAATCACCTCATGCAACATGGTTTTAAGAGAAGTCCCTAAAATTCCAATATTTATTTCAAGAAATTTGGTTCTAAAATAGTGATACTAGTGTTCTATGTTGATGATTTGATCATCACTGGCAGCTCAGAGAAGATGATAGAAGCAGTGAAGGCTGACTTGAAGAATTTATTTAAAATGATAGATCTGGTACTTATACATTATTATCTTGGCTTGGAAGTTGTATAGAAAAATAACCATATTAGGGTTACACAAATGAAGTATGCAAAGGCATTAATCAAAAAATATTGAATGATAGATTGTAAGCCCAAAACAACTCTAATGGAAATAGGGTTACAACTATCTTGATACAATAAATTTCCTCAGGTAGATGGAACTCTCTATTGACAATTGATTAGGAGTCTCATATATATGACTAATATTGTGCTAGATATTAGCTTTGTTGTGAGCTATATTTCGAGGTTCATGCAGGAACCTAAGGTCAGTCATTTGAAGGTAGTAAAGTGAGTTCTTCATTATGTCCATGGAACAACAGAATATGGTATGGATTACAAGAAGAATGATAAGCTCTTGCAAGGATACACAGACTCAAATTATGTTGGATCTATATATGACAAAAAATCAACATTAGGATACATATTTCATCTTGGATCTAGTATTTCCTCTTGGCATGACAAGAAGCAGCAAGTTGTTGCACTTTCATCTATATAGGCAATTGTGAAGCGATATGGTTACATCACATTATTTCAAGTATGGGTCTTCCAAATAATCTTCCAATATACTTGAATTGTGATAACCAAGGTGTTTTGAAACTCTTTAAGAATCCAGTGTTCCATGAATGAACAAAGCATATTGACACTCAATATCACTTTATTCAAGATGAATTTCTAAATCACAAGATTCAGCTCCAGTACATTCCCATCGATGAACAGGTTGTAGATATTTTCACTAAGGTACTTGCACGTGTCAAATTTGAGTTGTTTCGTAATTATCTAAGTACATCAAATAATGTAATAAGGGAGGATGTTAGGTTATAGGTATATGTTTTTATTACATTATTATTTGTAATGTACGTTAGGCTATCTTTCTAGATTCCAGCGTGTTGTTTGTCATCATTTAGCATAGGCTAAGACTAGAGCAATAATTCTTGGCATAAAATATTGTGTTACTATTTTATTTAGCCAGGTTCATTAATGGCTAATCTAGGCCATCCATTGTAATATATATTCTATATTGCTAAATGAAATATTTTTTCAATTGCCTACACAACCAAGAGTCTCCGTAAAAATAATAAAGAGGAAGGGTGACAGAGGATTGCCTTGTCTAAGGTCCTTAAAACTATTGAAATATCCTATAGTCAAACCATTAATGATGATAGAAAACCAAGCGAAGGTTAGGTATTCTAGGACAATATAGTCCTCATGGAAGTTGAACTTTGCAAGAACAATGAAAAGGAAGTCCTGAGAGACTCTATCAAAGGCTTTTTTCATTTTGAGTTTGAGGAAAAGATCATCTTTATTCTTTTGGATACGAAATGCATGAGATCGTATATGGTGATAATTATGTCAGTGATGGGTCTTCCCTAAATAGAGCTCCCTTGGCAAGGGTCAATGATAAGGGACATTTATTATCAATTTTGTTGAAAGTGCTTTGAATTCATTTTCTTCAATAGTTTCTTCCAACTCTTGAATTTCATGAATTTCTTGAGCTAGATGTCCTTTTTTATTCCTCTCTATATTGTAACTGAGGTTGACTATACTGATACTAAGAAGGATACTGATATTGAAATTTTTGTTTTCATTGTGGATTGTATTGAGTTTGATATTATAATTGATATATTTACTTATTTTAACCACTTTAATTCATCTAATTTCCTTGACACTGATTCCTTGGATTGTATCTACAGAAATTTGTGTTATGACCCCTTTTTCTTACATACTTGACAATATCCATTATTCCATTTAGATTTATCTCTTTATATTGAAGAAATATTGGCTTGTGAATTATCTTTAGAGGCTAAATTATTGTTAGTAATTTCATCTTTGGTAGAATTTTCTACTTCATACTCTTGTATAATGTTGACTAACTCATCAAACGAAGTATCTTTGCTTAAAACTTGCAAAGATGTAACTAGATGTTTATAATTTTTTGGAATATCTCTCAATGTCACTTGAGCAAGAATTTTATCCTATACTTTTTTCTCCTAAATTTAATAGTTTTGATTTTATATTTGCTAAATTTCTAAGAAATAGTATAATACTTTCACCACTATTAACTTTTAAGGAATACAATTGAGATTGAAGATTGAAGATAGTAGCTTTATTTTTCCCTTCAAATATTTTAGCTAAAGTATTCCAAGCTTCTGTAGAATTTTTTGTTGTACTTATATAAGGTTGTATTTCATTAGTTATTGCAAAAGTTATTATCATAAGTGTCTTTGCTTCATTTTCTTCATATCTTTGAATTTCTCTAACATCTTCAATAGGTTTTGTTTTTGCTCCACTAACTATATCCCAAAGTTTTTCCACTATTAAAATTGATTTCACTTTATTTTTTCATGAAGCATAATTTGGTCCTTTCAAAATTTGAGATTTAGAGAGGAAAAATTTGTTGTTAGACATAGTAGCACTCATTAAATTTTTTAATGTAGACTACCTTATAACTCCCTATATTTAAATAAATCAAAGTTTCTAAATTAGAAAAACCTATGAAGTAGAAATCCTTGTCTCCAAAATATTAGAAACTAAGAAATATGAATTTTGCAAATTTAATTTTCTTAAGTTTGATGTTGTAATCCTTTTCACTCCCAAATTAATCAATTTGCAAAAATTCTCTAATCTTTTATTTCAAAAAACTAATAAATCAAATCAATTTTAAATTTATCTAAGAAATAAAAAACTATTAATAAAGCCTTATAACTCCAATCTTAAGTTAGAATTCTACTTATCCCTCCATTAACTTAATAGCTAATTCATCCTTAATAAAATATTTTAATAATGTTCTACCTTATTACTCCTTAATAAATTAAATATAACTTTATAATTTATTCCCCTAAAAATAAACCTTTATAAAACCTAAAACTTATTACTCCAAAAACTTAAGCTTTGAAAAACCTAATTTTGAAATTACCTCTAACTTCGTTCATGCCTACTTCACTATATTGCTTTTGAATTCATCTTCCAACTCATGCACCTATTTTTTAATTAACCTTCTTGAATTTTGTGTGCCTACAATTGAATGTTACTCTTCAAGTAGTCAGAATAAGAACGTTAGGGTTTCTTAACATTTTAAATTGTACTAGCATTACGTCTACCAGGAGCATTTCACTTTGGTGTTTCTATATTCTACAAGTATTACACTACCTTTCTTTGTTAATGACATGTTTTATACCAAGCTATGCTCGTTTACTTTTCTTTTGGATGTCACATAAAACATTTGATTGACTTTAGATATTACTATTGTGACTCCTCCATGCACTATCCCTTGGAAAATAATTGGTGTGTTTCCTCTTTGATGTTATCTCTTGGAGATAGTCTGTTGTGATTCACCATTCAACGTTGGCTCTTGGAGGAAGGTTGTTGCACTTCACATTCCTACATTGGTTCTAATGGGGATAACTATTGTGCTTCACCATCTTGTGTTGGATCTTGGAGAATGACTGCATGATTCCTATGCACTTGGATTCGATGAGGATTCCATCTTTACTATTTATTTATATTTTGATTCAAGTTTGTTGTATTTATGCTTTGGATTTTAATACAATGCTCACTTATTTCTTTTAGGTCATACAATGCTCATCTTAATGTTGACCCTTCAACCTAGAGTCCTACATCGAACTACATCATTGTCTTCTTGGTGCACTAACATACTAAGACTGACTATGCTCAATAATCCAAATGGATTATTCTTATAATTATACCTACTTAGGTTGAATGTATTATACTCTTAGTTGCACCTTCTTTACTTCTATATTGAATATATTGGTGTTGTCTTTTTGTTTTTTCTATGCTTTTATTTGAATAATATTACCCCTTTTTTATTTTAACTATGAGCTAAAAAATATTGTCGTATTCAGCTCCTTTTAGATGTTTGAGACATCAAGCTACATCTCAAATTTTGGGTATCTTTGTTGTATCAAAACACATGATCCTAGGATATCTTAGACCTTGAGTTTCTTTATTCCTTTTTCTAGTGACTACTTGTCTTGCTAGAACTCAAGCCTACATTCTTTTCCTTCAAGCTTAGTGAATGATATACCTATCTTGAGACTAATCTTATTTTCTCAAGACTTGATATACCAACCTTCTTTCTTTAACTTAACTTAGAACCAAATATTTTGTTCTATATATTTTCTTTGCACTTTAATCACTAAATATTTATATGGCTACCAATGTCAAGCCAATTAAATCTTTGTCAATGTCAATATTAATGACCTATAACTTACTTCTATATCAAGGTATTTCTTCAAGACATGAATATATCCTTATGTCAAGATCTCTTTCCAAGACCAAAAACTCGTTTAATCTTATTCTCTGTTATGGTTTGTCTTCAAGACTTGAATCCTTTTATATATGTTAAGGTCCACCTTCAAGACCTGAATCCACTATTCTTTATATCAAGATTTACCTTCATGAATTGAGTCTTTTGTAGCCTACAACTTAAATCAATCTCTGCTTCATGAAAACTTTTTTCTTTCTTCTATAACTTAGAAGAAATTCTTCTCTATCCATTGTAGGAAGCTTCTCACTCTTGTAACAATCAATATCTACTATAGCTCTATCTTAGGTTGCACCTAAGAACTCCAATGATGTTAGGGTAACTATAAATTTCCCTGATGCTTCAATCAAGATGAAGACGACTTGACTATATCAAATCCTTTAACTTTATCTTAAGTTGATAAAAATCAGTGTTAAGGATTATCTATGTCCCTGCAATACTTTTGATGTCAAGGGTTGGCTATTTCCATGTAATTATCAACTATCTTAAATTTGATTCACCTTATTAGTTGAGTCTTTGTCTTAATTGTTTATTCGACAACCATGGAAAGACTCTATAGTTGAGTCCTAGTCTTCACTAGTTGTTCTTGCAACTATGGAAAGACTCTAGCCTTTCTGCTTACTTTGATCTTACAATAGAGTCCAAGTCTATCTCCCTTTAAAGTAGATAGATTCTAAATCAATTTTATCAAACTAGAAAAAATCGATTTTATATGTAGCTAAATAAATTCAACCTGTGCAAGAAACTACTTGTTGTAGCTTTGATACCACTAATGGCTTTTGAATCCTTAATATTAATATAAATTCATAAGATAAATTTCATAGGATTAAATATAAGATAGCTACAATATAGTAAGATCACTATAATGAATGTAAACATAATAATATGAGAAAACTAATATGTATATCAGGGATTATAATACATCAACTAGAATTCATTAATATGCATAAATATGAATGCAAATATCCTGAATCATACATGTGCAAAGCATGTAGCACAACTTATAATATTTTTCTCAAAATGTATGTAATATTTATTACTCCTCTTTATCTTACAAATTATCATAAAATTGTATTAAAATAATGATAACTATGCTTGCTATGTTCTCTATGTTTGATATATATCTATTTATCCTCCATGGAGTAATATATAACCATTGTAGAATGACTCTTTGTCTACTTGACTATTCCTTTCCTTATGCCAAGTCTCATGACTCTTGGATTCTCTACTTGACACTTGCATACATATGACTCTATCCTGTATGCACACCTAGATATGACTCTTCACTTGGCACACTCTAATCTAAAGACACTTGTGCACTCTTACATATAAGACACTTGTGCACATATACTCACATTACACTTGCACACTTACTCACATGACACTTGTGCATTTCCTACACATACACACTTACATAACACTTGTGTATTTCCTGCACATTATTACATTACATAAAATATTACTCACACTCTAATCTAAGACTCAATCCTAGTCTAATATTTACAAGATGTACCATGAAGGTACCATGGGGTAACATTAGCATGTGCCAAAAAATGTAATATAACCCAACAATCATTGGTAATGTGTGCTCATAGCTTTCCATAAACCACTCCATAGATAGCAACACTCTATCCAATCTCACCTATATCAAATTATTGCCTAATACCCTATTTAGCTAAGTGTTTCACATCATAAAGACTAGATTATGATAAAAATTTATTGAAATCCTCCATGCTCTAAAATTTTATTTAAAATTTTTTTATTAAATTATTATTAAATCAAACTTTTCAATTTTAAAGTTAAAAAATTATTAAAAATTTATAATATTTACAAGATTTTAAAAATAAAATAAACTGTAAAATCACATGCAACAAGGACCACATAAAATTATGACTTGTACATGCCTTTAAGCTTTAGATATTAATGATCTAGGAAATTATATTGACTTATAATTTAAGTGGTGTGCCCCTAAATCTAAGTTTCAACAAGGCTGAATGGGACTGCCAAAGGCTTACCTTGACCTTTAGATTAAGACTAGTTCCCTACTATTATCATGTTTCTCCCTATTCTACTCTAACTACTTTGCATGCAAAATAAATACGTGGAAGAAAATATATGAAAGTAAAGTACAAAAAATAAAAATGCATAAAGTGCAATGTAGAAAGTAAATTTATGAAGTTTAGGGTGCAAGAGATGAAAGAAAATATAGTTGTCACACCATAGTGAGGATAACATGTAATTAATCAACACATGAGAACTAAAATAACATCAATGTCCATCCATTTATTTTATTATAAAATTGATAAATAAATGACAAGATGGGATAGAAGGACCATACCCAACCGTCGTGCACTTGACAAACCATGAGGATGATATCTCTATTAGGATGGTAAGGACTTACCTATTTATTACAACCTGATTAGTATAATGCACAATGTGGGCATCATAGTGTATCTCTAAATTCTCATGGATGAAAGATGACTACAATGGGGTCCTAGACCTCTATTTATAGTAAAAGTTTACACCTAAGTTATCTAGGGAGGAAAATAATTACTCCTAATGAAATTAAATATTTAGGGATAAATTTAGCAAAATGTTGCATCTCCAAATGTTACATGCCTTTAATTGTATCTAATAGGCTTATAAGGCTCTAAAAATATCACTTTTTGAAAGTTTTTGAAAGTTTTTTATTGAAATTTGTGTTGATTTTTGCTTTTGTACCTTGTCCTAATGATTTGATCAATCTTGTTAAGTGACTTGCAAGTGTTAACAAGTAAATTATACACCATTCTAGAGTGAATCTATCCTTAAGAAAATTGACATATTTAATGATAAAATCACTTCTCTATGCCAATTGGTAGGTTTTGTAAGTGAATCACTACTTCACAAAAAAAAACCTAGGCTTTTTGGGAAATTGTCTACCATCTAGGTTCATTACTTTAAGAATATGCAAAATTTGAAAAATGTAGTGCTAAGGTACTATATTTATGGCAACTTCATAAGATACAAATATCAACATAGAATCCTATATCTTGCCTCTATCCTTGAGTGTGGAGTCTATAAAAGTGGGATCCTTGCTACAAAATTGATAAAATTAAATTCTCTTTGGTGCTTTGGCCCCTTAACTAGTCTTGGCTAGTAATAACCCCATCAATTTCTATAATTTTTTATCATTAATAAATTATACTATCTTGAGGTCTTCTTCCCCCCTACCAAGTCTTCAAAAGGATTTTTAGATAGCTCCTCTCCCTTGGCCACTAGCTATTTGAGCTTGGTATGAATTGACTTAAGATTTTTGCACATTTTCAAGGCATTTCCTTCCTTGGATTGATATTTTTCTTCTTAAATAGTGGACAAGATGACCATAGCATATAGGATGTTTTTTCGTTCATCAGAGATGTTTAACATTCCAACAATGATTAAACCCTTGAATTTATCTTTCCATTTCTTGGACTTGGATTTTCATCGATGTCATGTTGTCTTGATAGTTTATAAGTTCCTCTACATGTTTGGGATCTTTTTTCTCTTCTTGACCATGTATTTATGATCTATCCCATATTGTTGTGCTTATGTTGGATCATATATGTAAGGAGTTTCAAAACTTTCAAGGGTTCACATCTTGTAGAAAGTTGTTCTTGTACTTATTTGATGATGTTCTCAGTTATTTGCAAACTCTCCTCTATAGAGGATATTATTTGAAAGTAATCAAAGGAGTTTTGTATCTCCTTCTTGATTTTATCACAAATATCCTTATCCATTTGGACTTCTTGTGTCAATTTGTGGTCTATCTCCTTTTTTAAATACTTTAAATATTCCAAGCCCCTGATTTGTTGGTATTTCTTTTCTAGGTACTCTAGTAGTCTACTTTGTTCATCGATGATCTCTTTCACAAGTTTGTTATGTCAATTTGAGTATTTTTTCCAATTGTTTTAGGCTTCAAGGATTTCAACTCCCTTATTTGTTAGTCTTACTTTTATAGGTCCTACAATAGTATACTTTGTTTCTCGGTCATCTCTTGCATGAGTTGCTCAAAATTAGCAAGTTGGGATTTGAGGTCTTCCATATACTTTTATAACTAATTCCTTTCAACAACCTCTTCCTTAAAACTCTCATTTTCCTATTGGAATTAGATCCTATCAACCATTTTTGTACCAGTTTTCCTATAGCCTTTTATTCTTAAGTTTTACTACCTCATCCTCAACTACTAGTTAGTTATATTTCATTATTGTGCCTAGTGTGAGTTGGTTTTCCAATTGGACCATTTGGTATAGATCCATTTTTTCTATGTATAATTGCAACACACTAGTATTCAAGTGAAAAAGAGCTTAATATACTTTGAATGTGTTGGCTTCTATTGCTTTGACAAAGCACACTTTATTCTCCTTCCTAGATAGTTGTGAATGGAAGAGCATTGAATCCTTGGATTTTTATACTGAAGTCATTTGTATTTTTTTCCATGAATTATCCTTAGAAACAACACATCTAACACCTTGCTAATGTTACAATATTTATCCTTCAAGGTGTAGTTTATCCTTGGATATTTTGATGCACTTGTTATTTGACGAGTTCTTATAGACTTAAATCCTTAAGTAAGTTAGTGGGTACCATCACTTGCAAGAGGAGTTTCCTTGCATGAGATTGGGGATGAGTGGAAGTGGTAGATATGATGATTGGTATGAACTGAGTGGTGATAGTTGGAAATAGTATGGAAGTGGTTGGAGTAGGTTGTGACACTAATCCAACTAGGGATGATAAAATGGGTATCATGGTTTGTGTGAGTACTAGTGGTGACACAAGGACTTACGTAAGTGTAGATGGAAATTAGATGATAGGAGCAATACTTGCTATGAAAGTGATTATGGGAGGTTGAATATCTCTTAGTTCCCTATAGGGCAAGTAACACTTAGGATAAATGTGGACTATGCTAGTGGAGGATGAGATAAGCACAATAGAATAAAGGAAAAGAGGAGTGGGGATAGGAGGAGGAGTGGGAAGAGATAACAAAGTAGAAGTAGAAGAAAAAAAAGTGGTAGTGTGAGGTGGGATAGTGGATGGTGAGTATGTAATTACGGGAATGAAAATAGTTATGGACACTAGATTGGTTGTTCCATGGTCTATTCCTTGAGTGATTTCCCATTATTCAAAATAGATTTTCTGCCTTTGTTGTTCCTTTATTATTGAAACTACCTCATCGAATATTGAACCATACCTTTATTACATTTTACCATCATTTACTAAATTTTAGTACTAACTACAACTAGAGTTAACAACATAGCTTATATGGTAATCTCCAATGATACCTATTTATCGGGATTTAGTTTGTGTGGGTTCAAGGTGGTTACTGTTGCTACTACTTTTGTAAAAAATATATCATTTTGGTACCATTTGGGTGTTTCTTGTCCTAAGTGGTAGATAAATTGATGTTGAATGGACCACTCTTATGGATTTGGTTATTGTATTTGTCTTATAGCTCATCCTCTATCACACTAGGAACATCTTGTCTAAATCCCATAATTATTGAAGGGCCCTAGCCTTTGATGGTTAATTTTGATATTAATATCAAAACCATATTTTGAATTAGGCTACAAAACATACCACTTTGGGGGGTAGTATTACCACCTTTTAATCTTGTCTTCATAATTCTTGCTACTCTTATATTGGTCAGGGTTATATCTTCATCTATATTTACCTATTGCTATACATTATACATCTTCTCATAAGCAAATAAGATATCTAGTTTTTTGTCCCAAAGGGTTTGCTTGAATGTTTTCTTTGGATCATAGAACCATCAGTCTCTAATTTTTCAATGCCCATTTATCTCAATCTCACTTTTACCACTATGTTGTATCCCTACATATTAGGATTTATCTTCATGACTCATTATTTTAGTGGGTAAAAAGTTATTTTATTTTGGCCTTTGAAGTATTTTAGGTCAACACAATTGAGTTGTATGACATACTCGAGGTTGAATATATAGTTAGGCACCTTCATAGGTAAATCCAAGGGCATGGATAAAAACCATAGATGCAGACAGAATATCTTGTCCTCCCAAAAAGAAGTATCCTTGAGGCCATTCTCCCTTTATTAATAGTTTTTGTACCTCATCTATTAGTCTTGGCACTTTACCCCTAAACGACTCCATGACCATCTCATATACATCATTATAGCAACAATATGAATACCTTCCCACTTTTTGGTATGGTAATCTATGCATTCTACTATGCTTAGGAGTTTCCCATTCTATTCAACTTGATCTTATTAGATGGTAGTAAACCAAATTTTCTTCTAGTACAAAATCAACTAGACCAGGTTAAAAGTATAGGTGAACTTATTTTCATATTTAAATCCCCTTAATTGATTTTATATTTTATAAAAATTGTACTTGGTATAATCCATTATATTGGAGTACCCTGGGTAGGTTTGTACTACATGAAGCAAGATGATAAATTATTCATAGACCCTTCTGTTGCTCTTCTAAAAAATGAAAACAATAACTAACATTACTATCTCTATGTCCTCTTTGAATTGGTCCAATTCTAGTGGGATATTGAAGTTAGATGGCATGTTGGGCTTCTTGAGGTAAGGGGTTAGAAATATTCACCAATAAGTGATGGATTACCTATAATATATTTTAGGTTTTAATACTATAGGATATCCACATAGTCATTTCATTATTGGCCTTCAACATGATCCTTGTGACTCATGTTCTAACATAGAAAGCATATTTAGACCATTATGAGAGTTTAACACTCCAAGAGGTTGAATAATATCTTTCACCCACAATCTTGATGAGTTTAGGATAATCCCATACTTGTGGCACTAGATTCATTACAAGGAAATATGTCTAGGCCTGACTTATGCTCCAAGATTCCAACTATAGTCCCAAGTTAAACCTCCTCATCACCTCCTCTTTTACTTCCCCTATGAAATATATGTAGGTTTGTTCTATTACTTTCTAATAGGAATATTTGAATTGCTTCTTTGATCTTTTGGAAGGTGTGGATTCTTGTCTCTTTCTATTTGTATTACGTCCCTATCTCTCTAATGGTCTTGCCTCCATTATGGTGACTATTATAGGTGAAAGTAGGATGGTGATGGACAGGGTGATAGATATGGAAGGTGATGAGACTATTTGAGCTTCAGGTAGTCAAGGCCTAGAAAATGTAGATGAGTTATCCATGATGAAGAAAAAAGAAAACAAGGATGAAAAAGACCAAAAAAATTGAGAAAATTTGAGCCTTTAATGATTAAAGCAATTTCCTTATAAAATGAAGGGATTTTTTTGTTAGGGTGCTCAATTGAAATTAGGTCAAGGGACCAATTCACTCATAATTTGAGTAGTTCACATGTAAAATAAGGTGATTCATTCATTTTAAGTGAAGAAGGATTCACTTGATGGTTGAGAAATTTTCTCATAATGTCAAGCTATTCACATATGGTTGTAGATTTAGAAAATTTTTGTGGATGATTTTTCCTATTTCTTCCTTGAGAAATTTGTTTTACTAATAACAGATAGCTCCTATGGAGATACAACCCACTCAATATTTGATACTTGAAATATTGGAAGGGCATGATTGGTTGGTTTTGTTGTAGTTTTCTTGGGATATCTTTGAGGTGAATATATGAATGAGGGCCTTTAGGGCCCCCACGGGGAGAATAGGAAAGTGGAAATAATAGAGAAGTGGATTAATTGCCAAAATAATAGCTAGTACTATGTAGCCAAGATATTTTACTAGATTAGGTAGAAATGTTGCCCATTCATGAAGATAGACAACATCACTCTTTTCATGGAGGCTAGTCTATTGGAATTTGGGCCTACAATTTTAGTGATTTGGGTTGATCCACTCCATAATGAGCTCTTGGATTTACATGATCCTCATCCCATTTGAGCATAAGATATTTATACTTCACTTCTATCGCCTCCTTGTCAAACCATTTTTTTATGGCCTTTTGTTAGTGAACAATCCTCTTAAAGGACTTTTTTATCTCCTCTTCTAGAGTCAATAATGTATTTAATTTTGCTTGTATGGGTTCAATATTAGTAACTTCTATATTAATCTATTACAACATTTAGAGGGAAGGGAGCTTGAGGTTAATTGAAAACATAGTATCCTTTCCATATACAATCTTGTATAAATATGATTCTATGGGTGCTTTTGGTTTTTCTCTAATTTCTCATAGTGCTTTAAATAAATTTTCATGTCAATCTCTCTATTATTCCAAAATGATCCTTTTCAAGATCCTTGTGATGTTCTTATTGGTATATTCAATCAATCCATTTTCCTAACAATAATAATTGGATGGCATTTTGAATAGGAATCCATGTTCAAGTGGGAACTTCATCATCATGTCAACCACTTTAAAATAGGTAGTATTATCTATGACAATGATGGTAGGGGTTTCAAACCTATTAATGATATAATCATGCAATTTCACCACTATATCTTGATTGGCCACTTTGGTAGGGATTACATCGACTCAGTTGGTGAAGTAATATATGGTGGTGAGTATGCATCCATGACTAGTGATTGATGATAGGTGGATCTTTCCTATGAAATTGAGACCCTATTATTGGAATGGTTTAGTTACAACAAATGGTTTTAAACCATTAGGGCTCTCTTATTTACTTCGAACATGTATCAAGATTTATGATCCTTGAGCCATTGATAGCAATAAATGAACATGGTAAGACAATAATATCTTACTATTAGTTTCTTATGGGCTATTGTGGGTGCAAAGAAGTTCCCCCTTTTTTCATGGTCCTATTTGATTAGGGTTTCTTATCTATCTTCCTTTACATGATGGAGTATAATTCCATCATTAATTTTTCTAAACAAAATGTTATCTAGCCATTGGAATTGTGTCACCTTCTATTTAAACCCTTTTCCATTCCTCGATGTATAACCTAGCCACCTATACTATCCATATACGTATACATATCACTCATCCATCCAATGCCTAGTCACTCTCCATTTCCTTGATTAGAGAAATCTATTTCTGAGATACCACCCTTGCTAATATTTTGCACAAATACCTATCCTTAACTTAGTAGAATTTTTGTTTTATGTTTAATTCTTGTATCTTATTAATTTGTCCATCTCTCTTTTCTCCCAACTCACCATGCAATACAATGGACCAAATGTCAAGGTGCACCATGAAGATAGTACTTTTGCTTTGTGAAAAGTAGTACCTAAATTTTTTTAGGGATTTCATAATGAAAAATACCTATTTCTCAATCAAGGTATACCTCTCTTCATAGTTGTAGAAGGATTGACTCATAAATGATATAAGATGTTCTTCGTCTTGGTCATTCTTTTGAGCTAGAACAATTGTAATATTTTTATCTATTATG
Organism: Wollemia nobilis; assembly: GCA_028583015.1. Taxonomy (NCBI): domain Eukaryota; kingdom Viridiplantae; phylum Streptophyta; class Pinopsida; order Araucariales; family Araucariaceae; genus Wollemia; species Wollemia nobilis. The sequence continues at coordinate 2,824,489 of JAQPPZ010003184.1, forward strand.
AACACATACATTCTAAACTCCTTGGAGAAATTTAGGTTAATCAAAATATGGGCCTTAGTGATGGATTCTTTGACCTACTAGAAGGAAAATTTAATTATCATATTAGTTATAGGCCTAATTATTTGAGCATAATTGGTAATAATTTTTGTTACAAATTGGATTTTCCCTAAGAATAACCTAATCCCTTTGACTAATATGGTCAATGGTAGGTCTTAAATGGATTTAATTCAATTCTGATCTATGTCTACACCCCCTTTTGATACTACATGACCTAGTAATGTACCCTTTTATACCATGAAGATAATTTTTTTAGGGTTTAGAAAAATATCAAACTTTCCACACCTCTAGAGGACTGACTCTATATGCTAAAATGTTTATTTTTACTTTTAGAAATTATTGTCAAGTCATCAAGGTATATGAGGATGATCTTCCCTACAATCCCTAAAAATCATATATCCTTCACTCTCTAGAAGGTTGCTCTAGCATTTGATAGACCTAAGGAAATTCACTAATATACAAAAGTCCCCCACTTGGTGGTTAAGGTTATCTTATGTTTGTCTTCATGTTTGATCTAAATTTGATTATACCTAGAGAAATTGCTTAGAAGTGACAACATTTACTATTGTATCACCGTTTGCAATATTTGGTCAATGGCAAGAAATGGGTAATGATATTTTAATGATGTTCTATTTAGGTTCCTAAAATGATACGTAGCTTGACATTTTCATTTTTTGTACATATTGAGACCACATTAGTGACTCATGTAGAATTATTGATAGGGAATATAATTTTGGCATGTGGGAGTTTGAATATCCCGTTCTTTATTTATGGTGAATATTTATTTGGTATTGATCTACTCTTTCAACATTGATAGGAGATCAAACAAAAGATATGATTGGCTCCTCACAATCTATCTATTCTTCCAAAAAAGTTTAGACGATAATCTAACCAATGAGTATTGGTTCCTAGTAAGTGAAAACATATTGACCCACTATTATATGGATAGATAGATTCTCCTAGGATGTCATCAACGATTCCCCTGCCTCTTTTAAATTTACTTTTAAATTAATAAGCGAGGCCCCCAAGCCCTATAGAGAGGTGAGGAGAGATAATTTCAAAGGGCTAAAACCTCTTATTGTTCTTTTTACAGGTAGTCATTCCCTTTGTTCACTTGCATTTAATGATATGAGCAAGCCCCTTTTATCTTTTAAATTAGATGAAATGGATCCAAATAAAGAAGGGATCATAGATGTTGTGGGGAGAATCAAAACCCTTATTATTTTGAATAGTGGTTGGTACCCCATTTTTAGAATAGAGATATTTGAAAGCTTAAATAAAGAAATCCAAGAAGCATGGGAGATAACTCCATCCATATTAAATTTATTTAAGAAAGGGGGCAACCTCTCTTAAATAAATTGGATAAGGAGCCAAAAATAAAGCTCCATATGAACAATAAAAAGGGGTCCATCTCTCTATTTTAAAAGAGGTCCACTTTAAAAAGTTGTTGCAAGGCTTAAAATAGATAGGACACAACACCCTTTTATTTTAATCTACCTAATATTTTAAAATAGAGAGGTGTTTGCATCCCTCTCTATTATAAAAAGGGTACCTGTAAGGATAGTTCCATTCCCCTAGGTTGCTTCCAGCCCCAAATATTCCCTAGTGCATAGCCATCCATTGATGTGTAAAACCATTTCTATCTTGAAAGGATAATAAAGCCCCCTTTCTACCCTATTTTAAAAATTAGAGGGCCCTCCTTATTCAAAAATATAGGGTCCCATCCATCATGTTTAAAAGGGACTTTGTCTTTGCCTTTTAAATGTGGGTGGGGCTGGGGTTAGGCTCTTTATTCATAATTAAAGTTACCTCATTTTTTGAAGGGTAAGCGGAAGTAACTATAGGAGTAGGATGGAGATCTAGAGAACACATCACTAAGTTATTTTATCACCCTGAACCATGTTGATTTACAAGATATATGATACGTGATGTTCATTCCTTGTTTCAACGACTTCTTCTGAATGAACCAATCCCCCCCTCTCTCTTTTCAAAAAACGAATAGAGAGCGCCGCAACTTATATGATGTGTCGATGTCTATTAATTATACTAAGTATGTATGTGGCCCATGGAGAGATAAGGGTTTGACCAAGAGCAGTCTCCATTCTTGCAGCACCCATCAAATTAGTAGGTCTAACTTTTGAATTCCATTAGATGCACCTAAACACATCACAGAGAGGTTTTTGGTATGATCTAAACCTTTGGCATCACATACAAGAAAACAACCTTATTAATTTTAAGCTCTTTACTGCAACCTTTCAATCCTTAGGGCAATGAAATCCCACATATACCATTTAAATAGTGTTGCCATTGAAACCCAAACCTTGCTTTGATCCACTAGTCAGTGCCCTCTAATTTAAAATCTTACTATCTTCCTCACCAAATAATGTTTATTGTTTTTTTTTATTATTTGTGGAAAATATCCTAGAAGGGATGCCACTTTCGGGTAAGACCCAAGGAGACAAGGGTATCCATTCCACCAAAGTCGCACAGGACTCAAACTTGGCCTACCACCTTTGACATACTCAAGGAGCAAACAAACACACACAAAAATTTAAAAAAATAAATAAATAACAAAAATAAAATAAAATAAAATAAAAAACATGCTCCTTGAGTGTGTCAAAAATAAAAGCACAACCAAAAACATGCATAATAAAATAAAATAAATTAAAACCACAACACGAACCACATATAAAAAACACAAGAACAACATAACAAAACACAAACACGACAAAAACAATAGAACACTACAAAGACATAACAAAAATAGACATGAAAAATAAACACAACCAAAACCTAAAAAATAAAAAAATAAAAATAAAAAATAACCAACAACATACAATAAACAAAAACAAAAAACATAGAAAACACTCACACATAAAAACACAAATTAACACAAACAAACAAAAACACAAGAACAAGAATGACAAAAACACAAGAACAATAACAAAAAACATAAAAAAATACAAAACAACAAAAACACAAGAACAAAAAAATACAACACAAAGCACACAAAAACAAAACAAAACAAAAGAACAAAAAAGAAAAAAGAAAAAAATTGAACATAACAATGACCTTTCTAGACCAAAAGACTTTTAAGGGAATAATCAACAAAGGAAACAAAAGAAATAATAGATAGAGCTAGGGAACTAAAATAACCTGATTGAACCAAATAGAAGCAAAAATAAAGCAAGAAGAAACTAGGTACCTTCTGAACTGGAGCCATCCAAATAAATGGTAGAAAGAAGAGCTTCCCTTATTTGTGAAGCACCATCTAGGAGGGTGGCCATAACAAGTAAGATCACATTTTTCCAAAGCCCAATTAGATAAAGCATCAACACTCTTGTTTTGATATCTGACCACATGATTGTAATCAACTTTCAAAAATCCCATTTAGATTAATTTAATCTTCTCAATAATTATTTTTATTCTCCAATCAACCTTATGATTCTTAGAAGGAGTCTTCAAAATATTAATCATGAGTTGAAATTCAGACTCAACTAACACCTTTTCCCATCCAAAATTAGGAGCCTCTTGAAGGCCTTTGAGGATACTATACCCCTCAGCAAGGTTATTGGAAAGAATACCCAAATTCTCAACAAAAATAAAAACCAGGGAGCCATATGAAAGTCTACCAATTCCTCCCGCACTAGCTTTTCCAGGGTTCCCTCTAGAGGCTCCATTAGTATTGAATTTTCCAAAATCCTTAGGAGGAGGTTGCAAATTTCTTGTCCTATCCATCCTAAAAGTACTCACATTACCTTTAAGTTGGTTGCCCTTAGAATATTTAATCTTCAATCTTTGCATCACTTGATCCCATCTTTGGTGGGAATTTTGGGGGTGATTAAGGAGTTGATGGACTGATTCAACTAAGTTGGCTATGGTCTTTTGCCAAATATAATGAATATCCTTCCTATCTTGATTAAAAATTTGGTTGTTCCTTTCATTCTAGATATTCCAAAGAAGAATGGTAGAACCCATCCAAACTAACTACCTAATAAAATGATCAACACCCTCTTGTTTAGACCAATCCCTCCAAAGTTGTTCAAAAGTAAAAAAATTGGACCACTGTAAGCCAAGTAAAGTGGTCATTCTCCTCCATATCTCAGAGTCTAAAGTACACTCAATAAAAATATGGTTGAGAGTTTCTACATTCTCTTCACACATTTCATATCTAAAAGGGCCATGAAAACCATGCTTCATAAGTTGCTCACCAAGAAGCACCCTACAATGCAATGAAAGCCAAGTAAATAACCTCACCTTAGGCCAGAGCTTTTGAGCCCACAAATGAGAAAATATGTTAGAATATTTATTGGGATTATTATGGCATAAGGTAAAATAACCTTCAGCAATTGAATACTCACCCTTGGTAGTGTTGTTCCATCCAAAACAATATTTTTCATGGGACCAAGAGAGAGATCTCATATGAAGGATGTCTTGGATATCTTGTTTTTGCCTTTCTAAGATTTGAATAGGTCAGTCGTCAATAGGGATCCAATATCTACCAATATTTGAATTACCAGTATGGTACCGACAGTAATTAGCCACCTTTATCCAGTTAGCTCGGTGAAGCTCCTCCATACAAGGCCTCCAATCGAGAAATTGAGTTATCAAAGGCTTGTGACCATCCCAAGAATCTATCCAAAAATTTTCCTGTTGACTATTATGAATGATCCAAAATAATTTTTTCTTTATCAAACCCTCACCAGTCTTAAGAACTACTAAAATGAGAGAACCTTTGGAAGGTAATTGATAGTGAACAAGATCTTCAGGACTTTTTTTCTCAGCATATTTAGCACGGATATTATTGGCCCAAAGAGCATTGGTGTTATGCAACATCCTCCAATATAATTTAGTAGCTAAATATTTGTTGTTATTAATAGAATACCATAATCCTAACCCCCTTCATTCTTAGGAAGACATAAAGTGTCCCATTTCACCAAGGCCCATTTTCTTTTCTCCTTAGTACCACTCCAAAGGAATTGATAACTAATTTGATCCAGTTATCGAAGAACAACATTTAGGATATTCAATACGGAAGATACATAAATAGGAATGGATTGAAGGACTAATTTTACCAAGGTGATTCTATCCCCAGAAGAAATCCACCTGTTGGTCCAATTTCCAATTTTCTTCTTGAATTTTTCCAACAACCAATTCCAATATTTATTTTTCTGCCATTGAATATTGATGGGAATACCTAAATAAGTGATCGGAAGGGAGGTATTATTATATGTTAATTTATCCAAGATCATGGATTCTTGTATTGCAGAGCAGTGAAAGAAAATAACTTTAGATTTGTCTTCATTGATCAATTGCCCAGTAGCCTTAGAAAAATAGCTAATGTTTTGCTTAATATTAGAAGATTCCTTAGTTGTAGCTTTACCTAACAGAGTAGAGCCATCCAAAAATTAAATATGAGAGATAGGTCTAGCTCCGTGAGCAATGATAACTCCCTCAAGGGTTTTATTTTCCCTTTTTTTGGTTATAGTCCTACCCAATAATTCAACAAGAATGATGAATAAATAAGGGGATAGCGGGTCACCTTGCCTAATACCTCTGGAAGATGGAAATGACTGAGAAGGCCTGCCATTGATAAGAACTAAGTAGAAAACTAAAGAGATACATCCCATAATCCAATCCATCCAATCCTTAGAGAAACCAAATTGCCTCAAAACTTTGATAAGGAAGTGTCAATCCACTCTGTCATAAGCTTTGGATAAGTCTAACCGAATGAACATGGAAGGAGATTTTTGCATATCCATGGAATGGATGGCTTCTTGAGCAATAACTATCTCATATACTATTTTATGCCCTTCCACATAACCCCCTTGCTCAGGGGGAATAATATTATGCAAAAGAGGCTTCAACCTTTCTGCCATGATCTTAGTAATCATTTTGAGAAGAACATTACATAAAGCAATAGGTCTAAAATTTGAGATATGATCAGCCTCTTGAGATTTTGGAACAATATTAATATAAGTTTTATTGATAACCTTAAAATTTTCTTTGGCTTTCCTGGATTCTTCCACCACCTCTAATAAATCAGCATGAAGGATATCCCAGAACTCTTGGTAGAACTCAATGGGAAAACATCAGCACTTGGGGTTTTCCCTTTTTGCATTTTAAAAAATACTTGTTGAAGCTCATTGATAGTAACAAGAGCAGTCAAAATAGAGTTCTCCTTAGAAGTGATAAGAGAAGGGATTGCTTGAAGAATATTTTATTGAGAAGTTGAGTCAAGAGGAGTAGCAGCAAAAATATTGGAAAAGTAATTGACAACAATAGAGTTCATGCCATCCCAAGTATAGACATCTCCAAAATTTGATTTCAAGAAATAAATAAAGTTGTGAGATCTTCAATCTAGAAGAGATTTGTGGAAGAAATTTATGTTTCGATCTCCTTATTTGAGCCATTGAATTCTATATTTTTTATTCTATAAGAGTTCTTTTTTTTCCCATTCCTCTAACTGAGTTGTGAGTTTAATTTCATCTGCACTTTTATTCTCTGTGAGGCCATCTAAAAAAAATTTCTTATTCAAATTTTCAAGTTGAGCAATAACTTCATGTTTTTTTTATGAACATGCCCAAACTTATTCCAGTTCCAAGTCTTGATTTTGGATTTTTATGTATTGCAGTATTTTGGCAAAACAGAACATCTTAGTCCCATGCCTAGGCTGACCTTCCTTCCACCATTGTTGCACATGAGGTCTAAAGGAACTGTCTCTGAGCCACATTAATTGAAAAATAAAAGGAGAGAAACTCACATTAGTTTTCCACATTTCCACCATGACTGGACAGTGATCCGAACCAGCATTGTTGAGAGTCTTCACTTTAGGAATGTGACCATGGATTGAGAAATTTTTAGAGATCAAAAACCTATCCAATCTCTCCATTATAAAAGCTAAGTCTTGCCTTCTGTTAGACCAAGTCATAAGGCCATTATCTGGTTGGATATCCACAAGATGGAGGTTTGCAATATATTCGCTCATGAGGTCAGTGCTTTTGTCCAAATTTCTATTTCCCCCCATTTTATCATCCAAAGAGAGGATGGTATTGAAATATCCTCCGATAAAGATCCAAGCTTCAGGAAAATGAGAGATAATATGAGTTATATCCTTCCACTCTCTTATTTTTTCCTCCAAATCAGTCAGAGCATAAACAGTAATGCAAAGCATCATTTGGTTGGAATGTCTACTTTGAATAGCTATAGCCAATAGGCCCCAACTGCCAACCATATGGTGAATAACTACCTATTTTGGGTCCCAAGGACAAGCAATACCACCAAAATTCCCTTGGGAAATGAGGGAAATCACTTTTCCATTTGGCCAAATTTTACTGGCAATTGATTCCATATCCTCCATTGAAATATTCATTTCTTGAAGGAAAACAAGATGTGGATGATTTATTTGAATCATTCTTCTAATTTCATTTTGTTTTGAAAGACTCCCTTTGAGTCCTCTAATATTCGAAGTGATGATATTCGTTAATACCAGGGCTAAAAAATTTGGAAAGAGCATTAATCTTACCTTCCTCTACAAGCTTTTCACCTTCTTTTACCATATGATATTGATTGGTCTTGTGACCTTTTTTATTAGAATCCATCTTTAGTTTTTTTTCCCTATTTCTTGACTTACTCCAATTGAATCTGAGATGGCTTCTAACCTTGAAGAATGCTTGTACATAGCCAAAATTGTACTAGAGGGTTCAACAGAGTCTATATTGGGACCAATATTATTTGAATTTTTGACATTCAAAATATTGTTTTTCTTGTTTAAATTTTATCCCTTTTTTTCCTTTTGAAAACTTTTGATTTGTTGGTTTGTCTCTAAGTTCTTCCCTTCATCTTTAAATTATGTTTCAAATATTTTTGTTTCCATTATTTCCTCTTCCTCACTTGGGACATCATTTATAGAAAGGATTTCAAACATATTAGCAGATGACTTTGATTGATCCTTCATAACTGGTTTTTTCTAAGTGTCCTTCTTCTTAGGTTTTTGGAAACCTACTGAGTTTATATCTTCTTTCTTTTGATCAAGAATTTTATTTGGGCAAGCACTAGCCAAATGATCATATTTATGGCAAATTCTACAACGAAAATGAATGTTCTCATAGTCCACTACTTGCTCCCAAGTGTCTTCCCCAAATTGTAATGTGATCGTTTTAGGTAGGGTTTGTCAAAATCCATTAAAAAACAAATTCGAGCATTAATAATATGTTCAAAATTTTGAGTACAATCAGTAGTCATCATAAAAGTCCCTAAAGAGTTTCCAATTGAACAAAAAATAGTAGGATTCCAAAATTCAATTGGGAGGCCAAAGAGTCTAATCCACATGGGAGCTATAGAAGGCATCTCTTCTTTGGCTTTAAATTTAGTATGTCATGGATTCATGAAAAGCCTTGCCCTTCCAAAAAACCAAGGACCCCCTTGAAAATTTTTCTCTCTATCTTCATTATTAGAAAATAAAATAAGAAAATAACTATTTGGATAAATAGAGATTTGTAACTCACCTTTAGTTTTCTAAATTTTTGTAGCTCATACTTTAAAAGTAGATAGGCTCGGGAAAAAACCCATGAACCGACGAATTAGTCCTTTTTTTCAAATATTCAATGCCAGTCTAAATGTTACCCAAATCAAGCTTAACAATAGGAGTTCCATTAGTTGCTTTAAGACATCCTGACTCTGTTTTCCTGGGATCAATCCTAGGCATTCTTAGAGGTTTATGGGAAGCCCTAAGATTAATATTAGCATTGGTCTGAGGCTGTCCAGCACAGAGGACATCCCTAAAACTCATTTTTGGGGTTGAGTCTTTGAAATTCTTACCCTTGACAGGGATTTTCATAGTAGAATTATTTTGTGGGTGCACCTTAGCACCAGATTCACTTGAGATCTGAGCCATTTTTGATCAACTGCTTGAAACTTGTTTTGTGATCTCTTTAATCCTTGCCCTATATATCGTGGAAATGTATGATTTTCACTTTTCTTTTGTGCAACAAATTGGAAGTCATTGTCACTCAAGTTCATAGCATGATCTATTGAAAGATAGATTTCTAACCCATCTTGGATCCCCTACAACATATCCTACTAAAATATTGAGCATAAACCATAAACATATTGGTCGCTAGGGTCCAAGGGCCTTAAAACCAACCTTTGGAGCTTCTTGCACTCAACCCAGATGAAACCCTTGCATAGTGGCTTACCAAAAATCTTGTTCATACATAGGGATGCACTAGGATCTGTGTTGCTCCAAATGATCTAAAAATTGGTGGAGACGTTCTAGGGTTTTTAGCCATCTACCCTCAAAATTTTAGCTCAATCTGAGTCTCGATGAGTGAGATATGGCCGAAACAAATTTTACAGTTTGGGTAGTCCTACGAAAAATGTACCTCCTCCAAATAATGTTTGTTGTTACTAGGAAAGTATTATAGGAAATAACTAGTTGTTATTCATGGGAATTGGTCCCACTTTTAAGTAAAGTCCTATGTAGTTAATGGGTTCTAATGCTATTGCAATCACACATGGAAACTTTTTTGTTCCTATTCATATACTTTTAATTCTCCCACCCAAATAGAAGGGGTTAAAGAGAGGTTGGGTCGGGCTGTCCACCCCGTCTATGTATGCGGCAAAGCCCATCAGACTGAGATCCCGGTCCCTTTTAAAGGCTCATATATTCACCCGATAAGAAAATGCATACTAATGGATATCTCTTCCCATGACATAGCTAAGAAAAGGCTCAAAGTAACTAACTAGTGTATGTATATATGGTGGCCTCCACCACCATTTAAAATGGCAAGAGTGGGGAAAGATTGGATTTGAAGACCTTAGTAATAAAGGGTATTTTATTGTTCAGGGTCATGTTTTTCTAAGTAGATTTTTATCCCCCATTCTCCTTGCTTTTAAGAGATCCATTTCAATGGGGGGAGAAAATATGTGGAGGGATTTTAAGGGGGAGATATTTTTTTAGAGAGATAAATTCTTTTTACTTTTCCAATTAGGGGGGAGTGACAAATCAATGGGTCATATTACGGGTTGGGGTTGGGAGAAGGTCCCTAGGTTGTTTTTTAGGGGGATTACTTGAATATTTTGGGTGGAGTGCCCTTTCCTTTTTAAAATAGGACCCTTGTCTTTTTAAAACATGGGGCCCTTGTATAGATACACTTTCTAGAAAGTGAAGTTATCACTCTTGAATGCAGCACCGATAAGTAAATTTTTCTTATAAAGGTCCATAACCTCACTCTCCTCTCTATTTTAAAAAGCTCTTTAAAGGGATCTTTAAAAAAAGTGTATTCATTTATTCTAGAGAGCTAAAGTCTAAAAAAGTTGTTTTGATGCCACTTTTGAAATGCCCTTTGAAATATAAGGTGAGTAGGATTAATCAAAACTCCAGTTATTAATTGAAAGCTTGCATATCTTAAAAGAGATAAAACGCTTTTGATTTTAAGGAGGCTGCCTTGGCTTGGCTTTATATAGAGGGCGAGGGTGAGGGTGAGGCAATTTTTTTAAGAGCTTAGCTTATCTCTCTATTTTAAAAGGGGCATTAAATTTTTCTCTCTATCCTTATAAAAACTTTAGTATTGTCACTCTTTATCTATAATCTTGATTACGATAGCACTTGACCTATTATATATGTATTAATGTATGGCTCCAATACAATACTCGGATTTATAGACCTCTACTTTTGTTAAAAGGGTTTAGCATTAGGCTCCAACTCAATGTTATGATCTATAACATTATGGCCATATACCTTCTTATCTTCATATGGCTAGGTAATTGTGTCCTCATACTTACTATAGAGTTCTTTGAAAATAACCTATTCTTTTTTAGTACAATCCTTTCCAAGAAATATATTTTTTTCTTCTACTACTTCAACTAAGTGACATGTGAAATATTCCACATTAAAGATACTTTTTCTTGATCTATCATTTGGGTGGAAAACATTCTAGCATGATCAACCCCTTAGGTAGCTAATTTTACTTTAGTTGTATGATCCCATATATGATATCATCACCATATTCATTTTCTCTATAGTGTTTTTTTCATTTTGTAGTTGTTACCACTATTATTTTGTAGCATTATTTATATTTATAAAAGGTTTTAACTACCTCCAACATTTACTTAATTTTAAAGTTGTTGTTTGGCTTGCTACCCAAGTTAGATGGAGCATAGAGGGCTAGAAACATAGGCTAAAATTCTATTGCCAATGATATACTTTGTCCTAGATGAGTAACAATGTATGGTGAATGAGAAGGATGGATGGAGGTACATGGTTAAATATTTAGGATAGGATAAAAATTGGGTATCACTTCTAGAATTGGTGTATTTTGGAATATTTGGGCCACATAAGCCATGGGTGAGGTAGGAGGGATTTTCCTACTTGGATAGGAACATATAAACTCGTTGTTGTCTCTTTGAATGCTATAGCTAGTGTACGATGGTTATAATTACAAACTATTAGTGCTAAGTCATATTACAAACCCTTGATATAGTATGACAATGCTTACTATTTTTTTGGCATAATATTTTGTAAAATTAAATTTAAGGTTCTCAAGAATATAATATTTAAATCATTAATATTTTCTTGAGGATCTCTCTATATTTTATTTAGTTGAAGAAACTTGAATACCCATTTCTCATACTTCTAAACCTATGTATGTAAGGTGCAATTATAGATGCCCAATCAACAACTAAATTATCTAGTAATCCTCTATACCATAATTGTAACAACCCAAAATCTAACTAAGGGGGTTGCTATTTTTTTAACAAACACATATCGCACTAAAAACTAGCATATACTGAGAGAGATCCTTATCCCAATCAATACGTGTAAATACAAGAGATTTAGGTCAAGCCTAAGTTCACGTTGTCTATCATTCTTCTACTTATCAACCTTCTATCTAGCATTTAATCAAGATAAGCCCATATTCATACCATACGCAATTCCAGCTGCACAGGTATGCTACACGTATTACGATAATCTATTAACCACATGTTTGTTAGGGTTAGCTTAATTTCCTTAAATACATCGAAGGGTACGCTCATGTCTATACCCTACACAAGTCTATCTATGTGGGTATACGATGCATACTACAAATAGGCTACTCATCTCATCTTTGTGATGGGGTAATCCAATCCTTTCATAGATGGTTTAATTCATTCACCACTACTAGTTGGTATAAGTCTTAATCACTTTGGTCTCTCAAACTAAGTTCACCCATTCTTGGTCTTAAGGGACCCCATAATACCTTAGGTTCTTGTACACTATTTAACACAAGCATTCTATTTTATCTAGAGAATTCACTTAACTACTCCAAGCATATTAAAACCATCATCATAGGAGACTAAACACTAAATATATACATTTAAAACAAGCATGAAATAAATTACAAGAGAAATATAAAGAGATGATTTAAAGGAAATAATCTAACTAAATCATGCATAAATTAAAGGCTAACAAATTAATCAACAAGATGCATCATAAATTATAATTTAGGAGATACATTTCCATCTATCAATAAATCATTACATAGTTTGAGCATGGTAAAATAATTCATACTCTTAAAGAATAGAACATTACATAGTTAGCTAAGACAAAGGTTTCTCTAATAATGTTTAGTCCATAATATAAGTAAGTTTTCGTCTTAGATCCTTTATGCTCTCATAGGTCCTTTAGATTACCCATCGCTCAGTAATGGTAGTAAGGGATCAGGACAACTCATGAAACTATGAATTATGTATCTACTAGATGATAATTTGATCTAGTGCATCTAAATTTCCAAAATACAACTATACAATCACCAAAGACATATTTACAAACATTCACTCAACATCTAGGAAGGTCATATTTCATTCCATCATAACATCCTTTAATCAACCAAAGGTTCATACTTAAACATAAAAGTCCTCCCTTAGATTTGATTATCAATTAAACTCATTTATTTCTTTAATTAATCAAGGCCCCATAAACCTTAATAAATTAAATACATATACCCATTTCTCTAACTAATCAAGGCCCCATAAACCTTAACTAATTAGATACTTAGCAATAATTTTATCTTTAAATAACTAATTCAATCATAACTTATCAAATTACAACATAATTCTTTTTCTTTAAAAAAATGCAATTCAATCATAACATGAAATAATTCAATTATAAAAGATTATAAGCTTTATTTAAAAAGAATTCAATTCAATCAAATATAAGTTTTCTTGAGATGGAATCATTCATCTCAATTTAAAAGAATATAAACTTTCTCATTTTTTTTGTATATATATGCATTCAATCTCATTAAAGAATATGAAAATTCCTTTTTTCTTTTAAAGACTTATTTCTATCATAACCTATTAAACTGCAACAATAGTCATTTTCTCTTTTAATAATATATTTTAACCATAACATAAACTTTCTTTCTAATAAAACATCTCTATCATAAATTATAAAATATAAACTTTCTTTTTTTTTTGTGGAAAACATCCCATAAGGGATGCCACTTTCGGGTAAGACCCAAGGAGGTAGGGGTATCTCTTCCGCCAAAATCGCCCAGGGCTCACACCTAGCCTACCACATTTGACATACTCAAGGAGCAAACCTGAAACAACAAAAAACAAGAACACACAAACACAAACACACAAAAAGATTAAAAAAAAAGCATGCTCCTTGAGTGTGTCAAAAAGAAAAAGTGCAACCAAACACACACACAATAAGTTAAGAAAAAAACACAACACGAAACACACATAAAAAACACAAGAACAACATAACAAGCACAAACATAACAAAAAACAACAGACTACTACAAAGACACAACAAAAAAAACATGAAAAACAAAAACAACCAAAACCTAAAAAATAAAAAATAAAACAAAAAAAACAACCAACAATAGACAACAAACAAAAACAAAAACATAGAAAACACTCACACACCAAAACACAAAAACACCAATTAACACAAACATACATAAACACAAGAGCAAGAACAACAAAAACACAAGAACAACAAAAAAACACAAGAACAACAAAAAACAACACAAAAAACACAAAAACAAAACAAAAACACACACACACCTCAAAAAACTAAACAAAAAAATAAAAAAGAAAAAAAATAGAACACAACAATGACCTTTCTAGACCAAAATACTATTAAGGCAAGAATCAACAAAGGAAACAAAAGAAATATTAGTTTGAGCTAGGGAACTAAAATACCCTGACCGAACCAAAGAGAAGCAAAATTTAAGCAAGAAGAAACTAGGTACCTCCAGAACTAGAGCCATCCAAAGAAATGATAGAAATAAGAGCTTCCCTTATTTGTGAAGCCCACCATCTAGGAGGGTGGTCATAGCAAGTAAGATCACCTTTTTCCAAAGCCCAATTAGCTAAAGCATCAACACTTTTGTTCTGATTTCTGACCACATGATTGTAATCAACTTTCAAAAATCCCATCTGGATTAACTGAATCTTCTCAATAATTCTTTTTATTCTCCAATCAACCTTATGATTCTTAGGAGTCTTCAAAATATTAATCATGAGTTGAGAGTCAGACTCAACTAGCACCTTTTCCCATCCAACCTTAGTAGCCTCTTGAAGGCCTCTAAGGATACCATACCCCTCAACAAGGTTATTGGATAGAATACCCAAATTCTCAGCAAAAGTAAAAACCAGGGAGCCATCTGAAAGTCTACCAATTCCTCCCGCACTAGATTTTCCAGGGTTCCCTCTAGAGGCTCCATTAGTATTGACTTTTCCAAAATCCTTAGGAGGAGGTTGCCAATTCCTTGTTCTATCCATCTTGCAATTACTCACATTCCCTTTAAGTTGGTTGCCCTTAGAAGAGTTAATCTTCAATATTTGCATCACTTGATCCCATATTTGGTGGGAGTTTTGGGGGTGATTAAGGAGTTGTTGGACTGATTCAACTAAGTTGGCAATGGTATTTTTCCAAATATAGTGAATATCCTTCCTTTCTTGATTAAAAATTTGGTTGTTCCTTTCATTCCAAATATTCCAAATAAGAATGGTAGAACCCATCCAAACTAACTACCTAATAAAATGATCAACACCCTCTTGTTTAGGCCAATCCCTCCAAAGTTGTTCAAAAGTAAAAAAATTGGACCACTGTAAGCCAAGTAAAGTGGTCATTCTCCTCCATAGCTCAGAGGCTAAAGTACACTCAATAAAAATATGGTTGAGAGTTTCCACATTCTCTTCACACATTTCACATCTAAAAGGGCCATGAAAACCATGCTTCATAAGATGCTCCCCAGTAAGCACCCTGCGATGCAATAAAAGCTAAGTAAAGAACCTCACCTTAGGCCAGATCTTTTGAGCCCACAATTGAGAAAAGATGTCAGATAATTGGTTGGGATTATTATGGCATAAGGTCAAATAACCTTGAGCAACTGAATACTCACCCTTAGTAGTGTTGTTCCATCCAAAATAATCTTTATCATGGGACCAAGAGAGAGATCTCATATGAAGGATGCATTGGATATCTTGTATTTTTCTTTCTGGGATTTGAATAGGCCAATCCTCAATAGGGATCCAATATCTACCAACCTCTGAATTACCAGTATGGTATTGACAGTAATTAGCCACCTTTATCCAGTTAGCTCGGTGAAGCTCCTCCATCCAAGGCCTCCAATCGAGAAACTGAGTTATCAAAGGCTTGTGACCATCCCAAGAATTTATCCAAAAATTTACCTATTGACCATTATGAATGATCCAAAATATTTTTTTCTTTATCAAATCCTCACCAGTCTTAAGAACTACTAAAATGGGAGAACCTTTGGAAGGCAATTGATAGTGAACAAGGTCTTTAGGACTTTTGTTCTCAACATATTTAGCACGGATATTTTTGGCCCAAAGAGCATTGGGGTTATGCAAAATCCTCCAATATAATTTAGCAGCTAAAGCTTTGTTGTTATTAATAGCAGATCGGAATCCTAACCCCCTTCATTCTTAGGAAGACATAAAGTGTCCCATTTCACCAAGGCCTATTTTCTTTTCTCCTTAGTACCACTCCAAAGGAACCGATGACTAATTTGATCCAGTTCTCGAAGAACAACCTTTGGGATATTCAACACGGTAGAAACATAAATAGGAATAGCTTGAAGGACTGATTTTACCAAGGTGATTCTACCCCTAGAAGAAAGCCACCTATTGGTCCACTTTCCAATTTTCTTCTTGACTTTGTCCAACAACCAATTCCAATATTTTTTTTGTCTTAGAATATTGATGGGAATACCTAAATAAGTGATCGAAAGGGAGGTCTTCTTATATCTTAATTTATCCAAGACCATGGATTCATGTCTGGAAGAGCAGTGAAAGAAAATGACTTTAGATTTATCTTCATTGATCAATTTCCCAATAGCCTTAGAAAAACAACTAATGATTTGCTTAATATTAGAAGCTTCCTTAACTGTAGCTTTACCTAAAAGAGTAGAGTCATCAACAAATTGAATATGAGAGATAGGTCTAGCTCCATGAGCAATGGTAACTCCCTCAAGGGTTTTTTTCTCTCTTTTTGGTTATAGTCCTACCTAAGCATTCAACAAGAATGATGAATAAATAAGGGGATAGGGGGTCACCTTGCCTAATACCTCTGGAAGCTGGAAAAATTTGAGAAGGCCTGCCATTGATAAGAACTAAGTAGGAAACTGAAGAGATACATCCCATAATCCAATCCATCCAATCCTGAGAGAAACCAAATTGCCTCAAAAATTTGATAAGGAAGTGCCAATCCACTCTGTCATAAGCTTTGGATAAGTCTAACCGAATGAACATGGAAGGATATTTTTGCATATCCATGGAATGGATGGCTTCCTGAGAAAGAACTATCTCATCCACTATTTGACGCCCTTCCACATAACCCCCTTGTTCAGGGAAAATAATCTTATGCAAAAGAGGCTTCAACCTTTCTGCCATGATCTTAGTAATGATTTTGAGAAGAACATTACATAAAACAATAGGTCTAAAATCTGAGATATGATCAACCTCTTGAGCTTTTGGAACAAGAGTAATATAATTTTTATTGATAACCTTCAAAATTTCTTTGGTTTTTCTGGCTTCTTCCACCACCTCTAATAAATCAACATGAAGGATATCCTAGAACTCTTGGTAGAACTGAATGGGAAAACCATCAGGACCTAGGGTTTTCCCTTTTTGCATTTTAAAAACTACCTGTTGAAGCTCATTGATAGTAATAGGAGCAGTCAAAATAGAGTTATCCTCAAAAGTGATAAGAGAAGGGATTGTTTGAAGAACATTTTGTTGAGAAGCCGAGTCAAGAGGAGTAGCAACAAAAATATTGGAAAAGTAATTGACAAAAATAGAGTTCATGCCATCCCAAGTGTAGACAACATCTCCAAAATCTGATTTCAGGGAAGAAATAAAGTTGTGAGATCTTTGAGCTAGAAGATATTTGTGGAAGAAATTTGTGTTTCAATCTCCTTCTTTGAGCCATTGAATTCTAGATTTTTGCTTCCATACGAGTTCTCTTTTTTCCCATTCCTCTAATTGATTTGTGAGATTAATTTCATCTACACTTCTACTCTCTATGAGGTCAGCTAAATGGATTTTCTTATTCAAATTTTCAAGATGAGCAATAACTTCATGTTTTTTTATGAACATCCCCAAACTCCTTCCAATTCCAAGTCTTGATTTTGGATTTAATATATTGTAATATTTTGGAAAAACAAAACATCTTAGTCCCATACCTAGGTTTACCTTCCTTCCACCATTGTTGCACTTGAGGTCTAAAGGAACTGTCTCTAAGCCACATTAACTGAAATCAAAAAGGAGAGAAACTCACATTGGTTTTCCATATTTCCACCATGACTGGCCAATGATCCGAACCAACATTGTTAAGAGTCTTCACTTTAGGAATGTGACCATGGATTAAGAAATTGTTAGAGAGTAAGAACCTATTCAATCTCTCCATTATACAAGATAAGCCTTACCTTTTATTAGACCAAGTCATAAGGCCATTATCTGGTTGGATGTCCACAAGATGGATGTTTGCAATATATTCTCTCATGAGGTCAGTGCTCTTGTCCAAATTTCTATTTCCCCCATTTTATCATCCAAAGAGAGGATGGTATTGAAATCTCCTCTAATAAAGATCCAAGCTTCAAGAAAATGAGAGATAATATAAGTTATATCCTTCCACTATCTTCTTTTTTCCTCCAAAGTAGTTGAAGCATAAACAATAATGCAGAGCATAATTTGGTTGGAATGTCCACTTTGAATAGCTATAGCCAAAAGACCTCAACTTCCAACCATATGGTGAATAACTACCTCTTTTGGGTCTCAAAGGCAAGCAATGCCACCAAAAGTCCCCTAAGAACTAAGGGAAACAACTTTTCCAACTGGCCAAATTTTACTAGCAATTGATTCCATTTCCTCTATTGACATCTTCGTTTATTGAAGGAAAACAAGATGTGGATGATTTATCTGAATCATTCTTCTAATTTTATTTTGATTTGAAAGACTCCCTTTGAGTCCTCTAATATTCCAGTGATGATCTTCATTAATACCAGGGCTAAAAAAGTTGGGAAGGGTATTATTCTTACCTTCCTCTAGAAGCTTTTCAACTTCTTTTACCATATGTTGTTGATTGGTCTTTTACCATATGCCTATTTTTTTTCTTGTTTCTTGACTTACTCCAATTGAATCTGAGATGGCTTCTAACCTTGAAGAATGCATGTACATAATCAAAGTGATACCAAAAGGTTAAACAAAGTCTATATTGGAACCTATTTTATTTGAAGTTTTAACATGTAAAAGATTGTTTTTTTTGTGTATATTTTCTCCCTTTTTATGTTGAAAACCTTTGATTTGTTGGTTTGTCTCTGAGTTCTTCCCTTCATCTTTAAATTGTGTTTCTAAGATTTATGTTTCCATTATTTCTTCTTCCTCACTTGGGACATCATTTGTGAAAATAATTTCAAACATATTAGTAGATAACTTAGATTGATCCTTCATAACTGGTTTTTTTTAGTGTTCTTCTTAGGCATTTGGAAACTTGTTGAGTTTATATCTTATTTATTTTGATATGGAATTTTATTTGGGAAAACACTAGCCAAATGACCATATTCGTGGTAAATTCTACAATGAAAATGAATGTTCTCATAGTCCACTACTTGCTCCCAAGTGTCCTCTATTGAGCAAGGTGCAGCAATAGTATTGTCATTGTTGTCAACACAGTCAGACAGATCGGTTGATGCAGTGGACAGGAGTTAAGAGGTTCTTCAGAGTATGTACAATGATTTTCCAAAAGATCGAAGTGGCCCATATGCTAAAAATCAAAAGAAAATCACAAGGAAGAAAATTGTCGCGATATCGCGACATGTTGAGCAAGAAAGAAAAACTGTCGTGATATCGCGACATGTTGAGAAGAAAGAAAAACTGTCATGATATCTCGACATGTTGAGAAGAAAGAAAAACTGTCGCGATTTCGTGACATGTTCGAAGAGAAAGTGCAAGCAGGAAAAACTATCACGATTTCATGACATGTTCAAAGAGAAAGCGCAAGCAAGAAAAACTGTCATGATTTCGTGACATGTTCGAAGAGAAAGCGCAAGCAAGAAAAACTGTCATGATTTCATGACATATTCGAAGAGAAAGTGCAAGCAAGAAAAACTGTCACGATTTCGTGACATGTTCGAAGAGAGAAAGGCAAGTAGAAAAAGTGTCGTGATTTTGCGACATATTGCAAGAGAGATTGTACGGAAGAAAAAGTGTCGTGATTTCATGACATATTGCAAGAGAGAGAGTTCGAAAGAAAAAGTGTCACGATTTCGTGACATATTGCAAGAGAGATTGTACGAAAGAAAAAGTGTCACGATATCATGACATATTGCAAGAGAGAGAGTTCAAGAGAAAAAGTGTCGCGATATCACGACATGTCACGTTTTCACGACCCGAAGGCAAGAGAAAGAGCAAAGGAGAAAAAGTGTCACGATATCGCGACATGTCGCATTTTCATGACTAAAGGAGGAGAGAGAAAGTAAGAAGGTAGAAGTGTCGTGATATCATGACAAAAGTAAAGAGGAAGAGTAAGGAGGCGAAAGTGTCGTGATATCGTGACATGTTGTGTTTTCGTGGGTACAAGCCAAGAAAAGAAGCAAGGAGGCGAAAGTGTCGCGATATCGTGACATGTTGTGTTTTTACGGGTACAAACCAAGTAAAGTAGCAAGGAGGCAAAAGTGTCACGATATCGCGACATGTGTTTTCACGGGTACAAGCCAAGAAAAGAAGCAAGGAGGCGAAAGTGTCGCGATATCATGACATGTTGTGTTTTCACGGGAAAAATTCGAGAAGAGGACAAAGAGGTAGAAGTGTCACGATTTCGCGACAGGTCGCTTTGGCACGAGCTAAGAAGAGAACCCAACCAAAATAAGATATGTGATAGTTAACTGAAGTTATACGGCGATTATAGGGGCCGTTGTAGAAGAAAATCATGCAGCTAAAATAGGAAGAGCTAACTGAAGTTAGTATGACGATTACAGGTGCGATTCTGAGAGAAAAATCATGCAGCTAAAATAAGAACAGTGAACTGAAGTCGGAACGACGATTACTGAGGCGATTATGGAGTGAAATCATCGAGCGATGGTTAAACTGAAAGTCATCGATCGAAGACCAAACAAAGAGCCGTAACTATTAATAGGTTGCATGAGAGAATACTGTGTGATAAAGGAGTTACATATAGAAGTTTCTATTAATAAGTTGCATGCGAAAATATGGAAGTTAAAAATAGAGTCAGAACTTTGTTATAAAAGGAGGTCTGCGTGGAGAATTACTGTGCTGAAAAAGAGTGAAAGTGTTGCAAAAAGAGGGTTGGAAGAGTGTCGTAAGAGAGCGTTAAGTAGAGCCGTGAGAGTCGTAAGAGTGCAGTAAGAAGCGCAGCAAGAGGGTTGTAAGAGGGCCGTAAAAGTGCAGTAAGTAGAGCCTTAAGTGTGTGTGGTGTTTTGGTGAATAGCGAGAGAGGTTGGGTTAGCAATAGACTAGTCAGGGTCTTGTATAAGCGAAGGCATTTTTATGTCAATCTTATAGTTTCAAAATTGTAGTTCAAGTTGGTGCTTGGAATTAGGGGTTGGTGCTCCTTTCTGTTGGTGTAGATAAATCAGGGGTTGGTGCTCCTTTCGTTGGTGCGAGATAAATCGGGGGTTGGTGCTCCTTCCAGTGGGTGCTTGGTAAATTGATTGTAAAATTGGTATTTTGCAAAGGCTGGATTTGGACGGGAATCCAAGCAGTCATTTTTGAGGAGTAGCCAAATTGGTGAACCTCGTTACATCGTGTGTTGTGGAATGCTCTCTTGTTATACTTGCTTTATCTGATTTTAAATTTTCATTGTTTTGGCGTTAAGAGTTGTAGATTTGAATTTAAATAGCTACACTGATTCACCCCCCCTCTCAGTGTCATTGTGAGACTAACAATTGGTATCAGAGCCAAGTTCCTGAACAAGCTTAATCGGCTAAGGTGATCTTGGAAGTGAGACAATGGCAGGTGGTGAAGGATTCTCATCAAACAAAGCACCATTGTTTGATGAAACTAATTACGCATTTTGGAGACTCGGGATGCATACATATCTGTGTGCTTTGGGATACGACATTTGGGAGTCGAGTAGACGGTGGATACACAATACCCACCACTCCTCCAACCGATGTCTGCGGTAAGAAACTGTTTGAGAATAACTCTAAAGCAAAGAATGCTATCATGTGCAGTTTAGTGGACAACGAACCGATAAATATTATGAGTTGTAAAATGGCAAAAGACATGTGGGACAAACTAAGGAGCATTCATGAAGGAGACGACAAGATCAAGGAGGCCAAGTTACAAACGCATCGAGCTCAGTTCGAAGCATTAAAGATGAATGACGATGAGAACATAGAGGCATACATGTTGAGAGTTAATGGAATCATTAATGCGATTAGAGGACTCGACGAGGAAATGGAAGATGTTGTCGTCATGAAAAAGGTACTAAGATCTCTTCCCCAAAGATTTGATTCTAAAGTTTCAGCAATAGAAGAAGCTAAAGATCTAAATACTTTTAGTATGGATGAGATGCATGGTTCTTTGACTGCATATGAGATGAGAATAGGAAAAACTAAACCCACAGACAGAGAAGCTGCTTTTAAAGCACATAAAAATATAAAAGCAAAACAAGAATCCGAGGAAGAAGAGACATCAGATGAAATGGAAGCAAACTTTGTTCGGAAACTAATAAGGGGAAAAGGAAAATACAGAGGAAAGCTACCATTTAAGTGTTTCAACTATGGAGGCATTGGGCACTTTGCAGCTAAATGTCCACTTAATGAGAAAAACAAAAGTGATGAAGGTTCACACCAAGAAAGAAGTGACTGGAAGAAGAAACCAAATTTTAGAAAAGGCAACTTCAAGAAGAAAAGTTTCATATCCAAGAATGTCAGTCCTTCAGAAGACAGCTTCGGTGAGGATTCTGAAGAAGAAACAGGTGAAGCTCTTTTCATGGCATTCGAAGAAGAAAAAACAGAGGAAAAACAGGAATGTGATAAAAAACTTGAGGCTGAGGCTGAAGTAGATCTGGAAGGTGAGTTGGTCGCTGCACTTAAAGAGCTGAGTATAGAAAGGAAAAAGAATAAGAAAATTTCAAGAAAGCTTGAGGATGCCAATGAAATCATAACCAGACTTGAAAGTACGAGATAGACAAATTTAAGAAAATATCTGAAGATATCGAAGTACAATTAACCATGAAAATAGATGAGTGCAACAAGCTAGAAGAAGAGATTGTTGGTTTAAGGATGCGGCTAGAAGAGATGAATCAAAAAATGAGTTGTTATCACAAACTTGAAGAAAGTTCTATGAATCTGGATAAGATTATAAATAACCAAAGGACTACAAGCATCAAATTTGGTTTAGGCTTCGTCGAAGGAGAATCATCAAATGGATCAAAGGCCATAACTGTAGAACCCATAAAGAATGAAGATAAGATCAGGGTTGATCAAGAAAAAATGAATCATGCTAAAGAAAGCAATAATGCCAGGCACGAGAGGAGTATTGACAATGATGGATTCACCAATGTCACTCATCAAAGGAGAAGAAGATTTATGGCTCCCACTACAAAATGGCAAAGACCATCACCCAGGTTCACTCATTCCTTTTCTGGTTATTGTTTTAAATGCAATGGTTATGGACATAAGATTTCAGATTGCAAGTATAATGTAGGACAAAGGAACTTTACCAGTAGAAATGTTTTTTCACCGTTGATGGATTATGCAGTAGAATGTTATAACTGTCATAATTTTGGGCACATTGCAAGAAATTGTCGAAGTACATTTGCAGCAAATAAACATCAGGGAAGAAAATTTCAACCAAATGGTTTGAGACAAAATAGAAAATTTCTCGAAAAACATGCACGAAGCTACGACAAAGAAAAGTCAAAACAAGTGACCAAAACTGTAATCAAACCAAAGTGGAAAGAAAAGGAGCGACCCAAGGAAGAAAAGGAATCCTTGATCGTACAGACAACATTTAAAGCACAGAACAAATCTACACCATGGATACTTGATAGTGGATGCTCCAATCATATGACAGGTGACAAACAAAAATTTGAGAAGTTACAGAAATATGAAGGTGGTTCAGTAAAATTTGGAAATAATGATGGAGCTAAGATAGTTGGCAAAGGATCAGTTAAGATCGGTGACGAAAAAATCAAGTCAAAAGAAGTCTTGTTTGTGATTGGTCCGAAGCATAACTTGTTAAGCGTAATTCAGATTTGTGACAGAGGTCATGAAGTAATTTTCAAGAAGCAGGGTTGTGAAGTCCGAACAACAAACCGTGGAAAGTTGATAGCAACTGGATCAAGGACATCTGGCAACCTTGTATACTCTCTCGGAGACTTCAGAAGGAGCATGCTTGATTGGACAGGAAGAAGAAAATTGGTTGTGGCACAAGAGGCTCGGTCATATCAGCTTTGACAATCTAGTAAAAATCAGCTCAAAAAGGGCAGTGAGAGATATTCCCACCATTGGCAAACCATTAAATAGCATTTGTGCTTCATGCCAAAAGGGGAAGCAAACTAGAGCCACATTTAAAACAAAAGAGTACTTCACAAGCAAACCTTTAGAACTAATACATACTGATTTATGTGGACCCATGAGAACGCAAAGCATAAATGGTGACAAATACTTTATGTTGTGCATAGATGACTATTCGAGGATGACATGGGTACTATTTTTGAAGCTTAAATCGGATGCCTTTGAGATGTTCAAGATTTTCAAAAAACTCGTTGAGAATAAAATAGGAAAAAGGATCAAATGCTTAAGATCGGATAGAGGAGGAGAGTTCATTTCAGAGGAGTTTGCAGAAGCTCATGAAAAATATGGGATTAGGAGACAGGTTTTCAGCAGCAAGGACACCTCAGCAGAATGGTGTGGTAGAAAGAAAGAACAGGACAGTGCAGGAAATGGCACGGACTATGTTGACTGAGAGCAAAATAGCAGACAGATTTTGGAAAGAGGCAGTCCATACTGCGGTATACATCCAAAATAGGTGCATGTTGAGGACGCATGAAAGCAAAACTCCGTATGAGCTGTGGTTCGGTAAAAAGGCAACAACAAGATACTTTAAAGTTTTTGGCAGCAAGTGTTACATCAAAAGAACTGAAGATAATCTTGGTAAGTTTGAAGATAGAGCTGATGAAGGTATTTTTCTTGGCTATTCGACAAAAAGCAAAGCCTACACATGCTACAACAAGAGGCTAAAGAAAATTGTGGAGAGTGTCGATGTTAAAGTTGATGAAGGTAGGGAACGAGAAATAAGCTATGAAGAAAACTACCCAATTTATGAAGAGGTTATTGAAGGAGATGAGGAAAAGGAAACGGAAAAGAAATAGAAAATTGACTCAGATGATTTAAGTAGTGATTCAGAAGAGGAAGAAAACAAGAAATTCAAAACAGGCAGCTAGCGGAAAAATCATCCTAGAGAGCAAATAATTGGAGACCCCACGAGTTGGTGTTCGGACAAGAAGAAGAGTAGTAAGTAACTACTCTCTATTATCCAGCATTGAGCCCAAAAATGTTGCTGAAGCAAGCAAAGATGAAAGTTGGATGACGACAATAAATGAAGAATTAGATCAGATCGAGAAAAACAAAACCTGGGAGTTAGTACCAAGACACTGCAAATAAAAATATAATCGGTACTAAATGGATTTTTCGAAACAAATTGAATGAAGATGGACAAGTAGTCAGGAATAAAGCAAGATTGGTCTATAAAGGCTATGCACAAGTTGAAGGTATTGACTTTGAGGAAACCTTTGCACCAGTGGCTAGACTAGAGGCAATTAGAATGTTTTTGGCTTTAGCAGTTCACAAGAATTTCAAATTTTATCAAATGGACGTGAAATCAGCATTTCTGAATGGAAAACTTGAAGAAGAGGTCTATATTGAGCAGCCAGATGGTTTCCAACTCGGTGATAATCCCAACTTCGTCTGCAAGTTGAAGAAAGCATTGTATGGCTTGAAACAGGCACCCAGAGCATGGTATGCAAGGCTAGACAACTATCTTACTCAACAAGGGTTCAAAAAAGGTATGGTGGATAGCAATTTGTATGTCAAAATAGAGAATGGCCATCTCATTGTCCTTGTTGTATACGTAGATGATATCATTTTTGGCAGCAGCAATGATGAGTCATGTAAAGATTTAGCAAATAAGATGCAGAAAGAATTTGAAATGTCAATGATTGGTGAACTTTCGTATTTCCTCGGACTACAAGTTAATCAAAATGAGAAGGGCATATTTATTTCTCAAGTTAAATATGTGAAAGAGATGCTAAAAAAGTTCACAATGGAGGATTGTAAGCCTGTTAGCACTCCCATGATGACAGATTGCAAGTTGAGCAAGGATGACAAATCTCCAGATGTTGATCAAACCATGTATAGATCTATGATTGGGAGCCTCATTGTATTTGACAGCTACCGGACCGGATATCTTGCAAGCGGTTTGCATGGTAGCACGATTTCGGGCTAGTCCCAAGGAGACTCATGTGACAACGAGTGAAGAGGATTCTTCGATATCCGAAGGGTACTATGGAGTATGGGTTATGGTATCCGAAAGGTAAGGACTTCACCCTTATTGCGTATTCGAGATGCAGATTGGGCAGGATGTGTCGATGATAGAAAGAGTACCAGTGGAGGTGCATTCTATCTTGGAGACAAGTTGGTCGCATGGCACAGTAAGAAACAAGAGTCAATCTCCTTATCCATAGTAGAGGCAGAATATATTGCAGCAACTACGTGTTGTACGTAGGTCTTATGGATGAAACAAACCCTGAAAGATCTTGGCATTAACTTCAGTGAGCCAATTTTAGTTAAGTGTGATAACACCAGTGCCATTAACATCTCAAAGAATCTGGTTATGCATTCTCGCACAAAACATATTGCTATCCGATATCACTTTCCGAAGGAGAAAGTTGCGGAAGGTGAGGTTAAGTTGGATTTTGTCCCAACTACAGAGCAAGTAGCGGATATCTTCACAAAACCGTTGCCCAAGGAAATTTTTGAGTACCTTCGCAATAAATTGGGAGTGGTCACGCTTCCCAAGAACTGACTAGCTATCGGGACCACATTCTTAGGGGGAGCATTTATATATTTGATTATCTTTTTGCTCATGTTTGTAATTTTTGCTAACTGTAATAATTTGTGCCTGAGAATGTTGTGCATGGACTCAGGGGGAGTCTGCAGCAGCCCTTTGGTATTATTGTCAAAGGGGGAGAAGAATTACAGGAAATTGCACGTGTGTTGCCAACAATTCCAAAGGGGGAGATTGTTGAGCAAGGTGCAACAACAATATTGTCATTGTTGTCAACACAGTAAGACAGATCGGTTGATGCAGTGGACAGGAGTTAAGAGGTTCTTCAGAGTATGTACAGTGATTTTCCAAAAGATCGAAGTGGCCCATATGCTAAAAATCAAAAGAAAATCACAAGGAAGAAAACTGTCGCGATATCGTGACATGTTGAGCAAGAAAGAAAATCGCGTATCGTGACAAGAAGAAACGAAGAAAAGCATACATAAAATTTCATGACATGTTCGAGAAAGCAAGCGAAGAAAAAGCTATCGTGATTTCTGACATGTTGGAAGAGAAAAAGGCAAGTAGAAAAAGTGTCATGATTTAGCGACATATTGGAAGAGAGATTGTACGGAAGAAAAAGTGTCATGATTTCATGACATATTGCAAGAGAGAGAGTCCGAAAGAAAAAGTGTCACGATTTCATGACATATTGCAAGAGAGATTGTACGGAAGAAAAAGTGTCATGATATCATGACATATTGCAAGAGAGAGAGTCCGAGAGAAAAAGTGTCGTGATATCGCGACATGTCACGTTTTCATGACCCAAAGGCAAGAGAAAGAGCAAAGGAGAAAAAGTGTCACGATATCGTGACATGTCGCATTTTTACGACTAAAGGAGGAGAGAGAAAGTAAGAAGGCAGAAGTGTCGCGATATCACGACAAAAGTAAAGAGGAAGAGTACGGAGGCGAAAGTGTCGTGATATCATGACATGTGTTTTCGCGGGTACAAGCCAAGAAAAGAAGCAAGGAGGCGAAAGTGTCGCGATATCGCGACATGTGTTTTCGCGGGTACAAACCAAGTAAAGTAGCAAGGAGGCGAAAGTGTCACGATATCGCGACATGTGTTTTCGCGGGTACAAGCCAAGAAAAGAAGCAAGGAGGCGAAAGTGTCGCGATATCGCGACATGTTGTGTTTTCGCGGGCAAAATCCGAGAAGAGGACAAAGAGGCAGAAGTGTCACGATTTCGCGATAGGTCGCTTTGGCGTGAGCTAAGAAGAGAACCCAGCCGAAATAAGATATGTGATAGTTAACTGAAGTTATACGACAGTTATAGGGGCCGTTGCAGAAGAAAATCATGCAGCTAAAATAAGAAGAGTTAACTGAAGTCAGTACGACAGTTACAGGTGCAGTTATAGAGAAAAATCATGCAACTAAAATAAGAACAGTGAACTGAAGTCAGAACGACAGTTACAGGGCCAGTTACGGAGTGAAATCATCGAGCGGCGGTTAAACTGAAAGTCATCAGTCGAAGACCAAACAAAGAGCCGTAACTATTAATAGGTTGCATGAGAGAATACTGTGTGATAAAGGAGTTACATATAGAAGTTTCTATTAATAAGTTGCATGCAAAAATATGGAAGTTAAAAATAGAGTCAGAACTTTGTTATAAAAGGAGGTCTACGTGGAGAATTACTATGCTGAAAAAGAGTGAAAGTGCTGCAAAAAGAGGGTTGGAAGAGTGTCGTAAGAGAGCGTTAAGCAGAGTCGTGAGAGCCGTAAGAGTGCAGTAAGAAGCGCAGCAAGAGGGCTGTAAGAGGGCCGTAAAAGTGCAGTAAGCAGAGCCTTAAGTGTGTGTGGTGTTTTGGTGAATAGCGAGAGAGGTTGGGTTAGCAATAGACCGATCAAGGTCTTGTATAATCGAAGGCATTTTTATGTCAATCTTATAGTTTCAAAATTGCAGTTCAAGTTGGTGCTTGGAATTAGGGGTTGGTGCTCCTTTCACATATTGGTGCAGATAAATCAGGGGTTGGTGCTCCTTTCTGTTGGTGCAGATAAATCGGGGGTTGGTGCTCCTTCCAGTGGGTGCTTGGTAAATTGATTGTAAAATTGGTATTTTGCAAAGGCTAGATTTGGACGGGAATCCAAGCAGTCATTTTTGAGGAGTAGCCAAATTGGTGAACCTCGTTACATCATGTGTTGTGGAATGCTCTCTTGTTATACTTGCTTTATCTGATTTTAAATTTTCATTGTTTTGGCGTTAAGAGTTGTAGATTTGAATTTAAATAGCTACACTGATTCACCCCCCCTCTCAGTGTCATTGTGAGACTAACATCCTCCCCAAATTGTAATGTGATCTTTTTAGGTAGGGGTTTGTCAAAATCCATTAAAACACAAATCCAAACATAAATAATATGTTCAAAATTTTTAGTACAGTTACCAGTCATCATAAAAGATCCTAAAGAGTTTCCAATTGAAGAAAAAACAATCAAATTCCAAAATTCAATTGGGAGGCCAAAGAGTCTAACCCACACGGAACCTGTAGAAGGCATATGTTCTTCGGCTTTAAATTTAGTATGCTAAGGCTTCATGAAAAGCCCTGCCCTTCCAAATAACCAAGGACCCCCTTGAAATGTTTTCTCTCTATCTTCATTATTAGCAAATAAAACAAGAAAATAACCATTTGGATAAATAGAGATTTGTAACTCACCTTTAGTTTTCCAACTTTTTGTAGCCCAAACTTTGAAAGCAGATAGGCTCGGACGAAAACCCACGAAATGACAAATTAGTCCTCTTTTTTTTCAGATCTTCAATGTCAATCTGAATGTTATCCATATCAAGCTTAACAATAGGAGCTCCATCAACTGCTTTAAGACATCCTGACTCCGTTTTCCTAGGATCCATCTTAGGCATTCTTAGAGGTTTACGGGAAGCCCTAAGATTAATATTAGCATTAAGTTGAGGTTGTCCACCACGGAGGGCATCCCTAAAATTCATTTTTGGGGTTGAGTCTTAGAAATTCTTACCCTTGATAGGGGTTTCCACAGTGGATTTATTTTGTGGGTGCACCTTAGCACCACATTCACTTGAGATTTGAGCCATTTTTTGATCAGCTGCTTGAAACTTGTTTCGTGATATCTTTAATCCATGCCCTAGATATCGTGGAAAGGTATGATTTTCACTTTTCTTTTGTGTAGAAAATTGGAAATCGTTGTAAATCAAGTTCACATCATGAAGATATGTTGAAAGATAGATTTCTAACCCATCTTGGATCCCCTGCAATATATCCTACTAAACTCTTGAGCAAAAACCACAAAAATATTTGGTTGCTAAGGCCCAAAGGCCCAAAAACCAACCTTTGGAACTGCTTGCACTCAACCCAAATGAAACCCTCATACAATCGCTTACCAAAAATTTCGTTCACACATAAAGATGCGTTAGGATCTATGTTCCTCCAAATGATCTAAAAATTGGTAGAGACATTCTAGGATTTCTCAGGCATCTACCTTCAAAATTTCAGCTCAATCTGAATCCGAATGAGTGAAATATGACCAAAACAAGTTTGACAATTTGAGCAGTCCTAAAAAAAAATACCCCTCTAGAATCTTCGCTTCCTCTTTATGCTACTAATGTTGTTTATGGAGTTTGATGAAGACCTTAATTAGGATTCTATTGATCTTGGATATTTCTCCTTGAGCTCCTTATCCTAAATGATGCTCCTTGATTATCTTGAACTTCAAACCCTTCTTGATTAAAAGTGTCCAACTAAAAGTGAGCCGCTCTCAGCGGTTTACCCGCTACGGGTGGGCCGCCCACACCCGCAGCGGTTTAACAGCGGGTAAACCGCTGTGAGCGCAGCCGTTTACCTGCTGTGGGCGATCGCTGTGAGCTGTGGGCCGTGCAGCGGTCCCCCGCTGTGGGCTGTAAGCGTCACAGCGGTTTATCCGCTGTGGGCGGCCCACCCACAGCGGGTAAACCGCTGCGCTCACAGCGGACCCCCGCTGGACAGCTGTGGGCCGCCCACAGCCGTCCCCGCTGTGGGCGGCCCGCTGTGAACGCTAACAGCGGTTTACCCTCCCCGCTGGACAGCTGTGGGCGGCCCACAGCTGTCCGCTGTGAGGCCTTACAGTGCGGGCCATAAACAATTTTTTTTAAGAAATAAATAAAAATGTTGTTTTATTTACTCTAAAGTAAGAGAATAAAACTAAATAACAACCAATTTAATATTTTTGGTACCTCCAATTAGTAGAGAAAAACAGAGTGGAATAAGAGAATTTTCAACGTGAAAAACTCAGTTAAACTTCCCTTCCTCTTTACTGTTATCTTTCCTTTCTTCTCCAATCCAATCCTTCTTCTTTTTCTTTTATCCTCTGCTCCAAATATCTCTCTGATCTTTTATCATGGCAGAGATCAACTGCCTGCTTGCCCTCAAAGTCCTCTCTTCCATTATCAAACTAAAGTGTTGGTCGGATGGTCTTCTATGCACATTTTTATACTTAAAATAAACAAAATATTCTAAAAGTGGACATTTGTACAATGTGATGATGGATTATATGGAAATCTAGTGGAGCATGTTTTTTTTTTACGTTGATAACGAGGAGCAATCAAACTTGGAAGGCATTGTAACAGGTTGGGTATTCCTCCACTTCTTAATATTAAAAAAAAAACTTTGAAAGGCATTTCCCTTTAATAAACTTTGAAAGGCATTTCCCTTGAACCGAATTTTGTCTCTATTTATCTGGAAAATAGAAGCGTTGCAGTTTGGCGTTCAAAGCATGGTCGCGTTTCACCTCAAATTGGACGTCGCTTTTCACCTCAATTTGGACGAATGATAATTGATGTATTTTTTTTAAAGGTAGGTAAAAAGAAATGTTTGTTTAATCAAGATATTTAAATTCAAGACAGTCTGATATAAATTCTTTAAATACAAATTCATGGCCTCTCTCTCTGTCTTCAAGACCCCCTTAACCCAGAATGAGGGTAGAAGATTTTTTTTTTTTTTTAAACATTAAAATTTGCGGTAATTCTTTTATAACACGTTTTGATTTCTTTCATTTAAAAGGCTACGCGGCCTTTTCACTTCTTTAATTAAAAAAATCCCTTTTTAAGCCTTTACCCTTCTTTAATTAAAAGATCCCTTTTTAATAAAGAGCACGCACGTTCCGAAAAGAAGCATGCATTTTACTCATTTTCATTTATTTAAGAAGTAACTGCCCTTTTTTATAAATTTCAAATAACTTTATTATTATTTAAAATATATAAAGTTAAAACTCTCATGTAGAGGAGTTGGAGAGCAAGTGGGTAGTTTTTAAAATGAATTTTGATTAATATTTAAAATATATATTAATTTAAATAAATTTCAATTATGGGTGGTAGGGAGGGTATATATATGGAGGGTAATATGGTGGTGTAGGCACCCAATTTTTTACATAGGGTTAATATTGAAGTTTACTAATCCCTTCATCAATCAACATTTCAATAAGCCAAATTGAATCAACCTACCTTGTGTCCAAATTTGGAGCATTTATTAATCCAAAAGCAATAGCGTTGGGGCATGAGTGATAGTTCCAAAGACACTATCACAACCTAGTAGTACTTTTGCTAAATTTTCAATTTTGAACTTTCTTCCCCATTTTTGACCTCCAATAGTTATGAGGCAAAAATGCTACTAGCACTATCACCTCTTAATGTCTTTAACTATCATGCACCACAATCAAGAAATTTGACTTCCTATCTCTTTCAAGACACTTGTCATTAATGAACTAAATCCCCAAAATTTATCCATAGATCCTATAGGGAACCCCAAACCCAAAAATGTTATTCTCATGTTCTTCCATTAATGACTTTTTCTTTTTCTCTTTTCAAATTCTTACCTTCTCCAATCTTTTCATATTCAATGTAATTCTTTCCACAAGGACCCATTGCTTCCTATAAAGCCATATCTTGGGAGAAATCAATTCATAACCATTTTTGGGTAGTAAATCTCTACCAAAATTTCATCTATGGTCTTTTGAAAGCAACCAAAGTCTATCAATATATCTTTAGAATCATAGCAATCAAGTATTGTGCATGGCAATATTATGCCACAATATTATGAAGGTCGTCCTTGTATGTGCTTTAACTCTTGTTCTTACAAGTATCCATATCTCCAAGCAATTTTTCAATGAATTCAACAAGCTCTCAGTTAGTCATCAAGCATCAAGCCTCCAAGATTAAACATTCAAGTGTCATCAACAAGCACGCTAGTAAACTTTCAACAAAGGGAAAAAACTTTATATCCTAGGTTGTGCTATTTTCTCTTATTTGCTTTTAGCTCTTCATTTTTTGTGTAGCTTAGGTATTTTATCTTAATGCACTTAGAGCTAATCTTAAATTTTATATTTGCATTTAGCTAATCTTTTATTTTGTCATTCAATCTTCATGTAGAACAAGAAAATCTATATTTTTTTGCTATTGGGTAGGGCCTTTGTACTCTTATGTTAGAAGCCTTCTTCATAGTCCTTATAAGCTTGTCATATCATGCATTTGATTTTGTTATTCTACTCTCAAAAGTGAAAGCACCACCAAATTATAGGTCGATGATGTTATCACCCTCTAGTTTACATAGAGCAAAAGCATCGACAATGCTACTGATACTTAGTGGTGCTTTTGACACCTACCATTTTATTTCTTGCATTTTTTCACCTCTATCATTTTTTGCTTATTTAAATAGGGGTCTAATTGCTATTCAATGAAATATAACTATCCTTTGTAGCTCAAATAGACCCTTCTACTTCTAATTGTATCTTTTTTAATCTATTTTGTAGGTCAAACGATAGCACCATTGATAGGCGATATCACCAATGGTGCTTCTATATGCTAGTAATGCTTTTGCCTCTATGGCAAAAATAGGTTCCTTTAATCCCAATCTATGTTATATAAACATCTAGGGTTTATATTTTATTTGTTGTTTGTTTAAAGTAGGTTTTATTTTCTATTTATTAGTAAAATAGATGAAAAAAAAAGGAAGAACTAATTAGTCTTAACCATATAGGGTTCATATTAATCATTAATCTTTAACATTTATTTAAAATAACATATAGTAGAATTTTAGGTATCATTTGTTGCATTTTCTTGTGCCTTTACCTCTTAAAAGAAAAATTGTTATTTTCTTCCTCATCAAAATCAAAAGAGAATTTTAGTTTTAGACCTTGATTGTTGTATTTGTATGTGCATTAGGGCTAGATTAAGGTTAAGATTAGACAAAGAAGTATCTTAGGATAAATGTAGGTGTTGTTTAACTAACCCAATAAAGTTAGAATTTAAGTTAACAAACTTTCACTAGTCTTTAAGTGAGAAGAGAGAAAGTGATTAAGCATTGTGAGGAGGTTTTTTGTGATAACTTTCACCTTTTCTCCCTCTCAAACTTTGGTGAATATAACACCACTACAAGTCCTAATATTCTTCTTTTTCTAAGCTAAACCTTAATCAAACTAAATTTTATCAAACTTTAATTAAGACCATCTAATTTTGTATGTTTAGATCAAATCACATTAAATCTAGATAACAAAAATATAACTAATTACTAGTCTTACTAAGGGTATTCATGATCCTTTGAGTAATTTGCATATGCGCTACTAGGCTATATTGGGTATATAGAAAGCCTAGGCCACTAGCCACCCATATAAGGTCTCACGTGTACTTATGTGTAGTAAGAAGTATATCATAGTGGACGAGTGAAAATTATAAAGAGGTATACTATTACCTCTCACATATCATCTTGGTCATCTATCCAAGTGATCAATTTCAATGTATTTTTGACAACCCACATATCATCTTTCTCTCATATATCGACAAGCAAATAGAGAGAAGATAGGTATATAGGGAATCTTGGTATATAAAGAGGCATTTGAGGTATATAGATCAGATTTGGTATATCAAGGGAAGGGGATATCAGTTTTCAAAATATCTTCTCTTTCTTCCATAATCAACTCTATAAATGTTTGCTTAATTAATTGAACCCTTCTTTCCTTCCAATCCATGGTTGAGAGATGCTACATAACCCATAGTGTCACTCGTTATTTGGATATCAACCCTCACCCTTTAATATAAGGTCTTGAGGACCAACCCACCTTTGAGAACCCAAATTTTGAAGAAGAAGATGACCACTCTTCAATCTAAGATTCTCTAAATCCTATCCATGATGATCAAGAGAGAGTGGTTTTTAATAACATGGTTTTTTTTTCTAGCGTAAACATAGGGAATTTGTGGAGTCCTTTAGGGAATATAATGACATCCTAATTTTTTTATAGTGCATGGTTCACTCTTGGACCATCGCTAACAACCTATATCTAACCCTTTCATTTTTTAATGGGTGGATCCATCGTTTGGATCCTCAAACACAAACCTTAATGCATCAATATCTAATGTCATCAATTCTAATATCATTACCACTTGCACACATGTTAGGAAAAAATATCCCATTCTCTTAGGGATATAAATCATATTTACCTTCTCTTAAAGAGCTATTATTGGATAATGTGAATTACCTTGTATCTCAACAAGTGGACATGAGTTACATTCCTAACTTGGATGTACCCTAAAATATTCTAATATTTAACCCTCATCCTAATAAACTTCATTCTAATCTCACAGTTATGAGTATGGTTTTCACTCAAAATCCTACTCCCATAATCTCTTATTTTTAGTTTTATAGTCCTTTCACTTCAAGAATATTGGGGGTGGATCATACAATGTCAATCTCAACATCATATACCTAATATTCTCTTCATGTCAAGTGTCAAGGTCCTCTTGTCTCTTAGTGCATGAATTTTGTATAATCAAATCTGGTTTCTGAAACCAACCAAAATAACACTACAATCCTTCATTCAAAAATTGTAGAATCTTGATACTTTTGTTATTGGGAATTAAAAGGAGGTTACAAAGCGATATCCTTTTACAATTATTGCCCTGAAGGCTACAATTGGGTCTTCCCTAAGGAAAACCTTTTAGATGTGCACAAAGGTAGCAGGATCTGTCTTCTTGGTGTTCCTCAATGTTGATGGGCTTCTTGCTGTGGACCATCATTGTATTGATGTGTTCTATGTACCTGTTAGCCTGTAAAATATGGTTAGAATGTTTGGGGGCTTACCTTAGTGAAACCTCGTGTTTATAAAAGATAAAGGGCTCTCTAAATAAGCTTAAAACATGATAAAAATTAATAAAAATAGTATAAAACTCTAAACTATACTATATTTATCTGTCTTGTAATATATGTTTACTATAGTAGAGTTTCGCATGGGGGGTGCGAATATGGTTTGAATCAGGAGGTTCACACGGGGGCATGCAAACCTGCCTTTTTACGATCAAATCTGCAAGATGTGATTTTGAGTTGTCCTTACTGCTTCTTTATTTTTTTGATGGGTCACCTTTAGAAATTATCCTTTTGATGTTGATAACCTGTCTCAATCACAAGAAATACTATGAAAGCAACTAAATAACTATTGCAATGCCAATATGATGGATGTGTGATGGATGGGTGATGGGTGATGGATGCTATGTTTGGAGTAATTTTTTTAGAGATTTTTAAGCTAAAGTTGGTATCCCTAAATGGAAATGGCATTCTACTTATAGACTTGGACAAGGTGAGAGGGAGGGGATGAGATGTCCCCTGTGAGGTGTGTGTGGTGAGGTATCCACCTAAGAGGTGTCCCCTGAGGTGTCCTGGCTCATAGATGAATTTGGGTGAGAGAATACCTCACCCATCCACAAGTCATGATGATCTGGATAAAAATATCTATTTGGCATTTATTAGCACCTTTTTGGAAATATCTCTTAATTAAAAATTGCTTTTTGTGTGCAAAAGTCTCCATCTTTCATTTATGACCCAAGGGAATGTGAGGTGGAGAAATATTTGGGTGAGAGGTGGTAAGGCTAGGCTAGGCTAGTCAAAGTAGACTAGGTGAGGTGGAAGGCTTAGATTAAATCAATATTAGATCTAATTAAGCATGTGATTAGCCATAAAGTATACTTTGATAAAAAATGTTGACTTTTCACCATAAAGTGTTTTTTGACCATGGTGGAGAATTCAACCTTAGTTGAGTTGGGAATGAGGTCGCATGAGGACCTAGAGTTAAGCGTAGGAAGGGGCTTAGCTAGCCCAAGGGGGCTAAGGATGGTGAATAGTGATTTTGATAAATGAATAGTATTTTTAGCCAATTTATGTAATTTTCAAGGGTTTTGAAAATTGATTGACCATGAAGATGAGGAGAGGGACAATGTGTGACTTTTTGGTGTCTACATTTTACCCCTTTTGTATTGAATTGTGTATAAACATGGTTTAGTACAAAATTTGATGATATGAATTGATGGAATGATTAGAAGACAAAGAATTTATGATTTGATGACTTGCAAATGATTGCAAGAGAGACGCATTGATAAAAAATGTTTGTGATTGGATACAACACTTTGCAGTATTGTAATGATTGATTCGGGAGAAGGTGTAAGATTACCTTGCATTATGATCAATTTGAAATGTTTCAATTGTGGAAGAAACAAGTGCCTTTGCTAATTTTTGCTTTTGATTGATTGATGAGCTCTTTTGATAATATTTGATAAACCGTTAGAGTCATAGGGTAGAACTTTCAGGAGCTTCATTCGAAAGTGGTCTTATGACTGCCACAATGAAGAGAGGAATCCATGAGATATCTACAGCTAGAGGTGTTCTGAGGTTTATCAAACATTGACTTGTTTTGGATTGGAGTGTTGATTGAGAAGAGAAAATTCACTTTTATATCTGTCATAGCATGAGGACTTGAGATAATCTTCAGCAAAAAATTTCTTAAGCATTTATTGTATCCATGATTGGATGTTTGGTTATTTGACCATGTGCAAGGTAGTTTTTGATGTGTTGGACGATTACCCCTCAAGCGATGAGTTGGCGATGGAGGAAACGAAAATCAATAGCGAAAGGATTGATAATTATGAAGAAGAAATGGCAAAAATTTAAATGGCAAACTAAAAAAATGAGAATTAGGAGGAATCTAAGAGGAATTTGATGCGGGGATGATGATTTTGACTAGTAAAAAATGGTTCACACGAGGTCGTGCAAACGGAGGTGGTTCACACAAGGGCGTGCAAATCTATCGGTTCACACGTGTGGGGTGCGAATCTGCGCAAAGTGTAATTTAAAATGTGAAAACAATGTTTTGACGTTATTTGCACATGAAGGATGGGGGAAAAGTGGCTGTGGAGGAGAGAAGTTGAAGTGAAGGGTTACTGAGCTACGAAGCAGACTGGACGGAATGACAAGTACATCAACGAGTGTGAGGGTAGGGGCAGTGACACTAGAGGTAAGATAATTATGCTTTATCGAAATGTGTGTGAATTTCTAGGGTAAAAAGAATGTTGCATATGCTTGAAAATAAAATATATTAGGCATGTATGTAAAATAGGAGTGAAATACGTGCACTTTGTGTTAAAAAAGCAAAATGGGTATCCCGTGATGCTACTTATTTTTGTATGTGAGTATATTAGTATGTTTGACCATTGGAAAGCGTGGATGATATGTGACATGTGGGTGTTGATGTAACAATGCATGCATGTGAAAACTGATGACTACATAACGTTATTGGGTCAAACACCTCCGTGCTTTCTCAGATTGTGTGATGAGCGATGAAAGTGCGTGCATTGAAATTTTTGGAAACAGGAGGTTCGCACGAGGTCATACAAACGTATGTTTTTGCATTTTTTTTTTTGCAAATTTTTACAAGTTGAGAAATAAAATGTAAGGCATGGAGTAAATGTATTTACAAAAATGTACAGATGATGAAATTTGTACATGTAAATTAGGAAATAAAATGCCTGAATTTATGTTATTTGCAATGTTTTTTTAGAACCTATGAGTGGAATTTGATATGTGGTAGGTAATCTATGATAGGTGAAGAAGATATTTTCTTGACATCGACTGTAGAAATTTAAAATGACACTATAGGATGCATGGTGTGCAGAGGATGGGGATTGGTTGCGCACCGTGGGGCTTTATGGTATGTGGGAGATGTGTGAGGTATATGTGAACCACACATATATTTTTATGTTATGCAAGAGGTGGAATCCTGATAGGAACACCTTTCACCTACTGACAGGGGATATGCCAGTGACCTTGGAGGAAATATACCACATCTATCGACTATCGATAGAAGGGATTACAGTCCCACTAGGCATGCCAGAATGAAATCAACCAAAATGACACTACAATCCTTCATTCAAAAATTGTAGAATATTTCTAGTTTTGTTATTGATAATTAAAAGGAGGTTACAAAGCAATATCCTTTTACAATTCTTGCTTTGAAGGATACAATTGGGTCTTCCCTAAGGAAGCCCTTTTAAATGTGTACAAAGGTACCAGGATCTATCTTCTTGGTGTTCCTCAGTGTTGATGGGCTTCTTGCACATGGGACACCATTGGATTGATGTGTTCTATGTATCTGTTGGCCTGTAAAATGTGGTTAGAACATTTGGAGACTTACCTCAGTCAAAACTTGTGTTTATAAAAGATAAAAGACTCTTTTAATAAGCTTAAAACATGATAAAAACTAATAAATACAATATAAAACTCTAAACTATGCCATATTTACCTATCCTACATGCATTTATTGATATCACATCATCATCTCTATGTTACATGTCTCTACCAAAATTCTAACATACATTGTCACAATTGCATTACATCACATAGCAAATTGCATCCAATCTACACTTTTCACATCATTCAACAGTATGTCTATGCTACAATGTAATCATTTTCGTACACACTACCACATACACATATACTTATTCATTTACCCACATGTTATACTATGCTATCTATGCAAAAGTAAGTCAAACACATTCAAATCAAAGTCATAACACGTGTATATATAATAGTCATAACCAAAATGTGTATATATATATATATTTATAATCCATAAAAAAATGCTCGTAGACTACAAAATGAGATCATGTCCACTATCCATCATCCAAAATACTCGTAGGCTACAAAAATTATAGACTCTTGAAGAGAATAGCCATCAGATCTAACTATCACTAGGAGTATCTCCACTCCCCTCGTGACTCGCCCTATCTTGTGCCACCATACGTGTTGTTGCAGCCCTACTGGACTCCACCCCTATCTCAGGTGCTTGAACTCCTATCGAAGATAACACCCTCTCCAAACAAGCAGTATCACCTACTCACAGTGCATCACGTGCCTCTATACACATACCCCTCTGTCCCATCGAAGCTATACTCCTATGAATCTACTACAAACATGTAGGTACTCACGATCATGACCTCGAATGCAACCATGCTTTGCCATAATTAGTGAGTGAAATCCCATGCATCAGTAAAACAAAATCGTAATCTTCTCACATCGCTACCTCCTTGGCCAGTCACCCTCTCACATCCTCACTATCCTTCTGCAACTGCTCTATCTCTACCCTCAAGGAAGCCACATCTACAGGAAACTCTCCTATCACCCTAGCTCACTCAACCTCCTCTTGCACCTACCGTTGTCTCTCCACCTTAGTGCACAAATATACAATCCCTACATCTTAGGACTCTACCACAAGCTACCGCCTATGCATATCCACCCTCTACTGATCCATCTCCTTCACTATCTTGGCATACCTTACCTCTACAGCTTCAAGCCTCCTATGTTGCTCAGCATATCGTAACTCAAAGACCTTTTGATCAACATTGATATTAGTCTCTAAAGCTATCAACCTATCCTCTAAATCCTCCATGTCTGCCACTTGACCTCTCTTGCTATCTCTCTCTCTCCCTCCAACTGATGCAATCACTCTTATAAGATCAACACTTCCTCCTCTACAGCCCACATATCCTGCTCCTCAATAGGAATATCTCCCATATCACCAAGATATCCTAGATTAATGGTATCATCAAAACCTACATCTCTACCACATCCTCACCCATCTTCTCCATGGTTGCTACCTCCTCCACGGGTTGCACTC
The DNA here is from genome assembly GCA_028583015.1 of Wollemia nobilis. Taxonomy (NCBI): domain Eukaryota; kingdom Viridiplantae; phylum Streptophyta; class Pinopsida; order Araucariales; family Araucariaceae; genus Wollemia; species Wollemia nobilis. The sequence continues at coordinate 2,865,067 of JAQPPZ010003184.1, forward strand.
CACTATGTTGGTTCGACTTTTATACACACCCTGTGAAGAATGAGCATGAAATACCGATAACACTTATAAGGGATAAATCCCACTCACTTTAGGATCTTGTTGGATATCCAAGGTGTGAGTTACAGAGTTGGGTCGAATGTCTATTCACTCTTTTTCGCTTCTGGAATAGTTTCAAGCGGACTGTCTGTTACCTTACAACGGGTTCGGGACTTTAGTTCAGTAATGTTTTTGGAGTTGGTTATCTTTGTGGACACTCAGATTTACAATCAATTCTTTGATCTAGCTCTTTATGCTTTAGCAGATTTAAATAAAAGACAAATTTTAAAGAAGATAAAAATGGATCATTCAATCGGTGGAACAGAGAGAGTAGGGTAGGGCAGAAAGAGAAGTTTATCTAACTTAGCCGCAAAACCAAAACTACCAATTTTAGTTATACTATTTAGCTTCACAATAGAACAAATCAAAGAGGAAAGTGTCCAGCTTTCTAAGATCACCTTCTACTAAGAGCATAAGACAGAGATGAAATAGATCTGAAAGAAAATCATAAACAGAAGGGAAGTCGGTTGAAATTGGTATCTCTCACCAGAAACCTAGCTCGCACAGTGAGGACAGAGCAATTAGAACAGGCCTGAACCTTAAATCTATAATTTTCCCTAGCATACAATAAAAAGAATGAAGCCTAGTAGCATATCCAATCTTGATAACACAGATCTACAACATAAATTAAATAAACCTTAACGAGATGAAAAACAAAAGAAGATGAACTTATCGCAATCCGAAAGAGATTAGGCTCCTGGCCACGCTATCACAGAAAACGAAAATCACACCAACTCCAAGTCCAGAACAAAGCATTCAACAAGATTTGCAGGAAATTGCTCCAATAGCTTTTTATTCTAAGTTTTCACCTCTTGAGTTTACATTCAGAAGAAGTATATATAGACTCAGGACAAACCCTGATCTTTTCAGAAATATCTTCTTCCCAAACCCTAAATCTTATCATCAAAACCCTACTACCCAGGTTTTACAATATAAGGCATTTTTATATAGAGTTTCGATAAACCCTAATCACTCTGAAAATCTTAGTGCGGTTACTTGCCATAAATGGAGAAGGCACGATCTGATATTATTTTCATCCATCATAACTATGAGTAAATATCTTCTCCGTGTAAATGTATCTTCGTCTTTTAGTGCATCCGAGAGCATCTCATTAATTCCTCTGAGAAATTTGGATGAGTCACTGACTTCTTTGACATTTTATCTTCATAGAGCCGCCTCTGAGTTGAAATTCTCTGCACGCCATTACTTTCACCATAAATTCTCCCGTTAAATGCATCCATCGACAAATTCTGGTAACTGCGTGTAGATATTTTCACTTTTCGGCCAATCGTCGACATATTTCATTAAATGAGGCAGCGCTAGTCACACCGTAAAGTCTCTTTACGGCCAGATCTATAAAATCTGGATGGACCAAAATTCCTGGCATCTCCCATTTCCATCCACGTCCTTCCTGATCTGCGCTTATTTTTGTCTTTTTGCCATTACTTCGCTAGTATGCAATCGCCGATCGCTTTCTACAAAAGAAAAACAAGGATTAGCATTTTAATATTATTAAATTAAAACCCTAATGTTCATTACCTATGTCGGCTTGATTTCTTTCTTCCAAGCTTATGCATCACAAAAATGAGACAAGTTCCAAAAATGGAACATGTCACGATATCACGACGTTTTCCTTCATTTCTCATAAATCAAATATGTCACGATATCACGACGTTTCCTTACTTTCTTTCTCTTAAAACATATCATGAAATCACGACGTTTCTTCAATTTTCTTCCATAAACATGTCGCGAATATCACGACGTTTTCCTTATTTGCTTCCATAAAACCTGTCACGATATCACGACGTTTTTCTTACTTGCCTTTCATCCACAAATCATGCATTTTTCTTACTTCTTCTTCAAAACATGTCATGAAATCATGACATTTCCTCACTTCTCTTTCCAAAACACGTCATGAAATCGCGACATTTCATTACTTCTTCTTCCAAAACATGTCACGAAATCGTGACGTTTTCATCACTTGCATTTTATTTTGAAAACACGTCACAAAATCATGACGTTTCATCACTTGGCTCCTTTTTCCAAAACACGTCATGAAATCGCGACGTTTTCGTCACTTGGCTCTTCTTTCCAAAACACGTCACGAAATCATGACGTTTTCATCACTTGGCTCTTTTTCCAAAACACGTCGCGAAATCACGACGTTTTCATCACTTGGCTCCTTCTTCCAAAACACGTCATGAAATCATGACATTTTCATCACTTGGCTCCTCTTTCCAAAACACATCATGAAATCATGACATTTTCATCACTTGGCTCTTCTTCCAAAACACGTCATGAAATCACGACGTTCTCATCACTTGTCTCTTCTTTACCAAACACGTCGCGAAATCGCGACGTTTTCATCACTTGGCTCTTTCCAAAACATGTCATGAAATCATGACATTTTCATCACTTGGCTCCTTCTACCAAAACACGTCACGAAATCATGACATTTTCATCACTTGGCTCTTTCTACCAAAACACATCATGAAATCATGACGTTCTCATCACTTGCTCTTCTACAAAACACGTCATGAAATCGCGACGTTTCATCACTTGGCTTCTTCCAAAACATGTCACGAAATCACGACGTTTTCATCACTTGGCTCCTTCTTCCAAAACACGTCACGAAATCATGACATTTTCATCACTTGGCTCTTTCCAAACGTCACAAATCACTTTTTTTTTCAAATATGTCGCGAATATCGCAACGTTTTCAAAAATGGAATATGTCACGAAATCGTGATCGTTTCCAAAATGGAATATGTCACGAAATCGCGACGTTTCCTCAAGTTACTTCCACTTAGCAAATTTTCCAAAAATTGTAGGTTGACTCCAATGAATTTATTCATCTGTATTCTGCATTTTTACATATTAGTGAAAGATCTTCTTTACTCAGAATGATTCTAACATTTAAAAAATGAATTCTAAATTGAAATCAAAGCCATATGCAAGCCTACTTGGATACTTTGATATATGCAAAACTTGAAGAAGAAGGAGGCAAGCAAAATTTGGAATTAAAACCTGAAAAACATCAAGAGGGTCCCTACGGCAAAATGAAAACTAAATATTTTCAAAGGATGGAATTTCATTTTTTTAGTGGGGGTGTGTTGCTTCTCAACAAATGGCGATATCTACGGGGAAAATAGTAGCACTATTTTAGAATCCAGGACTCTAGTTTCAAAACAATTTAGACCATGTACCATGCTTTGCCACAAATATTCTTCAAAATGATTTAACTACTACTCGATAGTTGTTAAAATTTCCCAAGGACATACTAGGTTGAATCACTTAAGGAAGATTCTGATGTGCAATTATAAGTGTATAAACCTTCTTCCAAGGATGACCGGGCCTTCGAATGTTTACTTCGGATTGATCAACTTCTGTAGATTGTGAAGGGGAAACCGAGTAGGGCTCTGTTTACTAGTTTAGCCTTTTACAGCCCCGACAGAGTTACTCTTTAGATTTTCATGACCCTGATCCACAACTATGAGGTGGTATCTATAGCTTGGTAAACATCTTCGAGACTTGCTATCTCTTTCGGGATTCATAACTCCTTTATGTGTAGAAAAGAGTGCCAATTTTATATTGCCTTGCTCAACTTTCACCTTCTCTCTCTTCTCTTTTGAAATATACCGAAATCTGAAAGCCTTGCTAATAATTTTTTTATATTCTCAATCGGATCAACTAACCGCTTCATCTCGGTACCAATAGCCTCTTTGGACACTTAAATAATTTCGTGAATCGGATTCCCCTCTCATGACCAACTTTTCTTGGATTCCCTGGGAGTTCTTCAACCAAACAGTATAGTAATTTCTTCATAATCAAAATAATTGTGGCAAGCAAGATACAAAATCCAATTATCTTTCTACTGTTGTTCTAAATAACAAGTAGTCCCACTTTTAGTTTAAGCAAACTATCTCTTAATTAGAATGAGACAAAATGAAACATAACACACTAGGCCAATTTTCAATGTTGATTTGTGTTTTCTTTGTTTAGGCAAAACTTAAACAAACAAAATTTAAAAGCTAAAGAGAAATTTGTACAGACCCCAAAGGATAAAACACATAACTTCAACCTAAAATAAAACAAAAATAAAAACACACTACTTCAAACTTTATTTATAACATATACATATTTTACGTCTTTGTGATTTATTCAAACGATGTATTGGATGGAACAACTGAGAAATAATGCTTTAGGTATTGACCATTAACAGGAAGGTTCAAAAAATTACCCTCGAGGTCCTGTAGACGAAATGCATTATTACCTAGGATCTCGGCAATCTGGTATGGCCCTATCCATAGCGGCTGCAACTTTGTGTGTTTACCTTTCTTTTCATGGGCTTTGTCCCATAGAAGCACCAGGTCTGCGAGTCTGAAGGCCTTCACTCGGCTCTTTTGTCAAACCAGCGCTTGACTGTTTCTTGGTGCCGACTGAAATGTTCCAGGGCTTGAAGTCGTTCATCCTGCAAATTAGTTAAATCCAAAACACGAGCCTCTGCATATGCTTGATCCTCAAAATAGTCTAAAACAAATTGATAAGTGGGCAATTTCAAAGAGATAGGAACGATGGGCTGAATACCATACAACAAAGCAAATGGGGAAGTCTTAAGAGCTACTTTATGTCTTATCCTGTCAGCCCAAAGTGCATATTTCAATAATGTGTGCCATTGTCTGGGTTTGTCTACAGCAGACTTCTTAATGGCATTCATCAAATTCTTATTTGTGGACTCAACTAGTCCATTACCTTGGGGGTAATAGTTGGATGAAAATCTGATGACTATCCCCATCTGGTATGCCCACTCTGCAAACTCTAATGATTGAAAGGCTGGCCCATTGTCGCACACCAAATTCAAAGGAACTCCAAACCTGGTTATGACATTTGACTCTAGAAATTCGATCACCTCATGGGTTGTACTCCTCATGGTGGCTGTTGCTTCAACCCATCTTGTGCAATAATCAGTGGTTGTTAGAACATACTTATGCCCTATTGATGAATTTGGGTTTATCACACCCACAAAGTCAAGTCCCCATTGCATAAAAGGTTTGTTTATTACAATAGGTTGCAATGGTAGAGCTCGATTAGCCTCTTTGGATGCAAAAGTCTGACACTGATGGCAAGTTCTCACATGCTGATGTGCATCTTTAAACAATGTAGGCCAGTAATAGCCTGCTCTCAATATCTTGTGCATAGTAGCAGAACCTGAGGAATGCCCTGCCCCTAACTTCTCATGAAAACTGGACATCACCTCATTGACTTCATTCTGAGAAATGCATCTTAAGAATATGCCAGCATAGTTTTCTCTATACAAGTTGCCTCCTTTGAGCAGAAAATGAGCAGATTTCAGCTTTAGTGCTCTTCTTTGGGTTCTATTCAGGTGAGATGGACAAATTCCAAATCGCAGCAGATGAATGATATCTCCATACCAATCATCGAATCCAGAATCCAGCTGATTAATTTCTCCCTGTACAGGTATTTCAGCAATATGTCGAGACAAACCAAGTCCTCTGATTAATTTTGTAGGCCAAATTTCTAAGTCGTATTCCTGTAGTCTCGTAACCCAATTACCTCTTAGCTCACCCAATTCGTCCTGGCTTAATAAGTATTTGACAACTGGATCAGGAACTATAGCATGGACTTTGCTTCTTAGTATGTAGTGCCTGAATTGCTTAACTGCTCTTACTAAGGCATAGGCTTGCTTATCCAAGCGAGAGTATTTTAGCTCAGCCCCTTTAAGTTGGTACTTTTGAAGGCAATCGGATGCTCCCCTGTTTCTCTTCGTTGGGTCAAAACCGCAGCAAGTGTGTGTTCAGAAGAAAAAGAGTACAAATAAAAATCTGTACTGAAGTCTGGGCTCACCAGCACTGGAGCTTGTTGGATGGCAGATTTGATCTCCTGGAATGCTGTTTTGGCTTCTGTTGTCCAAACGATCTTAGCAGTTTCCTTCAGCATGTCATTCAGTGGCTTGACTATTTCCGCGAAGCCGGAGATGAATTTTTTGACAAAATTAATTTTCCCAAAAAAGGATCTTAACTCTTTCTTAGAGTTGGGAAAGGGTATCCCTGATATGGCTTCAACTCTGTCAGGATCCATGGAAATGCCATCTTTGGTGATCAAGTGTCCAAGGAGTTTTCCTTCAGTTACACCAAAAACACACTTCTTCGGGTTCAAAGAAATGCCGAACTCCCTGCATTTGTCGAAAATAGATTCCAAGTGCTTCACGTGGTCAAACCGAGATTTGGAAAAAACTGTCAAGTCATCCATGTAGACAACTATGCATTTACCCATAAGACCTTTGAAGGCATGATCCATTGCGCGCTGAAAGGTAGCTCCGACATTAGTCAATCCAAATGGCATTCTTTTGTAGGCGAAAGTTCCCCACTTGGTTGTGAAGGCAGTTTTCATCCTGTCTTCCTTTTCAACTAGTATCTGATTATACCCTGAGAATCCGTCTAAGAAAGACATCATTTCTGAACCATTCACAATTTGTAGCACCTCATCCATGGAAGGCAGAGGATAATTATCTTTCTCAGATGCCTTGTTCAAGTTTCTAAAATCCACGCACAAGCGGATCTCTCCATTTTTCTTTTTGACCGGCACCAAATTGGCCACCCAAGTAGAATGCCTAATGGGAAAAATAATGGCGGCACTCAATAATTTTTCCACCTCCTTCTTGATGAGGGGCTCTAGCAAAGCGTTGACATGCCTCTGTTTCTGTCGAAAGGGTTTGCAGAACTCTTTTAAGGGTATTACATGGGTGTAAACTTTTGGATCAAAAACCTTTAAGTCTTTGTAAGACCAGGCCATAACATCCTTGGACCTGTGAAGAAATTCAATCATATTTCTTTTTATTTCAGGGTCACAAGTTTTAGCCAACTTAAGGTGCCTGGGATCTTCTTCAGTCCCGACATTCAGGTTCTCAGTCTCACTGTTTGCTACACCAATAGAATCCCCAGAACTCACCTTTTGCTTAATTTGGTCAACATCAAACAGTCGCTCCAGTTCCACCATCCCTTTCAGAATTCTATTATCTTTCAACCTTATTATTCCCCTTTCATCGTCTAACTATTCCAGCAGAGTATCCCTTTGACCATCATCGATTATAGCATTTTCAAACGCATTGGTACTCTGTAAAAAGTTTATAATCTGCTGGTCATCAGAGAAAACCTAAAAATTATCTACATTATTTGGGACCGAAGGACAAGGGACTAACTCGATCAAAAATTTGTTCCATTTGAACTCTTCCAGTGGCTTCAGACTTGCGGTTGATGAAGCTAAGACATCTGCAAGTGAATTATGCTCTCTAGGTATGTGCGTTAAATTAAAAGCATCAAAATCCTCCATGAGATCCCACGCTCGGTATTTGTATCCTTTTAAGTAGGATGCTTTGCACTAAAATTTACCTTTAACTTGATTGGCCACCAACTCTGAGTCTGTAAAAACTTGGATATTTCTTACACCTCTGTCTAAAGCAAATTTCAATCCTAGCACCAGTGCTTCATACTCTGCTAAATTATTTGTGCAAGGGAACTGTAGGCGATAAGACATAAAATATGTCTGACTCTCAGGTCCTTTAAGAACTACCCCCGTACCAGAACCTTGTTTAGATTTAGCCCCATCCACATGAAGCGTCCAAACTTCATTATTATGAACAAGATGAGCTTTACTAAGTTTCTCATTTTGTCCCGTTGTTAAATTATAAACCCCAATATCTACATCAACAATATTTACAGTCTCATTTTTTGCATTATATTCAGTGATCATATGTTTGTACCTAGGTTCTCTTTCAATCCTTAATTGGTTTGCAACACCTTTCCATGGCAACCACATATGTGAAAAATCAGTCGCCAAGTATCCATTCAAATATTTTGACCAATCTCTGCTCAGAAGCATCCCGTATCCCACAGGAATATCTACCACCTGAATTTCAATTTTGTGTTGTGCCCTTGGCTCAGATGCTAGCTGAATATGAATATTTTGAAGTTCACCTACTACTTTAACCTCAGATTTATCCAATTGGACAACTCTTCTTTCAGACTTCATTGGGGTTAAACCCAACTGTTGACAAATGGCCAAAGGCATAACATTGGCTGAAGCACCCGAATCTACCAGACAGTTGTGTAAGTTTTTCCCAAATATACGAACAGTCAGTAGGAAAGGCGGAACTTCAGTCTTCTCTTTATACATGGCCACATTTGCATTTGCCATCTTCTTTCCCTTTTCCAAAGGTTTGGTAGTAGGCCCAGAGTATGTTTTAATCAAGTTATCCCTTTGTTCCAAAATTTGAGCTAACTCATGGAGAGTGATGTTAGCCTTGATCTTCTTCATGTCCTCCACTATATTGTACCCTTTATTGAGTGGAGCGATAGATCCATATGGGACTCTTGGATCTCCTCCCTTGGGTGGAGATGGGTTATTACTTGAAGATGGATCTGGAGGAACATTGTGGGAGTTGTCTGGAGGGGTAGATGTAGTGTTGGGCTCCGGATTTCTGTTTTTGAGGTTGTAGTTGTCCCTCCTATATTGTTGAAAAGCCTGCACCTCATCCATAGGCATCTCCACTACATTCTCAGACTCACCTAGAAAAGTGAAAGAATCTAAGACCATAGCTGCACTATGGCTGGATGAACTTGGGCCATCCGCATTTCTTTGATGTTCAGGAGAAATCAACTCACCAGATAAAGCTTCAAAGGCGTTACAGAATTCCAAACAATCCAATTCCCCGTGCTGAGATGTGGCATGTATCCTGCACCAGTTAGGCAAAGCCAAGTCACAAATATTCACATCATGCCCTTTACCTTTATAATCCTTATTGGGTTCGTATGGGGGCCGAGTGAATCTATTCTGCTGATAGGAAAACCTGTTTGAGTTTTCCCCAGTAGAAACTTGCCTTTTAAAACTTAAAAAGTCATTTGCCAACTTTTGGACCATTTTTGACACTTCCTCGACTCTTGTGTTATCAGTTTCTTTATCTGGATTCTGTACACTTTCAGCAGGTGTTAGAGTCAATGGATTGCTTATCGGTGGGGTTTGATATGTTGGCAACATCATCTGATGTGGTATGGGATTGAAGACAGGGGTACCTTGTGTGACCAAAGGAATTTGATGAGTACTTAAAGGTTGAGGTCCCAATTGTCTTTCCAGAACCAAAGCTTCTTTATAAGCCTCTGTTAGATTGGTAATAGAGGCATCTCTTTTCAAGAAAATAGAAGTCATTGGATCTAGAGAATTCCTAAAAATTTCTAATGCCAGATCTGCATTTGGCACATAATAACCCGTCAGTCTACCATAAGCCTTTTGAAATCTGATATTGTAAGATCTGACAGATTCATTTATTTCTCTTTTAATACCAGAAAATTGTTGATATAATACACTAGGATCTATCACTTCACCAAATTGTGATACAAAAACCTTTTCCAAGTCATTCCAACTAGTAATAGAATCGTTAGTGAGATTCAAAAACCAGTCGTATGCTCCCTCCTGGAGAGTGAACGGGAACAATCTGCAAGCCACATCTTCATGCTGTACATTTAACAATTTTAGAGCATTCTTGAATGCTACTAGGTGTTCTTCTATTGTTCTAGTTCCATCATGCTTGTATCTAGGAAGATACCTCTCAGGATTTCTAGGCAGATCATGGGCTACACCAGGGATATTTAAGGCAGTGGAACCCAACCAGTTTGCCATTACTACTTGATTGACGATGATATTTTCAGTTGTAGTTGGAGTAACTACAAGTGGTGATAAAACTATTTCAGACAAGGACTTGGCCCTTCTGAGGTTGCTTCTTCTTGGGGTTTCTAACTCAGGCACAAGGAGCTCTCCAGCTCTGGAGTGGGACCTTGTTACTCTGTAAGTAGAATCCAGCTTTTTCACAAGCAACTTACAACCTTACAATCCTTAACAAACTACTGAACGAAGTTCAGGCCCTCCTTCTAGCGCCAATTTTAAATGTTGGTTCGACTTTTATACACACCCTATGAAGAATGAGCATGAAATACCGATAACACTTATAAGGGATAAATCCCACTCACTTTAGGATCTTGCTGGATATCCAAGGTGTGAGTTACAGAGTTGGGTCGAATGTCTATTCACTCTTTTTCGCTTCTAGAATAGTTTCAAGTGGACTTCTGTTACCTTACAATGGGTTCGGGACTTTAGTTCAGTAATGTTTTTGGAGTTGGTTATCTTTGTGGACACTCAGATTTACAATCAGTTCTTTGATCTAGCTCTTTATGCTTTAGCAGATTTAAATAAAAGATAAATTTTAAAGAAGATAAAAATGGATCATTCAATCGGTGGAACAGAGAGAGTAGGGTAGGGCAGAAAGAGAAGTTTATCTAACTTAGCTGCAAAACCAAAACTACCAATTTTAGTTATACTATTTAGCTTCACAATAGAACAAATCAAAGAGGAAAGTGTCCAGATTTCTAAGATCACCTTCTACTAAGAGCATAAGACAGAGATGAAATAGATCTGAAAGAAAATCATAAACAGAAGGGAAGTCGGTTGAAATTGGTATCTCTCACCAGCAGCCTAGCTCGCACAGTGAGGACAGAGCAATTAGAACAGGCCTGAACCTTAAATCTATAATTTTCCCTAGCATACAATAAAAAGAATGAAGCCTAGTAGCATATCCAATCTTGATAACACAGATCTACAACATAAATTAAATAAACCTTAACGAGATGAAAAACAAAAGAAGATGAACTTATCGCAATCCGAAAGAGATTAGGCTCCTGGCCACGCTATCACAGAAAACGAAAATCACACCAACTCCAAGTCCAGAACAAAGCATTCAACAAGATTTGCAGGAAATTGCTCCAATAGCTTTTTATTCTAAGTTTTCGCCTCTTGAGTTTACATCCAGAAGAAGTATATATAGACTCAGGACAAACCCTGATCTTTTCAAAAATATCTTCTTCCCAAACCCTAAATCTTATCATCAAAACCCTACTACCCAGGTTTTACAATATAAGGCATTTTTATATAGAGTTTCGATAAACCCTAATCACTCTGAAAATCTTAGTGCGGTTCTTGCCATAAATGGAGAAGGCACAATCTGATATTATTTTCATCCATCTATAACTGTGTGTAGATATCTTCATCTTTTGGTGCATCTGTCGGGAGCATCTCATTAATTCCTCTAAGAAATTTGGATGAGTCACTGACTTCTCTGACATTTTATCTTCGCAGAGCCGCCTTTGAGTTGAAATTCTCTGCACGCCATTACTTTCACCATAAATTCTCCCATTAAATGCATCCATCGACAAATTCTGGTAACTGTGTATCGATATTTTCACTTTTCGGCCAATCGTCGACATATTTCATTAAATGAGGCAGCTGCTTAGTCACACCGTAAAGTCTCTTTACGGCCAGATCTATAAAATCTAGATGGACCAAAAATTCTTGACATCTCCCATTTCCATCTGACGGCCTTCGCTTGATCTGCTTATTTTTGTCTTTTTCGCCATTACTTTTGCTATTATGCAACTGCCAGATCACTTTCTGCAAAAGAAAAACAAGGATTAGCATTTTAATATTATTAAATTAAAACCCTAATGTTCATTATATGTCGGCTTGATTTCCTTCTTCCAAGCTTATGGCATCGCAAAAACGAGACAGGTCCAAAAATGGAACATGTCGCGATATCGCGACGTTTCTCCTCCATCTCCTTCGTTAAAACATGTCACGATATCGCGATGTTTCCTTACTTCTCTTTCTCTTAAAACATGTCATAAAATCATGACGTTTTCCTCAAGTTTCCTTTCCTAAACTATCGCAAATCGCGACGTTTTCCTTTTCTTAAAACACGTCGCAAAATCGCGACGTTTTCCTACTTTTCTCTTAAAACATGTCACGATATCATGACATTTTCTTACTTGCTCTTCTTCAAACATGTCACGAAATCATGACGTTTTCATCACTTGCTTTTCAAACACGTCACGAAATCGCGACGTTCTCATCACTTGGCTCCTTTTTCCAAAACATGTCATGAAATCATGACGTTTTCATCACTTGGCACTTTCTTTCCAAATATGTCATGAAATCGTGACGTTTTCATCACTTTTTCTTTCCAAAACATGTCACGAAATCATGACGTTTTCATCACTTTGCTCTTTCCAAAACACGTCACGAAATCACGACGTTTCTCATCACTTGGCTCTTCTTTCCAAAACATGTCACGAAATCACGATGTTCTCATCACTTCTCTTTCCAAAACACGTCACAAAATCATGACGTTCTCATCACTTGGCTCTTTTCCAAAACACGTCATGAAATCATGACGTTCTCATCACTTGGCTCTCTTTCCAAAACACGTCATGAAATCACGACGTTTTCATCACTTGGCTCTTCTACCAAAACACGTGAAATCGTGACATTCTCATCACTTGCTCTTTTCCAAAACACGTCACAAAATCACGACGTTTCCATCACTTGGCTCCTCTTTCCAAAACACGTCACGAAATCGTGACGTTCTCATCACTTGGCTCTTCTTACCAAAACATGTCGCGAAATCGCGACGTTTTCATCACTTGGCTCTTTCCAAAACACGTCACGAAATCGTGACGTTTTCATCACTTGGCTCTTCTACCAAAACACGTCACGAAATCATGACGTTTTCATCACTTGGCTTCTTTCCAAAACACGTCACGAAATCATGACATTTTCATCACTTGGCTCTTTTACCAAAACGTCCAAATCTTTTATATGTCGCGATATCGCGACGTTTTCGAAAATGGAATATGTCGCGAAATCGCGACGTTTTCAAAAATGGAATATGTCGCGATATCGCGACGTTTCCTCAAGTTACTTCCACTTAGCAAATTTTCCAAAAATTGTAGGTTGACTCCAATGAATTTATTCATCTGTATTCTGCATTTTTACATATTTAGTGAAAGATCTTCTTTACTCAGAATGATTCTAACATTTGAAAAATGAATTCTAAATTGAAATCAAAGCCATATGCAAGCCTACTTGGATACTTTGATATATGCAAAACTTGAAGAAGAAGGAGGCAAGCAAAATTTGGAATTAAAACCTGAAAAACATCAAGAGGGTCCCTACGAAAAAATGAAAACTAAATATTTTCAAAGGATGGAATTTCATTTTTTTTAGTGGGGGTGTGTTGCTTCTCAACACACTACCCACTGGTATCTCCTCCACCCTCTCTGCAAATGCATTAGATGCACCACCCAATCATCGCCTAAACCATAAAGGAGGTACATTTGTCTCACCTCCAGCTCTATCTTGTGACTTGGATCAAGTACCTCTCACTTTTTTCCCCTCTATCACAAGTACCCCACCACCAGGCGATATCCATCGTTCCCTCACCCCAACACCTAGCTCCCAACTCTAAGTTTTCTACTAGGCATCGTACTTGGGTGTCATGCCTGCATCATCCACATCTAGAATCATCATCAGTGGATCCCTCTCACCATTCCACTATCATACCATAGGTTGCTTCCCTCTATCATCTCATCACCTATAATACACAACAAGCACCTCTAGAATGTCCTATTGTAACCCAAACTACCTCATCACTCGATTAAACTAGAAGAACTCAGACTACTAAGTATACCACCCCACCAACCATCTCCTTCGATGGATAGCACCTAGCTACTTATCATACTTCTCCCATACCACCCCATCCCTCCAAGGCCTTCGCCTGATAAGACTAGGCACCAAATCTCCAAACTTCACCCTCCAAAATAGAGGACCACCCTCATGTGGCCTCTTCATCCCATTTTCCTCATTCGTCGTCCACTTAAATGCATATGGTAAGTGTGTCTATCCATTAACATGGGTCTTATAATACAACAATGATGGTCGCTCCATGGCTATGTGTTTCCATGCCCACACCTATAGTAAAGGCATCCAACTCAACTCCTTCCTCCTAGAACGCACTACATTGTACAACTCCTTGTACACATGGGCCAACAATGTAGGTTCCCATGCAAATACAACATTATGCTCCACCATATCACTTACCACATCCAACATATTATAGGTAAACAACACTCTAGAAGTATCTGGCAGTACATAAGTGGAAATCATCATCATCGTTGTGCACTGGCGCTTGGACATCTTATTACACCACAGATACTCATAGTCCATCTTCTTCGTATCCACCTCCCTCCACTTGTCCCCAAAGGTATGCTACATCATAATCTCCTACCTATCATCTGTTGTTGCCCTCACTAGAACACCCTCAATGGGTAACATGTAGATCTTATACACATCCTCCAAGGTGATATTCATCTCACCCATCGAAAAGTGGAAGGCATTACAATTCAGGTCCTACCTCTCACATAATGTGGATATGTACTCTTTATTAGCATGAATGCTCTTACATTCCCACACTTCTCTAAACCACACTGCATGCAACCACTCTTGATATTCATTATTCTTTATAAGATCATCCAACTCAGCCTTCATTGTATGCACATGATGTCGCAGGTCGATATTCTTCACTTGTTCATCCATAAACAAAAACAACAAAAAATCACATCAGTTTCATATACAATTCTATTCAAATACTCAAAATGAACAAAATTCAATCTTTTTACACACATTCCACACTCACAAATTGATTTAGTTAATTTGTCATGCATTTCGAGACATTAAAATATGCACAATCCACACAACACAACAAAATGCATACACAATCACATATTTGGATACTCATTTTAGAATTTAATGGTAAAATTCCAAACAGATATGAAAAACAATACATATTTAGCTTCCAAGAGTCAATTTCATGGTTACCCACATGCTATTTGTGGCACAAAATTCAAAAATACATCAATCAAAATGACATACAAAAATAAAATACATCTTTGAACACTCATTTTACCATTTTATAGTGAAAGTCTCAACAAATTTTAAAAATAGTATATCAATACACACAATTCAATGTCAAAGTCAACACAAGTTCATCAATATAGCATACATGCCAAATCAACATATATAAAAAACACAATCGCATATTTGGATACCCATTTTACCATTTCATGGTGAAAGTTCAAACAGACATAAAAGATAATGCATATCGGGATCCCAACAACCAATTTTAAATTCACCCACACCTACATCATGGCACGCAATTCAAACATATGCCAAATGCAACAACACACGAAAATAAATTATATTTTTGAAAACCCATTTTGTCCTTTTACAATGAAAGTGTCAACTGTTGTAAAAAATCATTCACCCACAATGGCAAAATTCACAGTTAAATTTAATAAATTTACATCACACAAGCTCACATTCAGATAACATGTCAAACAAAGGTAAAATAAAAACATAGTCACACATTTGGCTACCCATTTCCCACTTTTGCAAATAAAATTCAATCACATTCCAAAAATAGTACCCCGTGGCTCTCGAAAAGCAAAGTCAAACCATTCAGCTACACTACCCATTAACCGGTCAAATTAACACAAATACAGGTCAAACCTAAAAACTAATTACACTTTTGGGTACCCATTTGGCTTTTCTAACACTTTGTGTTCCAATTTCAATTAAAATTACCATGCATTTTAGAAAAACACGAAAACCTTCCCTCCCCCATTTCACGTTTTTCTAAGAAATAAAATTACAAAGTGAAACAAGTAACAAACACTTATCAATGGATCTCCATGTTGGTTGCCAGTACCAATCCATCCCCACACCATCCTTACATCCAAATCCATCAACCGCAAGAGCTCCACGTTGCCAACAGTTTCTCACCACTCACTCTCCAAAGTCATCGTCATGAAAATGACCCCCCCACGCTTCAAAAAAGTCTTAAATATACCTAAAACCCTAATTCGCCCCCTGCCCTACAATTTAGGTCAAATTCACCTCATGCCCCACAAATTCAGGTCCAATTCACCCCTTGTCCCATAAATTCAGGTTCAAATTGCCCCCTGACCTGCGAATTGCACCTATGAACCCCAAAATCATCAAAATTTATTTTCAAACCCTAGGAAATATTTCCATCTTCCCGTGCATCTAAAATTTCACCATGTTTATCATTCATTTTCTTCTATCAATTTATCCATCATCATATCACCACATCTCATTCACCTCATTGTTGATTCCTTGCTTGAGGGGGTATTCATATACAAAAGTCAGCTTCACATGCAACCAAACAATCAAACATCCAAATCACGGATATCGCATTTGTCTACAATTTTTTTTGCTAAATATTCTCTTATGATAATAATCTCAATTCCAATCAGATATTTGTTAGATCACGAGATCTATGCATTACCATGGATATTTCAATATGGCATTTATGTATATCGAATACATAATGAATGGTACATTTGAATAATCCTAGCACAACATTCAGAGATATCATTTTGGAATTCAGGTAAACCGGCCTCGATCGTATAATGAATGGTACATATGAATAATCCATGTCACCTATCTAAAATGGTTTAACACATGTCACCATACACTCATCAATCAATCAACAGTAAAAATTAGAATATGTATTTGTTCTATTCTTACATTGGACCATCTTGCATTGGTCACAAAAACAAAATAGTCATAAGTTGCCTTCACAAGAAACCAGTATGACATTGCAAAATATCATACGAAATCAAAAAAATCATTGCATTGCATTCGCAATCATCCACTTGCATTCATCATCATCACTTTCTATTTTTCTTCTCTCTCTTCTCCCCCCGTTCTTCTTCTTTCCCCCTATTTCTTTCTCTTCTCTTTCTTTCCTTCTTCCTTCTTCTTTCTTTCTTATTCTCTTCTCTCCCTGGATTCCCGATCAATGTTATATGGTCACACTTTGAGAAGCTACATACCTTTGGTTGGATTCCATTCTCCCCTTTCTTCCCTCATCTTCTAATTTCTCCCATCATATTTTTTTATTAAATTGTGTTCCACACAGTATAGTACAAAAAGGAGTAAATGTAGACACCCAAAAATCACACATGTCTACCTCTACGTACTTTTAGATCTATCTAGATACTTGTAGATTTGCATAGACCATCCTAGATCCCTCTAGACTATTATAGACCATTGTAGACTATTCTAGATCAACATAGACCACTCTAGACCAGCATAGACCGCTCTAGATCATCATAGAATTTTGTAGACTTATATAGACCATCTCATCGGCCTATAGGTACAAAACCCTACTAAACTATACAATTCATGTCCTAACTGCCTCCCATTTATTAGGAGGTCACCTATTAGTTACCTAAGGTAACTTAAGCCCTTCATAGACCTAATTAGGACCCCACGAGACTATTAGTTCCCAAAAACTCCTAATTAAGTTAATTGAATTTCTAATTTGAAAGTTACTTCACTTAAGTGCACTTTATGACTCACATGTGTGTGCACCAAATTAGTTAGGATATTTCCTAGGAAACCCTAACTCAACCCTCATTTAACGTAGGGATCAACCAACCCTAGTTAACCTAATCCTTCCTCACACGTGTGAGGATATGATATTTCTCTAAGGGCATATGATAAGATGACTAGACATCCCACCTCACAAAAACTAACCTGACCACAATAGGACTTGACCTAGGATTTAGTACACCTAACCACACCCCTACACCTTGGTTTCTTCTATAAATAGGAGACCAAATCCCTCATTATCTCTCTCTCTCTCTCCCTTTTTAATTGACCTACAAAAAATTTGCAGAAATACAGCCACAAGTACAATCTGACATAGATGAACCGTGAAGATAGCATATCACCACCTCAGGAGCCCATCAGGACAAGGATATCCAATAGAAAGCACATGTAGCTCAATTCACCCCTTGCCTTGTGAATCTGGCTTCCAATTTCCCCCTAACTTGCGAGTTGACCCGATAGAAGGTTTTTCTCACAAAATTTGTCAGGTATGCTTTATTTCATGTTTTATTATGTTCTATGCAGTTTTTATCATATTTTAGCATAATTTTCTTTCGTTTCTTTATCGTCTTCTATCAATATGGGGTTTGACTAAGGCAAGCCCCCAAACACACTAATCCTCATTTTCATGTCACAAAACAAGTGGAAAAGGAGAGGCATCAACATCAACATTATCAGTGGTCCTGTTAGGATCTCATCCTAACCCTTAATGTAATAAC
The DNA here is from genome assembly GCA_028583015.1 of Wollemia nobilis. Classification (NCBI taxonomy): domain Eukaryota; kingdom Viridiplantae; phylum Streptophyta; class Pinopsida; order Araucariales; family Araucariaceae; genus Wollemia; species Wollemia nobilis. Next base: position 2,883,255 of record JAQPPZ010003184.1, read on the forward strand.
TTCCATGATGTAATAATTCCTAGTGAACGTGGGTAGTACCCATGATTAATATTTTGTAATGTTCTAAGTTTTAGCTTAGGTAGTGCCCATGACAAATGGCACCCTTTTTATGTAACACATGGTAGATAGGTGGCATTGTGCATGTAATTCGTGTGGCATTATGCATGTAATTCGAGTGGCCTTGTGCATGTAATTCGAGTGGCATTGTGCATGTAATTCAAAGTGGCACTATGCATGTAATTCGGGTGGCATTATGCATGTAATCCAGGTGGCATTTTGCATGTAAGCCAACCTTGGAAGGAAACTCCTTAAATACCCGAAAGGGCACCAATGTAACCATCTTTTGCAAAATTAATGAAGTATTGAAGGAGGTTGCCCCCTCGAAGAGGCCTGCGATTCAATCCTATTGTGAGATTGTTCTTTATGCAAATTTCTGTTATATTAATGTGATGTTTATGTGAGTTATTTCCAAGCAATTGTGTGAGAGTGTGTTATTTGAGTTTATTTTATAGCGGGGATCTTAACAAGTGGTATCAGAGCGCTTTCCAGGGCCAAGTTCTGCTGCAACTGCAACGATTCTTGCCATCCAATCCGCCTGTTAGGTATAAATTCCGTGTGTTTTTTCCATTATGTTTTTCCTTATTAAAAAAAAAATCCAAAAAAAAATACGGTGTTTTTTTTTTTCCAGACCAAAAACAAAAAAATATATTATTAGTTGAGTAGGTAGAAACCCTGTACCGGGGGTTTTAAAATATCGCGAAGGATCTGTCGTTATTGGCTAAGCTAGATAGCCCATAAAGCGTCTAGTGAAGTGAGGGGCGATCAGGCTCCAATACCCAGGCCTCAGACAGAACTCGCGCACGGACTTGAGCTCCCACGTATCTTCGGGTATATCGGGAGACCATCTAGGATTAAACAAACTTTTAGCCATTAGGAAGCTCTTCGGCCTTGTATTACTCATAGTCTACGGGACACAGCATCATGGACGATTACCCTCCCGTATTGTCGGAGAGGCAGGTAGTGTGCTCAAGGGTATGTGTGGAATCCTCCTTGAGTAGTGGCATGAAATATTGGTCCGAGCACTATTGTTCGTCACTGTCGGTATATTAGAGGGCCTATGGGTGGTACATACTCCTATACTTAGCATTCCCTGGTTCTGTTAAAACTTCAACTTGTAAAAAACGTAAAAATAAAAATAAAAATCCAAACATCCATGTTCGTAAACCTGCATTTCAAAAGTGAGCATATGAGAAAGGAGTCCTCTACTAAAAAAATAATAGAAGGGACATGCATTCGGGATAAGCCATGAGGGTGACACTTAAGTTGAAAGTCTGGAGAATAACAGTAAAATTTACAATGGCGATCCACGATCGAGTCGATCGAGTCGGAGAGGTCGGCACGGTCGGGCAGAATTCACGGTCTTCGAGGTCGGAAGCAGAGCTGTCATATCGGTCACCTGCAAAATACGAGAGAATCTTGAGTGTGAAACACGACCGATTATAGATAGTGCTCCAGTAGCCAACTTTTGCTCGGTAGCTCAGAATCAGAATACGTAAACACCGTTAGACTCAGCAAAACAGGAGATAAAAAAAAAAGAGTCTGGGGTGCCAAAAAGTAGTGTTGAGATATATAGCTCATTGTGACCACCTCCTTCTGCTGATCATTTTGATATATAGCACCCAAGCACTTTTTTGGGCACTTACTAAAAATAGTAAGTCCTAAAAATTCAATTCTATTTTTAGTAACTGGTCACAAAAGGTCAAAAAAATGGCCCAGGGTACCCGTGGACACCAGAAAGAACTAGAACACTTGGAGTCCCTAACAAAAGCCATTGAGAACTTGAACTCGGCTTTTCACTCCATAAGGGAAGAAGTCCAAGGTCTTCGCCTAGAGCATGAGGCCACTAGCAATCGCTTGGAAGAAGCATTGACAGAAGTAGACAACAAACTGAGAAGAGAACCACCCAAATCGGAATACCAAGCTGAGAGTTCTACAAGGAATCGTGACCATGATCCACCCTTTAGAATGCCCAAATTGGACTTTCCCAAATTCAGTGGGAAGGATGTTGATGGGTGGCTATGTCGGGTTGACCAATTCTTTCGACTTCATAATGTACCCATATTTCATCGAGTCCAGATGGCTTCCTTTAACTTGGAATGCGAGGCTCTACACTGGTTTCAATGGTTGCGTCTTGCCTACCCAAATCTCTCTTGGGAGGATTTTGAATCCCAACTACTCACTCGATTTGGTCCTAGTGAGTTTGAGGACTTTACAGGAGCCTTAACCAAACTACAACAAACAGGGTCAGTCCGAGAGTACCAAGCTCAATTTGAAAAATTGGCCAATCGGACAAGAGGATTGAGTGAAGGGTTCTTCCAGAGTTGTTATATCAGTGGGTTGAAGATGGAACTCCAAGCAGAAGTCAAAATGTTGAAACCACGAACTATGATGGAAGCTATCAGTTTGGCCCGTTTGGCCGAATCTAAACTCTCTGCCCAAAGACACCCATCAAAGTTTCCTCAAAATAGACCTTCATTTCCCCCTAGAGCCCAACACCCGGATGATAATAAACCTGCTGCACCCAAGCGCCTCACCACCGAAGAGATGGATGCACGTCGTGCCCAAGGATTATGCTACAATTGTGATGAAAAGTTTTTCAAGGGGCATAAGTGTGCACACAAAAAATTGTTCTTGATAGATGTTGGAGAACATGATACCAGCGACGAGAGTGATGAGGATGAGGACCCTCCGGAAACACCTCCTCCACAAGAAGAAGGGAAACGGGAACACTGAGACATCAATTACAATCCATGCCCTTGCGGGCATTACTACTCCTCAAACCATGAAGGTTACGGGATGTTTCAAGGGCCAACGTCTTTCCATCCTTTTGGATTCGGGAAGCACGCACAACTTCATTGACCCTAGAGTTGCTCAACGGGAAAATTGCTATATCCACAATTGTAGTTCCTTTGAGGTCATGGTAGCCAATGGGGGAACCTTATCTTGTCAAGGAAAGTGTCGCAATGTTAAAATCAAGATAGGGGACTATGAACTCAAGCAGGACATGTTTGCCCTCCATTTGGGTGGATGTGATATTGTTTTGGGATGCCAATGGTTGAGTACGTTGGGCACTATCAGTTGGAACTTTGCTAAACTTTGGATGCGGTTCTTCCGGAACGGACAAACACACATCATCAAGGGCTCCCCGACAGGGAACACCTCAAATTATCGGTTCAAACGGCATGGAGAAATTGCTAAAGAAATCATCACGTGGGGTCATTGCACAACTATTCTCCATCCAGCCATCCACATCTCCAATGGGTGAAATCCCACAAGACATGCAACAGATTCTCCACAAACATGAGGCCATCTTTTCAGAACCCATCACACTACCACTGCATCGCTCTCACGACCATGCCATTCCATTATTGTCGGATAGTACACCTCCCAATATCAGACCACCTTATGAGCGACTCAAGCGCACCTTATTTTGGAAAGGTAGGAAACAGGACATTCGCTCTTTTGTGGCGAGCTGCGACACGGGTCAAAGGATGAAAAGAGAAACGGTGCACTCTTCGGGCACTCTTCCACCCTTGCCGATACCGGATCGGGTGTGGGTCGACATCTCTATGGATTTCATAGAAGGGCTACCTAAATGTGGAGACAAGTCTGTTATTTTTGTGGTAGTGGACCGCCTTTCAAAGTATGCTCACTTTTGTGCCCTAACCCATCCTTACACGGCATCCACTATTGCCCAAATTTTTCTTGACTCCATATTTCGCCTTCATGGCATGCCAACCTCCATTGTATCTGATCGTGATCCCAGCCTTACTAGCAATTTTTGGCAAGAGTTGTTTAAGTTGCAGGGGACTCAGCTCACAATGAGTTTAGCCTACCATCCGCAAACGGATGGTCAAACAGAGGTTGTTAATAACTGCTTGGAAACCTACCTTCGTTGCTTGCCTCCGATCATCCTACTCATTGGGCAAAATGGCTTTCTTTGGCCGAATGGTGGTACAACACTTCCTATCATACCGCCACCAGAGGCAGTTTACGGGCACCCTCCACTCACGCCTCCCTCCTACATTTTGGGCAGCTCCAAGGTACAGGTTCCATCAACACTTCCCGAATTGGATGAAGAAGGCTCCATCTTACTTGCACCAAAGCAGCTGTTGTATCGTCGAACTCGCAACCGTACCATCACAGAGGTCCTGGTTCAGTGGCGTGGACTTCAACCTGAGGATGCTACATGGGAGTCTCTCCATCAACTTCGACAACAGTTTCCTCATTTTCAGCTTTGAGGACAAAGCTTCTTCAAGGAGAAGGGCATGTTAGGATCTCATCCTAACCCTTAATGTAATAACTTCCATGATGTAATAATTCCTAGTGAACGTGGGTAGTACCCATGATTAATATTTTGTAATGTTCTAAGTTTTAGCTTAGGTAGTGCCCATGACAAATGGCACCCTTTTTATGTAACACATGGTAGATAGGTGGCATTGTGCATGTAATTCGTGTGGCATTATGCATGTAATTCGAGTGGCCTTGTGCATGTAATTCGAGTGGCATTGTGCATGTAATTCAAAGTGGCACTATGCATGTAATTCGGGTGGCATTATGCATGTAATCCAGGTGGCATTTTGCATGTAAGCCAACCTTGGAAGGAAACTCCTTAAATACCCGAAAGGGCACCAATGTAACCATCTTTTGCAAAATTAATGAAGTATTGAAGGAGGTTGCCCCCTCGAAGAGGCCTGCGATTCAATCCTATTGTGAGATTGTTCTTTATGCAAATTTTTGTTATATTAATGTGATGTTTATGTGAGTTATTTCCAAGCAATTGTGTGAGAGTGTGTTATTTGAGTTTATTTTATAGCGGGATCTTAACAGGTCCACATACGCATGAAGCCCACCTTCACTGAGGAATATCAAAAGGAGCTATCAAACTATTTGATATTCATATAAAGGATTCAGGATAATCCTCTTTGTAACCCATGGATTTTATTTAATGAATAAAGAACAATATTCTGAGCATTTGCATGTATTGTGTATTTATGTTTGATCAAATGGTAACTTTTGTACGTTTCAGTAGCCAAGCTTCAAGTCATAGTCAACATGGTGAATGATTAAGTATTACAAATAAAAAATACGGTCTAATGAAGGATCTCCACATGCACTCTTTTTTTCCCTTGTAATCATAAATAAGAAGGTAAATGTGGCCACATGTGATGCAAGATGTTTCAAGAATATCAAACAATATGTAGCCACGTGACTTTGAAGTAGAGAAAGGCTAAAACCTGAGCTTAAAACATCTCAAGTTTTTTTCAAAGATTATATCTCAATCATCTAAATATAGATCGACGCTCATCCATAGGTTGAGGTGCAAATAATAAGGATTTGAGTGTGATGCAAAGATGAAAAATCTAAATAGGTATTACTGTGTTGAGAAGTTGAAGCGTCCAAGATTCCTGGCTAATTCAATTGCAGATCAACTACTAAGGAGGAACTACAATAATAGAGGACGTCTCAACTGTGTTTTGAGCAAGATTGCATAACTAGAACCCATGAAGGTTGAGCATGTTGTAGAAGAAGTTACAAATGATCAACAAACCAAGATTATCCCTCTCTTCTTGAATTAAACATGAGATCGTCACATCAACATTTCATTGGCTAAGCGTTCATTCTTTCTTATAATGCTTTATTTTATCATAAATTAATTGTAAAACTATAAATACAGGTTATGACCTTCCAAAAGGTTAGCTCTAAAGTATTTTCTTGTGCTACTATTATATATTTTCTCGTAATTAATGAAAGGAGCATTACTTGGAATGTTTACCTCAAACTTGCATCTTTTATCATCTGATTACAAGCTTGGAGAAGTTATTTATGCTACTATTGTTATGGTTACTCTATTCTGCTAAATTAGATTTCTAACTTAGAGCAAATTGGAATGATTCATGTTTAAATGTATGCTTATATGAAATTATATTTCTATTAGTCAGAGTGTCATTCTTATTCTGTTATTTGGATTATTGATACCCTTGATGTTTGGAATAATTCTTGAAGTATGCAATTGATTTTAATGCTAAAGATGGTAATGTTTTGAATGTTGTTAGTTCCAAGTATTTCTCTGGAAGTTGAGTTTCCAGGAAGTTATTTGTAGATGCCTATTTTGTTAGCTTTATCTATCCACTGTTAATTATTTCTTCCTTAACCCTTCCATTTTTATCCCTAATCTATTCATTTTACTAATGTTTAAAGGGTCAACATTTAATAAGTTGACAAGGAACCAGCCTAATCTAGAGGTTGAATTGTAGCAATTTAGTTCATCCAATGTGTGGTTTAGGTTGTGATTAGTGGATGCTCATATATAAATCTTTATAGATAATAGTCACGGTTCAAGTTCATTATATGTGACAAACTGAACCACAATAATTTTTGGTACGCTCGATGGGACATTAATGGTCCCACTATTTGTAAAAATCAAAATTTTTGGTGATGAATTGCTATGTAAATTCTTATTGACCACCTAGAAAATCTACTGCAAGTTTAAATCAGATCTATGATATGATTGCCTTTTTAATTTTATTATCATATTTCACTCATTTTACCCAAAGAAATCAATATTTAGTGAACTGTCTTGACATTATTATGCGAATATTATATGTTCACTTGGAAACTCTGCTATATCAAGAGCTTGGAAGCCCTGTTTGCATTCCCTATCCTATCTTGAAGAGTTGTTTAATAGACCAATTTCAAAGAACCATGTGCAGTTCCCTTGTTTTTGTGTACCCTACCAAGATTCTTAAGGTTCCCAAAGCTATATGATACTTAAAATCCATTCAGACCTAACCTCATGGATCACCAATACTATCCTTCATGGTATGATATTGGACCTCTTAATATTCTTGTCCTTCATGAAATACCTAGGATTGCTCTAAAAATTTACCCATTTATGATGGAAAATAAAAAATCGCAACTAAACATTGTTAAGATATCACGTCCCTATCATCCATTTTTAACATCATATTTGAAGATGTCATGCTTAGATTATTTAATCTATCATTCAAATGCAAGGTGCTAATATGGTATAAATCCTTAGAAAGTAAGAGTATTTGTACCTGGGTAGACCTAGCAGAAGCTCTTATTAATGAATTTTATGATTCTGGAGATCTCTTCTTACTACTCACTCAATTTTCATTGATCAAGAAAACTTCTCTTGATAGCCTTTCATATTTCAATGTCTACTTCAAAAGAATGTGGAAGAGAGTCCCTCAAGAATACCAAACCTCCCCCCACAAACATACTTCTATTATATCCACGCGTTGCATCTAGACTTGAGTATTCTCATTTAGTATACTAAAGAAAAAATATTCCCACATTTTCAAGAGGTTATCTGAGCCAAAAACATGTTGATCATAGCTGGTAAATTGCCTCCCCGAGTAATAAATCCTACCTTTGATGCTCCTCTCAACCAAACCCATCTTGAATCCCTAGATGAGGTTAGGTCATGGTCATTTTAGGTAATAAGTTATGATGTTCCTAATTATCAAATTACAAAAGTCTGAAGAGAGCAAGAGTTGACAATGGTGATAAAATATATGGAGCAAGATGTAAAAGGAGAAACATAGTTTAGGCAAGAAAAATGAAGGGATTTTAATGAAGCTATGCTTTAGCAACAACCACCTCATAAAATATATTGGTTGTCAGTCATCAAGGGTAGTTTCAATGGGAATGGAGAGGCAAAACATGTAATAAAATGTGGCAAATAGGGAGATTGTAATAAGCTTGGTTTTCCTCCATTCTCATCGATCAGGTCATAGGCAATGGATCCGATCCTGAGAAGATTTGACTGTGTGATAGCATCCAACACATTAGCAAGATGTAAAAGGAGAAACATAGTTTAGGCAAGTAAAATGAAGGGAGTTCAATGAAGCCATGCTTTAACAATAACCACATCATCAAATTTATTGGCCGTCGCTCATCAAGGGTAGTTTCAATGGGAATGGAGAGGCAAAACATGTAATGAAATGTGGAAAACAGGGAGATTGTAATAAGCTTGGTTTTCCTCCATTCTCATCAATCGATTCATATGCAATGGATCCGAGCCTAAGAAGCTTTGACGGTGTGATAGCATCCAATACATTAGCTTCCCAAATGGGAGGTAACAATAATCATCGACATCCGACCTTTGATCATCAATAAGACAAGAACAAAGATCAAAAATCTATTCAAAGATAAATCCCAAAAGTACCATATTTAAATCCAAAAATACCGAAGGTCTATAGAGAGTTGTCTTTTCCACCATTTACCTTAGAAGAGAGGAAGGAGAAGGTGACCCAATTTAGAAGCTTGTTCAAAAATTCTCTCTCTTCAAAGAAATATTTAAGGGAAGACCTTTTGGTATCACCAAAAGTGAATCTGGTCGACCTCTCCTTGAAATATTCAACTGAAAAGGGTGATGCAGTCTCAAGGGGAAGATTTTTGAATATTTGAAAGGATTTTTTTAGCCCATTTTATCTACCTCTTTTTCTAGAGAAATGTGTATTACACAATTGCATAATTGATCCAAGAGCTAGGATATCAATAATGCCACTTGGGATCTATCAAATTTTAGGATTTCCCATGGATACCATGAACCCTAAATGGCTACAATTCAAAGAGAGACTGGTTAAAAAGTTTTTCATCTTGAAACAGTTTGTGATGATGCTATGGGGCCATCCCAAGTTAGTCATCATGCAGGATGTAACAGTTGTTTATGTTCCATCATTATTTGGCATATGCCTATTGAAATGTATCCTTAGGTATTTTGAGATCTATCTTTGTCAAGATTCAAATCAAATGAAGATCTTCAAAACAAAGGATGCAATCAATATATCCCACTAGAAACTTCTTCCTTTCTTTCTAGAAAAAATATGAACAATGTCAGGGTAGTTTGTAGCAAGGGACTAATCAAGGAATTGAGAAAGAGATGAATTTATTTTTATAGGAAGTTCAATTAGAACATGATAAAGTATCAGGTCAAGAGTTGTGGAACACATCTACAATTAGTTTTTCCACTTACCAGGAGATATGGAGGTTTTATTTTCTCAAATCTTGTGGGAGTGACCAAGAAGAAGTTTCAAAGACTAACCGTAACTTTAGAAATTTATATTAGAAACATGTGGAGATATGGAGGTTTCATTTTTTGAGCCTGAAGAGCTTAGCCAAAAACATTGACTACTAATCCAAAAGACATAGGATGGACAATTTGTTAGAGTGAAAAATATTTAAGAAAAATTAAAAGGGCAGAATGAATTCAAAACTGGCTCACGGTTCAGCTATTAGGAATAAGAGGGAAGCTCAAGGATGATTGTCAATTGTTAGAAATCAGAGGGAGCTTAGGTTTTGTGTTATATGATCTAAATATTATAGATTCAGAGGATAGATTCATAAAATAGTTTGAATCTAGGTGTGAGCATTCATGCAACATTTTTGTGTAAATAGTTGGCAAGTAAATAAAATGGTTGACTACAATCATGATGAATAAAGTAAGGTAAGCTCAGATCCCTTACAATATGTTGTACATATACTTAAGGTGAATAAAAGGAGAGATGAAGGTTGATCTGAACTAATCATGATATGCTTTGGAAGGTGAGTAAGCATTAATAGTTCAAGAGTATTACTAGCTAAATCCATCAAAATATCTCCATGACTCTGAAACCTAATGGATATAAATAAGCAAACTCTAGAATTATGTAAGTTATGCTCGAAAAACCTATTGTGACAAGAGGTATAATCATCGAAGCTTATGCAAGACATGAGAAAAAATTATAATACGTCATCTAAATACAGAAGTAGCATGAGTGAAGGATACAATTAACACGTGGGTAAAATGTTTAAGTGAGCCTAAAATTCCTAAAAATATGGGATGGTGATTATGCAATCGTTAGCTAATGAAAACTCATCCTTCAGTCCAACCCTATATAAGGAATGAATGTCAAACGATGAGGTTTCAAATGTAAATAATGGTATAAATGAAGCAAATGGAGAGGCATGAAAGAGAGTACAAGCAGCTAAGGAGGTTCCTGCTAGGATGCTCAAGAAAATGCAAGAAGCATAGGAGAGACATATAATTACCCCAAAAGAGTGTTATATCATGGAAATCTATTTGCCCTTGAAGTGACTTTAAGCCCTAACAAAGTATATAAAGGAAGGTATGTTTTTGTTGGAGGATACCTTAGTTTATGTACCTCCAATTCTTGTGTTTAGTCTTCTTCTTTTCGCTGTCTCTAGCACTTCAGCATTGCTTCTTCTGGCTCACCTGTAAAAATAGTACATACCCTTCCTTTTGGTATCCCCCTTTTTTTCCAATAGATTTTTATACTATGTTTTGTTCTTATTCATTTCCACTAAAGAGAAATAATACCCCGATAAACAAATTCTAGAAAAACAATAATTGTAGAATCAAAGGAAAAACAAATAACAAGAACACATTACATAAGAATTTATCCTGGGAAACCCTTTCGGGAAAAAAACCTAGCAAGAATATCTCCTTATTGTATAAACTTGATCGTCTCCAATACAATAATATCCTTTAGTTTCTTTCCCGCTTGCTCTACCGCTTGTGATTACATTTCTTGCATATTGTATTTCCCTCCTTGGGGGGTGTCCAAACATTCACCATCACCCAAACCCTCATGCAAGTGTTGTTTTATATACCAACAACACAAGAAGGGGTTTTACAATACCATGGCCATAAAACTCGGGTTCAAATATATTAACCCAAATATATTAAAACATGGGTTCAAATATATTAACCCAAATATATTAATCCATGGGTTCAAATATATTAACCCAAAACCCGACCATAATAACATGGAAAATATTCAACATATTTCCAACATTCTCCCACTTGTTGAATACTTTCCATAGGGTTCAAAAACTACCACAGTAGTCCAATGTTCCTTCCCTGGATTGGACATATATCTGCTAACTACTCCCACTACATGTGCAATATCTAAACATATTAGCTTCACCTATTACCCTCAGTCATATACCGGTAAGGTAACAAAATAGTCCAAAAATCCACTTTAAAAAATATTACAAATATTACTAGAGCTAACTCTGAGAACATTACACCAGGAAACCACCACTAGCATCCACACCAATCTCTTTTTGGCCACAACTACACCAGTTACATTAGCTTCTTTAGGTACAAGCTACACTAGTTACAGTAGTTAATACTTACCCAAAAAATTGTGGTACAACCAATAAACCATCTTAGACATTTTTCAACAACTTTATAATAAAACCACTAGAACAAGCATTTCCAACCTTAATATTCAGATCTACCATTTTTTAAGCTCACCAGATCTATCATTGCCGAATCTCACCAGATCTACCACTATCGAAGCTCACCAGATCTACCACTATCGAAGCTCACCAGATCTACCATTATCGAAGCTCACAAAATCTATTACTATCGAATCTCATAAGATCTACCACTATCGAAGCTCACCAGATCTACCACCACTGAAGCTCACCAGATCTATCGCTATTGAATCTCACCAGATCTATCACTATTGAGGCTAACCATATCTACCGCTATCGAAGCTCACCCGATCTACCACTGTCAAAGCTCACCAAATTTACTATTGTCAAAGCTCACGGGATCTACCACTCTTGAAGCTCACCGACTCTATCGCTATTGAAGCTCATCAGCTCTACCGTTCTCGAAGCTCATTGAATCTACCATTTTTGAATCTCATCGGCTCTACCACTCCCAAAGCTCATCGGCTCTACTAGTGTGCTTTTTGTAATTTTTCCTTTGTCTAGATTCTTCCACGCACTGCTCCCACTGAAGAATCAATTTATCCAAGGGTTGAAACCCTTTCTCCTTGAACCAAGCTACAACCTAACTCTGATACCAAATGAAGAGAAATAATACCCCGATAAAACAATTCTAGAAAAATAATAATTGCAGAATCAAATGAAAATAGATAAGAAGAATACATTACACAATAATTTATCTTGGAAAACCCTTTCGAGAAAAAACCCAGCAAGAATATCTCCTTATTGTCTAAAATTGATCGTCTTCAATGCAATAATATCCTTTAGTTTCTTTCTCGCTTGCTCTACCACTTGAAATTACATTTTTTGCATATTGTGTTCCCCCTCTTGGGAGGTGTGAAAACATTCACCATACCCCAAACCCTCATACAAGTATTGTTTTATATACCAACAACATAAGAAGGGGTTTTACAATACCATGGCCATAAAACCCGGGTTCAAATATATTAATCCATGGGTTCAAATATATTAAAACATGGGTTCAAATATATTAATCCATGGATTCAAATATATTAACCCAAATATATTAATCCATGGGTTCAAATATACTAACCCAAATATATTAATCCATGGGTTCAAATATACTATCCAAAAAACTCGACCATAATAACATGGAAAATATTCAACATATTTCCAACATCCACTCACCACCATTTCATGTCCAATATTAGGTTTATTTTACTTCATTATATTACATATTGTTATAATAGTGTATCCACCTCCATTTTATTGTCTTGTTTTTCCTTCATCCTGTACCTGTTAGTGTTTCCATACCCTGTGTTTAGTCTCCTCTTCCTCCCCCAACGTGTCTTCTTGACTTCTTCTATGATTTAGAAAGTGTTGGCTGGCTGGATAATATCGTTTGAGTTTTGCAACTTTGCAAGCCAAAGTCCCCTGAGAGGCACCATAATATAGGCTCAAAAGTTACATAAAGAAAATTTTGCAAAAAAATTGAAATTTTGCTGGAGTGTTTAAACCCCTAATATTCCATGATTGTATAATCATTGGTTACCTAGAGACTAGTGAGAGTCTATTGGCCTCACCAATCCCCTAGTGATCCGTTTGTCTCCTTGAGTTGCGATGAATTCCATTTTTTTTTTCTACCCACTCCTTGAGAGTTGATATTCCTTGATCTCTTCTCCACCTAGATTATCCCTACAGTTGGCTTTTCTTTGTTATGTTTTGCCACACCCATGATGAAATTATTTATTATCGACTGCTCTTGGTTATGCACTATCAATGCCTCTATTATCTCTAATTGTGGCAACTCACTACACTCTATTACCTTCTCTAGAGTAGGAGGAGCCGAAAGAGGGGCTTGAACATGGTTGTTATTGTTTTCATTATTCCCATCCACTTCTTCCATAAATTATTATTATTTCTACTCCACTAGTGTCTTGAAGATCTCATACCTATTCGAGGGCTTGAGTTGGGTTTGCTCTTTACCATATTTTTTCTTTTGCCTTCTTATTTTGGGTTGTCCAAAACCATCTCCCTATGCTTTTTCACCTTGAAAAATATTGGTTACTTCTTTGTTGACTATTGACTTACCCTCCTTAAGAAGATTTAAAATTCCTAGATGAGCTTGAATTTTTTTGTTCATATTATTTGGGAAATATTGGGCCAAATACCCATATTTGTGGAAAACTCTACACTTGAAGGGCAATGCCTCATAATTTAGTTGTTGAATCCAATATAGTCCTACAAGTTTGAGTTCCACCTCTGTTGACAAATATTGGTTGAGATCCATTTCCACGTATAATATAGCATAAACATTTGTTTTACACTAAAATATCTTCCAAAGGAATTACCAATGATTTTCAATACCTACTCACTCCATAACTCCATTGGGAGTGCATACAAATGGATCTAAACCGAGATAGCATTGGGTTCAATTTGGGGATCAAATACCACTCTTCAAGACTAAACAAATAATCCTACCAAACCATGATTCTTATTTTTCTAATTTGAAATCCCTATTTCTATCGACAAGTGAGGAAAAACTAACAATAAAGTATCCATTACTAATAAACCACAAAGAATATTCACCAAGAGGCTCCTAGTTTTGCCGAACCCATGATTGCAAAAAATCAGGGTAGAGCGAATACCCATGAATTTACAAATCAGATCATGATTGACTCTATATAAGAATATTTCTTCTACTATCATTTGCTCAATGATAATATTTGGCCTTGATTTCGACTATAGCAAGCATCCATTGACTCTATGAGATGTTGATCTTTTTCCAGCAATCGCAAAGAGTATTTTTAGTACAATTTTTTGTGCTTCTTCAGTCTTTGTTGGAGATTTTTCCTTCAAAAAATCTACAAACTCTATCTACCTAAAAGAGGATCTAGAGGCATTCCCATTGGGCCCTCCTAGGGAAACAATCTTGTCTTCGATTTTGTAGCAACTAGAAAGTACTTTGTCTACCCAGTTGATGCCTTGGTTTTCCCTTCCAAAGAAAAAAGTGAACTAAAAAAAAAAATAGTATTAAAAATAATTAAGTGAACAATAAATATCTGCTTATTATTTACAGTTGATCCCAAATAAAATATTTTTTACTATTACATTTCATTAAAAATATTTAAGTGAACAATAAAAGTACAGTCGATTCATTCTAAGAGGATGAGGTTGTCCCCAACTCACTTTTTTTTTTATAAGATAGAAAGAAGGGGTTTTGAAAGGGTCCTCGAACCTTTTGCATAATTACATCACTGTTCATAAGAGATAGGATAGAGCAGAACACCAGTTAAACATGAACCAAGTCTAAAAAGAAACCAACAAGAAAACACTCCCATACAAATCGTAAAGACTAAAAGAGAAAAATGGGTGAAGCCTACAAACCAAACTAGCCTTAAAAACCATAAGCAAAGTGCCCTAGAAACAAAATGAGACAAGGAGCAAGTCCACAAGCAGCCAAAAAATACACAACAGAGAAAGTAGAGTAAACAAGAGAAATCAAGAGAGCAGAATAACACCCTAAACTAATCAAGATTTCCAAAGAAGAAGATTTGAGGGTCTTTGAAATGCCTCAACATCTAGGCGAGTTCCTCCGTGTAAATAGCTGACATCTTTACAATCGTGGAGAGGAAGGACCAAAGACTCCTAACACTAACATGTTATAAATCTTCATGGAAAAGCAAGGTTTTGAAAGGATTGCCCTTTCCCTTTAACATAATATCATGCTATATAACTTATTAAGGGTTGCCAAGATTTAAATCTTTTAAAATATTTTTTATTATTACATTTTATTTAAAAACAATTATAGCATTGAACTATAAAAATACAACTAATTCATTCTAAGAGGATGAGGTTATCCCCACCTCATTTTTTTTAAATATTTTGAAAAGCAAGCTTTTGAAAGGGTTGCCTTTTCCATTTAACATCATATCAGGCTAGATAGACTATTAGGTGCAACACTACATAGATTATTAGGTGTTGTCGAGACTTGAATCGATTATTAGGTTTTGAAAGAGTTACCCTTTCCCTTTAACATCATATCAAACTATATAGACTATTAGGTGCTATCACTATATCGATTATTAGATGCTATCAAGGTTTGAACCTTGGCATAGGCTACATTATTCATTTGAACCTTGAAATTAAGTAAACAATAAAAATAAATAGGGTTTTAAAAGGGTTGCCCTTTCCCTTTAACATCATATCAGGCTATATAACCTATTAAGTGCTGCCAAGATTTGAACATTTGCATGAGCTACATTATTTGTTTGAACCTTGGCATGAAGTGAACAATAAAAATATAGTTGACTGTTCCCACCTCACTTTTTTTTTTTTTTTTTTTTTTTTTTTGATGAAAAGCTAAATTATATTAATAATAAAGTTTAACATGAAAAAAAGTGGCGGGTGGCAATGATCACACCCCTGGAAGAAACAAGCCAACCCTAACCACGGGTTGGGAAACCACAAACCAGAGCTCACTACAAACTAGGCAACATCAATCAAACAGGTAGTGAAACTTGCATGCAATCAGAAAGTTTGTGGTTGCACGTCTACGTTGGAGTCCCATGGAATGGCCAAGGTATGCGGTAATCCATCTGTGTGTCCCTGATCCTCATGAACATTTGAATCTCCCCAGCCCTGTCCTCGAGATCTATCAAGCTGGCAATTATGTGCACTTATATCCCCTGCATTCCAGGCACGATCCTGTGTGCCACCATTAACTTCCACCAGCTCATCCCAGGCACCTCTGGGTGGAGAACATGATGGTGATTGAATTGGCTGTGCATTCCATCCATCATTGTAGGTAAAAATGTCATGTCCCCAACCTCCCTGTGCATGCACCAGACGTGGCAGTTGATGAGACCTCGAGCGGGAACAGGATGTCTGTTGTGCGTTGTTTGGAAAAACCCTGCTAACTGAGCAAGGTGCATTTTTCTAGTCATCCAAAAGTGCCTTCATGTGCGCCTGCTCAATGTCAAGTTTAGCCTGCTGATTGCAAATCTGGAACCATGTATCTTGAAACACCTCTATTTTGTCAGCTAGAGAAAATTCATCAGAAGGATTTTGATGCTGAAAAACTATCTTGTTTCTAGATTTCCACATGTGAAAAAGAAGACTAATTCAAAATATGTGCCACACTTTGGACAAGGGAAGAACAAATTTAATCTTATCCCCTAACAGAGCTTGCTGCCATGTAAGGGATTCATCCTGGAATTGGGAAAAAAAAGACCATCCCCATTCCCAGGCACTCCTTGCTCTTGTGCAAAACCAGAAAATATGAGGAGAAGATTCATCCTCATTACAGAATGCACATTTAGGGTTTGCAACTCCCAAGTGCCTGAGTCTGTCTCCTAAGGGTAAACTTTGAAAGAGAAGGCTCCAAGCAAAAAAAGATTGTTTTGGCTCAAGAAAAGAAGACCAAACTATATGAAATTGAGCCTTCCAACCAGAAACCGCCACTGGATCTCCCCATTTATCATTAAGTCTAGGGACCATTGGCAACATTGGGGAGAGCCACTTGTAACCCAATTTAGTTGAGTAATTCAACAATGGTATATCCGAAAACCAGGACCAATCTTTCCACCATGGCCTCTGAGAGTGTTGCCCACACTTGTGCCACATGGAAAAGGGGATAATGTCAATTACTGAGTCATAAGTGAGCTTGTCACCAGTGCTCAACTGAAATTGTTGTTTAAAAAGCGGCCAAGGGATCCAATCCCTCGAGGTTTGAGAATAAAAATCAGAAGCTGTAGATATACCTTTTTTAAAAAACTTTTGGGCATGAATCCACGGGACTCGAGCAAGAGGAGTTCCACTGAATGTTAATCACCGAAGACCACCGGATGTTTAAAGAATTGATGGACGAGTCCTTTATGGCCTCTATTCCCTTTCCACTTAAGCCAAGGAGTGAATTGCTGCCATGATTTCCAAATACTTTTAATCACAAAAGAACCGAGAGATTTTCACAAAGAGTGGCATTACAATTAGGGAAGGGAGGTCAATTCCTCTCCAGGCTTGTTTGTTCAAAGGCAGCCCTGAAGAAATACAATGTCTGATGAGGATTTTCTAGGCCTCCGAGCCTTTAAGGGCTCGTATGATCCATTTGGCATAGAGAGCCGTGCCTTGTCTTTTACAGTCAACCATGCCCATTCCTCCTGAAGCTTTAGGTAAACAACACATATCCCAAGCAACCCGGTGAAAACCTTTCTTCTCAGCTGAGTTTGCCCACAAAAAATTCCTCAATAGTCTTTCAAGCTTAAGGTAGCATGCTTGTGAAGGGACCCAACAAGAAGAGTAATACACATGAGTAGAGGCAAGGACCTTAGAACAAATCTGGAATTTTCCTGCCAGAGACATCTTCTTAGTAATCCAATACTCAAGCTTTTTCTCAACTTTATGCAGAACATAGTTCCATAACTGAACAGGGGAACCATAAAAGGCAAAAGGGATCCCTAGAAATTTGAACACTTCTCCTGGCAAAATCCAATGCCATTGAAACTGTTCTAGCCAAGGAGGGAGCGGGGTAGGGGACTGTCGATAACAAGAAGTTTTTCTCCACTGAATACTAGAACCAGAGGCCTGACAAAAAACTTCCAAACATCTGAGTGCTTCCTTCATTGAGTGTTCCTCCTCTAAAAGAGTGAGAAAAGAGTCATCGACAAAGTGACCATTAATGAGCTGACCTTGGTTATCAGGGAGAGAAATACCCTTAATTTGGCCCAAAGAAGCATGCCTAGCAAGCAAATATCCAAAGGCTTCAGCAGCAAGGATATACAGAGAAGGAGCCAAGGGACAACCTTGCCGAACAGATCTGAACAAACCGATTGGCCTAGTTTGATGATTATTCAAAGATAAAACAGCCGAAGCATCCTGAAAAAGAATATTGACAAATTGAACAAACACAGGCCCAAACCCTAAAGACTGTAACATGGAAAGAATGAAGTTCCATTCAATTCTATCATAGGCCTTTTCAAAATCAATTTTCAAGAAGAGGGCTTGCTGACCAGACTGCCTAGCCCATTCCATACCTTCCCAAACTGCAATGACATTATCCAATATATATCTGCCTTTAATAAATCATGTTTGCTCCGGCCTAACAATAAGAGGCAACAAGGGCCGGAGTTTCAGAGCCAGGGCTTTGGCAATAATCTTATAGCTGACATTGAGCAAGGTAATTGGCCTCCAATTTGTTATACATTCAGGATCCCCTTGTTTTGGAATGAACTTGATATTACCTCGGTTCAAAATTGCTCCAAGAGAGCCACTGTGCATGGCTTCAAGGTAGACTTTGTGTAAATCAGAACCAACAAAGTCCCAACATGCCTTGTAGAATTCACAAGGAAATCCATCCAAGCCCGGGGCCTTCTCATTGGCCATTTGAGTTAATGTTGAGGCAAGGTCATCAACGAGACAAATACTTTTCACACTCCTCTCTTTGAGCTACGGAGAGTTTGTTAGGGACAACATCCATGCAAAGCTTGAGAGCTTCATCCCTCTCCGGAGAAGAAGGCTGAGCGAGCAAAAACTTGAGTGTAATGCTTAACAAAAATGTCAGCAATACTGGGTAGAGAGGTATGGCGAATACCATTGTCCACAATAGCTTTGAATTTAGTGGCATTGCGAGGAGGACGTAACTTTTGGAAGAATTCCTTAGAAACTCTGTCCCCAATTTTAAGCCAATGTAAGCGGGCCTTGATCTGAGCACCTTTAGCTTCATAGAGCTCTGCCACCTTGAGCTCATGACGAACTTGAGCAACATGCCCCTGCAAAACAGGATAGAGAGGGTTGGCTTCAAGCCTACAAGAGGCTTTTGTCAGTTCAGTGCGTAAAGCAAGCAAAGAATATTTTCTAAACTGAGCAACTTTCTTGCCCAAAGCTGCGAAGAAGGGTTGTGGTTCGGGATATAGCATCATTCCACCACTCAATCCATCCTTCTTCACCAACAAGTCTGTCCCCCAAATTCCAGACTCTCCAAATATGACACATCATGGAAGAATGCTGAAGAAAGGATGTGTTAAGAAAAAACTGAGACTTAATACCATGAACAGGTACCACAGAAGATAAAACAGTGAACATAATTGGGGAATGATCGGACCCAATAGTACCAGCAATAACCTCCACAACTGGAGCATCACCATGCTTTCGATGAAAATAAAGCTGGGTATGGTCGACAACATAGCTCTATCTAAACGTTTGAGAATCCTTGCCCGCCCAACTTGAAAGTTATTCCGAGTAAACCAAAGGTGCTCATCAAAAGAAGCAGGAGAAAGACAGGAATTAGGGTCAGACAAACATAATTTTTTTTTCATAAAAAACCAGGCTTCACGCTCACCAAGGGCCCACCTGTGGTTTAGACCCCCAATTTTATCAGAAGCACGCTCAACCATATTAAAATCTCCACAGACGATCCAAACTGCAGGAGGCAAAGAAAAGGCACACCATTTCCAAAGCAAACAGCGCTCCGGAGCACTATTGGAGGCATATACATTTAAAATTCCAAAGGACATTTCGTCAACTTCAAGCAAAATCCAAACGACTTGGTTAGAAGGGTCAACCCCCCAATCAACAAAATTCCCATGCCATCTATTGGCCGGGAGAATAACGACACCACCACGGCCGGGAGGGTGCTTGGTGGAAAAAAAGTTGACTATTAGGGTAAATGAGCGCACAAGCACACTGCAATTGGAACTCAGTAATTTTAACTTCTTGCAAGCAAACAATATCTGGGCCCCCATACTTGGTTGCACAGAAAGTAATATCATCGCGGACCATGTATCTTCGAACTGGGTCCGTCAGTCCTCTAACATTCCATGATAGAAAAATCATTCTGACCTGTCGAGGATCAAACTTCCTCTGACCTCATTAGAGTCACCCAGAATAGCAAGCGACTGAAACGAGTTGCTAGAAAAGCTTCCCAGTTGTCGGTTTTTGTCTGCATGCAGACCTTGCACTGGACTACGAGACCTTCATCTTCGGGCATTCATGCCTTCTTTTTGCTCCAGCTGGTGAGCAACCATGGAGATAGAGAGGATACCATCATCTTTAAGAGCCATCGACATATCTTCAACCACAACTGCTGAATTGGAAAGGATTTGAGTACTTGGGGAAGCATTATGGGATGGAACTGGGACATGCAAGGGCGGTTTTATCGTTGTGGCTTGAGCATAGGAGCCAGCAGGCTGACCCCCCTAAGGATTATGGACAGAGGACTGGCCTCCCTGAGGGCCTTTACCAGGGGCATGCTTGCCTTTCTTGAAGACCACCTTCCAGTCACTGTCAGACCCATCTTTGGTTGGCTGTTTTTTCTCATTAGAAGCTTGATTAACAGGGGTTGGGCCCTTGGATTTAAACTTATCTGCCATTAAGGGAAAATCTTTAATCTTGTGTGCGACAGACTGGCACCTGTAGCAAGTGTTTGGCAAATTGACATACACCACTCTCTGGTGGATATTAGTATCACCTGTTAGAGTTAAAGTGCACTATGCCTTCAGTTTGACACTTGTCAGTTTCATTGACAAGTGTCATGTTTATCATATAGGCCTTCTACCTATATATGTAAACCATTTTTATGAATAAAATAATCCCTTTCAGTTTTCCCTCCTAACATTTGGTATCAGAGCAGGCTTTCCCTGCCCAGTGAAAACCCTTGAGGGGGGATTTCCTTTTTTTTTTTTTTTTATTTGTGGAGTAAAACAGTTTTCAGATGTAATGTTGTTTAAAAAATATGGCGTTGCTCAGTTCTTTATTTGGTCAGGTGTTGATCATATATCTACTGCTCGATCTGAGAAAGCATGCTATTCGCTATAGTATTTGATGTTGACATCCATACTGTCCTGCCGCTTTGTTGTTGACGCTCATGTGGGGGCCGCAGATCTGAAGCTCGGCGCCTCCCGTTTCCAAGTTCGGCGACGTGGACGTCGGCTTCAATGAAGTGCCAGTTAGAAGTGCAGTTAGAAGTTTCAGTTTGATTTGAATGTTCTTGCAGTTGGTGCATGGGTGAACTGTGTTGTGATGCAGTAGCGCCGCACCACCCGCGGTGAGATCTCCAGTGCCTTCGCCCGTTGCTTCTCCGCCGCTGACCCCGAGAACTTTCTTCCCCTGGACATGCATGCCACGTGGAAGGCAATGAAAAGCTTCACTAAATTAAGTTTCTATTTAAGGCTAAATTAAGTTTTTTTAAAGTGGGGGGCCTTTATTTTAATGAAGGGGCCTTTATTTTTTCAAATTGTATGGACACTTTTTTTTATAAAGTGGCAGGGCCACTTTATTGAAGAACTTGAATGCTTTATTGAAGAACTTGAATGCTTAAATGGCCCATGTGATTCCCCTGCGTGGGAAATTTTAATGCTATTTTTTCCGCCACAGTGCGATGCCAGGAATTTGATATTCTTGAAGTCTTTTTTTGACGCCTTAGATAGGCATTATGTTTTTTTCCACATGATGAAGGCCCCTTTGATGGTGGAATATAGGGGTATTTATAGTCGTTGGAAACGTTTTTCCGCGACAGACACAATGATGGTGTCATGTTGTAATTTTGAGGCTGTTTCAGTTGGGTTTTTTTAGCATCAAAGTTCTTATACCTTGGAGTGCACTCTCGGTTGTACCCGACACTCCCAAGGTAATTTCATATGTGATCCTTGTACCTAGTGACCTTTTCTATACACTCGGCGAATGCAGCGGCTGGTTACCCATGCATTTTGGTGGGATGACATGGTCACCATAAGGACACTTATTCTAGGGACTACAGAAAAAGACACCCTAGACTCTATCCGATGTTGTTTCCGGATCTACTTCTGAAGACTACAAACGAAGACACTTCAGAAGATTCTCTTCTTTTCTTCTTCTCTCCTCCTATTTGGATCTATGGCTCATTTTATTGTATTGAGTGCATTTTCTGCAGAGAACGACACTCTTATATGGCTCGTTTTTCCTTTCATTAGGTGCATTTTCGGCAGAGACCGACACCTTCTAGATTGAGTTCACCATGAGGAGGGATTTCATACTCATGGTGAATCTAGTCGGTGACCTACGAGAGGCAACATCCTCGCGAGGATGACTCGTAGAGGCAACGAGACCCGAAGTGGTCGACCACCGAGGCACCCATGATGACCCCGAGGCACTTAGACGGCTGACCCGGTGGCAACGAGACCCATGGAAGTGGTCGACCCCGAGGCAACGAGACCGAGATGTATACACAGTGGATCTAACATTATTCACAGTTGGAGAGCCAAGCGCAAAGAGCACGAGCCTAGACCAAATAAGAGAGGATGATAGGTTGTTTTAGAGAAGTCAACATTAAGGGGGAATGTTACCTAATGTTGAATTGCTTTGTTTTTTCTTTAGTTAGGATAGTTCACTTTAAGGGGGAATGTTAGAGTTAAAGTGCACTATGCCTTCAGTTTGACACTTGTCAGTTTCATTGACAAGTGTCATGTTTATCATATAGGCCTTCTGCCTATATATGTAAACCATTTTTATGAATAAAATAATCCCCTTCAGTTTTCCCTCCTAACATCACCTACCTTAATATCAATAAATTCCTTGATGGAATTGGCCAAATCAATTTTCACACAGAGTCGACGGGTAGGTCGAGCATTATAGAAGCACTGAGGCTCTTCACATACAAATTCCCCAACTTTCATGGCAACATCACGAATAAATGGGACCAATGCCATTGGCAAACCTGGGAATTCAACCCACACAGGGACAAGAGAGACACCATTGGCAACCTGGAAATTCTTGTGCCATGGTTGACAAATAAGCAAAGTGCTATGAACATAACAAGGACCCTTCTTCGAGAACTTTTTGACACACTCGGATCGGAGAATCGAATATGAAAGAAACCTTTGGTCAGGTTTTGCACAGACTCTACAAAGATACCATATGGGTTCCAATAGCTTTGAAACCAGTTTCGTAGAATTGCATCAGAGGGGATACGGCCCAAGAAGTAGCCTATGACAATATTTTGCTCTAGCCAAGTACAAGCTTTATTGAAACTATCGAGGGGAATAGAAATGTCTGGCACATTACCTTGTGGAACACCGTGGGAATGAACTTTCGAGGTTGCTTGCCCGCCATCCTTTTCTCCATCGGCTTCACCAGACGATGAACCAGGAGGAACCAAATGTGACATATTAAAAAAACACAGTAATTCCGCCCAAGGCGGATCAATAATGGAAGGACAAAGCAACATATCCCATCCACTGGCACATGCAACACTGTGACGAGGCCAAAAATCACACATGCAAACGATGAACGCAAAGTCGGCTCCTTTAAATTATTTGAAAAGCAAGGTTTTAAAAGGGTTGCCCTTTCCCTTTAACATCATATTAGACTATAGCCTATTAAATACGGCTAATATTTGAAAATTTGATTTTTTTTTTTTATTATATTCATTTAAAAAAATTATAACATTAAAATTATTTAAGTGAACAATAAAACTTGGTTCTAAGAGGATGAGGTTGTTTCCAATTTTTTTTTTTTTTTTAATATTTTGAAAAGCAGGGGTTTGAACTGGTGATTACCGGTTCCCTTTAACATCATATTAAGTTATAAGTTTCCTTTTAACATCATATTAAGTTATATAGATTATTAGTTGCGACATTATATATAGTTATTGTCAAGATTTAGACTTTGACATGAACTACCTTGACATGAACTACATTATCCATATATCTCATACCATTAAACCCGGATGTTTTTTATACCCACTCACCTTTCATCTCACATTATCTCAAACCATTAAACCAAGAGGTCTTTGACACCCACTCACCTTTCACCTCACATTTTAGACTTCTTTGACACCGACCTCACTTTACTTTTAGATGTGATTTTATTTATTTATTTCCATATATATCTAAGACCGTTGAACGAAAGCTTCATTGACACCCAACTCACCTCATTTTTTAGGTGTGATTTTATTTATTTATTTTTTCTGTCACCACCGCACAGTGATTTTATTTACGTATTTTTCTCAGCTAGTGATAGATGCCATAAAGTCACCTGTCACTCAACAGTATTCCTTTATAACATTTAATTTTATTTATATATTTAACATCTAAAAAGATGATACTGACGTCTTCCTCAATGTGGTACGTCCAATCAAACAAACAACAAGAGCCAACAATTCTATGGAAATGCTGAATTCACCGCCCACGGATAAAATCCAGACTCTGGATTCACAACAACCTCGGTTTTATTCTCCGTGGGCCAATGACTCCATTAAAAACCTGGACTTGTGCTTAAATCGTAGTATTGGTTTTCCTTTCATTTTATAGCCATCCCTCTGAAGAAGATTGGGAAACATGAGCAGCAGCAGCAGAAGATCTAAGGCTGTTATGGAACTTAGAAGGTGGCTTGGATTTTCGACATGCAGTGACGATCTCGAAGCAGCACAGAATTGTTACGCACTTATTAATCCTAAGCAGATTACATTTATGAAACAGGCGGTACAGCCAGTGAAGGAAGAAGGAGATGTTTCAAAGTGTGAGGATACATCTCCGAGGGTCGAGCTTTTCCTCAGCAATTGGATTGGATATTAGCTTTCTCTGAATCTGAATTTGGGGAGGCCATGGAGCGGTTGCTACTGGGGGGATTTCAACTCTTTTATTAATGTACTATGACTCTCTCTGTAAAATGTAATGGTAAAACACTTGTATTTAATTGTAGTTAATTGATATTGGGGTTTCTCTTAACCTGAGTGGCTGTAAACCGGTCTCCGTGTAAATGAGTAGTTTTATTTGGTATGCTAGGTTTCTACAGAGGAAAATTAAATTAATTTTTTTTTATTTTAATTGAAAATTGAATACATAATTACATAGGTTAAACTTTGGTTTTATAGGAGAACTAAAATTTATATAATTTTATTTTATCAAAATAAAACCAAATTTAAATTATAAATTATAGATAGATAAATATTAATATGAAACGAAATTTCAAATTTAAATTATAAATAAATAAATATTAACATGAACTCAACATCACATTATTTTACGTTAAACCAACATCACATTATACGGTATTATCAAACTGTTAACACGTTTCATTAGTTAATAATCTCTTTGCCCGACAGCACATTCCATTCGTTGATAATCTTTTCGCGTTAACATTTTTTGCGTTATTCGAAATGTTCTTTTTCATTATCATCTATCTGTTTATAATAAAAATAGTAATATCTTATTATTTTTTAAGTTGTTTTTAACATAAGAGAATTAGTAACACTTTTATTGGATTTGAGGTTTTATTTATTTATTTTAAATAGGAGAATCAGTAACACCTTTATCCGATTTGAGTTTTTTTTTTACATAGAAGAATCAGTAACACTGTTGTTTGATTTGAGTTTTTTTTTTAACATAAAAGAATCAGTAACACCTTTGCAATTTGGGGTGGGGTAAACCTTAGCTTACTGAATAAAGAATGAGTAACATCCTATTATTATTTATTCCTTTTTTATTTATCCTTTTACACAAGGAATCAATAACCTTTGTTTGATTTGGGGTAGGATAAACCTTAATTCTTTGGATAAGACAAAGTCAACAAAACCCCGATCCTCCAAAGAATTGATTTGGGACACCTTAATTTGTTGGGTAAGACAAATTCAAGAATTAACTTGGGACACCTTAACTTGTTGGGTAAGACAAAGTCAAGAATTAACTTGGGACACCTTAACTTGTTGGGTAAGACAAAGTCAACAAGATCCCAACCCTCTAAGAAATTGAATGGGGGTAGTTAATCAGAAAACACTCGAGAGCTACCTTCCAACCTATCCCTTTTGAGTATGTCAAAGTCCAAAACCTTTACCACAAAGTCAAAGTCAAGACCCTCTAGGAAATCAAATCAACCTATTCCTTTTGAGTATGTCAAAGTCCAAAACCTTTACCACAATGTCAAAGTCAAGACCCTCTAGGAAATCAAATCAGGGCAAACAATTCGAAAACACTTAGGTGTTACCTTTCAGCCTATCTCTTTTTGCGTACATCAAAGCCCAAAGCCCTTTTGGGTGCATCAAAGCCCAAAGCCCTTACCACGAAGTCAACACTTGGGCATTACCTTTCAACATATCCTCTTTTAGGTGAATAGAAGCCCAAAGCCCTTACCACCAAGTCAACACTTGGATATTACCTTTCAACCTATCCCCTTCTAGGTGCATGGGGCATTTCCTTTCAACCAATCTCCTTCTAGGTATGTTGAAGTACAAGGTTCTAATCCCTTACCATTGTGATGTCCTTGCAGATTAAAAAAAAGTTATGGTAAAGTGTAGGTTTTTATGATGGGTGTCAATCCCCGTTTTGAACTTGGTTCTTTGGAATGAAAACCTAAAAACTTACCATTTGAAGTTTTTTTTAGAATGAAATCTCAATAACTTACCATTATTATATCCCTTGCAGCACCAAATTCTAGGATAAAGCACACATTCATATCTTCATTTATTATAATTTTTTTTTGGTAATTATATAATATATTAACAAATTCTAGGATAAAGCACACATTCATATCTTCATTTATTATAATTTTTTTTTGGTAAATATTATAATATATTAACAGTGGGTTTTTATAGAGGATCCCAAAACCTTATGTACAAAATTAGCCAACTTTCTAATGATGCATCATACCTCTTGGCTGTAACAATAAACCTAAATGAAAATAAAACCATCCTAATGTTGCAGACTTGAAAACAACAAAAAGGGCTTTTAGGCCTGGAGACCCAACAACAAAAAGAAAATAGGACAGACCCGAGAGAAACCCAAAAAAAACTGAAAACAAAGAGATAGACACCAAGGACAGCTAATCACGATCCCCAAAACACGTCGGAATGGGCCTTCCAAAAACTGCATAAGGAAAACATCAGGAAGGGATGTCTGCCCTAGCCAACCTTTCCACCTCGGATGGGAAGCGAGACCGCCACACAACCGGGCACGTGGTCGCGAGCCCTTTATTGGCCATGTGGTCAGCCACGCGATTTCCTTCTCTCAAAATATGATTTGCTTTCCATCTACCACGATAGGAGAGAAGAGATCTAGCCTTGAGGATGATGTTGTAGACTTTCCAAGACAAATTTTTGGTGCCAAGAAGGTAATTCACGATGTTGAGCGAGTCACCCTCAATGATAAGAGGCCGGGGATCCTCAGATAGAATTCGAATACCATTCAGAGTGCCTCGAGCTTGAGCATAGTGATTCGTCTGGAAGCCCAAATCTTCACAATAGGCCATCACAATATTCCTGTCATGATCACGGACAACCCCAGCAGCGCCAGCGGGCCCAGGATTCCCCTTAGCCACTCCATCAAAGTTTAATTTAATCCACCCCGTGAGGGGTTTGGTCCACACAACATTCCTTCGACATGGCCCTTTAACAACCTCCAGAAACGGCTAGAGATTCATCATTTTGATAATAGCTTCTTCACTTGGAAGATGGGGACAGGGACTGGGAACAGCAATAGAATTCTCAATGGCATAAGATAACGCCCTTTGAGCAACAAAAGGGGGCCCTCTAGGAGCTCTACCAAATATTCTGGCATTCCTCTCTAACCAAATTTTCCAAATTAAATGGTGGAAGGAGGCCTCGAGGAGGAAGCGGAGCTTGGGATTCTTGAAAGGATTAGGCCATTGATGAAAAGCATCTCTAAGGGATCGGGGAGAGCACCAAAGGATCCGAAAGGAGGATAGGACAATGCTCGAAATAGAGTGGGAAAATGGGCAATGCAAGAATAAATGATCCCTCGCCTCACAATCTGCTAAACACAAGTAACACCTGTTGGGGAAGGCAAAACCTCTCTTGTGAAGGTTGTCAATAGTTAAGGCTTTATTGTGGAAAGCAATCCACGTGAAGAAGTTAATTTTAGGAACAACTCCTTTCCTCCAAACATTATTCCACCTGTAGTCCAGAGCAGTCTTGGTGGTGAGAAGCTCATAAGCTGATTTAACAGAGAAACACCCATCCTCTGTACCACTCCAAATGATACTGTCATTCCTTCTGGCAGAAGGAATTAAAACCAACTGAAGGATATTATCAAGGAAGGTAACCTCATTATTAAACCCCTCCACAACAAGAAGCTTCCATCGAGGGAAACAGGTGCTCCGATCTATAAAACCTGCCACCCCGAGCTGGGCGTTAGGGTCGGTCAAGCTTCTCAGCCCAGCGAGGTCCGCCATCGACCCAAGGGCTTCTTCGGTCGCCCACCTATCCTTTCAAAAGGAAATGCAGTTGCCATCACCCAAAATCCAGTGGGCTCCCAGACTGATCAAATGTCGGGTTTGGAGCACAGATTTCCAAAAGATCGATGCCACGGAGGATGTTTCAACATCTAAGAAGGGAGTGGGGCCAAGATACTTTATTTTAACCAGCGTAACCCGCTCCACCGGGTCGCTAGACATAATCCTCCAAGCATGCTTTGCGATCAGAGCCAAATTCATAAGTTTGGATCTTCTCAACCCCAGGCCGCCTTGATCTATCCTCGAACACACCTTGTCCCAGGCTACAAGGGGAAGTCTAGATTTCTCTTCGTTACCAGACCAAAGAAAGGTCCTCTGAATCTTCTCAATCTTGGAGTGAACTGCACTCGGAAGCATGAACACCGACATGAAGTAGGTCGGGATCCCCTAAAGATAGGCTTTGGTAAGGGTGGCTTTCCCAGATTGTGATAGGAGTTTGCCCTTCCAAGTGCCGAGTTTCCTGTGTAGGCGCTCAAGAATCATGTTCCACATGTCCCCACTGGCCCGTCCGCTATAAGATAGAGGCAACCCCAGATAGGACGTAGGCGAGGGAATCAATAGTGCATTCAAGAATTCTAGCAATCCGAATTTGTACGTGCGGAGGAGTGTTAATAAAGTAAATTTTGCTCTTGATGTAATTGACCTTTTGCCCTGCAGCTTGCTCATAATGAGACAGGATCCTCTTGAGCGACTTGGCTTGAGAAACGGATGCCCCAGTGGAGATGAGGGTGTCATCTACAAATTGCTGATGAGTGACAAGATTAATTCTAGAAGTCGGCAAGATGCCATAAATCTTGTTCTGCCGAAGAGCCTCTTTCATGGACCAACTCAGGACCTCCGCCAGAAGAATGAACAGGATGGGAGAAAGAGGATCACCCTGTCTGAGGCCTCTGGAGCTCTGGAAATACCCAGCTGGGGACCCATTGACCAAGACAGAAAAAAATGGAGTGGATATACATTTGTAGACAAGGTCAATCCAGTGGGGATGAAAGCCGAACTTGAGGAGGATTGCACACAAAATTTCGGTCAACACGGTTGAAGGCTTTGTTCATGTCGAGCTTAAGAAAAAGAGCAGCATTCTTAGAGCGATAAGCAGAATGAAGGGTCTCATGGACAGTGATATCACCATCAAGAATGTTTCTGCCTTTGACAGTGCTTCCCTGACAAGGATCAATCAGGAGGGGGAGGACTGTTTTGAGTCTATTGGCTATAGACTTGGTAAGGATCTTGTAAAAAACATTGCACAGGCTAATGGGCCGATAGTCAGAGAAAATTTTGTAGGAAGGAGACTTAGGAATGAGGGCAAGAAAGGTGGAATTGAGTTTCGGGTGGATAGATCTGGATGCTTGGATTACCCGAATAGCATCACACACATCCGGGCCCACGACCTCCCACATGACTTGGAAGAATCGGGGGGAAACCATCAGGCCCAGGGGCCTTATCTGGTTGCATGGAGAACAAAGCTTCCTTAATCTCAGACGAGGAAGAAGGTTCCAAAATTTTTATGCTTACCTCATGGGGAACTTTAGTCAAAAAATTGGTGAGCATAGATTTCTAGACCTGGAGGTTGCTATCCGGAGGAGAGCCAAGCAAATCCTGAAAGAAATTAACCGCTTCGCTCCTGATTTTCTCAATCTCCCTGGTAATGTGCCCATCCTTACAAGTCACTTCTCTAATCTTGTTGGCCCCCTGTGCCTCATAGTAGACGCATGAAAAAATCTCGTGTTGGAATCTCCATTCTTCAACCACAGGTCACGAGATTTTTGGTGCCAAAACGTTTCCTCCCTAGTGAGAATAGAATGAAAGTCCACCAAAAGGCTCCGCTCTTCCTCCCTGAGACCCTCAGTGTAACCTTCGATAGCCATCCTTTCCTCCACAACCTTCAGGTTCTCAGCGATGGATTTTTTGGACTCAAAAATGTTGCCAAAAACCTCTTTGTTCCAAATATTCAGTTTTTCTTTGACCATTTTGAGCTTTAAAGCCACTCTCTTAGGAGCGCTTCCTTCCACCTTCGATTGCCACCATGCTGAAACCAATCCTTTGAAGTCTTTGTGGGAAATCCACATGGATTCGAATTTGAAAGGGGTCATAAAAACAAGCCCATCGTTCACCTCCAAGAAAATAGGGTTATGGTCAGACCCAATCCTTGGAAGAGCCGAAAGGATAGCCCCGCCAAGGATGGGAATGGCTTCTAGGGAAATGAAGAATCTGTCAAGTTTGACTTGAATCAAACCGCCCCCAATCCTTTTGTTACTCCAAGTGAAGGAAGCCCCTTTGAGTTTGATGTCAAACAGTCCATTAGCAGAGACAAAATCTCTGAAATCTTCCAAGCTACGGCTAGAGTGGTCAGACCCTCCTTTTTTCTCGGAAGGATGAAGGGGACAATTGAAGTCACCCCCTAAAACCCGAGGAAAGTTGCTAAAATTCTCCCTCATCGGAGAGATAGCTTTCCACATTTCTGCTCTCTCGGTGGCAGAATTTGAAGCATAAACGTTGGACAGAATCCGGGGAAAAATTGGAGGTTTTGGGTCGGAACAGTACATTGATGATTCTGTTGGAAGTTGACAGCAAGCTGCCCTCAAACCTCGAAGGGTCGCACAGAACCATGAGTCATCCCGCTATTCCCACTGCAGGTCTGGACAGACAATTTGCCTTGGCCCAAATGGCCTTCGCCACATTGTCAGAGGAGATAGCATCAAGCTTGGTCTCTTGCAAAATAAGGATAGAAGGGTTAATCCTCCTACGGAGATCAACCACTAACCTTCGCTTGGTTGCACCGTTCAGTCCTCTCACATTCCATGAGAGGACTTTCATATGGATAGTTTGAAGTTTTTCTTGCCTCCCCTTCCTTGTTGAGGGGGAGGTTTTGATGCATGTGCTTCATCCGACTGTGTGTCACAGTCATCCAGAACCAACAAACGCTGGGTTCCATTTGCAATGTAAGTTACAGCCTCTTTGTCTTGCCTTTGCTTGTTAGGAGGACGACCCTGCTTCCTCTCACTACCAAAATCCACACTTTGCTTTTAGATCCTCGTATTTCGGGGGCTAATGTGACTGGACTGTTCACCCCTCCTTCTTAAGATATAATCTTCTAGCAGCGTCTACGCTGACTAAAATTGGGATGACCCGTATCTTGGAGCAGAGGAACAGCTTGAGTCAAAACTTGGGAAGGTGTCTGTTCCATCTCTTCCTACGGTTCACTTTCCAAGTGGGAGTCTGCTCCTTGTTGGTTGTCAGCCTCAAGATGCTTGGGGTCCGATTGGAGAGAGGGATTCTCTTCAAGTTGAGAGAGTCCGCCACAATCTCTAGAGGGGCCTGGGGATCCATGGCCCTTCGCGTCTAGGAGATGTGGTTGCTTTGCCTGATCTTCCTTGTGCTCCAGGGGGTTGCCGTTTTCATGTTTCTAATTTCTCGATTTTTGAAGAGGACATTGGGACTAGAGGTGCCCTTGGGACCGACACTGGGTGCAGAAAGCTAGTCTATTTTCATAGACAATTGCTTGTTTATGAAGAATGGTACCTCCAGACCGAAGAGTGATGGAAGTTGGGAGTTCTGCCTCCAAATCTTCCAGAACGCAAAATTGGGCCTGAACGAACCTTGTTCGAGCTCAGGTGGGAGGGTCAATGGTGACCAACTCCCCAATGGAATGCGCAATACCTCTTATGAAATTTTCATGCCAGCCAAAGAGGGGAAGATTTGGGAGCCTAACCCATATTGGGGCAATGTTGATGTTTTGGGTCTCCGGACTGAAATCCATGTCCCACTTCCTGAGAAATAAACTTCTGTGGCCCAAAAACCATGGCCCGCTGACCAAAATTTTACAGTAATCCTCCTTATTGTTCAATCTAATGGCAAAAAAACCTCGAGATAAGGCCGCCAGCTCCAAATGGCCAGAAGTCCTCCATTTGCTTGCTGCCCATTTTCGGATAGTTTCCATGTCGGGACGGCCTCCAATGAATTTACCTATTAGGGTAAATTTCTCAAACTCCATGAAGCTTGAAAGAACTTTCGCTGGGATGTCCAGCTCATCTCCAACTGGAAACAACTCTTTGGTAAAAAACCCATTTAGGGTTTCTAAGGCCACTGCCTGGGCATAAGACTTTTGAGCCCCACCACCCCCTTTGTCTGGTGGGTCCTTACCTCGACCAATACCGTTGCCAGCCCGATCATCTTCAATGGGCCCGAGCATTTCCGCTCCACCAGATTCTTGATGCCCTTCGATTGCTCCGCTGCGTCCAAGAACTGAACCACCGCCGCTCCCGATCTCCCTTGCAGACTTCCTGCCCATCGACATCCTCCCATATTCATTTATTATTATGATTTAGAGTAGTTTTTTTTTTTTCTATGAACACCCACCCACCCTCACACACTCCACGGTTTGAACCTTAGAGTTTTTAATTGTCTTAGTCTGTTGGGTAAAGTAGAAGCAACAGAACCATCTACTTTATAGAGAATTGAACAATGGTTATCAACCGACCTATCCTTTATAAAAAATAAATAATATCTTATTATTAGATATTTCCTCTTGCATTAGGGTTTGGTTTAAGAATGTTATTATTATAAAACTTCTTAAAATATAAATCATTATAAAAAGTAGGTTGACTTAGAGTATTTTTTTTTTTAAATGATTAGTTTCTAGGGTTAAAATATTAATATTATCTTTATAAAAGATTAAACTAAAAATTTTAGGGTGAAGGATAAATTTTGGCTATCAATATGAAAGCAATAAATATAAAATATTAGAGTTAAAGAATAATCAAATTTATTTTATATTTGTTGAGAAGCAACACACCCCCACTGAAAAATGAATTTCCATCCTTTGAAAATATTGAGCTTTCATTTTGCAGTAAGGACCCTCTTGAGTTTTTCAGGTTTTAAATTCCAATTTTGCTTGCCTCCTTTTTCAAGTTGTGCATTTATTTGCATCTGGCTTTGATTTACTTCAGAATTCATTTTTCCACATGTTAGAATCATTCATGAATAAAGAAAATCTTTCACTGATATGAAAAAAATGCAGAATGCAGACAGATAAATTCATTAGAGGCCAAAACTTTTCATTTTCGGAAAAGTCACGAAATCGTGACACTTTCCATTTTGGAAAATGTCGCGAAATCGCGACGGGTTTTAGAAAAATCGGCCAAGTCGTAAAAACGTAGCGAAATCGCGACACTTCCATTTTTGGAAATGTCGCGATATCGCGACACTTTCCATTTTTGAAAATGTCACGAAATCGCGACGGGTCTGGAGAGAGAAAGCAAGTGCATACGGAACGACGCGATTTCACGACATGTCGCGAAATCGCGACATGTCGCATTTTGCTACAGCAGAAAGCAAAAGGAAGCAAAGGCCAGAAAGGGCGCGATTTCGCGACATGTCACGAAATCATGACGTGTCGCAGTTTCGCGGCTGCCAGAGCGAGAAAGTGGTTAAGGCAAGAAAGTGTAGCGAAATCGTGACGTCTTCGGGACGTCGTGAAATCGCGACAAGTTTGGCGCAGGTAGCAAGTCAGGAACGCGTAGCGAAATCGCGACGTCGTGAAATCGCGACGTTTTTCGCAGAGGGGGCCCAAGACGTACGGACCGTCGCGATTTCGCGACATGTCACGGTTTCGTGGCAGGTCCAAACAAGAGATGAAAGAAGCTAAGAGTAAAGGGCCGCAAGAGGAAACAAAGGGGGAGTGAAGGGTCGCAAGAAGAAAGCAAAGCTAAGACAAAGCTGGGTGTCACAAACAGCGCGACATCGCAAAATCGTGACACAGAAGCCACAGGGGAGAGCAGGAGGCGGACGTGTCGCGAAATCGCGACGTCACGATTTCGTGACACGGTCCGAAGGGAGCCCAATGGTCGCAGTGGAAGGCAAAGCAAAGGACAAAGCAAGGTAAGGCCCGACATGGTGGAAAGAAATGGCCGAAGAAATGGTGTCACGAAATCGCGACACAACCGAAACCAAAGGAAATGGCTAAGGCTCGACACGAAGCAACAAAAAGCAGCTAAGGCATAGAAGGGGCCCAAGGCACAAACGCGTCGCGAAATCGCGACGCATTTCAGAGAGAACGTCGAGGGCAGAAAAAGGGCGCGATTTCGCGACATGTCGCGAAATCGTGACATGTCACGTTTTCGCGGCAAGCAAAGCTGAGAGCTGCCATGGCGCTGGGGACGTCGCGATTTCGCGACATGTCGCATTTTCGTGGCAGGAAAAGACAAAGAGCCCGAAAGTGGAAAAACAGCTGGAAATGGACACGTGTCACGATTTTTGCGACACGTGTCAAAACAAAGCAAGCCTACGTATAATGAACTTTAGGGTTTTGATTTAACTTTAAAGTTTTGATTTAATATTATTAAAATACTAATCCATCTTTTGTCTTTTTTGCAGAAAGCCATCTGGCACTTGCATGATAACGGGAGAAATGGCCAGAAAGACAAAGTTAAGTGCAGATTAATCGAGGACCGTCATATTAAAATGAGAGATGCCGAGAATTGTTGTTTCATCCAGATTTTACAGATCTGGCCGCAAAGAGACTTTACGGTGACTAAGCAGCTGCCCATTTAATGGAGTATGTCGGGAATTGGCCGAAAAATGAAAATATCTACACTCGGTTACCGAAATTTGCCGATGGATGCATTTAATGAAAATTTATGGCGAGAATTAATGGCGTGCGGAGATTTTCAACTCAGGGATGGCTCTACGGAGATGAAATGTCAGAGAAGTGGTGACTCATCCAAATTTCTCAGGGGAATTAATGAGGACATTTACACACAGTTGTGGGTGGATGCAAGTGGCATTCGAATTCTGCCTTCTCCATTTATGGCAAGTAACTGCACTGATTTGCAGAATGGTTAAGTTTTATCAAAGCTTTATTTTAAAGAGCCTTATATTGTAAAACCCGGGTAGTAGGGTTTAAGATGATAAGATTTAGGGTTTGAGAAGAAGATATTTTTGAAAAGATCAGGGTCTGTCCTGAGTCTATAAATACTTCTTCTAAATGTAATCGCAAGAGGTGGAAATTTAGAAAAAAGGCTATTGAAGCAATTTCTTGCAAATCTTGTTAAATGCTTTATTTCTGGACTTGGAGTTGATGTGCTTTTGTTTTCTGTGATAGCATGGCCAGGAGCCTAATCTCTTTCAGATTGTGATAAGTTCATCTTCTTTTGTTATCCATTTCATTAAAGTTTATTAAATATATGTTGTAAATCCGTGATATCAAGATTAAATATGTTGTTGGGCTTCAGTTGTTTTATTGTATGCTAGGGAAAACCATAGATTTAAGGTTCAAGTCTATTCTAATTGCTCTGTCCTCACTGTGTGAGCTATGCTGCTGGTGAATGATACCAATTTTAATCGACTTCCCTTCTGTTTATGATTTTCTTTCAGATCTGTTCCATCTCTGTCTTATGCTCTTAGTAGAAGGTGATCTTAGAAAGTTGGACACCTTCTTCTTTGATTTGTTCTATTGTGAAGCTGATAGTATAAATAAAATTGGTAGTTTTGGTTTTACAGCTAAGTTTGATAGACTTCTCTTTTTGCCTTACCCTACCCTCTCTTGTTTTACCGTGAAATGATCCATTTTTATTTTCTTTTAAATTTGTCTTTTATTTAAATCTGTTGACCCATAAGAGCTAGATCAAAGAACTGATTTTAAATCCGATTGTCAACAAGATAACAATTCCAAAAACATTATTGAACAAGTTCAGAACCCATTGTAAGGTAACAGACAGTCCATATTGAAAACTATTCCAGAAGTGGAAAAGAGTGAATAGACATTCGACCCGACTCTGTAACTCACACCTTGGATAACCAACAAGATCCTAAAGTGAGTGGGATTTATCCCTTATAAGTGTTATCAGAGTTTCATGCTCATTCTTCACAGGGTGTGTATAAAAGTCGGACCAACATTTAAAAATGGCGCTAGAAGGAGGGCCCATCGAACTCCGGTCAGTATTGTAAATTGTCTGTACAATATTTAAAATTGTCAAAAAAGAGGGCCAAGTTCGGTAGTCTGTTAAGGATTGTAAGATTATAAGTTGCTTGTGAAAATTTGGATTCTACATACAAGGTAACAAGGTCCCACCCCGAGCTGGAGAGCTCCTTGTGCCTGAATTAGAAACTCCAAGAAGAAGTAGCCTCAGAAGGGCCAAGTCTCTGTCTGAAATAGTTTTATCACCACTGGTAGTTACTCCAACTACAACTCAGAATATCACCGTCAATCAAGTAGTAATGGCAAACTGGTTGGGTTCCACTGCCTTAAATATCCCGGGTATAGCCCATGACCTGCCCAGAAATCCTGAGAGATATCTTCCCAGATACAAACATGATGGGACTAGGACAGCAGAGGAACATCTGGTAGCATTCAAGAATGCTCTAAAATTGTTAAATATACAGCATGAAGATGTTGCTTGCAGATTGTTCCCGTTCACTCTCCAGGAGGGAGCTTATGACTGGTTTCTAAATCTCACTAACGATTCTATTACCAGTTGGAATGACCTAGAGAAAGTTTTTATATCACAAT
Organism: Wollemia nobilis; assembly: GCA_028583015.1. Classification (NCBI taxonomy): domain Eukaryota; kingdom Viridiplantae; phylum Streptophyta; class Pinopsida; order Araucariales; family Araucariaceae; genus Wollemia; species Wollemia nobilis. Next base: position 2,920,267 of record JAQPPZ010003184.1, read on the forward strand.
TTGGGGAAGTGATAGACCCTAGTGTGTTATACCAACAATTTTCCAGCATCAAGAGAGAGTCGGGAGAAGCTGTCAGGTCATTCAATATGAGGTTCCAAAGAGCTTATGGTAGAATGACTGGTCATTACATCCCAAATGCAAATCTAGCCTTAGAAATCTATAAGAATGCATTGGATTCGGTGACCTCTATTTTCCTCAAAAGAGACATCAATATCACAACCCTGGCAGGAGCTTATAAAGAAGCTTTAATTCTTGAAAGACAGTTAGGACCTCAAATTTTGAGCAGTCCTTTGATATCCTATGTTACACAGAACATGCCTATTTCGGATCCCATTCCACATCATGAGTTAGTGCCAACATATAATGCTCTACCCAAGGAAACTCCGTTAACTGTGACATCCACTCAACATGTGCAAAATATAGAGAAAGGTTCTGACAAGTTCAAAATGGAAGTGTTTGAAGTAAACATTTGTGATCTAGCATTACCCAAATTTGAAGTTTTTCTCGGTGAGTTAAATTTTCCTGAAAATCAAAGAAATATTGATATTTCTGGTTCATCCAAAAATAGTACGACCAGGGTTTCAGATTCTTTTCCCGAAGAGTCAGAAAATCTTGTAGAGATTCCTATGGATGAAATACAAGATTTTCAACAGTTCAAAAGGGACAGTTATAATTTGAGATGTGAAAATCCAGAACCTAATAATGATCCTTCCTCACCAGAGGATGATGAAAATGAGATTCAATATCACTATGCAGAAGTAACTAGGAAGGAGGATAACATCATTGAGGATATGAAGGAAATTAAAGCTGACATCACCCTCCATGAGCTGGCCCTGATTGTTGAACAAAATGATAACTTGATTGAAGCTTACTCTGGACCACCTATTGAATTTCAAGAAAAGGAGGAAAAGATAGTAAATGTGAATGTGGTCAACCAACTCGGAACAGATAAAGAGTCTCAGTATAAGCCTTTGATTACTGAACATAATATTAAAGAAAAGGTTGTAAATCATGTTGATGTGGATATTGGAGATTATAATTCGCCAACCGAGAAGGTAAGACGGGTTACAGCTCTGACCAATTACAACAATGATGTTTGGACATTACACATTGATGGGGTTAAATCTAAGCAAGGCTCAGGTGAAAAAGCAAATTATGAAAATTCTGCTAGAGGGATAAAAATTGAAGTCTTGGATATTGAAGCAGTAGAGCAACCACAAAATGTTCGAGCTATTAAGAACCAGGACATACGAATAAAATATGATCTCTTTGAGTTATTACATAAATCTGAAGATGTGATGATCTGGGTCTATAAAGGCTTTAAGGTATTTGATCCTGGGGGTTTTTACATTCCGTCCTTTTGAAAGAATTCTGCAAACCCTTCAAGTAGAAGCATAAACATGTTATTATATGATTTGTTATTATATGATTTGTTTAATTTGAAAGAGTTGCAGATTTGTTTTTCAGTGGGACAAGATCCATAAAAAAAATAAAATAAAAAAAAGGAGAGAGGGAAGACGGTAAACACAAGTCTTTCCCAGGTAGCAAAAATTTTTTGGAAGCATAGTCTGGAGTGCATTTCGTCAACAGGACCTGAAAGGTAATTTTTCTAAATTTACTTGCAAATGGTCAAAAAATTTTTAAGGCACTATTTCTCTGCTTTTCCATCTGCTACATTTTTTGAGTAATTGAAGGGACTTTGTGCATGTGTATACATTGTAAATGAGTTTTATTTTGTTTTATTTTATTTTATTTTATTTTAAAGGTCTGTGCAGTTTTATTTGATTTTAAAGTTCTGTGTTTTCCCCTTTTGAGTCTGTACAGTTTATTTTATTTTATTTTTGAGTTCTGTGTTTATCCTTGAGGTCTGTACAGTTTATTTTATTTTAAAATTTTGTTCTTTAAGCTTTGCCTGAGCATCAATGAAAAAGTCAGCCTTCTAAAAATTGTTTTATTCTGAGTCCAGAATCCAGTGTTCATTATTCTAATTGTGAGATAGTCTGTTTAAACTGAACAGTGGAACTATTTTGTTATTCAGAACAACAGTGGAAGGATGATTGGATTTTGTGTCTTGCTTGCCATAGTTATTTTAATTATAAAGAAACTGCTATACTGTTTGGCTGGAGAAACTCCTAGGGAATCCAAGAAAAGTTGGTCATAAGAGGGGACTATGATTCGTGAAATTATTTGAGTATCCATAGAGGCTATCAGATACCAGGCTAAAGCAGTTCCAGACTGATGAGATATTAAAAGAAAAATTGTTGTTCTTCTTTTAAAGGCTTTTCAGACTTCGGTATATTTCAAAGAAGAGAGAGAGAAGATGAAAGTTGAGCAAGACAGCATAGAATTGGCACTCTGTTATTTCCTATATATAAAAAAAAAGAAAAAAAAAGAAGAGAAGGAAAAAGTTATGTAATGAAAGAGGCAGCCAAGACTTCAAAAGATGTTTTTCTTTTACCAAGTTGTAGATTCTACCTTGCAGTTGTGAATCTGGGTCGTGTAAATCTAAAGGGTAACTCTGTCGAGGGCTGTAAAAGGCTAAACTAGTAAACAGAGCTCTACTCGGTTTCCCCTTTTTACAATCTAGAAAAGCTGATCAATCCAGAGTTCAACATTTGAAGGCCCAGTCATTCTTGAAGAAAGTTTCATACGCTTGTAATTGCACATCAGAAATCTTCCTTGAATGATTCAGCCTAGTATGTCCTTGGGAAATTTTGACAACTATCAGCTAGTAGTTAAATTGTTTTGAAGAATATCTGTGGCAAGGCATGATACATGGTCTATGTTGTTTTGAAACTAGAGTCCTGGGTTCTAAAATAATGCTACTATTTTACCCGTAGATATCGCCATTTGTTGAGAAGCAACACACCCCCACTGAAAAATGAATTTCCATCCTTTGAAAATATTGAGCTTTCATTTTGCAGTAAGGACCCTCTTGAGTTTTCCAGGTTTTAAATTCCAAATTTGCTTGCCTCCTTTTTCAAGTTGTGCATTTATTTGCATCTGGCTTTGATTTACTTTAGAATTCATTTTTCCACATGTTAGAATCATTCATGAATAAAGAAAATCTTTCACTGATATGAAAAAATGCAGAATACAGACAGATAAATTCATTAGAGGCCAAAACTTTCCATTTTTGGAAAAGTCGCGAAATCGCGACACTTTCCATTTTGGGAAATGTCGCGAAATCGCGACGGGTTTTAGAAAAATCGGCCAAGTCGCAAAAACGTAGCGAAATCGCGACACTTCCATTTTTGGAAATGTCACGATATCGCGACACTTTCCATTTTTGGAAATGTCGCGAAATCGCGACGGGTCTGGAGAGAGAAAGCAAGTGCATACGGAACGGAGCGATTTCGTGACATGTCGCGAAATCATGACATGTCGCATTTTCGCTGCAACAGGAGGCAAAAGGAAGCGAAGGCCAGAAAGGGCGTGATTTCATGACATGTCACGAAATCGTGACGTGTCACAGTTATGCGGCTACAGAGCAAGAAAGTGGTTAAGGCAAGAAAGTGTAGCGAAATCGCGACGTCTTCGGGACGTCGCGAAATCGTGACAAGTTTGAGAGAAAGTAACACGTAGGAAATAAAATGACGTTTGAAGGCAAGACGAGACATGGATTTCGTGACATGTCGCGTCAGAGTCCAAACAAGAGATGAAAGAAGCTAAGTAAAGTGCAAGAGGAAACAAAGGGGAGTGAAGGGTGCAAGAAGAAAGAAAGCTAAAACAAGTGTTGGCACAAATAATGACTGAAATCGAAAAAAGGGAGAGCAGAGACGTGTCACAAAAAGGAAATCGTGACACGGAGGGAGAAGGAAAGAAGAAAGGAAAAGAAGGTAAGGAGAAGAAATGAAGAAATGGTCCAAATCACGACGTCGTGAAATCACAAAAGGAAAGGTAAGGTAAAGAAAAAAGAGAGAAGGCAAAAGCGTCGTGAAATCGTGACGCATTTCAGAGAGAACGTCGAGGGCAGAAAAAGGGCGCGATTTTGTGACATGTCACGAAATCGTGACATGTCACGTTTTCGTGGCAAGAAGCGGAGAGCTGCCATGGCGCTGGGGACGTCACGATTTCGTGACATGTCACATTTTCACGGCAGGAAAAGAAAAAGAGCCCAAAAGTGGACACGTGTCGTGATTTTTGTGACACGTGTCAAAACAAAGCAAGCCTACGTATAATGAACTTTAGGGTTTTGATTTAACTTTAAAGTTTTGATTTAATATTATTAAAATACTAATCCATATTTTGTCTTTTTTGCAGAAAGCCATCTGGCACTTGCATGATAACGGGAGAAATGGCCAGAAAGACAAAGTTAAGTGTAGATTAATCGAGGACCGTCATATTAAAATGAGAGATGCCGAGAATTGTTGTTTCATCCAAATTTTATAGATCTGGCCGCAAAGAGACTTTACGGTGACTAAGCAGCTGCCCATTTAATGGAGTATGTCGAGAATTGGCCGAAAAATGAAAATATCTACACTCGGTTACCGAAATTTGCCGATGGATGCATTTAATGAAAATTTATGGCAGAAGTAATGGCGTGCAGAGATTTTCAACTCAGGGATGGCTCTACGGAGATGAAATGTCAGAAAAGTGGTGACTCATCCAAATTTCCTGTGGGAATTAATGAGGACATTTACACACAGTTGCGGGTGGATGCAAGTGGCATTCGAATTCTGCCTTCTCCATTTATGGCAAGTAACTGCACTGATTTGTAGAATGGTTAAGTTTTATCAAAGCTTTATTTTAAAAGAGCCTTATATTGTAAAACCCGGGTAGTAGGGTTTAAGGTGATAAGATTTAGGGTTTGAGAAGAAGATATTTCTGAAAAGATCAAGGTCTGTCCGAAGTCTATAAATACTTCTTCTAAATGTAATCGCAGGAGGCGGAAACTTAGAAAAAAGGCTATTGAAGCAATTTCTTGCAAATCTTGTTAAATGCTTTATTCTGGACTTGGAGTGGATGTGACTTTTGTTTTTTGTGATAGCATGGCCAGGAGCCTAATCTCTTTCAGATTGTGATAAGTTCATCTTCTTTTGTTATCCATTTCATTAAATTTTATTAAATATATGCTGTAAATCCATGATATCAAGATTAAATATGTTGTTGGGCTTCAGTTGTTTTATTGTATGCTAGGGAAAACCATAGATTTAAGGTTCAAGTCTGTTCTAATTGCTTTGTCCTCACTGTGTGAGCTATGCTGTTGGTGAATGATACCAATTTTAACCGACTTCCCTTTTGTTTATGATTTTCTTTCAGATCTGTTCCATCTCTGTCTTATGCTCTTAGTAGAAGGTGATCTTAGAAAGCTGGACACCTTCTTCTTTGATTTGTTCTATTGTGAAGCTGATAGTATAAATAAAATTGGTAGTTTTGTTTTTACAGCTAAGTTTGATAAACTTCTCTTTCTGCCTTACCCTACCCTCTCTGTTTTACCGTGAAATGATCCATTTTTATTTTCTTTAATTTGTCTTTTATTTAAATCTGTTGACCCATAAGAGCTAGATCAAAGAACTGATTTTAAATCCGATTGTCAACAAGATGAACAACTTCTAAACATTATTGAACAAGTTCAGAGCCCATTGTAAGGTAACAGACAGTCCATATTGAAAACTATTCCAGAAGTGGAAAAGAGTGAATAGACATTCGACCCGACTCTGTAACTCACACCTTGGATAACCAGCAAGATCCTAAAGTGAGTGGGATTTATCCCTTATAAGTGTTATCAGAGTTTCATGCTCATTCTTCACAGGGTGTGTATAAAAGTCGGACCAACAATATTATTAAATAGTAAAATTAAAATCTGCTTGTTGTGGTGCAGTGGTAAATGCCCTGGGTGCTGGTAGAGGCCGACCCAGGTTCCATTCCCCTTGTCTCCATCCTACAGATATATGGTATAGTTAGGACTGCCCTATGTGTTGGTAGAGGCCGACAAGGCTCCATTTCTCTTATGCCCAACTTGTTGAAAGTGGCACCTTGAAAGGGGTGTTTTCCACTATAAATTAGTTTTACCCAGGTGTTGTAGGTGAGTTGGAGAGGAGAGGGCAATCCTCCAAGGGAGGTCCCAGGTTCAAATCTCCACCCTACCAAAAAGCTGAATTGGGTATCCAAAATCCAATTGATAATGTTGGTGCGGGCAGGGTCGGGTGCGACTCTCGGGTGACTTTGACGTTATAGAACCCCCTGTTCGTGGTCTCTCAAACCAAGGCAGCCTCGCAAGGGGTTTTTTACTTAAAAAAAAATAATAATAAAATTAAATTATATTTTTAAAATATAAAATAATTTATTTAATTAATGGTTATATGTAGCATTTTAGTAAGGACTTCATGAATTAAAGATCCCCTATGATCTAGGAGAAGCAAAGAAGAAAATGACAGAATAAATTATGTCTTAATTCAATAGTGAATCTTAGCATGTTCAAATAGAATCTCAATGTTATCATGATGAGTGAGGCCCATTTCAATTTTATTTAACCAATTTAAAATAATAATAATAATATGAGGTAATATACAAATACAATATGAACTAATTTGTGTGGAATTTGAAGAGCTTTAAAATAAATGGCCATATAGAATCTCAATGTTATCATGATGAGTGAGGCCCATTTCAATTTCATTTAACCAGTTTAAAATAATAATAATAATATGAGGTAATATACAAATACAATATGAACTAATTTGTGTGGAATTTGAATAGCTTTAAAATAAATGGCCATATGTAGGAATTCAAGCAGTATTGAGGGAGATACGAGCCTATAAAGTCAACCATTTGAAATAAGGGCAGTGATGATTTTTAAGTCATTGAAAAATGAAATTACAAATATTTATCATCTAGGTTTTGGATGATGGGAGGAACAATGAAGGACTGGGGCATCAGTGAGGCAAGAGATTTTGTCTAGGCATAGAATTTTCTAGCTAAGTTTCATTTATCCCTTCATTTTATTTGAAGTTTTGTATGCAAATTATTGTACGTTTATTTTCAATTAATATGATTGTTGTAGAATTACTGGTAAATTTAAGTAGATATTGAGTTATAGTGTCCTTACCATAGGCCTATTTACAACTAAATCCTTATAATAATCTCTAGTAATAGAGGTTAGGAGATCCTCACAAAGCAACAATCCTCGTTGCTTAAAGATAAGGCAGTCATTGGTAAATTTAATGGGTCTTGGCTAGAGGCTTTGGCTTTGAGAAAATGGATTGATATGAGATATAAGTCTCTAGGAGTGAGTCTATCATTTCTTCCCAAAGCTTTCTTCCTAATCATTTTTTGTTCTAGGGAGGAAAGAGATCTTCGTAAAAGGGGGTCCTTTATTTATGAGAAGAGCGAGACTTTTCCTTACCCAATGGTTTGAAGGCTTTGCACCTAAAAACGTAGATCTATCCCTAGTACTAATTTGGGTCAAGATATATGGTTTGCCCATTGAATTCTAGGAAATGGATTCCTTCAAGACAAAATACAACACTCAAGGAAAATTGCTTGATAGTTTAGAAACTATAAAAGATAGAGTCTTGGCTACTTATGCTCAGATATTTGTCATGATGATATTGATTAACCTTTACTAGAATCAATCATTCTTAAGTATGGGGGTAAGTTGTGGACACAAACCATGGACTATGAAAATATTTCTTCTAGATGTAGAAGATGTTATGAGGTAGGGCATATTGAGATATCATGCCTTAAAAAGAGCCCAACATAAACATATATAGAAAATCACAGTAGAAACTTACAAGTGGATATGGATGAGGATGATTTTTTGTTTCCAAAAAATAGGTCTAGATAGATGTAAGTAAAAAGTAGTGGAGACCAATAAGCAAGGATATTGACATAAACATAAATTCTTTTGAGGCTTTAGTCTATGAAGAAAAAATAGATTAGAGCTTAGAGGAAATGGTGCAACAAGATAAAAATATCAACAAGGAATCATCTACTCAATTTGAATCCAATTTTAGGATAAGCATTCCTATTGAACCTGAAGAATGTGCCTCATCAAATTTTGAAGACTCTCTTGAAGTACCATGCACTGTTCATGAGAAGGAAAGTGGTAGGGAAAACACATAGATGTAAATACCTCTACCATTAACAAGGAAATACCAAAAAACTGAGCAAGATAAATAAAAAAGCTTCCTTAGTAGAGCTAGGAGAGGATATATATAATGAAAAGGAAAGTTGTGAAAGAATACTGAGGAATGGAATAATAAAAGCTACCCTAATATTGGTAAGGCAAAAAGAGTAAAACCTTCAAATTATCAAATGAGAGTCAAGGAAGCGAGAATAAACATAGAGAAAGGAACACAATTTAAGTTAGTATAAATCCTCTTTACCAAATAGAAAAATGATATGGGGAATTCACAGGATGGACCAGCATCCCCTAATGAGACATAGTTACCATCTCATGGAATATAAGGGGTGCTAATGTGCCCTCAAAGAAGAGGTGTATTATGGAGCTTTATTTACGTAAGAAGCCCGATATTCTTTGTATCTAAGAAACTAAAATAACAAAGGAAGAAGTTTCCAAAACTATGAAAGTAGTATGGGAAAGATGTGAATGGGATATGGATTCAAAAGGAGCAATAGGGGTAATTATAACATGTTGGAAGTTGAAACTTCTTGTGAAACCATTCATAAAACTAGGCATTGGATAACCTCATTAGTCATATGCTGCTTTTTAGTTTCATCCATATTAATGTCTATGGACCTACAACTCAGTCAAGCAGATCATAAGTATGGAGTGGGATTGAAACCTTTATGATAAATAAAGACCAAGAAATCATATTCATGATCATAGGAGATTTTAAGCCATAACCAAGCTAGATGAAAAATTTAGAAAAATTAGAAAAATACCCTAAATTATGAGATATTTCTCAACTTGCATTCAAAACAATAATCTATGAGAGGTTGAGTTTGAATAATATGACTACACATGGACCAATAATAGGATATGCTAGAACTTGATAGTAAAACAAATGGATAGATGCATACTCTCAAATCATTGGCTAAATGAAGGAACTTGTGCTAAAATTAATAGCTTGACAAATATTGGTTCAGATGACTAGCCAATAAGAATTAAAATGGTCCTACGTGAATTTAAAAAAAAATCATATTTTAAATATGAGCAGATATGAGAAGAGCATCCTCAATTGTTAATATGATAGCACAAACATGAAATTCTTCTAATAATGGTGGGTTGTATACACTTCTAAAATAAATTAAATCAATGACATCTACATTAAAATAATGGAGTAAGAACACTTTCAGAAATATTTTTGAGAAGAAAGAACTAAAATAGAACTTTTAAAATTATAAAACGATGAGCATAATAATGCAAGCTCAAAGGAAAGGGAGTTTCTTAGTGAATATCATAATATTTTGAGTAAGGAAGAGAAATTTTAGAGATTAAAATCAAGATAGAATTAGTTGAAAGAGGTTAAAAACATAGAGTTTCATAGGATGGAAATAGTACAAAGAACAACATCTAGAATTAGTATAATTAAAACAATAGAGTGGGTTTGGACTGAAGACCAGAGCGAAATCATAAAGGAGGTAAATATTTTTTGCTAGAATATTTTATGATTGGAGGAGATTGAAGGTCTTAATGATAAACTACTACAAGAAGTACCTTAATTTATAATAGATGAAGACAATAGCAAACTGATGGAGCCTATTACTCTGGAAAAAGTCCATTCAACTCTTCTCTCTTTTGATAAGGATAATTTATTAGGTTTGGATGGACTCTCTACAATATTATATCAACATAATTGGGAAATAGTGAAGGATTCTCTATTGGTGGTAGTGGAATAGTCTAGGGTAAAGTATTACATACCTTATAAAATATTTGCAACATATCTTACCCTAATTCCAAAAAAGCATGATGTAGAATTATTTGATGTTAGCTTTTGAGGATATATGGTAGGAGAGATCTAACACAGGTCCTGATAAGATAAAAATAAGTGAGTATGCAATATGAATAAAAATATGCTATAAATAGAAAGTGGCAAAAATACAATGCAGTATGGAGGATATAGGCACTCCATTAATATAAGCTAAAGATCTAAATTGTCCTCTATACAGAAGCTCTACCACAATCTACTCTCTACTACAATGCTCTTGATATCTATATACTAATTTTCTATCTATCACTAGGAGGCCCTTTATATAGAAAAATAGATTACTTGGCCAACACTCTACCTAGCTAGACAAGTGGACACCTTGCACATTATAACATGCACATTGACATTTGTGCATTTATTACATTGCTTTAAGTAAGTAGCTAACTTCCCCCTAAAGTAATATCTACTCTAACTATGTACCAAAGGTGGTACATTTACATGACCCAAATGATGTAATATAATCTAACTCTAACACCCCCGTGTATAAAATTATTTGGGTATTGAAGATTTCAATATTTAATATGGATCTTCTTCCTTGTATTAGACATTGTATTATTCTTCTATGTTCTCTATAATCTGTTCAAGCAAGGGGTTAGTATCTTCATAACTGTTGTTCTTGCTGAAAGAGCTTTCAATTCATAATCATTTGTATATTCTTCCATTCATTCAATTTCTTCTATCCTTTGAGTTAGATGTACTTTTTGATTATCTTTTTGATACTTCAATTGGGGATAATTGGTTGGACATTGAGTTCACTGCTGGTTTTGATATTGTCGTAGTTGAAATATGCTTCTATTGTTCATCCGATTTTCTTGATTTTTATTTTTGGGATTGAATATGCAATAGTTAGTGCTATGACCTTTTTTTGCATATTTTACAATACATGTTATACCATGGTCTTTGTCCTCTCGATGATGAAGCAATATTCCCTTGTGGAATATCTTTTGATGTCATTACGATGTTAGTAATTTCATTTTTAATAGTATTATCTACCTCATATTCATGTAGAATATTTATTAGACCATCAAAAGAAGTATCTTTACTTAGGAGTTGTAAATATGTAACCAAATATTTATAGATATTTGGAAGTGCTCTTACGGTTACTTGAGTAAGCAATTCATATTTAATCTCCTATACTAAGGTTAATAATTTCCCTTTAGTATCTGTTACTTTCCTTAGGAATAGTTCTATGATTTCACTACTGTTCATTTTTAGAGAATGAAGTTGAGTTTGAAGATGTAGAATGATGGCTTTATTTTTCCTTCAAATATTTTTCTAAGCTTTGCCATGCTTTTATAGATGTCTTTGCTAAACTGATATAAGAATGTATTTCTTTTTTTTGGTAATTTGGTGGTTCTATTAAGCGGGTTTTGACTGGGTCCCAATCCCAGATGTACATAAAACCTTGATTGATAGAGAGACATTACTATTGGACAATCCCATACCGGGGAGGATAGACAAAAATGCAACTAAACATTCCCACATAGGGGAGGATAGATTCAAAATTCCCACGCAGGGGATGGTAGTACTATTACCAAAGAAAAAGTGCCCACGCAGGGGTGAAAGACCACAACTACTAAAATTTGACAACCAACATAACCAGAACCCCATAGGGGTCGTCTTAGAAATAGAAAAAAAATAGACAAAGAAAGGAAGAACCCTAAAAACCCTGAAAAGCCACAAAACCCCTAGAAGTCGATTCCTGGACGCAAAAGCTAGCCTAGAGGGGCTCGACTTCGAGGAATCCTCCTTGGTGTTGGTTGCACTCTGTTGGAGGTACTATTTCATGGCTGAACTGGCACTCTCGAAGGTGACAATGAAGCTTTTGAGAAACATTCTAGAAATTTTGTTGGAAATCGTAGAGCCGGGAATTGAATTTTCGTTGTTGTCCTCAAAGATGTGGATAGGGGAATTCTGGCTCGATTCTGCCTTAACCTTCTTAACTCTGGAAGACCTTATGACCTGGGTGGAATTCTCCTCAGCTTTGACTTTGCGCTTAGCTAACGTCGATTTGTTGCTGCTCATCGCAAGAGGTTTGGAGGGAGTGGCAGCAGATAGGAGTCCCATTTTTGGAAGTAGGAGTGTGAAATTTAGGGGCTTCCTCGCTTACTAGAGGTTCACTGGATAGGGAATGGGTAGGGCTATGAGTGGGGGAGGGGTGGGGGGGTTAGATTGGATGGGGTTGGCCGAAATGGGTGGTGGGGTGGAGGTGGCTACATGGTGGAAAAGGACTGCAAACAACCCCTGATGAGTGGGAGCCGAGTGTTTCTTGTGGACGCTGAGCACAGAGAGATGAATGGACCGGTGGAGGAAGGTAGGGATGTTCATAGGCCTATATCCCCAAAGGTGGTTAACCAAAGCAAGATGAAATCTTGAGAGTGGTTTGGAAGGGTCATCATAGGACATATACTGGAGCAAAGGGATAGTAACGATGGGCCACGGGGAGGGGAGGGATTCACGATCCAGGGAAACTCCTATCCACTTGAATTCTTGGTAATTTGGGAAGCCTTCAAGCTCCTAGTCCTAGTTGTGTTTGTCACGCTGGACCAGGCACCCCGAGAGAGGAAGGCCAGACACCTCGGTGATCAGATCAGGAGTAACTTTGAAATGGATGTGCCTAACTGTAACATGGCCATTCGACCAGGTTCTCACAAAGTCATCCGTAATGTCGGCCTCAACACCCTTGAATTTTGATAGAAAAGGGATAAGGCCACAACCTTGCAAAAAGGAGGTCGATAGGGCATCAAGTTGTAGACTGCTCGGCTCAAGGAAGGCCATGGTGTCGGTAACAGAGGGCCGATGGAAGGCAATGGGGGAGCTAGGGTAGTGGCTAGGGTGGCAGAGATGAAGTATGTAGATATGCATGGTGACTCACCCTAGTCTTAAATAGGCATTAGATAAGCCATCGGTCATGTCGTTAGTCGTGGGATGATAACAGGTGGGAAGGCGGTGGAAAGGGGAAGGTGACTAGGGATTGGTGAGGGTCCATGAACCAATATCCACATGGGTGGAGTTGAAATGCCAAAGGGACTCAATGATAGTTAAGCTCAATGAAATATTAGGTAGAGAGGCAAAGGAGCACTCGTAGTCGGGACTACACCAAGAGCTTTGGAAATCGATGAAGTTTGAAATGAGCATCCGAGATCGAGCGTCATCATCAGAGGGGCTAGGTAGGTGGCCAATAATTTGAAGGAGGTGGGGCACACAACACGGAGATAACACCCAAGGAACAACACACCATGAGACCTGCAAAACCTTAATTAGATAAATCATGGATTAGGGTGGAAAAAAATTAGAGGCACCTGGCCTGCCTTGGCCAATCCATGACTGCTATGTGGATGACACTTGGTGGTAATGAGCTGCGCCAAACGGATATAGTTGGTTGGGTGGTGCCCAAGTTGGTGAGACCGTCAACAAGCCTATTGGCTTTGTGGTACACGTGGGTAGCTACAACCTACTTTTGCTGACCAATGAGGTTTCTGGTTTCCTGGATCAAGGATCGGATGTTCCACGGTGGGATTTTGTCACTGTTGATGTATCCGATGATGTTGAGGGAATCCCCTTCAACTTGGAGGTTAATTATGCAATCCCTGATGAGATGCATGTTGCACCATAACGCCCACACTTTAGCCACATTGTTGGTCTGGTGATCCAAGTTCTCAGAGAAGGCTATGACAACTTCACCTTTATGGTTCCTGATAACCCCGCCCGCACCTGCTAAACCTGGGTTCCCTTTGGATGTGCCATCAAAGTTGAGCTTTAGCCAACCTTCTAGGGGAGGTCTCCAATGAGCCTTCTTTCTGGGATGGGGTATGGGAGGGGACAAATTGGAAGGGATGGGGATGTTCAAGGACCAGAGAATCTCAGCTTCAAAGCTGCAAGTAGGTAGACCTGAGCATGGGAGAAGTTGGGAATTTTTAGCAGCGTAAGTGATAGCTTTGGAAGCTGTGGACACAGGGTCATTCGATAATGTGGAAAAAAATTTGTGGTTCCTCTCTAGCCAGATTTTCCATAGGAAATGGTGGAGGTAGACCTTCCACAGGAAAGAGACTCTGGGATTTTGGAACGGGATAGGCCATTGAACAAAAAGGTCTAGAAGGGATTCAGGAGGGGCCCATTGAATCTGAAAAGTAGTTAGCAAGTGGCTCAAACCTTCTTTAGTAAAATCATAGTCCACAAAAATGTGGTTGACCGATTCCCAACTGGAAAGGCATAGGTGACATCTATTCGGGACAGGGATGCCTCTTTTCATGATATTGTCGGTAGTGAGGGCTTTGTTTTGGATGGCAACCCAAGAGAAGAAACCTATATTGGGAATGAGATGCTTGACCCACACCAATATGAAGGGAATAAGGGAAACCTGGGAGCTGAGCAAGAAAGAGTAGGCTGACTGACAGAGAAATCCCCACTATCATTTCCTTTCCAGATGGGGTAGTCCGGGGTGGCTATGGTTGGGATGATAGTGGTTCTGAGTAAATGGGATAAGAAATTCCCAACTCTGAGAACTTGGCCACTTTCATTGGCAGTGGGAATGGTTTTCCATTTGTATTGGTTGTCAATGTAGTCCACCACTTTGTTGCCCCATCTTCTTTCATAGATAGGTCTGAGAATGGAGACCTCAGGGATTTCTGCAAGAGGTTTATCTCTCAGCCAAGTATCATCCCAAAAGCTGATTTTTGAACCACTGCCTAGCTGCCATCGAGTGCCTTTGACAATGAGGGATCTAGCCTGAATCACAACCCGCCAGAAAGTAGATCCATTAGTGGGGACGTTGTCCTCTAACAGGGACATGCGTTGGAGGTATTTGGCTTGAACGATGGAAACCCACTCTGCTTTGTAGTTGATGAATATTTTCCATGCCTGCTTGGCAAGGAGGGCGAGATTCATGTTGGCTGATCTTCTTAGGTCGAGGCCTCCTTGGGATTTAGGTTGGAAAACTTTGTCCCAACTGACTAAGTGAAATTTCTTCTTTTCCTCTGGCCCTGACCATAGAAAATTCTTTTGAATCTGCTCAATCTTGGAGTGCACAGAAGTAGGAGCTTTGAACACCAACATGAAATAGACAGGGATGCTCTGGAGAATGGCCATAGTGAGGGTTGTTTTGGCTACCTGAGATAGAAGAGAACCCTTCCACCCTACGAGTTTGCATCTGATCCTTTCGATGACATTGTCCCACATGGATTCTTTCAGGATTTTGGTGAATAGGGGAAGACCCAAGTAAGAGGTGGGTAGATCAGCAATGTTGCATTGAAGGATACGAGTAATTTTGCATTATCTACTGCCAGGGGTGTTGAGGAAATAACACTTGCTTTTTAGGTAGTTGATTTCCTACCCAGCTGCTAAAGCATATGTATCAAGGGTGGACTTGATGGACTTATATTGAAGGATAGAGGCTAGGGTAGCAATGATAGTATCATCTACAAACTATTGATGGGACAGGGGAGGGGAATTAGAAGAAGCTTTGATCCCAGAGACAATTCCTAAAACACAAGCAACTTTGAAGGCTCTCCCTAGGAATTCAACAAGAATGATGAAGAGGAAGGGGGATAGGGGATCTCCCTATCTCAGGCCTCTAGAGCTGGGGAAATAACCTATAGTAGATCCATTAACTAACATCGAGAACCATGGGGAGGTAATACAACCTTTGATGAGGTCGATCCATTCCTTGTGGAACCCAAACCTAGAGAGGACTTTTAGAAGGAAATCCCTATTAACCCTGTCAAAAGCTTTGCTGATGTCCAACTTCAAGAACATGGCCACCTTTTTGTTGCACAAGGTTGAGTGGAGCATTTCATGAAGAGAGATGATGTTGTCGGTGATGGATCTACCTTCCACTGAACTTCCTTGATAGGGATCTATGATCGTGGGAAGGATCTTCTTAAGCCTTAATGCCAAATATTTGGTTAGAATCTTGTAGATGATGTTGCATAAGCTGATTGGCCTGAAGTCCATCATGGATTTGCATTGAGGGGTTTTGGGAACCAAGGCAATGAAAGTGGAGTTCATCCCTCTGGGAATGATCTTGGTTTGTTGGAGTTCCATGATGGCATTGCAGATATCTTCCTCCAGGATATCCCAAAAATTTTGATAGAAATGGGGTGGGAACCCATCTGGCCCGGGGGCTTTGTCAGCTTGCATGGAGAACAGAGTGAGCTTGATTTCTTTTTTGTTGAGGGGTTGGATAAGGGAGGAGTTCATCTCAGGAGTAACCAGAGGGGGAATGTGCTGCAGGAGGGCCTCTTGGGCTTCAATATGTTCAGGGGGAATGGTTCCCATCATGTTGCTAAAGTAGGATGAGGCTTCATCTCTAATTTTGAATATATCTCGTGAGATTGTGCCATCAGACAGAGTGAGCTCTTTGATCTTGTTGGTGCTTCAATTTCATAGAGTAGAGGCATGAAAGAACTTCATGTTGGCATCACCATATTTTAGCCATAGGGCATGGGATTTTTGATGCTAGTAGGTCTCTTCTTTGGCCAGGACATTGTGGTATTCTGATAGGAGTTGTCGCTCCTCTTCCCTAAACTGAGGGGTCCATTGGTCATGCTGAATTTGTTGCTCTAAGGTTTTGAGCTTGCCCAAAATCTACTCTTTGTTCTCAAAAATGTTCCCGAACACTTCCTTGTTCCAAATTTTGAGGTTCTCCTTGATTACCTTCAGTTTTTGGGACACTCAAGAAATAGCAGACCTAAGGAAAGGGAGCCCCCACCACTCAGAGATCCTCTTCCTGAGATCAGCGTGCTGGATCCACATGTTCTCGAATCTAAAAGGAGTTTTGAAATATGGGGCTCTGTTAGATTCCAGAAGGAGGGGGCAATGGTCGGAGCCAATTTTGGGAAGAGAAATGAGAGAGGTGTCTCCAAATATGGGAATAGCCTATTGGGATAGGAAAAATCTATCCAGCTTGACCTGAATATGCTCGGGACCCACTCTTTTCTTGCTCCATGTGAACTGGCAACCTTTAATCTGAATGTCCATGAGTTCATTCTCCGTGACAAAGTTCTGGAAATCTTGGATGCTTTTGGAAGGAGTAGAGATGCCACCCTTCTTATCCGAGGGATAGAGGGGGGAATTGAAATCACCTACCAACATCCAAGGGAGGGTGGAGAAGGCATCCTTCATGTGAGATAGGGATCGATGGATTCTTCAATAAGCATATGAGAACCTTCTTCTAACTTATGTGGAGTTGGTATGATATGGATATCATCCTCCACATGCTCGAATGAATCGGGTGACTCCTCCTCCACTTCATTTTGAAAAATTTAAGTAGACAAAGGTGAAGGTTGTTGTGAGATGTAAGCGTTTTAATATTGTAGAAACTCTTCAAATAGGATAAATTCGATGATGGATGGTGGGAATGAAATCCTATCCATAGTGATAAGGCTAGTGTCGATCTAAATCAGCTTCACCAAATTGTATGGGTTACGGAGTGGGATGAACAAGTCAACATAAATCATGTTAACTTGGTGTAAATGAGGTGGTTGTGATTTGAGGAGTGATTTCTCACTCTCTAGGTTGCAACTGACCTAAGGTGGGTGAATAGTGATTCTGCAAGTGCAACCAAGGTGGTGGTGGCAGATATGGCTAAGGGTATTCACGCTCTTTGTTGAAGTGAAAGATGGTGTGATTTACGAGAAAATTTTTGGTGTAACACTCATCTCTCTTGATGGGATCTATAGGGACCGCATATTCTTGAGGACCATAAAATATGAAAATGATCCAGTCTAGGTTTGCTTGCATCTATTAAAATTCCTCAAAATCCTCATCGAAGATATAATCATTAGAAATGTATTCGACCATGGTCATTTGCAATGTAATACTCATAAAAGCATCATTTAGATAAGGTACAGATATAAGGTCTAGATATTCATCATCACTATCATCAAAATCATCAAAATCATCATAATAATCACTCTCTTCATATTCTTCTTCGGTCTAAAGAGTGAGTCGTTGGAATGTATACTTGAAATAAGAGTTTGAAGTAGATGACATATATCTTAAGCTAGAGCAATTATGTACTTCTCGATATTCAATATCAATAATATGATGTAGACCCTATTCATTTCATTCGAGACCAAATACCTACCAGTTAACCCTACAAAAATATTGCAAATGGAAATCTGAGTTGGATAGATATTCTAGATTGGCACAAAAATCTTGTATGGGTTCCTCATTAGGAGGAGGTGGATTGGACAAAGAATCCACTCCCCCATATACAAAGTTGATCCTATTTGGCTAGGAATCCATTGTTTACACTACACCTATAGCTAAATGTGGGTCGCTCGGGCGATCGTAATCTCTGATTGACTAGATACGTGGTGTCATTATGACACTCTCAATAATGTACTCACCAATACCTAGATTAGCGAGATGAACTACAACTTGGACTAGTTGGGATGTGGATGGTTCAGGTGATGAGGTGGATGCTTTGATGGTGACTTGTGGCTCAAATGGAGGTGATGGCTTGCTTGGCAATGGCTCCTCTCAGATAGGTGATCCTTTCTATGAGACAATGGGTGGTGAGGTTTGAGGTGGGTTAGGTTTGATGGGATTTTTAGTGGTTGAAAATTTTGGTTGGGCTGTAAAGGTGAAAGGTGTTTGTAAAGTGAGAGGTGTGGCTAATGAGGTGGATGATTTGTTAGCAGGATGATCAGGTATGGTTGAAAATGAAATAAGGTGGACGAGGTTTGGTTTGGTTTGGTGCTTTTGGATGCAAAAATAGGATCTACCATTGGCAAGGCCTTTGGGATTGGTACTTTCGATGAAGTGGTGTTACTAGGGGTGGTTCAAATGATGAGTGGTTGGATTGAAAAGTGGGTGGATGGAAGCAATGGATCATAGGGATTTGATATCAAGTTGCAATACTTAAAAGACTCAGTGTATAATTGGATGCAATGGACCTTACCCTTGTGCAAGTATTTTAGATATTGGTGTAATATCGAGGTTATACACTTCATTTCTCTAATCCAGGGATATCCAAAAAATATGTTATATTGCATAGCTCCTTCCAATATTTGGAAGAGCACATGTAATATCGAGGTTTTCACCTCATGGTGATAGGTAGAACTACGTTCCCCATAGTGGAACATAAAGCATCATTAAAGGCCTACAAGGTGAAGGTGGATGTTTTGATATGGGATGATGGTAGGTTTAGATGCTTGATGGTTGAAGTGGTGATGAGATTTATGGAGGAATCAATATCAATGAGCACCCTCTTAAATGGTTTTTTGTCAATATGAGTGACTATGCTCTAATATTCAAAGTCATAGAATGTTATTGAGGGCTCCATGAATTTTTGAACACTCCCCACAAAAGTGTTAAATATGTTAGGGTCTTCTATTTACACTTCGATGGAATTTCGAATTTACATAAATACCTCATGATGTGGGGGAAAATTGTTGTATTAGCTTGTATATTGACAGTTTAGCCGATGTCATTCTTAGGCTCTATGTCAACCAGCTTCTCAAGGTATTGGACGAGATGGATGGTTTGGATTATGGATGTGTTGAGGTGTAATGGATGGGCCTAGTTGTATGGGTACACTAGGTTGTGCTACAGGAGTGGGTATTGCTTGGGTTTTATTTGTTCTTCTTTACCCGTGAGTAACTACACTGATAGCCCCCATAAAATCATTGTAAAGTTGTGACACGTGGTTAACTTGGTTAGGAGGAACCATAGAATTTGATGCTCCCATTACTTGTTGATTAACCTCATGATGAGGCAAAGGTGTCTAATATATCCCAAGAATCTGATTGGGTTGGGCTAATGGGTTGTCATTAAATTTGATCTTCCTATCTTATAATAAATCTTGCACAATATCTTTAAACCCATCGTAAGTTTTGATGTCATGCCCTTTCTATCGATGAAAGATATAGGATAGATGCTCTCTGTAGCTTTCTTATTTGGGATTATTCAGATATTTAGGCTTCATTTTCCATAATGTGAAAAACTGTGTTGCATACAACTTCTAAAAAATGGATGAATAGAGTTTAGGCAATGGGGTGTAACTGCATTTAGGTCTAAAATGATGTTGTAACCTTTTTTTTAAGTTGAGTTTGGTTTTGCGGATGTTGTGGGGGTGGAGTTGCTTGATAGTTCTATTTTTGTGTTTGTTGTTGTTGTTGGGGTTGTTGTACTTGGACTTGGGCGTGTTGGAATTATTGTGAAGGTTTATACAAGACTACTTGATTAACCTGAGCAGCTTTGGACTAGCCGTGGTTATTCTCCTTTTGATTCTTATTTTTCTATTCTTTTTTTGGGCTTGATCTTGCCTTCTTGAATTTGATTTCTTCTCTTACCTGGGCTTGGGGGAGTGCCTCTTCAAATGTTCTATGTTATTGCAACTATAGAAATAAAGAGATAGGTTTAGCACAACTCTTTGTGAACATTCTTGTTAACTCTATCATAGGTAGGAAGAATATAAATTTGATCATGACCACCCTCCAACGGTTGCCAAAATAATAGACCAATTTGTCATCATATTATCTCAAATTAAGTAAATTGGTCAATGTGGTATTATTTTTGACATTTAGGGTGAATCGCTCCAGGAATTGATTCGTAAGTTGATTGGAAGTGTAAATACTTTGATGCAGTAGGTAGTTTTACCAATCCAGGGCATCTCCCCCAAATGTCTAAGGAAAGGTGTGAAGCATGAGTGCATTGTTATTCTTAATCCTGAAGCACGCATTGATGAATGCAGTTACATGCTCATGGGGGTCCTCGTCCCCCTTGAATTTGTCAAACTTCAACACCTAAAAATCTACTGGATAGGGCCATGATGGTACTGAAGCATGGATCGGGTGATTGAGTAGCTATCTCAAGGTGGGTTTTTGGTACTGTATACCCGATGTTTGCATGGCAAGGCTATCAATTTGACTTTGCAAGAATTGGAACTTAGGATCCTCTAAAGGGTTAAAACCCTGAGTTGCTTGTTTCTAGTGGTAGTATTGTGCACCATTGGTAGGGTTGGGATGATGTGGTATGTTAGTATGGAATGGATTATGGTAAGGTGGATGATGAGAGATTTGATGGTAGTGAGGTGATGGGGTATGATAGCATGCTGACATGAAGGGTTAGCATACATGTGGTGAGATGGATTAGTGGTTATGGTGGTTGAGGAATGCAACACCCAATATGGATCTTGAGTTAAGAAGGTGTGGGGTTGAGACGTGGAGGGTTGATTTTGGTTGATTCCTTATATTTCTAATGTGGTTCAGGATTAATGTTGCAGTTAGTATTATCCAAGATCATTTGTTGTAATTACAAGAAGGATTTTTGCATGGCAATCGTAGAGAAGGATGGTATGGTTGTGTAAGTGGTGGATGATGAGGCTAGTTGGGTGGCAACCATGTTAGTGGATGTTTATGGATGGTACATGGCAAAAAGTATTGCTACTAAATGGGGAATATAATAATGCATGAGGCTACAGGTGTGATGGATGGGATGGATATCAGGATCTGCGAAGCAATGCCAACAAGCACTTCGTAGAGGGGATTGATGCAAATGATATTTTGGTTTGGTAATATGAGGGGGTATTGGTTAGAAAATAATGGATGGTTATGGGCTATGATGGCAGTAGTCGGTTTAAAAAGTGGTCATGAAGGTTTGGTTGGATTATTGTAGGTGTGGTAAAGTGGCTTCCTGATGAAATAATGGAATAGTGTGGGGTGGAATGGTGAGCGAAGGTAATGATAGGAAAACAAGACCAATTTTATTTAGGTATTGCCTAACGATATCCATATCCACAAGTGTAACACGACCATTCATCGATGTATGCGGCTCACCCCTAAGTGTCTCAAGGATGACGATGTGAGTAGCCCTTTTCATGATGTCTATATTTAAAATGGGGGTACCACTAAAGGGTCTAGCATTCATTTTCAGGGATATAGTAGGGTCTAAACAAACTTGCCCTACCACTGAAGTGTTAGGGGCCTAATAGGACTGATATGGATCCATGGGAGAAGACAACTGACTCTGAACTAGGGCTAAGCGTCTTGTCTTGACCATGGGTTGTTACCATACACTAAAGGCGGGATGATGTGTAAAATATAAATGTATGTGTGTGGATATGTGATGGAAGTACAAATCAAGACAACACTCAAAGGAAACAAACAAACAATATTTTTGTTCCTAAGTTCACACAAAGTTTGATTTTTTTTTGTGTTTTTTTAA
Organism: Wollemia nobilis; assembly: GCA_028583015.1. Classification (NCBI taxonomy): domain Eukaryota; kingdom Viridiplantae; phylum Streptophyta; class Pinopsida; order Araucariales; family Araucariaceae; genus Wollemia; species Wollemia nobilis. The sequence continues at coordinate 2,942,331 of JAQPPZ010003184.1, forward strand.
TTTTGAAAGGTTTTTTTTTGGTAAAAAGAAAAAAAAGTTATGTGCAAATGTTTTTACCTAAAACGAGTCTACATATTGCACCTAGATGATCTCACACACTAACTCGGTGATGAAGTCTAATATGTGAAACCCACTAGGACTTGGAGATGAAACCCAAATTTGATGAGGGAGCCTAGGTCCTACCAGTCCTCACCCATATTCATCGTGGGCAGTGATACACCCTCTAAAGAGGAATGTGTTCTATTTTCTATGGCTAAGATGGTTCTTGGAGCTAGCCTTGGCCAAGTAACTGGGTCAAATATGTTGGGGGTTGGTGATGAAGTACAACCTTGTCCAATGTTCAAGTGAGTGTGTGATTGGCTTTGTTTATTATTGTGTATGAAAACACAAAGTAGGAGATAAATACAAATTAGAGTCCAAATGGCTAATTTTAGAGGAGATATACTAGATTTCTAAAATATAGATCTAACCATTGATGGGCGATTAGGACTAGTTAACCATGAATGTGCAGTTAGCCAATCGTGCACACATGTTTGGGAGTTCCCAACCATGGACCCATAGTTTCAACTGTATGCTAGAAAAACTAGTAGAGCGAATATGAAACCATAAATGAGCCTATTCCTAATTAGGCTATGCATATAATTTACTAACTGATCTACAATTCAAATTATTTCATTGGTCTATGATTTCTTTTTTGGGAAATTGAATATGCCTATCGTAAGACCTATAAATAGGACAAACTCTTAATTTAACCTAAAATGCAATGCTAAAGATAAAATAGAGGAAAGAGGGTTTCGGGTGTAGAGACCTATTATCCTTTCATAGTTCCTTCTAATGCACTCAACTGCCAATCCATGGTTCCATAATGCTCCAACAGCCGATTCTCGATTCCATAGATGTCCTACCACCGATGCGTAGTTCCTCATATTTGTAATTGTATACTTGCAATTTCTCAAGTATAGGGTCAAACAAAAATAGGCTCCAAATCCATCAGTCCTAGAAC